>OX352256.1:50000-2450000 GCA_947086465.1 Eupithecia exiguata
ACGACAATAACGCACACACACACACGTTAATGATCCTTCCGCAGGTTCCCCTACGGAAACCTTGTTACGACTTTTACTTCCTCTAAATGATCAAGTTTGGTCAACTTCCCAACGACGCCAACGGCCGTGAAGCCACCGCGTGTCGGTCCGAAGACCTCACTAAATCATTCAATCGGTAGTAGCGACGGGCGGTGTGTACAAAGGGCAGGGACGTAATCAACGCGAGCTTATGACTCGCGCTTACTAGGAATTCCTCGTTTATGGGGGATAATTGCAAACCCCAATCCCCAGCACGAAGGAGTTTCAACGGGTTGCCCGGGCCTTTAGGCCAGGGAGAACATGTTGATTCCTTCAGTGTAGCGCGCGTGCGGCCCAGGACATCTAAGGGCATCACAGACCTGTTATTGCTCAATCTCGTGCGGCTCGAAACCGCCGGTCCCTCTAAGAAGAATTTTAATACGTCGCCAGTGAGTTGCGTGACCGAAGCCATGCACACCGAAATGACGACGCCTATTTAGCAGGCTAGAGTCTCGTTCGTTACCGGAATTAACCAGACAAATCGCTCCACCAACTAAGAACGGCCATGCACCACCACCCACCGAATCAAGAAAGAGCTGTTAATCTGTCAATCCTTCCGGTGTCCGGGCCTGGTGAGATTTCCCGTGTTGAGTCAAATTAAGCCGCAGGCTCCACTCCTGGTGGTGCCCTTCCGTCAATTCCTTTAAGTTTCAGCTTTGCAACCATACTCCCCCCGGAGTCCAAAATCTTTGGTTTCCCGGAAGCTGCCCGCCGAGCCATTGTAGTAACGTCGGCGGATCGCTAGATGACATATTTACGGTTAGAACTAGGGCGGTATCTAATCGCCTTCGAACCTCTAACTTTCGTTCTTGATTGATGAAAACACCTTTGGCAAATGCTTTCGCTGATGTTCGTCTTGCGACGATCCAAGAATTTCACCTCTAACGTCGCAATACGAATGCCCCCAGTTATCCCTATTAATCATTACCTCGGAGTTCTGAAAACCAACAAAATAGAACCGAGATCATATTCTATTATTCCATGCACGAAATATTCAAGCAGCATTTTGAGCCCGCTTTGAGCACTCTAATTTGTTCAAAGTAAAATTGTCGGCCCATCTCGACACTCAATAAAGAGCACCGCGATAGGATTTTGATATTGAACGGGCGTTTGACCGCCCGCTCACCGACGATATGCTCCGCAAACGTGTCAGTATCACCGCGGATGCGGTGCACCGACAGCGCGGCGCACAAATGCAACTACGAGCTTTTTAACCGCAACAATTTTAGTATACGCTATTGGAGCTGGAATTACCGCGGCTGCTGGCACCAGACTTGCCCTCCAATTGTTCCTCGTTAAAATATTTAAAGTGTACTCATTCCGATTACGAGGCCTCGTAAGAGTCCCGTATCGTTATTTTTCGTCACTACCTCCCCGTGCCGGGAGTGGGTAATTTGCGCGCCTGCTGCCTTCCTTGGATGTGGTAGCCGTTTCTCAGGCTCCCTCTCCGGAATCGAACCCTGATTCCCCGTTACCCGTGACAACCATGGTAGTCGCAGAAACTACCATCGAAAGTTGATAAGGCAGACATTTGAAAGATGCGTCGCCGGTACTGGACCATGCGATCGGCAAAAGTTATCCAGATTCATCAAAATTAACGACTTCGGACGCGAGGCCCTCCGTCGATTGGTTTTGATCTAATAAAAGCACTCATCCCATCACTGGTCAGAGTTCTGATTGCATGTATTAGCTCTAGAATTACCACAGTTATCCAAGTAACTGAGTAAGATCTAAGGAACCAAAACTGATATATTGAGCCATTCGCGGTATCGCCTTAATACGGCTTGCACTGAGACATGCATGGCTTAATCTTTGAGACAAGCATATAACTACTGGCAGGATCAACCAGGGAGCTATCGACTCTTTTTAAGAGCTGAGAGCTACTCATTCATTCCCAAGCCAGCCACTGAGCGCGGCGTGCGAGGGTTGTCTTTTATACGACAGAATGTTATTTTTTCTTCATACACATAGGGTATATTATATGAAGACGACATTGTTATTTGTCGTTACAACTGTATTTTCCTTTCAGGTTGAACACATCCACGTTTTTATAATAAAACTTTGTTTCTAAATTTTCGTTATCGATGAATCGACGTTCACGCCCGGAGTGTTGAGAGACCCCGAGGGGTTTGAAACTCATGGCCGCTTCATAGCGCGAGGGCACAGCTGAATATTATTTTATCATGATTCAGCCCACCATCAATTTATATATATTTAAAATAATAATTATTGATATCATCCAAGCAGGCCGTGGGCGCCACACATAAAGACGGGCGGCTCTTGCAATGGATTCAAAATCGGTAAATCACAGATCATAAACACAATTATATAAATCATGTCTAAATAAAACAAACTTTATCATCAGACATCTTTTTACCCGCCGCGGGGGTCTCTTCTGTCTTATAATACAATAAAGTTACACAAACATAATCACAACTCCAGCAACAACATCTCACACTCAATCACACAACACCAAAAGCACAACTTTATCATATTATTTTCATATCATACCACCAAACAAGCGAGTCACAATAGTAGCAGTGACATCACCTGCGCATGCGCAGCTCGTATATTTTCGGTCTTACTGGCATATAGCTGTGTTCTAGTTGTGTTTTTCTTGCAATTTTTGGTTTAAAAAAGTGTAAATTTAATAATTTTGATATATTATTGCATAAATGAACACTAGCAATGAAGACGAAAAAATTACTCTCCATTACTACACCCATTTTACATGTTCACATGATGGAGCAGCGTATAGTTACGATACGATACGAGTTTTATGAGATAAAAAAAAACACGAGAAACTAATCACTTTCATGCAGAGACATTCAAAGTTAAAAATATAAGAAAAAATATAAGAAAAAAAATTAAAAAAAAAATTAAAAATATTTTTTTTTATAAAAAACTTGATTAGAAGTTAAAAATAATATGTTAATTTTTCAAAAAATGGTTGTCTCACGTTATTTTAGCAGTAATGTGATAAATAAACAAAGTTACATAAAGTTACTTCATGAAATACATACCTGATCCGTATTAATTGATGCTTGTAGACTATCCAGGTGAAATATATTAGACTCATTTTCTAGCTGCCCTGGCGTTACTTCAGTAATGTATTCCTGAAAGTATAACAAGATAAACTATTTTCTCTCTAAGACAGCAGCTGTAGTATAGGTAGGACACATGAAATTAACTACATAAAAGCAAGTGTAAACACATGAATTGTAATGACAGCAAATAATAAAAAGAAATTAAAATTGAATAGGGTCAAAAATTTCTGCAATCGGTCGAAATGTACCTAGTTTAGTTTTAATTTATCAAAATAATAATTAACCACGATCAAATTAAAATATAATACACCTACGTGTTTTTAAATCATTGACTTATGTTTAACTAGCAGCGCCTCGCGGTTTCACCCGCGTAGTTCCCGTTCCCGTAGGAATTTCGGGATAAAAAGCCTATAGCCTATGTCCTATTCCAGACTATAATCTATCTCTGTGCCAAATTTCATCCAGATCCGTTCAGCCGTTCTGGCGTGATAAAGGAACAAACATCCATCCATCCATCTATCTATCCATCCATCCAAACTTTCACGTTTATAATATTAGTGAGATGAGATTATACATATTATATTATATGTATTATATTATACATATTATACATTATATGTATAGTGAGATGAGATTATTAGTTACTGTCATCAATCATCATCCTGTATGAACAACAAAAGATAATAGAGTCAGCTTTTATAAAAATATCTTATAAGCATGTGTAATTTAAAATAAGTAGTAAGTAACCAAATGTAGCCTACATACCTTGAGAGCAATAGATCCGGTTTCGACGTCATCGATGAGCACCTGACCCTCGATAGGCGCCAGACGGAACAACGCTGAGATCAGAGAGGACTTGCCGGCACCCCGGTGCGACCGACCACACCAACCTGTAAATAAATTTATGACATTTAATTTTCATCGTGATGACAGCAAATAATAAAAAGAAATTAAAAATGAAAATTGAATAGGGTCAAAAATTTCTGTTGTACAAAAATGTTGCCGGATTTTTTTCACTAGATGTCGTTAGTCGTTCAGCATTGAATGAGATTGTTGGCTTGTTTCTCTTAAACAAGATAAAGTTAACAAGATAAAGTTAAAAACTACAACCCGACTACGTGAAAGTTATAAAAGTTTGAAACATTTACATTGACAAAATAGAATGACGTATCATCGGTCATATTTGATAGGCATAGAGTTGAAAATGAAAATAGGTCGTAGGTATTGTAATTTTTTTTCTCTATGGGGCCTGCAGCCTGCGGCTACCTAAATTTTAATACGCGTTTTGAAGGCTTATTCGGGGTCGGAGCCCTAAATCCTATAACCATCGGGGTATTGAGACGAATCAATCGATACATAATTTGTTGAAATCGAACCAGTAGTTCAGCAGCGCTACGTGGGAACAAAGAAATCGGCCACATACATACAAACATACAAAAATAGGGTGCTAACCTCATAACCCTCCCCTGTTGTTAGTCGGGTAAAAATAAGTTTTTTTTTAGTAAAATAAGTTAAAATGTGTTTGATTAAATGATGGAGTTTAACTCCTATTATAACACTAGCAGCGTCTCGCGGTTTCACCCGTGTAGTTCCCGTTCCCGTGGAATTCCGGGATAAAAAGTAGCCTATGTTCTATTCCAGACTATAAGTAAAAGTAAAAGTAAAAAGTAAAAGTCATTTATTTGCAAAAACACGTGTAAAAAGGTGATAAATAATTATTTTTATCTACCCAAATATCATAAACCCTCTCTAATGCGTTCAAAAACCATAGGCAATGACCAGCATTACCAACCAACAGAAATAAACGGAACTGTAATGAACTCCTAACCTACTGAAAACCGTAGGTTATAGAGTTTAAATTTGGAATAGGTGTCAAATTCAAGTGAGTGTGCTAATCGCACGACATTTTGATCTCGAGTGACACAAGAATAGTGACTTTGTTTGTTTTTCTAGGATTTAAAAGAAAATACAGATATTCGAAACGCCGCCATTTCGAGCTGTCATTTATTCGTTAGCTTTTTATTTCCAGTTACGAGTAGACAAATTTTCTGTTAAGTTGAATAAGTTATTTATTTCTGTCGAAAATGAGTGATAGTGACTCAGAACAACTGTCAATGTTAACTACCATTACTATAATAAATAATTTGCTTCTGTATGTGTTCAATTTATTTTTTATTGCATTACACTGGTAACAATGCTGGTCATTTCCCTATGGTTCCTGAACCCATCATAGAGCCCTTATGATATTTGGGTAGATAAAAATAATTAGAGAGTAAGGCATGCAGGTTTTAATTTAATTGTACATAGCAACAGCAGATTATAAGCATATTAATTAATCGATTTGAATTTAGTATACCTAGCATAAAATTAGAATACATCATTTAGAAATTCATCAATATTATAGTAGCATTTTTCACATAAAAGTTTTTTAAATTTAGTCTTAAATAAGTTTACATTTAACTCTTTGTAGCTCTTAGGTATTTTATTATAGATAATAGGTGCCATGCACACTACACTCTTTCTCAACAGAGTAGTTTTTGATTCGTGAATGGCTAATCTGTTGTTGTCCCTTCTATTCCTAATTACAATGTCACACATTCGGGGAAACAGATTGGGATTGTTCCTAACAAATAGCGCAATTTCCAGAATGTACAAGCTTGTGAGTGTTAGTATTTTATGTTTTTTAAACAGGGGTTTACAACTATCTGTAGGTTGGATTTTAAACATAGCTCTTATGCAGCGCTTTTGCATTTTGAAAATTATTTCTTTATCAGTAGAATTACCGTAGAAGATAATTCCGTATTTGATCACCGATTCTACTGTACCATAATAAGCTGTTAATAGAGTATTTTGATTAACAGTTGGGGAGAGCTTATATAGAGCATAAGCTAAGCTGCTAACCCTTTTACTTAGAGTCTCTATAGATGTTTTTTCCAGTTATGCCTTTCGTCAATTTGTAATCCTAGAAATCGTGTAGAGTGAATTGCTTGAATAGTATTAGTTTGAAATGTCAATTTAATGTTTAAGGGAATAAACAGTCTTTGGTTGAAATGTATTAAAGTAGTTTTGTCTATATTAATTTTTAAATTATTGTTATTTAGCCAGCAAATAATTGAATTTAATGATTCATTTATATCCGATTCATAGGTTTCCTTGTTACTATAATCTATCTCTGTGCCAAATTTCATTCAGATCCGTTCAGCCGTTCTGGCGTGTTAAAGGAACAAACAAATCCATCCATCCATCCATCCATCCATCCATTAGTGAGATTAGATACATTTATTAATTGTTTTTTTTTTTCCCCCAAAAGCTTCAAATGAACAGTGGCCCGCGAGCTGTCCGTCATCTGATGCACTCAATACTATGTAAAATCTATATAGTAAATGTTACGAGTAAAAGCCGGGTATTTGAATGCACTGTAATAATATCAACAAACATTCATTTTGGTGAATTAATTAGTTTTGAGGGTTAAAAAATGTTGAGCTACCTCTAGATTGTTTGCAACAGTCTACAGTTAGCTCAATTGTAAATACTAGTTACAATTTGTTTCTATTGTTTGATTTTAATTTATGTTAGAGATTGAATTATGAAAACAAAAACATAGTTTGTTGAAACTGTATAATATTCCCAGCATAAATAAGAACGCTCTAAATCAATGCAAATAGGTAGTAGTATACAGTTTTATATGGTTTTTGTGAAGAAAAAAGAAAAAAAAAGAATTATATGTTCAAACAATCTAGAGGTAGCTCAAATGATTCATATCACTAGTACCGGCGCGGTGGTAGGAATATGTATATACCTAATGAAAATATATCACAAGGAACAGATATATTATATGGATCTACCTCTAGATTGTTTGCAACAGTTAGGAACAACGCGCTCTAAATTAAAATCAATGAATGAATATATACCGTTTTATATGGTTTTTGTGGAGAAAAAAGAAAAAAATTACGAATTAACTTTTCAAACAATCTAGAGGTAAGCTCAACTGATTCATACCACTACCGGGGTGGAAGGAATATATACCTAATGAATCACAAGGAACAGATATATTATATGGATCTACCTCTAGATTATTTGCAACAGTCTACAGTTAGCTCAATTATGTAATTCTCATGAAAAAATACCGTAGTTAAGATTTCTTTTAGAAAGATTTTTTGGAAGCTGTTTTACATGTTCATTTAATAAAAAAATATATAAGAATAAATAAATAAATAATATGAAAATATGTAAGAGCTATTTACATGTTCATATGATGGGAAACTATAAAAAAAAATAAAACTAACCAATAGTTAGTTAGTTGATATTATGATCTCGTCCTCGGACGAATCACCTGGCGTAGGGCCGAGTCTCAACAGATCGCAGCACGACGCTGCTCTACCGAGCACAACACCCCGCCAGGAACGTAAGTCGTCTACAGACTATTCCGAGCCCCGACATCGAACTGAGTTAAATCCGGACCATAAGGAGCCGTGGTGCACGTGTTAAACCGCCCTGCGGGCTCGCGCTCCGCGCGAGCCCACAGGGCGTATCGATATGGACTTCGCCGTTTGCTAACATTGGGCAGCGAATGCGTTATAACAGTGTAACGCACAATAATGTACTCATACTGGACAGTGGATGTATTATATTAAAAAAAACTTCTAACACTTGCAGTGCCCACAACTTCAAAAATGTTATTTCAGAGCTACTGGGCAGTGAAAGCGATATACTTACATACTACACTAACACTGGACAGTGAATGTATTATATGAGAATACTTTTCTAACACTTGCAGTGCCCACAACGTAAAATTGGTTATTCCTGGTGCCCTGAATGCGTTATATTAAGACACTACTGTTCCTTAGAATGCCCACAACGCACAGATGGTTAGTGCGAAGCCACTTCCTAGAACTGGGCAGGGAAAGTGTTTTACTAACATACCATACTTTTCTTATACTTGTAATAGCCACAACTCACAGATGGTTAATGCGAAGCCACTTGCTAAGATTAGGCAGCGAATGCGTTACACCAATGTACTGTACTTATACTGGACAGTCAAAGTACTACATTTAAGTACTTTTTTAAAACTTTCAGTGCCCACAACATACAAATAAGCTACTTGCTGAAAATGGGCAGTGAAAGCGTTACACGTATGTGCTATACTTGCACTGAACATTGAATGTATTATATGAAAGCACTGTTCTAACACTTGCAGTGCCCACAACGTAAAATTGGTTATTCATGGTGCCCTGAATGCGTTATATTAAGACACTACTGTTCCTTAGAATGCCCACAACGCACAGATGGTTAGTGCGAAGCCACTTCCTAGAACTGGGCAGGGAAAGCGTATAATAATGTGCTCTACTAATACTGAACAGTGAATGCGTTATACAAGCTTAGTCATTCTTTTGACACTTGCAGTGCCCACAATTCACAGACGGTTAACGCGGAACCATTCGCAGATTATAGGCAGTGTGCTAGTATAGAGTAGTGGAGGCCCGCGGCTCCGCCCGCGCGTGCGCAGGCACCTACCTGTTAGTTTCCCCAACAACTTTTATTCACATGTGCTAAATTTCAACTCGATCCATTCAGGAGGTAGGTGTCCCTTCCACTGTCCGTGCGACGCGTAGATACTCGATGCGTTGCTCGGCGACTGCCCCCGCGCAGTGAAGCGGCGACTGCCCCCGCGCAGTGAAGCGGCGACTGCCCCGTAGCGAGGTGACGACTGCCCCTCACTTGCTGGCGTCGCTCCTGAGTAAGAAATCGATATTATAATCAGGTTGACATAGAACAGGTTGGTTTGGTCGAGATGCGCCTGTCCGTTACACATTGGGTGCCCGAGGCGAATCTATATAACAAAGGAACATTATGTACCTACCTACGAGCAGAGATTCACTAATCTAATCTAATCACTAGTTCCTAACAAGTACCTCACTTACTCGTTTTCATCAAACAACATTGAGCCTTACACAGGTAGTAATAATGTTCGGAACGCTCCGCTCGCTGTTCGAGAGGCGGCCCGACTACAGCCACCCGCGCCCCCTACCCCGCAGCCCCCGCGCCGCCCCTACCCGTCGGATACTCCACAGAGAGCCAACTCTCTCGTACAAACTAATACATAACATTACCATGCTAATACCTACCTACTACTTAATCATTTACTGAACACAAACTAACAAAACTGTACGTGAATAACTGAAACAGCAACACGTTCACTGCAGTAGCACTGGAGGAGCTTCTCTGCAGAGGAAGGCTCACAGTATTACGTGGTAGGTATTATTAGGTTCAATTGGATCCGCCCACAATGAACATCACCAACACCATTGGCGCTCATCCGGGGAGGCGTGCGCGTCCAGCAGTGGACCAGTGTAGAGGAGGGCCCGCTCCCTCGCTCATTGGTCGGACCGGCGGCGCCGCGCTGGCGCCGCCGGTCCGACCAATGAGGGCAGGATTATTTCACAGGTTACAGACAGGGATAGAAAGATAGGATATTCGTGCGTCAAAAGAGCAACACACGACGTTTTGTAGCGAGTCGCCGTGCAGTGTGCATGGGTGGCGAGCGTGTTGTTGTCTCGGTCGCACTTGGGTCTATGTATATCTTTCATCTGTTGGTCATTGTTTGATATCCCCGACACCGCCGCCGCTATCTCGTCGCTTCTCCTCACACAAGGCACGTACAAACATACCTTGGTAGGGTAGTAGTACATGTAGTAAGCTCAGAGCTCGAACACTCAGTCACTCGAACACTACTTCCCGTTAGTGTCTCAAGATGTTTCGTAATGTTACTTACATTCATATATCTACTTATACCTACGCAAGCCATTGTAAGAAACATTGTAAATAACTCGCAACCCACAGCGCAGCGGAGCAAAGCGTCTTTGAGACCCTTCCAATCCAATTAGTATTGATAAGGATCAGTTGTGCTACCTCTATATTGTTTGCAGTTAGTTCTCTTACATAACTGTTACGAAGAGTGAATACCTAGCTTGTATTCGAGGCCGCAGGTAAGGTTCCAGCCTCGGTCCCCGGCTTGAGTTGAGACTCAACATTCTTGATCTAAACAGGGATACCTCCACAGCTTCAAGTATCTGGGACCTTTCCTAACCGACGACCTTGACGACCAGGTACCTGGACCACACATGGAACGCGCAGGTACCTGGACCACACATGGAACGCGCACGCAGGGCGGTGGCTTCGGGCGGTCCGATGTAATACCTAAGCTGGCACGAAGGTTTGCGTTATTCAAAGCTTAGGTACCTACCTACTGGCCACCGTTCTATGCGGCGGCAGGTTTTGGGTTAGTTTTACTGAAAGGTCGGTCAGCGCTCTGCGTGTGGTACAACAAGTGCCTTCCTGTAACAACGGCTGCAGGATGTCGCTGGGGCTGCGCGCTCGCTTCTGCATCGCATCTGTTATATTACAATACCTAGATATACAGATATACCTACCAACTGGTCATTTTCAGCACCAAGCAATTAAGGAGAGAACTGGAAACTAAATCAAGTGTTTTTCACGAAAGAAGTCGCTAGAGGCGGCGCTCGCTGTCGGCAGTGCGATACAATAAATAGAAGGCAGTGCGATACAACATTTAGAAAATTTCGCGTTGAAAAAAATGTTTTTCTAGAAGAGCACTAGTATAGTGTAGATTACGCTAAAGAATCAACAGTTGGGCTTATACAGGCCTCAACATTACCTGTAGGTAGGTGGTGGCTATGTTTAGTTTAGCCCGAGTATAAGTAACGAGCGTTAGGCCTTTCAATGCGTTAGGTACCTACCGATTTGGCGCTATGTACAAATATCTGTGCGGGAGCGGGTGCGGCCAGCGCAGGCCCCGCGCGCCTCCGGTGGACGGAGCCCGTAGCAAATGGAGGCGAAGGCACTCTCGGTGGTACCGACTCGCAGTCGCCGCACCTGCCATCATCAAAGCGTGAGTACCCTTTGATAGGTCCCGGTTTCCGAGACGCCGGCGGCTAATTGTACGGACTTGTACGTTGTACGATAGCTTTTACAAATTCCATAATAAATCCAAAAATTCCAATAAATTCCATAGACTCGCTTAAGCTCTGATCAGGGTCGTGAAACCGACCCCTGATTTGGGTCCAAACCAGTGTAGGGGTTAATATTATCAATATTCCTAAATTTATTCTTGATAAATGTATTAAACGTAATTTACAAACTACTGGACCGTTTATTTCGTTAGTCATTATTGCAATAAACGTAAACGCTTGAGCAAAATATTCTATTTTTACCCGACTACCAACAGGGGAGGGTTATGAGGTTAGCACCCTATGTTTGTATGTTTGTATGTTTGTATGTTTGTATGTTTGTATGTATGTGGCCGATTTCTTTGTTCCCACGTAGCGCTGAAACTACTGGTTCGATTTCAACAAATTATGTATCGATTGATTCGTCTCAATACCCCGATGGTTATAGGCTATAGGATTTAGGGCTCCGACCCCGAATAAACCTTCAAAACGCGTATTAAAGTTTAGGTAGCCGCAGGCTGCAGGCCCCATAGAGAAAAATTACAATACCTACGACCTATTTTCATTTTCAACTCTATGCCTATCAAATATGACCGATACGTCATTCTATTTTGTCAATGTAAATGTTTCAAACTTTTATAACTTTCACGTAGTCGGGTTGTAGTTTTTAACTTTATCTTGTTACGGATAGTCAACATGCAAAACCGACTCAATGGCAAAAGTCAGTCATTTAGTTGGTTTTGCATGTACTCGCACTCCTAAGATTCCTATCAACCATCAGTTTCATCCACATCCAGCATCACCTCCTGCATCTGCAGTCTGTGATGCATCGGCAAAATGTTAAGCCTCAATATTTGTTCCGGTGCAGCTGGATCTTTGGTTTGGACAGGATTCTATAGGTTTCTTTGATTTCGTGTCCATCTGTATACAGCTCAGAGGAAAGATGATGCCAAGCCAGCCTGGACCTGGTGGTGAGTGCGGAGGGAGTGCTCCATCGCTGCTACATCGTTTGGTCGAAGGGAGGCCAGGTCTGGTTTAACGTTTGATACCGACTGGCTGGTGTAAACGTGTTGGTCTCTATAGTTATTATCATATTTTTTACCCGACTACCGACAGGGGAGGGTTATGAGGTTAGCACCCTATGTTTGTATGTTTGTATGTTTGTATGTTTGTATGTTTGTATATTTGTATGTTTGTATGTATGTGGCCGATTTCTTTGTTCCCACGTAGCGCTGAAACTACTGGTTCGATTTCAACAAATTATGTATCGATTGATTCGTCTCAATACCCCGATGGTTATAGGCTATAGGATTTAGGGCTCCGACCCCGAATAAGCCTTCAAAACGCGTATTAAAGTTTAGGTAGCCGCAGGCTGCAGGCCCCATAGAGAAAAATTACAATACCTACGACCTATTTTCATTTTCAACTCTATGCCTATCAAATATGACCGATACGTCATTCTATTTTGTCAATGTAAATGTTTCAAACTTTTATAACTTTCACGTAGTCGGGTTGTAGTTTTTAACTTTATCTTGTTTAATCAACTGTTTTTCGAAGCTCATTATCTAGACAATGATTGGGAAAAAATAAAAAGTGTATAGAGCTAAAGTTGTAAAGAACTTTCTCAGTTTTATTATAGATACAAAAATGACGACTACAGACACACATGCAATGAACAATATTCAATTTTAAACATAAGCCATTTTAGATAAATCTATGAACATTTTCAAAAAAGTAAGTATGTGCTTATGAGCAACTTAGTGTAGGTAAGTTTGTGTGTACCTACTGCAGCAAGACAGAAAGGCCGTGAGTCGTTTTTTGTATATCAGCAAAAACACAGATTTTCAGCCAAAACCTGATCGAGAGCGAGCAGAAGGAGTCATAAGACAATGCGTGCCGCCATGAACTACTGTGCTTGTATAGCGAGCACGCAAAAAATTCGACTTTTTTTTGTGCTCCCTAGGGCTCACCTCACAGGGGTGGACTTTTACATGGTACTAGCCCGCGGCCACGGCTTCGCACGTGAAGAGGTACCTCACAAACATTCAAACTTTCGCATAATATAATATTAGTGTGGCGTTTGTGTCCTGAGCAGTTTCGAATTCAAACTTTCTGCTTCCCACCTATACGAGTAGGTATATGAACGATCCCTCGTTGACTGGACTCAAAAGCCGTTTAGCTCCTCTCGTATATTTCGCGAGAGGAGCTAAACGGCTGGTTTAAAAACTTAATAACGGATGAGCTTTGGCCAAACCTACGCGTGAAACACGCGGAACGCGTAGCGGGAGCGTCAATATCAAGAAACTTTTGCCTTAAAAAAGTCCCCAGGAACGCCCAGGTAGGCTGGGCGTTCCTGGGAACCTTTTTAAGGCATGCTATAATAATATAATATCTTATACTAGCAGCGCCTTGGCGGTTTCACCCGCGCAGTTCCCGTTCCCGTGGGAATTCCGAGATAAAAAGTAGCCTATGTTCTATTCCAGACTATAATCTACCTCTGTGCCAGATTTCATCTAGATCCGTTCAGCCGTTCTGGCGTGATTAAGTAACAAACATCCATCCATCTATCTATCCATCCAAACTTTGACATTTATAATATTAGTGGGATATAATATCTCAAGTGGTTCCCATGGAAAATTAAAAATAAAATTGGACCATAAACGGCTGTAACTTTTGATTGCGTTGACTTAGAAGTTTGATTTATATCGCGGCTCAAAGAGGTTACGAACCTGAGTATATGATGTGAATTTCGACTCGATGCCTCCACGCGTTTCTGAGAAAAGCGCTTTGACAGACGGACAACAAAGTGATCCTATATGGGTTCCTTTTTTCCTTTTGAAGTATGGAACCCTAAATATATCTATCTATGTAATCTCATGGACAAAGTTACCTCTGATTACCATAAAACAAGCTTTGCTCAGCATGGGACAAAATTTTGCATAAAAAATAAAACCGGCCAAGTGCGAGTCAGACTCGCGCACGAAGAGTTCCATATCATTATCTATGAAAATGGCAAAAAAATGACGTTTGTTGTATGGGAGCCCCCTTAAATATTAATTTTATTGTTTTTTAGTATTTGTTGTTATAGCGGCATCAGAAATACATCATCTGTGAAAATTTCAACTGTCCAACTATCACGGTTCATGAGATAGGTACAGCTGGTGCCAGACGGATAGACAGACAGACAAATGGACAGCGGAGTCTTAGTAATAGGGTCCTGTTTTACCCTTTGGGTATGGAATCCTAATTAACGGTTTTTCTTTATCAGTTAAGAGTCTGAATTTAACTAATGGTAGTCCACACAGGATGTTAGTTTCCATGTTTATTAGTACCAGTAGAGCTGGAGAAGACGCAGACCCGCATTCCTCGATGACTCCATCACTTCTTGCATCTTGCCAACTCTGGCTTCTACAGGGGCGCTGGGCTGGGCCACACAGATGGTTTCCAGTGTGTCTGGTGCTCAGTGTAGGGAGTGCACTCTCCGTCTTCACTGAAAACATCATCATAGCACATTAGCAAGTTTGCTACAGCAACCCATACAGCTGGAGCGAGCACAGGGCCTTCATGCTCCCTGACTATCTCAGCAAAATAACACTCCACAGACCTAGTGAGAGCATTCTCACTCTTTAGATGATGCCATTCCGAGGTAATATTACAAATTTATGTGAAAATTAGTATGTTGATACCTCTTCACACTAAAGGTACTGAAGGGATCAGCCTGACCTTTTGCATACAGCTCGTTCTAGAAGAGGAGTCATAGATACTTTTCATCACATAAATTAGTTTCCATGGGATAGGAACAACCTTTTAAATGTTTCCCACAAGAAATGTGTTCCAAGATGATGCCAACCACAGAAACTTCTAATACTCATAATGAATTCCAGCTTTGAACTATTATTGTCCATATTATTATATATAGATATTATTGTCCAAGAGTCCTGTAAGGTCTAAAGGAAATATAGCACTTTGAATTTTGAATTTTTGAATTTTTATTACCTACTCATTGCCCAAGGCATACTTCTGACGCAACTCGGACTGACAGATTAGTTTCATAAACTGCAACATTGATACAGATCCGCCCCACACAGATCTACCATCATCATCTATCCATCAATCCCAACTTTGCTGAAGTATTCTGCATTCTATCTACCACCTGCAAGCTTGATGAGCATGTTGGTAGATCAAACGGGGTATTCCTATTTGTAGTTGTGTACACCAGCAGTACCGATCAAACCAGGCCCTACCTACAACACGATTACAAGTTTTACACTTCCAAACAAAAACAATTTAAAGGTACTCACATTGTTCAGTATTCAAACCTACTCTTGAAGAGCGAGCCTTCGGACGCCGGGAACTGGGCTCGGTAGACGGCAGTCGAACAGCAGTAGTGCGCACGAAACCGGCAGCGGCGGCGCCTGGCGCGGCAGCGTCGGGCCTGCGGCGGTGGCGCAGCACTCGGCCGCCCTGGGCGCGGCGCGCAGGAGACGCCAAAAAACCAAAGACACTCCAGGTAATTCAAACTCAAAAGTCCTGCCATAAGAACAAATAAAAACTATGATAGGGGTACTCCCTATCATAGTTTTTATTTGTAGGTACCTGCTCCGTTGCAGAAATGATTGGAAAGGGCTATTATTAATAGCCCTTGTTTTCTTGTACAAGAAATGTTTAATAGCCTATTAAACATTTCTTGTACAAGAAAACAAGATTTCTCGACACCAAGCCAACCCCCCACGTACCTATCGCGTGTAGGCGCGAGCCCGTGGAAAAAGGCGCGAACCTATCTATCCAATCAACGCACGCAACGACAATCGCATCTTTATATTGTAGGCTATTTACACGTGCTGACGTGCGCGACATTGTACATGACATATAGATTCCCTTTTAGAACTATCACACATTTTGATTCATTGTTTTCTGAAATTCTGACGATGTTTTCTTAAATACAAGTTTTAACGTAAAAACTTAATTTAAAATGCAAATGCTCTGTACCTAAGCAAAAGTTAACTTAGGAGTAACAGCATCTTACCCAGTGGCGGATTTACCAGTAGGCTGGAGCCAGGACGGCAGATTTGAGGGGGCGGCAAATTTGAGCCAATAAAAAAAAATAGTCTTACGGAATTAGATAAAACTTGACTTAATGCTGCCATTTTCCATGGAAGCTGAAAAGCCTCCGAAACGTCAGGTTATAAACAAAATATAAAATATACGCGTAAGAGCCTTTACGCCTAGCGCGCGATGTCAAGTTTAGGTAATTCAAACCCACACAGAAGCGAGCGTGACTGTGTGAGTAGCGCTGGCGCGTTCTATTGTGGTATAGTCAAGCTTAGCACTTTGATCCATTCGAGTGAAATTGATATAGCAATTATTTAATTTAAATTTGAACTTAGACAGATGACATATTTACGTGTTAAAATAAAATCAAAATCAAAAATTGTTTATTTCCATAAATACAAAAATGTACACTTAGAAAAGGCCAAATTCTTAAAATAAAACACTGACACGGAAATAAAGTGGTACTTTTGATTTCTGTCGCTTCGCTATGTAGACTAAAGTAAAGAAGTGACTAATAAACCTTCAGCCTGTTACGAGTAGGTACAAATAAAACACTTGGTACGGATAAAGTCGAGTTTATTTTACAACATTTTAAATGTTTTATTCTACGAATAAATAATAAGTCAGGAAGTCTAATTCAGAACAAATTCCAACCAAAAAGTGGGCGCTGCTTCAAATCAAAACTATGGATAATTCAAATAGGAATCACTTCAATTGGTTCGCGCGCCTGCTGCAATGGCAGCTATGACAACTGAGTCATAGCGGCGTGGACGATGTTATGCAATAAATGGACCGGACCAAGTCAATAACGAAACAATTATATGGTCAAATGCTTTTTTTTACTATACAGGGTGTTTTTTTTTCAAAATGAAACCTTCAAATTTGAAAATTTATAAATTAGACTACGAATTCGAGAAAAGGTTGTTTGTCGTATAGTTGAAAGTACAAACGTTCAGACTATACGCAAAGAAATCTATCTTCTTTTGTCATATTTTTTTATCGTTATGAGCTTTTTGACATAAAATTTTCTTGCATACCCTCTTCAAAAAAGCTGAAAGTAGTGATTTTAGTTTGGTCAGATATATGTAGTACATTTTGCAGGGTTATGTAGATAGAATCTAACGTCCGTCTTTCGACTGTCAGTGGTAGCACTGACAGTCGGATTCTACGCATCTACGCACGGACGTTAGATTTTAAATACTTTCTGTCATTTTTGTAGAAAAACTGGGCGATGGAAATCAAAATAAGCGCAATAACCTTGAATTTATTTTAATAAATGTTCAAAATGATATTGATTGTCCACAGTGTGATAAATCTGTTTTTGTACAGATGATTCTTTAAATAACCCCATTAGAAAAAATCAATTTTGAAGGTGTTCCAACCATTAAGGCACATAGGCGTCGTAAATTTATTTATTTATTATCAACTTAGAAGCAAAATGAGAAAAAATTTTTTTTTTACAAATGCTTACTTTTCCAAAAATATAAAAAAGTTTTGTCTTTTTTAACGAAGAACTTATTATTTTCAAAATCAATCACGTAACTATTAACATCGCTTTTTGATAACTCTCACGGTTTCAGACTTCCTCTCAGTGGCCCTGAAAAAATAAAACACCCTATATCACACATCAATATACGCCTTCAAGAATAAACTCGACAACTGGTTACGAGACAAAATTGACAAACTAAAAAAATTACGCAATAACTAAATTCGACACTGTCTGATAATAGACACATCAGCCACTGGCTGCTCGTCTGTTAATAAATAAATATATTTTTGGATAACAATTCAGTGAACTCTTTGTCCCGCAAAATATGATTAATTTAATGTTTTTAGTCCACTTGTTAGCTACCCACTTATTTTTCCGAATCGTATGGGCAGGTAAACTAAAAATACCAAATAAGCATAATAAATTTCAATTTCATTGAAAAATATCTAAATTTTATCGATTCAATATTTCATCAAGGAAAAATCCTTCCAAATGAAGTAAAAAGTTGTCTGACCTCATTTTGCATTTTCATTTTGAAAAAAAAAAACACCCTGTAGAGTGATAAACATTTTACCAAAATATTATTTTGTTATTGACTTGGTCCGGTCCTCTTATTGCATAACAACGTCCACGCCGCTATTACTCAGCTGTCATAGCAGCCATTGCAGCAGGCGCGCGAACCAATCTAAAGTGATTCCTATTTCGAATCATACCTACATTCTTTTGATTTGAAGCACGGCCCACTTTTTGTGTGGTTTAAATTAAATTGAAGCCTTTCGATCGGTATGATTATTTTTCTCGTGTAACAGGTTCGATTTCAGGTTCAACCATGTAATTATTTAAATATCTAAAAATGCAGTTTAAATTGTTTTTTAAATTCAAATAAGTTATGTCTTCTTTCAGTAAAATGTTCCATCTACAATATTCAAGTTACTTTTCCTCCATGTGGCATATCCGTGGGACGCCCTGTATATACTAACCTTTTAGCTCTTGCATTTTCCATGTTTGCTAATTTTTGCGCTTTCGTTTCTTTGCAAAAAATAACTTCATTTTATTTCCCATTATGTCTGAAATATGATTTTTGTCTATATTAATACATTCTACAATTATGTTTGCCATCAAATATAATAATAAAAAAAATTACTTACCAAAGTACCAAAATGTTTCGAGGGCGCTATAAATGTCCGCTCGCCTTATACGCACGACAAAGGTCAACACAGGTCAGTCAGAGCGCCGAGCGACATGACCACACTCTAGAAAGCCTCGCGGCGGACTGATTTGAATGGATTTGCGCGCAGCGTTTTATAGTAGTTTTAAAATATTCACAGAAAATTAATAACAACAAAATATTTAAAATTTTAAATGCATGATTTTAAAGACGATTCTCTACTTTATTAGTAAGCTATTATTATAGTAAATTAAATAAGTTATATCGGTGAAAAAGTCATTTGAAATTCGTAAAATTTCACATTTTTTGTAAATTAATTTCTCATAGTACGATACCAAAACCGAATATTTTTTCAACTAACTTTTTTTCCAAGGATTTTATCTATTGGTTATCATTTTTTTTTTATTAGATATGTCAGTATTTTCATAAAATTTTGAGCTTCGAAACTGATGCTGACAGGGAAATTAAGAAAACCTCTAACAAGTTATTTTCATAGAACGCGTACATACTATATTAATTCAAATATTTTCTCAACTAACTTTTTCGACAATGAAATTTCCTAAAATTATTACTAATTAACTTATAGTGTAAGATAACTGGTTCATGAAAATAACGAGTTTGAAAAGTACTGTTTTTGAGCCAAACTGCGCATGGAAGGCGTGAACCCTCTTAAACCAGTGTTTTATTATGAGTTCTCGCGAAAATAACCTTAGAATATGTTGCAATTTTATTACTATTTTGGGTGGTCCTTAATAGTAGGACCACCCAAAATAGTAATAAAATTTCGGCGTAACTTATAAATCCTGTTGTTAGAAGTTGAGTGTCGGTATTGTTAACAAACCCGAAAAGTACCTAGTATTTTTGTTTCCGATTTTTCGGGGTGGGGGTTGTCGTGGAGCAAGGGCCTTATGGGAATATACATGTACACATATTATGGGTGCACACATTCTCTAGTTATATCTGCTTCGCAATACTTACTTCCCTCGCCTCTCAACTCCCTGGCCCAGACACAAGATAACAACTTATCGGAGAACACTCACCAAATTAATTTTTGCAGTGCCCTTACAGGGTGCATGTACTGACCACCTACACCTAGCCATTCACATAGACTAAGAATGAATTGTACGTACATGTAAGCAAATAAATGAAATTGAAATTGAAATCGAATCTGTAGCTCTTCGGTACCATTGGAATTCTTATATCTCTATTGCCTTGGTTGGTGGAAAGCCCTTCTGCTCTCAGCATGGTTAATGCACTACCTGTAATTTTATGATACCATTAGCTGGTAACTAAGACACTACAATTCCTCATCTTTGCACATAAGACAATCACTGAAATGCATTTAGGTGAAACGTTAATACAAGTATACTAATTCCTTTACAAGTGGACCTCAACTACCTTGTACCGGCTCATGGTCAGTTGTTGGCTGGATAAGCCCAAGTCTACCACCTGGGAAGGATGAACAAAATGTGTGGGGAAATTGACACCCGTCAAGGTCATGAGCCACCATGACGGGTTACGGGAAAACAATGTCACGTCTCTCTACGTGCTCACGCCTCGCAAGGCGTTTTTTACTAACGGGTTCGACACCGTGCTATGCGCCCCCTTTGGGGCGTCTTGCTCTTCTGATTCTCCGGTCAACGTGGGTGCTCACGCCTCGCATGGCGTCTTTTACTAACGGGTTCGACACCGTGCTATGCGCCCCCTCTGGGGCGTCTTGCTCTTCTGATTCTCCGGTCAACGTGGCTGGATAAGCCGCACAGTCTGTCGAAGGCTGTGGATGCGTCGGCCCGTCTATATGATGGCCACCTTTCCCCACCCTAAAAACCTCCGTTTGTCGACAAAAGGCAGATTATCAGTTTCATTTAAATTAGCATGTGGGTAGACAAGAATTTATGGAACAAAGTGAATAGCATTGTGTAGCAAATAGTGTAGCATTGTGTAACACTTAGCTCACAGTCCTGGTCGTGCTGGCGTCCACCCTGGTGGAGGAGCTGCGCTGCACCTATATTTCTAGTTGCACTCGTAAGCCTAACGTTTTCTTTGGTTGGTCGCTGTCGAAAAAGTGGGTCACAGATTTATAAGTATAGTAGATTTATAAGTATAGTACTAAACAGGTACATATATAGTGATCTGTGGTACTAAAGTACAGATAGGAATCGGACCAATAACAGCCGTGGACGCTAATTATAGTTCTGTTGAGGCAGACGACGTCGCTAGTGTGCATTTAGAAAGAGACAGATATACGTCGCTCTCTTTTGCCCCTTGCTAGTGATGTGCCTGAATATTCATAAGATATCGATATACCTACATACCATGTATACAAGTTGAAATAAAAAACGAAAGATTTGACGTTTTGTTTATTATTAATGAAACATATTTAAACACAATGTTTTATACAATATAACTAATATTATAAACTAATAAACAAATATAGACACAACAAACGGTACTCTTTGGGACTACATTTTAACAAAGCTAAGCACATGACTTTCTCTTCTAACGAATATCTTCGAAGCTTTGGTTTTTTGTTTACACATTTTAGTTCCATCGAAATAAAAGATTTCGTCAAATGTGGCAGTTTTTCAAAATCGGAGAATAGCTTTGACTCCACAAACTTTGTGCTTATTTGTAATCTGCGTGTAGTACTCCTGAAATTCCTGGCTTTATGTGATACTTGCTGCAATCTTCGATAGAGTTGTTTGCATTTTGGAGATAAGATCTTTGGATTTATGCGTTTGACTCCAACATGGGGCAGCAGTTTAATGTTCTCTGTGAACACAAAAGAGGAATATTCTTATTATGATAATTTGTTTCTATTACCTATTAGATTGTAATTTTATTGATCTCTCACTCGAATAATCATATTAAATTGTCTTAGATGTTTTCCTTGATCTTAAAATAAATAAATAACTAAAAATAAATTATAATTTTTGCTTGGAGGTGTTCTAATTGTTGCCAAATTAGTCGTTTCTGAAATGTAAACCAATCAATAATAATAATGTCTGCTCATAATTGAAGAATCTAATAAGTGTAATGTTTTAAATGTTTATCTCGATCTTAAAGCCAAGTATAATTAAATTACCATCAGTTCTTCGTTTTTTGCACGGAGGTGTTGTGGTTGTTGCCAGATTATGCGTTTCTGAAATTTAAACCAATTATTATAAAAAATGTCAACTCAAATTTTAAAAATCTAATATGTGTAATTAGGGATTGCATTATCTGGACAATTTTCTTATCCGGATAATATGGATTACATCATTCACAAATCCGGATAATCCGGATAATTCGGATAATTTGGATAATTTGAATAAAGTTCAACTTTATTTCAACGAAAACTCAAAAATGACAAATTACAACTAAGTATTTACACGTATGTACATCAATTTCATAAAAATCTAATCAGCAAAGGTCCCGTGACCGCAAACTCGTCCAGTGTGGCCGTTCTAGTGACTTTGTCGCTAGAACTAGAGGATTTTATCAATGTTTAGCGGACAAAATTCCACATTTAGCGAGAAAAAAAGTTATAGTGACTTCTAGCTACTTTTAGGCGGGTCAATATGTCGCTACAAGGGCAACCGTGAACTCGTCATATATTAAAGCGTGATCGATTTTGGCACCTTATAAATCGCGAATTTTATCTTTTACCTTGTACTTATACTCATCATTCTAACGATTGATTTGCGGTCTTTCCCAGATCATGGGCCCAAGGCCAAACACCGCTGATGTAGCTGCGGAGCGGGCACTTACTGATTGCTGTGCAAGATGTGAAGGCACTAGCAAGGGTATCTACATACGTGGCATCCCAAACTAAAGGCCGACCTATCTTTCAGGGAATCAGAGATACCGTCAGGTCTTTTACTATCATCTCGCATAGGCTACGTGGTTCAAAGGTAGCTACCACATTGACGCTGGTCCGAAAAATTATGTCATGATTAATTATCTGAACTTTATTGGTCATAAAAGTCTATAATAGTGCATATTTAGCATGTGCTAGTGTAGACTAGTATAGGGGCGGCATATGAGTAGATGTAGCTCTCCAACTAGACATTATGCCGCCCTTTATCAGCTAAGGTCTTCAACTGACATCCTCCAGCCATCTGCTAATAGTCTTTAACACATCGTCAGCCCACCTGGCAACAGGACGGTCTTTACGAGTTTAAAACAGCGTTGGTCTCCACTCCCCTTATACAAATTTAAGACCAACTGTTGTCGGTTTTTCTTTGGCAGAGATGGCCCACTGCCACTCAGCTTACTAATTCTCTGAGTTATGTCACTAGCCTTGGTTCGGCTTTGGTGTGATTGGGTAGTTTTGTTTCGAATACGCATACGAATCCTAACCATCAGAAAAACTCCGAACATAACTGGCACTTTCCATAGCTTGCTAAACGACTTTGAACTACTGCACCAGTTGTACCCTGAGAACCTAACTCATATCCGTCAGTTGTAACGGGTAGAAGCACTAGTCCATAACTTTAGGAATGGATAACAAGAAGACTTGTGTGAGCCAAAGAGTTAAGACTTCTAACTCAAACGCTGACAAGACCTCATAGTTTCACTTACTCTTGCAGCTGCTAGGAACTGCTGTAGAATTTTCTCCGGGGTGATGTATCTGGCTATGCAAGTCTTTGCCCAGGTGAATGCTACTTTGTTGCATTCATTCGGAGATTTCTGCTATGCGCTAGCTTACCTTCGCTCGCATCAAGTGCAAGTGCTAGCCTGGCTGTCAGACTTGATGTCATTTGTTGGTGTAGCGCTTTTGTGTGTACCAGTTCAGAGTGGCTGTTCAACCAATCTTCTCTGGAAAGTGGAAGAAGGCAGCTCCACAAAGTTCCAAACGCCTTGGGAGCATAAACACTACGAAAACGCATAGAACGACCTGAACAGGTAACCGTGGGAGGCGCGGCGTGTGGTGTGACGACGAAAAAAGCCGAAGGTTATACCAAATAATATTATAATTCAAATTGAAACTTATTTACGATTAAATAGAATGGCGATTTAATTATTTCTTCCTTCAAAAAAAGATTTTGAACATTATCCAAATTATCCGAATTGTCCGGATTTCAAACACCTAAATCCGGATAAAGAAAATTGAGAAATTATCCGGATAATTCGGATAAAACGGATTTTGGATAATCCAGATTGCAATCTCTATGTGTAATGTTTCAAATGTAATCTTAATTTAAGATCAAGTTGAGGGAGCCAAGTATAATTACCATCAGTTCTTCGTTTTTTGCACGGAGGTGTTGTGGTTGTTGCCAGATTATGCGTTTCTGAAATTTGAACCAATTATTATAAAAAATGTCGACTCAAATTTTAAAAATCTAATATGTGTAATGTTTCAAATGTAATCTTAATTTAAGATCAAGTTGAGGGAGCCAAGTATAATTACCATCAGTTCTTCGTTCTTTGCATGGAGATATTGTTATTGTAGCCAAATTATGTGTTTCTGAAATGTAAGCCAATCATTAATAAAAATGTCTGTTCACAGTTGAAAAATTTGATAAGTGTAATGTTTTATATGTTTATCTTGATCTTAAAACCAGGTATACTACCATCAGTTCTTCGTTCAAAAGCATTGTAGTATGTATGGTCTCTTAGACAGTTGGGTATTTCACATACATTGTAAAGATTGGCACCTGAAACATAACAGCCATTACATTACAGAACCTATTGCGTACATCTAAAAATTATAGCCGTACTTTGAACCTGCGTCCTTCATACGTACAAGCATACCCAAATACATACCTTACCCATAGACTCCTTAAAAAATATTTCCCTCAATGTTTATAACATTTCGGCAGTCGAGCAAAAATTTCAAAATATCGATAGCAAATTAATAGTAAAATTGATGTTGCCCATCCCTATTTTTCTCATTGATCATAGTTATTGACGATTTTATAATATTTTATCGATTACAATCTATACTTTGGACATTAATTCATGATTTTAGACATATATATTCTAACCGCTGGGTACCTACTACCTACATATAGGATCAGCAAAGTACGTACTTTGCCCATTTGTTGGAATCCCACTGGAAATTTCGGACTCTGTAAACAAAGTTGGCCGCGCAATGAGGGTAATCAGGCGATTATTTTCATAAAATGTTTGGCACAAACTCTTTTCCTCATTAATTGACTATTATTGAGTGAAAACAAAGTTTTAGAGTTTATTTGTTTGAGCCACTAACTTTGTCTGTATGGCGTTCTTGGAAAACAGTGTAACTGGATATCACTACCACTTTTGGTCTCACAACTAGGCACACAACATTTGTTCACAGCCATTTTACACAAATTATATTATAGTATACTCATTGAAATTACTTCAGTCAGCTTAACATCCTCAGCAGAAAAAATAATCAAACCCGCCGCCATGCCGCCGGTGGATTATAAACACTTATGAAATTAGCTTCAGGCGCCAAACGTCAGGCTTGCAGCTGCCTTCATTGCGTTGAACACTAGCGCTGCGGTGATTCTTTTATGATCTACAATCTAGCTGCAGCTGATTATGAACTCTATCACAAGCGCATACAATCTAAAAGTGAGTGTAGATAGATAGTGTCCGACGATTTTGTAGGCTCGATTCCATAGCGTGAAGTGGACCTCTGTGAAGTTGGCCGCCAGACTTTGTCTTTTTGAAACTTCGATATTGCTAATCGTTTGAGAATCGTTTGAGAGAGATTGAGAGTTCATTAACATCGTTTGAGAGTTATTAATTTTTATGTAAAAACCATTTTAAATTTTTGTGTGAAGTTGGCCGTCATTCCGGCAAAAATGTACTTGGACGTTTAATTTTTGTTTCATTTGTTTGAGAATCGTTTGAGAGAGATTGAGAGTTCATCAACATCGTTTGAGAGTTATTAATTTAATTATTACAGTAAATAATCATTTCTGAACCAGCAATTTTGAATTTCCCCGCCAAATAGTGCACTTCCGTTCTGCGGCGCAGGCGCAGTGGATGACCGAAGAGTGAGTAAACATTTGAATGAAAGAATGAGTGGGAAAATACGTCATAGAATGACATTGACATTAATTAACAATTGACGTACGTCATTTATTCTCAGCCTTTTGTTTATATCAGACTGGGTAGCAAGCAAAGCAATAATAGATGGATTTTTTTTATGATGTCCCGAAAATAAAATTAGTCAATAATTTGTCATTTTGGCGAGACTATTGTACATTATATAATAATATTAATTTATTTCAAATCAAGCAATTCAAGAATTATAAACTAAATACATGAACTCTTATTTGGCTTGGCATCCAGTTTAGGGTTGATTAGTGTACATGGTACAATAATATACTCCGCATATGACCATGATTTTGTAGATTTGTTAGCGCTATTTAGACCCCCGCCACGTACACCTTGGTCGGATCGGACTCACTCCTCTACACACGAGACCGCTGGATGCGACCCCGGGTGCTCCTGGAGCCTCCTCCGAAACTATCTCCCAAGAAGACCAGCAGCCAATAGGCTAATAAACAGCTCAGCTTTTAATAAATGGGGAGACCTTTGCCCAGCTGTAGAAAACCTTGTGTTAGGTTTATTACAATACACCTGATAAATAGAATAAACGATAAAGGTTACAGTGCCAGCTTTATTGCTAAAAATTATCTGGTGTGGTTCAGGTCCTGCAGGTAGATATATCAAAACCTAGTGTTCGTTATTATTAACCCATGCATTGCCCAGCTTACATCCCGCGATACAAAGTACTCTGTAGACCTTAGAGGAATAGGTATACTCGATCTACACTGTAGACCCACCCAGCCAGCACATCTAGGTGCCTACATCTGTGGGAATGTGGGAAGTTGCCATGTGTTTTGTTGGCAATGAAATAGTTAGTAGTTAGGTATATTAAATGTATCTGCTACCAAACTATTCTGAATAAAACAATAAGTGTATAATAAAATAACATTATAATATTATATTATCATCACTAATCTGTTAGGTATATAATCATCAATTTTGGCATCGGTGTTGTTGCTTGTCTCCATTATCAATTTGCATGGATGACAGAAACATTTAAGGCCCTATACTAACTCAAATCAACTCTTCAAATATAAATTTCTTCCAAACAAAGGTAAGTAATCATCATCATCCATTCTACAGTAACAAGAATAATAATAGTGTGGTGTAACATGTAAGGAACATACCACACCTTTCCTCGTTTCATGGTCAGCTACTACAATGATCTTTTTTTATTAAATAAAAATTATATTATTCTCAGTTCTATAACAATTTAGTAACTTTTACTTTTTGAAGATGTCAGGCTGTTGATCTTAGATCAGAAATAAATATTATTGGTGATCACTTGTTACTTAGATTTTGACTATAACAAGTCAAGAGTTCTGGGCAGACGATTAGGAAAGGATGCATTTGAATTATTTACTTACAAGTATCTCTACTTTAATGATTAAACTTAGCCTACCTGAACTATACAGCAAACATAATATTTGATAAGTTAAAAGGTACAATGAATGGAAAGTACTAATTAAATTTACATTAGAACTACAAATCAGTTCCTTAATCAGAATAACGTTAAACACTAAGCAGACACATACATCTAAAAGAAATATCAGAAAAATAAATTATGATTTTAACACAAGGAATTTTAACACTTTCTCATATAAAAAAAACTTCCGACTAACTTACTGAGAAGTACCTAGTACATAAATGTTTGAAGCATATTGATTTGTGACTGCTAATAACTATCACACAGATCTAAAATTAAAAATTTATATGGAAAAAAGCTAAATTGCTTGGCTTTACAAAGTGTTTGTATGATAATTATTTTACAGGATACCTAATCAAAGTTCTCTTTACATCGCATTTACATTACGATTCATAATAATGCTTCCGTTAGCTTTACTTACAATTAAATAGGTACCATTCACACATACATAATCTAAATTAAAAAATGCTATATCTGCATGTTTCCCACCAATAACATATTTGATATAGCGATGAACATTTACAAAATACTGCTCATCGTCGCAGATGTCACCGACGCAGCATGCTCTCCTCGAGCACTACGCGAAAGGTAGCATGATATCAAGTACCAGCATCTTATTTGCCTTTTAGTTGTGAATTGTGATAGTGACGGTAGATTTTGCAGGTTGCGGTATAATGGTGATCTCATCAACCTAATAATAATCTTCAAGGGCTTCAGCAGACTCTTTCGCGAACCACTTTCATCGAATGTTAAAAAGTGAAAAACTTAAAAAAAATAAAACCGGCCAAGTGCAAGTCGGACTCGCGCACGAAGGGTTCCGTACCATTATCTATAAAAACGGCAAAAAAAAAAAACACGTTTCTTGTATGGGAGCCCCCTTAAATATTTATTTTATACAGTTTTTATATAGTATTTGTTGTTATAGCGGCAACAGAAATACATCATCTGTGAAAATTTCAACTGTCTAACTATCACGGTTCATGAGATACAGCCTGGTGACAGACGGACAGCGAAGTCTTAGGGGCCGTTCAAGTATGACGTAAGCACTATAGGGGGGCGAGGGGTCCTTGCTTTACTTATTTTGAATGACATGGGGGGCAGGGGGGTCTAGATGATGATTAGATCATCGGTAGTTAGGTATTTACTTTTTTACACAGATGGCAACCCACACATTGTCTTTGCTTGAAAACGAATCGCATTTTCAAGGATTCCCACAAGTAATGCATACGTTTAGGCACTCGCTTAGAACGAAGTAGGGGAATTATCGCGCGCTATTGTCTAAATTTCCTCTGCCAGTGTATTGTTCCGTTTGGATACTATAACGAGTAGACGTATCGTAAGCATAGCAAAGCAAGTTAACATTTGTGTTACCGTTGATTCCATTAGCGAAAGTTTAAGGTTTAAATAAGATGTCGCTTCAAATAGACAAATCCAAGCTATACCAAAAATTGTTAGAAAATTTAAAAAAATCTCATACAAATACGAAAGCACAAAATGTACAGAAGTTAGTTAACGAAGTGTGGCGAAATTATAAATTACAAGCAAAGTTGCAGAATTGAAGAAGAATTGCAAGCGGTGACTAAGAATAAATCCAATCTACTAGGTACATTTTTAGATTTAGAATCTATTTTCTTATTGTTAGAATTATAACTTCTGCTCATTATTCATTAAAAAAAACAATACATTAATTAAAAAATGTTTATGTAAGCATGGGGGGAGGGGGTAAGAGCTTTGCTTACTTTTGCTGACAAGGGGGATAGGGGGGTAAATAATTGTAATAAATCTGCTTACGTAATACTTGAACGGCCCCTTAGTAATAGGGTCCCATTTTTACCCTTTGGATACGGAACCCTAAAAACGAATTGAATTGGGAGTGGGGAGGGGGCTTAAAGATCAAGAAAGAAAGTTTGAAAATGTAACTGAATAAAACAGCCAAATTATTGTTTTTTAATCTTTATTTTTTAGGTTCTAAGGTTCATTTTGTCATTTGAAAATGGGTTCATTTCCTCCTTGTTTCCCGCTCAAATTCAAATAAGAAGTCAAATAAAAAAAATGTTCCAACGAAACGAACCGTGTCAGCCGTCGTTAAACTTCGCCAAACATCGTAGAGCGAGAAAGTTAGAAAAAAAAGAAAAGTCATAGTCCAGCTAGTCTAGTCATAATACCATTTCACAAGTTAATACTTTGAACTATATTTAAATAATCATAAAATATCCATGACAAATATTCTAAAATATAAAAATATCAATTTAGATACTTACTACACCCAATATTATTAATAAAGCTTTTTCTTAATATTCATTATTATTTCCAAAGCAGCCATGCACTGCTTTGGAAATTTGATTTCCTACTTGTTCGCTACTCAAATTCGAATAATAAGACAAATAAGTTTTAATAATGAATATGCAAAAGTTTTATTAATAATATTGGGTGTAGTAAGTATCTAAATTAATATTTTTATATTTTAGAATATATGTCATGGATATTTTATGATTATTTAAACATATTTCAAAGTATTAACTTGTGAAATGGTATTATGACTAGAATAGCTGCACTATGATTTTTCTTTTTTTTCTAACTTTCTCGCTCTACGATGTTTGGCGAAGTTTAACGACGGCTGACACCTTAGCTGACACGATTCCTTTCAATGAATGTCAATGTCATTCTATGACGTATTTTCCCACTCATTCTTTCATTCAAATGTTTACTCACTCTTCGGTCATCCACTGCGCCTGCGCCGCAGACCGGAAGTGCACTATTTGGCGGGGAAATTCAAAATTGCTGGTTCAGAAATGATTATTTACTGTAATAATTAAATTAATAACTCTCAAACGATGTTGATGAACTCTCAATCTCTCTCAAACGATTCTCAAACAAATGAAACAAAAATTAAACGTCCAAGTACATTTTTGCCGGAATGACGGCCAACTTCACACAAAAATTTAAAATGGTTTTTACATAAAAATTAATAACTCTCAAACGATGTTAATGAACTCTCAATCTCTCTCAAACGATTCTCAAACGATTAGCAATATCGAAGTTTCAAAAAGACAAAGTCTGGCGGCCAACTTCACAGAGGGTCATGCGACCAAAGATAATAAGTCAACTTCAACTTCTTTTATATGGCTCTGTATCTATTTTGATACAATTTTGCCTATGACCGTTTTAGTACAAAAAGGTTCTTTTGAATTTTTATCGAGGTTGAGTTTTAATATAAAATAAATAGATAAAGTTTAGATAATAAGTCATAGACTAGGGTTTGGTTTGACAGTTCAGTGTTGCTAGTGTTAAAATATCGTGATAGGCTTGGCCTTCAAGACAGGGGAAAAAAAACCTCTGTGAAGTTGGCCGCCAGACTTTGTCTTTTTTAACTTCGATATTGCTAATCGTTTGAGAGGAAAATTAAATTATTTGAGAGTAATTAATTTTTATGTAAAAACCTTTTTAAATTTTTGGATGAACTTGGCCGTCATTCCGGCAAAAATGTACTTGGACGTTTAACTCATTGAGAGTTCATCAACATCGTTTGAGAGTTATTTATTTAATTATTACAATAAATAATCATTTCTGAAACAGCAATTTTGATTTTCCCCGCCAATTAGTGCACTTCCGGTCTGCGGCGCAGGCGCTGTGAAGAAGAGTGAGTAAAAGGGTGAATGAAAGAATGAATGGGAAAAGACGTCATAGAAAGACATTGACATTCATTGAAACGAATCGTGTCAGCAGTGGCGCAGGCGCAGTACCTCTGTGAAGTTGGCCGCCAGACTTTGTCGTTTTTAAACTTCGATATTGCTAATCGTTTGAGAGAGTTTGAGAGGACAATTAAATTATTTGAGAGTAATTAGTTCTTATGTAAAAACCATTTTAAATTTTTGTGTGAACTTGGCCGTCATTCCGGCAAAAATGTACTTGGACGTTTAATTTTTGTTTCATTTGTTTGAGAATCGTTTGAGAGAGATTGAGAGTTCATCAACATCGTTTGAGAGTTATTTATTTAATTATTACAATAAATAATCATTTCTGAAACAGCAATTTTGATTTTCCCCGCCAATTAGTGCACTTCCGGTCTGCGGCGCAGGCGCAGTGGATGAAGGCAGTGCTGCCAGATCAAAAAACCTATAAGACAGTTTACACTTGCAGTGCATGGCAGTGCTTTGGAAATAAGGCTTTTTGACTTTTAAATAAATTAAGGTAGAAGGTTTAGTGAATTTCCGCTAATTTAGCCCACATGGAGGCAATCTTTTGTGAGAGATATGCCACGCCTTATTAGATACTAGCAGCGCCTTGCGGTTTCACCCGCGTAGTTCCCGTTCCCGTGGGAATTCCGGGATAAAAAGTAGCCTATGTTCTATTCCAGACTATAATCTATCTCTGTGCCAAATTTCATCCAGATCCGTTCAGCCATTCTGGCGTGATAAAGGAACAAACATCCATCCATCTATCCATCCATCTAAACTTTCACGTTTATAATATTAGTGAGATTTCGTACTACGTACATACAACTACATGTTCCTTTACTTATTATCATATTATTATGGCGTAGCGACACGACGAGTCGGCTACATCGTGAGGCGACACGGCGCGGCGGCGGCGGCGGCGGCGGCGCGTAGTATTGCCGAGCCGTGTGATAATGTTTGGTAATTTCACTCGGCCAGTATGAATTTCCGGTCTCAATGATTCTCTTTGGGCTGTATTTCGTTCCGTATTGGATGAAGCTTGACATTGGTGCAGCCAATGGGCGTTAAGATAATTCGGCTTTGAAGGATAGAAGCCACGAATGAGACCGAAGTCTTGGTATACCCCGTAGATTGAGAATTTACCTAGATTAGTGGCATGCGTGGCCGCAAAAAGGGACAGAGTAATACGAAGTGGTGTTGCCATACAATTTTGTTACCCTGACTTTAGGTTCGTAATTTCATGTCTGGTAGGTGGTATTTTAGTATCATACATCATTCATTAAATTAGGAACCTACGTATGCGGGAGTAGGTAAACTTTTAATTTAATGAGCATAAAAATAAAACAACGTTCAGGTATCAATGTTAGGTTTCGTTTAAATTTATTACCACCGCCACATAATACGAGCTAACGTGTAAGTAGACATCATTTCAAATACTAAAATAATGTCATTTTGAAAATAATATTATTGCTAGATAATCAATTCAAACAATTACCAAGCACAGACTTACAATAAAAATCGCACTTTGGAAATCACATTTCTTTTAAGTAATTAAATCTTACACTTAAGGTATTGCTAAGATAAGACAACCATTATACGAAATTCAAAAGCACTTTTAAATTATACTTCAGGTAAAGCAGAGAAAACCAAATTAATTTTTTTACACCTTAAGCATAATATTACCTACGTCCTAGCCTATGTATCCGAATATTTTATATTCTGTTTTATTTATTAGGTATGTAATAATGACCATTGTGTGTGATGATTATGATTACTCTCCACAAATCATAGGATCACAAATCAATCAGTCTTTATTTCTATCAGAGAGCCTAAATCAATACCCATACACTTGATAAATAAAATTGTACATACACTAATTAAACGGTACATACCTACTTACTAATTTACACTGGTGGTTTTATTTATACTGCGTTGTATTTCTCTTACAAACTCAAAGTTTTCATGATTTTCCTCACGTACCTTTTCCGTAGTATATATCTTGCATGCCTAAAATAAACTATTGAAGCATTAATATGAAAATTATAAGTAGTACTATAGTAATAGTAAGTTATATTAGTAACACCAAATCCCAATACCATTTAAATATTTTCGATTTAGTATTTTGATTAGTAGGTAGACTAAAACACAAAGTAGGTATAATTTTTCTATACAAATCTCAAACAGTCCTTCTCCTATCATCGTAGCACTGATTCTTTTTATGTATATATTTATTTTACTTACCAGTCTTGGAACAGCATAAGAGCCGGCATGTTTGTTTAGCTCTTATAAGAGCTAAACAATGAAAAAACTGGCACACTGGTAGAGACAGAGAAACTTTCATTCTATCTCATTTCTTCTCAGGCTACAAGCATATTTTTATCTCTCTTTTGAGTGACTGAAATGGGTATATACAACACCTCTAGTGCCTTATTACTCTAAGGTATACCCGTATGTTCATTAAGCACGCGGGGCTTTCAAACTTAGTGAACACCCGTGTGTGCAGTAAACATTTCAAGGGTTAGAGGTACTTTTGGAGCAATTCATTCAATTATTAATAAAACTATAACTATAAACATATAATTTTCGTATATTTTTTACTAAAAATCGACATAATTTAACTATTTCTCCATTGTTTCAAACTTTATTGTATTGTAACATGAGTTCATAGAAATATATCTAAAAGTGGAAAACTTCTTTTCTGGTAGTTTAATTCCCAGAACGCAGATCGTGCGTATCTGATTTCGATTTCGAGCCTCGGCCGGACATATCCGACCTATCGTGATCGTGAATAGGTTTGTTGCGCTTGTGTCTTCCTAACTTCCGTCAGATTTGTTTCGTCCTTACGTTAGATTTTTTCGAAAGGGCAAGAGCGTATAAGGTTTTGGAAATTTGTTTAGCAATACCTATCATAAATTTTAAGTGTAGATAATTTTGTGGTAAACTATAAAGTATTCAAATAATATATTCATAAACTACTAAAAAGTAACAAACTTGATTTCCTACTTGTTCGCTACTCAAATTCGATTATTAAGACAAATAAGTTTTAATAATGAATATGCAAAAGTTTTATTAATAATATTGGGTGTAATAAGTATCTAAATTGATATTTTTATATTTTAGAATATTTGTCATGGATATTATATGATTATTTAAACATATTTCAAAGTATTAACTTGTGAAATGGTATTATGACTAGACTAGCTGGACTATGATTTTTCTTTTTTTATCTAACTTTCTCGCTCTACGTTTGGCGAAGTTTAACGACGGCTGACACGATTGGTTTCAATGAATGTCAATGTCTTTCATTGGCTGCGTTCCGTTTATCAAAAAAATCGATTTGAGCGCTCACAACAGTGGTCCGTTTATCCGTTAGCACGTCTACCATCGATAGCGATACGTCATTGATGACGTCATAGCCGGCGCCATTTTTCGCTCATAACGCCCATGCTACCGAGCATGGTCGCTGTGAACGATCTGTCAAATTGACAGGTGTAACACTTGTCATTCGATCGAGATAATCTTTACTAAGCAGAAAGATTTTAAATCAGAGTCTAACGTATTTTTAAGTGTTTGAAGAAGTTGCTGATCTATTTATTTTCCAAAAAATCAACTACAAAACGAAAATTTTCAAAGTAACCATAAAACAATTGAGGTTATGTTTACGTGAGTGATGTAAGCGCGTCTACAGCCGGTCCGTTTATCATAGCCCGCTATCAGTCGTTAGCGCGCTAAAAGAATTCGGAACGACTTTGAGCGCTTTTAGCGCTGATAGTCTTGTGAACGATAAACGGAACGCAGCCTATGACATCTTTCCCCACTCATTCTTTCATTCACACTTTTACTCACTCTTCTTCACTGCGCCTGCGCCTGCGCCGCAGACCGGAAGTGCACTAATTGGCGGGGAAAATCAAAATTGCTGTTTCAGAAATGATTATTTATTGTAATATTGAAATTTATAAATTCTCAAACGATGTTGACAAACTCTCAAACGATTCTCAAACAAATGAAACAAAAATTAAACGTCCAAGTACATTTTTGCCAGAATGACGTCCAAGTTCACCCAAAAATTTAAAAAGGTTTTTACATAAAAACTAATTACTCTCAAATAATTTTATTTTTCTCTCAAACGATTAGCAATATCGAAGTTTAAACAAGATAAAGTTACTAAGGTTTTTATTTTTATTATACTCTGGGTAATTTCTAAGAATAAAAACCTTAGAATCAAGCAACGGCAAAACCTCTCGTCAAAGAACTAAATGTAAATTTGGTCTTTGAGCAGAATTGGATAACTTCATTGTTTCCTCTGTAGGTGGCGCTGACGGCGTAAGTGCCGAAAGAACTCCCAAAGATTTTCGGGCCGACTAGATAAGATCACGTAGCTTAGTTGGAAAAAGAGCACCCCTGCGCTGAAGGGGAAGGTGCGGGTTCGAATCCCGTCGGGATCGTAAATTTTTGGGATTTATTAATTTCTAAGATAAAGTTAATAAAGTTAACAAGATAAAGTTAAAAACTACAACCCGACTACGTGAAAGTTATAAAAGTTTGAAACATTTACATTGACAAAATAGAATGACGTATCGGTCATATTTGATAGGCATAGAGTTGAAAATGAAAATAGGTCGTAGGTATTGTAATTTTTTTCTCTATGGGGCCTGCAGCCTGCGGCTACGTAAACTTTAATACGCGTTTTGTTGGCTTATTCGGGGTCGGAGCCCTAAATCCTATAGCCTATAACCATCGGGGTATTGAGACGTATCAATCGATACATAATTTGTTGAAATCGAACCAGTAGTTTCAGCGCTACGTGGGAACAAAGAAATCGGCCACATACATACAAACATACAAACATACAAACATAGGGTGCTAACCTCATAACCCTCCCCTGTTGGTAGTCGGGTAAAAAACTACAACCCGACTACGTGAAAGTTATAAAAGTTTGAAACATTTACATTGACAAAATAGAATGACGTATCGGTCATATTTGATAGGCATAGAGTTGAAAATGAAAATAGGTCGTAGGTATTGTAATTTTTCTCTATGGGGCCTGCAGCCTGCGGCTACCTAAACTTTAATACGCGTTTTGAAGGCTTAATCGGGGTCGGAGCCCTAAATCCTATAGCCTATAACCATCGGGGTATTGAGACGAATCAATCGATACATAATTTGTTGAAATCGAACCAGTAGTTTCAGCGCTACGTGGGAACAAAGAAATCGGCCACATACATACAAACATACAAACACACAAATATACAAACATACAAACATAGGGTGCTAACCTCATAACCCTCCCCTGTTGGTAGTCGGGTAAAAAGACAAAGTCTGGCGGCCAACTTCACAGAGGTGTAAAATACTCCATCTACGCATTAAAATACTCCATCTACGGTGGTAATACACAACTAGTGACATCTAGTGTGGAGTAGTGCAACTTCCATAGTGCGGTCGACTCCGCCCCGAAGCGCCCCAACCCACTGCCATGCCAGTGTGCGCGGAGGCGAGCCGCACCCCTGCTCCTGCGCTTGCGCCGACGGCTAATTAGAGGCCTACAACTTTTTGAAAATATTCCTTTAGAAAACGTAAAAATATTCTCAGTTTTGGGAGTCATTTTAGATAGCCACCGAAACTCTTATGCACATGCAAAAGATAAATCGTATATTATTGAACACGGGACTAAACCACCTCAGTAAACGAGGTTGTTTTTAGGATGACAAGACCTACATAGTTAGAATAGGTGATTTTGGCCAGCGTGAAAAACAATACTTTTCACTTCGAGTGTGAGAAAAGTTTTGGAAACACAAACATATTTTTACCCGACTACCAACAGGGAAGGGTTATGAGGTTAGCACCCTATGTTTGTATGTTTGTATGTATGTGGCCGATTTCTTTGTTCCCACGTAGCGCTGAAACTACTGGTTCGATTTCAACAAATTATGTATCGATTGATTCGTCTCAATACCCCGATGGTTATAGGCTATATGATTTAGGGCTCCGACCCCGAATAAGCCTTCAAAACGCGTATTAAAATTTAGGTAGCCGCAGGCTGCAGGCCCCATAGAGAAAAATTACAATACCTACGACCTATTTTCATTTTCAACTCTATGCCTATCAAATATGACCGATACGTCATTCTATTTTGTCAATGTAAATGTTTCAAACTTTTTACCCGACTACCAACAGGGGAGGGTTATGAGGTTAGCACCCTATGTTTGTATGTATGTGGCCAATTTCTTTGTTCCCACGTAGCGCTGAAACTACTGGTTCGATTTCAACAAATAAAGTTAAAAACTACAACCCGACTACGTGAAAGTTATGAAAGTTTGAAACATTTACATTGACAAAATAGAATGACGTATCGGTCATATTTGATAGGCATAGAGTTGAAAATGAAAATAGGTCGTAGGTATTGTAATTTTTCTCTATGGGGCCTGCAGCCTGCGGCTACCTAAACTTTAATACGCGTTTTGAAGGCTTATTCGGGGTCGGAGCCCTAAATCCTATAGCCTATAACCATCGGGGTATTGAGACGAATCAATCGATACATAATTTGTTGAAATCGAACCAGTAGTTTCAGCGCTACGTGGGAACAAAGAAATCGGCCACATACATACAAACATACAAATATACAAACATACAAACATACAAACATAGGGTGCTAACCTCATAACCCTCCCCTGTTGGTAGTCGGGTAATTATGTATCGATTGATTCGTCTCAATACCCCGATGGTTATAGGCTATAGGATTTAGGGCTCCGACCCCGAATAAGCCTTCAAAACGCGTATTAAAGTTTAGGTAGCCGCAGGCTGCAGGCCCCATAGAGAAAAATTACAATACCTACTACGACCTATTTTCATTTTCAACTCTATGCCTATCAAATATGACCGATACGTCATTCTATTTTGTCAATGTAAATGTTTCAAACTTTTATAACTTTCACGTAGTCGGGTTGTAGTTTTTAACTTTATCTTGTATAACTTTCACGTAGTCGGGTTTTAGTTTTTACCCGACTACCAACAGGGGAGGGTTATGAGGTTAGCACCCTATGTTTGTATGTTTGTATGTATGTGGCCGATTTCTTTGTTCCCACGTAGCGCTGAAACTACTGGTTCGATTTCAACAAATTATGTATCGATTGATTCGTCTCAATACCCCGATGGTTATAGGCTATAGGATTTAGGGCTCCGACCCCGAATAAGCCTTCAAAACGCGTATTAAAGTTTAGGTAGCCGCAGGCTGCAGGCCCCATAGAGAATAAAGTTAAAAACTACAACCCGACTACGTGAAAGTTATAAAAGTTTGAAACATTTAAATTGACAAAATAGAATGACGTATCGGTCATATTTGATAGGCATAGAGTTGAAAATGAAAATAGGTCGTAGGTATTGTAATTTTTCTCTATGGGGCCTGCAGCCTGCGGCTACCTAAACTTTAATACGCGTTTTGAAGGCTTATTCGGGGTCGGAGCCCTAAATCATATAGCCTATAACCATCGGGGTATTGAGACGAATCAATCGATACATAATTTGTTGAAATCGAACCAGTAGTTTCGGCGCTACGTGGGAACAAAGAAATCGGCCACATACATACAAACATACAAATATACAAACATACAAACATACAAACATAGGGTGCTAACCTCATAACCCTCCCCTGTTGGTAGTCGAGTAATAACCCTCCCCTGTTGGTAGTCGGGTAAAAATTACAATACCTACGACCTATTTTCATTTTCAACTCTATGCCTATCAAATATGACCGATACGTCATTCTATTTTGTCAATGTAAATGTTTCAAACTTTTATAACTTTCACGTAGTCGGGTTGTAGTTTTTAACTTTATCTTGATTAACTTTATCTTGTTAAAAAACAAGGCAACAACTAAATAGGACAGTATTATTGAGTACTAGCGGCCCGCCCCGGCTTCGCACGGGTAGAAACTAATTACTCTAAGGAAAATAAAACCAACCAAATGCGAGGCGGACTCGCGCACGGAGGGTTCCGTACTATTATCTAGAAAAACGGTAAACAATCACGTTTGTTGTATGAGAGCCCCCTAAATATTTATTTTATTCTATTTTTTTAGTATTTGTTGTAATAGCGGCAAAGGAAATACATCATCTGTGAAAAATTCAACTTTCTAACTACCTATCACGGTTCATGAGATACAGCCTGGTGACAGACGGACAGCGATGTTTTAGTAACAGGGTCCCGTTTTTACCGGAACGGAACCCTAAAAATTACGAGTCGCTAAAATTATCATTGAAGATATCGTCAAGTTCGTAAAAACATTTTTTGGAACGAAGTTCCTTAGCGCGCGTTGCGAAAGGGGGCTAGACCGAAACTCCTAAGTCTATGGTAAATGCGACCCCAGAAACTCCTATGTCTATGGTAAAACGACACTTACGTTTTGCTATTGTTAGATACGACATTATTACAAAGGAATAAGGTTCAAATTGAAACACCGCATATTTCAGAATTCATATACAATGATCGCGCAAAGGCACTGACATTGTTGATGCACGGACGAAGGAAATCAATCAAATCACCCTTCCGTGGTTAGTTTAGTAGTTTGGCTGCTTTGTGAAAACAAAAACAACTTTTCCGACTGTTTTTTTTCTTGAAAACGAAAAGATTAGTTCCAAAGTAAGTACATTTAACAAATTACTACCGCGTTTTATGCGTTACCAAAGTTATCAAGTGTTTTGTTACACAACAGTGTGATAATATGGCTATTTCAGAATGCCAGCAAGAAAAATAGTATCAGACAGGCAGATGGAAATGCTTGTGGCTTTTATGGAAGCAAACAGGGGATTCGCAGTGGGCCGCCTGGCCAATAACGGCCCACTGGCAAAACAAAAAGCTGAAAAACTTTGGGAGGACCTTGTGTGTAATCTTAATGCTGTTGGGGCTGGTGCCACTAAAACCTTCCTTAGCCAAGTGGAGAGTTGTAAGTACCTTTTATCTGTTAATTTGAATGTTTTTCACTTATGCTAATTACCCATCTAGTAATTTTAAAGCTTTAGCACTGTACCAATAAACAATTTTTACTTTACTTTTAAGAATTTATATCCTGACATAACAATAATAGATTACCAAGTTCAATTGATGTTTGAACTTGGTAATCTATTATTCATAGATGTTTAATAAGTAGATAATTATTATGTTATGCCTAGTGTTGATTATTTTATTAATGTGCATGCTGTAACATCCTATTCTATAGACACATAGACATAAGACCCCTAAATTGTTATTAGAATCTAGCTTTGTGATCCCATGTTGGATGTCTTATTCAATAAATATATAACTGGCAGGCTCTTTAGCTCAGAGAACCGAGTACTACTGAGGAATAAAGGTTCTCTCAAAGGATGGTCATAACAAATGTTGTAGTGTCAGCGGGCCATGGCATTCAATTACCAAACTCATACTTAGTGTTATAATGTATTTAACAGCGCACACAGCCTGACACCGCTACTGCCTCCATACCTGCCTCAGCCCGTTCCCGAGCCTCAAATTAAATTTAAAGAGCCTCAGCCGCTTCCTGAGCCAGCTCTCACGATTGAGCTGGACTGCTTCCTCCCAGGTGTGCTATCATATCCTTGATCCTATCCAATACTGTATAGCATAGGCACAACATGTATTTCCTCTTTGATGATGCAAGATTTATTGTTTATAACGGTTCGGTCTATTGTTACTTAAAATCGACTGTCTAATATCTATCTAAAATTTTATACATTCCTTCTCATAAGTTCTCATCTACTGGGAAAATAAAATCTTATCTTTTGTATTGTAACAGTATAAATATTAATGTACAGAGTCAACGTCGGTCGCCACCGCTCCAGTAGATATGCCAACGCCACTACCGCAATTGACCCCAACGCGCAGGCGATCATGTACCTAATAATTTGTATCTGATGTACTTTAAATTTTAGGGTCCTCGTACCATTATTCATGTCACATCACATCCATGGCTAGCCAATTAGTGTCCACTGCTGGACATAGCCTCCTCCAAAGCTCTATTTTTATACACTGTTACAGATACATCACATGCATGCAGCAGATGTGCCTCAGTGGGCAATGCAGATTGAGGAGCGGCATTTAGCGAACGAGAAGATCTCGCGTTCTCTAGAGGCCATGGCTGCCTCCTTGGCAGCGATACGCAGCGCTCTGTAGCGCGAATTGAAGAAAAACTTTAGGAGCACAGCAAGGCGAGCGAGGCGAGCCGCGCTTTGTGTTCGCACCCACCCACTTATATGGGTATGGATTTCGAGTAACTCGAACTCGTAGATTACGAAAATGATGTCCATTTCCAAATCCAAGATGGCTGACATTTTTTAATGGCAAAAATCACTCATGGGTTTCGTTTTCGACTAATTCAGATACGTAGATTACGAAAAAGATGTCCATTTCTAAATCCAAAATAGCTTACATTTATAGCTGCTTGCAGCTCGCGCACATCTAAAAAATTAGTTACATTATATTTGTCAATAATAAAAAAATATTATTATAACTTAAATTTTTTTTTAATTATATTTCCTTCACTAATTAATCGAAAGGAACTTCGTTCCATCCGGGTGTCCCTTGACACCTCTCAAGTTTTTTATAAGTACCTATCGCTTTTAGTTTGGATTCAAACATGTCATTTTTACCCGACTACCAACAGGGGAGGGTTATGAGGTTAGCACCCTATGTTTGTATGTATGTATGTGGCCGATTTCTTTGTTCCCACGTAGCGCTGAAACTACTGGTTCGATTTCAACAAATTATGTATCGATTGATTCTTCTCAATACCCCGATGGTTATAGGCTATAGGATTTAGGGCTCCGACCCCGAATAAGCCTTCAAAACGCGTATTAAAGTTTAGGTAGCCGCAGGCTGCAGGCCCCATACAGAAAAATTACAATACCTACTACGACCTATTTTCATTTTCAACTCTATGCCTATCAAATATGACCGATACGTCATTCTATTTTGTCAATGTAAATGTTTCAAACTTTTATAACTTTCACGTAGTCGGGTTGTAGTTTTTAACTTTATCTTGTATAAAGTGGGGTTTACACGTCCCAGGTACTCTTATATTTGCTATGGTAGGTACCTACGTACGGACGTATTTTTTCTGAAAGATGAAAAGTTCATTCCTCTATCTACCCGTGCGAAGCCAGGGCGGGCCGCTAGTGGTACATAATTTGATTAATTATTTTGTAGTTAAAAAAATCGACTTAATGTTCGTCTCATACAAAACGCCAATTTCATATAAATAACTACCTAATTAGTGTGATGTAACTTCATTTGAAATCAACTAGGTACGTAAATTACTTAGGAATCTTGGACAAAGATATTGGATGAGTGGAATGGGACCTGGGGAAGGTTGATCTATACACAGCTCAGATGTTGTTGACAACTCGATACCTCCACGCGTTCCTCAGAAAAATATGTTGACAGCACAGACATCATACTAGAATATCTGCGCGCGGTGCCCGGGCCCGTTCACAGACGGACAACAAAGTGATCCTTTTTGATTCGCGTCGTGTATGGCAGGAGTTGCAACAAAATAATAAAAGAACACCAGTACTAGTTTAAATCAGTTTATTACGTAAAATAGGTATCTATAGTTAAGACATTCCTTTAACTTAGTTTTTGGTTTCATTGACAATTTATACCTTAAAGCCGGGAACACCCGCGCCTGTAGCAGGCACACTTGCACGACAGCTCCTTGCACGAGACACCATTACCACGTGTGTACACTAACTACTAGCATGCATGGATGGCTAGTGGCTCGCTAGTGGATCGCAAGCTACGCTAGCTATAATGGCCTGTTGACATTACAATTTCTGGCCTATTATTCTAAGTCGGGAAAAAATACATTTTCGATTCTATTTTCGCCTGAAAAAGTTAATTCCAGCTTGAACTTCTCAGTCAGAGCACAGAAGAGCGCTAAATGGCTAACAGTTGTCTTTCTGCGATGAAATAGAGATAGAGGGCATCTCTGTCTACACGTTGCTGTCAACAAAAGGGAGCGACATTTAAACACGCAACGCGTCGAAAACACTTTGCCGGACTGAAGCGCGGCCCCACGCCCAAGCAAACTGGTTTGTGCAAGCATGCTTGCAAGTAAGACGGAGCGTGTGGCCGGCCTATAAAACTACAGGCATGACCGATGCCAGATATTTACCCAAATCTGCCGTCTTCTTCTTTTTTCTCCCATAAAATATTGAACCACACATTATATAAAGTACAAGCAGCACCTCGCGGTTTCTCCCGCGTAGTTTCCCGCTCCCGTGGGAATTCCGGGATAAAAAGCCTATGTGCTATTCCAGACTATAATCTATCTCTGTGCCAAATTTCATCCAGATCCGTTCAACCGTTCAGCCGCTACATGCACAAGCCATTAACTACACCGTAGCCAAACTCCTCGCAGAGTTTTTGTAAACAAACCGCCCATACCTAAGAGGCCATACTTTAACCGCCCATACTTTACGTATTTAGGTATTTTATTAAGTTGGGGCCAGTTTTGTAATGTTATCTTTTATTCTATCTTAATCTGATTTTTTTCTACTGTTTTGTGTTCTCGTTAGGTAAGTTATCTTTAATTAATTTAGTGTTTTATAATTATAATCTAATATTTAATTAAATATGATTTAGTGTGACATTTATATTATAAGTACCTATTTTATGTTTTATGGATTGTAAATCCGAAATAAACGAGTAAATAATAATTAAGAGGCAAACCTAGCGCATTTGCTTGTCAAACTATACACACAGTAGGTACTCACTCACGGTATTCCCGAGGTTAAAAACTAGAATTACATAAAATTATAAATGTTTTCTTTGGTTCCTTTAACGTTTCACAAGATTCAGAAAAAAAATTACGATAGAAGAAATGAAATTGTTGTTTTGCAGATAATTTGGTCGAGATCTCAGGAACCCTGCGGTCGATTAAAATGACTTATGTTTTGATTCGTAGGTTATTACTAATAACTTGGTTCCTATTGACAGTTGTTTTATCAGTTGTGTAGTTGTCTTGTAAAAAAACAAAAAATCTATTTTTGCACTTGCGCCGTTCCAAAAACGTATGCTCTGTCTCGCTCTTATGAACGCGAAATCTCATGCCTATCCTTTTCACAAAATGGCGCGCATTGCGTCCTCTTAACCTAAAATTAATTCTGTTGCCGCGTCCTTTTATACGCAATTTACATTACTTGTCGATCCTTCCTCCAATTCACTTCAGTTGCTAAGTTATATCTGAAACTCGACGCCACCAAGAAAGTTTGTTATTTGTGTCGTGGTTTGTGCACAAATATTGTACAAGGAGTTTGACTAAGGTAGAGTATGCACGATACCGTACCGTTCGACATGTACAATGCACGGGTATCCCCGGGTTCAGTACATAACACAGCTACATATAGATATAAAGTACCTAGTAAGTGATGGCAACTCGATCACTGGGGCCGATGATGTCACAAACCATTAAAATCAATCAAAGATACTCGTTGACAGTTAAATTGAATGGTTTGGTTTGACGACATCGGCCCTTCCAGAACTAGATCACTGGGCAATATCTATGAATAAATAAATTACAATATATAATTAACAACATTCAACCTAGGTATGTATCCTAGGACATATCCTATAGTGTGTATCTCATCTATCCATGTCCCAACACAATTATATGCCTCTATACAGGGTGTAACAGAACATACAATCTGGGCTAACAAAATGTGAACCCCATCGGAAACAAACTTCCAGGGTTGGTCCAGATTAGATCATTCAACACAGGAAAATACTTGGAAATAATTCTAACGTATTGTCTGATAACAATAATGCTAAATGTAATTAATATTTCTTAAAAGCCACTCGTATGTAGTTATTAAAACCAAGTTTCAATTAAATAATGGGGCGCCAAATAATCTCTGTCATGGCTCCGGTAACATGACTCCATGACGTCACACCACACTTAACAAGAAGAACAACACGCACTGTAATCTGTGATAGGTGTGACCAGCGAAGCAACCAAACGCAGAGCGTTTTCGGTCACGTGATCATATATAAAAAAATGTGTAATTATAATCCCGTTTTTTTTTACCTAATGTAGGCATACCTGTTTTTAATAAAATTCATCTGATTACGCTTTGTTACGTTGTCACTGACTAGGATGAAAACAATTTGGAACTTATTTTTAGTCAAATAGCTTATTACAATAAGAAAAAAATCTTGGCTCTTGACTTAAACAAAATATGATTCCTGTGTTCAGATCGAATCTGGAGCACCCCCTAAAAGTGAGGTCCCTTCTTTTTGTAGCACTCTGTATTGTAATCCATCTACTTTGTGCGTACATACTTAGTACAATCATATCACGAAAGAGAAAATCTTTATTATTCACATTTCGGACCAACTTCAGTCCAAGTGAGTAAAATGCTTATTTTGACATGAACAGTTCATGTCAAAAATTAAATCATAGAACAAAAGTTGATCCCCTCGGGGTCTACAAGCACCCCCGTTCGTCGCAGTGCAGGTTCCGTGCCCCCCTGCGTAGTTCTGTGCACACAACTACAGTACAGCTCGAGTGGGAACGTGTCCTCGACAACGTTCCCGGGGCTGTATCATCTTAACTGGACATTGCGCTCATCTTACTTAAATTTAAAATAAACCCGACGACAAGTTTACTTATAACCATCATTCGGTTCGTTTTTCTTCCAACATGGCTAAGCACGGAGGTTGCGGGTTCAATTCCGGCTTCGTGACAAATATTTGTACGATCTGCACCGATCTGTACCGAGTTTGGGTGTTTTCTATGTATACTTAGAAAAATCTATCTATTGCATTATACCAGTTATGTGGTACCCATAACACAAGCTCTGCTTAGCTTGGGGCTAGATAATGCTGTGTGAATTGTCCAGCATTATTTATTGATTACTTATAGTGTTAGTTTGTTTGTTGGTCATCGCAGCAGCCGAGACAACACCTGGCTGAGTTTGTTCGTCCGTGCGTCATCGAACAAACTCTTCACGAATATCACCTGTAACAGACATACCAATTTACCGTTAATAAAATATGTTTATACAATTTTTTTCAATAGATAAATATTTGTTTTCAGACAAACATCCTTGAATTACACAATTTTCTCAAGTTGTTTTAAAACTTGCCCTGTTGTTTGTATCTAATTCAAAACATAAATGTGATAATTTGGCGTGTTTTAAGAAACTATAAACCGGTTTCAAATCCCTGAATACTAATCAAATACAGCGCTGACAGACGGACAGACAGACAGACAGACAGGAGGCTTAGTAATAGGATATGTTGGTGTCCTTTGCGTACAGAAAACTTGCTACCCAACAAATCACGGCTGGTTTATATCAAATGAGGGCTGACCCCATTTGTCTGGGGGAGGCATGCCCAGCTGTGGACGTGTGTGTGTGTCGAGGAGGAGAGCGGTACCTGCGTGACGCCGACGAGCAGCATGAGTCCGATCTGCCACAGCGACCACTGCAGCACGCTACAAACAAACAAACAAACTATTTAACATGTTCCTAGTATAGTTATACCATTACACAACTCTGTTATTATCCGTACAAAACTTTGATAACCTTTCTGGTATTTATGAATTAGTTGTTTAGTCTGTCGAAAGTAAAAGTTCTGGGTTTTCTATACATATATATAGCACTGTAGTCAATTCAGGTAAGTAAAGTAAGTAAGTAAAGTAAAGTAAGTATCAAAGTAGTCAGGTCAGGCAGGTTGTTTCTAGATGTAACATTAACAATAGGCTACTTGACTACTACTGGGACATAATTCTAACGTATTTTGCAATGGATTTCCAAAAAGTAACTTTTGTTTCAAACCAAAGCCATGAAGAACCATAAAATGTACACTTTTATTTTACACTAGCAGCGCCTCGCGGTTTCACCCGCGTAGTTCCCGTTCCCGTGGGAATTCCGGGATAAAAAGTAGCCTATGTCCTATTCCAGACCATAATCTATCTCTGTACCAAATTTCATCCAGATCCGTTTTGCCGTTCTGGCGTGATTGAGTAACAAACATCCATCCATCTAAACTTTCACGTTTATAATATTAGTGAGATCGCAGAGACTTCGTTAGCGCAATCTACGCGTAGAGATCGTCAATTACTAATTTCCACAGATTTTTTATGAGACAATTCCGGGATCATTTTCTACACAATAGCGAAAGAACTCATAAAATCGTTCCATAATTAAAGGAGAAATCGACAAACATACATATAAAATAAGGAACTTCGTTCCAATACCAACGACAACCACCCAATAATCCTAACAAGTAGTCCATCGGTTTAGTGTCAATAATGTTTTGCACATCGAACTCATAACCAAAGGTTCGCCCGCGCCGCGCCGCGCCGCCGCCGCGCGCCTCGTCCACGATTTAAGTAATCTCTATCATCCAACACTCACCTAGTGCAGAGTCCTTCCGCCAGGTTCCTGTCGCGCGCTTCGTGCGCCGAGTGCAAGTCCTGCAGGCGGCGCGCGGTCGCCACGTTGTCGCGCACGCGCGCCACGCTGTCTGAGATGTCACGCACACGCATCATGTACGACTCTGCAGCTTCCGCGCCGCCTGGACATTATTACTTATCTCAATAACCGTTCATCATCATCCTATGAACATGTATTTCACAAAAATAACGAGTGATTTTTGATCACTTCAAAGCTTTTGACTGAGTCTCTCGTGAAATTTAGATCAGTACCTAAGTTAGAACCATATGGGATTAAAAATTTTATACAATAATTGATAAGGTAGGTGCCTACTGAAACTAAGTTAATCGTAAAATAGTTACCCTAGTTCAAATATATATTAAATTATAATATAATAGTTATTTGTTTCTATTATTTGATTGTAATTTTGTCTGTTATTAGAATATTTAATTGTTATGTAATGATGCAATTGATTGAATACTAACGCTACGTGTGACACATAGCTAAGCTAACGGGATGTTGACGACTCGGCACTCACCGAGCTCCATCTCCCGGTCGTCTCCCTCGTAGTCGTGCGATGCGTCCGCGTCGTTTTGAATAAGCAGGTCGAAGAATACCTGCAAAGGTAGAAAAAGTTCTACTTGCAACATTTGAATTTATTTACCTTTTATAACATACTCGAACTCTCGTAGTTTGACGAATTCATTACGGATGTAAGCGGGTTAACTACGAACCATTTTGAGTTGGAAGAACACCAACGTTTCATCCCTTAACGAGGGACTTCTTCAGGGTGAGTGCGGTTCTAAATGTTGGTGTTCTTCCAACACAAATAAGGTTCGTAGTTAACCCGCTTACATCCGTAATGAATACTCGAACTCGTAGGTCGTTCGTTATACAAGGCAAGTCAGAATTTGTACAATCAGACAAAAAATCATTTGGCGTGTTTTAAAAAGTATAAACCGACTTATACTTCCTAAATAATAACAAGATCCATTGTACTTTTGTTTATTTAATGTTTTTGTCTTTGTTTCTTTTGCTTTATTTTGTGGTGTACAATAAAGTGAAATATATCTATGTCTACAAACGCCAAATAAATTTTACTTGGATCGCTTTGCAAACTTCGGAGGTAGGTCGAGGGAACGGTACATTTTTTGACTTTTTTCTATACTAATATTATAAAGAGGAAAATTTGTTTGTTTGTTGTTTGTTTGACGGGAATAGGATCCGAAACTACTGGACCGTCGAATCTTTCTTTTTTCTTACAAAATTTTAAAACTATTTTGAAGTGTTCAAACTAATACCTTTCATTTGATTCTCCGCTCAGGTAAGTAGCCCCCCTTTCGATTTTTATTTCCCCCTTTTTGTCAACTTTTCTAAGTGTTCTTGTTACAGACTACCCTATCCCTACACTCGCACTTGACGGATCTCGTTTTAAGGTATGTTGCTAGTTTAAACCACAAGCTAACTGCAATAAACACTCGTTTGTAGTAAAAAAAAGTTTCTTCGTAATTTGGAATTGATAATACACCTTTGATGTCATGGAAACTCTACATTATTGATATGGGCAAACGTTGATTGACTTATCATTAAACATTGACGTTTATACGATATAGTCTTTTTTTGCTGGTCATATCATGAAATACGACCATTTCATAAAATGACGAGAAATGGTCGGGCACATCACGAAGTGGATATGGCCCCGGCACACATGGTGTAGACGCCACTCACTTACCGTCTTGGTACTAAACGTGCTGAAGGTGTTGTCGAAGCATATGCGGTAGGCCCCCGGCTCGCCGGCCTCGTGCCGGTGCGCGCCCTCCGGCTTGCGCAGGTCCGCCACCAGCAGGCGGCCCGACGGCGCGGCCAGTTGGAAGGACACCTCCAGGGCGCCGTGGGACGCGTCGATCACCTGCATCAACACAACCTTACATACAAATACCTCCAAATTAAATAACAATAACATTTAAACATTTGATTCTTTTCAAATTATTACATTTGGCGTGTAAATCTTCTTTTTAGCGATAAGGCCGCCCATTGTACTTATCTTATGTGATGTCTCTTTGTAATGTTATTTTATGGTGTACAATAAAGCATTTTTGTATTGTATTGTATTGTAAATCGTCATTCTCTTAAACAATCGGGAAAGATTTTTTTAAATTTGGTTCATTATTGAGAGAAATCATTGAACATACTTATTACAAAATAATACATACAGCCGAAGACCGAACCTCCACCTGAAATCATTTAATAACAACCTGTGATACGATGTCTATCACAGGTTTTGACAAAATATATAGAAGAGTTTTCTTCAAATAATCAGTTGGAAGTACTTTTGTTAAAAATTACATGAAAATTTGTCCTCAAATAATCAGTATAACTATTGTAGAAAATTAATTACAAATGAAACTTTGATTTTAACGACCTGCTGTAATTACTTGACTGTGATAAGAGTGAACACGAACCAGCTATCAACAATGTGGGAGTCACGAACATTATATAATTCCTATACAAGTACCTATGAGATACTTAGGTTTATTAAACAGCCACCTGCATTTTATTCTTAACCTGTTTAATGTTATGTACAATAATGAATGTCCTGCTAATATTTTAAATGAGGTGAAGTAGCTTTGCTCTTAGCGAGTTTTCTACAGAACGACTCAATGTTTTGGAGCTGAATTATTCCTTAGTACGACACGCGCTAGGTTGATAAGCCACCCTGCCTTGCAGTGCCAAGCTGTATGAGACCTCCAACTCTCGCCAGAACATAATAACTTACAATATACTAGAAATAAAAGAGATTAGCGAAAACTGTTCGAAGCTGTTATCAGTTACCCAAGTGCTTCAATCTGTAATCCTCCCTCTACAAAGGCCATTCTTTCCCTGAGGGTTTGGCCATAGCCCACTGTTGCCACAGCCTACGTAAATTGATATTCCAGGCGGCGGCTGAGCTGTGAATTTTTTAATGAGAAAACTGATGCATCAAATGTAGTGTGAAATCTATGTTAATTTATTACTTTATTCCTTCTGTTCGATTTATGTTGATTAGCCTTAGAATGTTCATAGTTTTTAATAATTGTTGCTACTCTGTTTTTTACCCGTGAAAACCTTAATTTAAGCTTTCTAGGATATATTTTCTCCATATTACTATGTCTATATAAGCTTCTGGTTCTCCAATAAATAAATATAAATATTATTTGTTTAGACTGCGCTATTGCTCAAGAGGTTAGTGTCGAGTTCCGGTGCTAAGTTCTGACCTGGTACTCGACATCGATGACTTCTCCCTTGACCACGTCGTGGTAGAAGCAGTCCGTCCTTCCCGCGGCCACCGTTATTGTCATATCCTTCTCGTAAGCACACAATACACTCACGAACATCAGTAAACACAACAGCGTCCACATCTTGCCGAAACACTGTGAAAATAAACTGTAAGAACGTAAAACTGAGCGCTGGAACTGAGTGGAACGCTTCGCGAGACTCACTCTGTTATAAATAGTGGGCTGATGAGTAATTTGTGTTTATATTTAGAGAAAATACAATAAAAATAACATAGCACCACACCGACCGAGGAAATGGAGGAATACTCCAAAGAGTATACAATAACTACGGAATACTCGTTCGTTCATTCCTCTAGGGCTCTAGCTGGCAGCGCTGGCGGCGGCGGCGCGCGGCGGGGCGGCACGTAGCTACTGTATACTCTTTGCTGGCGGCGGCTGGGCTGGCAATGTTTCCAGCTTGGATTGCCTGATCTGCCTTGCATTGCATGTAAAATTTCATGTTCTTCATTTTATTTAAAACTAGCAGCGCCTCGCGGTTTCACCCGCGTAGTTCCCGTTCCCGTAGGAATTTCGGGATAAAAAGTAGCCTATGTCCTATTCCAGACTATAATCTATCTCTGTGCCAAATTTCATCCAGATCCGTTCAGCCGTTCTGGCGTGATAAAGGAACAAACATCCATCCATCCATCTGTCTATCCATCCATCCATCCATCTAAACTTTCACGTTTATAATATTAGTGAGATGCTAAGTTATTTGGTGAAAATTATCTTTATGAATGAATGAGCCTTTTGAACGGCATCGTAAAATTACGGGTATATTTTTTCTTTACAATTTGGCGGGTTTGATTCCCTCTCCAGACAGGCAATTATTCAAAAATATTTGAATGATACTATTTCACCTATAGATGTATCCAAACAAAATCAATAGGCGAGCGAAGCGAGCCGCGCTTCGTGTTCGCACCCACCCACTTATATGGGTATGGATTTCGAGTAACTCGAACTCGTAGATTACGAAAAAGATGTCCATTTCCAAATCCAAGATGGCTGACATTTTTTAATCGCAAAAATCACTCATGGGTGTTGTTTTCGACTAATTCAGATACGTAGATTACGAAAAAGATACAATGTCCATTTTCAAATCCAAGATGGCTGACATTTTTTTTATCGCAGTTGTCACTCATGGATGTCGTTTTCGACTAACTCGGACACGTAGATTAGGAAAAAGATGTCCATTTCTAAATCCAAAATGGCTGACATTTATAAATCGCAAATTTCTCTCTTGGATATATCGATTTCGAATAAATCGTGCTTGTAGGTTACGACAAGGGGAACACAATTAAAAAGTGAACAATCTACACAACGCTCGCGAGCTGCTTGCAGCTCGCGCACATCTAAAAATCTAGTTACATTATATTTGTTAATAATAATAAAAAAAATTATTATTACATACTTTAAAAAAAAATATCGAAAGGAACTTCGTTCCATCCGGGTGTCCCTTGACACCTCTCAAGTTTTTTTTGATGTTACAAAATGGAAGAACAACATAATATGTTTGTTGATTTTCGTTAGTGTCATCTCACTAATCTCACTAATATTATAAACGTGAAAGTTTAGATGGATGGATGGATGGATGTTTGTTCCTTTATCACGCCAGAACGGCAAAACGGATCTGGATGAAATTTGGCACAGAGATAGATTATAGTCTGGAATAGGACATAGGCTACTTTTTATCCCGAAATTCCCACGGGAACGGGAACTACGCGGGTGAAACCGCGAGGCACTGCTAGTGTTTTATAAATTTAATTCAATATTTTTTGTTAAATAGGCAATTAAATATGCTACTTCGTCTTTTTATAAAAGAATGACTTCATTATGTTGATATAACAAAAAATATGTTTTTTTTTTATAAATAACTGACTTTCATACGTTCATTCATGAAAACGACCGAATAATTTAAAAAATCTGATTAAAATCAAATAAATCCGATTTAAATCAAATTAGGTAATCGGATTTTTTTATAAAAATCATGATTTTTATCAAGCCTGCCACAATGTCACCATAATTTCATTTTATCCGAATCACGTTTTGCTGCTGCCTCACTAATAGGTATATTGCTGCACAAACATTTAATTTACTATTATACAAATGTTTAGGCTGCCCAATGTCTCATTACTTGCTGACCAATTTAGTCATTTCTGCCGACCACTATTTCATATTCATAAAACTAGATGCAACTCAATTCTTTTTTTCTGTTTTGCCCTTCGATCAAAAATAAGGAGTTCGCGGCCTCCCCCGTAGATACCTAGAGCCTTACAAAAATGTCACTCAAAATTGGGTTCGTTTTGTTTTGACGCAGACAGTTTGCGCAGAGCCTGACAAGTTTTTTCCATACGGAACAAGAGATTGGTGGAGTCGAATTCATTTTATTTTATTTTGTAAGTAGGTAGGTACCTACCTGAGAATTATATACCTACCTACTCAGTTTATTTTCTATAAGGATTAATTAACAGAATTCAGGTAAAGATAACGAATCATTTATTGATGAAACTATAAATTGGTGTCTCAACAGTAGGTATTTATACAAAAGGGTCATTTCAGACATACAACAATTTAAACTTACAATACAATTTAAGGAGGCACTCTAGATTAAAAAGAACTGGTTCCTGTCTGCGGCTTTGCACGAGTTTTTTTTACGGGAAAAAAATAAACGTTTTATAAATTCATACTTCTGGTAGGTAGGTAAGAACCTAGTCTTTCTTTTATTAGAGAGTCTACGCAAATGAAATTTTAGGGCGGGCCAACTAATTATTTTAAAAATCATCAACTAGTAATATTAAACTTATTTTTATGAAAAATATATTAATACATACTATAAATGAAAAAAAAAATTTAGAAGAAATAGCCTCTCCATTTATCAATTTAGAACAAAATTAATATTTTAACATAGGCAAACCAAACAACAATATTTTATGCTGATTTCACAAGTATATGACTCACATCTCAATATACGGGTAAGAAATATATATAAACTTACTGAAAATAAGAAATTCCATCCTTTTTCAGCACTTTGGACGAGTGATTCTTGCATTTTTTGTACCCATGCTTTTTGTCTGAACGCTAAAATGACACTAGTTGAAAAGCTTTCCTAACATGTCAAAATGTCTCTCTTTTGCTACTGAAGGTTGTGGCGTGCGCATTGTGAATCTAAGGGGGGCCGGCAAAGCCGGACATTTTTGATCGATGGTTTTGCCAGATAAATTTTTCGGATGACCAAAACTGCCTTTATCTGCTGACCGTTTAAATGATACCCAAATAAAACAAAGGATTGTTTAAATAAATGATTTATAGTGAACAAGCCACGCGGCGCGGTGTCCGGCCACGCTGCGCGCGGCGGCGCGGTGTCCGGACACGCACAAACACTTACAGAACTAGTTATGATACAATGATCTATTCTCTTTGTACTTAGCCTATAATTTCGAGATAGGTACTTTAAGATCTGAAACGTAGGTAGTGTAATTTAGTTGACAAATAGAGTCATTCGGGGTAAAAGGACGCATTGGGTAAAAGTACGCACTGCCACTTTCTCGGACTACGGGGGAGTGAGCGGAGAAGCTTGTTCGGCGAAAGTGAATGAGGTCAAGCCACCATTTTGTGTCAACGTCAGTTGAGGGATGCACGGCGTGTTCTGTGAGTTACAAAGCAAACAATCAAATTAACGTTTAATTTGATGTTTTGTGAAGTGAAAGAAAAGTGTGTTGTTCCTAAGATTGTTTCTGTTATGAAGTAAGACGCTTTAATCGATTTAATGTCGTTTTTGGACATTCTTTTAGTCAGTAATATTTTAACCTACGCTAAATTGTTTCTTAACTAAGTGAGGATTATTTCAATTATCGGCTGAACGGGGTAAAATGACGGGGGTAATAGTTCGCACTTCGCGGTTCGTAATTGTACTACTACGAACCGCGAAGTGCGAACTATTACCCCCGTCTATATCTTAAGGTCGTTAACTAAAGGAAATAGTTTAAGTTTGATTTATATAAAGATTCTATAATTTAGTCCATATATTATGTAAAATTTGTTAATTTTCTTAAATTATTCCCAGTTGTACAATTTAACCCTACATGCGAACTTTTACCCAAACGACTGCGTACTTTTACCCAAATTTAGGGGCAAAGGTACGCAGTCCGACCAATCCACAGTTTTCTTTAAATATGAAAAAACTGTTTAGGTAATCGCCAAAAACTTTATGCACTTTAGAAGTATAATAAATTTGCTATATGAAACGCATAACTGTGTTCCTAATGTCGTGACAGTTTAAGTGTTATTAACGGAAGAAGACAAAAGTGCGTCACTTTACCCCGAATGACTCTACAGGAAATCAGGTTATTAAAAACTTCTTGATAATTGTCCAATATTGCCTGTTATTTAAAATTCTTATAGAACATTAAAACTGTAGCAGGTTACATCCATTCAGGGTTACCGGTAATTTACACGACCATACCTTCTGAGTATTTCTTTGCCATTCTGTCTCATTTGCATATTATTATATAAATTTTCGCTTGTTGGCAATTAAATAAGCTAAATTCATCTTCAGTATATTTTGTAGTAAACAAACATTACACAGATTTCGCGCTGATTGATACCAACTTTTTTGTATCTTCGTTTCGTTAGTTACTACCTACCTACGCATTCTACCATGGAGGAAGAATCGCCAAACAAAACATCAAACAATGACACAGAAGGCGCTTTCAGTTCCATGTTCCAAAAAATTAATTCTAATGTAATGTAGGTATGTTCTTTGCAAATGGAACACCAAAAAGGTCGAGTCTTTATGCAAGAGGACGAATTTCTTGTACAGGCTGATTTCCGACAAAAATTTAAAAACAAAAATACTTTATTCCCAAGGGCGTATACTTGAGTTTTACGCCCGCTAAGCTATGCTACAATGACACACTTTCTGAGCAAAAAGTGAAACAAGATTGATAACGGCAAACCATTTAAAAGTCCCATGATATTTATAATTCTGTCAATTTTGTTATAATTTGCGTACATAATGACTGTGACAGCCTGTTCCATGCAGTCCCGCTTAGATCATATTGGAACAAACATGACCTGCGGCACCGCATGGAACAGGTGGTCATGTTCAGTAGCTACCAATCTTTATTTATGCGACTTATACCTACTAGTAGATTGTTTTACAAGGGACTAAACCATCCCATTATATACGAGGTTGTTATACTCCCGAGCGTAGCGAGGGAGGATGACAAGACCGAGTTATAATGGGTGGTTTTGGCCCGAGTAAAACACTCTACTTTTCACTTCGATTGCGAGAAAATAAAACAATTCAAAATTAGACAATTTTCAGAAATTTTATTAAAAATTAAATGTGCAGTTAGAGCAATTTTGAATGTTTAGTGATATGTTTTTCCCGGGCAATTTTATTTCGGTTCTCTGTGATTGGGATGTGTGTGTAATATTTTGAGTTGATTGTTGTGGAGTAAAAGTTGGAGAGACTCGACTCATGCTTGAGTTTCGTGCATTATTAAGATCTGAGTGCGGCTTCAGCTGAGTTGACATATTCATCCAAACGTTGAAACATTAGTGGGACGTAACTCCTGATAGGCTTTAACTATATTAAGGTATTCTCCACTGATGACAAATTTACGCTCTTTGTTTGTTTTCGTGTTCGGCAGACTCACAGCTTGTAGGTTTGTATCCGTTTCTACGTCTTCTAGCGTTATATTAGCAAGCTCTATTCCTCTGCATGCACCGCTGATTCCATAAATTAAAGCAACCTGTTGAACAAAAAAATAAGTGTGTTATTAATCGTAATAACCTAGGTACATAATTTAGGTATGTAGGTAGGTATCTATTTATTTAGTTTGAGTTGAGTACATAAGTAGTAGGTTACCTTTGTTGCCAAGTATTGTTTATTTGGAGCGTTATTTAAAAATGTTTCGATTTCTTGTGTCGTCAAGACTTTAGATTTTTTTGCCTTGTATCCAGTGGACAATTTCTTCAGTAAAGCCGTTAAATTTACATATTTTTTAATATCGACGTCGTGTCTCGTTTGTAAGGTCATTCTTAACATTGAATATGTGCTCCAAAGAGTCGACGATTTGAATTTTTTCGATAATTCATCAAAATAAGTGAGAAAAACCCCTTCTGTAAAAGAATCCACACGTTTCTCATCTCTCCATTTCATAAAATTTTCGTAACTCTTTAAATATATTCCACGTGATTTTGTCGGCAACAGATTCATAATTATTTCTTTGCCCTTTTCTTCCATTTGCATATTAGCATCTTCACTATCACTTGATGACATTTTTCACGTTCACAATTTGGAAGTAAAAGTCAGGAAGTTAAACGTAAAAGTTTGTGATTTGGAATGAAGAAAATTCTAGAGATTTAGCGCCAATACCATCTTTTTTTTTAAATCTCTATTTAACCCGCAACGAAAGAGTTCGCATTCTACCGTGAAGGGAAGAATCAACCTTCATAAAACATCACCAAGACGGTTCTATTTTCAAAAAAAAGGTTGACGGAGCACCAAGAAGTCGAGTTTTTATGTAAGAGAACGAATGCTTTGTACTGGCTGATGATTTTAGACAAAAATTAAAAAGAAAAATTACTTTTTAGCCCGAGGGATTAAACTCGAGTTTTAGGCCTGCTAAGCTACACTATTATGATACACTTTTCGAGCAAGAGAAGTGAAAATTACATTATCTACATAGTTACAATATACATATAATCTTTTCAATTTTAATGTATTTAGAATATTCATCTCTGTGTTATATGTATTTTCATGTTAAACAGTAAATAATACGTCTACATAATTAGGTAATTCATACATTTATGTATTTAATATACATACTACATGCGTGCTTGACACAATTAGTACAGTCAGCGACAAAAATGGCTGAACAAATAACACTTCATTGGCCACGACGCACGTGGACGTGTATAACCACCAGTAGCTGCAGTGCAGAAGTTAGGCAGTGAATGCGTTAATGTTCCAAAGACAGTTTTATGTATAAACGAGTTTTCACTTTACATTGTTCAGGCATTTTCAACGTTATCTGTTAATATACCATTAAAGTGAATTATTCTAACAAAAATATCTAATACAATTAAAACGTAACATAGACATAATATATTATGTATGTATTTGATTAAAATATGTAAAAACAATAGTGATATTTGTACTTATTAACTATTTGTGTGAACGTTTCCAAATACGTTTTAATTTAATTTTTTAAAGCCCACAAATAATACTTTCATAGAGTGGGAGCTCACCGCACAGCACCCACCTCATCAAGTCCCAACGAAAAAGACTATTCCCATCTGCCCCTAGAAAATGATCACATTAGACTAGTTTTGTTTATCCTAAAATAAAGAACAAATGTCACAGAAGGAATGCCTTCATTATTACCCGACTACCGTCAGGGGAGGGTTATTTAAGGAATGTTTTTTAAACACTTTTGCAAAACCAGCAATGTGAAAAATATCTCAATGGGCCAAACGACACTACACCAATATTTTTACGTACCTACCTATTCGATGTAGGTAATTGTTCTCTATTCTATCATAGACAAATCACCTTAATAAGTATGTTATTCGAGCTATTTCATATCTTGATCAGATGGGAATAAAATCCCATCCATCACCTTTTTGGACAGATGGGACCGTTTCGTTTATAATTTTTTTTATATTATAATCAGTCCAATTTCTTGAGCCACACAAAGCTTTTAGTACATGATGTATCACACAAAGTATAAATACGAATGAATCTTGAGCTGGGAATACACGCTCGATTTTCCATATAGTTTGAAAACAAACAAATATTAAAGCGTAGCATAACAATCGATGCACGTCCAATCGGAGAGTTGTTTACGATATTATTGCGTCCTCATTCTGTCACTCAATAATCCGATCGATGTAAAAATCATCTTTTTCTATTGAATTAATACGAACGAGACAGACCTTCTTCCACTAGCAACAACAAAATTAAGCTAAGAATATCAATTAGGTAAAACTATTTCTTATTTGATGATAATTTCGTTTAAAATTTGTTTTATCTAAGAGCTTATTTTGTGTAAGTCTAAAACTATAAAACTATTATTTTGTTTTCTGAAAAAAGTCGAACGTCTATCCCCAGTTACAGCAGTGGCGCCGCCCCTGACTCGGCTCACGCTTGAGGCAGGCACGGCGGCGCGATGCGGAGTGGTGTGCGCTACTCTACTCAACCCAGTCGTCGCCGCCGAAGTCGACGCTTTCCGAGCTGATCTGCGCCTGACAAATAATACATAGTTGTGTATCTAATGAAAAAAATGGGAAAGAAAGTAATCCAGCTGTACCGTACGCAAACTAGTTAATCATTGAATTGTTTATTTTCATAATTAAGTAACATTTAGAAAAGTCTTGGAACCAGACATTAACCAGACATATAAAAAATGAACACTACAGAAACCATCTTTCGTGGATGTAAAAATCCAATGATGATGTGGTTCAGGCAATTGTGATGTCGTGAGATTATTAATAATAATAAATAGCTTGCTCAGTCACCGCTAAATGCTTGAGTAAAGATTTTCTATGGCAGAAGCGTTACTAAGGCATACATCTATGACTAAGCAGTTTTATAATACAAGCTTTATGCTATATCGTACCTCCTCGTTTGGGTTGTCGCTGCTGAAGCCTCCTCCGAGCGCGTACCCGGCCAGCCCGCCGGCCGCCAGCGCGCCCACGCCCAGCCCCACGGCCCCGCCGGTGCCCAGCCCGCGCCGCTGCTGCACCACTCCGCCGGGGGAGTACGCCGGCGCACCGTACATCTGCACATAACACGCTCTCTAATAACTACTAATCTACATTGTGCATATATAAATACTACTTTTGTTCATGATCTTACAACTTTTGAAACTATCGCAGTTATTAACACAAAAGTCAGATAAAACGAGATTGTAATTCATTAAACATAGAGCAATGTAATTGGCAGCCCTATCGCTTAAAGCTATTTCTTCCAAGCAAACATAAGCGATTGTAAGTCAAATAATCGATGGCGGATAGTAGTTAGTTTTAAGTTGAAAATAAAGAAATAGGCACATGTATAGTATACATACCGCGTTGCCGCCCTCGAACCCTGAAACAAAAGAATACGTCGATAGTATCATCTTCGTCGAGATACGCAATGATGTTTATATTTTATTGATTCACGAACCTAACGAGTATTTTCTGAAATAACTACCACGTTATTATGACGTTACCACATAATAACGTGAAATTAATATTGGAGAAAAGCTTTTTACTATTGATTAGGTAATATTATGTTTCAACTAAGCCTGATTTCTTTTGTATCATAAAAACTTTAGTTATTTTACTTACAATTCATGACCCTTGCATACTGTTCTACTAACAGTACAAGTAGGATTGTACAATTTAATAAAATCTTGTGGTTTTTTACAAGGTAATTTTTTCTCGCATGCTCCTGAACTATAGAAAATAATAATTTGTCAAATATAATTATTAAATTGCGAGTCTTACATTGACGAGATTAAAACACTAAAATAATTGAAATAAACGTTTATTTATAACATAAGAATAAATATGATTTCGTGTACAACATGTTACAATAAATGCAATATAAAGTTTGTAAGCGACAATATTTAATTTTAATTATTAGCGAATTTTTTTTGGACAAAAAACTAACTTCCAGCTTCTAGATAAAAATCTTCAGAAAAGAGACATTCGACTGCTCATTTATAAAGGTACAGTCAACGAGAAAAATTTATGCACAAAGTCAATAAATTGAAAAGCATTAACAACCGATTGTCAAATATGTGGTTTTCTATTCAGCTATATTTTTCTGTTTTGTTTCTTATCTTCGCCCATTGTTAATCGGTTTTGATGCTTATTTCGCTTTAGTACAAAGAAGTGTATCGAGGTCCTACTACCAAAGGATTATTATCCGGCCCGTAAAACTAGAATAAAACCGGCCTAGTGCGAGTCGGACTCGTGCACGAAGGGTTCTGTACCATTATCTATATAAACGGCAAAATCACGTTTGTTGTATGAGAGCCGCCCTTAACTAATATATTTGTTTTTTTTAATTCAATTATTTATTAAGTGAAGATATAAGATATAGCAATATAAGATATAGCAATATATTCTGTGAATATTTCAAGCGTCTACCGGTTGCCTTTATCAATATCGAGCAAAATAATCACGATTCCTGTATAGGAGCCACCTTAAATATTAATTTTATTCTATTTTTTAGTATTTGTTGTTATAGCGGCAACATAAATACATCATCTGTGAAAATTTCAACTGTCTAACTATCACGGGTCATGAGATACAGCCTGATGACAGACGGACAGCGGAGTCTTAGTAATAGGCTCCGTTTTACCCTTTGGGTACGGAACCTTAAATACCAGAGAATATTCAGGAAATTTAATTAGAATTTAAAACTCTTGTAAAACAACTTTATAGGTGTTTTTCAAGAGTAAATTGATTATATTTACGGAAATAAAGCATTTTCGATTGCTTGTTTGTTTACATAGCTTGAAGTCTAAAAATAGTGAATGTTTACAATTTGTGTCGTTGACAGTACCTAGTTAGCTCCGCACAAGGCACTACTTTTGTGGTATGAAATATCTAAATTCATATTTTTGGCATCACAACAATTTTGACCATCACATACTCGTATGGTTAGGCACAGACGAACGGACGTAGGCACAGACGAACGGACGTAGGCACAGACGAACGGACGTAGGCACAGACGAACGGGCGTAGGCACAGACGAACAGGCGTAGGCACTTACACTCGTCTAAATATTTATAAAGCCGCCTTTGTTTTAAAACAATACATTTTTACAATATAATTCATAAATCAAGTATCTGTTATTGTGTACCAACTAGTACAATAATTCTAAAAACTATTAAAGATTCTTCAATAATAATTACAAGAAATTAATATTTGTACAGATATAATAAAATGTTCTAAAACTGCGAAATATACTTTTACATAATTGTGAACGCAACTTCGAGTATACAGGGGTCCTTCTTATGTAAGGAGGATCGATTAACATTGCGCGGGAGATTTATCCTTCCTAAATATTTTTTATTGAAGTGTATCTTTTCCCCTCTTAAAAGCTTATTTTATTCACTGAAAACAGTGAATGAGATGCTATCACTATTTTGGTGTTTTAATTTGGAACACACCAATATATTAGACCTCAATCTCAATGCTATACAACCTCCTTGCGCAAAAAACACTATACAAACTCCTTGTGCAAAGAATACTCGACGTGCAAACTCCTTGTGCAAATAACTCCTCGCGATTTGATCGGTCGACATTTTCGACAAGGAGTTTAGCATCTCTTAATTTTTTGTAATTGTGCCTATTCGAATGTGCATTATTAAACAATTAACCTTCCCTTTTTCTTCAATAAATGTCTGTCGCTCAAATCTTTCTTTTTCTCGTAGTTATGGTATAAGTAAAGTATGCAAGTCATGAATAAAACGGATTTACATCGAGGGCCATGAACCACTCGCATCGCTCAGGATTCTAACACTTGAATCACGAGCGTAGCGAGTTAGTGAGTGAATCAATCATCATGAATAACCTACGGTCGTGATTCAGTCGTTAGAATCCTTCAATCGATCGTAATTCATCTATGGCCCTCGCTTTAAATCCGTCCTATATTCAGTAATCTATTATTTATTTAGTTTGAATTAAATAGGCTCCGAAACTACAGGTCAGATTTGAAAAATTCTTTCACCATTAGAATTCTACATTATCCCGGAGCGGGCCGCTAGTTGCATCATATACCAATAACTTTTCCGTTAGTTTTATTCCTGAAAGAACGTAGAAAAAAGCAAAACCCGCAAGAAATTAACATTCCGTGCAACGTAAATCGATCCACCTTAAGTGAGTGCAACATCGAGTATACAGGGTGTTTCTTCTTAAGATAAAAGACGTGTATAGAAACACAAAGTCACTAAAGGTAATTGTGTTATGTGTTACGTTATAAGTAATGTATGGTACTATCGTAATGTTCAATGTTTAACATCGTCGGCGGCTGGGGGGTGGGGGGTGGGGGCGGGGGCTGCGACTGACGGCCTTTAGAAACCTGAAACATAAAAAATAAACTCAATGTGAAAAAGGAAACTAAGGTAAAAAAATATTTTGTTATTGTCGTTTTTGTTACAAGACGCGTATCAGTGGAGGCCTATGTCCAGCAGCAGTGGACTACTATTGTAGGCTGTTGTTTTTTTTTTAGTCTGAATGATACATATGTATGAATTTGAGAACGGTCATCTGCAAAGATATATGTTGCAGAAGCCAAACGCCATATTGTTTCAAATTGCTTGACTGATGGACGAGCCGGGTAGTGGGAGATCTCTATAGTTTATCGAAGGTGGGCGCGAACCTCTAAGTACGAAAGTACGTAGTACGAACCTCGTAATACGTACTTTCTGATTCATTTGGAAACTACGTCCACGATTTGGGTGAATTTTTTCATACATAATTAGATAAGAAATAGCTATGTATAAAACGGCGCAACGTTTTCGTTTTTCATAAAACAAAATTATCATTAAAATCGCTAGAAAATTAATCGAAATTAATTTTGGCTCCTATTTAATGATGATTTGGATTTGAAGAAATAAAACGGTGCAAACATAACTATTATGCATGCAAAATTTCACCATTATCGGAGAGGTAGTTTCCAGAAGGATCGGAAAGTACGTTTGTATGGCGGCTTCGAGGTTCGCACCAACCTGAAACGGGTCACATATTAATCTACATAGTTATTAATGGCCAATTTGGTAAAACAATGCACAAATAGGTACCTGTCTCTGTCGGTCCGACGCCGGAAGCCCTTAGTAATAGCCTGCGCCAAGGAAACAAAATAACATAAATTAAAACGCCAATCAACAAAATGAAAATAAGGCTTTAAGCACCCCCACACAGGGTCACTGGAAAACAGTACAATTCGCCAGTCACACAAGAGCTACTCGACTGTTTTTAGCTTGTTCACTTCAACATAAGCACATAACATTATAAATGTTATATAGAAACAATTGAGGCAACTGCAGACTGTTGCAATCCATCTACAGGTAACTCTACTGATACTTATCAATACCAGTCGATTGTTTGCAACAGTCTGCAGTTAGGTTAATTGTTCAGATTGTAAATACTAGTTCTATTTTTTGTTTTTATTTCTTTCATTTGTTATAAGTAATTCAGTCAGAATTGAACTATTTTTTTCTGGGTTTGAAGTTTTTTTTTAAGTCTTCATTGTTTATATAACCGAGTTGGTATGACTGGCAGTCCCGTATTTAACAAACAAACTGAACTACTATTTATAAAACAAATCAGATACCCAAATTAATCCTCTGTACATACATAACGTATGTATATGTGACTTTTGGAGGCCTCGGTAAGACTCGGTCGCGAGGCAAAGGTTTTGTTGTACATATGTGCGTGTCCGGCTGTCTCCAGTGTATATAATACCATATCGTGTTAGTAGTGTTAATATAAAAAACGTTAGGAATAAAAATTTGAGAAGTATACTTGTATAGTTCTTAATATAGGTGCGTATATGTATGTGTAGGTGTCTTTATGTACACAGATATAACTTACCTCGTATGGCCATGCATTGTATTAAGCACTCTCACATTTTTTTGACATTTTCGAAATATTTTACGTAGAAAAACTATTATAGGTGATCTATTTTTTATATTTACAGAAAACATTATCAATAAGCACAGAAATATTTCTTTCGAAGACAATCACGGATCAATAATCGCGTTATTTTGTTCTTGAAAAACATAATATGTATGTAAAAATATAATAAGCGAAATTTTGTTAATTGTTACAAAAAATTTGAAAAAAATAAACTATAAAGCCCAAAGCAAACTAAAGCAAATGCCAATTTTTACATTTAAATACGCGCTCACTACTTTCAAACACCCTGTATACAGCATGCATGAACTACCTAATATCTCTCAAATCAACCCTTTTATACGTACTACAAATACTATCGTAGTTTGACGAATTCCTTATTATTACGCGGGTTAACTACAAACCTATATTCCAGCCTAATTGGATGTCAATGATTGTAAACAAACCACCCATACTTAACCTAAAAATTACTCTATTGACTGCATTGCTTGTAGATTTCAGCTCTGATGGGAAAGGTTTACTAAAATATCTGATTATTTGGAGGATAAAAGCTGGGGACGGATTTTGCTCAAACTCGAAAAATAACAACTAACAAACTAAAGACGACCTCTGTGGCGCGGTGGGCGAAGGTCTGCCTGCGACGCAGGAGGTTGCGGGTTCGATTCCCGCCCCGGGACAAATGTGTGTACGATCTGCAGACATTTGTTCAGGGTGTTCTGGTTGTTTTCTATGTATAATAATAAAAAATATCTATCCATGTAATGTATTATATTATGTATATCAGTTATCTAGTACCCATAACACAAGCACTGCTTAGCTTGGGGCTAGATAATGCTGTGTGAATTGTCCAGCATTATTTATAAATATTTATTTATTTAAAGGTTTCTTCGTCGCTTCTTTACTTTAGTATACTAGTTAATGTTCGTGTCAGAAGTTCTAAAAAAAGGTAAGTTCTGACTCAGAACTTACCTTTTAAGAATTATACTTGTTCTATGTGTACATTTATTGTATTAATGGAAATAAAGAGGTTTTGATGATGATTCTTTGTTAGTGGCAACATGTGTCTGGTTCGACACAATTCGGCCAGTCAGTGTGTCAACCCATAGATTTGTTTTATTTTATTCTGTTATTGTAATTTTCTTTGTAATATTCTATGTATGTGTATGAGTATGCAATAAATGAATGCCATCAAAAACAAAACTTGTAACAAAGAAATCGGCCACATACATACAAACATACAAATATACAAACATACAAACATAGGGTGCTAACCTCATAACCCTCCCCTGTTGGTAGTCGGGTAAAAAAGCCAAGTCCCGCAACTCTGTTGTTCTGCCGTAAAAAGTTGTGAGATCTATGTAATACCAAGTCTTGACTTGGCCACCTACGGCCGTGCCGCTTTTTTGCTCGACTTGGCACTTTTTTTTACTATCTGGGAGCACTGCCGCAGATAGTAATGTAAATATTATCTGAATTATCAATAATTATGAAGATTGTTTGATAATATCGCCAGAGCCTAGTTTTTTTTAAATCACTTTTTTACAAAGGGTTTGTTCGCTGAAGCGAATAAGGCACCCTGAGCCTAGTTCGTTATCTAGCGGTGCACCACGTTTATTTCAATAAATATTACTAACAATTTTATCTGATACAATACGCCAGCATGAAAATTTAATTTTTTACATCTTTTGCTTACAAACATTTCACACTGAATTTGCTTGAAGCATAGTTTGTGTTCTCCGACAACTTTTTGTAGTTAACCCTCGCAATAAACGCTCTCAAGTACTTTTGTCTTCTGTCGAAACAGTGAGAATGAATCGAATGAGAAGTGACAATCACAAAAATACAAGTTAGTAGCCATTGCTAACATTTTTAGGGGACAAAGGTCAGAGCCGTTCCCTCGCAAATTAGAACATTGTTAGTGTTTTTAGTAAAGCGATAAAACCGAAATTAATAAACAACCAAGTATTCTAGAGATTGTTCTATCTTAGGGTAAAACAGGCACGCGGCATCACTATGGACTAATTTGAGTACAAATGCGTTTCCTGGTTATGAAGTTTTAACATTTAGGGAACTACATAAACATAAATTTTATAAAATTTATATATAACATAAATTTTATATATAAAATTTATATATAACATAAATTTTATATATAACATAAATTTTATATAAAATTTGACTTGTCTGAGTGCTTATTTTGTAAGCCTAAAGAAAATAATGTTATTGACCGACTTTTTTAAAACTTTTTATAAACAACGCCACATTTATGAACTAACAGGAATGGAGGCCTTCTCACCCGTTGTCCCGCGATAGACAGGGGGCGAGGGCCTCAAATAAGTTCAAACTTATGCGATCAGAACACGTAGTCGGTACAATATGTAAATAAACGTTATAAATACCCGTTTAGGTAGTAAATAATAGGAGGGCCTCAATTCCAGTTATCAGAACGCTGTAAGTTACATAGCTCCGTGTCTAGGCCGCAGGGCGCTTACCTTGCGGCGCGTAGCCCTGCGCTCCGTACGCCGGCGGGGCTCCGTAGGCCGGGGCCGCCTGTTGCTGGAAAGTAAAACAGAAAACATAAATAAAATTGCAAATGTTTACGTAATTGATACCTGTAACGACCTCGAGGCATCGTCAACTGAATAACAAACCTAATGTCGATAGAGGCGCTGAAGAAAGTTATGTTTGACGACCTCTGTGGCGCGGCGGGCGAAGGTCCGCCTGCGACACAGGAGGTTGCGGATTCGATTCCCGCCTCGCGTGCAAGTAAAAATGTTGCAATAAGTATTTCCTCTCACACATTCAATAAATAAAATAAATAATACTGTACAATTCACACAGCATTATCTAGCCCCAAGCTAAGCACTTGTGTTATGGGTACTAGATAACTGATATACATAATATAATACTCACGAATCACGTTTGTTGAATGGGAGCCCCCTTAAATATTTATTTTATTCTATTTTTTAGTATTTGTTGTTATAGCGGCAACAGAAATACATCATCTGTGAAAATTGCAACTGTCTAACTATCACGGTTCATGAGATACAGCCTGGTGACAGACGGACAGCGAAGTCTTAGTAATAGGGTCCCGTTTTTACCCTTTGGGTACGGAACCCTAAAAATATCGTTAACGACAGAACCAAGAAAATCTCGGAGTGCACTCGGGTATCAACAAATCCTAGATCGACAATCCCGATTCAGAAACAACTGACCATATTAAACAACTATCCTTCAACTGTCGGTCGAAAGACCAGCGGGTGGTGGACCAGCTGGGTCGGCCCGGTACAGAGAAAAACTCTCTGTAACTAGGTATTTGAGGGAAATTCCACATTCACCCAAAAATGACCTATTTTATCTAAATCGCTCCAGAAGTGTGGATGCTCCAACAATGTCAGTTCCGCTCTCAGTCCGCTCCGCCGCGGCGGTCGGCGCGCGGCGGACGCTCGCTCGTCCTCACGGGACTCGGTGCGCAAGGAAGCTCATCATCGAGTGGGCCTGACGCATCATTGTGGACGCACACAAACATAACACAATTCTGAAGCTGTTTTATTTTTTTGCTGGACTATCGAAAAGATGCAGTTTTGCAGAATATTTAATAAAACAAGATAAAGTTAAAAACTACAACCCGACTACGTGAAAGTTATAAAAGTTTGAAACATTTACATTGACAAAATAGAATGACGTATCGGTCATATTTGATAGGCATAGAGATGAAATGAAAGAAAATAGGTCGTAGGTATTGTAATTTTTCTCTATGGGGCCTGCAGCCTGCGGCTACCTAAACTTTAATACGCGTTTTGTTGGCTTATTCGGGGTCGGAGCCCTAAATCCTATAGCCTATAACCATCGGGGTATTGAGACGAATCAATCGATACATAATTTGTTGAAATCGAACCAGTAGTTTCAGCGCTACGTGGGAACAAAGAAATCGGCCACATACATACAAACATACAAATATACAAACATACAAACATAGGGTGCTAACCTCATAACCCTCCCCTGTTGGTAGTCGGGTAAAAAATCCCTATCACAGTGCATATTTGGATACTATTGTCTCGCTGTGGGGGAACGCTGCAGCGCCCCCGCGCTGATGTTAATAACGCGATGAAAATCTAACTCTAGGTACCAAATTATTGAAGTTTATTTGTTTATCAAACATGTATCTCTATCATAATCATTACAGACGCACCCAATAAAGTACTGTCTAAACATTATTTAAAATAAGAATTCAATTTATCATAAAAAACCGACATTATAAAATTGACAACGTTTTTAAATTATTCACTTTAAAAGCATACAATTCGTCAAACCTAATTAATTTAAATACCTACAATAAACAGTAAAATTATAGAATAAAATCGAATAAAAATCTTTGATTAATCATAAAAACTATACCATAAATAATATTTTTTTCATTGTATTTTATAATTACTGTATCTTAATTTGTAATTTTATGAGTGCTGATGTACAGTGCGCGTCAGAATTAAGTATCCCCCTTGTCTACAAAATATTTTCTAACTTCTATTCGCTTGTGACTAATTTTCAAAGCAAAAACTTATCAAGCCGCTAGGGATCGAACCACCCACCCTTTATATGGAGACTCGAATTCTCGGCATCAGATCAACTGAGCTATTTAGCTGATTGAAAAATGCGTCTAATTTTGTCTATCGGTCTAACTAATTAGTCCCTATTTTTACCCGACTACCAACAGGGGAGGGTTATGAGGTTAGCACCCTATGTTTGTATGTTTGTATATTTGTATGTTTGTATGTATGTGGCCGATTTCTTTGTTCCCACGTAGCGCTGAAACTACTGGTTCGATTTCAACAAATTATGTATCTATTGATTCGTCTCAATACCCCGATGGTTATAGGCTATAGGATTTAGGGCTCCGACCCCGAATAAGCCTTCAAAACGCGTATTAAAGTTTAGGTAGCGGCAGGCTGCAGGCCCCATAGAGAAAAATTACAATACCTACGACCTATTTTCATTTTCAACTCTATGCCTATCAAATATGACCGATACGTCATTCTATTTTGTCAATGTAAATATTTCAAACTTTTATAACTTTCACGTAGTCGGGTTGTAGTTTTTAACTTTATCTTGTTAATGCCAAGTCTTACATTTTTTTTATGGATGCGGGTATGGTTTGACTTTGTCGTTTATAGCGAACAAAGTAATTGTCACTCGTCTTATTTCGTGTGGTTTGCTTTGTGCATATTTTGCGAGAGATCGAAATATTGTTACCAATGTTCTTTCGTTGTTAACAACTTATTTTTGAATAAATTATCACAATCTATTATAAAAAACCTTTCACTGTTTACAGATATTATTTGTTATTATGGTTTATCAAAACAATTATTTCGTTATAATATCATAGATTTATACGTAGTAGTTATTGTATAATATTGTAGACATTTATAGAATATTATTTTTTGTATGTTTTGTTTTATTTTTCATTAACTTGCAATTATATATAAAGAATAATATCAATTAAAAATCTTACATATTGCAAAGAAAAAAAGATAATAATTGATAAAAAAAAAAACGAAACACCGCTCATGAGATTCGAACCCTGTCACTCTTATCTTGTCTTGCATTAATTTGCCGGTTACTACCGCAAGGCCAAGTTGATACTTAGAGAATTGGTCGAATTTTAAGTAAGGTTACCAAATGAAAATAAAATTAAAATGAAACAATTTATACAAAAATTACATTTTAATGATACAGAACATACAATTTTTGTTAGAAACGTCAAAAATATGAAAAGAAAATGGAAAATTATAAAAAACATGTAGTTTTGATCACCCAATCTCCAACGATCGCTGACAGGATTTGAACCCACATACATTGAGATAGGGGGATACTTAATTGTGACGCGCACTGTACTTGAAATATTATTATTTTTAATAAATTTCATCCCTTATTCAGATAGCATAACATAAATAACATATTTCTTGTGCCTAAGAATCGACCCCTCAACTCGGCCCGTGGATGTGATAACAGCCGACTAAGGGGCCCTACCAGAGGATGGACAGCAGCTTCCTTCTTTCTATTTTACAAGCTTTTATTCTACTTGCCATGTCATGGTACCACCGAGCTGGTCTGATGATGGAGACAGAAGGTGGCCACGGGAACTCCTAAACGAAACGACTTAACCCCGTCGAGTTTGGGTTCGTTGGAATTGTCTTCCCAAGCACTTTGGTCCAAGATACTTATAAAACAGTTTTTTTAATACTAAAAATTTATTTATCCCTGAAACCACAAACCCGCCTGCTAATCGTGGCGATTACGACAAACCCTGGTGCAGTGGACGGAACAACGTATGTGTGCTAATGCTGACGAGCGTAAGGTCCGTATTAAGAAAGCTTGCAAAGTCATCATACGGACACAAGTTAGTTAAAGGTAACAGCATATGTCTCACCATGTACATGGGCTGCTGCTGCTGCGGCTGCGCGCCCTCCACCGCGATCAGCTGTATCATGACGTCGCCGTCCACCGTCAGGTGAGACACGCGCTGGTACGGCACGCGGTGCGGGAACTCACAGAAGTGGGCGCCGTTCAACGCTACCTGCAACGTCACGACACTGTTCAAGGATGCGGTGCTGCTGACGCTTCAACGTGTCTCCGCTGTGATGATGTGGTTAGCGAACAAATTAAGAAAATATCCGAGAGCACAATGTCAACAAATCCTAGATCGCGCAAACGCATGATTCAGTTACAACTGACCATATACTATCCTTCAACTGTCGGTCGGAAGACCACCGGTGGCCCAGCTGCAGCGGCAGCCCCCCGCTGGTCAGCTCCACGCCCCATGACATTGTACCTATGTCTGTGGTGTCGTACCTTGATGGAGTGTTGCTCGACCAAGAGCAGTGCCTCGAAGGAGTCTCCGGGCCGCAGCGGCAGCCCTCCGCTCGTCTCCTCCACGCCCCACGCCATTGCTGTCAGGTGGTTGCGGACCACGCATTGCTCTGAACACAATACACACAGTGTTAACAGTTATAAAGCCTAGTTTTCAGGGAGATTTTGATTGAATAATTGATAATTACATTATCCAGAATGTAATTTTATGCAGGTCATTTACTTTCTCCTTTCAAAGAACTTTTAAAATTCAAGAAAAGATCTGCAGCAGTCTAAGCGTACAAAAGGTTAGAGTAGACAAGAGTCGGGCTTCATTATGAATGTGAGCGGGTTAACTAGGTAGTGTTGGAAGAACACCCACGTTTCATCTCTAAACAAGCGATTTCATCAGGGTTTGGTCGACCCAAATCTCACGACATCTCACCAAGGGAAGAGGGGGGTCGAAAAGTTGTCAAAATCACCTCACGTAATTAATGGATTCCCCCTAACAATCAAGTGGTACTCACCGACGAAGCGGAAGTTGAGATGCAGCGCGATGTCGTCTCGCGGGTCCGTGTTGGGCCCGCACTGCAGGTTGATGGCGAACCTGTAACACGTCCAGAATATACACAGGGCCCAAGCTCACTAGGACGCCATGGTAGCCCCGCCGGTCGCAACACCAACAAAAAGGCACAGTTGTATGGAGGGTACCTCATCAGCTTGGATGCTGTTCCCGGTAACCGCCCGCTGATGGCGCAACCATTTATAAATAAATAAATAATGCTGGACAATTCACACAGCATTATCAAGTCCCAAGCTAAGCAGAGCTTGTGTTATGGTACCACATAACTGATATACATAATACTACATGATAGATATTTTTTATTACACATAGAAAACGACCAGAACACCAATGACCATGAACAAATGTCTGCAGATCGTACATACACTTGTCCCGAGGCGGGAATCGAACCCGTAACCTCCTGCGTCGCAGGCAGACCTTCGCCCACAGCGCCACAGAGGTCGTCATTAAAACAAAATTTACTTATTTAGTGCTTAAGTACACAAGTGAGCGAGTCTAATAATACTTTACAGTACAAAATAAAATCTATGATCTTTTGTTCTATTTGGTGATTAAAGGTTTATAAAGAACAAGATAAAGTTAAAAACTACAACCCGACTACGTGAAAGTTATAAAATTTTGAAACATTTACATTGACAAAATAGAATGACGTATCGGTCATATTTGATAGGCATAGAGTTGAAAATGAAAATAGGTCGTAGGTATTGTAATTTTTCTCTATGGGGCCTGCAGCCTGCGGCTACCTAAACTTTAATACGCGTTTTGAAGGCTTATTCGGGGTCGGAGCCCTAAATCCTATAGCCTATAACCATCGGGGTATTGAGACGAATCAATCGATACATAATTTGTTGAAATCGAACCAGTAGTTTCAGCGCTACGTGGGAACAAAGAAATCGGCCACATACATACAAACATACAAATATACAAACATACAAACATACAAACATAGGGTGCTAACCTCATAACCCGCCCCTGTCGGTAGTCGGGTAAAAAGGTCCTTGACTCTGACCTTGAACCACCTGAAAACTAAAAGACAGAAACAACAAAAACCTAGCTTATGATTTCTGGTCCCAGGTGACACAACAACTTATACTTATCTAACTTATAATTTTGAGAATATCCTCAGTGTCAGTGTAAGTTAAGGTCAAAAGCCATTTGAATATGCTGTGTTTAGCTTCACGGACTGACATATCTCTAATATTACAAATGTTAACTACCTTGTTATATACATATGACCGTATGTGCTGCCCAAAACGGTGAGCAAAGGATGAGTTTACTGGTGGAGTAGGGATTTTAAAGACTCTTTTTACCCGACTATCAACAGGGGAGGGTTATGAGGTTAGCACCCTATGTTTGTATGTTTGTATATTTGTATGTTTGTATGTTTGTATGTATGTGGCCGATTTCTTTGTTCCCACGTAGCGCTGAAACTACTGGTTCGATTTCAACAAATTATGTATCGATTGATTCGTCTCAATACCCCGATGGTTATAGGCTATAGGATTTAGGGCTCCGACCCCGAATAAGCCTTCAAAACGCGTATTAAAGTTTAGGTAGCCGCAGGCTGCAGGCCCCATAGAGAACAAGATAAAGTTAACAAGATAAAGTTAAAAACTACAACCCGACTACGTGAAAGTTATAAAAGTTTGAAACATTTACATTGACAAAATAGAATGACGTATCGGTCATATTTGATAGGCATAGAGTTGAAAATGAAAATAGGTCGTAGGTATTGTAATTTTTCTCTATGGGGCCTGCAGCCTGCGGCTACCTAAACTTTAATACGCGTTTTGAAGGCTTATTCGGGGTCGGAGCCCTAAATCCTATAGCCTATAACCATCGGGGTATTGAGACGAATCAATCGATACATAATTTGTTGAAATCGAACCAGTAGTTTCAGCGCTACGTGGGAACAAAGAAATCGGCCACATACATACAAACATACAAACATACAAACATAGGGTGCTAACCTCATAACCCTCCCCTGTTGGTAGTCGGGTAAAAACTACAACCCGACTACGTGAAAGTTATAAAAGTTTGAAACATTTACATTGACAAAATAGAATGACGTATCGGTCATATTTGATAGGCATAGAGTTGACAAGATATAGTTAAAAACTACAACCCGACTACGTGAAAGTTATAAAAGTTTGAAACATTTACATTGACAAAATAGAATGACGTATCGGTCATATTTGATAGGCATAGAGTTGAAAATGAAAATAGGTCGTAGGTATTGTAATTTTTCTCTATGGGGCAGCAGCCTGCGGCTACCTAAACTTTAATACGCGTTTTGAAGGCTTATTCGGGGTCGGAGCCCTAAATCCTATAGCCTATAACCATCGGGGTATTTAGACGAATCAATCGATACATAATTTGTTGAAATCGAACCAGTAGTTTCAGCGCTACGTGGGAACAAAGAAATCGGCCACATACATACAAACATACAAACATACAAATATACAAACATACAAACATACAAACATAGGGTGCTAACCTCATAACCCTCCCCTGTTGGTAGTCGGGTAAAAATGAAAATAGTCGTAGGTATTGTAATTTTTACCCGACTACCAACAGGGGAGGGTTATGAGGTTAGCACCCTATGTTTGTATGTTTGTATGTTTGTATATTTGTATGTTTGTATGTTTGTATGTATGTGGCCGATTTCTTTGTTCCCACGTAGCGCTGAAACTACTGGTTCGATTTCAACAAATTATGTATCGATTGATTCGTCTCAATACCCCGATGGTTATAGGCTATAGGATTTAGGGCTCCGACCCCGAATAAGCCTTCAAAACGCGTATTAAAGTTTAGGTAGCCGCAGGCTGCAAGCCCCATAGAGAAAAATTACAATACCTACGACCTATTTTCATTTTCAACTCTATGCCTATCAAATATGACCGATATGTCATTCTATTTTGTCAATGTAGGTAAATGTTTCAAACTTTTATAACTTTCACGTAGTCGGGTTGTAGTTTTTAACTTTATCTTGTTCTCTATGGGGCCTGCAGCCTGCGGCTACCTAAACTTTAATACGCGTTTTGAAGGCTTATTCGGGGTCGGAGCCCTAAATCCTATAGCCTATAACCATCGGGGTATTGAGACGAATCAATCGATACACAATTTGTTGAAATCGAACCAGTAGTTTCAGCGCTACGTGGGAACAAAGAAATCGGCCACATACATACAAACATACAAATATACAAACATACAAACATACAAACATAGGGTGCTAACCTCATAACCCTCCCCTGTTGGTAGTCGGGTAAAAATTACAATACCTACGACCTACTTTCATTTTCAACTCTATGCCTATCAAATATGACCGATACGTCATTCTATTTTGTCAATATAAATGTTTCAAACTTTTATAACTTTCACGTAGTCGGGTTGTAGTTTTTACCCGACTACCAAGGGGAGGGTTATGAGGTTAGCACCCTATGTTTGTATGTTTGTATATTTGTATGTTTGTATGTTTGTATGTATGTGGCCGATTTCTTTGTTCCCACGTAGCGCTGAAACTACTGGTTCGATTGCAACAAATTATGTATCGATTGATTCGTCTCAATACCCCGATGGTTATAGGCTATAGGATTTAGGGCTCCGACCCCGAATAAGCCTTCAAAACGCGTATTAAAGTTTAGGTAGCCGCAGGCTGCAGGCCCCATAGAGAAAAATTACAATACCTACGACCTATTTTCATTTTCAACTCTATGCCTATCAAATATGACCGATACGTCATTCTGTTTTGTCAATGTAAATGTTTCAAACTTTTATAACTTTCACGTAGTCGGGTTGTAGTTTTTAACTTTATCTTGTTAACTTTATCTTGTTGTGACCAATGTTGAGTAATTTTCTCAATTTAATAGTGTTCTATGTGCGACAACGACAGGAGACAGAGACGCGAGACAAAGACAACGTGCCGGTCGGCGTCCGCGTCCGTACAAAGCTAAGTGACAACTACCGGTCGCGGTCTCCAGTCTTAATCTCCGGTCGCGGTCGCGACGCCTACCGCCATCTTTACGGAGGCCACACACTACGGTTTAAAAAACTTTTAAACTATTCATTAACTGTTGTAATTTGTTCTGTTTGTGCAGACCAGCGATGGAGCGCAGTATTTTCGATGTCCGACTAACGAAAGGAGTAAGAAGTGCACTCTCAGATCAAAATCACTGACGTCGCTCGGAGAGTCGTACAGCTGGGATTGGGCGGGCCACGCCTCGCGCCGAAGAGCTGTGCGGAAGGTAGCCAACCAGTGGCTTCCTAAGACAGCGAAATGGAAGACCTAGCTAGACGGAGATGGCTGATGCCTGGTGCGATGGAGGTGGCTCAGGAAAAAGATGTCTGGAGCTAATGGGGGAGGGCTTAGCCCAGTAATGGTAGGATGTACCGTGCTAGTAATAAATCAATATGCAGTGGTTACCTCTGCGCGCCGGGAGGTGTAGCACCCTGGATGCGCAGCATGCGGCCCGGGAACAGGCCTCCGGGCAGCGCCTCCACGCACGGGATCACCTGTACGACAGGAAACACAAAGTTAGGTGAACGCAGTGCCGAGGTTGACACGAAAGAATGAGCCCAATGTGGCAGAAAATTACGGCAGTTGAGTAATGCACAAACTAGATTCTGCGCGCGGCTTAGCTCGCTTTACCGGGATAAAAAGTAGTCTATGTCTTTTTCCGGGATACCATCTACCTCCCTGACAAATTTCAATTGAGATCCATTCAATTGGGACTTTACCTTAAAAAGATTGAAGTGGGAAAAAAATTTAAGTGATCACTTCATTTCCTAGTTTTACTTGCCTATGTAATCTGAATTTTGTGACGTGTCCAAGAGTCCTGTAAGGTCTAAAGGAAATAAAGCATTTTGAATTTTGCTATTTGGGTGTGAAAATGTAACAGACAGACATGCAGACAGACACGCAGACAGACAAACAGACAGGCAGACAGACAGACAAGAGTAACTTTCTTAACAATTTAGTATGAATGGTGTTTATAAGTTATTACAATTATGGTTTTGTATACTTTGTACTCAATAGTTGTGAACCCGAGATCAAGGTTGAAGATGATCTTGGAGGGGAAGGTTGCTCAGTTACACACCTGCTTGCCGTTCTCGTTTACCTTCAATCTTCTAAATCCCACAACAACTTACATATGTAATTGTTGTAAGTAGATGTTGGTAAGATTTTACTTAGGGCAGTACTCTTACGTGGTTAGTCTGTTCTGCCCTTCATCATCATCATCAGCCTATACTAGGACATAGGCCTCCTTTAATGAGCGCCATAGCACCCTGTATTCAGCTTGACGCATCCAGCATCTGCCAGCAGTCTTTCGCAAATCGTCAACCCACCCGCAAATCGTCATCCCACTGTTCTGCCAGCAGGAGGCAGGGCAGGGGGGGAGTTCTGCCCTTAGCTTGTAGGAATTAAAACGAAGGTCATTAAGGTATCACTGCTAGCGGCCTGATATTTGTATTTTAATGACTAAATGTGTTGCACAAGAGTGACAACAGTCTGCCCCGTCCTGTGAGTCACCTGTCACAGAATGTACACCCGCAGCTGATTCATTGTGGAGAAGCTACAAATCTCTGCTTCGGAGAATATTTATTTAGAGTCAGGTATTTCTATGTTATTATATGGTATCCAACAAAATAGAGGCTTTTCAAATCTAGCTTTATTGCACTTACTACAGTTGGTGAGCAGGCTAACTGTTCACCTTTTTGATACTTAAACTGCAGGTATTATGGTTTGTTTCCTATGTTCAATACTAATATTTCAAGGCAATTTAGACTTTCTATCATGTTTTCCTCATTCAGTAGGTACTTTTGCACCTCTGAGTACACTTACATTCTTGACTAAGCAATCATAGAAGCTTCAGGAAGAAGAATCATCATCCAATCCAACGTGCGAGGTTTGTTTAGCCTTGAAGTAATTATGCGGCCTCCTTGCGAGCTATCGGGCGCGTATTCGTCGCCGCCCGAATACGGCGCTCGATAGCAATACATTACGTATTATTTACTCGACAAATAATGTAAATCTTTTTTGTTCTAAATGTCCTTGAATGTCGCGAGACAGCCGAGAAGGCCTGAATTCACTTACCGGGTTGTATATCGGAGCGGCCATTACGAAGTTCACCGAGTTTCTCGAGCACTGAGAGGCACTAACAGCTTCTATTGATGAGTTTGGTAGATTTACACTTAAAAATAACGAAATAAACGCGCCAGGCGCCTAATGAAAATAATTTTCTAATGAAATAGAAAAACCTAGAAAAACCGATGGCGTCATACGTCAGAACTCTGAAGACTGCGTCAGGTCACGATGAATGAATGACTGATGCATTGACCGCAAAGATTAGTTTGGCATGTTTGACAGACATCGTCCGACACCTTGATGGCTTGTCAGGCTGTCAAGAGTTAGGAAAGGCGAGGAGGGTAAAGGGTAAGATTTCGTTCGTCCAAGAGACCTCGAAGCTAAGGCCATTCCCACACAGGCGCGTTTTTATCGGTCGTTAAACATATGATAGGCATATATAGATATAGAGAAAAGAAAGAGCCCTTTTGAAAAAGTTTGTATAGAACCTGAAGGACGTGTTAAGCATTTCTAGGCCTGCCTGCGTTAGAGGTAAGATAGCAAGCCAATAGCTTTTGTAAGGTACGGTTAAGAAAACAATATGAATGAACAGGAATATCCATTTATTAAAGATCCGTATTGCAACAAATGTACTTACATTAGTGTGCTAGACAGCGTGGCGTACTTATTTTCCACTCTCTCAGTAGTAAGCGGGACTAAACGTCCATGTCCAAGTAGACAACTGACTAATGGCGGTACCGCGGCTATTTCCGTTTGTAGTACTACGTGGTACTACGAGTCAAATTAAGTCAAGTTGAGCTATTTATAAGCGAAAATATCGTAAGTGTTTTAAAATATTTGAAATATTAACAAAACTTAACACTTAGTCTTATCTTATATAACTACCTCCTGCCTGCCTTATCTTTATGTATATGCTTGCAACTGGCTATCTTCTACCAGCTGGACTTATCATGGGTTCACCTTCCGATTGATCTGCGATTTGAAATAACAACGTAAAAACCTTCGATCAAAAATAAGGAGTTCGCGGCCTCCCCCGTAGATACCTAGAGCCTTACAAAAATGTCACTCAAAATTGGGTTCGTTTTGTTTTGACGCAGACAGTTTGCGCAGAGCCTGACAAGTTTTTTCCATACGGAACAAGAGATTGGTGGAGTCGAATTCATTTTATTTTATTTTGTAAGAAGGTAGGTATCTACCTGTGTACGGTTTCACCATACATACCTAAACTAAATAGCGCACGCGTCATTTTGCATGCGCTGCATTTTACCTCTGACTGTCGTATTTTTATTACTTACATACTTCAGTACTTGACCTACTATTACGGGAGACACACTTATCAAAGGAAGATTTGCCACCTTATCTTTGTACTAAACATCTTATATTAAACTTAACTTTAACTGTGAATCTTGTGGTCGTGCTCATTATAACTAACTGGCATAAAACTCTAACTTACCCTATCAGTGAACTTAGTGATAGACTCAGTGTGGTACCATACAACTTGTGGTACCTATCTACAACTACTTCAACAACAACATCTTTCATGTAAGGTCAACACCATCCAGACCCTACATTTTGGTTGCTACTATATGCACTATGTACTTCTGTTGCCAATGTAAACTTTGTAAATAGAGTTAATAACAATGTTTTACTTATTTTCATAGCATCCGGCTCGAAGGACCAAAACGCAAAGTGCAGGCTCCGCAGCAGACAGCCAGCCAGGAGTTCCTTGGGTGAAGTTCCACCCACACGTCACTGCATGACGTTTTTCTGACGTCACAAGGCGAGTTTGTATTGTGACTCAATAGTTTTGCTTCGCAAGGAGCGATTTTGCTCTTTAAGCTATAAATTGGCATGTTTTTGTTACAAATATATTTTTCTTGTTTCATTACAGTGCACATTTTTATCTCCTGATCAGATGGTAAGATGTAGGAGTTCTTCTTAAAGTTGACGGCTATGTACTGTGATTGTAGCTGGATGATGGTAAATTCTGTCTCGTTCCCCACAGGTAGCGGAGTCACTTTGTAGAGCAGAAAATCTTCATCAGATGTTAGTGGTATGTGGACTTCGAATAAAAAGTAGTTAGAAGTTACTCGAGCTTTCACATAAAGTAGCTTGTAGATGTCGTTGTAATGCTGAAGAAGTTCCATTTCATGAGATAAGTGTCCATGTGTAGGTTCACAATATCTAGGGTCAGTTTTATGGCAAAGTTCAGTTAAGTTGTGTAGGTAATTTTCGACACAATGTAGGTCATTCCAATAATTCGTTAAGTTATAGTACATAAGTAGTGTCCATTCGTCATGAATTGTTTGCATTTTGCCAAATGCATCATAATAGACCGGCCGGTCGGGCTCGAGCCTTGTAATGTGAGCGCCTGAGTGGTTGCTACTATATGCACTATGTACTTCTGTTGCCAATGTAAACTTTGTAAATAGAGTTAATAACAATGTTTTACTTATTTTCATAGCAGCCGGCTTCGAAGCAAGTTTCTCGACAGGCTGCTTGAGTATGTTGAGCTTGTGTTGAGAGTTCCTCTTCGTATGTAGTGTTGTAATGGTGATGTTATTATAATTTGTTAGTTTAAAATACATTTCTTTTTGGCTTGTAGTTAAGTAGTTGTTGCCGTATTTCGCGCGAGTCACTCGTGTTACGCACGTCAATGAACTGTCCTTAATTTTGCTGTTTATAAGTTTGTCTCCCGTAATAGTAGGTCAAGTACTGAAGTATGTAAGTAATAAAAATACGACAGTCAGAGGTAAAATGCAGCGCATGCAAAATGACGCGTGCGCTATTTAGTTTAGGTATGTATGGTGAAACCGTACAACCTGAGAATTATATACCTACCTACTCAGTTTATTTTCTATAAGGATTAATTAACAGAATTCAGGTAAAGATAACGAATCATTTATTGATGAAACTATAAATTGGTGTCTCAACAGTAGGTATTTATACAAAAGGGTCATTTCAGACATACAATAATTTAAACTTACAATACAATTTCAGGCAGGCACTCTAGATTAAAAAGAACTGGTTCCTGTCTGCGGCTTTGCACGAGTTTTTTTTACGGGAAAAAAATAAACGTTTTATAAATTCATACTTCTGGTAGGTAGGTAAGAACCTAGTCTTTCTTTTATTAGAGAGTCTACGCAAATGAAATTTTAGGACGGGCCAACTAGTTATTTTAAAAATCATCAACTAGTAATATTAAACTTATTTTTATGAAAAATATATTAATACATACTATAAATGAAAAAAAAAATTTAGAAGAAATAGCCTCTCCATTTATCAATTTAGAACAAAATTAATATTTTAACATAGGCAAACCAAACAACAATATTTTATGCTGATTTCACAAGTATATGACTCACATCTCAATATACGGGTAAAAAATATATATAAACTTACTGAAAATAAGAAATTCCATCCTTTTTCAGCACTTTGGACGAGTGATTCTTGCATTTTTTGTCCCCATGCTTTTTGTCTGAACGCTAAAATGACACTAGTTGAAAAGCTTTCCTAACATGTCAAAATGTATCTCTTTTGCTACTGAAGGTTGTGGCGTGCGCATTGTGAATCTAAGGGGGGCCGGCAAAGCCGGACATTTTTGATCGATGGTAAAAAGTTATGCTTCTGCATGGAAAAACAAAAAGTGCGGAACCGCCATTGATGGGATCTCTATTTTCATTGGGAACCGCGGCTTAAACCAGCTGTCATTCTGTTGTTTGGTTGGTACGCGTAATATTTTGACTTTCATTCGGTCACCTTTTTTTTCATTCGTTTTCTGGGGTTCTATCTTTGTTGTAGTAATGGTGTTGTGAAGTAAAATGATCATAAATCAATTTAAGGCTAATTGAATTACGCAGAATAGCTGCTTCTAAAATTCTACGATCCACAACGCTTCGTCTAACCCTGAAATTGTCCACCGATCGTGTCCCAAAACGCCTAAAATGACGCTCGAAGGGAACAAGGACGAGTCAGACAAGTGCATCGAGATAGCTCAAGCAGCGTTAGCTGCTGGTAATAATGAGAAAGCGGAAAAGTTTCTGCTGAAGGCGGAGCGTCTGTGGCCTTCCGCGGCGGCTGCGGAGCTCCTAGCGCGCGTGCGGGCCGCGGGGCCCTCGGCGCAGGGCGCCTCGCCTAAGCGAGCGGAGCCCGAGGAGGTCCGTCGCCGTAAACCTCCGACTCACACCACACCGCAGCGCGAGTACACTCAGGACCAATTGGACGCCGTCAGACGCATCAAGACCAAGTGCAAGGACTACTACGAGATCCTCGGTGAGTTGCGAAAGAAGAAGGAGATAGCTTACGCAAAGAGGCGCAATAGCAAGGAGGTCGTACGTGTCTTTCCGTCAAGGCCGTGTCGTCACTCGTTTGTTGTGAGCTTTGTTACCCTGTGCTACTGTTTGTGAATATTCATCGAGTCCCATTGACCTATTATACATAGTTAATCTTCCTAATGACTGCACCTGTTGTTAGAATCGGAATTACTACTATTACTAGCTTGGGCCATAATATTCTTTATGATTGTATGTAGGTAGGTTGAAAACAGTGATTCTATGTACAAGTACCCTCATTTCTGCTACTCGGCTACCTAGCTGAAATCTAAGTCTAAATCACAAGTACTTGTAAATGCATGTGTAGTGCGCATTTTAGGTATTTGTTCGATCTAGTTTTGAAAGAGATTGAATATCCTCATGGATCCTAAATTCTTATACATATAATTGAAAACTTCTAACCATCAAAAAAGCTAAATATGTTCATTATGAATGTAAGCAGGTTAACTACGAACCTTATTTGTGTTGGAAGAACACCAACATATTAAAATAGAAGCCTGAGGGGTTAGATGAAGCCGTATGTATGGGTTAATAATAATAATACATATACACCCTGTACTTGCAGAACATGAAATAAAAACATTTGCCACACAGGTGTTTAATCTTAACTATACTGTTCTTAACTTGTGTAACTAGTCATTGGTCCATCCCCAGGTGTGTCGAAGGAGGCCACTGACTCCGACATCAAGAAAGCATACAAGAAGCTCGCGCTGCAGCTCCACCCTGACAAGAACCATGCACCAGGCGCGGCCGAGGCCTTCAAGGTATTGTAAATGTCACATATTAGGACATTACAATGACTCATTCATTACCATGTCATTATAACTTTAAATTTTTTTTTAAAACAGCTTTTCAGTTCTATTTCAGTACATATTTCATTTATTTCCACCTATATACCTATATTTATTACTCATACACTTGATGTAGTTATTTTCTAAATTTAAATAGAACTATTGCAAAAGGAAAAAGGAAACGACAGTAATAATTTTTTGTTTCGATGGATAAAAATGGTTTTTATTTATTTCCTGCGTCCTGCAAGCAAAATATTTGTTTTTGCAGTCTATCGACAAATGTTGATTTTCCTAATAAATCACTTGTTAATTTTGCGGTGGTCCCATAAAACTTAACTTCTCGAAGAATTTGTATGTGCGCCGTGAAACATAATCTTAACATCGTCTCCTGACAAGTTTACTCACTGGTCTAATGGTTACCTGTTATGTATTCTTGACAGTTGAGGGTGGATTTATTAAAAGTAACCTACTTGAAGGTAGTTGATTAAAAGCCAGTTTTGGTAATGAACTCGATCATGGCGTTATCTTTTAGTGGCGACTTCGGAAAATAAGTTCATAAAAGGTTAAAATGGCATTCAATATGACAAATATTGTGTTGCTGGGCCATATAACCCTAAAACTCATGGGTGCTGTGATTATAAAGAAAAATTGAACGCGGCGGCGCCGGCGGGTCTGTCGCGCGACTCTTATTTATTTATTAAGGTATAACAAACGACTACATTATACTTATTATACGTTTGTGTTAGTGCTTTACTATGTAAAGATGAGCTGTATTTACAATGTAGCCCAAAGCGCTGTCCACATATGAGTTATGTACATAAATAAACAAGATAAAGTTAAACAAGATAAAGTTAAAAACTACAACCCGACTACGTGAAAGTTATAAAAGTTTGAAACATTTACATTGACAAAATAGAATGACGTATCGGTCATATTTGATAGGCATAGAGTTGAAAATGAAAATAGGTCGTAGGTATTGTAATTTTTCTCTATGGGGCCTGCAGCCTGCGGCTACCTAAACTTTAATACGCGTTTTGAAGGCTTATTCGGGGTCGGAGCCCTAAATCCTATAGCCTATAACCATCGGGGTATTGAGACGAATCAATCGATACATAATTTGTTGAAATCGAACCAGTAGTTTCAGCGCTACGTGGGAACAAAGAAATCGGCCACATACATACAAACATACAAATATACAAACATACAAACATACAAACATACAAACATACAAACATAGGGTGCTAACCTCATAACCCTCCCCTGTTGGTAGTCGGGTAAAAACTACAACCCGACTACGTGAAAGTTATAAAAGTTTGAAACATTTACATTGACAAAATAGAATGACGTATCGGTCATATTTGATAGGCATAGAGTTGAAAATGAAAATAGGTCGTAGGTATTGTAATTTTTACCCGACTACCAACAGGGGAGGGTTATGAGGTTAGCACCCTATGTTTGTATGTTTGTATATTTGTATGTTTGTATGTATGTGGCCGATTTCTTTGTTCCCACGTAGCGCTGAAACTACTGGTTCGATTTCAACAAATTATGTATCGATTGATTCGTCTCAATACCCCGATGGTTATAGGCTATAGGATTTAGGGCTCCGACCCCGAATAAGCCTTCAAAACGCGTATTAAAGTTTAGGTAGCCGCAGGCTGCAGGCCCCATAGAGAAAAATTACAATACCTACGACCTATTTTCATTTTCAACTCTATGCCTATCAAATATGACCGATACGTCATTCTATTTTGTCAATGTAAATGTTTCAAACTTTTATAACTTTCACGTAGTCGGGTTGTAGTTTTTAACTTTATCTTGTTAACTTTATCTTGTTCTCTATGGGGCCTGCAGCCTGCGGCTACCTAAATTTTAATACGCGTTTTGAAGGCTTATTCGGGATCGGAGCCCTAAATCCTATAGCCTATAACCATCGGGGTATTGAGACGAATCAATCGATACATAATTTGTTGAAATCGAACCAGTAGTTTCAGCGCTACGTGGGAACAAAGAAATCGGCCACATACATACAAACATACAAACATACAAATATACAAACATACAAACATAGGGTGCTAACCTCATAACCCTCCCCTGTTGGTAGTCGGGTAAAAACATGCAACTACAAGGCCCAACTAAAGCATGAAGTAGGTAGCTAGGCGGGAACTGGGCTCCTCTTACATAACTAAGTTAAGTGAATACTCTTCGTCCTTTACGGAGATAATCGCCGTCTTTGTTCTTGTGACAGTGCGCAAGACACGAACCTAGCGTGTTTGCTTGTCAAACTAGGACAAGATCTCAGAACTCATGGGATTCCCGTGGTTGAAAACCTCGCGCCCTCTTAATTGGTTCGTTGTTAGTGCCGGTACGCCCATGTGAAGTAGAGTTTGCCGGTATCTTGCGACTTTTGGACAATTTATATGAACTGAAAATGAGCCGGAAAGTTTCATTGACGTGCCCTACTACACAAGGAAATCGTGCAGGTTTTGTGTTTTAAACATTTTGTTAACCTCTAGTGTGTTTACTTGTGTGTGGAGAAACCAAGTCGGTTTTTTTTCTTTTCTATTAGGAGTACATGGAAGAGATCGCTTCTAAGCGATAAGGCCGCCCATTGTACTTATCTTATGTGATGTCTCTTTGTTATGTTATTTTCTTGTGTACAATAAAGAATTTTTGTATTGTATTGTACATGAACGTCACTCAGGTATAGACTCAGGTATATCACTGAGCAAGCTTTCATAATACCGTCCTTAAACATATGGTTTGTCGGTTTCAGGCGATCGGTAACGCCGCTGCTATCCTGACGGACGCGGAAAAGCGAAAGCAATACGACATCCGCGGACCGGACGGGCCGGCGGCGCCGGCGCAGCACCAGCAGTACTACGCGCGCGGGTTCGAGTCCGACCTCACCGCCGAAGAGCTGTTTAACATGTTCTTTGGAGCCGCCGGTATGTGTCTCTTTTACCTTTCAGATTCCATATCATTTACAAGCTACAAGCTGCTGGAACCGTAGCGAACATGACACAGAGGTTCATACGAGGCCGTACCGCTCCCCGAGTATCATGTAAACGTAAGCGTTGTTCTCACCAATCGACGACGACCACGCCCGAATTGTGAAATCTTAGTCAACCGTACCCAAGTGACCAGATTGTTTTGTCTACTTGACGCTTCCAAATGCGAATAGATGGCGGCGGTGTTAACAGTTTGTCAAGTTTGCACACAATTTGATATTCTACGTTCTGTTGCGTGTCTTCCTTTGACATGTTTATGTTATTTATTTATATTTATATGTCCCTAAAAATAAATGTGTTTGTTGTTGTACAGCGTTCCCTGGCGCGACGGGCAGCGCCACCTTCCGGAGGCGCGCGCGCTCGCCGCCGCGGGAGGCGGGGGGCGCCGGCGGCGGCGCGGGGGGCGGCGGGCTGCTGCAGCTGCTGCCTGTAGGCGTGCTGGTGCTGCTGTCCATGCTGTCCGGCCTGTTCGTACACGAGCCCGTCTACAGCTTGCAGCCGCACGCGCACTACCACGTGCCGCGCGAGACGCACAACATGAAGGTACCACAACGAACACGAACCGAGAGAGACATACAACAGTGACGATGTTCGTTCCCTCTGGTGACTTATACCCATCGTCACTTCAACTAAAGTAAGTCGAAGTTTCTGATTCGTTTTCAAGCAAACGCTGATCTTATGTAAAAATAAATAAATAAATAATGCTGGACAATTCACACAGCATTATCTAGCCCCAAGCTAAGCAGAGCTTGTGTTATGGGTACTAGATAACTGATATACATAATACAATACATTACATATGTAGATATTTTCACGCTGACACCAGGTGGTCTGGCAGAGATCGCTCTTGAGCGATAAGACCGCCAATTGTCACTTATATTATTATTGTTTCATTTGTAAATTCTTTTTAGTTTTAAGTGTGCAATCAAGTATTTTCTATCGATGTATCTATTTTTACCCGACTACCAACAGGGGAGGGTTATGAGGTTAGCACCCTATGTTTGTATGTTTGTATAATTGTATGTTTGTATGTATGTGGCCGATTTCTTTGTTCCCACGTAGCGCTGAAACTACTGGTTCGATTTCAACAAATTATGTATCGATTGATTCGTCTCAATACCCCGATGGTTATAGGCTATAGGATTTAGGGCTCCGACCCCGAATAAGCCTTCAAAACGCGTATTAAAGTTTAGGTAGCCGCAGGCTGCAGGCCCCATAGAGAAAAATTACAATACCTACGACCTATTTTCATTTTCAACTCTATGCCTATCAAATATGACCGATATGTCATTCTATTTTGTCAATGTAAATGTTTCAAACTTTTATAACTTTCACGTAGTCGGGTTGTAGTTTTTAACTTTATCTTGTTTATTATGCATAGCTGCTACCAGATCACCCAGAACAAATGTCTACAGATCGTACACACATTTATCCTGAGGCGAGAATCGAACCCGCAACCTCCTGCGTCGCAGGCAGACCTTCGCCCACCGCGCCACAGAGGTCGTCGTATATAAGCAACATAAGAGTTGATTTTGCACGAAAACGAATCAGAAACATTGTTTTTGTTTTCCCTGAATCGACCAGATGGTGTTGATCACCCGGGGCATGTAGACTAGATGGCCAGGAGCCACGTGGTCTGCCTGTCTACGGTCTGGGTACATGTTCCTAACAATACATAATGCAAGTGCATCTACACAGCAGCCCACTGTTTAGTCTCGTGTAGGTGAGGCGTCAGTAACAGTAACCGTGCCTCCGTGTCCCTCAGGTTCCGTACTACGTGAAAGACAACTTCCACACGGACTACCAGGGCTCGCTGCGCCGGCTCGAGATGGCTATAGAAGAGGAGTACATAGGTACCTTTCTATCTATCTGTACTCTAATATACTAACAGACGGTTTTTCAAACGTTTGTTATTTTTGACAATAGTTAAAACTTTTTGTCAACCCCAAGTGTGTTGAGGAACCAAGAATGGGTTACCTGTTATTATTGCTTGTGTGGAGGAACCAAAACTTGGTTCGTAAGAATACAAAATCGAGCTTTACGCAGAGGGACTACACTACTATACAAAGCACTAATATAGCTTATATAATATTATAGCACTTATTCTGACTAAGTTTTCTTTATTTATCAGCTAACCCTATCTTGGTTCCTCCACACACACTAGAGGTTAACTAAAAGTTTAAACTATTGTCAAACATAACAAACGTTTAAAAAACCAGCTGTAAGCAAAACAAAGATCAATCACTAAATCAATTTAAAAGATTTGATTCTTTATTTTAAAAAAATACTGTTTCAATTTGTGTCTTACTCTTTCATATTGCATATTATTTTAAGATCATACACAATGATTGCAATAATAATAAATAATGCTGGACAAATTCATACAGTATTATCTATTATCTTCTGAAATAAATGTTTATTTCAGAATTTTAGATAACATGTTAAATAATTAACACGTTTAATAGAGTCCACAGGTGATCGGAATGCTGACTTTTATTTCGGTCAACGAATTAGCATTGCCATTCAACGTGGCAATGCTGCCAGCATTCTGGGCACTCTACCTTCTGGTGACGCCTTAGATTTTTCGAAAATAGATTTAAGTGTAAATATTATTTGTAATTATTGTTATCTGTTATTGTAATTTTCTTTAAATATTTGACTTTTCAGAGGGTAGGACCTAACAGTAACAGTAAAACAATGTTTTAGACCTAGTTAACCAATCTAAGGCCCGTATTAAAGAAGCTTGCTTAGTCATAGATCTATAGTTGAGTAAAGCTTTTCTATTGAGTAAACGTTACTCACATAGATCGGTTCTAAGTAAGCTTTTATAATACGGGCCTTAGTTTCAACACCTCGCATTTGTTAGACAAATCAATTTATGATATTAACGAATTTATGACATTGAAATGCATCTATATATTTAATGTTAAGTCAATATGATGTATTATCGATTTAATTATTTAAATAGCTGTTTCCCGCGGTTTCACCCGCATTCAATTAGAATTTCACATTTCTAGGGGGATTATTTCCGTAAATCTCCCATGGGAGTTTGATGTTTTACCAGGACAAAAAGTAGCCTATGTTACTCTCCACCCTTTCAACTAACTCTATGACAAAAATCAAGTCGATTGGTTACTTAGTTAGGGCGTGAAGGAAGGACAAACAAACAAACACACTTTCGCATATATTTATTTACCTAGTTAGGATTAAGATTATATTATGTAATAATTTTAATTGAATTACTGTTTTAATACACACAATCATTGCTAAACAATAAGCTATGAACTAAGTTCGAAACTTGTGATGTAGACGCGATTAGAGAGTACATATTTGATTCTGTGTCAGTTTCGAAGATATTTGTATCGAAAATCACAAATTTAATATCATGGATCATAATAATAAAGCCTCTTTCCAGAGTAGTTATAATTTATTTGTTGACTGTCCATGTGTTTCCAGTGGGTTTACGGCACGCGTGTCAACGTGAGCGCAACTACCGCGAGAGCATGACGTGGAAGGCGCGCAACTTCGGAGACTCCAAGCAGTACGCCGAGGCGCAGAAACTGAGGACGCCTTCCTGCGAGAAACTGAGCAACCTGCAGCGGTAGGACAGGTGACTAGCGAACTGTGACGTCACTTCACACTAACCTCACTGCATACTGTGACGTCACTGCAGACTGTGACGTGATGTCACAATCTGCATGCCGTGGCGCACAACTTCGGAGAATCCCAAGTTATTTTGATAAGTCTGTGCGTGCTACGGAGCAAGGGAGTGCGACTCGCCTGGTGAGGCCGGCCTTCGCACCAGGATGGATGTATGTTACCTGCACAGATGTGGCTCTAAACCTGGCAACATAAGTTACTTTGTATGTATATCATCTCGTCAAATTGATCCCTTAAGTCGTGTTGTTTGTTCCAGATAATGTTACTTTCGTCGCAAATCGTCGTGTTACTAGTCCTTCTCCAAATCACCAAATGTCAAGCGAGCGGCCACAGACACACCTCCAGGTTCATTTAAATTAATGCAAACTCACACAAACACACCTTATAAAGTTCAACGAGTGCCCCGTGATACTGGACCAGCTGTTCAATTCTGATGTATTTGATAGTGCTCATACTGCCTACTTGCGTCACTCATTGCTTCTTTGTTAGGGTTCCGTACCAAAAGGGTGAGAACGGCACCCTATTACTAAGACTCCGCTGTTTGTCCGTCAGGGGGCTGTATCTCATGTACCGTAAAAGGTAGAAAATTGAAATTCACAGAATGTGTAATTCCTGTTGCCGCGATAACAACAAATAATAAAAATGAAATTAATATTGAAATTAATGGGTGTATAATATTAAAATAAAAAAAAACGGTTCCATATAGTTGTATAATTTAAAAACCTTGCTTCTCGCCAAATATCATGATTCTAGGTCAACGGGAAGTACCTACCCTATAGGTTTTGTGTGCATGTGATTCCCTTGGAAAATAAAAAAAAATTGGACATAAACGGCTGTAACTTTTGATTGCGTTGACTTAGAAGTTTGATTTATATCGCGGCTCCAAGAGGTTACGAACCTGAGTATATGATGTGAATTTCAACTCGATACCTCCTACACCTTTCTTTGAAAAGAGGGCTGACAGACAGGCAACAAAGTGATCCCATAAGGGTTCATTTTTTTCCTTTTGAGGTACGGAACCCTAAAAACAAAAATACTAGTTCTAGATATATCGTGTTCAACATCGGCACGGATGTAGAAACGCGATTAAATAAACTATGTTCTCTATTTCCGATTTTAGCTAAAATTACAGTATCTTTGCTCAGCTTGTTTATCATCTTTGAATTAGTTTATAAAATATAGTAAACAACAGAAAAATAAGTTAAATAAATAAACAGGGGTATTTATTTAAAGAAAAGAGGGTTTAAGGGCCCTTCTCCCGTCATGCGGATATCCGCACGGGTGCGGATCTGGTCCGCGTGCGGGCCATCCGATACCTAAAATTAGATATCTATCACGCGGGCCACACGCACGCGGAACGCGGTTTGGTTGGAGCGTGCTGTCCCTCGCAGATCAGATTTGCACTCTATTCATGGAAAGAGGGTTTTATTTTAAATTTATTTGTGCGCGAGTCAACATCAGGCTGATGTGTAGATCGGCGCGGATGAGGCTCCGCCGAGTTGTTAATGTTTCCTACTTCAATTATAAATTATGTTAGATAAATGCTTGTTTTACTACTATCATAACGTGGTGTACAAGCAAAGACATGTTCCACGGAAATGTCTTTGTTAACGGGTCGTGTGGTTCCACTGGTCTTATGTTGGTAACACTGCATCAAGAGAATACCTATCTAGTTCGGGCATTACAACATATTTTAAGTCTCTATCAGCCAACCTCAGATACAATTTAATTTAAATTTTTAACAGAATTCACACAATCTCACTATCTCACTAATATTATAAACGTGAAAGTTTAGATGGATAGATGGATGGATGTTTGTTCCTTTATCACGCCAGAACGGCAAAACGGATCTGGATGAAATTTGGCACAGAGATAGATTATAGTCTGGAATAGGACATAGGCTACTTTTTATCCCGAAATTCTTACGGGAACGGGAACTACGCGGGTGAAACCGCGAGGCGCTGCTAGTATTGTATATTTGAGATCTTTCTTCCAATTCATAATCTTTATTCAGGTTTAAGATGTATACTCGGATATAGATAAGTAATTCTTTATTCACAAAAAATTATATCTAAAACGGTAAAAAGGTAAAAGAATTGTTAGTCTTATCGCTTATGATCATATATTTCCCTTAAGAATTAGCATTCTATTGCATAGAAATTTAAATTTAAAATGTAAATAAACTGTTTGGCTTATCGTACATTATACAAAGAAAAATGTACAAAACTGACGGAATAACGGTAGTTCACTAAAACTTGCATCAGAAACAACGAACAATGACTGGTTGGCAAGTTATAATCTTTATCTTTATCCATTCACAATAATAAAATCGTATCTGAAATCCCTCCACCTTCCCATGGTCCTACCAACCTTGCGGTTATACGGACCGAAACTGTGAGAAAAGAGCCACTCGGGTAGCTCAAGCCTCTACAAATCCTACGCACATTGTCCCGTACACTCTCCCCCTTCTGGGGCATGCCACATCACATTACAGACTTCATTGCCGGGCTGCTCCACCCCAGCTCGGTACTGCTCTGTGCCCCCCCCATCCCTTTGCGAAAACGTGCCCTCCTCAGCGCGCCATAACTTGTGCCAATAATGGGCAAATATCTTAAACCGTTTATAATTGATTTCAGAGTTAACGAGACTATAAAAATAAAACGGTTCCTCATGCTCACGCTCGATGCTGTCCAACAACGCTGCCCTGCCTTCCGAGTAGTTCGGACACTCCCACAAAACGTGGTCCCTGGTCTCTGCGGCGCAGCCGCAACTACAAGCCGCCGTGTCGCTCAGATTGAGGTCGCTCAGTCGCTTCCTGAAGCACCCGTGGCCCGTTAGGAGCTGCGACACCTCGTGATCAGGTTCGACCCAGTGCGCTCTCATGCGCTCTTCCACGTCTGGGAAGAACCTGTACAAGTCACGGCCCTTGTCGTCTGACTCCCAGCGGGCCTGCCAAGCGGCCATGGTCTCCTCGTCTACCCGTCTCCTAAGCTGCCCATGTTTCTCTCCTGGCTCGCCCTCGACAGCTGCCAATCTCCGGCCCGCACGAGCAAGCAGCAGGTCGGCCGGCAAAACCCCCGCCAGAACCGGCAGCGCAGCGGTGCTACACGATCTGTAGGCCTTCGTCAGTAAGACTAGCGAGGGCCTCTGGGTCCCAAGTAGCACACTACGAACCACATGGACGGAGGCTTTATGGGACCATATCCGCGCCGCGTAGGTGACCGTAGCCTCGTAAGTCCCCCTATAAAGCACCCTCAGGGCCCGGTACCGAACTCCCCATTTGTTCGCCGTGATACGCGACATTTTACCAAATGACCTACTTGCCCTTTCGCCTATTGATGCCGCATGGGGTGCGAAAGATTGGGTGGGGTCAATAATGACCCCCAACACCTTGGCTTCGGAAACTGCGCGGATCGACGTGCCAGACGCGTTTGACCTGAGCAGGGGTGGCCGCTGTAGACGCCCTTTCAGCGTCATGGTCTGGGACTTCTCGGCGGCGAATGAGAGCCTATTCCTCGCACCCCATTCTTCCACCAGTCCCAGAACGGCCGCTCCTTTCGCCTCCAATTCTCTTCGAGCATCCCCTGCTATCAACACCGTCACGTCGTCCGCGTATGCCATAAACTGCACCCCAGCTGGCACTGGTAGGCGGAGCAAGTCGTCCAACAAAACGTTCCAAAGCGTGGGGCCTAGCACAGAGCCCTGAGGACATCCCATGGTGGAGGTCTTCCACACCGAACGGTCGCCCGCGATCATGGCCACCCTACGATTAGAGAAGTAGCTCGCCAACATCCGATAGATGTTTGGCGGGCAGCCTCCTCGTTTCGCCTTAACCATGATCATGGGCCACCAAGCGTTGTCGAAGGCCCCGGATATGTCGAGGAAAACGGCCTGCAAATATTTGGCCCCACATTTCCTCACAGTGTCCATAATCGAGCCAAGTGCAGTGGTCGTGGACCGGCCCACCACGAAACCGTGCTGACTCGGGGAGATTCCTCGAGTGAGCTGGGGAAGGCTCCACAGCATCACTCTTTCCAGGACTTTGCCGAGCACGGGCAGGAGAGTAATAGGGCGGTAGGCCTTGGGATCCGACAGGGGTTTCCCATTGCCCTTTGTCAGGACAAGCAGGCGCCCGTCTTTCCAGATGGAGGGAAAGACGCCTTCAGATAGACACCGATTAAACACGTGGGTGAATTCGGCTTTTGCAGCCCACCACACATGCTTCAACATTCTTGCCTCGATCCCGTCCATCCCGGGTGCTGTATTGCGAAGGGATAATATAATCCGTTGCAGCGAAGTCTGGTCAATGGGGGGGGAATTGTTACCCGACGGGATTAGCGCTGCTGCGACTCTCACCTGCCGGTGATACGCGGTGTCGTGAATGATGCTGTCGTCTGGACAGAGGGCTGACATCAGCGCCGTCATGGATTCGCCGACGTTGCTGGTGTGTGAGCCGAGATATTCTACTCCATTCACGACATTCGCCGGAGGACGCACACGGCCACACGCCTCCCTGTAGGCAAGCCCCCAAGGGTCCTGATTCCCAGCGTCTGCCAGCTTCCGGAAGAATTCCATTTCAGCGGAAGCCATGGCCTGCCTATAGGCAGATCTGGCTTTGTGGAATTCCTCCCTGGCCGCATCCTGAATCGGACCCTCCACCCTTTTGGACTTCTGCCAAGTTCTCCGAGCCCTGAGCTGAGAGCGTCTGAGACCGTCAAGCGCAGGCGTCCACCACTCGTAACCACGGTCTTTAGTGGCCGCTCTCACGGAGCCCAGACACTCTGCAGCGGCGCGCTCAATGAGCTCGGTGAAGGCTCTGCTGAGAAGTTCTGCGGACTCTCTCATCGGTAGGCTACTCGACCTGACGTGAACAAAAGTATCAAACGCCCTCCAGTCTGCGTTCAGAGTACGATAGCGTCGCTGGATAATGGGATCCGCGGTGCGAACGCTGGGCCTTTCAAAATGGTGCGCAAAGGGTTACGTCGATATTTGACTCACCGTTTACCGTACTAAAGGTGTACATCTGGCCACTGGTGTTATGCACCACGAGATCCCGACCGAGTATGAAGTCCTCCATCTTGGCTCGGCGGTCGGTAACGGTATGGCCTCTTCCGACGTAATGTAGGGAGTCAGAGTGCCAAAGCGGGGAATGGGTGTTGAGGTCCCCGCACACCAATACCGCTTTGCCTTTCAGGAGGTCTAAGGCTCTTTCCAGCTGGCGCAAATGCGTATCAATACTCTCGCTGTATTGAAAGTACGTCGATATAACGTACAGGTCGAGGTCCTCCAAATGGCAGCACACAAAGTGGTCGGTTGAGAGGTGGTGCAGGACAGCACACGGCTTGGAGCGGTTCCGTAAATAAATGCCCGCTTTGGAGTTTAACCCGCATTGGATAAAAGCGCCGGTCGTGGAATATTGTTCTTGAACTAGAACAATATCCAGGCCGAGCGAATCCGCGATTGCGGGTAACTCCCTCGTAGCCGTCACTGCACCACCCAGATTGATCTGCCCCACTTTTAGAGCAGGTGTGCTAACCATATTGGACCTGATTTATGAGCTGCTCTTCCGCATGGAGACGGGCCGGACATGACCGCGACGCGGTCCTGTGCGTGCTATCGCGCTTAAAGCGCTTGCACGTGGCACAGCACACAACCGGTGACTTGCACTGGTCAGCCCTGTGGCCCGTCTCCCCGCAGCGTCCGCAGGTCAGGTCCTTAGCCCTGCAGAACTTCTCCGGGTGCCCATACATCTGGCACTTGTTGCAGCACGTCACCCTTACGTAGTCGCTGACTTCGACGTGCTGCCACCCTACGTAGACTGTGCCCCTGTTTACCATCGTTTCGCGCATGCTGGGCGTGCATTCAAAGACGCAGGTCGTCTCTTTGTACGGGCTCCCCCTACGCGACCTCTTGAAGGCGCCCTTCATGGCCTCTTTAACCGCGGGTAGCGGCCAAAGCGGGTCATCCCCGAGGTTCAACTCCCATATCTCCTCTATTAGGGCCTCGAAGGAGGGCTCCCCGTCCACATGTGTATCTTTTATTACTGAATAAAACATTATTATTATTATTATAATTACATTAAATAAAAACTTTATAGGTAAAAAAAAAACATTATGGAAAGCGACCAGAGGTTGCTTCCGCTTCGGCTCCACTACCCTTAGCGACGCCGGTACTGCCTTCTTGAGGCGCTTCGCCGCCGCCACCGAGGCCGTCTGCACCATGATGCCGGCGTTCCCGACATTCCGCACCTTCTCCACCTGCACTGAGATGGCGCGAGGCTCGACTGTCCTCTTAAGCTCAGCCTTCGTCTGGTCCGAGGTGTTTGAGTCGGCCTCCTCCCGAGGGTAGAAGGCCAACACCGGGCCTTGAGCCTTAATTGGCTTCGGCAACTGCCCCTTGCCCATCCTCAACGCATTTGCGAAGCTGGGCTGGTCCGGGGCCACTGTCACCGAAGCCACCTGCTGCACTGGTTGGGAGGACAGCCGAACCTCCGCCAAATCTGCCCGTCTCTCGGCGTCGGCCAGTTTCAGCTCGAGAGCCGCCACGACGCCAAGAATATCTTGGCTGTTGCCGGTTACGCCCGCAATATCCGCCTTGTTTAGCTTCGAGCCTGAGCCCGAAGCTATGGCAACAATGTTTTTGATTGCGGAGCGAACGCAGTCCAACAGCTCCAGTTTAGAAGCTGTCGCTAGTTTTAGCTCCCCACTTTGGGGGGCTCCCTGCGACCGCTTCTCGGGCGCTAAGGTTGCCGGAGGCGCTACGGATGCCGGAGTTGCCACTCGTGGCTGCGCCGGCGTCTGCAGTGAGCGCTTCGCGTCATGCGCTGCCTGTACCGCCTTTACACGCGCGCTCGTCTGCTCTGGGCGATTTCTCCGTGCCAGGCTGACTAGGCTGAGACGTCAAAGGCGATGTCAGCGGACGCTTCACCCCAGGCAACGGCTGCGGAGGAGTCCTTTTCAAGGACGGCGTACGGGTGAAATTACCCGCCGCCACCTGTTCCCCGTCATCATCGTCCGACATTGTTGTAAGTCTTGTTTTGCAAGAGAACTTAGAAAAGCAGTAGAGCGACTGAGACCTGAGCGCATAGAGACAAGTCTTGTTTTACAAGTTCACATAATAGGGAAAATGCAAAAATAAAAATTAAATAAACCTAAACTCAATAAATTAATAAAATTCCTACAAACTAAGTAATTATAATAATCAATTTAATAAAATTCCAATTCAATAAATTTAACTGACTAGATGATTAACAGCAGTCTATTGTTGTTGGGCAAATTTGAGAGGTAGGCGGGGAGGTGAAGCCTCGCCACCTGCTGTACCTGTTGGTATCCCTGTCCCACGGCAAGATGGCCACCAACACTATACACTGACAGCACTTGCGAGAGCAGGAGGATCCGATATTGGGCGGATGTGAAGCCCCCGCACCGTCTTGTATCTCACTCTGAAATCAATATGGCCGCGGCACTTATAGGCAAAACCCCCTTGCTAGAGCAAGAGGGACCGACAAATCACACGCGGGATAAATAAATAGATGAATATTCGAGCGGCACTGAGGAAAAACACGTCCGCCCCCGGCCCGAGCCAGCAACGAAGTTCGCCACGGACTGACAGACAGACAGCGGGGACTTAGCAATAGGGTTCTTGTGTTCAACCTCTGGGTAGGGAACCCTAAAAAGTATGTCAAACAATAAGCCAAGAGAAACACATTACTGATTGAATATAGGGAATGTACATACTTTTACTCACAGGATATTTCTATATTTTAGAAATAGAGGTTGTTTGCCAGCCAGTTCTATTTATTTGTTGACCACATAAAGACCAGTCGGGAACAGTCTAAGATAAAGATCACAAAACAATGCACTTGCACGTTCTTGCATTTCACGAGCGAATATAATTATCATATTAAGTATTAAACACAAGAATGTATTTATTATCTGTTTCAATTGTATAATAGGTACGTGTTTTAAATTACGTTATTGACTTCAAAAATATAAAATGTTGTAAAAAAATTGTTTTTCGTTTTATTTCATGTTATTTACATTCGATACCTACTTTAGATCTCAATAATGGCATATGATGGTTAATTGTGTGTTGTTTTCCATGTACTTCAGTCATAATTATGACACAATAATAATAATCAATATTGCTGGACAATTCACACGGCGTTAACCCCAAGCTAAGCAGAGCTTGTGTTATGGGTACTAGATAACTGATATACATAATATTATACAATACATAGATAGATATTTTTGCAACGGCATCCCTTCTTATCAAACTTATTTTGTTCCCTATTGCTCAACTCAGAAAAAAGGTATAAATCAGTTGAACTAAATGTAGATTGTTTGCATCAGTCTTCAGTCAGTTCAACTGTTTCAATTATGTATACTATTTCTAAGTTGACAAATAAAATAACAATCAAATAATAGAATTAAATTAAAACTAGTATTTACAGTTGAGCTAACTGCAGTTGAGCAAACAATCTACAGGTAGCTCAACTGATTCATATCAATTTCGAAATCAGAGATCAATTAAAATGATATGAAACTAGCAGCGCCTTGCGGTTTCACCCGCGTAGTTCCCGTTCCCGTGGGAATTTCGGGATAAAAAGCCTATACCTATGTCCTATTCCAGACTATAATCTATCTCTGTGCCAAATTTCATCCAGATCCGTTCAGCCGTTCTGGCGTGATAAAGGAACAAACATCCATCCATCTATCTATCTATCCATCCATCCATCTAAACTTTCACGTTTATAATATTAGTGAGAAGATGGCGGGAGGTGATGATATGAAAAGATGGCGGGAGGTGAAGACTCTCGCCTGCTGTACCAGCTGCGTTCTCATTCCTTCGGCAATGTGGTACCCAACAGCAATTGCGAGAACAGTAGGGTCCGATACGAGGCGGGGGCGAGGCCCTGCACCATCTTGTATACCTTTCGAATTGCAATATGGCCGCGGTACATACACAGAAAACCCATGCTAGAGCAAGAGGGAGCGACAAATCACTCGCGGGATAAATAAATAGACTAATAATGACAGCGACACTGAGGCACAACACGTCCGACCTTGGCCCGAGCCAGCAACGAAGTGGCCTATTGTCGCGCCACGTCGCGGCGTCCCCGCAGCATCCATCAGTCCTGCAGCTGTGTCCTGTGTATGAGATGGGGCGCCGTGAGGGCGTGCGCCCTGGCCAGATGTCGCGCCACGTTGCGTCGCCGCCTGCTGCGCAGCGCGCACACGCCGCACGTGAACTCGACGCGCGGCGCGCGGTGCCGCGACTGGTGGATGCGCATCAGGGTGCTGGACTTGAAGCGCGCGCCGCACTGTGGGCACTGGAATTCAACAATAACAAAGTTACTTGACACAGTTTTATAATGTTTGTAACATAAGATTATGTTCAGCTGAGAAAGGAAGACATGATGCGGAGAGCAAACAGTTAATTTAAAGGATCTTATGCGAGAGGGGGGAGGGGGCCCACTGCCCCCCATTTAAAAATCAAAATATAACAGTGAGGAACATAGCAGCGCTTTTAAAAAACCGGTTAGGATCAAATATTAAACAGGGGGCTAGCTAAAAAATATAATATCCGTACCTTTGAAATAAAAATAAATTGTATTAATTATTATCTCAATAAATCATTTGGTATTAAAGACAGTTTCAATACCTGCAGATTACTTTTTGACTTATTTAAATCGGACATTCCATTCAAGACATTACGAATTTAAAATAGTCAATTTTAACAAAATAATAATAGAAATCGTAAATTTTTGGGATTTATTAATTTGTTAATAATAGAAAGGTAAAAACGCGGCGCAATGCATCGAAGTGCGGGAGAGCACATATCCTGCATAAATATACATTTACTCTTACGTTATCTCAAATTGAAAAATAAACGTCCACCCGAGCGAAGCCGGGACGGGCCGCTAGTAAATAAATATAAGAAATAAATTGAGTTATTGGGAACATAAAGCACGCAGGGGGCTCAACCCCCCCCCCCAGCCCCCTGTCTTGTTTATATGTAAGCTGTATCACTGACCGGCACGGTCTTGTCGGGCAGGTGCGAGGCGCGGTGCTGCAGCAGGCTGCTCCGCCGCGTGAAGCTCGCCGCGCACTCGCCGACCCCGCACGCGTACGGCTTCTCGCCCGTGTGCAACCGCTCGTGGATCTAAGGAGATAAAAGAAAACCTCAGGTCAGGGCTTGAAAGGGAGCACCCCTCGGATACGGTACCCTCATTAAACTAAAATAAAAAACCGGCCAAGTGCAAGTCGGACTCGCGCACGAAGGGTTAGGTTACGCGCATAATGGTACGGCATTATCTAGAAAAACGGCAAAAAAATTGCGTTTGTTGTAAGGGAGCCCCCTCAAATGTTTATTTTATTCTATTTTTTAGTATTTGTTGTTATAGCGGCAACAGAAATACATCATCTGTGAAAATTTCAACTGTCTAACTATCACGGTTCATGAGATACAGCCTGGTGACAGACGAACAGCGGAGTCTTAGTAATAGGGTCCCGTTTTACCCTTTGGGTACGGAACCCTAAAAAGGACATGCACGAAAACCCTTTTGAATATGGCGTTACCTTGACCTGCTCCTTGTTGCACGCGCGGTAGGGGCAGTGCCGGCACTGGTCCGTCTTCTCGTAGCCGTGCTTCGCCTTGCAGTGCATCAGCAGGAGGCGCCGCGTTATGAACTTCTTGCCGCAATGCTGGAACGGGCATCCACCACATTACCAACTAAGCACATACGTGTCGCAGCCATCCAGCAGATAATCAAAATCACGGTTCTTTAACCTAAATCCGAAACCCTACTTGGAATCTTTTAATTACATTGTTTTTAGTTATTGCGGGTTAAATACTTATCCTACCGGAAAATGTTTACCGCCTCGGGATCATCTATACTAAAGCGGCGCCTAGCGGTTTCGCCCGCGTAGTTCCCGTTCCGTGGGAATTCCGAGATAAAACATAACCTATGTCAAAGCACTGTTTTAACCGGATTGATCGCGTATCTCACTAATATTATAAACGTGAAAGTTTAGATGGATGGATGGATGTTTGTTCCTTTATCACGCCAGAACGGCTGAACGGATCTGAATGAAATTTGGCACAGAGATAGATTATAGTCTGGAATAGGACATAGGCTACTTTTTATCCCGGAATTCCCACGGGAACGGGAACTACGCGGGTAAAACCGCGAGGCGCTGCTAGTATTTTATATTTTGTTTATAACTTGACGTTTCGGAGGCTTTTCAGCTTCCATGGTCACAGGCAGACTGAGGTGACATTTGTCTTTACAAGTAATTTGAATTTTGCATATCTACCGTCAATTATACACGACGGATTTGAAAAATTCTTTTACCATTAGAATCCTAGATAATAAAATACAAAGTAATATTAATATCATCAGCCTATATTGGTCCACTGCTGGACATAGGCCACCCTTAATGAGCGCCATAGTGCCCTGTCTTCAGCTTGCCGCATCAAGCATCTACCAGCAGTCTTTCGCAAATCGTCATCCCAGAGTCGTAGAGGTCCGAGAGCGTCCTACACTACGATAATTGACGGTAGATATGCAAAATTCAAATATTCTATAGCCTATAACCATCAGGGATAATATAGGATTTTAATGGTGAAATAGTTTTTCAAATCGATCCAGTAGTTCCGGAGCCTATTCCCGTCAAACAAATAAACTATTTGACGACGTCTGTGGCGCGGTGGGCGATGGCTCGCCTGCGACGCAGGAGGTTGCGGGTTCGATTCCCGCCTTGGGACAAATATTTGTACGATCTGCAGGTATTTGTTCCGGGTGTTCTGGTCGCTTTCTATGTATAATAAAAAATATCTTTTTAAGTAACATATTCTATTATGTATATCAGTTATCTAGTACCCATAACACAAGCTCTGCTTAGCTTGGGGCTAGATAATGCTGTGTGAATTGTCCAGCAATATTTATTTCTTTATATTTAAACAAACAAACAAATCTTTCCTCTATTCTATTGTATTGTAACAATGCTATAATCACTTGCTTTCGATAAGAGATATTGTATGGTGTATAAAGTGAATTTTTTCGAGCAGAGTGTGAAAATTATGAGCATGTGTTGATAATGATGACATTAATAGAAGAAAGTGATAAAGAAGTAAAAGTGCTCTCACCTCGCAGACAACGTCGAAGCCCGAGTGTATCTTGTAGTGGTTCCGCAGAGACAGTCTCGACGTGAGCACCTTATGGCACTGCTCACACTCTATCCGCTGTCTCTCTCCCACTGGTTTCTCCTTTAGTGGCTTCTGAAGAAACAAAATATCTTTTAAGTTGAACCCAAGACAACACATTACAATACTTCCATTGAATCGGAGAACAAATCCACGGACCAACATACAGACCACCATAGAACCTCCTTTCTTTGAAATCGGTTAATAAGTCAGTATGTAATAATAATAATAATGCTGGCCAATTCACACAGCATTATCTAGCCCCAAGCCAAGCAGAGCTTGTGTTATGGGTACTAGATAACTGATATACATACGACCATACATTTCATAGATAGATATTTTTTTATTATACATAGAAAGCAACCAGAACACCCGGAACAAATACCTGCAGATCGTACACACATTTGTCCCGAGGCGGGAATCGAGCCCGCAACCTCCTGCGTCGCAGGCAGACCTTCGCCCACCGCGCCACAGAGGTCGTAATACCACTATTTGATGTTCTGTAGCTTTTAATATTGAATTATATTATGTATATCAGTTATCTAGTAGCCATAACACAAGCTCTGCTTAGCTTGCTAATAATGCTGTGTGAATTGTCCAGCATTATTTATTTGATTTTACCTTTTTTGTAAGTGTTGCCTCATCAGTCTGCTCCTTAGTTTTCCGCGGCCGCACTGCGCGTTTCACTGGTTTTTCTTTACATTTCCCTTGTTCAAGATTTTTCTCCACTTGTGTTGTTTCATGTGTTACATTATTTTCTTCACTCAAAGTTTCATCTATGGATTCTTTTGCTTTCGTTCTCCTAGGATTCCTTTCTACTTTTTCAGTTTGTGTTGAGTTAATTTCTTTACTCAAAGTGTCATTCATATATTCGTCTTTAGATTTCCTTTTTCTATGATTCTTCTGTACTTTTACTGTTGTTTCTATTGAATCAGTTTCTATCCTGAATGTTTCATCTCTACATTCCCTCTCTGCTTGTGTTAGTTCTTGTGTCGAGTTATTATCTTTACTGAAATCATCAAAGTTATTTCCACAAAGTACATCAACTTCATCTTCCGTACAACTAACCAAAACTGTTTCTGTTTCTAATAAATCACTAATATCGATGGAATGTATAAGTATGTCCGGTTTAAGAAAGACTTGCTCTATCTGAGGATGGTGGTCGCTCCGGTGGAGCGCGGCTGACAGCGCCCGGTGCGTGTTCTGGCATTTCTTGCGGAACTGGTATGTCTCATTGACAGAGGTGATGCAGGCCGCACACATCTGCTGAGGGAGAGGGTCGTTATACATTATCTGGAAATAAAAACAGCATTTTAATTGTAATCGATACCTATCATGTTTTTCGGTTTACAGTGAGATAAGATAAAGATAAGTGAACTAAGAAATGAAATAAGTGCGGGTAAGCAATATAACAAAAAACATAAATGAACTATATGTATAGAAATAAAACCGGCCAAGTGCGAGTCGGCAAGCCCTCGCGCACGAAGGGCTCCGTACCATTACCTAGAAAAACGAGCAAAAAAATCACGTTTGTTGTATGGGAGCCCCCTTAAATATTTATTATATTCTGGTTTTTAGTATTTGTTGTTATAGCGGCAACATAAATACATCATCTGTGAAAATTTCAACTGTCTAACTATCACGGTTCATGAGATACAACCTGGTGACAGACGGACAGTAGAGCCATAGTAATAGGGTCCCGTTTTACCCTTTGGGTGCGGAACCCTAAAAATGACTTACATTTTGACCTAAAGGGACACGCTATATCACGGAAAAGTTACTGAAAATGACACTTTTGGTTGCGATTTTTTTGAATGAAATTTTACCAATTTTTGCCCTAAAGTGGCTTTCTTTTGGTTAAAATTATTTTCAAAATCGGTTCAGTAGATCCAGAGATTACCCCTACAACCTCACAAACTTTACCTCTATATTATTATAAGTATTAGATATGGATATGATATGGATCAGTTGAGCTACCTGTAGATTGTTTGAAACAGTCTGCAGTTAGCTCAATTGTTTCAATGTAAATACTAGTTTTAATTTAATTTAATGCTTTGAAGTTGATTGTAATTTTCTTTGAATATAGGTAATACACAACTAAATGTAGTGTTCTCATTGCGGTAAAAACTTACATGAACTCCTGTGGCCTCCAGAACGACCAGCGAGTACTTCTCGTGGTCCTCCGCGCTCGCAAACAGCGGTCTCAAGTCGGCCTCCGCGAGGCACGTCCTGCAGCATTGTCGGCGCTTCATGCCGCACTCCCAACAACTAAATTGAGTCTTATTAAGATAATAAATTGAATGTTATTCCATAATAAAATTACAAATAACTTTTGAATTCTTTATTCATAAACATTTGATAGAGAGAAGTCTTACGTAGTTATTGTATACTCTTTGGAGAGAAGAAAGAAAACGAAGAAAACAAAACAATAAATCATCCAAACTACGAAACCATGTGCTATGGTTATTTCTCCGATGGTTTTGGTTGATCGCATTTTGAATTTGACATTTCTGACAACCGCGTCTATTTGTCGGACTTCAGAATAAATCCCATTAATGGTCAATGGCTTGATAGCAATAATACAATACCTACAATACAATACAAAAATGCTTAATTGTACACCATAAAATAACATTACAAAGAGACATCACTTAAGATAAGAACAATGGGCGGCCTTATCGCTAAGAAGCGATCTCTTCCAGGCAACCTTAGGATGGAAAGAATTGTGAATTTAAAAAAAAGCAGGGGGTGTACCAAAGATAATCTAAAATACATACACTACAAAGACCAATAGATACCTACAATAATGTAATAAAGACATATAAAAAAAAACTAAAAATATACATAAATAAATAACATATTAATATACTAACTACTTAAATAAATAGATAAATAGTCAAAGTAAAGTACCTACCATTATTCACTTTTCTGAGAGGAAAAACTCCTTGACACGAGCTTTAAATACTGGCAAGGATCGGACTTTTCTAATAGACTCTGATAGTGCATTCCACAACCTTAAGGCCTGGATGGAAAAGGATTTGTCATAGAAGCTAGTTCGGTGAGGTGGTATTTAACACTAGATTTTCTGACGACCGAAGGACACGGGAAGGTTGAGTACCTATCGTGGAGAAATTCAAAACGTTCCTTTAAATAGAAGGGAGTCATAGGGTTGGAGAGAATGTTATGAAGAAGAGAAAGAATGTGGGAATTTCTACGGAGACGGATAGGAAACCATTTGAGTTTTGTTCGAAACTCATAAATATGATCCCACCATCCCACTAATTAACCGAGCGAGCATCGAGCAACAAGATCCGTCAAGTGCGAGTGTAACTCGCGCGTCGAAGGTTTGCTTATACCGTAAATTACCGTAAGTTTATTCATTGAAAAAATATTTTTTTAATTTCGCCATGGACTGAAAGCTTTTATGGTACTTTCCGTTCCGTCCTAGGACCATGTAATTTGGTAAGGAGCAAGGTCATATTGCACAATTAAAGGGAAAAATCCGAAAACTGTAATATTGTAAGTTTAATTAAAAAAAAACAAAATAAAAAGAAGTTAAAATAATAGGGGCGCCACTGTGCTGTTCGAAGGGCAGCTCGCACAATCTGTACGGCGCACCTACTTAGACTTGCCGCATGCTTCTAGCTGTATGTTTCTGTTACTCAATTATATGATGATGTAGATGTAGATGCTCTTTAACCTACTAGCGGTCCGCCCCGGCTTCGCACGGGTATGTTCTGTACCTAGCCTATGTTCATCAAAGATAATGTAGGATTCTTGTACCTACGGTGCAGCGCAACCGTGCATAAGCAAATATTGTCAAATCATCAATATTATTAAGGTCAATTGTTACACGCGCCTTCCACTTAGTTTATTATAGAATTTTTTTGGGATATTATTAAAAATTATAATATCAATATAAGAGTTCTTTATCAATCTCTTCGTATCATTTATCACTTAAAGGTGTCCCGTACAATTCTAATGGTGAAAGAATTTTGCCTGGTGATAGACGGACAGCGGAGTCTTAGTAATAGGGTTCCATTTTATCCTTTGGGTACGGAACCCTAAAAAGCCATCTCAGAGCCAATATAGATACCTAAAATAATGGTAGAAACTACTTGCTTTGACTTCATCTGTCATGAAAAAGAAATTTGAAAGTCCTTCAAGAATAGAATGTTGATTTTTGAGTGATTTTTGACGGATCATGAGTTAATTATTTTCTATAAATTTCTATAAATTGTTTTTTTGTTTCATATAAAATCAATTTTTTATGTAATATACTGATTTGTTATTTCTAGTAAGCTAGTTATGATAAAATTGCAGTGATATTCGTTTACACAGGTAAGTTTTCTTTATCGTTTTATTTGCCTCTCATAGTGAATCTGCCAAAATAAATCGATGGCGTTTCTTGAGTTTTGTGCACTGGAGGTTGCTGGTGTGATATACCAAGTAATGGTTTGGGTAAAGGTAATTACTTTATGCCAATAAAACACAGATTTGTTCGGTGACACACGTCCACTCGATAAGCCGCACCTTGTGCGAATGCATACCCCGCGGGATATACACCCTTGTTAGACATGAGACAGAGCACATCTGATGGCCGTGCACATTTTAATATAAGTCAGAATGCTTCAGCTGGCACTGATACCAACACTTGTACTGTTGGCACAGAGTAGTTGAAAAACGAAAAAAAAATCCATGTTGAAGCAGTGATGACCACTATATACCACTGGTGATGACTTGATGAATAGGTACTTCGAGTTAAAGCAAAACAGTGTTTGATTCTTCCCGGTGTTCTTCCTACCTGATAAATAAATGACGACTTCTCCCTAACTCTCGTGGTTTGTGATTTGACCATCACCGCCCTTCTCAAAAACCGCCCTGTAGACGAGGTTGTTACTCCCGAGTGTAGCGAGGGTGGATGACTAGACCGCGTGAAAAACGATACTTTTCACTTCGGGTGTGAGAAAATAGAACAAATTAAAAGTGACCTTCAGTAAACATTCCGCGCCGGTTTCAGTTCTCTACTTCACGAATTTGTCGTTAGTCTTTAAACACTTCACGTGATTTCGACCGCAACAGTTAGAATCATGTTGATTATTTCTTTGCCATTCTGTTCCATTTGCATAATATTTAATTAATAATTAAGAGAAGTGAAAATGTTTCACTTCTAGAGACTTGAAGAAACAAAGTGGTACCTGCCTCGGCATGGGTTGGTTGCTGACGTGCGCAGCCTCTGCCACTGCCCCCGTTACTAAGTTTACAGAGCGATCCATCTGAAAGGTACGGTCTACTATTTTTCGGTATTAATTAATAAGCAAAGTCTCCAACCGGTGCCTGTAGTAGGTACCTACATATTTGTATAATTGACAAATGTTCGAAACCCTCGGCCTCGGCGCGCGAGTTACACTCGCACTTGACGGATCTTGTTTTAAAATAAGTCGTTCAGCTTTGAATAGAGAAAATATTAAAACATGAATAACTCTTTTCTCTTTTATTACAGGCACATGGCACCTGCCACTCGCCGACGGAAGTAAGTAGCTTAAACTGAGTCGTAAGGTACGACTTGTCCCGTGGCAGGAGTCGAACCCGCAACTTGCGGTATATCACCGCGCCACGGGGTTTTGACGATAAATCGTTTATCCGTTTTCTACAGGCGTGTCGTCCGGTTTGACCTTCGCAAGCGGCGTAAGAGGCGGTAGGTAAGTCAGGTCCTGAACACCAGGATCAGGACCGAGGACTCGGCATCAGACACAGATTCGAGCTAAATTCTAATATTTTGCGGTTTTTAGGGTTCCGTACGTCAAAAGGAAAAAAGGAACCCTTATAGGATCACTTTGTTGTCCGTCTGTCCGTCTGTCAGTCAACCCTCTTTTTTCAGAAACACGTGGATGTATCAAGTTGAAATTCATATTATACACTCAGGTTCGTAACCTCTTGGAACCTCGATATAAATCAAACTTTTAAGTCGACGCAATCTAAAGTTACAGCCGTTTATGTCAATTTTTTTTTAATTTTCCAAAGGCATACAAAACCTATACGGTACTTCCCGTTCACCTACAATCATGTCATGATATTTAGGAAGAAGCAAGGTCTTATAGCACAAATAAGGGAAAAAATCCGAAAACTGTAATACTGTAGACATTGTAGTCTAATCACAAAAAAAAACATTATTTTGATTCTCGCCATAGACCAAAACTGATAGGGTACCTAGGAGGTACCTACTTCTCGTTGAGCTAGAATCATGATATTTGGCAAGAAGCAAGGTCTTATTACAATTATATAATTAATATAATGTTTAGTTACGGAACCCTCGTTACGCGAGTACGACTCGCCCTTGACGTTATTATTAATATTATTTTCTGCTCTCTACCGACTATTTTTTTTATTTTTTTTTATTTGTTTTATTTGGGAAATAAACAGTAGGTACATTATACTTAAAATTATGAAACTTAAGATATACATAAACCAAAAACAGTTTCCTCCATTAAGACACACACAGAGAGCTAGATGAACAGAGAAATAAATAAAGAAATTGAAATACACAAAACATACTAATCAAATAAACAATCTTAATAGAAAGAGAAAGATACATACCTATACATTTTAATAACTTAATAAATTATAATGAATCTTTGGCAACGCTTAATTGAACTTCATACTTGTACCTACTTTGGCAATGACATGTTAAATATATCTATACTCGACAGATTTTTATTATAAAATTCACAAACTCGAGAAAGAAACATATTTTTCCTGTAATTTGTGTTTACATTGGGAAGGCTAAAAGTCTTTTTATTACGACACTAGCAGCGCCTCGCGGTTTCACCCGCGTAGTTCCCGTTCCCGTGAGAATTCCGGGATAAAAAGTAGCCTATGTCCTATTCCAGACTATAATCTATCCCTGTGCCAAATTTCATTCGGATCCGTTCAGCCGTTCTGGCGTGATAAAGGAACAAACATCCATCCATCCATCTAAACTTTCACGTTTATAATATTAGTGAGATTTATAATATTAGTGAGTCGAGGGCAATGAAAATAAATGTTTTGAATCAAAAATGGCGAATCAATTTGTCCAGATAAAATCTTATATAGAAAAACTTGGTCTCTTACAACTCTACGGGTTTGCAGGCTGGTCATGCTATCAATTTAAAAAAACGGAAACCGATACTTACAATGCTTAAATAGTTTGTTTTGTATCCTCTCAACGTCATTGATATGAATGTAATATTGCGGGTTCCAAACCGTTGGTGCATACTCAAGAATAGACCTAACAAAACTATTATATAAAAGTAACAAAGTATCTAAATTTTTGAATTCTCTGGAGACTCTAAGAATAAAGCCAAGCATGCGATATGCTTTGGCAGTGATGGTGTTAAAATGAACATTAAATGTTAACATGGAATCTAAATATACACCAAGATCTCTAATTCCAGTAACTCTAGGAATGACAATATCATTAAATTTATACGTAAAAAATATTGATTTCGGCTTACGGGTGAAAGAAATTATATTATATGTCTAAACATATGGAGTTAGCTTGACAATAGTTTAGAAGTCTTGTCAGGTCACTTGGCAACAAAAAACAGTCGGATTCAAAAGCTACTTTCATAAGAATTTTTGTGTCATCGGCATAAATTAAACATTTTGAATAAGAAAAGTTTTAATGACGTCATTAATAAATAGTAAGAATAGTAACGGACCTAAATGAGACCCTTGGGGGACACCAGATGAAATAGCTACAAATGTAGAGCAGTAACCTTTAACAGTGACAGCCTGACTTCGACATCTTAAGTAAGAAACCAGCCATCTTAGAAGATCTCCATGAATACCAAACTCGGACAGCTTGTGAATTAGGAGCGAATGGGATACCTTATCAAATGCTTTCGAATAGTCTTTATACACAACATCTACCTGAAAACCATTATCCATAGCATCAGATATAATATGAGTGAATTCACAAAGATTGGTCTCGGTGGAACGCTTGTTGATAAAACCATGCTGTTCACCAATGATCAGTGGTCTCATAACAGGGAAAAGTGTGTCGTAAACAATTTTTCAAACATTTTGGCAACTGTACAAAGTTTAGAAATAAGCCTATAGTTTAAAATGTCGTGTTTATTACCAGATTTAAAAACTGGCACAACATAAGATTGTTTCCATATTTTAGGTATGCAACCAGTGTGAAGACAGTCGAAATAATAGAAAGATCGGTAATGTTAGAGCATCACTAAATTGCCTCAAAAACACGGGAGGAATGCCGTCAGGCCCACTACCTTTATTAATATCGAGACGCTCAAGATATTTCTTGACTATATCCATTGATATTTCAATATTGCCCAGGGTTGTGGCCAAATTCGAATTGCCAGGATTATGACTATCTACAAGTAATAAAACAAGGTGAAATGTAATTTACCGCAAATCGAACATGTTCTACGTTTTGCGGGAAACTACTTTTCCGTCAGTTTGCCGCGGAGCCCAGAAAATTTCTAATAAAATCGTGTCGGAGCTTAGCTAATTCCGATCATATTAGAATAATCCCAGGGGATGAAGTCTCGACATAACGATCAAAGCTCCGCTCGCTCTGAGATACACACGGGAAAAAATCCTGAGGTACAAATATGTTTGACCTATATTTATCACGATTTAATGTCTTTCGACGTCACTTATTCCGAGATATATCTTTGTACCTACATTTTACACCGTGTATATCGCGACAAGTTTTTTATCCTTTTGAAATGATATTTTTTTCTAATTTTAATTTACTTTTTGTTATTCACAAAACAGTTTACAAAAGAAAATAGTTACAGGCTACCGACCGATCGTTACATACTTATCGGGCTGTCATATTTGCTCGCAATCACATTCGCAGAAATCGTAAAGTTGGCAGTTATTTACGATATAGTATCGATAAAACTCGATAACTCGATGGTAGATTTTAATTTTAAGAGTTTGATCTTTACTAAATGAATATCTGTTGTATTTAGGGAAATGAATCGTTTTTGATTCTTTTGAATCTTGATTCTTGTGAAAACAATCAAAAATCATTAAAATATGACCGGTTAGACTTTGCGACCGATGTCGGTCGCCATGCGATCGCTTTCTATGCCGAGATTGCTCGCCCTGGAGGTTATCGGTCTAAGGCTCCAGTATGCCAATAAAGCAAATAATAATGCTGCAGGTACGTGTGTACTAGGTACCTACATCGAAGGAAGATGTAGGTGTGTAATGAGTGAGGGTGTTGCGTTGTTCCAGCCAACGCCGATCGCGGTCCGGCCCGCGCGGGCTGGCCTGCCTGTCCGACGACGACGTTGTGTACGGCCGGCAGGCGGCCTGCCGGCGCCGCCGCCGTCGCCGCCCCGGACGCCGCAGAGGCAGACCCCGGTAAACAACACACTTCCTTCTATACACGCTGTGGAAAACAACACACACTGAAAAACTGCACCTACCAACAAAACAAAGTGCTCCTTTTGTTGTGTTAAAATTTCATGATCTGTGATTTTCAGTCTTAAATACATTTTAATGGTGGCTCTTGTCTCCACTACTTCCTCGGGTTAGCCGTCAGCTCAGTGAATTTTCAGTGAATTGCGCCAAGCGAAACAGTTCTTCGACGCTGGCGATATTCCTCCACTCTCTGTGTTTCGCACGACCACCACGACTTTTTCGTCAGACAACGCGTCGCTCCGGCACAATTTTTCCACTAGTTTTATTCCTCGTAGAACGCCGAAATAAAAACCATGAAAACCATTAAAAACCAAGCACCAACCAACAACCACCAACCAACCGGTGGTTTCGATCTAATCAGAATAGCCCTGCCGGACATCATCATCATCATCATCATCAGCTTATACCTTCACAATATTCCAGACCCAAATCAATTTGGTTTAAAAAAAATAATAAACATCAGCCATTTTCAAATGACTAAATACTGTATATGGGAAGGATTAAATAATAAAGCTCTTGGCGTAACCTTACCATTGGACATGACCAAGGCCTTTGGATGTGTTGTTCACAATATTTTGCTTGAAAAATTTAGGAATTAGGTATAAGAGGAACAGCACTCTCTATAACATCATTTTAGAAAATAGAAGCCAAGCTACCGTTATTCAAAGCTATAACAAAGAAACTAAAACCATACAAACAATTCAATCAAATTTCGAAAATGCTTTACTGGGCGTCCCCCAAGGAAGTATACTGGGCCCCCACTGTTCTTACTTTATGTCAATGAGTTAACTAAAAATAACTAAACATCCGTGTGTTGTTTGCCAACGATGCCACAATATAAATACCCCAAAATAAAAAAAACTGACTGAATTTGAACAGGAAATTAAGTGGTTTGGCTTGAGCAAATAAATTTAAAAGTAAATCTCAGTAAGACTTATGAGAGACTTATGAGATAATAAGATTTAAATATTATAAAACTCCACCATTAAATACAAAAATTTCAAATTTTTTAGAAAATAGATTTAAGTGTAAATATTAGTTGTAGTTATTATTGTATTGTATATTATAGTTATTATGGAAATAAATATTTATTTTCCTGTGAAAAAAAAATCAAACAGAGAACGAAGTAAAACATAAATAACATAATAGTTTTAGGACTTACCATTGATTCACATTTAAACTGCAAAGCTCACCACATCACCATATCAAAATTAAATGAAAATAATTCTAAGTACTGCTACGCTCTTTCTACACTCGGCTCAATTACATCAAAAAGTATAGCAAAACAGGCCTATTATAGATTAGTTTATTCTCAGTTATGCTATGGAATAATTTTCTGGGGAAACTCTGTTGATATCTAAACGACTTTCGTTACGCAAAAAAAATCATGAAGATGTATTTATAGCATAGAGAACACTGATTCGCTCAGAAAGGTTTTGAAATACTGACTCTCACCTCCATTTATATGATAGAAATCATGTATATTCGTAAAAAGCAATAAACAATATTTTTTTATTGTAACCATAAACTTTTTCAGAAACCTTTTATAATCCAGTTAACCAACGCTAACCATTTATCCTCAACTGATAGAGCTGAATTGAATTTGGCATACTTATATGTAAGTTCGATGACAATGATGATGCAGACATAGGCACTCCTGCTTCCACTTCACCCCGTCGAGTTTGGGTTCGCAGGACCCAGCAGTTTGCTCCTATCTAGGAAAGGATAACTGGTCTAAACTTCAGTTGCAAAATTTGTTGCACACTAAATAACAACGAGTACTATAAAAGCTTGTAAATATATCACATCCCCGCGGGCGTGAGATGGGTGGGTCTCGATTCTAAATTCTCACCGCGAACTGAACAGCTCGTTTGTGTCTGTTTGTAAGCCTTCAAATGCATCGTGTCCACAGATACCTGTGGCGTTGCCGGTCGCGCACCGGTGGCTTCAAGCGTTGCCGCTACTGTGACCGGCGATACAAAGTGCACCGCTCGCGCTGCCGCCGCCGCCGCCGCCGCTGCTGCTGACCGGTGCGCTGCCGCTGACCCCTGACCGCTGACCGCTGCCGCCACCGCGGACCGGTCGTATCTGCATGGGGTGCCTGATAGTGGTTTTACAATGCAAGCGCACTTTCTATCTTTGTGGGTCAGAATTTTTGATTAGTTGCATAGTGTAGAAAGACAGCTGTTTGAGATTTAGGCCCGTGTCGCATTCCGATACTCGGAAGATACGACACTTGAGTCGAAGAACAGTTGAATACTAGTTCGCGACTCGCTCATTCAGTACGCTACTCAAATTTTCGGTAATAATTAGCAACACAGACTTCTGATTGAGACTATATTATCTAGAATCATCTATCGTGTAGAGGAGGTGATAATAAAACAAAAAAGTAATAATATCTAGTCATCATCAGTTTACCTATTTTATATTTATCTAGTCATCATTAGGCCACTGCTGGACATAGGCCTCCCCTGATGAGCGCCATAGCACCCTGTCTTCAGCTTGGCGCATCCAGCATCTGCCAGCAGTCTTTCGCAAATCGTCATCCCACCTGGTTGGAGGGCACACACTACGTTTGCCGAGTCGCGGTCTCTACTCAAGTACACGTTTACTCCAGCGGTTGTTGGTTCTTCTCGAGATATGGCTAGCCCACTGCCTTAGAGCTATGTCGACAACCTTGGTTCTCTGTCGGATGTATTCGTTGCGAATCCTATCCTTCAGAGAAACTCCGAGCATAGCTCTCGCCATAGCTCGCTGGGCGACTTTAAACTGGTAGACCAGCCCTACCGTGAGTGTCCACGTCTCAGATCCGTAGGTGGGATGAACTGGTTGAAAACTTTCCTTTTCAAACATTGTGGTATGGATGACTAATTAAAAAAGAAGAAAGCAAATTTTTATACCCGATCCTCTGTTTTACGCGGAATTCTACATAGTTTTTGTCTAATAATATAATTAAGACTGAAGGGTAGGTGGGTGATGAAAAATGCACAATCGTCAACAAGGTAGGTTTATTGGTATTTAACTCAGTATACAATTCTCAGAGCTCTTAGTAGCTACTTTTTACAGTTTTCCGTAAGGCGTACCTAGGTAGGTAGGTACAAGTAGATACGATCACTTTTACAATATGTGTGACCGTCTGTAGGTACCTCGCGGGTCAATCCTAGCTAAGGTATAGAAATACTTATCCCAAGGAATAGGCAGTGGCTGAGAACCTAATCATTAGGACCATCCGGCTGCGCTAAACCAGGGGACTGGACTTCCAGAGGCTATGACTAGTATAGCCATTACCGAGAGGTTGTCCGTTCCTAGCTGAACTGATTGAAATCGTCGCGTGTTCGGCTTATAAAGGCGCGTTACAGATTACAATATAAGTGCTGCCGCTCGGCGAGTTGGTGGGGATAAGTGCAGAGCGAGAGGCTGTCATGCGCGAGCGAGAAAGTATTCGAGCCCGCGCGCCTTCATAGTGCGGTATAGTATTTGATTAAATATGTGTTCTACAATCTCCCCCTCTGGTACTCTTGAACGTCCCGTAAGAGTAGCAGGAGTTTCTAGTTTGTGTCTATTTTCTTTTTCTTTTTGTATGGGCCATCCCGTCTTGGTGCGAATTTGGCTGAAAAAATTGCTTTCTTGACGGCTTATCGGCTTCTTTTTCAGTAACTGTGTAGTTACGTTTAGCTGGTATTAGTAAGCGGCTGGCATATTCTATTGGGTGTTCATCTGCACCCTCCCCCTGCACTAATGCTGCCCATATAGCGTAATTACTTGCATCTGTTTTGATTATGTATGGCAAATCATAATCTATTTGTTTAAGGACAGGTGCAGTCGTTAATACTTTCTTTAGAATTTCAAATGCTGTTGTTTCTGCATCTTCGCATTTCCAGGATACGGTTTTTTTAGTTAAGTTTGCCAATGGCTTCTCTTTCTCCTTGAGAGTCCGAAAAAACTCGATATATAATTCGTGCGGTGGTCTCTTCGGCGCAAAGGCTGCGCGGATACTGGCGAGTGCGGCAGTCCACGTTTTTATTTCAGGGCGGAACCCTATCCACCATGCGTTCGCGTTATCAGTTAGTAACAAAGGAAGAGCAATCAGTGCGTCGTCGTCTGGTATTTGCTCTATTTGCTTATAAATTGATATACCTGTCACAAATTCTTCCACTTTACTGTGACTTCGCTCGCCATTGAAACGAAGCGTACATTTGGTAAAACTTTTGTGGTGAATCGTAGGTGCTGGTGCCGGATCTGGATCATTTCTTCGCTTTAGTAACTCATCAAATTGTTCCTGCGTCAGATGTACCCCCATTGTTGGCAAATAGTTATCTTCACTCTTTGCCTTCTTCAGTGATTTTCTTTTCTTCTCTTTAAACGCCAGAGTGATTTATTTTCTGCGTTCCTTGACAATTTACGTTGGGCGCCAAATGAAGGGTAGGTGTACGAGTCACAGCCCCACGTTGGGCGCCAAATGAAGGGTAGGTGGGTGATGAAAAATGCACAATCGTCAACAAGGTAGGTTTATTGGTATTTAACTCAGTATACAATTCTCAGAGCTCTTAGTAGCTACTTTTTACAGTTTTCCGTAAGGCGTACCTAGGTAGGTAGGTACAAGTAGATACGATCACTTTTACAATATGTGTGACCGTCTGTAGGTACCTCGCGGGTCAATCCTAGCTAAGGTATAGAAATACTTATCCCAAGGAATAGGCAGTGGCTGAGAACCTAATCATTAGGACCATCCGGCTGCGCTAAACCAGGGGACTGGACTTCCAGAGGCTATGACTAGTATAGCCATTACCGAGAGGTTGTCCGTTCCTAGCTGAACTGATTGAAATCGTCGCGTGTTCGGCTTATAAAGGCGCGTTACAGATTACAATATAAGTGCTGCCGCTCGGCGAGTTGGTGGGGATAAGTGCAGAGCGAGAGGCTGTCATGCGCGAGCGAGAAAGTATTCGAGCCCGCGCGCCTTCATAGTGCGGTATAGTATTTGATTAAATATGTGTTCTACAAGACCTCTTTTATGGAATCACGGGGCGACGCTTGTTGCGTTGGGCGGCGCAGCCCGCACTGAATGCTAAGCATATGGCGTTGAAGAGTGCGAGAGAGAGGAGAGACGCCACGCCACACGAGACGCGCGACGCCCCGCGTCTCCGTACATGAGGCCTTAGTGTGAAGTCAATAGACGATTATCAGGAGAGGCCTGCGTCCAGCTGTGGACCAGTATGTGCTGTAGAATCTGTAGATGTAGGGTGAGAGGGAAATCGGATTTGATCACACCTCTCTTTACAGATGATGTGATGTGACGTGACAGTGCTCCACGACCTGTGATACAAGAAATTATGTGTGCAACCTACAAATATATGTTTACATTTATTTACTGTTGTTTTATTTACAGCGGTACCCACGGTTTTATACATGTATACCGCGGGAAGTTTTGAATTGATCATCCAACGGGAACACTGAACTTTTCCGGGATCAAACCTAATTCTTTATTGCAACCATGTTGTTTAAAAGGTCTTGTATCATAAATATATGGACCACTTGGTTACTATCTCATAGTAATAGGCTCAATAATTTGAATAAAAAAACTAAAAACGTTGTTATGCAAGGCTGCAAAGTTGGTTTTTGGTGCGAGTTCTTGTATTGAAACCTGAGCAAGCGAAAGATTCTAGGATTGAACCACGACGAGCGAAGCGAGCAGTTCAAATATAGAATCCTGAGCGTAGCGAGGGCTTCGAAGGTACCTAGTAGATGCAAAATAACTTTGCTGCCGAGTGAAACACACAATGTTTCACCTCACTACAACGAGGAAAACGCTAGGTGCAAAAAAAAACAGCTTGGTTATAAAATTGGTATTCATTCATTTTACAAATGAAAGCTACCAGCAATGTAACGTGAAAATGCTCAACTTTGACTCAAACTCAAACTTCGAGTTGAACTTATTGGAATAGAGCGTGAATTAAGTCTACCCGGTGCATCAAATTTACCGTGCGTAGCACTGAATGCACCCAGGTGATTTACTCTGGGTGAATTAAGTCTACCCGGTGCAATATTGAAAGCCGCACTTAGTTCACCTGGGTGCATTAAGTGCTACGCAGGGTAGACTTAATGCACCCAGGTGATTTACTCTGGGTGAATTAAGTCTGCCCGGTGCAATATTGAAAGCCGCACTTAGTTCACCTGGGTGCATTAAGTGCTACGCAGGGTAGACTTAATGCACCCAGGTGATTTACTCTGGGTGAATAAAGTCTACAGAGTCGAAATTACTGCAATTGGTAATATTGATAGTAACATTTATTTTGGAACTGTTATACTTGTGTTTGTTTTATGTACTATTACTAGATAAATTATTGTTAATTCTGCGAATGTCCAGTGCTGCCACCTGTGGCTTGCCAGTGCGATTATTCAAACATATTCACTGTTAATAGGCTACTTGACTACTACTGGGAAATAATTCTAACGTACTGTCTGATAAAAATTATGCAAAATGGAATTAATATTTTCTTGAAGGCCAGTCGTATTAGTTAAAAAAACATTAAAGTTTGATTAAAATAATGCCGCGCCAAAACGATAATCTCTCTCATGGCTCCCGTTTTCCAAGCTATGACGTCACCCTGCCATACGACACCTAACAAGAAGAACTCATTGACACTGTCATCTGTAAAAGTGTGACGTCACTTGCGATCCAACCAAACAGCGTTTTCGGTCACGTGAAAACAATTTGGAACTTATTTTTAATGTAGTCAAATAACCTTTCAAAAACCTAGATCTTAAAGCTTCATTATCTGGATAGATGCTGCTTGCAATTTGTTTAATAGCATTAGCTTGTGTCATAATAAGGCGACTAGGGGGATGCCTGCGTCCAGCCGTGGACCTATAAAGGATGTTGTTGAAGGTACTTATTAGTGTAGGTACCTATACCTTCGTAAATCCTATAGGGCATGGTGTTGCACTGTTTATCGCTCGCACTACATTCCTGATAAGCTGAGATAACTCTTATCAGTTGACAAATATAGGTATGATCCGCTATTCCGAGGGAGCCGGCTCTTGTCACGAAAAATCAGTGTTCGTAAGTACTAAGTAGGTAACCATTGATCGGTTAATTCAACTTGGACAGGACACAAAATATGACAGATTCGTTTTTATCCCCTTCCATCCCTCCGTGTGCCAGTCGACTCCCACTTGGCCAGTTTCATTACATGCTGAAGTAGGATAACTTCAGCATAACTGCCACGCTGCCGTCCCGAGGCGGTAGCGGCGTTAGAATCGACCCCCCAACTCAGTCCGTGGATATTCGTAAGAGTCGACAGGGAACCTACCAGAGGAAGTACAGCAGCTTTCTTCAACTGCGATCACTTGCGCCTGTCCAGCGTCGTTATAGTTTGCAACAACGGTCCCGTCGTTAGGGGAGGCAAGTCCACTTGCGGACGCAGGTATGTGTGCTGAGGAGGGAGGGTGTGTAGCAAACAATAAGTAACAAGATGTGAGGCGACAGGCGAGCCATGAGGCGGCGGCATCATCGTGTTATCTAAAGCTGTTCTGTATTTCAAAGTATTTGTTTAGTCATTTCGTCGGTTAGTCAAAAGATTTTATCGGAAACGGAAACAAAGGCAATGATGATGAGGCAGCTCCACCTACAATCATTTGGCGTGTATAAAAAATTGTATAAACCATTTAAGTAACACCTTCGACTTTGAAGTTGGCAAAGGAACTTGCTAAGGAACTCGAAACTCATCCTAAACTACTTTCTAGGTCATTTGCAAACTCCTCCCACTAATATTATAAGCATAGCACTATAGAATATGTACAAACATCCATCCACCCATACATCCAGACATCCATCCAAACTTTCGCATTTATAATATTTTTGTGATAGTTTGACTTTTTACTCTGTCTACTTAAAAAGAGACAGATATTGACTTAGACATTTATTTCTTTTTATCCTGAACAATAATCCTACAGATTCGCATAATAAAATAGCGAGGGTTTATTTTATTAATTTTTAGTTGGTTCGATTCCCAGGTGAGACAAGGAATTTTTAGAAAATCTTTGAATGCAATTATGTTTCTTTTTAAAAATAAAGGAATGTTTCCTTTCAGTTAAATGAGCTAGCTAAAGGATTTAAGGTAGTTCCCTCCAGGGCCCATAGATTCTTTCTACCCTGTATATAGATTTTATGTGCATGTGATATTATGTGATATGACCCTATAGATTTTATGTGCATGTGATTCCCTTGAAAAATTCAATAAATTGGGCATAAACGGCTGTTACTTTTGATTGTGTTAACTTAGAAGTTTGTTGTATATCGCGGCTCGCGGTGGTTACGAACCTGAGTAGGTATATGATGTGAAATTCAACTCGGTGCCTCCACGTGTTTCCGAGATAAGAGGATTGAGATTGACAGACGGACAACAAAGTGATCCGTTAAGGGTTCCTTTTTTCCTTTTGAGGTACGGAACCCTAAAAAGAAAATAAATACACTACGTACCATAATACCTATATTACAAATATTATAGGTAATAAACTAGTTTCTGCCCGCGGCTTCGCACGCGTTGTTTAAGTTAATTTCTATCCCATGGCAACTGATTTATGGGGTTCAAAGTATGTTTTATTCCAGGCCTAGAACTACTTGTACGCAAAATTTCAGCCCGATGCGTTCAGTAGTTCTGGGGTTTTTTGGCGTTAACAGTAAAATTATGTAGCCACCATGGATCACCTATAGATAGGGTACGTTCTTACTGTTCACCTAGAATTACGATATTTAGCAACAAACAATGTCTTATAATTGTACGGAACTCTCGTTGCGCGAGTCTGACTCGCAGTTGATGTTTTATATGAAGATTAGGAGTGATTTTCAACGTCTGATGTCCTAATTAATCAATAATTATTTGTAGATCTTTAAAGCCAAAGTCAGCAAAAGTAACTCAGACTTTATAGGCACGACAAAACCAAATTTAAAAAAAATTACTTCCATCTATCTAGTTTCCCCGCATAGCGCCGCCAAGGTCGAAAGAGCCGTTGGTTAGCAGAACAAATACAGGACACGACCGCGCGCCGTCCCCTGCGCTACCCCCACTCCCCGCCTCGCCTCCCCTCGCACCGCTGCTATCAGCTTATCAACGTTATATCACCCACCTTTACACTGAATTTCGAAATATTGATAAGATAACCGCGAACACTACAAAAACCTTTTAAATAAAGTTAATCTACCGTTGCGGACTGAATCGAACGCCGCGGCGAGGTCCAAGAAACGTGTTCAGGAAGCAAAGGACTCGGTCCTCTGTGCAGTGCGTCATGGAGCTGACAGGACTAGGATGGGTGCTGCTGGTAGTGGGATGCGCTTCCGCGCAGACGTGTAAGTGTTATGTAATTTTTTTCGTTATCTGGATGGTTTTGCTTATCTGCTGGAAGGTGAATTTAGTGGCAAATGAAAATTTGAGACGGATGTAGGTGAAATAAATTAAAACTAGGTCAAAAAGATGCCAAGCCTAGCCTATTAGACTAGGTTCGTTATGTAGGACAAAAAAGTTATTAGTGCTCCTAAGTTTCTTACAAGGACTCGACTCCGAGGCAATATTTCGGTACGGTACGGTATGGTCTATATAGTCTACTAGCAGCGCCTCGCGGTTTCACCCGCGTAGTTCCCGTTCCCGTAGGAATTTCGGGATAAAAAGTAGCCTATGACCTATTCCAGACTATAATCTATCTCTGTGCCAAATTTCATCCAGATCCGTTTTGCCGTTCTGGCGTGATAAAGGAACAAACATCCATCCATCTATCTATCCATCCATCCATCTAAACTTTCACGTTTATAATATTAGTGAGATGCTGTGTGCAGTTTCACAACACCCATGCAAAATTTGCCATGAACATTGTTTTGAAATTGTATGATCTACCATAGCGTCTATCATTCTGTTTATGTAAATGTTCCTTGAAGCCGTCTCAGACAAAGTAGACTTCTTATTTTGTCTGATGAAGCCGCGTGGATGAAACATGAATTCGAAAGCAGTGTCGTTTAATCTCTGCTGGCAGTTTAGGCGATTCATCTGTAATTATAAATTTAACTCAAACCCGTTGTCTCAGAGTTGAAGCCGTTTTTACGTCAATTAAACCAATAGCACCTACAGTATCAAGAGCCCTTAGCAATAACTTAAAATTCGTTTCTACATGTACAGCATAGAGCACCTACCAGTCATGAGACGGCCAATCGCAAGATAAGAGCGATAATGACGCCGGCCCCGCCTTGCGATCTGACTCATCGATTTCTAGGAACACAGTGAATAGTGTTCACAAGCCGACGAAGGATTATTCATGTTTAACTAGTAGTAAACCTTATAGGTTACTTGGAAGATAAGATAAACATTCTATGTTGTAACAGCATCGCATCGATCGTTGAAGTACCTAAATAATTTGGCGTTTTTAAAAAACCTATCAAATTCCTTTATTAGTGCAAATGGGTTGGGAAGAAAGACTTTGATAGCACGATCTAATTTTTCAAGATACATCTATTTTAAATTCGTGTCTAGTGTGATGTGATAGAGGAGTGTGTGAAGGTCACATAGATGAAGTGACGAATGGAAATACCTCTTGTTTACCTCCGTTGCCATGGAAACAATTGGTTACCGCTTGTAAAAATTTCATGTAGGTAATGATGTTTTAGATACGTTTTACGGCGCACATCACATATCCATTCCTCGAGGGTCAAACCTTTATAGGAACATTTCAAAATCAACCTTTTGACAACAACGAAAGAATCAACAAAATATTATTAAGAATTGGCGAGGATATCACCAAACTTGTTGTACCTAGAGAGGTGATTACGTATGTTGTTTATTAAGCTTGACGGGCATCCACTACATCTCCTCCTTGAAGTCATCTGAAAAGTCGTAACGCTGTCAGCCATCTGTGGTCAACAGCATTTTTTATCATTCGAAAAAAAAAACTTGAAGTCATTTGAAAACCCACTGACGTTGTCTATTTTTACCCGACTACCAACAGGGGAGGGTTATTTATGAGGTTAGCACCCTATGTTTGTATGTTTGTATGTTTGTATATTTGTATGTTTGTATGTATGTGGCCGATTTCTTTGTTCCCACGTGGCGCTGAAACTACTGGTTCGATTTCAACAAATTATGTATCGATTGATTCGTCTCAATACCCCGATGGTTATAGGCTATAGGATTTAGGGCTCCGACCCCGAATAAGCCTTCAAAACGCGTATTAAAATTTAGGTAGCCGCAGGCTGCAGGCCCCATAGAGAAAAATTACAATACCTACGACCTATTTTCATTTTCAACTCTATGCCTATCAAATATGACCGATACGTCATTCTATTTTGTCAATGTAAATGTATCAAACTTTTATAACTTTCACGTAGTCGGGTTGTAGTTTTTAACTTTATCTTGTAGTTTAAGTGATGAACAAACTTAATGCTTAGCCGTGCAATGGCCAGCTTAGAATTTGCACCACCCCAGCTGTTCCCGCCGCCGCCGGGGGGTGTCTAGAGAGAGAGGCGACTTATGGGTATCTATCGGGGGCGGGCAGCACCGCTTCCTGCAGAACCATTCTACAACAAAACTGCAATCTTCTAACCGCATGCCCAGCGCGGGGTTACGGGCACTATCCCCTAATGACAAAAGCCAACAAGGCGCTTGTCAGGGGGATCCTGCGTGTAGCGAGGTCAAGCATGCGGAGATCACAAGCGGATTAAATGTCGATAGCACCCTAGACAAGCACATCATGCTCAAGCAAAGCTCAAGATTTGCGTGGTGTGGGGCTAGTAACATTAACAACGACGAAGTTTCCCAGTGGTATACAAAAAGGGATGTAAGGCAGGAAAAAACATAGAAGTTACGGCAAGCGAAGCAAGCCGCGAAATTTTGGAAGTTTCTCCAGTGGTTGGTAAAAAATATGTGAAAGCATGACAAAATAAAAAATGGCAGGCGGGGCGAGCTTCAAACTTAGTTTTGGCACCCCATAACACCTGACCGTTGCACTCGCCCTAGAGTGGCGAGCGAATAATTTTGAGACTTTCCAGAGGTGATCTAAGAAATACGAAGGTAACAATCGATACATGATTTGTTGAAGTCGAACCAGTAGTTTCAGCGCTACGTGGGAACAAAGAAATCGGCCACATAGGTACATACAAACATACAAACATAGGGTGCTAACCTCATAACCTTCCTCTGTCGGTAGTCGGGTAAAAACAAATATAATATCGTTTTGTGTGTGTATATCAATAAGCCAGTCTATAATATTGTGTTGTGTGTGTTTCAGACAAGGTGTGTGTATCGGAGTACTCGCCGAACCTATGCCAGAGCCTCGAGATGGGAGGCAGCCAGGTGTCCTGCCTGACTGTGAAGACCAGGTAACAGCTTTACACTTATTTATGAATGAAAAAGTTATTTGATGTGAGTAGAGGTTGTTATGTGATTATAAGTTAATTTGTTTCCAACCACATCAATAACGCAAAATGTTTGTAAATGCTTGCAGAGTGGACTGCGCGTTGAAACTGGCGCGCGGAGAGGTGGACATCGGGTACTTCTCTGAAGAGGAGGTGCTTCTGTTGGCGCAGCAGCAACCCACAGACAACCGACTGGTGGCTACTGTGAGGGACGTCAACCGCATGGGTGAGTTATACTTATTTAATTGAAGGTAGTACACTTATATTTGAGGCACATTCAATGTGAAATGTTTGGTGATCTGCAATGTTTGTCCATTGGAGATCTTTCCTTCAATACTGTTAGCATTTACTTATGTACCTATAGCATTTATTTATTGTCTTTCTAAGTTTTATGTGTTGTTTCCAGAGCCGTTCGCTTTCGAGGCCGTTGCAGTCGTGCCCAACCGACACAGCGGCGGGGTCGCGGGGCTGCGGGGGGGCGCCTACTGCCACCCGGGGCTCGACGAGGCGGACCAGCGGTGGTCGCCCAGGGTGCTCAAGGCTTTAGAGGTCGCGGTAAGTACCCACAGAGCGAAAACACGACAGATTATAAATGACGTACGGTACCTATCTATGGTACGTCATGGTACTTCGACAAAAGAAATATCAACAATCAATGTTTAGATGCTAAGTTTAGATGCTGGATTGCACGAATCGATCAACACATTTTTACCCCACCTACCACCAAACAAGTTGCTTCGGAGTTCGGAAACGTTAGCTACGGACAGTTTTCGTTTTGGGTCTCTTAGGAGATAAATGCGGATGCTGCAGTTAACTACGCGCTGTTATGATCTTTGTGCTCTCATATATAATAGGTGTAACAGCAATTCATAGACAAAGTTGAAATGTTTTACTCGATGGGCAGCGAGAGATAGGATTAAGTTCCTTTTGTATTGCCAGTTTTAACTGGAATCTATGCACACCGCGCACGCGAGTTACTTACTGGAACCACTTTCCACTACAAATGCAGTCCAGCTTTGGCCTCTTCATCACCACGTAGCACGCTGAGAACTGTCACGTCGACTGTCTGTGCGGAGAAGCGGTCATTTGAGTTTGACACCGCAGCGCAGCGAGCTATGATAACTGATAACATAGATTACAGAATCAATGACCGCTTCTCCGCACAGACAGTCGACGTGACGGCACGCAGCGTGCCTACTGCGAGGTGATCGAGGGACCTCGAGGGAGAGCTTTAGACCGAGCCCACTGTTGTACCTACCTACTAGATTATGACAGTACCTAACTGTTTTCGTGAAGTAAATACTCGAAGAACCTAGTAGTAAAAATAGTGTATGATCCTCAGGCGGCGCAGACAGACCGCTGTGGCTCCGTAAACTCGTCCGGCAAGTCAGCGGACGGCGTGGAGGTGGAGACCCTAGCTCAGTTCTTCTCGGCCGCCTGCCGCCCCGGCCGCTGGAGCGCTAACGACACGCAGGACGCCGCTCTCAGTGAGTACACATGCTCCTAGACCACTGCTGACTAAGCTTCTCCCAATGGAGTCTTGGCACTCTGGTTTCAGTTTACCATAGTTCTTACTGTCGACAGCGACTGCATGACCATGCAGCTCGTACTTTTTGGCCGCTGTATTTATTTATTTATTTGGCACACAAAACGGAACACAATCAAAACACTAAAAATAAGAAGACACAGTGTTAGGATCTAGATTGTATCCCTAAGTACGTGTAGGTACACAGCATGATTGAAACAGAACAGTTCTGTGTAAACAGTTTATAAAACAACAATTTTTTTTAATTCAAATTTACAAATTAATATTATCGTTTAAAGCATGCATTAAAATTAAATTACAGCAATGAATGAGTAAAACAATAAATTAATACATTTTGTTTGAGAATGTACCTACCTACCTAGCTATACCTATGATTTTTTTTAAGAATTACATAAAATTGAAATTACGAAAAATTAAGACCACTCTCCTAAATGAGAGTGGTTTCAATGTCTTTTTAAATTTTAATATTCTTTTCTTAAAAATATTATCACTATTACTAATTAAAAGATGATTGTACTGACGACACATTCTGACCATCGGGTTGTAGTAAGAGGTTTATTGGTATTCTGTATGTTCCCAGAAAAAATCCAAACAATCTCGAAAATTGTATGAACGAGTCACATTGAAGGGCATTTATATACTAATAATAATCTTTATTTCAGTCAAGCAAGTCCATAGTTTTACATTATAGGTATATAGAAATAACATATCTAGGGATATAGAAACATGAACTGGACCTCGTCGCCTTCAGGGCATCACAAATCACAATGAATTGTGTTAAATTTTCAATAGGTTTATACTTAGGGCTTAGATACACCAGGCGAGATCATCTCCGGGATTAAGTATCATGTATGCGACCGAGGAGGCCGCAATCGCTTTGTGCCTTCGTCTTCAGATGTTATCAGAGATTATTCTCCTTTCTTGTCTTTACAAGATGTTCTTCCAGTTCCTTCAAACATTTACTTAAATTTAGTTCCAACAATGATTTCTCTATTTGATCGACAGAGAGCGCCAACCCGTCCCTCTGCTCGCTCTGCGGGTCCAACTCCTGTGCCGCCTACAACCTCAACATGAACCTAAATGTGGCCGGCGTCAGCAACGACAACCGCCACATCCAGGCACTGGAGTGTCTGCGCCAGCGTGTCCTTAACGACACTGCGTCGCCTGCCGTCGCGTACGTCGCCTGGCTGCATGTCAGGCAGTACTTCACTGTGAGTTACACTATATGCCAAATACTTACAGTGATATAACTACCTATTCTTGAGTGACGCCGTTAGTTCGCCACCAGACCACCGTCTCCAGCATGAGTGTCTCCAGCACCTGGTGTTAACCTGTGCCCTCCCCCACAGATCCGCAATCCCACGGACGCCGGTTCCTTCTCGCTGCTCTGTCCGGATGGCACTCTTCAGGCCCTCACCACGGAGACGCTCAACAACGCTATCTCGCCCTGCGCCTTCGTCCGCCAACCCTGGGGCGGCGTCGTCGCCTCCACGTGAGTGTTACCACCACCAAAAAAATTACTGTGTATTTCTAGATAATAAAGCTATTAATGTAAGTACCTACATTGCAATCAATGCCCACCAGCTTGTGTTTTATTACTTACATAAAACTGGTGAGTGACGTGTGAATCTTGTCTTCCGACGCCAAAGAGCACCAGTTGTGCCGGCCCCAAGCCGTTACAGTCGAATCAACGAGATGAAATTCCTGTGGATTATTCTCTTGCCTTTAGCCTATGTTATTATGATATCCCCAGCGCGTCAGCAACGGCCGTGTTGAACAGCCTCCGGTCCTGGTGGCCCGAGGGCGCGAGTGTCTCCGGACAGGCCTGGCAGACCGCACTGTTCCAGGCGCTCGCCAACGGAGGCGGCGCCAGCGCGCGGCTGGTCTACGAGACCGCGCCCACTTCTCCGCTCAACTACACGCAATCCAGTGAGTGTTTGTTTCTAATCTTACTTCGTTTTTAGGGTTCCGTACCTCAAAAGGAAAAAAGGGAACGAAAAAGAAAGAATTTTTCAAATCGGTCCAGTAGTTTCGGAGCCTATTCCCGTCAAACAAACAAACAAGTCTTTCCTCTCTATAATATTAGTATAGATTCACAAACATTTTTTTTCTTCTCGCTATGGACCGAAAACCTATAGTTCCTTTTCCTTTTGAGGCCAGGAACCCAACAAGATTATTATGTAGGTGGTCATTTTAAAATACCTACTAAGAAACTGATTACGCATTTAAAAGCATACATTTATAAGTGTACAGTACCTACCTATAGCAGACGCCTGCGCTTTAGTAGGGAAATAGCCCTTTTACATAAAAAAATGTACTTATTTTCAATTCCCAATTAAGAAAACAGACAATTCATAAACTGTAACTGAAATTGAAAAGAGGTTTCGAATCATCAATATGTATGTATGGTAACTGAGTGAGCACTCTCCCCTCCGCGCTCCGCGCTCCGCCCGCAGTCCGGCCGATCCCCAGCCCGGACTCCAACACGGGCTGCATCCCCGCGCGGCGCTGGTGCGTGCTGTCCGCCGCCGAGCTGGCCAAGTGCAGCTGGCTCCGAGCTGCCTCCAACGTGCTGGGGCTCCAGCCTGCACTCGCCTGCCAACAGGTAATCTACAATACAAAAATGCTTTATTGTACACCATAAAATAACATTACAAAGAGACATCACATAAGATAAGTACAATGGGCGGCCTTATCGCTAAGAAGCGATCTCTTCCAGGCAACCTTTGGATGGAAAGAATTGTGAATGTAAGAAAGGCAGGTAATCTAACTATTGCTTTATGTCGTGTAGACAACAATAGGATTGAAGACAACAGCGAGACAGCTAGCAGTCGCGCTTAGATCATAGCTATTGTAGCTTGTAGATTAAATATGCGATCTAAGACAACTCAAACGGAAAAAACCCCTTTGGCCTCACTAACTTACCAGCATATTTCATCTGAACACCTAGATATCTAATTTCACCCAAATCGGATTAACGGTTGGACAGTTATGCTTGAAGTGATATTTCACCATACCATCAGCTAAATCACCCGAGCTTCCATAGAGAAACTCCACTCACTTTTGTAAAAGAAAACAAACGTCTAGCCCCCCTGTATGCGACAGGGGGTCCGTTGACACATTGCATTTTTTAAGTACCGACTGCCATCCTGTATGCAATGGGGTAATGGATGACACGATTTCGACCCAACCTAATAAACAATTGTGTGTGGCAAATCTAATAAATGATATGATGGTACTTGTATTTTTTTGTTTTGATATTATTATTCTTATTATGTATCGTATATTTTGACCTATGTTTGCAGCGAGCCTCTATCTTTGACTGTTTCCGTGACATCAACGAAGGCCGTGCCGACCTCATCTCGTCTCCCTCTAACTACGGATACTTGGCCAGACGGTAAGTAGCAACGATATAGGTACGTCATCCCGTGACCACGACAGTGTGTAAACCTGTCGAAACTTCGGGAAAAATAGGAAAATAAACGCGATAAATACCCGTTAAATAGTACTAATAATAATTACACACAAATACAGTTATATGAAACGCGCACACGTATATATTTTTTTTGGACTAACCGACATGTTTTACTTTCCGCGTGAGCGAGACCTTTAGTATTTAATTTAGTTAAATTATTTATTAATATAAATTATTAATGATTTGCTTGCAGCCACTTCAAGCTGACCACAGTAAAGATGGTGCAGAACCAGCTGGCAGCGCAGACGCGCGTGGTCGCCTTCCTCAAGCAAAGCTCCGCGACCACCAACGTGACGCGCTTCGAGAACCTCCGCGGAGGACGCGCATGCTTCCCCGAGTACGGCGGACTCGGTCAGTGAGGACTTGATTATTCGTTGACATTATGAATAATATACACACCAAAATTATTTACAAATGAATGAATAGACCAGACGTTTCAGATAACATACACAATTTACTACGCACTTTTTTGGTGCTTTTTATACATGTTTACAAATGACACCCTAGTCTTTTACCCCTACAAAGAAAAACGGTTGACTTTTGATCGTGTCAACCGTCACCCCATCATATTATTCCCCCCTCCTCCCAGGGGTGACGGTTGAAACCATAATTATGTTTCGGTATCTGGGTTGGGTATGGTGCCAAATCAAAGAGTTTAATAGGTTGTGTTGTGTCTAAAAAATAACCTTATGTGAAGTTTGCCTGTTATTACACGATCGATGAGATTTTCCCAGTCCCTCCCACCCTTCGTTAATGCCCCTTCTCTTACAATGGGTGGTAAGTTATGAAGAGACGATTCGGGTTGAATAGAAACAGTAGATTATGCACCGATTGCGTAAAGCAGTGTCTTGAGTCTTGTCTTGCATAACATGTAACAAATGAATAAATGATTCTAATGATTCTTACGTCACGGGTGCCATTGAATCTCGAGCGCACCTCAGGATTCTAGAATAACTCACGAGCGAAGCGTGGGAGTTAGTCGAATCCTGAGTGCGAGAGGGATTTAATAAAGCCCAAGATGAGGGTAGATTTATGCACGAGGAGAAAAGGTAATCTACTTTACACTTTCTGCTAGTAAGAGTAAATTATAATTAGTATTTGATTCCCCTTCTGTCCAGAGATAAGTTTGAATTTCGCAGAAGATTTCCTTGTTAAAAAGAGGAAAATATGTTGTCCAAGGAGACTCTTACTAAGAGATCTCATTCAAATTGTTTGAATTGTGTAAAACCTTCGCCGTTTTCAGATAACAGGGCTCACTTTACTTAAACTATGATTTGATTTGGTCTATAATTATGATGACGTTTAAAATGCGTGTTACGAGCATAAAGTGTGAAAAAGGTTTTTACTCCCTCGAAGTGGCAAGTAGTAACGTGTATGTGTTTTTTACTTATATTTCAGCGTACGTGGCGTTTGTCCGCGTGGCGCAGGAGCGAGGCATAGTGGCTGACACGGAGTGCGACTACGCGCGCGCGGTCGGTGACTTCTTTAGTGGAGCCTGCGCCCCAGGAGCTCAAGACGCACAGCACGCGCTCTCGGAGTCGGTTAGTCTCGTAGCCCTAGAATATGTTCTCCAAGTGGCTTTACTCACGTGTAACCTGGGCAGAACGTAACCTTTAAAAATTCAAAGCGCTTCATTTATTTTAAACCTTAGAGGACTGTGGGACTTAAAGCACTCAGAGATCAAAGTAATTCATTGATTAATTTATTCAATATCCTGAAGTTCTATAATACGATTAAACTAATAAATAGTTTGTGACTGAAAATGTAAGCCCTCCGCCGCATAACAAAACAAAATCATTCCATCTCTGATCCACATGCTTGGGATCTTTCGATCGACAGTTTTTTCTGGGATTCCCTTTACGCATGCGAGTCTGGACAGTGAATGCCATAGATTCACTGCCCAGACTTACGATCCAAAAGTGCACGCTACCGCCACATGCAGAAGTACTTGGCCATGTGCGTCGTGGACACACAAAGTACTAAACCATGAATTATATCTAAGCTAACTCTTAAATATCTATCCAACAGGACTACAACGCCGCATCCCTCTGCTCCTCGTGCCGGGCTGCCAGCTGGGCCGTCGTTAACAGCACCAACCGTAAGAACATTGTGTATCTATCTATTATTTAATGAATTTCATGTTTCCGTAGAAGGAGTGCCCACGTCAGGCAGTCAGTCATCGTCATGCTAGTTCGCTTCTGACTTCTGGATATAATATGCCTCCTTGTTTGTCTTTAGCCATGGCATTTTTTGCGTTCTCTCATAGATCGTCATTCGATCTGACATCTTACCCTTATAAGTGTCCTTGTGACCAATTAATAATGAAGCCGGCCAAGTGCGATTCAGACTCGCGCACGAAGGCTTCCGTACCATTAACTATAAAAACGGCAAAAAAAAAACACATTTGTTGTATGGGAGCCCCCTTAAATATTTATTATATTCTGTTTTTTAGTATTTGTTGTTATAGCGGCAACTAAAATACATCATCTGTGAAAATTTCAACTGTCTAACTATCACGGTTCATGAGATACAGCCTGGTGACAGACGGACAGCGAAGTCTTAGTAATAGGATCCCGTTTTTTCCCTTTGGGTACGGAACCCTAAAAACTGTCAATATCAAAAGTCACTTTCAGCTGGTTTGTCTCTATCAAATTAACTTATCAACAGCGAACATAGATAAGTTAACCCGCCTGTCAATTCTTTGACCAAAATATCAAGTCTATGACCAAGCGGTAGTTAAGTTATTGGAAAACCTCTCAGTGCCCAAAAAACTGACTGTCAAACAACACAAATCATGGTGAACATCCCGTTGTGTGACCTAATTAACTAACCAATGTATTGTATGCATTCCAGCGATCTGCACGTGGGACTCAACTAACCAGTACTTCGGCAACAACGGGTCGCTTGCCTGTCTCGCCGATCCCATCTCCGACATCGCTGTGCTCAACACACAGAATATCGCTGGTCAGTCTACGCTTTTTAATAACACAAACTGCATTAAAAAAATTGCAAGAAAACCCACACAACATAATCTAGCAGCTCCATAGCTATTTTACTATAAAAACTATCGTAGTTTGACGAATTCATTACGGATATAAGCGGGTTAAGCTCCATAGCTGCCCATAAAGAGCAAAGCTTGTGTTATGGGAACTAGGTAACTGCATGATATACTTAATACATTACGTTACCTACATAGATATTTTAAAAAAGTAGAATGAATACTGAAGAAATATCAGCACGCAGATCGAAAAAATATTTATCCCGAAAGGTGGGAATCAAACGTTGCAGGCGGACGTTCGCCCGCGCTACTTACTTCTATGCAGCGCGCATAGAAGTAAGTAGGGTAGAAGTTATCTTTAAATCGTGCTATCTAATTTTTTAATTCGTAAATAGACCTTTCTTGTCCAGTAAGATAAACCATCTCATCTTTTAGTGACGATATGGCTGACGATGTTAGACGTGTTTAAAAGTGTCAACGGTCACCCCGCGACATATAGGGTGGGGGTTGATACTCGAGTTTTTTTTACTGCTAACCTAGGTACATATGTGACGTGCAGAACTGAACTGTTGATAAAAATTACAATGCCTTTATTAACTTATAGGTTTCATATTCACAATCAATCATTTCTTTGATAATAAATATAATAACACAAGGTTATAGTTCAATTTTCTCTGGTATATAGTGTCTTGTAAATAAGAATTTAGTAAACGTTTTTGATAAATAAAGAAAATACAACACAATACAATTAATTATAGGTAACTAACACGTCAGTCAGATCTTAAAAAGGTTTCTATTCTATCTATTTAAGTAATTTGTTTTCCCTTTCCGTTAGCTAATATAGTTTTCTGTCCCTCTCCAGCGCACCTGCAAGCCCTGAACCTGCAAGCGTCCTCGTTCCGCGCGCTATGCCGCAACAACTCGTTGGCGATGAACCCCGGCATCACCGTCGACGACGGCTGCGCGCTCGCGCACGTGGTGGATGCGGAAGTCGTCACAAGGAGGTCTGCTGACTACCATTTATTCACTACTGCCTATCACCATTTATTAAATAAAACGTCTAGAGCGAGTTGGACTCTAGGAACGAGGGTTCCGTATAATTGTATAAATAAAGGACCTTACTTCTTGCCAAGTTTCATGATTCTGGGTCAACGGGAAGTACCCGTTAACCCAGAATCATGAATATAGAGTACCTATAGGATTTGTGTGCATGTGGTTCCCTTGGAAAATTTAAAAAAAAAAGGATATAAACGGCTGTAACTTTTGATTGCGTTAACTTAGATGCTTGATTTATATCGCGGCTCCAAGAGGTTACGAACCTGAGTATTATGATGTGAATTTCAACTCGATACCTCCACGCGTTTCTAAAAAGAGGGTTGACAGACGGACAACAAACTGATCCTATAAGGGTTCCTTTTGCGTTACGGAACCCTAAAAAACTACCTTATTATCATCACCTACTTATCTCATCATCATGATTTCTATTGCAAAGCGACCTCACTGGCTGTAGGTCGGTCGTGTGGGTTCCTCCTACACGTGTCTTGTTCATACTAACGAGAGCTCTTCCTCTTCCTCAGAGACGACCCGCTGTGGAACAGTCTAAACGTACTGCTGGACGCGCTGGAGGAACAGTTCGGGACCAACGCGGGCGGCGGCGCGCAGCTCGTCAATCTCGAGCTCTTCTCGGCTTTCGATGCCGTCTCCAACCTGCTCTTCAAGGTGAGCTCTCCATCACGTCAGTCGTTAGGCTGGCCATTAGCTGCAACACCCGCAGACAGATAAAATCTGTTCATGTTTCATCATGTTTCTGTCATCATCATCAGCCTACATTAGTCCACAGCTGGACATAGGCCTCCCCTAATGAGCGCCATAGCGCCCTGTCTTCAGCTTGCCGCATCCAGCATCTGCCAGCAGTCTTTCGCGAATCGTCATCCCACCTGGTCGGAGGGCATCCTACACTACGTTTGCCGAGTCGCGGTCTCTACTCAAGAACACGTTTACCCCAACGGTTGTCGGTTCTTCCCGAACTATGGCCAGCCCACTGCCACTAATCCTTAGAGCTATGTCGATAACCTTGGTTCTCTGTCGGATGTAGGTATTCGTTGCGAATCCTATCCTTCAGAGAAACTCCGAGCATGTTTCTATACTAAGGCCTTAATAGTAGCAAAAGTCATTTGGTTTTCTCTTAATTGATATGTCACAACAAACCCCTACCAAACTGTGCCTGTTACTATCGTAGTTTGACGAATGTAAGCGCGTTAACGCCTCAAGCTAACCTTAGGTACTACAGTCGTGGCCTTCCAGCTTGCTCCTCATTGCAGCCCTTGCGGTCCGCGTTGTACAGGCCTTGAGCTTTGGTCTCGCCCTTCATTTCAGCTTTTCTAACGTGCTGCAATGCTGACCGCGCTCTGATCGCCTTGGCTTGCGTTACGCTGCGCGTTCGGCCATCATCATCGCGGCCAGCAAGCCAGATACTGCCTGTTGTTACAAGGTGTATTGCACCATTCGCAGCGAGTACCTACGCCAAAATCCGTCTCGTTCCTCGTTGCTGCCTTCTTTCCTAAACTGGCCGCAACGCCCGCTGTGAAACACTCCGTAACTTAAAAAAATTAAAATTCCGTTACTTAAAAAAAAAAAATTATTTAATTTATCTCAAATATAATCTTAAAAATTTAAATATTAGCATGCTAAACATAAGTAAAAGTATGAGAACTTTATTAATTTTAAGAACATTGTACCTACCACCATACTTTCGCAAATAAAATGATTTGATTTGATAACTCGGTCAGCACCCAGTACTACAGATCCTCACAGTAATGTACTATTCCCCAGGACTCCACGATCGGTCTGACGGAGCCGACGAGTGCGTCCCCGCACGCCGCTGCCTCCAACTACATCGAGCTGTTCCGGCACCTGGACGCCTGCAACGCCGCACCCTCCGCCACCACCCCCGCGCCAGCGCTGGCCACCACCACGCGCGCTCTGTTCTCGCTGCTGATTGCCTCCGCGCTCGCTAAGATCGTCTTCAACTAGGTCTACCCATCTAGACTTGATTAGCGGGTCCATATCATCAATTCCTCGATCTATGCCATTCAGCGGATGGCTCACATGCAACACTCGATGGCTATCAGTCTGTTTGGTACGCTTGGGCTTCCTCCGCTAGGATTCCTGCCCACACGCCAACGAACAGATTAATTTAGTGGAATTCGGTGTTGTTAGTTAAGATCGTTTTCAACTCTGTTCATATAATTATCTAAGCAAGCGCTTCTGGACATAAGCCTCTTTCTCTCGCCTATTAAAATAATTAGAAATTCGTATTACCAAAGCCGATCCTCGCTTGTATTGTAAACCGTGTAATGTAACAGATTCAGAGTCCGAGACCCCGTAAAACCGTTTTTAGGTTAGTTCATTAGTAGGTACGCATAGGTAAGTTAAGCTAAGGTCATTTATTCTTATTTCATCGTGTGTGTATTTTATTGCAACGAATTTACCACCTAAACAGGTGTAGGTACCTAGATACCTTTTTTATTTTTTTTTATTATTTTTAACTTACTATGCTGTGTTTATTTATCAAATGTCGTTGATGATTGTGTTTAAACTACTATTTTAAGTAAATATATGTATGTACATATATTTATATCACCTAGATAAGTATAATTAAACTATGCTCTGTAATTATGTAAATGTGTTTCTATTTTGATTTAATTGTCTTAATAAAGTTTTCTAGAAATATCTAGATGTTTTTTATGCAACCTCGTAAGGTAGGTAGACGTTATTTGTTTTGAATAAATAATAAAACCTATTTTTAGACGAATTTCAGAATACTTCCTATAGTGGTCCCAGTCTTTCGGACCACAAATGTGACAGTTGTCACTTGTTAACAAGATAAAGTTAAAAACTACAACCCGACCCGACTACGTGAAAGTTATAAAAGTTTGAAACATTTACATTGACAAAATAGAATGACGTATCGGTCATATTTGATAGGCATAGAGTTGAAAATGAAAATAGGTCGTAGGTATTGTAATTTTTCTCTATGGGGCCTGCAGCCTGCGGCTACCTAAACTTTAATACGCGTTTTGAAGGCTTATTCGGGGTCGGAGCCCTAAATCCTATAGCCTATAACCATCGGGGTATTGAGACGAATCAATCGATACATAATTTGTTGAAATCGAACCAGTAGTTTCAGCGCTACGTGGGAACAAAGAAATCGGCCACATACATACAAACATACAAATATACAAACATACAAACATAGGGTGCTAACCTCATAACCCTCCCCTGTCGGTAGTCGGGTTAAAATAGGTAACAACTTGTTAACAAAAAAAATTAACCGCAGAAAAAACTGTGAAGAAATAAACCTTTTTTAAGGTTTTTACCCGACTACCGACAGGGGAGGGTTATGAGGTTAGCACCCTATGTTTGTATGTTTGTATATTTGTATGTTTGTATGTATGTGGCCGATTTCTTTGTTCCCACGTAGCGCTGAAACTGCTGGTTCGATTTCAACAAATTATGTATCGATTGATTCGTCTCAATACCCCGATGGTTATAGGCTATAGGATTTAGGGCTCCGACCCCGAATAAGCCTTCAAAACGCGTATTAAAGTTTAGGTAGCCGCAGGCTGCAGGCCCCATAGAGAAAAATTACAATACCTACGACCTATTTTCATTTTCAACTCTATGCCTATCAAATATGACCGATACGTCATTCTATTTTGTCAATGTAAATGTTTCAAACTTTTTACCCGACTCCCAACAGGGGAGGGTTATGAGGTTAGCACCCTATGTTTGTATGTTTGTATATTTGTATGTTTGTATGTATGTGGCCGATTTCTTTGTTCCCACGTAGCGCTGAAACTACTGGTTCGATTTCAATAAATTATGTATCGATTGATTCGTCTCAATACCCCGATGGTTATAGGCTATAGGATTTAGGGCTCCGCCCCCGAATAAGCCTTCAAAACGCGTATTAAAGTTTAGGTAGCCGCAGGCTGCAGGCCCCATAGAGAAAAACTACAATACCTACGACCTATTTTCATTTTCAACTCTATGCCTATCAAATATGACCGATACGTCATTCTATTTTGTCAATGTAAATGTTTCAAACTTTTATAACTTTCACGTAGTCGGGTTGTAGTTTTTAACTTTATTTTGTTTGATAGAGTGCTAACCCGCACTCTGGGTATCTCTAAGAAATGAAATAAGTCCCAAAAATTATCGGTTTCGGCGGGATTCGAACCCGCGCCCCACCCTCAGTACGGGTGTGCTCTAACCAACTAGCTTTCTGACAACAAGTCCTAAAAAGTTCATCTGAAATGAAGAGATGGCGCCACACGTTCCTAAGATACGTAAAAAAATATTAATAATAGCTTTCGGCGGCTAGCGTCAGGAACTCTATAATTTAAGTTAATTTATTTCTTTCTTCGACTGCCCGATGAAAGCCAAGGGATAGATAGATACAATATCACTAATTCAACCTCTATGGTATTGATAACTGGCAGAGTTCACTTTGCACAATAACAAAAAGTTATTTCTTCCGGGGACACCTATCGCGTCGGTTGTCGTAACGAAACGTAGTATAGTATCACTATCTCTTTCCATCAGTACAAGAATGAAAAGGACAGCCACTTCCTTTCGCATGACATGCGTGACGCTCGCAACCAGTTTCAAAGCAGAAATGGCCGCAGCTAGTTTTTGTTGAACAAATATCGGTATTAGAATCAGTTTTCAAGCTATAATGTCAAAAGAACGACGAAATATCAGCCCTTTGTGGAATTTTTTCACGAAGATTGGTGACCCCGAGGCATGTAGGGCGACTTGCAACCTCTGTTCCGGAGTGCTCAGCTATAGAAGCTCAACTGGAAACCTGAACAGCCATCTAAAGAAACGACATGGCGCTTGTTACAATAAATTGACAAAAATTATCAAGATACGTAATGAAGACAAAAGTGGTAAGAACAGTTGTGAAACCGTTTTCTTTGTAAAACAGTTATTTTATCGTAGTACCGTTAACCTACTAGGTACCTACTACTGAATAAGTACAAAATAACAACACGACTGCTTTTCCTTCCTGTTATCCTGTAACTGTAGCGTACAATCGGTCCGGTTTAAATGAAATAATGATACCATGCCAGATTTTCGTGAGAATGTCCTAACTTATTATTACATATTGTGCTAGGTACAATAAAAGTTTTGGACTAAAATCTTCAGAATAGATAAGTAACTTTCTTGTATCCTATAATCCTATATTATAGTAGGTAATAAGAAAAACTCAATGGAAAGACTAATTAATTTGTTTCGTTACCAAACCCGTATGTATAAGCTGAATGAAAAGAGGTAATCTCTTGAACTTTGTCTGCATGTAACGAAACGTTTTAGCCCAACAAAATGTCAGACCGACTGTCATTCAGTCGACCGGGACCGACATCGACATGAAATTTTACAGTTTTTGTTGCGTTGCATTGTAAAACCAATCGTTATTTTCGTTATAAATATACTTGATTCGGTAACGTTGTGGTATCTCGGTCGGTGTGTAAAAGTGAAGTGATAATGGGAAGGAGAGGGGAGACCAATATCATATGGCGTTGTTTCAAAAAACAGGACGACTATCAAGCCGTGTGCACGATATGTCACGCTTGTCTGAGCTACAAGACGACTACAGGGAATCTTCGGCAACATCTGCAAAAGCAACACCAGTTTATGTATAGAAAAATCTATGGTGCGGAGGAAAGTACTGTGGATGGTGAGGTGTTCTTGAGATCGGTCCATTTTGACGCGGGAGAGATGTTTCGAAGCATCATCTGACATAATAATTTGGTTCTTTTAAATAAACTTTAAAACGCCTTCGAATTCCTTTATTTTTCAATGTCAATACTACCTAGGTACCTCGGGATCATTCTCTCTAAACAATATCAAAACAATTTGCAAAATCGGTTCATAATTTATGGAGAAATCGACGAACATAGGTACAACCGCTGAACATGGAACCTCCTGTTTTTCTAAGTTGGTTAAAATTAATTAAATTATCCATCCAACGTTTGCATCAAATATCAAATTAACATCAAAGTGCTTTATGCATTTTCTTTAGACCTTACAGGACTCTTGGACACGTCACAAAATAAAAATTACATAAGTACGTAGGTACCTAATACTAGGAAATAAAGTGATCACTTTGATTTTTTGTTCACTTCAATCTTTTTAAGGTAAAGAAGCGAACAAGAAACCTTTACCTTGTTAGGATGTTAGTTATCGAGTTGGAGCAAAAGTTCCAAGATTTTTTATCGTATAGATTCTAGATAATCTGATAATTATTTTGTAGTAAGCCTTTTTACAAAGGACATGTTTGACAATTTGTTTGAATTTATTCATTGAAAGTTTTTGCAACTCACTTGGAGTTTTGTTGTAGAAGCGTATACACTGCCCTCACATCGTTGCTATTATCTTTACATCGGGTGTTGTTGAAATTCCTTCAGTTATTCAGATAGATGGCGATAGTAGTATCGATTGTTTGGAATGAACGAAGTACCTATTTTGGAAACCATTGGAAACTATCAAACTCGCAGAGTAGGTGCTACTTCTTACCTTACCTATTATCCAGGTCCTCCAGGTATCTGCTTTATTGTAGGTAAAATAGTATAAATTAGGCCTACAGTCTACTTTGTTCGTTGGTGATTTAAACTTCCGCCAGGCAGGAGTTATAGTGGTCTGTGGTTTAAACAACAAAAGAGGACTATAGACTGCCTATAGTTTTCTAAACTCATTTCTTGTAATTATTCAAACGCAAAATAGGTAGCTAAGTAACCATTACCACACCTCTTTCCTGAAATTAAGCAAATATTTTGTCGACATGTGCTGCTTACCGGTACCACTGGTACATACAAGTACATACGTCATTCAATAATGTTGTGATCTTAGTAAAAACTACTGATAACGGTGGTGCATTCACGAAAGTTCTACTGGAGCGGCTAGATGGCGCCAGCTGTCAGTAAAACCCGAGTAAAACAAGAAAGTTAGGTTTCAAACCGGGTCTTTAAAACGTGATTTGCCAATACCACTAGAAATTAAAGTTTTGTAGTTTTTAGGGTTCCGTACCCAAAGGGGGTCCCATACGGGACCCTATTACTAAGACTCCGCTATCCGTCTGTCTGTCTGTCTGTCACCAGGCTGTATTAATGAACCATAAAGTTAGACAGTAAAAAAATTCTCACACTCTTGGCAGACTTTCCATGCTTAGACTTAGAACACTCGATGAAGTCTGCTTTTGACAAAATAAACAATCAAAATCATCCGTTTGGGAGCTACGATGCCGCAACAACCTACTGACTGATACTCGTAGATACAATACACACAGACACATAGATAGATCCACCCGTCAAACTTCAAACTTATAACAGCCCTCTTTTTGTGTCGGGGCCGAATAGTATTAGTATAAAAAAAACGTCGTAAAAATATAGGTAGGTAGGTACTTTAGATTTTACTATAACTTTTTTGTTTTTGGTATCTAGGATTCTAATGGTGAAAGATTTTCCCTAATCACAATCAGTCTATTCAATTCAAACAAACAAACAAATCTTTCCTCATTTTAAGTAGTTATCGTGACATAACTGTAATAGTTAGACATACATAGGTATTATCTTAGAATAATTAGGCATAGAAACGCAGTAGGCGCGCGCGAAGTGAAGCAATTTCAAGGAAGCCTTTAAAGGCTTCCTACGTCGCTCGACGCGTCAGTACTCAAGGTCAAGGCCTACTAGTAAGAGCTCTATAAATTTGCAATAAAAATGACTTACTGTGCTGTGAAAGGGTGTCACAACTCTTCACATAATCATCAGAAACAATCGAAGATTCCATTTCACAGGTAAGTACAACCTAGCATCTTATATTCCGGAGTAAAACATTAGTTTAGGCACAAAAATAAATCGTAAACAAAACAGACGCCATTACAAAAAAATGTTGCTAGCTATAGATCAAAAAACATTTTACCCCATAGATAGCTATTTGTTTTTTCTATTTCTACTGTACACTGGTAGGACTTTTATTTGCCAGATATTTCAGGGTTACCTCCTATCTTACCTGGATTTTAAGTTAAATATGTACCATAGGTACAGGGACGAGAGAAATTCCACGGACGTAGTCCACTAAGAAAGAAATAAAGTGAAGCACTCAATAGGTAGTCCACCTCCCTCTGTACGTACGCTTACGCACTGACATTCGCACATTGACCTCACAGTCCACCAAACCAGTGCTCCGTCACTCGCGCTCAGTTTTGAGTTATTTACCTACAGTTTTCGCGGGTAGCGCATTCGAGGGCCGCCCGCCGCCACAGATTAGGTAGGTAGGTAAATGTTACTTCGCCGCGCCGCGCGCAAACTGCATATTGTTTTTGTGTCCATAAATGTTTATTTATATCGTGTACCTACATTATGTCTTCTATCTTGTTTTAAATGTGATAGTCATTGACTCCTTAAAAAATTAAAATGTTAAAATTTCCCTATCTTATGGGAAAAATGTTAGTTACTTGCAACATTATTTGTGCACTTGTGTGCGTGTCGGCTCATGTAATAACGTGCCGCTTACGCACACATTGGTTAAGAATAAGAATAAGAATAAGAATAAGAATAAGAATAATTTATTGTAAAATTGTGTGAATCATAGTTACATGAAGGTCTTATAACGAAATTATAATAATTGTATCAACAATTTTATCCTATTCGGACATACAATAATATTTTTTTTTTTTTTTTAAATTAGGTACATAGGTTCAAAGTTACACCTACATCTTATTATATAAAAGTATCATAATGAATTATTAATCGTACATATTGTAGGCAGACAGAGACCTAATTTTCGAAAAATTCCTTTAAATTGTAGTGAACTTTATTAACAAGCCATTTCCTTAACTTAAATTTAAACATATTTCCATCAAGTTGTTTTATTTCCACTGGTAAATTATTGAATACTTTAATAGCTGTAATATATGTGCTTTTGTGGAACATTGAATTGTTAATTTGAGGTATACATAGGTTAAATTTATTGTTTTTTTGCCTCAACTTTGAGCGGAATTTTGTGTAAAACTATCACTCTATGTCTAGTTACTCTAAGGGTATTATGGTATCGCAGACTTATAGATAGACCCAAAGATTTAAATCTTTGCCTAGATCTACCAGTAGGTACAAAACAGGTTTAGGGATTACCGAAGGGGATTACCTTCCTTTTTATGTAATTCCTAAATCTGACTCACCTAAAAATTCACGTCAATTGGACATCAAAAACAAACTTCTCGACGCTTCTATTAATGAAAAATATAAAGTCAACACAACAGTCAAGTGACTACCTACGTGACTTTATTCATCTCGACATAACAGCTCGCTCCCAATCTGAAACCAGTCTTACACGTCTGCAACAACGCTTACAATCGCTTGAACATGACCTTGTTTACATCGCATTCTAATTTCAAAACGATCCATGTACAACATACTAGACTCTATTCGCATACTTATGTAGAATTAGTAAGGCTTATATTTAAATGGGTATAAAACGTGAGGTGTTGGGAAAATAGAGGCGAGTATAAAGCTACATGTTTTGAGCGGCGAGCTGGCAACGCCGCGCGTATTGATCGAGAGTTCTCGTTGCTGAATCTAGAATTGAGAACCGCGATAGAGCGTCCAGCCAAGTTCTGAAAGAAATTGGCATGGCGGCGGCGGCGGCGACGTAATAGCAGTGACTAGAGTCACTAGTGCTTTTCACGAAAGAAGACCTCTCGAAGCAGCGCTGTCGGCGGCGGCGGCGGCGCCAGTGCGACCGAATATTTTGGTAAATTTATGGTTGAAAAAATAATGTTTCACTATTTCCTGCGGGAGTTCTTTCGCGAAAAGTGCTCTAGAGTCGATCTAACGAGTGATAGGATGAGATCGAAGATAAATATATGGAAACTTTTTATATGGCAATGCTTACCTAATTAATTAGGTAGTAGTTAGACACACTTAAAAAAAAAATTAAAAAAATTAAAAAAAAAAAAGGCATTTTTTTGGAGGATTTTTTTGCGGAATTGTTACTAAATATTTTCATCCTTATATTTTGCAATGGATTTCCGCAAGGTAACGCCTGAATCAATTATTTACACTTAAAATACTTTTTATTATGCATGACAGCTTGAACTCCATAAAACAAATAGTCGATGACTGGTCGATGATTATTATTTTGCTGAAGGTCCGCCTGCGACGCAGGAGGTTGCGGGTTCGATTCCCGCCTTGTAACGAATATTTGTACGATTTGCAGGTATTTGTTCCGGGTGTTCTGGTCGTTTTCTATGTATGGTAAAAAATATGTATCTATGTAATGTATTGTATTATATTATGTATATCAGTTATCTAGTACCCATAACACAAGCTCTGCTTAGCTTGGGGCTAGATAATGCTGTGTAAATTGTCCAGCATTAGGTACCTATTTATTTATTATTATTGTTAGTATTCGGTACTTGCATAGTTCGAAGAAGTTGTACTTTGCAGTGCTACTTAACGTTTCGAACAAGTTATACTTCCATAATTTGGCATGTTTTAAAAAACTATAAATTGATTACAAACAAGATAAAGTTAAAAACTACAACCCGACTACGTGAAAGTTATAAAAGTTTGAAACATTTACATTGACAAAATAGAATGACGTATCGGTCATATTTGATAGGCATAGAGTTGAAAATGAAAATAGGTCGTAGGTATTGTAATTTTTCTCTATGGGGCCTGCAGCCTGCGGCTACCTAAACTTTAATACGCGTTTTGAAGGCTTATTCGGGGTCGGAGCCCTAAATCCTATAGCCTATAACCATCGGGGCATTGAGACGAATCAATCGATACATATTTTGTTGAAATCGAACCAGTAGTTTCAGCGCTACGTGGGAACAAAGAAATCGGCCACATACATACAAACATACAAACATACAAATATACAAACATACAAACATAGGGTGCTAACCTCATAACCCTCCCCTGTTGGTAGTCGGGTAATTACTAAATACCTAGTGATAATGGGTTTGGTTTGGAAGTATCACTTCGATAGCGCGATCAAATTTCTCAAGTGGCGACATCTAGTTAAATTTGACTCTAATTTAGTTTAATGTGGTGTGATGAGTGATTTGATGGATGAAACATTGAATGAAAAACATCTTGGTAACGCCCGTTGCCATGGAAACCATTTGCTAGGTACGTACGATTGATGTGAAAATGAAAAGTATCATGTGATGATGCTTTACATACGTTTTACGGCGGCGGGCGGCGCAGCGGCGGCGGCGGCGCACCTATTAAATTCCTCGAGGGGCAAATTTTCCATGGGACCACCTCAAACCTTTATACAACAAGAAAAAAATAAAACCGGCCAAGTGCGAGTCGGACTCACGCACGAAGGGTTCCGTACCATTATCTAGCCCCCTTAAATATTTATTTTATTCTGTTTTTTACCCGACTACCAACAGGGGAGGGTTATGAGGTTAGCACCCTATGTTTGTATGTTTGTATGTTTGTATATTTGTATGTTTGTATGTATGTGACCGATTTCTTTGTTCCCACGTAGCGCTGAAACTACTGGTTCGATTTCAACAAATTATGTATCGATTGATTCGTCTCAATACCCCGATGGTTATAGGCTATAGGATTTAGGGCTCCGACCCCGAATAAGCCTTCAAAACGCGTATTAACGTTTAGGTAGCCGCAGGCTGCAGGCCCCATAGAGAAAAATTACAATACCTACGACCTATTTTCATTTTCAACTCTATGCCTATCAAATATGACCGATACGTTATTCTATTTTGTCAATGTAAATGTTTCAAACTTTTATAACTTTCACGTAGTCGGGTTGTAGTTTTTAACTTTATCTTGTTAGTATTTGTTGTTCAAGCCGCAACAGAAATACATCATCTGTGAAAATTTAAACTCACTAACTATCACGCACGGTTAGGGTTGCCATATTTGGCTAGGGTCTCGTCGGGACGTTCTAGGATGTAGTGAACAAAACGCGCAGATATAGTATTATAAACATTTATTTTACTACCATACATAACATAACGTTGAATTAAATGTTCTAATTAGGTACTTGAATGGCCATACTTTTCAGAAGATTTTGCTTTTTTCAACAATTCTGTGATTTTTAACATATTTGTAAAACTCTGTGCAGGTCATGTTATAATTAACTTGACACTGTAAAATAGACTCCACAGTCCCTGGCAGAAGACGATTTCGTTCATCAGTCCACTGGGCCGACATTAACGAAAAAATTCTTTCCACAGTGGCGTTGTGGGAAGGGATTGCAAACAAATAGGTACTCGCATAATTTCAACAACTGGCATTTTCTTTCACGATTTTCAGTTTCCTTAAAAAAAGAATCGATTTCTCTTTCACCGAATTGATCGAGTTCCAGTCTTCCGAGGCAAGTTTAGCTTCTACGAAGCTCTTGAGATACGTATGTTGCTCAAAGAGATTGTCGCCGAGCGCAGCGCGCGAATTTTAAATCGGGACATTTTAGTGTTTTGTCGGGACGTCGGGACAGTGAGCCTAAAGACAGTGACAGTCCCGATATTATATCGGGACGGATGGCAACCCTACGCACGGTTCATGAGATACAGCCTGGTGACAGACGGACAGCGAAGTCTCAGTAATAGAGTCCCGTTTTTACCCCTTGGGTACGAACCCTAAAAAACATCAAAAACTATTACAAAGTGGCGAGGATATTACCAAAAATGTAGCGAAGTGATTTTTAAAAAAAATTGCCTAGGTATATTGTTTTTAAGCTTGGTGGGATTCATCATCATCAGCCTATATTAGTCCACTGCTGGACATAGGCCTGGCGGAATTAATAGGTACTAATCCCTCGGGAACATCATTTTTATAGGACTCATTTGAGATCATTCTATAGCCAACAGCGAAATAATTCACAATCGGTCCATAATAATAATTAGCGGCGAAATCGATGAATATGCATAAAAAAACATAAAGCCGAACATAAGAACCCCCTCCTTGAAGTCGGTAAAAATAGCCTATAAGCCTGCTTGCCTGCCTACAAGAGATACCTAGGTACCTACTATGAATACAAAATGGTAAACAAACAACTCCGCAGTTGTCCTATTTGACCAGCCGTCACCCCGACACCCACCGCGCACAGCGTAGATAACAGTATGTAGGTAGGCATGCACAACAACGGAAGAGCGGCAACGTCGCGAACCGGTTACGTTCGGTGAGAGCGGGCCCTTATTATTGTTCCCCTTTTGTATTTTGTGAAGCTTTTTATTTTATCGAACTTTTGGAAAATAACGCTGCATGTGGGCATAAAATCGATTATGCCCACATGCATGCAGCGTGTTTTTACTGTATAACCAACCCCACAAATGCATGCTGCGCCGAGTAACGTTGCATTCATCGTAAGAAACAATTCAAAAATTTTACTCACACACAAACATTAGGTAGGTGACAACCTGCCTACCTAATCAAAAAAAATATTGTTGTGTGATAATTTATTTTGTACCTGCATCTTATGTACCTAGGTCTTATTTAGGATTGATTTTACCCACATATAGGTACTAGTTTTAAATAATAATTATTATTAAAAGCTTGATTTTTGAAGTTTCCTATAATATAAATTAAGAAACGTTATTACAAAACCCTAGATTACCGTTATTTTGTTAATAACGTTCATAACGAGACCTTTCGACCTTCCCAGAATAATGCCCAAAAATGTCCGTGATGTCGGCCAGAAGCTCGCCCACGTTAATTTCAAATCATTTACGAAGAGAGATGAAAATAAATCGCCGTGGGCGTGTATTTGGCTGCAGGATCGAGAATAGGTTGTTAGGTTATTTGAATCGAAAGAATTTCCCTGGTGTTTCATTGCATAATCGTAAGAGACGTAACGTCGACGTATGCGTAATAAATCAGGGGCTGCGGTAGTGGCCCTGCCAAGTCTACAACTATCTCAAATCAAAACTAGGACCTGAAAATTGTTTGAGGCACTCTTCCTAACGTATTGACGCGTTTAGTTTCTCTTTTAAAACTAAGTTTATGTATGTCACTGGCAAGAGCGGAGTCCCCTAACACAAGCAAATGTTTTGCTTAAATGGAGGCTCCCAAATACAAATTTATATTTGTAAAAAAGGTACTGCGATAAACGTTTTTCGTTTAATTTCCTACTCGCTCACTCTTCCAGCCGCTACGGGGTGGTTCCTTTGCTGCCGAATCGGTTAGGAGTTAGGATAGGATGTGGAATTCTCTCCACACCATATTCATGCTATAGCCCCTCACTGTTCATTTTCAAGCGCAAAGTCATGACGATAGATCTCTTTATGTGCATATGTAACTATAGTATTTGTTATTAGCAACGTTATAGTATTTATGTATATCAATGTACTTATTATAGTATGTAATAGTTTATTATATAAGTAGGTTAAAATTTTATGTTTTGTCCGGTATTTATGCACATGTACCCACTTTTATAACTTTATCTCTCTCTCCCAATAAGGTTTTCTGGAAGAGATTTCTTTTTAGGGTTAAATTCGCCTTTGCCATATTTTTTCTAGTTTAACATTTTATTATTGTATTTTTTTGTGCAGTAAAAGAATAAATGAAAGTTCATTTCCTCCGACAGATGCAGACGAAGACTCGAACTCGTCCATAAAGTTCTCGTCTGAGATCTGGTCGAACTTCGACACCGAGGGCGACACCGCGCGCTGCGCCCTCTGCCAGCAGGAGGTCGCCAACACGGTGGAGGACATGAGGGGGCATCTGGAGGAGGAGCATCCCGGTCTCATGATAGGGATACTCAGCAAGAAGGGCAACAGTCATGTAGGTTGATTGGCTTAACTTGTGCAAGCTATAATAATTTGGCGTGTTTTAAAAAACTATAAACTGAATTCCGATTCCTATATAATGTAAATGGGCTTGGAAGGAAGTTCTAATAACGTTACTGATCTCGTGAAGTGTATTGTTATTTCATGTGCAATCACTTGTGTTTACCGCGGGAAAAACCTCGGCAACGTGAGTGAATGTTAATGGCTGTTTAAGGATCTTGTCAAACAAAAAAATAATTTTCTTACAGGCGAAAGACGACAACGATGCAACTGACGACGAAAGAGCGGTCGACCCAATCGAAGAAGAAGTATTCACAGATGTTTTGTACCTCGAAGAAGAAAAACCCAGGCCAGCAAAACGATCGCGACCTAGTCGAACTGCTGATCGCAAATCTACACGAACTTATGAGCAAATAACCGAACCTCAAACACAGAAAATCGAATACACAGTCGTAGAGAAACCGACCGAGTCGAGACCAGAAATAGAGGCTTTTCTCACCTACATTGGCGTCTTACTCAAAAATGTTCCCAAGGAAACATTACCGAAAGTACAACTAGATATTATAAGTTCGATACTCAACGCGCAAATAGCAAACAACACTGCAGTTCCAGTAACTAGTATTGTACCGGTTAGCAACACGATACCCGTTACGAGTGATAACTTGATAAATAACAGTGGTATTTTACAAACTGAACCCGCTAAATATCACCTTACTATTGACAACGGTTTAGTCCAGAGAGTGCCATAAAATCCATCGAGGATTCCTTGTAAATTAGCAATACTATAATTTAGAAAATGAGTCCTCTAAAATGTTTAATACACATATTGATGTAAAGTAATTAATGAGCCTATAAATTTATCAGCTTTGGTAAATAAGAAGTTATTACTTTTATTTTATACATACTAAATTATAAGTAACAATAACACTTAGATTCGGAAAAAAATCGTGTCTGACATGTAACAAGTCTTGTTGTAAGTAGGTAGCATACGCGTAAAATTGTTCAGTACCTACCTAAGTGTGTATTGAGTCACGCACATGCAATGTATGTACGTGATTAAAATAAAACAATATTTTCTAACTCTGTTTTCTTTCTGATTTAAGTGTTAGGTTTATTTTATAACGTTAAAATAATAATGAACGATTATTTTTACGTTACATCCACAGACATCTAACTATTATTTTGGTATATTTGTGGCCACACCGGCCACTTGCGTCCGCCACTGTTTTCATCAAAGACTACCTTTATGCACAGAACTGACACACGTCGCCTGTAAAAAAACAATCACTGTTACGTTACCGAAGATAAATGTTTTGGCTAATGTTTAAAACATCAAAAAATAGGTACATGAAGTAAACAATCATTCATTTCATTCTTAAGATATTTTCTAATAGAGCGTCACTGCCTACCTACGCCTATTTAAGAATTGTCTTAGATTAGTTGTTTTTATTGATGATCGATCAGTAATGGAGACGTTTGATCTAGTTCAAATCAAATTCTTCTTTATTTGTAGTACCTACCTATTTTGATGGTTTGGCAATAATCAATATGGTAGGCAATTTTTATGAAAGATTTTAGATGTCCTATCTTCCACCGTAAACTTGATCTATGACGTTTCACTTCGACATTCAAAATGGCCGCCGCGTCGTCGTCGTCTGTTCATCGCATTGTTTACAAGCTGCTAATTTTATAGCAGTGAAATAATGCTAGTAACTGCTATAATTTATCACGAGTACGGTTATTTAATAAGTTATTAACGGAAATGTCTAGCAACATGAGTGATAGTGATACCGACTGTGATTTGAATCCGTTGGAAGAGGTGGAGAATGGGAGCAATCACAAAATGTAAGTGAAATGGGTTATATTTCACTGCTTCTTTTGTCACTATTTCACAAATAATATTATGGTTATGGACTCCCATGGTGCATTATATATAATTTACGTCACGAACATTTCTCGGTTACTTCACTCTCTATTTGGTATATAGTATTAAATAACGCTTTATTTTATGTAACCTAGGTAGGTAATAAAAGTTGTTGGTTGCAATAGGATTGTTGGTCCCACACGACCGACGCGTTGTTGTTGACACACTGGTACCTACTGCACAGATTAAGTAGGTACCTACAGAATGTAAAATACGTGAATGGTGGTAGTGAACAACGTTACCTAGGTACTTAATATTCTCCTGCGAAATTCGATGTGAAATTATTTGTAAAAAAACCGGCCTACTGCGAGTCGGACTGGCGCACGAAGGGTTCCGTACCATTATCTATTCTTCTTCTTAGTCGTTCACTCTTGGCAGAGTGGTCGTGGTTATGATGTGGTCCTGATGAACGACTGCTCTTGCGATGCGCCGCCATTGCTCCCTGTTGGTTGCGTTGTGGGAGCACTCGGTCATGGTGGACTGTGTAAGAGAGGTGATGAAGTTCGACCGTTGGAGAGTGACCGCGAGACCTCTTGCCCTCCATTCTGACCACGAGACGCTCATTCGAGTCTTCATTCCGTGCTACCATTTCACTATTAGGTATCTCTAAAAACGGCAAAAAAATATGTTGTATGGGAGCCCCCCTTATATATTAGTTTTATTTTATTTTAATTATTTATTTTTAAAGTGAATATAAAATTAAATATTCTGTGAATATTTCAAACGTCTACTTGTTGCAGTTATCAATATCGAGCAAAAAATCACGTTTGTTGTATGGGAGACCCCTTAGATATTTATTTTATTCTGTTTTTTTTGTATTTGCTGTTATAGCGGCAACAGATCTGTATACCTACATCATCTGTGAAAATTTCAACTATCACGGTTCATGAGATACAGCCAGGTGACAGACGGACAGCGGAGTCTTAGTAATAGGGTCCCGTTTTACTGTACCCGTTTTACCGTTTTACTTAAAAATCACGTTGTTCCCGTGTAGGTACCTCTCTATTTTTTATACTCTAACAAATCATATTCAATTTATTATTCATCCAAAAACTCTAAAGGTGTAACGTTTGCAGAAGTGATTTAATTAAACGAAAGCATAATTGAATTAACGTCAATAAACATAGCGTACTAACTTATTAGGTAAGTTGCACGTTATGAGTAATCAGTTTCTGCGCGCGGCTTCGCACACGTAATGTTTCTATAGAAAGGTAAGTTTAGAGGCTATTTGTATCGCAAGAGAACTGGTTTAAGGGTCGAGAACTATACCTACATTTGTTCCAGCCTGATCCGTTCAGCAGTTTAGCGTGTGTACCTATACTAAGGTATGGATAGGTACCTACTCGTCCTATCGCACTTTCGCATTTATAAATGAGTGTAGGTATTAATCTACACAATTCGTTTTGACAATGATCTCAGTGACCTAGAGATGTCCAGCATGAATAGTATAATTAACGTTAATTAATACTGAAATGAAATGTCTTTATTACCGCTATTTTATTATAGTGGTCTAGAGATGTCCTGCATAATAATTAGTAAATTATTAGTCGCGTTAATTATTAACGTTGCAGCGCCGACGACGACGACTCCGAGCAGCCCGCCGCCGCAGTGAAGCAACCGCGCTACAGCGGCGAGCGGTACAACCAGATATGGGACATCTTCGAGAAGGTTATTGTACATGTTTATTATTATACTAGCGGTCCGTCCCGGCTTCGCACGGGTATATTCTATCGCCTATGTTCATCAGGGATAATGTAGGAATCTAATGGTGAAAGAATTTTACAAATCGGTCTACTTTTTTTGAGGCATATTCAATTCAAACAGACAAATCTTTCCTCTCTATAATATTAGTATAGATCGGTGTAAGATGTCCCTATTATGAACGTATGCTGACGATGAAATAAATAGTTTGAAATTCATAGGTGCATTAGGGGTTTTCATTATCATCATCCGCCTATATTAGTCCACTTTTAGACATAATGCCTCGCCTAATGAGCGCCATAGCGCGGTGTCTTCAGCTTGCCGCATCCAGCATCTGTTAGCAGTCTTTCGCAGGTCGTCGTACCACCTATACCGGAGGGCGTCCTACTCTACGTTTGCCAAGTCGCGGCCTCTCACTCAGGTATACGTTATACCCCAACGGCTGTCGATTCTTCGCGAAATGAACTTAATCTTGTTTCAAGTAAATAATGTTTATTAATTGCTAGGTCCCGGGGGAGCGCGGAATCGCCTCGTGCCGGCTATGCCAGCGCAAGCTGTCGTTCCGGACCACCAGCGCCAACCTGAAGAAGCACCTGGAGCACATACATGCGCTGGAGATCAACGCGGGGATCCTGCCTTCCAGGTCAGCTCTTTCATCATCTTACCCTCATAAACGCATACATTGTTTACACAACATCTGATGAGCTAGACTAGACGTTTTTTTGGCACATGTTATGTATGTACCTATACTCAGAATTTGTATTGTATTTACAACCGCCCCGGCTTCGCACGGGTGCATGCATACATAGACGACCTCTGTGGCGCGGTGGGCGATTTTTATAGTTGAATACATTACTAGCTTCTGCCCGCTGCTTCTACGTTTTGTTTCAGTATATTATAAAGAAGCCTATAATGTTAAACCAGACCTAGAACTATATATATGAGAAATTTCAGCCCGATCCGTTGAGAAGTTTTGCTAAAGAAACATGACAGAAATCTTAAATAACTTAGAGTCTGACCACCTTACTAAATAATTTTATAGTCTTTTTAGTAAACTTAAGAGTTCGGAAAAACTCGAAAAGCCGACCAAAAAGGCAGAAGAAAAGGATCCGGATGCAGAGTGAGTATTTATTTATTATTTATTTCACGGGGTTCAGATAGTCAACCAACCCCCAAGGTGGTTCAGTATTTTTGCTATCGTCTTCTTGGGTATCGTTCGTTTGCTTGGTAAAAAATCGCCTCGGGTGCCAGCCCACGCTACTCCGCCACTGATCAAATTATCACAGTAATATTGTAAAAGCGAAATTTTGGATTTTGGATTCACGCCATAACTATTGAATGGATCAGGTTGAAACTACGCATAGCATAGATGTAGCTCTTAGCCTGGAATCAAACATAGGCTACTTTTTATCATAGAAAAGTTTCCATGTGATAGAAATAACCTTTAAACGTTTCCATAGAAACAACGCGTGCGAAGCCGCAGACAGAATAGTAGATTGTTTTACAAGGGACTAAACCATCCCATTATATACGAGGTTGTTATACTCCCGAGCGTAGCGAGGGAGGATGACAAGACCGAGTTATAATGGGTGGTTTTGGCCCGAGTAAAACACTCTACTTTTCACTTCGATTGCGAGAAAATAAAACAATTCAAAATTAGACAATTTTCAGAAATTTTATTAAAAATTAAATGTGCAGTTAGAGCAATTTTGAATGTTTAGTGATATGTTTTTCCCGGGCAATTTTATTTCGGTTCTCTGTGATTGGGATGTGTGTGTAATATTTTGAGTTGATTGTTGTGGAGTAAAAGTTGGAGAGACTCGACTCATGCTTGAGTTTCGTGCATTATTAAGATCTGAGTGCGGCTTCAGCTGAGTTGACATATTCATCCAAACGTTGAAACATTAGTGGGACGTAACTCCTGATAGGCTTTAACTATATTAAGGTATTCTCCACTGATGACAAATTTACGCTCTTTGTTTGTTTTCGTGTTCGGCAGACTCACAGCTTGTAGGTTTGTATCCGTTTCTACGTCTTCTAGCGTTATATTAGCAAGCTCTATTCCTCTGCATGCACCGCTGATTCCATAAATTAAAGCAACCTGTTGAACAAAAAAATAAGTGTGTTATTAATCGTAATAACCTAGGTACATAATTTAGGTATGTAGGTAGGTATCTATTTATTTAGTTTGAGTTGAGTACATAAGTAGTAGGTTACCTTTGTTGCCAAGTATTGTTTATTTGGAGCGTTATTTAAAAATGTTTCGATTTCTTGTGTCGTCAAGACTTTAGATTTTTTTGCCTTGTATCCAGTGGACAATTTCTTCAGTAAAGCCGTTAAATTTACATATTTTTTAATATCGACGTCGTGTCTCGTTTGTAAGGTCATTCTTAACATTGAATATGTGCTCCAAAGAGTCGACGATTTGAATTTTTTCGATAATTCATCAAAATAAGTGAGAAAAACCCCTTCTGTAAAAGAATCCACACGTTTCTCATCTCTCCATTTCATAAAATTTTCGTAACTCTTTAAATATATTCCACGTGATTTTGTCGGCAACAGATTCATAATTATTTCTTTGCCCTTTTCTTCCATTTGCATATTAGCATCTTCACTATCACTTGATGACATTTTTCACGTTCACAATTTGGAAGTAAAAGTCAGGAAGTTAAACGTAAAAGTTTGTGATTTGGAATGAAGAAAATTCTAGAGATTTAGCGCCAATACCATCTTTTTTTTTAAATCTCTATTTAACCCGCAACGAAAGAGTTCGCATTCTACCGTGAAGGGAAGAATCAACCTTCATAAAACATCACCAAGACGGTTCTATTTTCAAAAAAAAGGTTGACGGAGCACCAAGAAGTCGAGTTTTTATGTAAGAGAACGAATGCTTTGTACTGGCTGATGATTTTAGACAAAAATTAAAAAGAAAAATTACTTTTTAGCCCGAGGGATTAAACTCGAGTTTTAGGCCTGCTAAGCTACACTATTATGATACACTTTTCAAGCAAGAGAGGTGAAAACGTAGTTTTTTAATAAATTACGAGCAAACTGTACTTTTTTTAGTGTTAAGCGATTAGGTAGCTCACAGTGTAAAATTTACCCCAATTTTGTTTCATCTCAGTATTATCACATTTATCACAAATAACGTAAAATGTTGATAACTTCTTAATAACGCGGAGTTAGATTATGTTTTTAATTCTGTAGATAAAGGTTTGTTTAAACAATCGTTTAGTTTAGAAATCTCCATCTAATACGGCATTAAAGTGAAGGAAAATAAAAAGAAAATTGATAAAAATGTTAATATTTAATGATCTATTCGTTGACCGTTGTACAAAGTCAACAAGATCAAGTTAAAAACTACAACCCGACTACGTGAAAGTTGACTTGACTTGACTTCTTTGTTATTGGCAATATGCGACTGTTTTGTCACTTTTCTGCCAGTGTCTAGTTCAAAGAAATTTCACAGTCATGAAATGGAGGCGGGGTTAAATTATTAATATGACCGGTAACTACAGAAAAACACCAATAAAAAGGTTTGAAACATTTACATTGACAAAATAGAATGACGTATCGGTCATATTTGATAGGCATAGAGTTGAAAATGAAAATAGGTCGTAGGTATTGTAATTTTTCTCTATGGGGCCTGCAGCCTGCGGCTACCTAAACTTTAATACGCGTTTTGAAGGCTTATTCGGGGTCGGAGCCCTAAATCCTTAATAGCCTATAACCATCGGGGTATTGAGACGAATCAATCGATACATAATTTGTTGAAATCGAACCAGTAGTTTCAGCGCTACGTGGGAACAAAGAAATCGGCCACATACATACAAACATACAAACATATAAACATACAAACATACAAACATACAAACATAGGGTGCTAACCTCATAACCCTCCCCTGTTGGTAGTCGGGTAAAAACTGGCTTGATTATCTGTTATTATATGTATATCTGGTCTTTTTATTACCCGACTACCAACAGGGGAGGGTTATGAGGTTAGCACCCTATGTTTGTATGTTTGTATATTTGTATGTTTGTATGTTTGTATGTATGTGGCCGATTTCTTTGTTCCCACGTAGCGCTGAAAATACTGGTTCGATTTCAACAAATTATGTATCGATTGATTCGTCTCAATACCCCGATGGTTATAGGCTATAGGATTTAGGGCTCCGACCCCGAATAAGCCTTCAAAACGCGTATTAAAGTTTAGGTAGCCGCAGGCTGCAGGCCCCATAGAGAAAAACTACAATACCTACGACCTATTTTCATTTTCAACTCTATGCCTATTAAATATGACCGATACGTCATTCGATTTTGTCAATGTAAATGTTTCAAACTTTTATAACTTTCACGTAGTCGGGTTTTAGTTTTTAACTTTTTAAAATTTTAATAGGTTGCCTAGTTTTTTTTCTTTGTTTTTTTTTGTATATTTTATGATCCGGATATAGCGATATTTTTTTGTAAAAAAATATGAAAATTGGTACATGATCTATCGATGCCGGAGTTTTACTCTAGTGCTTGAAATGATAAAAACTATTGGATTTTGTGATAAAACCGAGATGAAACAAAATTGGGGTAAATTTTACACTGTGGGTGGTACCAATTGTGACCCCCCGGAGGTCTATGTCCAGATGTAGACTAATAAAGTCTGATGTTGCACACTGATACCAGATCCTCAATCAATCCGTTCCCTCAGCCCCGCAGACCCTCGACCATACCGCTCCAAGTCCATCGCGTGGAAGTTCTTTTCCGTCGCGTGCCGCATTCGGCGCCGCGCGCGCTGCAAGCTGTGCTCCAAGGTTTACTCCTACGCAACCACGGTCACTAACTTACTGACGCATCTCGAGAGGTGCCATAACAATGTGCATCTGGAACAGGACGGCCAGCTGTAAGTAGCCGTAGGAGGAGGCAGTACTGTGTAGCAGCGCAGTTAACAGGAAGGCTGCGTTTTCGCAAATGCAACGCAACTGACAACAGGATTTATCGAGTATTGCCAAGAAAACCTAAAAGCGATAATTCTAAAGCATAGGTACACACCTTACTATCCTCGGGCAAACATCCTCAAAATGGACGGCTTCCAATAAAAGACTTGTCCAGGCATTTCAGTTTTGGGCTGTCTCCAGTAGCGTCGGCACCTCTTCACGATCTGGTGCAAGATCTACCACGCCACCACGTTCACTAACTTATTGACACATCTGAGAGGTGTCAGTCATAACAACGTGCGTGCATCCGGATGACAACGGGCAGCTGTACTGTATTAACCACCACATTACCTTACAACGACAAAGGGAACCAACCAGAAGAAGGGCAGTTGATTCATCTTATGTATTGTAAACATTTACACTTCGATCACCATTCCTTCTGCTAAGCGTAAGCATTACGCTACGCTTGTTAGAGCTTAGAGCACGTACAGCAGTGAACGTATCTGTTCAGATGAGGAATGTATTGTGTTAAGTATAGTATATCAGTTATCTAGCGGGTACCCAACCCACACAAACTCAGTTTGGAGCTAGATAATGTGTGAATTGCCCAGCATTTTATATTTATCTCCCTTCCAGCAAGGCAAACCCCACCTCCCCCCTCTGGGCGTACTTCAATTGTCTAGATGAGACGATGCAGCTCGCTTCCTGCCTCATCTGCAAGAAGCGGGTGGACTATTCCGACGACTGCATGGAGCTGAAACGGCATCTCATCAGGAAGCATCCGAACGTAGACCTGGAGGAGAGTAGCACTGTGAGTTAACGGTTCACGGTGATTTAAAGGCGTGAGTTATTAACGACTGGGCTTGTACTTGTAAACAAAAATCGAAGTTTCTCATTCGTTTTCCTACTAACGCAATGGACATATGAGTTGGTTTTGCATGAAAAATAATGAGAATTTTAATTGCGTTTGCCGAGTAGGTCCCCAAATCACTGTGATTTCGGGCAGTGGGTTATTAACAGTCTTTTAGTTCACTGTGATTTAGGCTGATCAACTACTTTGAACTCGATGGAGAACACGGAACGAGTTTGATGTCCACCTTCCAGATCGTCTTACAAATCTAGGAGAATAGCAGTGAGGTCTCTGCGCTGCAGTGGGTCCTAAAAAAACGATTTATGACCCATGAATTTATAAAACTTCAATTTAAATCGATACTGAAACTAATATTTGCGATCTTTCAGGGTAAAACCTTCATGGTGACAGATAGTGGAGACCTGTTCGAGATAGACGTCAACAAAGCGGAGCCCGTGGCTGCTGACTCGGACAACGATGAGGTATAGCTCTTTTCAGTTATCGAATAAACGTAGTTTCAATAGTCAACTTTTTATTGCATTCTTATATGTAGACAGGTAACAGAACACATGTGTCTAACAAATAATCTAACACATCCTACAGGAACAAAGTTAATTTCCGGGATCAAAAATAGCCTATGTTTTTATCCAGAACATCAAGCTATCCGGTACAAAATTTCATCCAAACCCTTTCCGCCGTTTGAGCGTGAAAGAGCAACAAACACATTTAAAATTTGACATCACAGTAATATTATAAATGTGAAAGTTTAGATGTATGGATGTTTGTTTGTCACGCCAAAACTACTGAATGGATCGGGCTGAAATTTTGCATAAATATACCTCTAAGCCTGGAATGAAATAATAGACTACTTTTTATCCCATAAAACACTCCCCACGGGATAGAAATAACGCGTGCGAAGCCGCACGCTAAACTATAACATTAGTGTGATCTTCAATAGGTATCTCTATTTTATTTAGATTTGTTATTGCAGAACGAACCGTACGATGTGGACTACCTGGACGATACACCGTACGATGAACCAGAAGAAGAAATAAAAGTAAAAACAAAACGAAACACTTCGAAAATACGAGTTCTTTCGCATGGAATACCGCAACAACCCGAAGACTTAGAACTGTCAAAACCAAAAGAAGTACAAGAAGACTCCATAGACATTTTCGGGAGATATATAGTTTCTCTGTTAAAAAAGATGCCTAAAAATATATCAGATAAATTACAATATCAGATAGTGAAGCAGATATTTGAAGTGCAAACCGAAGAAGCAGCGACGGTGAAGGATAATAACGTTACAAGTAACAGTGAACTATCACCTGTTATAATTAATCACGAATGACGACTGAATATCGGTTAATAAATTAATTTAGTTAATAGTAACCCTGTTAAATGGTTACTTATTGTAAGTCACAAATAATAAGCGTGAATAAAATTCAAATCCCTTTTCTATTTCCATCTATCAGCAGTTTTACTTTCACTGGAACCTTTTCCAATCTGCCAGCAGACTTTCGCAAATCGTCGTCCCACCCTGATCGGAGGGCGTCCTACACCATGTTTGCCGAGTCGTGGTCTTCACTCGAGAACACGTTTACTCCAGCGGTTGTCGGTTCTTCTCGAGATATGGCCAGCGTTAAAGTATATTTTTATAGTAGGTATTTTTTTTTTATTCGGCCCCGATACAAAAAGGGTTATTATAAGTTTGTCGGGTGGGTCTATGTGTCGGTGTGTGTGTGTATCTATCTGTGGGTTGTTGCGGCGTCGTAGCTCCCAAACGGATGAGCGGCTCCCTGTCTCACCCCTCTTTTGATAGAAATAGGGTTTGTTGGGATGTGCAGTTGCAACTGCGTAGTTGCCGAGCTGTATATCCCCGAAGCAGGTCCACGTACCGGGCGTCGATGTGGCAGCGATGGAGAGAGTCCGGTACGTGAACCTGCTTCAGGAGATAGGTATACAGCTCGGCAACTACGCCAATGCTCGACGCTGCTGTCGAAGGCTTTCTCGTAGTGGACGAAAGTCTTACAAGGCGCTGCTAGTTTCCTAAAAATCGAAGCCGTCACAGAAGGCAGAGTGCCCAGAATGCTGGCAGCTTTGCATTGTCACGTTGAATGGCAATACTAATTAGGTACCTAAATAGGTATACCTACTGGGTTCTTGAATGCTAGATAATCTCACTAATATTATAAACGTGAAAGTTTAGATGGATGGATGTTTGTTCCTTTATCACGCCAGAACGGCAAAACGGATCTGGATGAAATTTGGCACAGAGATAGATTATAGTCTGGAATAGAACATAGGCAACTATGATAATAGAACATACTTTTTATCCCGGAATTCCCACGGGAACGGGAACTACGCGGGTGAAACCGCAAGGCGCTGCTAGTTTTTTATAAAACCAAAAATATATTTGTGGAAAATATTTTACGATCTGTCTTATCGGAGCAAATTAAAGAAATTCGTAAATTATGTTGGTTTTGGCAGCTTTCTTTCATTTCATTTTAATCGTGTCCCGTCCGTTTTCAAATTTGATTTTGCATCTTTTCGTGCCGCTTGTGTAGTTATTCGTAGTTGAAGTTTTTGTTTTTGGTGGCCATCTTGCTGTTGTCTTGCTGTTTTCTGTTATTGTTATAAGTTTTTGTTTAGTTTTAATTACTAACTCCTTAGAAATGATTTTGTTAACATAAAAATATCTTGGATTGTAAAAACGAGTACCTACCTAGATATCCAAAGGTAAGTGGGTAGCTCCCGCTGGGGTTCTGCGACCTTGCTCTAGTGGGAAGAGAAGACATTCGCCGAAGGCCAGCAAAAGTACCAAGTACCAACCCCGCCCAGCTGTGGCCTTGAGGCCGATTCGGAACAAGTCTGTGCGTAGCTAAAATATCAACAAGCAAGCTAGATGTTTCGTTAATTTTATCTGGCTTTGTTTAGTATTTCGTTTTATCTTTTTGTTTATTTATCTTTCGTTAATACCTACCTTACCTTTTCTTTGGTTTTGTACTTCCTGTATTCTTTATTTACAAAAAAAACTCTTCGATTACACTAGCCAAATTCGACGTAGGATGTTTGTTAACAAACCGCCGATACTAAATTCGTCGCAGATCAGAAGCGCACTACATTCTTATTGGATAAATGAGCGCCGAGCTATAACCTATCCTTCACTCTGTTGTGTCCTGGTTTATTCACAAACATTCTACATCGATTTTGGCTAGTGTACATAACCGAGTATAGATGTACTAATATCATAATGTCATCGTAACGGGAATTACATACTACAATCAAACATTTATACATTTTCAAATAATAATAAATAATATGTATTGCGAAAACATTAGTAATTCCGTCTACGTCACGAACGTGCGCTAATACAGGGTGACTCATCATTAACGGCCAACGGCGACCGCGTGTGGCTTCGTCACGTCGCGCGTCACGTTGCGGAACACGATGTTGAAACTTGAAAAGTTAAGTTTAGGTCTCGAGCTTCTTGGAATCGTTCCTAAACTGGCTGTTGCCGTGGAAATAGATCTTGAACAAGACTTTTAAACTTTTTGTTGCTTACATTTTGCTGTATAATTTAGCGTTATCCGTTATTATTATTAAGTGACGACCTCTGTGGCGACACAAGAGGTTGCGGGTTCGATTCCCGCCTAGGGACAAATATTTGTACGATCTGCAGGTACTATTGGGTAGGTTTTATTTATATTTATTTATTTATAATTATTAAGTGACTTAGATTGTTAACTAACTGATGTCTGGTCGAAGCGACGCGTGACCCGAGAGCTGGTGAGTAGGTACCTATCTGGCGCAGCGCATCAGCATTGTCATACAGCGGGGCAATGCAGCTAGCGTCTTGGGCACGCGCGCGACTGGTATTGATATGGATCAGTTGAGCTACTTGTAGATTGTTTGCAACAGTCTGCAGTTAGCTCAATTGTAAATACTAGTTTTAATTTAATTCTATTATTTGATTGTAATTTTCTTTGTTAATAAAGTTGAAAAACAACTACCTAACTGATGCATCTGATTGTAATGAGCAAAAGTTTTTAGGTTAAACATAATGTGATCGTGATTTACAAATGGGAGTGGCGTTAGCTTTTACTTATACCCGAATGCGCAAGAAGCAGGTTTGTTTTTAGGGTTCCGTACCCAGAGGGTAAAACGGGACCCTATTACTAAGACTCCGTTGTCCATCTATCTGTCTGTCTATCTCTCCGTCTGTCACCAGGCTGTACCTACTCACGAACCGTGATAGTGAGACAGTTAAAATTTTCACAGATGATCAGGGTTGCCAACCGTACGAGGTTCCTCGTACAAATACGAGATTTTTGGTCTTCCGTACGAGGTACGAGGGCACTATCAACCTCGTACAATTATGTACGAGATTTTGACATAACATAACACTTGTCGCATTGGCGCGATGATTGTCTATAGTTCGCTCGCTATCCCATGAACCAAGAAATCCCCGAGAAATAAAACATTTCGTTCTTCCCATTTTTTGTCTGTCGCCTTGATCACACATGTCATAGCGCCAACCAGAGAGGTGTAACTTCACAAAATAAATAAAAATCTCGTGCAAAAATAAAAAGAAAAACGATGCGAATGAGGATGTTCCTGATATAATATTTGGAAATGAAAACTGAGACTAGAAGTACATAGTTACCTATGCAAAGTTTTCAACCTACAAACAAATCTCGTTCATTAGTTATTTACGATAGTAATATTAAGGATTATTTTAATATAAAGTGATGTTTTATTTAGTAGAAACTTGCAATAGTTTATTTCGTTGTGTAAAACGTCCTAAATTCAACAGTTTGATATGCATTAATTTTGGTTTAGTCACCTTTTAGAGGCAAGTACGAGGTTCGAAAGCCATAATACGAGATTTTTAGCTGCTTAGTACGAGGAAAAAAATTCTATGGTTGGCAACCCTGCAGATGATGTATTTTTGTTGCCGCTTTACAACAAATACTAAAAATTAGAATAAAATAAATATTTAAGGGGACTCCCATACAGCAAACGTGATTTTTTTTGCCGTTATTATAGATACGGTTACCCCTCGGTAGCCCTTCTTGCGAGAGTCCGACTCGCTTTTGGCCGGTTTTATTTATTGCTACAGCAGCGCAACGCAAGGCCTAACCGCTTGAGTGGAAGTAATATTTCTGTGTGGGTAAAGCAGAGGGTGCGAGAATACGAATTTACGAGTACTAACGTAAATCTCACTAATATTATAAACGTGAAAGTTTAGATGGATGGATGGATAGATAGATGGATGGATGTTTGTTCCTTTATCACGCCAGAACGGCAAAACGGATCTGGAAGAAATTTGGCACAGAGATAGATTATAGTCTGGAATAGGACATAGGCTACTTTTTATCCCGAAATTCCTACGGGAACGGGAACTACGCGGGTGAAACCGCGAGGCGCTGCTAGTATTTCATATGTTCAATCGCTCACCTAGTTATTCTGATATCCAGGAGAAAGACAAGACAAAGATCATTAAAATAGGTCCAGCCATTCTTCAGTTATAAATGGTGAAGCTAATAAGTACGACTTTGTTTATATTCAAGAAGATACATGTTGTTGTATGCTATGCTGTGTCAACATCTACAATCTTGACTATAGAGCTGACACTTGAGATAATCATGATATGATATGACTCATAATGATATCATAATTATCTCAAGTGTCAAGTACAATATTATTGCAAAAATTAAGCTAACTTAAGACTGTTGCCAACAATCTATAGGTCGATCTACTGATATATCAATTCCAGACGCGATTGGGACCTATTTTATAAGGGACTAGAGCGGTCCGCTGTCCGCTTCGCACGGAACGGCTATCGCCTAATGTTCATCATGGATAATGTGTGATTCTAATGGTGAAAGATTTTTTCAAATCGGTCCTATAATTTCGGAGCCTATTCAATTCAAACAACCAAATCTTTCCTCTTTATGATACTAGTGTAGATTAATAACGAGTAACGACCTAGAATGTTTTATTAGGTGGATGAATACTGACGTTAAAAAAATGTGACTGTAGGATTTCAGTAAGTATTTGATCAACAGGAAATGATGTTGACTAACGAAAATGATAACAAAACTACGTGTTTTCCATTGCTACAACATTTTCACAACCTGTTATCTGCTTGACTAACACAAGATACTGGTACCTATACTATTTCTGCAATGATTTGAAAAATATATGATAGATAACAGGGACGAAGGAAATAGATAATAAAAAATAATAATAGATAATTTGCTGTGAATAATTATACTGTTCATATCAAAGTTAGAACTGCTGCTGGTCGACAGTGGACGTGGACACGACTCGCCACTTCGCCAAGGACCGGACAGAATGGCACAAAGAGGAAACTATAATAAGCATCAGTGGGTACAAAGGGGCAAATGAATAATACTTAGTATGATTAATAGTTTTAAAATGTAAAATATGTTTATTAGGTGTGTCCGGGCCATGAGGAAAAATTTTAATTCTGACTAAGGCTTTGGTGGCTTTACCAAATAAATTCACATAATATAGCGTTGTTCTTACGTAGGTAACAATCATTGTTCTTACCTAACAATCATTGTTCTGGCTTCAAAAGTTTTATTACAAAATACATGAATGCCACACGAGTACACGAGGTCCGGCTGCCTTGACTCGTACGAGGATACTCTTCGAATGCTAAGTCGATCATCCATTGCTGTGAACAAAGGTGGAATATTCAACGATCGAACACATTGAGGTCAGCTGTCTTCTTTGTCAATTCAGGGTTCATTATTCAGTAGGTTATTGAGGTTGTTCTTAAAATAAACTGAAAACAGCAGATGGAAATCAACCGACGTCTATAAACCATCTGCACATGAGCAGGACCGAGCTCCGAGACCATTTGACTGATTTGACGATTGTATCGACATCGACATGTGATCACGTCTAATTTTACCAAAGGTTTTGGTTCAGCGCCTCTATCGTGCGGAAAGGGAACTACGCAAATCCCATACAATTAAGACAAAGGTTTGTACGATCTGCAGACATTTGTTCAGTGTTCTGGTCGTTTTCTATGTATAATAAAAAATATCTTATGTGTTGTATCATATTAAGTATAACAGTTATCTAGTACCCATAACACAAGCTCTGCTTAGCTTGCGGCTAAAGTGTGAATTGTCCAGCATTATTTATTTAATTCAAGAGACGTCACGATCACGTCTCGTAAGTAACGTCAAATAGACTCACCCCGTAGTCTACAGACATCATGTCTGTGGTCCAGTTTGTATACCAAAGCGGAGAAGAATTGTATTAAAATAACCAGTAGTAGCTTGGATTGCCGACATCCCACATGTCATGTGATCTGTGGAGTCACAGGAAGCTATTATGGCAGCATGCTGTGGAATTCATTATTACACTTTCTCGCTTTGATAACTAGTTTTGTTGATTTAATGATTCTTAACCAACTTCAAAATGTTTTCAAAACCAGGGTTTGGATAACTCGTTATTCATTCATTTTTGTGGCAAAATGGTCATAAAAATTTGATTCCGGGATGACTCTTGCTTGTCCCGTAAAACTATGTAACAGCGTTTTTAATTTTCAGGAATTTGAAGTCGGTTTTCTATGTATGTAAAACAGCGAATTATTATAACCAGCCACGTTTTGTTGGAAGCTTGAATTAGTTACGTACCTATTCCTCGTAACTCCCTCTCTATTCTATGGTGAGGCACGTCTACCAATAGTTATCTAGGTAACATAATTACCTAAACGCCTGAGTACGCTAAAGAAGTCTAAGGATTCGTTATTATAAGTACCTAACCTTATAAGAAGGAGCCGACAAATCTTTGGCTAAGTTGCGTAATGTACAGTTGGCCATACGAACTGTAGTAGGTGGGCATTGTTAAGTTAAGTGGTAGTTTTTTGACATATAGACAAAGAAATTACATATTTTGGTTCTATGAACTTTAAACCAGTATGTAATCAAAATTATCAAAACAAAAGTAGTAACTAAACCGAAAAACGAGAACGGTTAGGTCAATAATAATTAATCCTCAAAGGGGAAACAGAAACCAACCGTAACTGACTAGTAACGGCAGAATGTACATATTAAACCAATAGAGAGTGAGAGGTAAAGAAATTGTTTTAACGACAACGGTTCACCAGATCGTGACTAGATCTAACGGAAAAATTAATGCGTTGCTGTTGCTAGGCTAGATAGGTACTATATTGTAGGTATTTGTTTTTAGCCTATGACTGTTTTGTCTCGTCCCAACTGCAGGACAAAAACGTTTTTTCCCAAATATGTAATTACATATTCTAATTTGTGGACAATACGGAAAAAAATGCTTAAATGAACACTACCATATGTTTTTATTCTATTACTAGTAAGACCTGGGGGGCCTACTTGGTATAGGTACATTACATAAATAGACACCTTCTCTCATGTCACCTACTTAGCTAGAAATTGCACGAAAACAAATCAGAGACTTCGGTCACAGATTGAGTCTGTTGCTTCGTTCGGTTTTCGTTTACACGAGTACAACGGGCAAATTGTTTTTTTTTTTAGTTTTTGGGCCCTGAGTATTATAATTTGCTGCCGTGATTAAATACAATAAAAAATCCCTCCTCTTCGTACCTTTCGGCAAACAACAATACAATACAAGCTCCCTTTTGTCCCAGTCCCTTCGCTCTAGACTACTCGGTTTAAAGTTTTTAACCGATTTCAAATAGGAGGAGTTTCTCAATTCGTCTGTATGTTTATTTTTATGTATGTATGTTACTTGATATCTCCGTCAATGGTTAACCGATTTTATAGAGATCCCGAGGTGGTCCCATAATATTTATTCCCTAGGGATGACTGTTTATCCCGTATAACTTAAAAAAAAAAACATCAAAATGTTTGTGTGAAATCACGACTAGCTACAACAATTTTGGTTATTCTGCCAATTGTTAATCAATTTTGATAATTCTTTCGTTGTTGTATAAAGATTCAATTTGAGGTGGATCCATAAAAGTTTTATTCCCAAGGAATTTACATGTGTGCCGTAAAACGTATCTAAAACATCATCACATGAAAATTTTCACAATCACAATGGTTTCCATGGCAATAATGTGTCATCTATCAGCATCACTATATAACATTGTACTAAATTCGACTCGAATTTTAACTAGATGTCGCCACTTGAAATTATTTCGTTCTATTTTTTTTAAAACGAGCCGCATTAATTAGTAACCTTTTCATCCGACTGTCCAGTTACCGAGTAAACAACTATGACCTACTTATCGCACGTTACATAAATAGCCTTATCAAGAAGTGTTTCTACACATGCCTCGCCTCGAACCGAACTACCAATCAACAACGACACACTTATCACTGTACTCTACAACTTATTGAAATGTTATTATGTTTATGACGTACCTAGTGCGCATTACAAATGAAGAATACAATACATAAATGCTTCATTATACACCAGTTTTTTTTAATAGAATAATTTAAAATTTGACGGTTTTGTTAAAACTAAAAACCGTAGCGGTCCTTTATATTTATGGTTTTGCGGGAAAATAAAGTGCATGTAGTGATCAATCGGGAATGTTATTTATATGGGAGCACCAGGGGATCATTCTCTATACAAAACATAAAAAACCATCAAAATCAGTCTCCGATAGACGGAGAAATTAAAATAAATAAATGATATATAATTAGTTAACATACTCATACATATAAGATGAAAAAATAACCTAATTTTTTAAAGTCAAATTCAAATGCTATGACTTCATGACAGATGACATGCTTGTTAGAAGAGCTAGATTAGGAAATATTATCAGTCAGTATTATCATGTCATCATGGTATTATGTACCCAAATTTTAGAAACACCCTGTATTTTCGAAAACCTGGCCATTTATCTAAATTGAAGTTCCTACCTACCTTTGAAATTCAAGTCAATTTCAAACAAATAGACACCAAGGTTTTTTTTAATAGTACGTAACTCGCAATATTTCATTTTATTAAATTTATCCCGTCGAAGTCCAATATTTTTTTAGACATTATTAAATTTTCGTAGACTACAGACACCAACTTACTACTTATATCTTAAATTGACCACAGACAGAACCACAGACAGGTTCTGTGGTCAACGTCAAGATATTATCGACCACGAGTTAAATAGGTATTGCAAAATATTTCCCCAAAGAGGCCTCTACATTAACCTAACTAAAGCACAAGGACATCGTCTACTAACTTTAATAAGAATAAAACCGGCCAAGTGCGAGTCAGACTCGCGCACGAAGGGTCCCGTACCATTAACTATAAAAACAGGCACAAACGGGACCCTATTACTAAGACTTCGCCGTCCGTCTGTCACCAGGCTGTATCTCATGAACCGTGATAGTTAGACAGTTGAAATTTTCACAGATGATGTATTTCTGTTGCCGCTATAACAACAAATACTAAAAAACAGAATAAAATATATATTTAAGAGGGCTCCCATACAACAAACGTGATTTTATGGCCGTTTTTATAGATAATGCTACGGAGCCCTTCGTGCGCGAGTCCGACTCGCACTTGGCCGGTTTTATTTAATTTAAGGTGATGATTAAAGAATCAGAAAAGAAAAAGATATCTATCTATCTATTCTCTTAAATTTCCCTTGGGAATTTGATGTTTTACCCATAGGCTTAGGAAGCGTAGTGAAAAATTCTATGTCTATGGTTTTACCAGGATAAAAAGTAGCCTATGTTCGCTATGAAGAACTTACTAGAATATGGCGTCGTCTTCGTAGGCAGTTAGGTACCTACACTACACCGTCTACAAACAACTATAAAACAAGTTGTAGAATCTTTAGTCTGTAGGTAAAAATAGCGTGTTTACATTCTGACTCGAACAGCCTAGAATCTCCTCTCGAGCATGACATGCCTACGAAATTTGGCGAAAACAACATGACTTGCTGAATATTTTGTTCATTAATTTTAAACCCGTTTTGGCCATGTCACATGATGCAGCCTGTCCTATGTTGGTAATTATGGACTGAGTTACATTGTTGTTATTTTAAATGGTTAAGGCTGGAAACCGATTCCATGGTGAAAATTACTGATTTTACTGACAATAACCCTTTAAAATACTGACCATTTACTGATCAAATCTCTAGGATACGGACGCTTGGTCGGTCAATTTGTCATCAAAATACGAATGTTAGTTGCCATTTTCCACCCCAGCTAGTTATCCCACTAATCCCACTAATATTATAAATGTCAAAGTTTGGATAGATGGATGGATGTTTGTTCCTTTATCACGCCAGAACGGCTGCACGGATCTAGATGAAATCTGGCACAGAGATAGATTATAGTCTGGAATAGAACATAGGCTACCTACTTTTTATCCTGGAATTCCCACGGGAACGGGAACTACGCGGGTGAAACCGCCAAGGCGCTGCTAGTGTACGATAAATGTTAATAATTTATGAAAAAAATGTTTGTAAATAAGTAAGAATAATTATTGTAGTGTTTGGCCTGCACTATCCCCGTAGCCAACCTGCACCACCTCCCTTAAATTAGTACGTACCTACAATAAATTAATTTGTACAAAACAAACAATCTACATACTATTTTTACCCGACTACCAACAGGGGAGGGTTATGAGGTTAGCACCCTATGTTTGTATGTTTGTATGTTTGTATGTTTGTATATTTGTATGTTTTGTTTGTATGTATGTGGCCGATTTCTTTGTTCCCACGTAGCGCTGAAACTACTGGTTCGATTTCAACAAATTATGTATCGATTGATTCGTCTCAATACCCCGATGGTTATAGGCTATAGGATTAAGGGCTCCGACCCCGAATAAGCCAACAAAACGCGTATTAAAGTTTAGGTAGCCGCAGGCTGCAGGCCCCATAGAGAAAAATTACAATACCTACGACCTATTTTCATTTTCAACTCTATGCCTATCAAATATGACCGATACGTCATTCTATTTTGTCAATGTAAATGTTTTAAACTTTTATAACTTTCACGTAGTCGGGTTGTAGTTTTTAACTTTATCTTGTTTATTAAAGAATAGCGTTATTAATTTATTTTTCTTACTGTCGACATATTTTTGTACATTTTCTGCCAATTTAATTTCTTGGAGAGTGGAGACGCGACACGGCAAACGAAGTTTAGGATGCCCTCCGGTCAGTTGGGATGACGACCTGCGAAAGACTGTTGGCAGATGCTGGATACGTCAAGCTGCAGACAGGGCGCTATGGCGCTTATTAGTGGAGGCCTATGTCCAGCAGTCAATGAAAATCAATTTAGAAGTAAAACAAAGGGGGTTTCAAAACCAAAGAAATATTTGTAAAAAATTATTTCGACATGGTGTTATGTTATCAGTACCACCGAGCATAGATTTAAATAAACAGACAGACCTAACGATCTGAAAATATTTCGGCGATCATTTGAACGTCAACGTGGCCAGGGCCACGGTGAGAATCGAACCTGTAACCTTCCTCGCCTCGGGCGGCCCTTCGCTTGATGCGCTACTGAGGTCATCTATCTATTTCTAGCTAGATTCATTAATTCTAAGCTTATATCTTTTAGATACTAATAGTGCTGAAGAATCCACTCTGCATGATCTGCCTCACGCTAAGCAGAGCTTGTGATATGGGCACATTTAATACAATGACATTACTAGATAGAAACCAGTTCTTTAAAGTTTAGATTTCATTATAGATCAGACGACCTCTGTGGCGCGGTGGGCGAAGGTCTGCCTGCGACGCAGGAGGTTGCGGGTTCGATTCCCGCCTCGGGACAAATGTGTGTACGATCTGCAGGTATTTGTTCGGGGTGTTCTGGTTGTTTCAGCTAGCGCTTCGCGGTTTCACCCGCGTAGTTCCCGGTCAGATGAAATTCCGAGGTAAAAAGTAGCCTATGTGCTATTCCAGACTATAACATCTCTGTGCCGAATTTCATCCAGATTCGTTCAGCCGCTCTAGCGTGTTTGAGAAACAAACATCCATCCATCCATCCAAACTTTCACTTTTATAATAGGTATTAGTGGGATTTTAGAACCATATCCAAGATAATGTGTGTATTAGCGATAAGGCCGCCAATTGAGCCACGTTGACAAATCACCTGGTATAGAAAGTCAAACGCGAGTCAGACTCGCGCACCGAGGAGGGTTCCGTATAATTGTAAGACCTTTGCTTCTTGTCAAATATCATGATTCTAGGTCAACAGAAAGTACCCCATAGGCTTTGGTCCAGTCCAGGGTGAGAATCATAATATTTATTGTAAAGAAACTATAAATTTACGGTTTTTTTATTTTTCCATTATTTGTGCTATAAAACCTTGATGTATTTAACCGGCTACCTACACACTACCTACAGATCCCTAAAAAACGCATGCCAAGCCAGGGGCATAAACTTGCAGTAATAAAAAAAAAAATTATGATATTAATGTGTTCCTTGATGATGTAAGGCACATGAAACTCACCAGTCACATCCCAGTGTCTTCAAGTGTCTGGTCTTCTACAGCTTGCTCCCAGGTGGTTTCCCTTCCTTTTCTATGGTGGTCCAAATGTTATTGAAGGATCTTCAGCTCTTCCAACTGCCAGTTCGTAGTATTCAATCTTGTAATCTTGTGTTTTCCTGCCTTCAGTTCTTCAAGGTAGAAAGCTGTAAGTTTTGCTCCACTCGTGAAGAGTGACGAGCCGTTTGACCGTAAGCCAGAAACAGTGAACCATTTGGGGAGTGGGCTCCGAAGAGCCCGGGGGAAGAAAGGAACAAGGATGGGACAGGGGGGACAGGGGGCGGGGGGACGCTGCGACAGTCTCCGGCGCCGGGGGGCACCGCAACCATCTTCACTTAAAGTATACTTTACAAACTAATTATAAAAATCTTGTAAATTCCAAATATACTCGTTTTTTTTTTGTACATCACAGAAGCTCCTACCGACCGAGACGGCCGCAGCTGAGATCAATATACTATCTGTACAAACATATCTTTCCAATCGTTAACATCCACTCGGGACCATATCGTTACATTTTAAAATCTACAACTAGAATTAGGAACGTCAGGCCTCGCTCGGATTCATTTTTTTAAAGCTCTGGTGCGGTGAGGTGCTTGCACGCGGACTGTGCTCTGGGGGACCGCTCACCGGAGCGGGCCGGACGTTTTACAAATAAAAATACATTGGTCTCGAGATAAACAAACGTCACGACTAGCGAGCCGAACCCGGCCGCACCCTAACAACTCAACAAATGCGGAGCGCCGCGCCGCGCGCCGGAGGCCGGAACAATATACTGGGGCCGCCGGCGCCGCGCGGCCACCGCGCAGCGCCTCGCCCGCTGAGACTCTCCGATTATTTTTTTTGTGTTTTATCTTGTTTTGTGTCGGGAGAGCGCGGCGGGCGAGGCGCTCGCGGCCGTACACTTATCTACTAAAATTTTCACAAAATAATACCTAACGCCGGAATTTGATCTGCGGCGCGGGAGCGGCCCGCGGCTCGCGCGTCGTCAAATAAAAACTTAGCACGAGGGGCGCCGCGGCCGGCCGCCAAGGGGCGCGCGCGGCGCTAACTAACGATAGAGTCTCTAGGTTCACGCCACGTTGAGCAGCAGCTTGAGTGGGAGCGCGCGATCGGGCTCCGGGCGGCAGCGGCCCTCGCGGCGCCAGTGCGTGGGCGGCGGCGGCAGAGCGGCCGCGGACGGAGCGGAGCCCCACTTGCTGCCCGCGTAGCGGTCCTCGCCAGGCGATCGCAGCCCGGCGCGCCTCGGCCGCCGTCGCGCCGCCGCGGCCACTTGCGCTCCGCAGTTCATGATGCGAGCGCGAGGTGTCGATGACTGACCTCTCGATGTCTCTGACTCGGGCTTGCGCAGCGTGGATGTAAGATTTAAACTAGGTAAGTATGTGGGGTTCTTCAGTTCTGGTCGCTTGGCTCGGCAGTTCGCCGTCCGCGCTGTGTTCTCTTGGCGTGGCGCGCGTCGCGTTCACAAGATGGTCGCCGTCACGCGCGGGGCCGCTCGCTTGGCCTCGAGCCGCTGTCGTCCGCTCGGATGACACGTCGAAACACTTCACTACTGCACTTTCACGACTTTGTCGGTCGGCGGTCGCTGCTAGCTCCGATAAAGGCGATCGATTTTTATTAGCACACGGAATTGACGCCGCCTCTCCATTATTCGCACCTTCACCTCTCGATTTCGACTACGTGACGTCGGCGGCGCTCGTGGTATTTATACCAACATGGCCGCTGCGTGGCGCAGGCTGCGCGGTGGGGAAATAAGGCGATCTGTTGACAGGCCCCTATTTCTTTAATGTTGTGATGATGATGAATTTATGTTATTAACAAATATCGCTGTTTCTCATTTCCGTGATCTCGGGCCAACTCGAGAGCATCATTGTAATGGTACGTTACGACAAAATGGCATTTTTATTATATATTTTACGTAGGTACCTATTTTATCCATGATAATATTTTGGAGTAATTTTTGTCTGTCTGTTTTTTACCTTATTATGCCTAAACGGTTGAATGGCTATTAATGAAATTTGACAGGGAGGTAGACGGTATTCCAGGAAAGGACATTTCTACCTTAACAACTCTACATAGATCGTGTTTACATATCAGAAAAGTATATGTAAAGCCGCGGGCAGAAGCTAGTTACCTATTGATAAAAATAATAGCAGCAAGACCTATATAAAATAAGACACAATCAAATGGTCAAAAATGTGTGAGAAATAATATAAGAATGTATGATTTAAGTAAATTTTTCGAAGGTAAAGACTACTCAAACGATACCTCATTTGCCTAATTCGGATAAATAGCTTTAGAACTTCCAATTCGGCCAAATATATGATCACCCATTTCGCTACCTCAGTCTATTCACCTTCTAAAATCGATAAAAACATACAAAACTTTACAAAGATTTAAGTTATTGGAAAAAAGCTAAGAACTTAGATCAATGAAAATAATTAATAATTATATTATGATAATGATGATGGTCATCCATCACCATATAACGGGATAAAACATCTTGAACAGAAAGCTTTATTATCAACCGAGCCGAGAGATGGAGGGGGAGGCAACGTTGAAAAAAAATACAACGAACAAAACAAGAAGGTTGATACTTATAACCCGACCGAATGCAGTAAGCCTCGGAAACAAAGAGTGTAGTCGCGTTGTCACGGTTACGCAACTTTGTAGTGTAACAAAATGGCTGACGAACTATGCCTATTTTCGTTGAAGTAGGTACCATTATAAACGAACGATAAGAATTTGTTGTTTGTTTTGTTCTGCTTTATATCGTTTAATCGCACTCTAGCTGGGGATAGATATTCATACCTACCTAGACGAATATCTACACGCAACGTCTGTCATTCCATTAATATATTTATTTAAAATTAAACACAAAAGCATTTAACCATTTTGACAATGCATCATCCATCATCATTATTTTTGGTATTTTTTTGACAGATGTGGAGTAGGGCCAACAGGAAAAATATTTTTTTTTACCTTAGAGTTCAAACTATGTATCCACAACTCGGATGAAGAGGATGTGAAAGGTCCAAAAAGGCCTATGCCTATAAACCATTTTTTTTTTCATTTTTTATGGGACTTTCAGTCGGTTTTTTGTCAGTTGCTAAACTTCTACCCGGCTCTCGTCAACGATGTGTTTATTAAAATTTTTTAATTTTTTTTAATAACAAACAAGCAAACTGGTAAAACTACGTACGTTTTAGGGTTCCGTACCCAAAGGGTAAAACGGGACCCTATTACCCATATGTATACTGTGCTATTACTAAGACTCCGCTGTCCCTGTCCGTCTGTCCGTCGCGTCGTCTGTCCGTCTGTCACCAGGCATGTCTGTAAAATCTATAGGTAGTAGGTATGGGCACGTCGTACACTTATTATTTTCTTTCTACGTGCTCTGAATAGCACGTTATCTGAACATGTTATGAAATATTTAGGTACCTATTTCCAAACAACAGGAGGTAGGTACCAACCTACCTACTGTAGTTTACTGTTGCTAACCTAATAACTACTTTGTGATACTATGTACTGTACCTAGCTTATTATAATGATGAAATCACAGAGCAGGGTTTTATTCCCTCATCGCTGGACAGCGGAGTCTTAGTAAATCATGGTTCATGAGATACAGCCTGGTGACAGACGGACAGCGGAGTCTTAGTAAATCATGGTTCATGAGATACAGCCTGGTGACAGACGGACAGCGGAGTCTTAGTAAATCATGGTTCATGAGATACAGCCTGGTGACAGACGGACAGCGGAGTCTTAGTAATAGGGTCCCGTTTTACCCTTTGGGTACGGAACCCTGAAGAATAAACATTCTGCCATATAGGGATTACCTACTCTACAGTACCTAGTACCTACAGTCTACACAAAACAAACAGTAGGTACATTTCATTCATCTTTCCATCCATTCTCTAAAAAATCGTTTCTTTTAATGTATCTTTTGGTACATAGGTAGGTATACATACAAAATAAATGACAAGTGAACTAAGTAATTTTTTTTAATTGATGTGGTTTTTAAGTAGGTAGGTTAAGGGTCGATAAAACACATAGATTATAAGGTTTTGTTGTGTAATATTTAGCCTTAATGTGATTTTCACGTAGGATGCTCTTTTGTAAATAAATAAATAATAATGGGGGTGATTGCTGACATACCTTTATTTAACTTTAATAGAAGTCTATGTGTAGGGCCCTACCCTATATAACCAATATCCCTACCATAGGTTAGGTACACATACCATACCTAGCTAGGTACTGCTACCTACTGCTTCCACGAACGACGATCTAAAAGCGATAATGGTTAACAGCCAATCCGACCTACTTGAAGTTAAAACAAAGAAGACCTTCATCCTCACGTCCTGTGGGCCATATTTACCTAAAACATCTGCTCGAAGGCTCCAACCTGTTCAAAATAAAAACAGCTGATTTCCCCATCTTGCTCTACCCCAATGGACTTTGTGGAGTGAGGGAGAGAACAGAGGAACTGTGCGGGAGGCAACTGCCTGCCTACGTGCCTACCTGCGGACGGGATTACGATCAATAATGCCAGGAACGGGCTTCTATTTTTATACAACCATCTTCGTAAATAAAGAATAGAAATCTTATATCCTTTTCTACAGGTAGCACGCTATCACAAAGAATTACACTTGGTTTTGTTTGCGAGATCTTTGTGCACGAGATATTCAACTAGGTAGGTTAGCTGCTTGCCTAGACAGTACCTAGACGTAGGCAAGGTAATAATTAATAAATATCCCTTTTTCACTTTTATCCTAGTTAAATATGGTTACCGACGTAGATTGAGAATCTCTAAGGTTACCGATGTCGGTATTTTATGTACCTACCTACAGGGACGAGAGAACTATCTAGGTACCTACTTATTTGTTTCAAAAATTCTAAAGTTAGACTTTACGCTGTGGTAGTTAGGTAGGTACCTATATTCAATTCATTGTAATTATGTACTTTCATGAATGAAACAATAAATCGTTTATTAACAAAGACAGACCTACAATAAAAAAATAATAGAATTACTTAAATTAAAACTAGTACCTACCTATCTAGTTACAATTGAACTTTTTTTGTACTTTAACCTTTTATCAGTACATTTCATCAATGATTTTAATATGTAGGTACGCAGCTAGTAAAGTTGTATGAACTTGTATGTACCTAGGTACCATAATGCATATAGATTTAGACAAAAATATATATTTTTTTTATTTATTTAAGCCATTTTGTTTTGTCAAAATTTTCAACGAAGAGTCTCACAGACTGCCGCGGCCTGCGGTGGCGGTCAGAACAATTTAACGAGAAAGTGTTGTCAAATTGTACTGACCGCTACCGCATTCCGCGTCAGTCTGTGAGATCCATTGATTATCTAGGTACCTTCACGTAAAGTATTACATGGGCGTGGAAAGTGGAAAATACCAGAAGAGCCCTATCTGATCTTCAACAAATGGTTTGTCTAGTATTACCTATCTGTCGATAATAATCTCACTCTACCTACCTTAGTCGGTAGGTAGGTATAGGTACCTATAGGTACCCATTACTGTTGGTTGATCGCATTTTTGTTACTAAAAATAGGTACTCTTAAGTAAACTGCTACCTTCCCTTTCTCTGATTGGTTCCCTCCGTCATTGGTCTGTCTGTCTGTCAAACTGAAATTACTCTTATAATAACTCTTTTGCAATGCCCCTCCGTGCTGGTTAACAGCTGTCTTTCTGCGTCGAAATAGAGGGCATCCAAGGGCATCTCTTTCTACATTAAGCTAACTGCAGCGAGACTTTCGACCCAGTTAGTGCACTAACGCGCTAGTCAAGTCAGTACTTAACAAACAAAATAATTCTTTGCATGTGTGTAAGTTGATGAACCCCGATGCATTGTTTTGATCGTGTGTGCTGTACGGAACCCCCTGTATGTGTCATATGTGGTTCTAGCTGTGGGTTCTAGTCTAGTACTGCTCCAGGCCACACGCTATAAAGTGTTTATAGTCCAACTTACATCAACAATGTTGTTTTTGGACGAATGGAGTTGTGTGTGTTTTCCTTGTCTTTCGTGTCTTTCCATTATAAGATATTCGTAAATCATGGAACGTCAAAACCGAATAAAATGTCAATGTCAAAAACAGCTGACACCAATGGGCCGCTCTGCTATTTTTTGTTTACTAAAAAATCGCAGAAATTTTGCAAACAGCAGAAATGCGACGAGAATTCATATTTGTTTTGCTAGGAATTATTATAGTGTCCACAATATCGTCTATTCTGGAAGGCTACACGCACACGGTGCCTGAGAAAGTGTTGTTAGACACGGTATTGGGGGCAGTCGGTGCAGGAAACTTCTCGTATTGGCAGCTAGGGCACTCCGGGCCCTTGGTGGTGGATCTCCATTCTCTCAGCGGGGACGCGGATCTGTATGTTGCTGATAATATCAGGTTCGCTCGTATATTCTATACTAAGTTAGATTTTTACAGTACCTATTAAAGATGTCATGTTTGGTGTAAGTGTAAACGAGAATCGCCGGAAGTCTTCACTTTAGATTGAATACATTATTAACCGCTATTTAAGCTGTTGAATCCCGAAGTTAGCGCAACCGCGGGCCGAAACTAGCATCATATGACAATTTCTTCCAGTATAAATAAAATTAATTTAGTTTCAGGCACTTATTATTAAATACAAAATTATGGACCCACAAGCAGCACCTCGCGGTTTCACCCGCGTAGTTCCCGTTCCCGTGGGAATTCCGGGATAAAAAGTAGCCTATGTTCTATTCCAGACTATAATCTATCTCTGTGCCAAATTTCATCCAGATCCGTTCAGCCGTTCTGGCGTGATAAAGGAACAAACATCCATCCATCTATCTATCCATCCATCCAAACTTTGACATTTATAATATTAGTGGGATAAATTTATAGAATATGACAAACTGGGAACAAATTGTATAAAAAATGTATTTCTTCAAGATTAAAAATACACAGACAAATTAAACAGACAGCCTTGTCAGTACCCAAAGCATAATGCTACAACCTATTTAGCTTTATACATTTATTTATTGTAAGTGACCTCTTCACGTGTTCATGAATCACTTGTCTTGTTCCAGCCCGAGCTACGAGACAGATCGGAACAACTTCAGCTCAGTGACGTGCGGGCAGGATCAGGTCCACATCCCAGCATCCTTCCCCAGGCCTATAGGTAAATAAATAACTTTTTAAGATATGGTAACACCCACTTTGCTTACCCAATATCCGCAGGTGCTCCACTTAAAATGCTCAAACTTCAAAAGATTGTTTGTAGTGGCGAGCAGTAAATAAAAATGTTTGTCTATGTCTAAATAACAGGTGGAAAACAGTATTTGTAGGGTTCCGTACCCAAAGGGTAAAATGGGACCCTATTACTAAGACTCCGCTGTTTGCCTGTCCGTCGGTCACCAGGCTGTATCTCATGAACCGTGATAGTCAGACAGTTGAAATTTTCACAGATGATGTACTGCCGTTATAACAACAAATACTAAAAAACAGAATACAATAAATATTTAAGGGGGCTCCCATACAACACACGTAATTTTTTTGGTGGTTTTATAGATAATGGTACGGAACTCTTCGTGTGCGAGCCCGACTCGCACTTGACCGGTTTTATATAGTTTACTTAATTATTGTCTTGTGACCAGTTGTCGAGTTATGAGTAATCATGAGTGGTTTTGTAAGTTCTGTGTCAATTTATTCCAGGTATCGGAGTGTTCGGGTACTGGTCGCACCGACTCTCAGAGTACAGTATCCAGGTGTACCAGGACGGTGCCACCGGGCTCTGGAATCTGCCGACTGCTTACCGCGGACCAGACAAGTTTGGTGAGTACGTAATTCACTATAAAAAGGGGTTCGTCGATCTAAAGTATTTCTCCCAGGCGTAATACATGTCCATGTATTTCTACTACATAGGAGCGCTAGATGGAATAACCGATAAAAAGTCACAGCAACAGAGTGAATTTTAGGTCAATTACGGGCGGTTTCTTTACAAATGTTCTATACATCGAGTTTGGCTAGTGAAAGTTTTAAATAAATAAATAAAATAAAATTATTTTGTTTCGGTCTACAATGATCAACCATTTATATAATAGATTCAGAAGTTACTTTGCGGAAATCCATTGCAAAATATAAGGATGAAAATATTTAGTACCTAACAATTCCGCGAAAAAACCTTCTCCGATACGTTCTAACAAAATGTAGTCCGCGTTGTAGAAGAAAACGACGCCAACTACAAAATGAAAAAAATACCTATCAAAGCAGGACGTCAACTAGTTTCGTCTCTCCACGAGACATCATCAGGACACCACAATACTCGACCTTAACACTGAGAGCGCCAAGCAACAACGGCAGAGTCCCACAAGAGATGTTGCCACTCCGAGCGCCAAGTGAAGCATTGCCCGCAAAATCCCCCCTTTTATACTCTTCAAAATTCAATAACTTTATTTCTTTAGGCTTACAAAATAAGCACTTAGACAAGTCAAATTTTATACATAAACAGTTTTAAAGATTATCAAATAAGAAACAAAGTGTCATTGATTTTGTTCGCTTCAATTTTTTGTCCACTAGTGGAAGAAGCGAAAAATAAACCACTAGTAAGTTTGCATAATGCTTAAAATGTAATACAATGTTATTCGCCTATCTAAGTCATAATATAATGTGATTTAGATACAGGTCAATATTATTTATATAAAACTAAGCTAAGATTGTTCTCCTTAAATACTATTGTCGGTGCGGAACTGGGCGACATTTGGCCAAGCATTAACATCATTAATATAATCATCTATGGAGTAAAAGGTTTTCTTGATAAGACTTCGTTTTATGTACTGTTTAAATTTACGAATAGGGAGCTCAGTTGCTTCAGATAGAAGCTTGTTATAGAAGCGTACGCAATTTCCCATAAATGATTTGCCTACCTTTCGTAATCTATATGATGGAATGTGTAGCTTGTTCTTGTTTCTTGTATTTCTGTTGTGAACATCACATTTTTTCAAAAAGCTATCTCTATTTTTGTGCGTATACATGAGATTTACTGTCTCTGGTGACGCCGTGACGCGGACTACTTTTTGTTAGAACTTATCGGAGAAGGTTTTTTCGCGGAATCATTTTCATCCTTATATTTTGATCTATCATTTATTAGTAATTTTGTATGCTAAAGTGGCCTTATATTAGTGTTAGTATTCCTAAGGTACTAAAATTTAATTGAAATGAAATAAATTAAAATTAAAATCAAGAAAGTAACATTAAATTAAATGAAATTAAGTAATATTAAACTTAATTAAATTAAAGTAAATTAAATTATGTTAAACTAAATTAAATTAGATTACTTTCTTTATAAATTTCTGGCACATTGTCGAATCCATCCTGCCTGCTACAGTGAATTAAGAAACTAATCTTGTATCTTTACTATCTGCAGATCCAAAGAAGCACGCCAGCGAAGCTATCCCCAAGAAAGACAAGAAGAAGCCCATGGTGATGAAGTTCCTGAACATCGTCGACACTATCCTGGACATGTTCGTGCTCTAGGCGAGCCGAGGCGGGGGCTGGCGCTAGTTATGGATCCCTCAATGTAGGGATGTTAAAAACATTGAAACATTAAGGATATGTTGTTCTTCACTTTGGAAGAAGAGACTCGTATTACTACACCTAATTTAAATAGTGTCATTAACTCATGATTGATGACCTCTGTAGCGCGGTGGGAAAGGTCCGCTGGCGGCGCAGGAGGTAGCGAGTTCGATTCCCGTCTCGGGACATATGTATCAGTTATCTATTACGAACAACACAATGAACACAAGCTCTGCTTAACTTGGGGCTAGATGCTGAACGGTCCAGCTTTATCTGTTTTATTTAACACACTAAAATTATAAATGAGAAAGTTCCTATGTTTAGATGGATATCTGTAACTTCTTCACGCCAAAACTACTGAACGGGTCGGGGTGAAATTTTGCATACAGATAGTTCTAGGCCTGGAATAACATCTACTTTTTCCCCATAAATCAATTCCCATAACAACGCGTACTAAACCACGGGCTGAAACTAGTTTTTTAATAATTGATAGAGCAATCCTACTTGGATTGCTTTGTACTGACACTTTTTCTTGAAGGTAGACCTAAATAATAATGCTGGATAATTCACACAGCTTTATCTAGCCCCAAGCTAAACAGAGCTTGTGTTATGGGTACGAGATAACTGATATATAATATAGACTAGCAGCGCCTTGCGGTTTCACCCGCGTAGTTCCCGTTCCCGTGGGAATTCCGGGTTAAAAAGTAGCCTATGTTCTATTCCAGACTTTAATCTATCTCTGTGCCAAATTTCATCCAGATCCGTTCAGCCGTTCTGGCGTGATAAAGGAACAAACATGCATCCATCTAAACTTTCACGTTTATAATATTAGTGAGATACATTTAAAAAAAATAGTACTGACATAGAAAACTATCGGAACACTCCGAAAGGATCTTCAGATCGTACAAACACTTGTCCCGAGGCGGGAATCGAACCCGCAACCTCCTGCGTCGCAGGCGGACCTTCGCCAACCGCGCCAGAGGTCGTCCAAGTTCGTAAAATAGAATAGAAACATGCAGGCGCTGTGATGATGCAGGGAAATACTGCCAAGTGTAGGGAAACGGGTTCTTACAATGACTGGCTCTTTCACTAAGATTTTGTAAATTTAATACATGCATATAGATGTACCACTGAATGCGATCCCAACACGCAGACCCAGCGTGGGGATTATGGGCATTACCCCCATGAGATTAAAATCACGGGCAGGCCTGCGTCCAGCAGTGGACTATTAAAGGCTGTTGAGGCGAGGTTGCGGTTGAAGACATGCATATTAACACTTTGATGGTCCAAGACGCAGATGTTGTTCTCCGGCCCCGTGTAGCGGGGCTCGCCGCGCTGCGTGCGTGCACCGTGTTGCACGGCCGAGCCTGGGCAGTGAATGCGTTAAGGTTGATGTGTGTTGTCTATCTGTGGCATCGTAGCTTCCAATTGGATGTACCAATTTTGATGTAGTTTTAATTCTTGCAATGTGGCCTCATAGGTCCAATTCTTAGCTATGTTTGCTAGGAATCGCTGCAGCCATTCAAATGTTATGATAGTTAAGAGTCGAGTAGATTTTTTGTAATATTAACTATACTCTGATTCGAAAACCTGGATATTTTTTGTATACAAAGGGTTACAAAATCCAAGGAATATTGGTGAAAAATATTTAACGACATTGGTATCATCGAAGCAAAGCACAGAAGCTGGTAACAGTTTTTGATTTTAAAAGCTTTGATTCATCATTTAATTGATCTGTCGTTCGTTTCCAAATTCAAATTTAAACATTCTTCGCTGGACGTATCTGATCATGCGCTGTTGAAGTTTTAGTTTTTAGTGCTAAGGTGATAACGATGCTGTTACCTTGTAGTGTTCGTTCATAGAATATGTCATTTCTAATCGAAGTATAGTTAGAAACGAATTTGTTTGTTTGTCCCTTCCAGTTATTTTGAATTTTTATCTAGTCATTAATAGTAATGTATTATTATGTATTATCGTAAAACTTTAAATATTTAAGGTGGGACTGAACCTCTGAAGTTCCCATACAAACGTACTTTGCGAGAAAACGATACAAACATCGCTATTTCTTATTCTATTATGTGTATGCAGAATTTCATTACAATCGGGGACGCAGTTTGCAAATGAATCGGAAAGTACGTTTGTATGGGAACTTAAGAGGTTCAGTCGCAACATGGTAAATATAGGTAACTTTATTACAATAATAAACTATGTTTTTAATAAATGATTTTATTAAATAAACAATAAATTAAAACAATTGTACTTATTGTTAGATACAAGCTAGGCTAAACAAAGCACATTTCACAAAATTGAGATTCAATTAATTTTTATGGCTTTTAATATTGCTCTTTGGTGCACTTGGACGAAGAATCCTTCTCTCGAATACAAATAATTTGGTTGTTATAATACTAAATACCGACTTGGAATCCCTTAGTTTTAAACTGTTATTTTATTTTTGCAAGATAAATAATATATCCCCGGGATAAATATCTTATGGGACCTCGGGATATACAACTGCAAAAGGTCATCCAAATCGTATCATAAACGACGGAGAAATTAACGAACATACAGTAAAAAACTTATTGGCTGTTTTGTAAGTTTTTGAGCACATTTTTTGTAGATATTGATGTCCTCTATGAAACTGTACTCCAGCGGTTGTCGGTTCTTCTCGAGATATGGCCTAAAGTATATTTTTACCCGACTACCAACAGGGGAGGGTTATGAGGTTAGCACCCTATGTTTGTATGTATGTGGCCGATTTCTTTGTTCCCACGTAGCGCTGAAACTACTGGTTCGATTTCAACAAATTATGTATCGATTGATTCGATCCAATACCCCGATGGTTATAGGCTATAGGATTTAGGGCTCCGACCCCGAATAAGCCTTCAAAACGCGTATTAAAGTTTAGGTAGCCGCAGGCTGCAGGCCCCATAGAGATAAATTACAATACCTACGACCTATTTTCATTTTCAACTCTATGCCTATCAAATATGACCGATACGTCATTCTATTTTGTCAATGTAAATGTTTCAAACTTTTATAACTTTCACGTAGTCGGGTTGTAGTTTTTAACTTTATCTTGTTATAATATTTGTTTTATTCGGCCCCGACACAAAAAGGTTCGTTTGAAAAGTTTGACGTGTGGGTCTATGTGTCTGTGTGTGTATCTATCTGTAGGTTGTTGCGGCATCGTAGCTCCCAAACGGATGATTTTGATTGTTTATTTTGTCAAAAGCAGACTTCATCGAGTGTTCTAAGCATGGAAAGTCTGTCAAGAGTGTGTCAAAATTTTTTTTTTTTTTGGTAAACACCTCTATCTACCCGTGCGAAGCCGGGGCGGGCCGCTAGTTAATAGATAATAAGCAAAAACTTCATTTTTGGGCTTGCGTTGCTCTGCCCTGTCCCGCTCCTATGAACGCGAAATCCTATGGTTATCCTTTTCACAAAATGGCGTCGAAGTATAGGCCCTATGAGTTGGTAGTTAATAATTAATTGGTCTTCTTGTCGTCTGTCTTGGTCGCCAGTTTCTTCTTACACTCCTGGTGGAGATCGTCCAGGTTGAAGGCAGCCTTCAGGTTGTCTTTGGAGAACAGGAATCTGGAATTAAAAAGAAAAAACCTTACAAACTTTTATAAAGCGTAAGACGACCTCTGTGGCGCGGTGGGCGAAGGTCCGCCTGCGAGGCAGGAGGTTGCGGGTTCGATTCCCGTCTCGAGACACATATTTGTACGATCTGCAGATATTTATTCAGGGTGTTCTGGTCGTGTTCTATGTATAATAAAAAATATCCATCTATGTATTGTATTACGAGTATATTATTTTTTTATCAACTTAAAGGTTATATTACAAAAAAAATAATAATAATAATAACACCCAAAAAACCACAGAGGTTTGTAACGGAGCGCTATTAGTGAGCCAATCTTGCGATTTAACAAATTGTGATTTTTGTATTACAAAATATATACATTAAAACGACAAGTAGGCAATTATGTAGGTATATCAGTTATCTAGTACCCATAACACAAGCTCTGCTTAGCTTGGGGCTAGATAATGCCGTGTGAATTGTCCAGTATTAAAATGTAATTATTAAATCTATAATTTGACTAGCGGCTCGCCCCGGCTTCGCACGGGTAGACAGACGTATTTAACAAAAATAAAAATAAATCAAATCGGTCCAGTAGTTTCGTTCCCATCAAACAAATCTTTCCTCATTATAGGTACTATTATTATGGATAAAAGTAACTTGTGCAGTTTCCCGGTGGAGTCGGCCTGGGGTCTCCTGGCCAGCTCGCCTCCCTTCATCAGCAGCACGGTCGGCAGCTGCCGGCTCGTGGGTCCGTCCTGCACGCGGAACTTTGTAGCTGCCTCCGGGTATCTGACGACAAATCTATTGTTTAGTATCTTCTCCCCGCGCTTGAACGCGGAAATAAACCGCATTATGAGATAAAATTTAAAAAAAAAACTATGAATACTACCTATATTAAACTATTTTACTATATAACAAGATAAAGTTAAAAACTACAACCCGACTACATGAAAGTTATAAAAGTTTGAAACATTTACATTGACAAAATAGAATGACGTATCGGTCATATTTGATAGGCATAGAGTTGAAAATGAAAATAGGTCGTAGGTATTGTAATTTTTCTCTATGGGGCCTGCAGCCTGCGGCTACCTAAATTTTAATACGCGTTTTGAAGGCTTATTCGGGGTCGGAGCCCTAAATCCTATAGCCTATAACCATCGGGGTATTGAGACGAATCAATCGATACATAATTTGTTGAAATCGAACCAGTAGTTTCAGCGCTACGTGGGAACAAAGAAATCGGCCACATACATACAAACATACAAACATAGGGTGCTAACCTCATAACCCTCCCCTGTTGGTAGTCGGGTAAAAATACTATATTTTTTTAGCAATGAATTTTATGCTAAGGTATTTTTTGTCTGTAATGACTTTAGAATCAATAAAGACAGAATTACGGTAAGTACATTTGTTGAAACCAATTTAATTTTTCTGGGGAATTTATTTATTCTCATGTTATTATAATTTTTAAAGATAAAGTGTGATTGGAAAATAAAATGGCTGCCGCTCCAGGAGGATGAGGCAGGACAAGTCGGGAGGGATGATTTACCGATAATACATCTTCAACAAGATAAAGTTAAAAACTACAACCCGACTACGTGAAAGTTATAAAAGTTTGAAACATTTACATTGACAAAATAGAATGACGTATCGGTCATATTTGATAGGCATAGAGTTGAAAATGAAAATAGGTCGTAGGTATTGTAATTTTTCTCTATGGGGCCTGCAGCCTGCGGCTACCTAAACTTTAATACGCGTTTTGAAGGCTTATTCGGGGTCGGAGCCCTAAATCCTATAGCCTATAACCATCGGGGTATTGAGACGAATCAATCGATACATAATTTGTTGAAATCGAACCAGTAGTTTCAGCGCTACGTGGGAACAAAGAAATCGGCCACATACATACAAACATACAAACATAGGGTGCTAACCTCATAACCCTCCCCTGTTGGTAGTCGGGTAAAAACACCCCATATCTGTGTATATTATTATCTCTATATACATTATATAACTATTTATTTGAAGTTTCAATTGATCTACTCTCTAAAATCATCAGCAATCGACTCACCAGAAAGCTAGACTTCTACCAACCGATAGAACAAGCCGGATTTCGTTGCGGATACAGTACAATGAATCACATACTGACGGTGAGGGTACTCATAGAGAAGGCTACGGAATATCGGAAGGAATATTGGAAGGATACGGGATATCGGAATATCATTTTGACAGCGTTGACACATGGGCGGTTTAAATGCCAGAATTGACCAATTAATATAACGACCTGATTGCAATATCTATAAAAATGCCACACTAAAAGTATCTTTACCGGAACTTACAAATATCGGGAGGGGTGTCAGACAAGGAGATACACTCTCGCCAAAATTATTTACCCTTGTAATGGAAGACGTCTTCAAGAAACTCAATTGGGAAAACCGAGGCATTTCTATCGCAGGGAAACATCTGAATAATTTAAGGTTCGCAGATGAAATAGCGCTGGACAAATACGTATACTTGGGACAGGATATCAAAATTGGTAAAGACAACCAGGATAACGATATTGACAGACGAATCAGACTTGGTTGGGCCGCTTTCTTCAAACTGAACCTCACCAGACAACAAAAAGATCACATATTCGACCAGTGCGTCCTACCAGTCCTCACGTACGGAGCCGAAATTTGGGTGAACACTATCGCCATTATCTACAAGCTAAAGGTTGCTCAAAGGGCAATGGAGAGAAAGCTGGTAGGTATAACACTGAGGGACAGGAAAACAAATTAATGACTGAGACAAAAAAGCAACGTGACATCAGTGAGAGAGTTGGAAGACCTCAGTGGGAGTGGGCAGGTCACATAGCCCGCAAAGAGACATCATGGTGTAAGAGGGTTTAAAGAGTGTTATAAATTAAGTCCTATGTATATTCTTTTTAAATAAATAAAATAAATAAATAAATAAAAGAAACTCTTGGAGAGGAGACCATGGGGGAAACAAAGATCGAGGACGGCCGCAAATGAGATGGAAAGACGACATCAAAAAGATAGCGGACAGCAACTGGACCTTCCATATCCTATCATATCAAAGTAGAAGGAAATGGATGAGTTTGAGGGAGGTCTACACCAATCTACTGGTATGTCAATACCAAACACATTGTATAATCAAATTAATTAATTATTTAACTAGATAACAAATAATTGATTATTGATTAGATTAGCAGATTTGGAATATCCCGATCGGGGTTTTTTACGGATTTCCCAAAACTAATTAATTTTTATGAATAGAATTAATTAATAAAATCGGCCAGGTGCGAGTCGGACTCGCGCACGAAGGGTTCCGTACCATTATCTATAAAAACGGCAAAAAAAACCACGATTGTTGTATGGGCTCCTATACAACAAACGTGATTTTTTTGCCGTTTCTATATCGTCCTTAAATTTTTGTTTTAAACCTCACAACCTCGGAAAGATTCTGTTTGTCATTACAAATTAGAGCAAAAATGCATTTTGTCCGCTAGCGTTGAGAGTTTTAAAAATTAGAACCATTCTATTCCACACTTTTCTATACATAAATATGAAAATGCATTAAATACTTATTAATTTTAATTTGTAAAATGAATAAACACTAATTTAATAAATAAACTGTTTTTTTTTTGCACCTAGCGTTGTCCTCGCTGTAGTGAGGTGAAACATTGTGTTTCACTCGGCAGCAAATTTATTTTGCACCTCGTTCCTTTGAAACCCTCGCAACGGTCAGGATTCTATCCTAGAATCTTTACCTAGCTCAGATTTCAATACAAGTAGGTACTCTCACCAAAAACTAACTTTGCAGGCTTGCATAACACATAAAAATAACTATTATTCTGTTTTTTAATATTTGTTGTTATAGCGGCAACAGAAATACATCATCTGTGAGAATTTCAACTGTCTATCACGGTTCATAAGATACAGCCTGGTCTGGACAGACGGGCAGGCGGACAGACAGACGGACAGCGGAGTCAAAAAGTCAAAAACTTTATTTCTTTAGGCTTACAAAAAAGCACTTTTGTCCACTAGTGGAAGAAGCGAAGTCTTAGTAATAGGGTCCCGATGTACCAGTTAGGTACCGAACCCTAAAAATATACCAAGATAAGCACAATACATGAGGTATTGTGCTTATCTTGGGATTTTTTTAATAATTACCAAGATAAGCACAATACATGAGGTATTGTGCTTATCATAAGATATTTTTATCAATTTTATTACCATAAATAGTACGATCAAATCTTTAGCATCTACATTCTGCTGTGAACGTACAAAGCTTCAAAATGCGTGTTCTCTTTCTTCTGGCACTTACCATTGCAGCTGCAGCAGGTAAATATTATTATTCAATGTTATACGAGCAGCTGGGAGCTGATATGTCTATATCACAGTGCTTTTAGCTTTTCACTTGTTTGTCTTGTACGGTGGTCAGATGGTGCGTTCGTAACCAGTCGTCGAGTCTGTTCTTGAAGCTGATCACAGAGGGAGCTGTTGACTTCTTCAGGAAACCCGTTTCAATTGTGCACTCGGTTACTCAGGAAGCGATGAGCATTGTTAGTGTTTGATGGTGTACGAGTTACTCTGAAACTATGGCCTCGAGATCTGAATGGCATCTTCGGGGTATATATTTTGTGTATGTCGGGCAGGTTGTAGATGTGCGATAGAAATTTGAAGGTTTCAATCGGGTCACCACGGAGGCGTCCGTCCTCCAGAGTAGTGACGCGTAGCGCAGTCTCTCTGGCTAAGGCATCCGGCGAAGGCTAATGGGGATTTTTGTGGCTTTCCTTTGTACACTCTCCAGTAGTGTTTATTATAGTGTTTGGTTTTCAACTTTAAATATCTGCTGACTGCTGTACAGGGGTATTTCCGATAACTCGTTCAATATTTGACGAACTCTGCGACGCAGGAGGTTGCGGGTTCGATTCCCGCCTTGGGACAAATATTTGTACGATCTGCAGGTATTTGTTTCGGGTGCTCGGGTCGTTTTCTATGTATAATAAAAATATCTATGTATTGTGTTATGTATGTACATACAGTTATCTAGTACCCATAACACAAGCTCTGCTTAGCTTGGGGCTAGATAATGCTGTGTGAATTGTCCAGCATTATTTATTTATTTATTTAATATCTGGATGGAAAATAAGTTTAAACTATTTGTTTGTTTCTCAGCTGTCCCCAGCAATGGACAAAGGATTATTGGAGGTTCCACCGTAGACATCTCTCAATATCCATCGATCGTGGCTCTGCTGTACTCCTGGAACGGTGTAACGTTCACTCAGTGGTGCGGTGGTACCATCATCAACACTAGGAACGTACTTACCGCTGCTCATTGCCTTATGTAAGTAACTTTAGCATGTTATGCCTGTTTGTTAACTTATTCATTTATTTCATTTAAGGCGTGGTTTATGCAGGGTGGAAAGAACCTATGGGCCCTGGAGGGGAACTACCTTAAATCCTTTAGTTAGCTCATTTTACTGAAAGGAAACATTCCTTTATTTTTAAAATGAAACATAATTGCATTCAAAGATCTTCTAAAAATTCCTTGTCTCACCTGGGAATCGAACAAACTAAAAATTAAATAAATGAACCCTCGCTATTTTATTATGCGAATCTATAGGATTACTGTTCATTTACGGTTTATTTTTTTAGTTTGTTCGATTCCCAGGTGAGACGTGGAATTTTTAGAAAATCTTTGAATGCAATTATGTTTCTTTTTAAAAATAAAGGAATGTTTCCTTTCAGTTAAATGAGCTAGCTAAAGGATTTAAGGTAGTTCCCCTCCAGGGCCCATAGATTCTTTCCACCCTGTATATAATGAATTGACGTGAATTGGGTGACATTAAAACCTTTTTTCTCAGTTATCCTTAACGAAAAAGCTTCGATAAAATATAATATATTTATATATACGAAGCTGCGAAGGGGAGAAAATACATATTATGTATTTTCTCGCAGCTTCGTATGAAAATTGAAGAAAAAACTAATAAATGAAATGAAAATGAAATGACGCCAGAACGGCTGAACGGATCTGGATGAAATTTGGCACAGAGATCGATTATATAATTTTTATATTTTTATTATATTTAATTTATCCCGGAATTCCCACGGGAACGGGAACTACGGTGAAACCGCGAGGCGCTGCTAGTTTTACTGTAAAAACTATCGTAGTTTGACGAATTCATCACGGATGTAAGAGGGTTCACTACGAACCTTATTTGTGCTGGAAGAACACCAACGCTTCATCCCCTAACGAGGGACTTACATCCGGAATTAATCAAAATAATTGTGCAAAGTACCATCTGTATTCTTAGTTAATACCGTTTCTGTCCTAAACTATCAATCGCAAGATTTTTTAAAGTCATCACCGTAAAAAAATCTAAGCCGTCACCAGATGGCAGAGTGCCCAGAATGCTGGCAGCATTGCCACGTTGAATGGCAATACTAATTCGTTGACCGAAATAAAAGCCAGCATTCCGATCACCTGTGGACTCGATTAAGAGTTTTTTTGTTTTTTTTTAGAAAGTAGATTTAAATATTAGTAATTGTATTCTGTTATTGTTATTTTCTTTAAATAAATACTCTTATTGTCATCACCGTATTTAATAATATAATACCAAGGAGGGACCCTTCGTCTTAGTTTTGCAAATAAATGTCCAAATTAATAGATAATCATCAGTAAAAACTAGATTTTTGCACGAACGCCGCTCTGCTCTGTCCCGCTCCTATAAACGCAACTTCCATTTTTATTATCCTTTTCACAAAATGGCGTCATATATCACCCCCTTATTTGTCAGATTAATTATCAAATCCCACACCAATATTCAAAATGTTGAGTATTATTCTTTTGATATTGGTATGGATCAGTTGAGCTACCTGTAGATTGTTTGCAACAGTCTGCAGTTAGCTCAATTATTTCAATTGTAAATACTAGTTTTAATTTAATTCTATTATTTGACTGTGATTTTCTTTGTTAATAAGGATTTTATTTCTTTTGATTTATTTATGCAGCAAAAAATGTTCAGGAGATTTATGATATTAAATTTCAGAGGTGACTTAGCATTGCAATGGAGGACGAGAGTCGGCTCCACCTGGTCCAACAGCGGCGGCGCAGTTCTCAACACCAACCGATTTGTCCTCCACAACCAGTATAACCAGGGTGCTCGGTATAACAACGACGTCGCCATCATCAACACAGCAAGCAACATTGTGTACAGCAACTTCGCACGCGCTGCCAGCATTGCTGGCCCTAACTACAACCTCGCCGACAACCAGCAAGTCTGGGCTGCTGGCTGGGGGCACACCTCGGTCAGTCTTTTTGTTTTTTATTTCCATTTATTTTATTTGGGGAAAAAACAGTTCTTATATGTATGTATGGGAAATAAAACCGGCCAAGTGCGAGTCGGACTCGCGCACGAAGGGTTTCGTACGAGTATCTATAAAAATTTAAGAAAAAAAAACGTTTGTTGTATGGGAGCCCCCCTTAAATATTTATTTTATTCATTTTTTTAGTATTTGTTGTTATAGCAGCAACAGAAATACGTCATCTGGGAAAATGTAAACTGTCGAACTATCACGCTTCATGAGATACAGCCTGGTGACAGACGGACAGAGGAGTCTTAGTAATAGGGTCCCGTTTTACCCATTGGGTAAGGAACCCTAAAAAAATTATATGTAGGTCAAGGTCCGAAGAAGTTGTATTAATTGTTGAAGAATATCTATGTTGGTGTTTATGGTCACTCACTTATGTTTATATTTTTAGCAAGGAGGCGTTAGTTCTCCTCAGCTCCGTCACGTGCAAGTGTGGGCTATCAACCAAGCTGTCTGCAGGCAGCGCTATGCTACTGCAGGTGACGTTGTCAATGACAACATGCTGTGCTCCGGCTGGCTGGACGTGGGTGGTCGTGACCAGTGCCAGGGAGACTCCGGCGGCCCGCTCTACCACAACGGCGTCCTGGTCGGCGTCTGCTCGTGGGGCCGAGGATGCGCTAACGCTTTCTTCCCAGGTGTCAACGCTCGCGTGTCTAGATACACTGCTTGGATTCAAGCTAACGTACCCGTCTAATGAACACCCTGAAGCGAATTCCATTTGAATAAAGGAAATAAACAGTTGCAAATTATTACGTCTATTGTTTTGTTGTCTAATTTTGTACTTAAAATAACCCAAAAAGTTGTGGAAGACTATTATGCCATATGAAGTCATCTGTGGTACCGTCTGAACTCTTAGTTCTCGCTAGTTGTAATGACCCCAAGATGCACTAGATATATGCCATTGGCACTTAACAACTATGAGACAGAGACTATAGCAAACAGAACTCTGATAAACCTGTCCAAATCCGAAGATGAACTAACAAAAACAGTACAAATTAAAAACACACTCTTCGATTTGTTCTTCATGGAACCACATCAGAGAGGATGCGAGTCTGATTTTCTAATGACAAAGCCCCAGGTATTGACGGTATAAGTACCTAACTCTTTACTAAAAGTCCTAAGTAACTCTATAGTTAAACCTCTGTATTTTATATACGCACACTTGGGAGATAAGGGGGTAAATGTTACGACTTTTTTCAAAATATTTCAACAAGTATGAAACCTGCAGAAATTTCAAAAACTCTTTCGAAATGTACAAACCGATACCTTTCATTTGATACCCCACTCCGATAGGTAGCCCCCCCCTTTCGAAAAGTTATTTTTGATAACAGACAGACAGGAGTTACTTTCGAATTTATAATATTATTTTATTTATTTATTAATTAATAGACGAGCTGCCAGTCGCTGATGTGTCTATATCAGACAGTGTCGAATTTAGATATTGCGTAATTTTTTTAGTTTGTTATTTTTGTCTCGTAACCAGTTGTCCAGTTTATTCGGGAAGGCGTTTATTGATGTGGCTGATACAATGTCTTATGGTAATAGGTTCCAATTGTGAACCACAAGGGAGTTCGTAGTCACGGGAAAATCTAAGGTGGTGCCCACGGGTTGAACGTTCTTCTTTCTTTGTGTAGATGTCTTTTAAGAATGGCAGGTTGTATTGGTGAGTGAGTATCTTGTAGGTTGCGATGAGGTCACCTCGAAGACGTCGCTCTTCTAGAGTAGTGACGCATATTAGTATGGATTTTAGGCTTTCGAAGGGTAGGCCAAAATGCAGAAGGGGTTATTTCATGTCAAGAACTATTTGTCTGTCTTACAATAAACAAAAATAGATCCGTACCTGCCAACATCCAGCTTCCCAAACTTCAAATTATCAAGCGAGTAGCTCGCAGACAGCTCCGCGTACACGGGTGCGAAGGTCACGCAGGCCGGGTGCCAGGCCGCATACAAACAGACTAGCCATGTAGTTTCCTTGTGTTTCTTGAGCTCTTCATCGAGAGTGGCCGGCCCGCGGAAGTAGGTGATGTGTTCGGGACCGGAGTAGGTGGGTTCGGGGAAGAGGAGGCTGATTAGGATTATAAGGGCTCCGTAGGGAAGGCCGTATCTGAAATATTAGTTTTAAGTAGCCAATGTTTATTTTGTTTGTATTGTGTTGGTTTGTTTCTTTTATCCAATTATTATCTCTGTTGTAACTGAATTTTGCTAATACGTTAAGTACAATTTTTTTTTATTAAGTGCATAGATAAAGCTTATTTAGATTTTTTTATTAAAGTATCATGTAGGTAACGACTTGACTCTTTTAACATGTTGACTGTTCGTGCATTACATGTAATCCAGTTTTGATCTGTCTGTGACGTTTGTTCATAAAATTTAATGCATTAGCCAAATTCAATTCAACCGCTTTTCCTGGGCTGGACGTGTGAGCTAGAACTAAGATCTTCTAGGGATGTATGAGCAATCATCATCATCATCAGCCTATAGTAGTAGTCCACTGTTGGACATAGGCCTCATAATGAGCGCCATAGCGCATTGTCTTCAGCTTGACACATCCAGCATCTGCCAGTAGTCTTGAGCCAGTAGTATGAGCAATGAATTGGTGAAAATAAAACCATTGGACGTACTATGAAGTTTGCCAATAGATGGTAACGTCAACGTGTCAAATAAACTAAGAGTTAAACCTTGGTAAATACAGGAGAAGAAGTTCAGTTCTGTTCATTTATTAAACCATAGACCGACATTGGAACACTTGGTAATGTCAAATGTACAGTTTAAAAACGTAATACAGAAAAGGCAATTGAAATAAACATATCGAATAAATAAACCTTACAAAAATAGCTCTATAGAGGCCTTGTCAAACAAATAAAATAACAATGATTTAAAAAAAAAAGTTAGACATAATAAATTTGCATATATTAAGCGGCTGTATAGAGGCCTTAGTTTTGAAGGGAAGCCTGTTCCCACCAGTGAGACAGGTAGGCCACTAAATAGGGGACATTAAATATGAGCTCCATCTTATTAGAGTCCATTAGACTCAACGGTAAAAGGTTACAACACAATAAATAGCACTGTATTGTCAACAAAATTGCGCTAATTTCTCATGGAGAGCGATCAGCCCTACTTAACCTTAATGCTGACTTATACATACGAATCTACCTTTATTTATTTATAGTCCAAAACATGCCTCACCTTACATCGGCGTACAGCCACAAAACCAGGTTCGCTAACTTCGTATAAACGAAGGAGGATGAGAGGTAATTGACCATCGTCACACTCCCCGCCTTCTTGGTCCGCAGCATCACGACAATAATTAGGAAAAATAGGATTTCCGTTTCTCGACTATCCAATTCACAGTCCGACTCCGGGAAGAGACTCTGGCAGATAATAGCCGTCCGCTTGCAAGTTATGTAGGAGAGGCTCATAAGGATATTGATCCAGTAATACGGCTTGGTGATTTGCCGTAAATCGGCTTTGAAAGACATGTTTTCAGTTAGATTTGTCGATAAAGTGCGCTAAGAAACACAACACTCCACTGGCTTTGCAATTTTGCATTGCAGTCTGAAATTGTATTTCATCAACTTCTTTTATCTCTCGCGTGGCTCTGGATTATGATTTAAACAGGATTTAAAAGATATGGTCTACTCACTCAAGGAGTAGAGAGTATGTTCCTTGCTCAAGGAACTTTATTCTTTGTGAACTTGTGAATATCGATGTGTGAAGGGGATCTCTATTTAGGGTTCCGTACCCAAAGGGTAAAAACGGGACCCTATTACTAAGACTTCGCTGTCCGTCTGTCACCAGGCTGTATCTCATGTACCGTGCTAATTAGACAGTTGAAATTTTCACAGATGATGTATTTCTGTTGCCACTATAACAACAAATACTAAAAAACAGAATAAAATAAATATTTAAGGGGGCTCCCATACAACCAACGTGATTTTTTTGCCGTTTCTATAAATAATGGTACGGAACCCTTCGTGCGCGAGTCCGACTCGCACCTGGCCGGTTTTATTTCATTGTTGTGGGTACTCGACATAGTGCTATTTTGACGTTGACAGCCAAGACTAGGAAGACAACTAGACGGAAAACCACACAACATGTCACGGAGCCATTGAGTCTACATGTCGCCCCAGTAACGCACACTAAATTATGTGTGCGTTACTGGGGCGACATGTCTTCGTCGTCGTGATCGTGATGCCTGCCCATCGCACCCAGTAGAGCAGGCACATGGAGAGAATGGAGGCTCCATACTGCTCGCAAATAAATCACGGTTCTCTTATCTCGGCATACTACGGGAGTCGTAATCCCTGCCCATCGCACCCAGCAGAGCAGCGTGATGGATAGAATAGATGCTGTGGAGCATCCGCTGTCTGCTATCTCCTGGACTGCCCTTAAAAACTCTGGAAATACAACAATACAAGAGTGGCTATATTTGCGCCAAAGAAAAAATCGCGGCTCGCTCTGCTCGCCGGTATTACCGGCTGGGGCATCAATTACTTCATTTATTTAGGCTTACAAAATAAGCACTTTTACTAGTAAAATTTTTTATACTCAATCATAAAAAGAAAAATAAGTGGTTTTGATGACAAAAAAATTAAGTGAAGAGAATTCACTTCATTTTTTGTCCACTAGAGGAAGAAGTGATATTTTGGGCAAAATGTATATTCAGCATGGGTTCCTATTTAAATATAAATAATATTCACCACGATTATTCAAATAACTTTAATGAATCTTTAACATAACTTACGATATTAAAAGTACTCATTCTTTCGTTTACATTTTCAACTACCTAATTACTGAATTATTTGATTACAAAAATTAAAAAAATATATAACTAAAATACATTATACCCAAGCCATTCTCAAGGTTCAATGTTAGTAAACTAAGTCATAACACAAAAATGTTAAATTCTCTTAAAAGCGTCGAGTCAGCCAGCATTTATATGTTAAAAGAAACTGCAAATTCTGTTAAAAAAAATCACTATTATGGAAGTCATAAAAATCACTTCCTGATTGGTGGTTTTAACCTCTTAGCCTCTTACCAGGTTTATGGAGGCTATATTTACAAACATTGGACCATCTTGAGTTTGGCTGAAGTATTGATTAAAGGCCTCGGCTCAGTCTTAATACCTACTTAGATCAAATTAGTTTCATATAAGCTATTAATATGAGCGTTTTATAAACACATAATTATGACTAATGGCATTTATTCAACCTATCCTTTTGCCATCGGAAGCATTTAATAACTTTGTCTATAAAAAGAAACTTTAGGTAGGTAGGTACCCATAACGCTGACTCAATTAGGAATTCCCTAAGAAATAACTTAAACCTTGAAAACACTTTGGAACACCTCACATTTAACAGTGGCTATATGATTTTTCGCCACGTGTTTCTCAAGCTCCCGCCTCCTAACGAAGCTAGCGGTGCACTCAGTACATTTGAACCGAATCCCTTTATTATGTTTTCGTTTCGCGTGTTCTAACCTCCTCGATGAAGAGATAAAGGCTGCTCCACAGTCGTCGCAAACGTAGGGCTTCTCACCAGTATGCCTTCGTCTGTGGTAAATCGCGGCACTTTTAGATACTAGTTTCGCGTCACATAGATCACACTCGAAGTTTCTAACTCTAGTATGGACAACGGTATGCTCGTTCAACCTCGCTGACGTGTAGAATCGCTTCCCGCAGAAGGAGCATTGGTGCGGTCTGTGGTCCAAATGGATCCAAAGGATATGGTTCTTCAATTGCGGCCGAGAGCTGTACATCTTTTGACAGTAGTCGCACACGTATTGACCAGGATCGCGGTTGTTGGAACGACGTATGCGGGGGATTGATTTAGGTTTTGCATTGGGTTCGCAAAAGGATCTATGTTGGCGGAAGCAGCTTCGGTTAGAGAATTGGGTGCCGCAGAGTCTGCAGGTCAAGACGATGTGCATTTGGATGTGGCTTTCGTAGGACCCTTTGCGGGTAAAGGTCCTTCCGCAAGCACAGCAGTTTAGTGCCCCAGGTTTATGTGCCAAGCTCTGATGTGCTTTGAGTTCAGCTTCTGTGATCACAACGGTCGGGCATTCTTTGCACAGGATAGCGGGTTCTCTATGCACCGTTGATAGGTGATATTTCAACCCAGCACCTTTAGCAACAACGGTGCCGCAAATTCCACAAGCGTCTTTCCTATCACTGTTCTGAAGATGCGTTTGCAATAAATGAGGACCTGAGAACTGCTTGTTGCAATCAGGGCAGGTTACAGTTGGCCCGGTGCGGAGAACGCGGGGTTTTCTCTCGTGTTTCTTAATCAACTTCGACTGCAACTTATCAATAACTTCAGTCGCATCGCCAGCGTCGAGATCACTATGAGTGTCGACAGTAATGTTGGGGGAAACGACCGCGCAAACGGATTTGGCGTTGTTGCTAGCCTCGTAGGGTAGTTGGGAGAGGTTGATGATGGCGCGGCGCCAGAGAGAGGCGGCGTTGCGGACGAATAGACGGAACTCTTCCGCTGCAAGCGCTGCGCTTGCGCATGCTACGCAAACACCGCCCGGACAGAAGGTCTCTTCTTTTATCTGGTGACAAGTGACATTGTTTATTATATCGATAGTAAATTTATTGCAAAATATATTAACAAGTTTAAAATATTGAGATTTAGATTGAAATTTTTGTTATTTCAATAAAAAAATCTTTAAATAACGTAAAATATAAAAATCTTTTACAGTAAGATTTTCACTAGAAATAGTTGCTAAAAAATTAATTTGGTTCACTCATTGCTACGAAACTTGTCAACACCTTGTAATAAATAAATGTAATTGAAGACCTCTGTGGCGCGGTGGGCGAAGGTCTGCCTGCGACGCAGGAGGTTGCGGGTTCGATTCCCGCCTCGGAACAAATGTGTGTACGATCTGTAGACATTTGTTCAGGGTGTTCTGGTCGTTTTCTATGTATAGTAAGAAATATCTATCTATGTATTGTATTATATTATGTATATCAGTTATCTAGTACCACTAACACAAGCTCTGCTTAGCTTAGGGCTATCTAGCCGTTATATATGTTGTGTGAATTGTCCAGCATTATTTATTTATTTATTTATAATGTAGATAAATAACGTATTTAATTGCTACTGCACCACACAGTACAAAGATAAGAAATTAGATGCTAGAAAGATTTGATGCGTTTACGGATTTAGATTTCCGACAAAATAAAACAAACCTATCTACCGCCTAAGTGTGAACACTTAGGAACAACTTACTGTTGGTATTATTGTCAATGGTAAACAGTCGACCTCTGCCGCTTCGCCGGCTGCACATCCACTATCGAACTATGTGACAGCTTGTAATGCTTCTTCAGTTCCCACGGCCTGATGAACCGAGCCAAGCACTGCTCGCAACCATGCGCCATATCTTTCACACTCTTATGTCGTCTCTTCATATGATCGGAGCGTCTAGACGCCGATATGAAACTCTCCTCGCACTCCTCACATTTAAAAGGCTTCAAACCGCTGTGTATTCTCATGTGTAATCGGTACCCTATTTCAGTCCGGAACTTAGCACCGCAGTGGCATTCTAGAGTCTTCCTATCGGCCTCGTGGATTTTACAATGTGATTTCAAATGGCTTAAGGTAGAAGTTTGCCTTCCGCAGATTTGACAAATGTAAGGTAAGACATTTAAATGTTTTTGTATCACATGTATTCTAAGAGATCCTTTCTTGTCATATTGCTGTCCGCAGTCATTACACTCAAATATAGTAAAGTTATTTTTGTGTTTAGGTTTACATGTAGTTTTGTGGTGACGGTAACAGCGGATGTTCTCGAAAGTTCTCCCACAAGCGGAACAGTCGAACAAAGTGTGGACGTAGTAATGGGCCCGCAAGGCTCTCGCGTTTCTGTAACCCCGTCCGCAATGCTCACATCCGAACGACTTAGGTCCGTGGGACGTCCTACTATGCGACTTAAAAACCTCATTACTCTGAAACTGCTCATGACAGATACTGCATTCGAAGACCTCGATCTTGTGCGTCTCTCGCATGTGTTTACAGATTTCTGATTTGTCCATAAGGCAACCGCAAATGCACATCCTTTTCGAGCTGTTTTTAAGATGTTGGTTAAGATTCTGCACAGAAATCACCCGTTTATCGCAGAAAGGGCATGAAGTAGAATTCTTTTTATTGGTCGTTGATTCTTTCTCGATATTACCGAGATCTGTGCCCGCAGATTTAACAGTTTTGGACCTTTTTTCGTAGAATATCAAGGTGTCTTCGTAGACGTAGAGCAAGGTTTTCGTTTCGTTGTTCTCGCTGTCTATTCCTGATAGGTATTGAGCGGCTTCGCTCCAGCATTTATCGGACTTATCGGTAAGTTTTCTGAATTTGGCGGCGGATATGGCGTCGCCTGCGCAGACGCCGCAGAGCCCCAGCGGGAGCGCGGGGCTGTCGTCGACCTGAAACCAGGCGTAGCGTCAATCTTCGTTTCTTCATGGGGGAAAGCTTTGGTCCTCAAGTCTTGTTCGTTTTTACAATAAATACTATCGTAGTTTGAACGAATGCAAAAATAGGGTTTACGGTTTTAGCTGTTTATTTTAACACACATCTATAACTAAAATACAAATCTAGTTCTATAATGAAGGATTAATTGGAGAACGTGACGTAAGTAGGTTTACAAATATGTAATATTTAATTATTGTCGACACATGGTTAAACAAAACAACTGGAACTTCTTGAACATAAATTTGTTTTCGTGTAGTTTACAAAGCAGCATCAAGTACAAACTGTTTACGATGTTCTGACAACTATGAGTAGGACGAGTTACATTACATTACAGTCTAGTAGTCCAACTCCAACCGCTTTCTCTCCTTCACTTTATCTTTATGTTTCTTAGAACTCAAATGATTCTGGTGGTTTTTAAAACTTATAAACTCAATATCACAGACATCGCACTTGCATTTCATATCCATCTTCAGTTCGGGATTAGATCTATAATGTTTTTGTCTCAAATGCTTACGATAGCCTCTCGAAGAGCTATATCGCCCACCGCAAAACAGGCAGACATATCTATCAGGTACCACATTGTGGGATTCTTTATGTTCGTCCAAGTGGCACGCACTGATGAACTTCCTCCCGCACACCTCGCACTGATGAGATAACATCTTTGAATGCATGTTATTTATGTGCCTCTTTATATTGCCCTTCTCACTGAACTCCTTTGAGCAGTGATCGCAAATATACTTCTCAGGCTTCCTAGACTTGCATTTGTTTTGATGCTTGTTAAAACATATGCGATTTGAGAATTTTTTACTACATTTGACGCAGCAAGCACGCTCATGCTTCCTGATGACGTGAATGTTTAGATGGTGTGCTGAGGGAAAGGTTGCTTTGCATTCCCCGCACATTATTTTACCTTTATGCACACTTTTGTGTTTGATTAACTCGTCTTTACACTCAAAGGACAATGAACAGATCTTGCAGCTGTAGAAAGGGATTGAATGCGACTTCAGATGCTCTCCAAACGCTTTTAGATCTATAATCTTCAGGCAATGAGGACAGAAACGTTTTTTCTGGTTCGCTAAGTGGTTGTTAATGTTGGACAACCGGCTAAACTTCGCACCGCACTCTGCGCAAGCGTAAAAAAACTTTCCCGGCTTAGTTGGTTCATTGTCGTCGGACTCTTGTGTCCGTCTCGCCGACTCTAGCTGGTTAATCCGCTTTATGACGACATGACACAACTTATTCTTGGTTCTATCCCTTCTCTCGAACACAGTGTTTACTTTATCTATTTTATCGTTGACAAAGATGAAAGCTGTGTTAAAAGTCTTCTGGGCAGAAAGGTTTATCAAATTCTTAGACAGAAAGCTCCAATGTTCAGCGGATTGCTTGCAGAGCCTCATGAATGGTATGATCGCGGTGGTATCGGACACGCATTCATGGCACAGCTGCTGCGGAGTGTTGCGGGTATTGCCATCTTTCATCTAGAACAAGAGTTCTTTTCAACTTGTTTGTTATATAAGTCGTTTGACGCAACTCTGCCAGTGTCCGTTCGACAGCATCGTAAGCTTGTGGTATTAATTTATGAACTTTGCATTAGCAGTAATATTAAGAAAAAGATTTGTTGTTATTGTGCTTATGTTCAAGTACAATAAAATACTAAAATTATTTATTGTACACCAGAAAATAACATTACAAAGAGACATCAAGATAAGTACAATGGGCGACCTTATCGCTTAGAAGCGATCTCTTCCAGAAACACAACGAAAAATAACTCCAAAACATAATTATTAATTGACAAGTACCTACTACATACATTACCCATAGTAGGTACCTTACCTACCCAGTGCTTAGAGAAATCTAACATAGGCTTTCAGTCACTGCCATGTTATAAAACGAATTTTAAATGATCTTTCTACATACATGTTTATTTTAGGATGGTAATGCATACTTTTATTTACAACATAACTTTTAGGGTTCCGTACCCAAAGGGTAAAACGGGACCCTATTACTAAGACTCCGCTGTCCGTCTGTCACCAGGCTATATCTCATGAACCGTGATAGTTAGACAGTTGAAATTTCAGTATTTTTATTTATTGCATTCATACAGTCATACAACAAACATGATATTTTTGCTCGTTTTTCTTCGATATTGACAACGGCAACAGGTAGACGCGTGAAATATTCACAGAATATTATGATAACTATTTACTTTAAAAATAAATTATTAAATTAACATAAAACAAATATATAAGGGGAGCTCCCATATAACAGACATGATTTTTTTTGCCGTTTTTATAGATAATGGTACGGAACCCTTCGTGCGCGAGTCCGACTCGCACTTGGCCGGTTTTATTTTTATTGTATGAATGTTCACGATTTCATACAGCGTACGAGAGAGAGACTATTATATTAAGGTGAATCAGCTATCTTCTATTAGTCGTATCTTACTTATTAGGTAAAGTTAGGCACTTTCCTAGGTCTGTGTGGATATTTAAGTTCGGCACTTCAGTTCACTTTCGTGAACTGACATTGTTCACTTATATTTAAGCGTAACTAATAACAAGGTAATATTAGTTTGACGACCTCTGTGGCGCGGTGGGCGAAGATCTGCCTACGACGCAGGCGGTTGCGGGTTCGATTTCCGCCTCGGGACAAATGTGTGTACGATCTACAGACATTTGCAATTGCGTTCAGGGTGTTCTGGTCGTCTTCTATGTATAATAAAAAATATCCATCTATGTATTGTATTATATTATGTATATCAGTTATCTAATACCCATAACACAAGCTCTGCTTAGCTTGGGGCTAGATAATGCTGTGTGAATTATCCAGCATTATTTATTATTATTATTATCAATAAAGCATTAGTGATTCCTCAAATGGTTCACCAAACTTTGACAGCTGTCAAACATCTCGCGGCATAACTCGCAATTATAACCGATTTCTTCCGTTCCGTTGCTATTATGGACCTTGTCCATATGCATTTTAAGTTTACATGGCAGTCTGAACTTAGCTGAGCAAATTGTGCACACGTTTTTTAAGACTATTTGAGATTTAAAGTGTTTGTTCCTTTTGTGCTCCGACATCCTGGATGAAGATGAGAAGTGTTCTCCGCAGAGGCTGCATTTATAAGGTCTCTCTCCAGTGTGAAGTCTTAAATGCTGCATGAAACCTAGTTTAGATTTAAGTACTACTCCACAATGTTCACACTTAAAGCTTGAATTCTTATGACTCTTTAAATGTGTAGACATGTGAGCAGCAGCAAACTGCTTGCCGCAGTAAGCACAAGGTCTGTGTGTATTCTTCAAGTGTACTATTTGTATATGGGCTGTTAAGAACTTTTTGGCAGCATAAGTTTTTTTGCAATAATCACAGATGCATTTATGGTTGATGCTGCCTCGCTTTCCCATTTTAACCTTTTTGTTTTCTTTCTTCTGTAAGGTTACTGGTACTTGTTTGCTCTTGTGTTCAAGATCTAGTTTGCAGCATTTTTTGATATGGTAGGAATAGCATGGTCGGTTTCGAAAGACTTTGTCGCAGTTTGGACAGGATCTTTGGGTGTGTATGTGTTGATGAGCATTCATCGCCTGTGGTGACAGGAATGTATAGCTACAATCGACACACTTAATACTCCCTCTTGCATGTGCTTTTAAATTATGATCAGAAAACAGTTTGACATTAGTAAGTATAGCTGGGCATTTCTTACAGGGGTATGTTGTTATATTATGCTCCTCTTTCACATGTTCTATCAGTTTGCTTCTACTCATGACTTCAGCACAGATGTGACAAGCCCGGAGCAAGTCTACGGAGTCCCTCAAATGCTTGTTAAGCTGCACAGCATACTGAAACTTATTCCCACAAGTTGGGCATTTACATTCTTTTAACTTTCCTGGTCTTTTCAGTATTGGATTCTCCCTCGGCTTCTCAACAGGTGGTTTTATTCCTTCGTCACAAATCTTTATACAGTTATTGGATAGGACTGCAAGGATCTTATGACTAGTTAGGGCATATTTGTGATCAGGAATGTGGTTTAACAGGTTGATGGCGCTGTTCCACTGCCGCTGGGCCCTTTGGACCAGGGTTTTGAACTCGGCTGCCTCGAAGACAGCAACAGAGCAGGTTAGGCATAAGGAGGGTGGTAGCGCTTCTTCCAACTCCACCTGTAACCACTGTTTGGGTCAAACCGCCACACAAATATTTTCTTCACCATTTTTTAGTTTTCAGTGTAAGCTTCAGGTATTTCTAGACAACATTTCTAGGTCATGTACTTGTAGATAGGGTGCAATTACGTCATCTAAACTAGCTCCGTAAACGCATTTTTATTTATACAATAAATAAGTAGGGACTCAGTTAAAATAATATTGTATTGCATACAGGAAAATAAACAAAATTGTATTTATTTTTATGCAAAGGAAATCAATTGCAACATCGAGTGATTACGCCTGAAATACGAATATTCTACATGAAATTCATAACCAGCTCCGCCATTTTGATTATTCCCGCGGGCGGGAAGCTCGCTAACGCCGTTCCGTTTTTCCCAGAATATCGAAATATAAACAAATCACTCGAAGCTACAACTTCGTTGGCCAGATTTATTAACTTACTTCGACTCCTGTGATGACTTCGAGAAGCTCTGAGAGCGTAACAGCTTTGTCTCCGTCCATCATTACTGTGTCAGTGAGGTGAACTTGTCCTTGTGATGTATCTCCCATGCAAACCCTACATTTGTCTAAGCCGTCGCCTTTCACGATATGCGATATCAGAGCCTTTACGTCCACTTGCCGACTCATTTTGTAGTTTTATAAACTTTGGAAAAGTATTACTAGAGATATTTCATTGGAACTTTAAGAGAAACTGATAAATGCTGCATTCCCTCTCTCGGCGAGCGAGCGAAGGCGAACGAAACGAAAATGAAAAATTGGTTGACGTGACATTTCAAGTGAGGTGGTAAAATGGTATCGAAACAATCGATTGTTGGTAAATGATTCGATTGGAAAGCAAAAATCGATTTAAAAAACAAATCTACTTACTATGTGTGGACAGTCTGTAGACGATTTGAAGTGTTCCTGGATCTGGCTTAGTCAGTTTGTATCGAAGTTCCGTGTAGATCGAAAATAATATAATGTCAGCTAGTAACGGCGAACCTTTATATGTTTATAGGTGAATAAAAATAATGAGACTAGCTGGTATCTATGTTTTTACTTGCAAGCATGCTCGTACGCGAATGACACCCATTCGCGTACCTACCTACGCGCTACGCATCATACTTGCAAATAGTCAATCGTGAACTTGGAGGTTTTGATATCGTGCTCGAAGCTATCAGAAAGCTTCAAGGATTAAGGCTCATGCCAAGGAGTTTTACGATAGTTTTTTAACTAAACAATAGGAATAAGTACCTACTTTTTATTTATTTCCTGAACAACTTTATCATAGGCATTACCAACATTTAATACCTTATTTCGTCTAAAGGTCCAAATTCAATGTAAAATGCTTGCAAAAAAATTGCTTATCTACTATAATTAACCAGCTTAACGTTCACTTACCATCCTTAGAACATCTATAAATCAGTACCTACCTATTACTTCAATGATTAATGCTTACAAATATGTACATAGGTCTGAAACTATTTATGAAGCTGATCCTCAATAATAACTGCCTAAAATTAAATCTGTTTACCAAGCCTGTCAGTGTGGCTCATTGAAGGGATCTCTTTTTTCATTGGTGTGGCTAGTGAATAGCCACAGATTTATAATATTTACTAGGAGCAGACCGAATATTAGGTATTGCAATGTATGGCAAATACACACACATTAAAACTCACCGTAGCATAGGCCGCATTTAGGATAATGAGGGGTTTTCGTTTCGCATTAAAAAAAAAAGCATGTTCTAAATATTTCGATAGATGGCAGTGTGTCAACTGGTGATTAGGGTATGTCTATGTCAAATGAAGGGAAACCAAACAAACATTTGAAAAATCGAGTTAGTTTGCCAGTTTTTTCATTGTTTAGACATAAACAATGAAAAAACTGGCACGATAGTTGGGACAGAAAAACATTCATTCTATCTGATTTCTTCTCAGGCTACAAGCATATTTTTATCTCTCTCTGGTGTGAATGAGATGGGTATATGCACTACCTCTAGTGCCTTGTTCCTTTAAGCGATCGACCGATTATCATTTTGACGTTTTTGTTCATGTGACATTATCATACCATAGTGCCTGGTTCCTCTAAGTAGGAACCAGTTGAAGCCCTGCCATCTATCGAGATACATGGAACTAATTTTTTTCTTTTTAAAAATGCAAAACGAAAACCTCTCGTTGCCGATGCATGACACACGCACGAAAGGATTAATAGTTTTTGGTCTCGATACCCAACTTAATCGATTTTAGAATTTAGTTTTGGATGCAGCGTGCACTATCGTAAATATGTGACATCTGAAGGGGATCTCTTTTTTCATTGTATCTTAGAGGAACAATACTCCATACGTGTGACACTAAGGTGTGACATCATGATGACATGTGTTATGACATCTGGGGGGTTATGCACTATGACCAAAGAGATTCCACGTCCAAATCGTGTTACGTCACAACGTGTTTTAAACACAATCGTGCCTTGGGTGTGGAATGAGAGGTTTTCGTTTTACATTTTTAAAAAGAAAAAAATTAGTTCCATGTATCTCGATAGATGGCAGGGCTTCAACTGGGTTCCTACTTAGAGGAACAAGGCACTATGGTATGTTAATGTCACATGAAAGAAAACGTCAAAATGATAATCGGTCGATCGCTTAGAAGAACAAGGTACTAGAGGACTACCTCTAGTACCTTGTATAAAAATATGCTTGTAGCACGAGAAGAAATCAGATAGAATGAATGTTTAGAAGAACAAGGTACTAGAGGACTACCTCTAGTACCTTGTATAAAAATATGCTTGTAGCATGAGAAGAAATCAGATAGAATGAATGTTTCTCTGTCACAACCATCGTGCCAGTTTTTTCATTGTTTATGTCTAAACAATGAAAAAACTGGCAAACAAACTTGATTTTTCAAATGCTGCAAATAAACAAAGAAATGTCACTATGAAAGTGACAAGACAGTGAAGCAAACCCTTGAATTTTTATGGATCATTCGTTCTTGCCCTCGGCTTTGCTTGAGCAGGAAATTTTCTTGAAGAAAGCTATAGGTATTTATTTTACTAAATCCATTCATCTCACAAGGCTCAATCTCACACGCTAGTTAAGCGTCCAGAGCTTTACACGCTGCGCTGCTGGTGGTCTTTTCTGAGAGTCATAATAATACTAGGCTCACGCACCACCCTTCACTATGCTTGTACCTAACAACAAAGCAAAGCAACATTTGGTTGTGCCTTTCAGAGAGTAAATAAAACAAACAAATAAGTGCATTTTTTTTAAAAGAGAAGTACTTTTAAAAGATTATTCATAGGTACATTATAGGTATTAGTTTTCACTGCCTAAATTACTAATACCTTAGTCCTACAAAGGCATTATTTATTTGACATCAGAAATAAATATAAACAAATACATTTCTTGTTTTTTATTTCTTCGTTGCCTATAATTACAGCTGAATATCAATTATTGTCCTTTTCCCGTTGGAGTATTCAAGCCTGTTGTTAAGCGTTCCAAGAAAGCTTATTTCGATGACTTGACCTCGGTATCCACCCTTGTTTTTATTACTGTATGGCCTGCAACAAAATAGCAAATATTTTACATGCAGATCACAGGAAGCTATAATGCCTGAGTGATACAAGTCATTTTTCAGATGCAGTAGGTGTGCTTGGTTAACCACTAATTTGAGAAGCTCTAAAACGTTAAATCAAATCCTGACATTATGTTAATGTGCAGTGGCTTACAGCAGCGCAAACACAAAGTACTTTTTATCCCACTAATATTATAATGGTGAAGGTTTGGATTGATGGATGGATGTACGTTACTCTCTACTCATATGAATAGATCTGTATGAAATTTGGCATAGCGATAGATTATAGTCCGGAATAACACATAGGCTGCTTTTTATCCTTTTACTTTTTTTAAATAAAGACACTAATAACTAAATAGACTTCTCTTTGAAATGAGGTAGATACTTAACTCAATTCTTACCTTTGTTAGAGCAGATAATTCATTTCAGCGAAAAAACGAATGGACGATTCTTCATATAGCAGAATACGTGAAATTGTCAATACTTTGTTAAAATTGGTTTTGCGACCTTTTTTTGGGCGAAGAAATTCTTCCTGTAGATTTGTGTTCTTTTATAACCACTTCTTTGCGATATTCCCAAGAGCTCGGCTGTTTTGTTGACACACGCTACCAATATTCACCTTTAAGCCAATTCTTGTACGTCTGCTTGTACACATTCATTACCATCAGTTTTTCATAGGCTCAGAGTCAGGCTCTTTATCATATCAGCAGCACAAACACAACCAGTTATTAACAATAACTCGAACACAGCAAGATAACTTTATCGGGTAGAATATAACTTCACCAACAGCAAAAACCGGCGGCGCGGCGGCGGCGCAGCCAGAGAAAGAACATTCGATTCCAGAACTGACGAAGGACGGGAAACCACTAAAAACTTGAAGAAAATCTTGAATTTATTTTGGTTTCTCAAAAATAGGAAACGAATGTAGTGTTGCCACAGTCAAAATTAAAAAACTCCAAACCGAACTTAAATTTTGTCCGAAATATATGACTAAAAGATGTTTCGTAAAATATCCGGAAAACTGCAAAATGATATATTGCAAGCTGAAAATAGGAACAGTAATCACCTTCAAAACTAATATCACTAGGCATAAATAACGTATAAAATGTATAGTGTGTTTGTGACGCCTTCATTTATTTATATAATAAAGGTTTACCAACAACATACCTACCTACATATTTTTTCATTTACTTAGGTATTAAAAACTGAAATAGGTCCTTTTCTGATATGCAAGTTACTTACCTACTTACAGGTAAACACGACATTTTTAGGTATAACCTTCACAGATCTATTCGATTCTTTTTTCAAAACTTTATAAAAACAACAAATCATTCACGCCTTGAGACGAAACTCGAGTGCCGTCGCGCCGGCTCGGGTTACTGACCTTGCGCAGCTGTTTGGGACGACAATGACGACATGTTGTACTAAGATGGCGGAGATTTTTTGTGATTGTGTGACTCGTTATTCAGTAATAATACATCTCATCTCATCTCATTCTCGTCATCGTCATTCAAAAATACATCTGATTAAAAGAGTTCTTCATTTGAACAAAATAAAGCTCAAAACCAAAATATTTTTAATTGGGACTTATGTCCCCGTTTTTTACGATTTTTACGTACCATAACCGACGGGGACGGGACTTAATTATGTCCCCGTCAGTCATCGGTTTGATGTTAGAAGGTGAACCGATCACAAAATCTGCCAGTTGTAGCATTAAAAAAATGCGTAAATGGCAACACTCAGAAAAAGTTTGTTTTCCCTTCATTTGACATAGACATACCCTAATCGCCAGTTGACACACTGCCATCTATCGAGATATTTAGAACTAGCTTTTTTTTTTTTAATACGAAACGAAAACCCCTCATTGTTAAATGGCATTCTGTATGCCTCAAGACCTTCTCAAGACTAGTTGTCTATGCCCCTTGTTTCGTGAACTCGCTTATTTCACATGTTCCGTTCAAAATCTTACATCCGATCTTTTCGGATATGATCGGTTTTATTAGAAAATATTTTTTGTTTCCATTTTCAACTGAATTAATAAATATCTTGAGTTTTAAGCTTGCCTAGCCATAATTTACATTATTTTAGTGTGATTTGAAAATTTAGAGCCCAAAAATAATAATTTGTTTTATCATTCAAGTCACGCATGACTAGTTTCGGAACGAAAAGTTTTCAGCATAACCTAAAAATCATCATTCGTAAAATCGTAAACAAAACAACAATATCCCGTTTTGTATTCTCTTTGCGATATCCATTCGGTGAAGAAGCAAAAAAAACAATATATATTATACTACGAAGACAATGCGTAAGACGCTGGCGCCAACAAACTTGGGATTCTGCGGGACTTCTATCAATGGATTGACCCTAAACTGTTTGTGCGGGCTACCGAACAACAACTGATTCTGTGTAAGAACCAAACAAAACAGTAATAACAAATGTCAAAGTCGCGTCAATCAGCCGTCATCACGACCGGCGGTTCAGGCTACTGTCAATTCAATATCATTCATTTTGTTCTTTTGTTTGTGAAACTGAGAATCTAGCAAAATGGTAAATTATTTCTAAATATTCGTGTAATCTTACATTTATTCGCTGTGAAACCTGCACTATCGTATTGGGCTATTCATAAATTACAAGCTTGTATCGATATTTCGTGTTTATGATGTGTATTTATCGAAGAAAAGGTGATTCAAAATTAATCTGATCAAAATTAGAAGTTTGTGAAATTTGGTGTATTTACGGATTTATTTGATTAAATGTCGCTGAAATGGGTATGACAGTTTATCGTGAATGGTTTCTGTAGCATTTTGCGCATAATAATTGGTCAGATATGTGTTTATATTCGTAAATATTCTCATTCAAAAATAGTTGGTCAGCTTTGGAGGTTTGAGAGATTTTTACGGAACAGGTGATCGCCGACCAACTGTTCATGTGACTTCGATTTGTTGAGATAAAACAGTCAAGATATCCCGCAATTTATACAAATCCATGATCTTTATTGCATAAACCTTGAGAAATCGCAACTTTTGGCTGGATAACTCAAAAACTTTTGAAAAATTGCTGAAAAATTGTGATTACTACGAAACTTTTGACTGAAAATTGAGACAGTTTGCATACAAATTCACTAGATTTGGGTTAGTTTTGGTCATGTGGTGCCCTAGAGTGGTGAATCATTACTCTGTTCATTTGTTTACATACCTGGCCCATTGGCTCCAGGAGCCACTTGTAGCTTTACCTACCTCTGAGAACTCTCTTTCATGTTATGTTGAGAATAAAAAATAATGAGATTCACAAAGCATCATCTTGCAGCTTGCTAGGTCAAAAGACCAGCAGAACTTATCTGGTATAGATAATGTGGATACCCTAAAGGGTAGTCGACTCTTTTGGTAGTAGGTATTGATTAATTATTGCCGAGAGAAAAAAACATATGTTTTAGGTCCTAGAAATCAGCAAAACTTTTTTTTGATGGTGTACTCTTCGTAAGCAGCTAAAAACTTGTCCGCCATATTGGTCTAAAATCTTAACTGTGATGTCATATGGGTTGAAAACAAACAATTGACATTTCATGAAGCAGTTTCACAGCATAGACTAGGTTGTGTATTTTACTCGTATAAAGATCATACATTGTATGTAATTTGCTTTTGAGTCCCTTGATGTTTTTGTTTTTCTCTTAAACAGTGATAAACAAAGCTCGATTATTATGAGTGCTAAGAAATCTTTGTAAAGTATATACTGTACATAAGTTTCCATGAATATGAATGTATACATATGAGTTTTTGAACTATCACAATTTGTTAAAATTTATGTATCTACTGCTGATCATCTGCCTCTGCCAAATGCATGTACAGGCTGATGATGAGGATACTATGTTACATCAATCTGTATACATACGAAAGATGATTAAATTGGCATCAGTTTTGTTGAGAATCAGCTGCTCATCGTGTGTGGCTGATCCAAGAGTAATAATTTAATAATTATTATTAATTTTAAGGGCCTATACTACCTCAAATCAACTTCACCGGATGTCAATTTCTTCCAAACTACTGAATATTTAACTATGAAATTTATGTTTGGTAAAGTTCAGGACTTTAAGCCATAATTAACTTAATGGATACCCTGTAAATTTTGAAATAAACCTCTTTCTTATTCTTACCTACTCTATCCATCATATGTTTACTAAAACATGATTCCATCCAATTTGCATAGTATTCTTGGGTAAAACAGGGTGGGTACATAAGTTACCAACCCATAACACAAGCTCTGCTTAGCTGTTCAACACAGCACACAACATTATTATTAGACACTTCATTTATTTCAAATCTTGTTATAAATTATTTTTTTATGTAAAATATTATCAAACTATTCTACAGTGAAAAATATATCAAAACAGTGGATCACCAGCCTTAAAGCTAGGCTCAAGCAGCGGGTGACTAGGGCTGCAAAAAGAGGAACTTCCTGACATTACTTGCCTAGTCCAGGAGTACCACCTTTTGGATCTGGCCCTTGATTATTATTATTATGTGATTATTATTAGATATTTGCAAACTTTATTGCAGGAGATTTATTTCAACTAAGACATAAAATAAAATTAACTGTATTTATTAATAAATAAATAAAATATTGTATGTTCCAGCAACCTCAGATTCTAGTACTGAAGGAGGGGACGGACCAGTCTCAAGGCAAGCCACAGCTCATTTCCAACATCAATGCCTGCCAGCTCGTTGTCGACGCCGTAAGTGTTTTGACCAATATCACCGATTTAAAACTCTTTCTCTATAGAAAATTCCCGAATTGGTCCCATAAAAAAATTCTTCCGAACGATTAGTATTTTTCCCGTCAAGCCTATAAAACAACATAATACTTTTGAATAAAACCGGCCAAGTGCGAGTCGGACTCGTGCACGAAGGGTTCCTTACGATTACCTACAAGAACGGCAAAAAAAAACATATCTGATGTATGGGAGCCCCCGTTAAATATTAATTTATTATAATTTAATTATTTATGTTTAAAGTGAATATAATAACTAAATATTGTGTGAATGTTTCAAGTGTTTCTACCTGTTGCCGCTATCAATATCGAGCAAAAACGAGCAACAAAAAAAATATTATTTTATTCTGTTTTTTAGTATTTGTTGTTATAGCGGCAACAGAAATACATCATCTGTGCAAATTTCACTGTCTAACTATCACGGTTCATGAGATACAGCCTGGTGACAGACAGACAGATGGACAGTGGAGTCTTAGTAATAGGGTCCCGTTTTACCCTTTGGCTACCGGACCTTAAAAATCAAGACTTAAAAAAGACTTCAAACTCCTATCCAGTTGACAATTGAGCTAACTGCAGACTGTTGTAAACAATCTACAAGTAGCTCAACTGATCCATATCAATACCGGTCGCGCGCGTCCCCAAGACGCTGGCTGCATTGCCCCGCTGTATAGCAATGCTGATGCGCTGCGCCAGATACTCACCAGCTCTCGGGTCACGCGTCGCTTCGACTAGAAGCTCAGATAATTTTTTGAAAACCCGGAGAGCCTCGGTACCCCACGGACCTAGGGTCTCGACTAATTAGTCTATCCTAATATTATAAAGAGGAAAGATTTGATATCTATATATCAGTTGTCTGGTACCGATAGCACAAGCTCTGCTTAGCTTGGGGCTAGATAATACTGTGTGAATTGTCCAGCATTATTTATTGTTATTAATGTAATATTTGTTTCAGGTCCGCACGACCCTCGGTCCCCGGGGCATGGACAAGCTAATTGTGGACCACAATGGAAAGGCTGTCATCTCCAATGATGGTGCTACTATCATGAAAGTGAGTCATCTGATATTATTGCTTGCTTTTCTCTGGGGCTCTAGTCTCCTACTACGACAATGGTGTCGTCATAGGATGACACATTGTGGTATTCTACCTTAGGTATTCATTCCACTCATCCAATATCATTGTCCAATGTACATTTGATCAAAGAAGTTGGATGGCTTCATCCAATTTACTAGCAACACCGATATTGATCTAAGATTTGGACACTAGTTTCTGGCAGCGGTTTCGAACGCGTTGTTTCTATGATATGTGATATTCCTTTCCTATTTAAACTGAAATTTTATTGATTAAATAGTAGTGTACATTTTATTCCGCGTCAAGCTACAGCTATGCGAAATTTCAGCCCAATTTGTTAAGAAGTTTTGGCGACCTCTGTGGCGCGGTGGGCGAAGGTCTGCCTGCGACGCAGGAGGTTGCGGGTTCGATTCCCGCCTCGGGACAAATGTGTGTACGATCTGCAGACATTTGTTCAGGGTGTTCTGGTCGTTTTCCAGACAATGCCGATGATTATAAACACGGATCCAATTACTGAATGGTTTTTGTGGATGAAAACGTTTATGAGGCATTTCCCACTCCTACCCTTTATCCATTCATTTTATACGTGACTAGCTCGCGCTTTTCATGTGTCCCATTTTTCGGGATAATATTCTGTCTATGACACTCACAAATAACGTGTCTATTGGTAAAAGAATTTTCAAAATCGGTTCAGCAAATCCTGAGATTACCCCCTCAACCTCACAAACTTCTGTTCACTTCTTCCTCTTTATAATATACTAGCAGCGACTTGCGGCTTCACCCGCGTAGTTCCCGTTCCTGTTTGAATTCCGGGATAAAAAGTAGCCTATGTACTATTCCAGACTATAATCTACCTCTGCGCCAAATTTCATCCAGATCCGTTCAGCCGTTCTGGCGTGATTGAGTAACAAACATCCATCCATCTATCTATCCATCCATCCAAATTTTGACATTTATAATGTGGGATTAGTGGGAAGTATAGATATACCGTTGGGCACATCTTCACCTTCCATCAGGTCAGATTGTGGTCAGATGAAGCTCTATTGCCAAAAAAAAATCCTAGCTAGTTTAGGTATACTCCGATGCAAAAACCTGGATATTTTTTGTATACAAAGGGTAAAAAAAAAGAAAAAACCAAGGAACATTGGTGGAAAATATTTAACGACATTGGTATCATCGAAGCATATACAAAGCTCGAAAAAAAATTGGTTTTGAAAGTATTACAAGAATGAATGTAATGCATTGTGTTTGTTCCAGCTGCTAGACATCGTGCACCCGGCCGCCAAGACACTGGTCGACATCGCCAAGTCACAGGACGCAGAGGTAATATCTTATTCATTGTGAATGTCGTTCACAGATTCATGTTATTGTAGTGCTCAAGTCCTCGCTCTCCGGGTAAACTCTAAGAAATTACATAATATCCCAAAAACCTTACAATAGGCTATTTGCCAACATTAAAAATAAGTTTTAGTATGCAAGTATTTTATTTTGCAAACCTAATACAAGGTGTGAGATCTTACAAAATTCACTTATGCTAGGTTAAGAGCCCTGATAGGGCGCAATGCAACTTCAGAGAGAGAGTACCAAATTGTTTTCATCCCAGTCAGTGACAACTTAACAAAGCGTAATCAGGTGAATTTTATTAAAAATATGCCTATTTTAGGTTAAAAAAAACAGGATTAAAATTATACATTTTTTTGTATATATGATCACGTGACCGACCGTGCGTTTGGTTGACCACGACGACCAGAACACCCGAAACAAATACCTGCAGATCGTACAAATATTTGTCTCAAGGCGGGAATCGAACCCGCAACCTCCTGCGTCGCAGGCGGACCTTCGCCTACCGCGCCACAGAAGTCGTCATGTTTTATTATTATCATGATTATAAACACGGATCCAATTTCCTAACTCCTTTAAGGACATCACAACTTTATGAGAACATGTCAGTATGTAACATGTGGGTTGTGCAGGTGGGCGATGGAACTACCTCCGTGGTGATCCTGGCTGGAGAGCTTCTCAAGAGACTGAAGCCTTTTATTGAGGAGGGTATGTGATGCTTTTATTTTAAAGTAATTTGTAACGTTAAATTATATATTGGATAATTTAACTAAATACTGTGTGAATTCTCCAACATTACATTATTGTATGATATTGTTTCCAGGTGTTCACCCCCGTATCATAGTACGAGCGGTGCGCACGGCGGCCAGGCTCGCCGTCGACCGCGTCAAGGAACTCGCTGTCAAGATCGACAACAAGACGCCGGAGGAGCAGAGGTCAGTTCCGTTCCTAATCTATAAAACCGCTGAAAAGTGAAAAAACTTCCACTAGGCGAGTACTGATTTCGTGGTTTAGTTGGTTAGAACTCACCCGTGCGGTGGGGCGCGGGTTCAAGTCCCGCCGAAGTCGATAATTTTTTGGGAACTTATTTCTTTTCTTAGAGATATCCAGACTGCGGGGTAATCACTATAATAACAAAAACCTCAAAACCGCTCACCCACCGTCACGCACGGAGAGGCTACGCACGTGTGTCTAGCTTCGCTTTGCAAGGAAATGTTTGTGATAACGTACACTGCAACACACGGACACGCTACGCTACGAGATTAATGACATAGCTAAACGCGTGGCTTGCTCGATTATAGCGCTTACGCAGCTAAACGCTATCCACGCGGTACACGAAAACCGGTTACGTAGACTCACGTTATCAAACAAACGAACCCACAAAGCTAAAATGCGCCTGTGGCCGTTTAAAAAAATATGGACTGGTACTTGTCCCTAGAAAACTTTGAATAAGAGATAGAGAGATAATCGGAATGTAGAGATTCAATCAAAGTTATTAGTTTTAATTTTAATAAACCACAACAACGCCCTTCTTGGAGGATTAAAGGGATATCAAACCACATTATTCATTGATAAATAATTCAAACAAAATGTGTAATTCCAGAGAGCTGCTCACAAAATGCGCCGCCACGGCCATGTCGTCCAAACTGATCCACCAACAGAAAGGGCACTTCTCCAAGATGGTTGTTGACGCGGTGCTGTCGCTGGACGCGCCTCTCTTGCCTTTGGATATGATTGGTAAGGAACAGGGCTAGACCCGCTTGTGCAATGGGTTTGAAATAATCTTATCAAATCAATCAAATTAATTTATAATAAACTAGCAGCACCTCGCGGTTTCACCCGCGTAGTTCCCGTTCCCGTAGGAATTTCGGGATAAAAAGTAGCCTATGTCCTATTCCAGACTATAATCTATCTCTGTGCCAAATTTCATCCAGATCCGTTTTGCCGTTCTGGCGTGATAAAGGAACAAACATCCATCCATCCATCTAAACTCACGTTTATAATATTAGTGAGACTGGCAGTGGCTCGCGGTTTCACCCGCGTAGTTCCCGTGCAAATTCCGGGATAAATTATAGCCTATGTCCCTGAAAAGTAAGCTCTCTAATGGTGAAAGAATTTCTGAAATTGGTTCAGTAGTTTAAGTTTATTAGTTACATACATAAATACATAAAAATCTTTCCTTTTTTAAATATTTATGTAGATAAATAAATATTGCTGGACAATTCACACAGCATTATCTAGCCTCAAGCTAAGCAGAGCTTGTGTTATGAGTACTAGATAACTGATATACATAATATAATACAATACATAGTTAAAAAAAATTACTATACATAGGAAACAAATAAATAGTATTATTATACTATTTATTTCCTTTATTTATGCTATGAGACCTTGATTCTTAATTTGATGATTCTATGTTAATGAGATGTACCCTACAAGTTTAGTATGCATGTGATTGCCTTGCAAAATTTTGAGTGAGGCGATAGTTTTCACAGACATCGTCACTTGCTCACTGGTGTAGTGGTTTGGTCTTGCTAACCTCGAGGTAGCAGGTTCGAATCCCGTCAGTGACAGTTTGTTCATCGACCAATGATTTTAAATTGGATCCAATTTCTGAAACTATGTGTGGAAGAAAACAGAGCAGTATTACTATGAGGTCGATGGTTCAAACTAATTTTAGGGGTTGCTAAGGATTTCATTTGTGAAATTGTTTCAAAAGATAGCGTGTAGTCAAACAAAATCGCGTAAAAAAGACTTGGTCAGAGGTATGTATGCATGTAAAACTTAAACAAAACATCTAGATTATTCCGAAAATCAATTAAGTTTAAGTGCTCTTAACCCCAATAAAGGTAACCAACCAGTAAAGCATTATAACAAGGGCTTCAATGCGCACTTTAAAAAAAGTGGTTGCCATAGACTAAGATAGTTAGCGCTGTGTGAAACTCAAGTGTCAAAAATCTACCAACATAAGACCTAGGCCACGACATGGGGCGATGCGTCTTGCGACTGGGGTTGTTATGTCACTTTTCCGCAAGTCGCACCGCGGCGACTCATGGACAAACTCAAACAATTCTTTGTTTTGGACGCAGACGCAAGACGCGCGCGCGGGCATGTCGTGGCCTCGGGGTAAAATGGAAACGGTGGAAACAGACAATTATTTCGTTGTTTATTTTATGATACTTGACTTTTATGCAGCGCCATCTAGCGTCAAAATAAAAAACGTGATTGTTTTTTTTAAAGATTGAAAAGCCCTCATTGGTTGTTCATGGTGTTTACTCAAAATGATAGTTTGCAATATAAGAACATTTAAAGTATTTATTCCCGAACTAGCAGCGCCTCGCGGTTTCACCCGCGTAGTTCCCGTTCCCGTAGGAATTTTGGGGTAAAAAGTAGCCTATGTCCTATTCCAGACTATAATCTATCTCTGTGCCAAATTTCATCCAGATCCGTTTTGCCGTTCTGGCGTGATAAAGGAACAAACATCCATCCATCTATCTATCCATCCATCCATCTAAACTTTCACGTTTATAATATTAGTGAGATAACTAAGAAACCCATTACAGCAGTGAGAAAGTCTTAAAAATGTCCTCTTGTAGAACATCATACGAACTTCGTAGATGGATTATGTGTGGAGTGTTATTAAATAATATAAAACCCCTCCTCCGCAGGCGTCAAGAAAGTGTCCGGCGGAGCCCTAGAGGATTCATTCCTCGTGTCCGGTGTGGCCTTCAAGAAAACCTTCTCGTACGCCGGCTTCGAGATGCAGCCCAAGAGTTACAGCGACTGCAAGATAGCACTGCTCAATATTGAGCTGGAGTTGAAGGCAGAGAGGGATAATGCAGAGGTAAGAAGCGAGAATAGATCGTATGCTACATTTCAACGTTAACAACACATACATTTTACAAACAGAATGTTTATTAAATCTCCAGGTCCGAGTAGACAACGTGAAAGAATACCAGAAAGTAGTCGACGCGGAATGGCAGATCCTGTACGAGAAGCTAGCGATCCTGCACAAGAGTGGAGCCAACGTGGTGCTCAGCAAGCTTCCTATTGGAGACGTGGCCACGCAGTACTTCGCGGACCGGTAAGTACACCAGCACCACATGCGTCCTAAGCTGGGTGTCAAAATTCAAAGTGCTTTATTTCCTTTAGACCTTACAGGACTCAGGACAGGGACTAAAAATTACATAAGTAGGTAATACTAGGAAATAAAGTGATCACTTTGATTTTTTGTCCACTTCAATCTTTTTAAGGTAAAGTAAAGAAGCGAACAAGAAACCTTTACCTTGTTAGAATGTTAGTTTGCGAGTTGGAGCAAAAGTCGTCCCAAGCTTTTTTATCCTCTAGATAATCTGATATTTTATAGTAGGCCTTTTTACAAAGGATGTGTTTAACAGTTTGTTTGAATTTATTTATTGACAATTTTTGCAACTCACTTGGAGTTTTGTTGTAGAAGCGTATACATTGCCCTTTAAAAGATACGTTAATCTTGTGTAACCTAGTTGTGGGCACAGCTAGTTTATTCTTATTTCTAGTATTAAATTTATGTATATCGCTATTTTTAGGGAACCGATTGATATTTTTATGAGTATACAATAAGTTTTCATAAATATATTGACATGGTACTGTCATTATGTTTATTTCTTTGAATTTATCACGCAGGGATTCTCTGGGACCCATACTATTGCACGAACAGCCACACAAAACTCCTAGTGTGTTTCCCCCACTAGGAGTTTTGTCGTAATTACCACGATAGGCGGATTGGTGTTAATAATACACAGTGGGGAGTTGCTGTTTACTTTTAAAAATAAATAATTAAAATGAAATTAAACAAATATTTAAGGGAGGTCATAAAGACAAGAAACGTGATTTTTTTGCCGTTTTATAGATGATGGTACGGACTCGTACTTGGCCGGTTTTATTTATTATACATAGAAAACGACCAGAACACCCGGAAGAAATATTTGCAGATCGGGAATCGAATCCCTGACCTCCTGCGTCGCAGGCGGACCTTCGCCCATCGCTCCACAATGATCCTTAAATGTTTTTCTTCTTCTAAGTCGCGACCGCCACGGCATTTGTGTGCTGATAAGTAAACATTTTACGTTTGTTTTATTGCTTGAAAAATTATTTCACTGAGTGCCTTTGGCTCTAAATACTCGAGTGAAATAATTGTCATAAATTTCTTCAACTTATATATCATTGCTCGCTGTGTCTGTTTTTCACAACCGGTAGTGTCCACATCAGAAGAACGTAACCTTCTTCATACAATAATTATATAATTCTGTACAGTGACATGTTCTGCGCGGGTCGCGTTCCCGACGAGGACCTGAAGCGGACGCAGCGCGCGTGCGGTGGCGCCGTGCTGTCCTCAGTGAGGGAGTTGGAGGCGGCGGCGCTCGGGCAGTGCCAGAACTTCACCGAGAGGCAGGTCGGAGGCGAGAGATACAACATATTCACGGGTGAGACGAAACTTGGCATTGTGTAAGATGTACGCCGCAGTGGAGCAGGTGAAAGGTCTCGCGTGTGCTACAGAGCAGCACATAACGCCAGCCGTGGGCGTGGCTCACCTAGAGAGTACCTTAGTCACCTCTTACGACACCCACGGGAACAGTTGGGGTGGTGCAAATTATAAGCCGGCACCACACGGCTTTTAGTTTTAAACGTTTATTTAATTCAAGCCAAAACTCCAGATTTTTTGTGTAATTGCTTCCTAGAGATTGTTCTTTTCCAGTTATAAAACTAATGCTTGTGCGTTCCTAGGTTATGACAAAGAAACCGCTCCAGATGGTATGACATTACACGAGTTATAATTTTTAATTATATTAATTATAATTAGATATAGTTTTGGTATTGTCATTCCATTTCAGTATTGTTGGCAGAGTCTAAAACTGTATTTATTAATTTCCGTAACAATGAGGAATTCTTAATTCATGTAATTACTTTATGTAGCGTAGTTATGCAGTCCAGGAGTACCGAAGCTGTCTTTGATTGTTAAGTTCAGTTCATTTATTAAACCATAGGAACACACATTGGAACACTTGGTAATGTATGGAACACTTAGTAGTGTAAGGCTGTAAATATTAGAGATCATGTAAAATAAACTTAAATTGTAAGTCGCGATCTTTGGATATGTAACAGATGTGATAGTCCTAAAACATATGCCTTAGTTAAATTTTGATATCATTTTTATACAATTTTTTTTTGTAAAATTACTTACTCCTGTGGCTCAGTGACCCAAAGTGGATATTAGCCTCCGACACAAGACTTCTCCACAAAACAGCTATGGGCGACGAGTTCGCGGAATAATGAAAAGAGAAATAAAGAGTAATGTAATGTAGTTTGTTAAATTTAAATCGTAAATTACTAAGTTTTTTTTCTATTTAAGTATGTAAAAATACATACTTAAATATTTAAGTATGCTATATAAACTGTTTTCATTTAATTTGATTCCCTGGTTCCAGGCTGCCCGGCAGCGAAGACGTGCACTCTGATCCTCCGCGGCGGAGCAGAGCAGTTCCTGGAGGAGACGGAGCGGTCTCTGCACGACGCCATCATGATCGTGCGGCGGACCATCAAGAACGACGCTGTGGTCGCTGGTGAGCACTCGCCTCTATTACACAAGTAGCTAATATCCTAGCTACTAGCTGATGACCGCGGGTTCGAACGCGTTTTTCATATAGCTATGTACGACCCCAGGGTTTTAGCGAGCGGAAGAGTGTATATCAGTCATCTAGCACCCATACCACAAGCTCTGTTTAGCTTGCGGCTGGATGATGCTGTGTGAATTGTCCAGCATTATATTATTGTTTTTGTACCCAGGTGGCGGCGCCATTGACATGGAGATCTCAAAGCACCTCCGCGAGGAGTCGAAGACAGTCGCCGGCAAGGAGCAGCTGCTACTGGCGGCCGCCGCGAGAGCCTTCGAGGCGATCCCGCGACAGCTGGCCGACAACGCGGGGCTGGACGCCACCAGTCTGCTGAACAAGCTCAGGCAGAAGCACCATCAAGGTAAAATATGTTTGACGATCTCAGTGACGCCGCTGGCGAAAGTTCGCCTGCGACGCAGGAGGTTGCAGGTTCGATTCCCACCTCGGGACAAATATTGATACAATCTGCAGACATTTGTTCAGGGTGTTCCGGTCGTTTTCTATGTATAGTAAAAAATATCTATATGTCGGGGTTGATCAATTGACTACACAGACACAGAGATATTTGGGTATCTTTATCGCTGTGTAAAACTCTAATTAATTTGGCGAAAAAACGTTTGTAATTTTGAAAATAGTGGTGAACTTTCTTTGAATCGACATTCTTCCACGCCCTGACTCACCAGAGGATAAGCCATGGCCGACTTAGACGCTATCGACGACCCTATTCGGACCTAAATATTATGTATATCAGTTATCTAGTACCCATAACACAAGCTCTACTTAGCTTGGAGCTAAATAATGCTGTGTGAATTGTCCAGCATTATTATTTATTATTAATGTACTGCTGTAAGTGTACTGTTTCACCTATTTACGTAAATTTTGCATTCCCCAGGCGATGTCTGGTACGGCATCGACATCCAGAAGGAAGACATCGCAGATAACTTCAACTCGTGCGTGTGGGAGCCCGCGGTCGTCAAGATCAACGCTATCACTGCCGCCTGCGAGGCCGCCGCATCGGTAACTGACATTCACTTTACTTGGATATAACACATATTTTAGTCATAACCACGACTCTTGACGGTATTTGACCGAGGATGCATCGTTAACATTCTAGAGAATTTTGTGAAAAATCACCTTCACATCTATCAAATCAAGCCGTCAACTAGTTTCGTCTCCACGAGACATCATCAGGAAACCACAACACTTAGAGCGCCAAGCAACAACGACATAGTCCCACTAAAGATGTTGCCACTCCGAGCTCCGCGCGCCAAGTGAAGTATTGCCCACAAGAGTTCCTTTATACCCTTACCGTTGATTTCATCCGTCATAATCCATCATAAGTTTTATTTGATTTTGCGCGTTCCGCGGCATTCCGTCGAGTATTTTAGTGATAGAAGGATTACCGCATACCCATTCTGATTTCGCTACCGCACTGGGTAGTGAATACCGCGTAGCTCTGAATAGGCCTGTTAGGCGATATTCAGATAGAGCAACTATTGCGGCAACAGTCATCTAGGCAACTACACAAACTAGTTAGTTGCCTGTTTTCGCATTAGGTGCTCTGCCTGCACAGCCCTTAAGTAGGTACAGATTTCTCTTTCCACTGAATCTAATTACATCTGAAAATATGCATATAGTTATATACGTTCTTGTTACAGATCCTCTCCGTAGACGAGACCATTAAGAACGCGAAAGCACAAGAGATGCCGCAAGCTGGGGGCATGCCGGGTCGCGGTATGGGCAGGCCTATGATGGGATAGCTTGGGAGGGTAGATAGACGCTAGATTGAATGCTTTGTTACAACGTTCGTTATAGGTTGTCCTCAAGTTGCAATGCATGTGATAAGTCTGGATGTTTATTCTAAAATGTCCCAGGCTGACTTACCAGCTAAAAAAGCTTTGGTATGCAAAATTATAATAATAGCAAATAGTATTATAATAATGCTGGACTTCAATACAGCATTGAAGTTTCTCGTAATTTTGTCAAAGGACAACCTATGAGAACCATTTTGAGGTACAGTTTTCTAAAACAAGAACTTTACTAACGCCATCTAGGCGTTTGTTTTTAATCTCTGCGATTTTAGTTTGTGTTGTTTACTGCATTCACTGCCCAGCCTCCGTCTCCACGGGGCTGCGGGGGGATGTGTGCGTCTTGGGCAATGTAAGTGTAAATAAATGTCTACTTGCATTTATGTGTAAAAACTAATTTTAGTTATGATTTTAATTGCATTATCACGTTTGTTTTAAGAGTCGTACCTCAATTCATTTATTTATAGGGTATTATCCACTAAAAACGCTTTCACAAACGCTAAGATAAGGTATTATAGATATTATAATAAATTACTAAAAACTACTGTTTGGTTTTATTGGTAGTTACAAACCTTAATATTTACGAATACGTCAACATTTTATAAGACTAAATGCTGCCCGCGGATGTCCGTTCCTGGGATAGCATTTACCTCCCTGCCAAATTTCATTAAGATCCATTCAGCCGTTTTTGCGTTAAAAGGCAACGGACTCGATAAGTGTGACGCACACTATCAGAACGGGTACCTGCGAGTTGTTCACTACCAAAAAGTTGCCGGCAGTCTTACGGTAGTTATTGTATACTCATTGATTGGCCGATACAAGCTGCATCGGTGAAGACAGGGCGCTATGGCGCTCATTCTGAATAGATGTTCAGCTTGGAGGTCTGTGGATCAGTAAAACATCATCAGCCTATACATATCCATGTCTGCCAAGCCTATAGGTACATAGCAATCTTGCAGCGGCTGCACGCACCATGCGCCGACTCGTTTCGGCCGCATGGTGAATTGGTAAGCACCATGCATCTAGTGAAAAATAGTTATTTGTTCAACAAGTGGGCAAAATGATTTTTAGGGTTCCCAAAGGGTAAAACGGGACCCTATTACTAAGACTCCGCTGTCCGTCTGTCACCAGGCTGTATCTCATGCATGAACCGTGATTAACTATCACGTTGAATGACACAGTTGAAATTTTCACAGGTATTTCGGTTGCCGCTATAACAATTTTTTTGCTGTTTTTGTAGATAATGGTACGGAACCCTTCGTGCGCGAGTCAAACTTTATTTCACGAGGTTTTATTTCATTATATAGTACGCTTCGCTAAGTTGTAAATGTACCCAAAAAATGGCGCTGCCTTTCGTGAGAAACTGGACCACTCCGGTATGGCACAATGAAAAAAGAGATCCCCTTAGATCAATGCTATGGCAAGTATTCCTGTATGAACCGTCACCGAGATAATAATGTCACTGTCAAAGACTGACATGCATGACATGAAGAGGTTATGTTTACAATTTTCAGCTATTTTGGGAAAATCAACTTTCAATTTTGAATTTGTTTTGAATAAAAATACTTACGTACTTTAAAAAACTGTTGTAAGTTTATAAAATGGCTACGAACACGGAAAAGGGTATAAACATGAACCAGGTCAACGAGTCAGTGTCGAAATTACTATCAAAAATCAAAGTTGGGTGAGTCGTGGCAATTTCTAGCATAATTTTCTTATTTACTCATAGTTTTAGATCATTATACTCGAATCATGTAAGTATCTGACAAGATATATTATCTGGTCATCAAATCATTAATTCTATTTGGCCAGTTTCTTAGTAACTTATTTATTTATGAACTTATGCAGTGCTGTTTACGCACTAATACATTCTGAAGAGCAACTTTAGCAAATATTGCGATATCTTACTTGAAATAAATGTTGTAAATAGTTACAGTTATCTTCTTAGTCTAACTAGAGATATATCGGTTAATATAAAACGTGACGGTCATTAGAGGAAGTCTATGTCCACCTGTGGACTACTATAGGCTGATGATGATGATGATAAAACGTGACAACGTTATAAATGACACAACGAAAGTAAACATTTTGGCTAGATTAACATTTATATGAACAGAAACTAATAAAAAAAGTATTACGTATTAAGTATTACAAAGTAGTATAAAACCAAAACAAACACTTGCACTGGTTAGGAGCCAGTTAGAGAACAATACAGCTGTATGGGCTCCTCATGAAGCTAAGTATAGCCTAATGATGGAGCGCATACAGAACAAATTCACGCAGTACCTGTACTTGAAGCGTTACGGTGTCTACCCGTTCCGTCCATTGATGTATCCAACCTTGTTTGTTTTTGGCATGGTTAAAAGAAAAGTAAGCTTTGTAATGTTGAAAGAATTTTTTAATCGGTCCAGTAGTATTAATGTTTATTCGTTGCATACATCAACACAACAATACAAATCTTTCCTCTATATAATATTAGTATAGATTTCTATATTGCACCATATACAACAATCCCTGTGTTTGCCATAAGAACCATAACTCATGTTTCAGGAAAGTAAAAGGGTCCATCAACATAGCTCTGGCCACACTAGATGTGCTGGAAGATATTATCAGCAAAGCAGAGAATGCTAAACCATTGTAAGTGCAATTCTTGTTATTAGTTTACATAATATTTGAATTTTAAGTTTGCCTGGAGTATAATTATCTCAAATTCCATTCTCAGTCAGCTGTCAAGTATGCTGTGCAGTGCAGGAGGCATGCTGCACCGCGGCGCGCCGCAGCAGCCGCACGCAGCTAATGTCGCGCGCCGCGTTCACAGCGCGCTCAGGACTGAGAGCAGGACTAATGCTGATGTAGGTAATACTTGGTTACGAGAAGCTGAGGACAGAGGAGGCCTGCAGAAGGTAGAGGCCTGTTTGTACACTTGGTACTGTACACAGCAGAAGGTGAATCGGGGCTAGAATTATGATCATGAGGTAGTACTTGTTGACTCTTTCTGTCTGTTCTTCGCTCCAGCTCTGTTCTAAGCAAATTTAACACAAACAAGAACTGACGGTTAGTCAGTATTTCAAGGTTGTCTAGTAGAAATCTATCTTGAGCGATAATACCGCCAATTTTCACTGTTGCACGTGGCGAAGTAATGTTTTCTTTGCATATTTATTTAAGAGTGGTTGACGGGGTTGGGATTCTTTACAACCTCAAAGTAACAAATCCACATAACTGATTTGAGTTGACATTTGTTTGAATTCTGGAAGTGTTTTTAGATACATTTTGAAGGTCTCATTTTTACCCGACTACCAACAGGGGAGGGTTATGAGGTTAGCACCCTATGTTTGTATGTTTGTATATTTGTATGTTTGTATGTATGTGGCCGATTTCTTTGTTCCCACGTAGCGCTGAAACTACTGGTTCGATTTCAACAAATTATGTATCGATTAATTCGTCTCAATACCCCGATGGTTATAGGCTATAGGATTTAGGGCTCCGACCCCGAATAAGCCTTCAAAACGCGTATTAAAGTTTAGGTAGCCGCAGGCTCAGGCCCCATAGAGAAAAATTACAATACCTACGACCTATTTTCATTTTCAACTCTATGCCTATCAAATATGACCGATACGTCATTCTATTTTGTCAATGTAAATGTTTCAAACTTTTATAACTTTCACGTAGTCGGGTTGTAGTTTTTAACTTTATCTTGTTGTTAATATACCTATTTTAAGTTCCTCATAAAGACTTTTTTAGGGTTCCGTACCCAAAGGGTAAAAACGGGACCCTATTACTAAGACTTCTCTGGCCGTCTGTCACCAGGCTGTATCTCATGAACCGTGATAGTTAGACAGTTGAAATTTTCACAGATGATGTATTTCTGTTGCCGTTATAACAACAAATACTAAAAAAGAGAATAAAATAAATATTTAAGGGGGCTCCCATACCATTTTGCCGTTTTTATAGATACTGGTACGGAACCCTTCGTGCCCGACTCGCACTTGGCCGGTTTTCTTTACTTTACTTAATAAATCCTCCACAGAGCGGAGAGGTGGCCTCAGGAGAATCGCTACAGAAGCTGGTGCTGGCCCGGCCGGCGCGCCGCGGGACCGTGGGGGACCTGGGGGATTTGAGGGAACGCATCCGAGACCATATTCTAGAGGTAACTTACAAAGCGAGGGATTTAGTACACTTACAACATGTAATAAGCGAAGGATATACTATACAACAGGAATGCCTGGGGGATTATAATGAACTGTTTAATTCGTGGATAAAGCAATTTTGATAACTGAAGAAAAAAACCTTCATCTTAACACTGGCCATGTTTACAATTCTGGATCCTTGGTATTTTTTTTTAAATATTGTGCGAGACCAGAATATTTTAATTTTGCCCCTCACTTAGCGAAAAGAGCCGTTTGTTTTTCTTTTATTAATTTACCTACATGTCGTTTATCTTCTAGCTCCGCCTAGAACTAGAGTCCACGGTGACCTCCATCGCCTCCCAAGCAGTAGAACACATCGACAGCGACAGCGTCGTTATGTGTGCCGTCGACACTCCTCTAGTAGAACAATTTCTTAAGAGAGCGGCTAAAGAACACACGTATCGGCTGGTGCTGCCCGAGGGACCGAGTATACACCAGGTAATTAATTAAATATTGCCGTCCCTTTCACGACGATCAAAATAAAAAGGATGGCATCAATTTTTTCCTTTCCTATGTTTATCTCACTAATCTCACTAATATTATAAACGTGAAAGTTTAGATAGATGGATGGATGTTTGTTCCTTTATCACGCCAGAACGGATCTGGATGAAATTTGGCACGGAGATAGATTAAAGTCTGGATTAGAACATAGGCTACTTTTTATCCCGGAATTCCCACGGGAACGGGAACTACGCGGGTGAAACCACAAGGCGCTGCTAGTTATATATATTATGTTAAAGCTCATTCATTAACTCTAAGCAAGCTGTGTTCACAACGAGTAGGTTTTACACTCATTCTTGTTAATTTATGCCTACTATGTTATCATTCGATTTATGTGTAACAACCAGTTTTGTGAACCAAATAATAAAAAATAAATTAAGTTGTGTCAAAATAGCATAGTTTTGGTGACATCTGAAATTATAGGAAAAATTTAGTAATAACCGAAAAAAGTATTTAGTATACTTGATATATATATTTTTGTCATTACATTTTGTATTATTGTCATCACAAATTTGATTAGGATCAGTAAATGAGTGAGGGATTAGGTGTACCTACCTACAGCTGGTAATAAATAAATATTTATTGACATGTAAATTGATTTTACAGAAATACAATTTATAGTGTATTTCTGTATTTCTATTGTTATATTTATATATGCAATCTCAAAAGTAGTTCATTGGTTTAGTGTCAATAATCTGTTACTTAACGAAACCAAAACAAAATGTATTAGATTTATTTTACCTAATGTAAAACAAGTTAAGGCTGATGTAAACGTAAAAGGAGAAACGTTAGAAATTGTAGAAAGTACCGTATTCTTAGGAATCACCTAAGATAATAAACTTCAATGGGGCCCACACATAGATAAGCTATCGAAGAGACTTAGTTCTGCAGCGTATGCAGTCAAAAAAATCCGTCATCTTACAGACGTGGATACATCTAGACTTGTTTATTTCAGCTACTTCCACAGTATTATGTCTTATGGTATACTGCTGTGGGGGAACGCTGCAGATATTAACACCGTATTTGTGCTGCAGAAGAGGGCTGTTCGTGCAATCTATAATATGGGTCCCAGAGAATCCCTGCGTGATAAATTCAAAGAAATAAACTAAACTAATAATGACAGTACCATGTCAATATATTTATGAAAACTTATTGTATACTCATAAAAATATCAATCGGTTCCCTAAAAATAGCGATATACATAAATTTAATAAAAGAAATAAGAATAAACTCGCTGTGCCCACAACTAGGTTACACAAGATTAACGTATCTTTTAAAGGGCAATGTATACGCTTCTACAACAAAACTCCAAGTGAGTTGCAAAAATTGTCAATAAATAAATTCAAACAAACTGTTAAACACATCCATTGTAAAAAGGCCTCCTATAAAATATCAGATTATCTAGAGGATAAAAAAGCTTGGGACGACTTTTGCTCCAACTCGAAAACTAACGTTCTAACAAGGTAAAGGTTTCTTGTTCGCTTCTTTACTTTACCTTAAAAAGATTGAAGTGGACAAAAAATCAAAGTGATCACTTTATTTCCTAGTTTTACTTATGTAACCTGAGTTTTGTGACGTGTCCAAGAGTCCTGTAAGGTCTAAAGGAAATAAAGCACTTTGAATTTTGAATTTTGATTTTTTTTTTGAATCATTACATTTTGTATTGTTGTCATCACAATATTTGTATTAGGTAATGAGCGAGGGATTACGTGTACCTACACCTGATAATAAATGGGAGGATTTATTTTATAATTAGCCAGGGACAACTTCAAGGGTATTTGCTATGCAGCTCAATACAATTTATACGATATTGTTTTGCAGACCCACGGGCTCGCGGCGCGTATGAGCGAGTGCGGCATTCCGGTCACCGTGATCACGAACGCAGCCGTGTTCGCAGTCATGTCCAGGATCACCAAGGTAACTATACTCAAGCCGTTGTCGTGATACAATATTTGTAAACAACTCACTACACAAAAATCTAAAATACCTACTCCTATTGGTGTCCTTTTTGAAAAATAATGTCGGCGTTAGATTTTAGTTATTTCCTGTTTCTAGCAGGAAACGCAACAAGTACTGCAAATTCTTTGACGACCTCTGTGGCGCGATGGGCGAAGGCCAGCCTGCGACGCAGGAGGTTGCGGGTTCGATTCCCGCCTCGGGACAAATGCTTGTACGATCTGCACACATTTGTTCAGGGTGTTCTGGTCGTTTTCTATGTGTAACAAAAAATATCTATCTATATATTGTATTATGTATATCAGTTATCTAGTACCCATAACAGACGCTCTGCTTAGCTTGGGGCTAGATAATGCTGTGTGAATTGTCCAGCATTATTTATTTATTTAATTCTGACTAAAAATCAACAAGAAGAAAGTGATTTACCTTAGTAAAATCTGCAATTATTTCCAGGCGACCACAGCTTAAAATCTATTTTGTTTGGGAAGGCATTTCCAGCAGTGGGAAATGAATTTAAATAAATAAATAGTGGTGTACAATGTATTGTTTCGTTTCAGGTGATAGTGAGCGTGTCTGCCGTGTTCGGGTCGGGCGCTGTCCTCGCGGCGCCCAACACCCATAACATTGCATCCGCCGCGCAGTACTACAATGTACCGGTATGTATAGACATTTATTAACGCATTCACTGCCCAGCCGCTTGCGTCCAGTCCGGGGCCATAGAAGTGTTGCCCGACGAAAAATAAAAGAAGAGATTCTGTGTTCGGCTGTGTGTATTATTTTATGTATTTCATATTCATTTATTTATTGTGATTTTATGCAAACATATTGTTCTAAGGTGTAGGTAATGGAGACCACAAATTGATGCTCTCGCAGGCAGACTTAGTTCAGCAGCCTATGCGGTTCGAACAATTAGATATATTACCGATGTAGATACGGCTAGGTTAGTTTATTTCAGTTACTTCCATAGTATAATGTCTTACGGTATCTTGCTTTGGGGACGGGCAGCCGACATCCAGACTATCTTTGTTCTCCAAAAAAGGGCTATACGCGCAATTTATAAATGAATGCCACGCGATTCTTTGAGGGATCTATTTAAAGACATAAATATTTTGACAGTAATATCGCAATACATCTATGAAAATCTAATGTATACGCACAAAAATAGAGATAGTTTTTTGAAAAAATGTGATGTTGATATCGATTAATTACTATCAGGAAAACCTCTTCACATCTCACACTAAAAAATGTATGCAAGTTGTTTCATTTCATTTGCAAATAAAGTTAATTAAAGCATATTTTGTCTTTTCTGGGTATACCTTATGAATACCCCATGTCCAGCTGTGAACTAACATAATCTGATGATGATGATAATACATTACATAGATACATATCTGTGGCTAGATTGTAATTATACTCTAGTGTATGTAACATTAATCTAAAATGTGTATATACTAGTTATGAAAAAAAATATATGTTTTGTTATTCAATATAAAACACCCAAAGCATATTACCAATTTATTATAAGATATCTGCAGATCGTACAAACATTTTTCCCGAGGCGGGAATCGAACCCACAACCTCCTGCGTCGCAGGCGGACCTTCGCCCGCCGCGCCACAGAGGTCTTCCCGAGCAGAAGCAAGTTCTTGATAATAATCTTTGTTGTAGGTGCTGGCGCTGTGTCCCCTGTACAAACTGACGCCCGTGCACGCGGCAGACCCGCAGGAGATCCCCTGGGGGAACCCACTACACCTGCACAACTATGCGTGAGTCACTGACTTCATTATTGGAATCACATCACACTAATCTCACTAATATTATAAACGTGAAAGTTTAGATGGATGGATGGATAGATAGATGGATAGATGGATGGATGTTTGTTCCTTTATCACGCCAGAACGGCAAAACGGATCTGGATGAAATTTGGCACAGAGATAGATTATAGTCTGGAATAGGACATAGGCTACTTTTTATCCCGAAATTCCTACGGGAACGGGAACTACGCGGGTGAAACCGCGAGGCGCTGCTAGTATTCTATACTAGTGTATGGTTGCGGTTTCGCTGGCGTTGTCTAAGGGTATTTCTATGCCATGTGAACTGATTTAAGGGATAAAAGTTGCCTATGGTTAGAACTACTTGGATACACAATTTCAGCCTGATCCGTTCAGTATTTTTGGGGTGAAGAGTTAACAAACATCCGTCCAAACATACAAACCTTTGCATTTATAATGTTAGTGTGTCATTTGATATGAGCGCATTTCTGGTTATTACTCTATCCGGGATAAATGCGAAGTCGTAGAAGGCTAATCTCACTAATATTATAAACGTGAAAGTTTAGATGGATGGATAGATAGATGGATGGATGTTTGTTCCTTTATCACGCCAGAACGGCAAAACGGATCTGGATGAAATTTGGCACAGAGATAGATTATAGTCTGGAATAGAACATAGGCTACTTTTTATCCCGGAATTCCCACGGGAACGGGAACTACGCGGGTGAAACGGCGAGGCGCTGCTAGTAAATAAATAAAATAATGATGTAGGTACTTTGAATTGTTCCAGGGACCATGAGAGTGAATCCGGCCATGTGTACACTCCGTTACGAGACTACATCTCACCGGATCACATCACGCTGTTTATTACCAACCTGTGAGTCTAGGACTAAGTTCAAAATACTGTAGATGACCGTTAATGGTCAAGAAAAACCAACGCGGATCAGCGTTCAAGATAGATTTCTCAAAAAAAATATATACAGATGGAGATGTTCAAGTAAAACATAACTTAAGTATAGATAGGCTTCTTGTTATTTGAGTATGTCGCGGGCGAAGTCGAAAATTCATACTTAATCTAAAATTAATCGTTTCTGAACATTTCTAACCCAAAAAATCGCTTTCTTATTGTTGATTTTTCAGCAGAAATCGCAATTTATTTTTTAACTCTCCTAAAATGTACAAACGGCCTATGATATCGTAGGCTTTTTTGAAAATTCATTTGCATAACGTAATAATAATAAAACCGGCCAGGTGCGAGTCAGACTCGCGCATGAAGGGTTCTGTACCATTATCTATAAAAACGGCAAAATAATCAGGTTTGTTGTATGGGAGCCCCCTGAAATATTTATTTTATTCTAGTATTTGTTGTTATAGCGGCAACAAAAATATGTCCACCATCATCTGTGAAAATTTCAACTGTCTAACTATCACGGTTCATGAGATACAGCCTGGTGACAGACGGACACACGGACAGCGGAGTCTTAGTAATAGGGTCCCGGTTTTACCGTTTGGGTACGGAACCCTAAAAAATGAAATAGGTGGTGGCCCTAGTGTGCGTCGGGGTACCGCCTTGACAAACAATTTTCCTTGAGAATAGCTCCAGTATAATTATTTAATTCTCTCCACTTCTATCTTTAGCTACATTACTTTTTACATTAAACATTACAATAAACTGAAACATATCTTTCCCGTTGTTCGTAATGTCGCCTCTGTTTGTTCCAGCGGCGGCAGCTCCCCCTCCTACATCTACAGAACCATGTCCGAACTGTACGACCCCGCCGACAACGAGCTGTACCTCTCGCATTGCTAACACAACTACAACCTGGCCCTGTTCAGACTGCGCGGTATCCGCTACCCAGGGCGGCGGCGGGAGCCTCTGCCTCTCATATTGATACAACAACATAAATAATGTAACTAATTGTACTTATATAGGGTGCCTCGAAACATGTGTACTAAGCCGAAAAGGGGTGATTCTTTCATGACCCCAAAGGGATCAACTTTTGTTCTATGATTGTTTTTTAATTCAACCATATTTTTAAATGAAAAAAATACACATTTTTTTCTTTACTACCAGCGCCTTGCGGTTTCACCCGCGTAGTTCCCGTTCCCGTGGGAATTCCGGGATAAAAAGAAGCCTATGTTCTATTCCAGACTATAATCTATCTCTGTGCCTTTCATCCAGATCCGTTCAGCCGTTCTGGCGTGATAAAGGAACAAACATCCATCCATCTAAACTTTCACGTTTATAATATTAGTGAGATGAGATTATCGACTTCATTTGTTTTTGTTTTGAAATTTCAAAAGATTTACTTTAAAAAAAACAAGTTGATCCTTTCGGGGTCCAAAATGACCCCCTTTCTGCGTAGTGCACATGTAACGGAGCTCTTTGTATAGTTTAGGTATTGACCGTGTCTTCTCACACGTGCTCGTTGTGATGGGCACAGAACATGTAGTTCACGCAATGTCAATGATTCACGAATGACCCTCACTACCAATAGTTAGTCAATAGGTGGCAATGCTGATCAAAAATTGATAGAGTAAAATATTACTCTATCAATTGTTGATCAGCATTGATTGAGCAAAAATTGCTAGAGTAAAATATTACTCTATCAATTTTTGATCAGCATTGCCATACAGCGGGGCAATGCAGCCAGCGTCTTGTGGACGCGCGCGACTGGTATTGATATGGACCATTTGAGCTACCTGTATATTGTTTGCATCAGTCTGCAGTTAGTAAATACTAGTTCTAATTTGTTTGTATTATTTTATTGTAATTTTCTTTGTAATAAAGATTTTGGCCTGCCGAGTATTTTAGTGTAAGTCTAAAATACTCGGCAGAATGGTGCGGAGCGTGAAACGGAACGGTATTAACAGCTGCCGCTCTGTGTAGCGTTTGAACAAAACTGAACATCCAAATATTAAAATTGAGACGCCTTCGACAAAAATGTCATAGATGGCGCTAATCAGACTGGCTGTACCTCTATAAAATTCTTCTACAAAAAAAGATGTTCTCAATTCGAATATGTTTTTTGCTCTAATTGATTGTTATGTCTTCATTATAATATCTGTGGTCTTCGTCAACTGTTGTTTTGACGATTCTTTCGTTTTTATAGGTAGAGAAAATGACAGGCAGACAAGGGGACACCCTTGTCTTATTATCTAGGAATTATAGGTACATATTACTGTACTTTCAAATATTACCTAACTGTATATTATTTTTAAGTACCTAATACAACTTGAACGCCATCTAGCTACCTACTCAGAGGAACACGTATGAATACCTACTCTATTCTCACAATAAAAATGTATATTTTTTTAAATAAATCGTTCTCTATTATTAAGTGTTTTATTTACAAAAGATGAAAGGAAGAAAAAGCGGAAGGAGTGTGTCCAGCTGTGGGTTATTCTGGGCTAGAATGATGATCATCGATTTGTCATAAAAGTATCATCAACATACATTATGGTACATTATTATATTATGGTTACATACTACCATATATAAATTATAGGTACTATTCGTCCATGATACTACCTACTGAGTACTAAATATTTAAAATACAAGTTCATATGTACCTAAGTACCTAACTAAAACCTTATCATATGCCTTACATCTAAGCAAAATATTTAACTTATTCAATATCTTCATGACTACAAAGTTATTTTTAGGGCATGACATGGTTATTGGCGAGACAGCTTGCTACAAAAGTTCCCAGAATAATTTTATTTAAATACCACGAAATCGTGCACTGAGCGAGCACATAGACATTTTTACAAAATCATGGCAAAGCAAGCACGCCATTTTAATTATTTAGAATCGCTCTGTATCAAAGAACAAAATGGAAGCAGGTTATATTATAAGATAACACTCGACCATTTTGGGACACAGCATTTTATTTTATTTATGTTTGGTTTGCGAAAAAAACAAACAGAACTGTAACCACAAGATTAGAGGTGTGGGCTATCTCTTTCCAATTCGGTGGTTAGACAGAGAAAGCATTAGGATTTCCTCTCGCGGCCAACTTCACACTGCACGTACGTGCGTCATGTTGGCTGCATTTTAATAACAATGGGCGGGGCGTGTTTCACTCTCGCTGTAAAGCGCTTGATTTTGCAGATACTGTAGACGACAAAACACGCTGAGATTTTAAAGCGCATGATTGAAGCGCTCACAAGCGCAGGGGACGAAGTTGTGTAAACTTTTTTAGTGAGAACGAGTCTTACGTAGCGTGTCGACTGACTGAGTGCAGAGCGTTACCGATTTTCTTTCTTTTCATCAAATTATTGGAGTATTCGCGTTTGGACCTTTTGTTTTCTTGCTCAAAAACCGTGTACTACCTCGTGTGAACTGATTTGTGTTGAGTTACGTGCGCCAGAAGGCGTGCGTGGCGACAGATTACCCAGTCTGATTCACATTAATTATGTGAACGGTGACGAACCATTTTAAGTGCGCGATAACACGCCCTCGCTTCTTTCCCGATACCCTGGATTATAATCTCTGCCGTTGCGACTAGAAAAACGCCGAGCTACATAATTTGGTAGGACCGATAATATAAAATCAATATTTCGCGTATGACCGTCTTGTTCGCTGCGGGCGGTCGTCAAGGCGCACATTGCATAACGGAGTCACCCGATCCAATCTGCATAAATTATCAAAACGTATGCATCAGTAAAATAAAAATCAAGAAATAATTTATGGGAATTAATAAATAGTTCGCGGTCGATTTTGAACGTGGTTCGGAACACGGCCGCCAGACGTCGCTGTCCCAATTCTCTTACTTGACGTTGTCGCGCTTGCTGTTGTCTTTCCTGTCCGTCTGTCAGTCAGTCCAGTCAGCGCGAGGTTCGCGTCGGTGGTGCACCGTAAATCGTAGCTCCTCGCTCCGAGAATTTATTTTAGATTGCAAAAGTGCGTGGTTCCCAGTGTCGAAGTGCAGTGATTGTGCAGAAGTGCAGCGTTTTGGAATTTGCCGGGCCAGTGCCCGGTGTTTGGCACAGTTCGATCCGAAGGGGAATGGCGCACAGAGGATGAGCCAAGGAGGCTCGCGACGTCCCTACTCCCGAGGGGGGCAGCGGTGGCATAACCGCTACAAGGAGTTACGCTGGGATTACGAGCACAACTATAGGTAACTCTTTACAGTCCAAAAACCTCAAATCTTTTTACAGCAAAGTCGTCATCTTTTTTTCCGTCACGCAATAAGTAGGGTAAGCATGTTGATATAAAAACCAGGACACCTCTCGCATTACATAATGATTTGTTTGTTTCCAGCTGTTTTGTGTTATTTAAAGTTTTTGAGACTTTTCAGAAGAAAAAAATTGTGGCAAAATTAATTGACATATTTTCTAGACAATCTTCACGTCTGGCTCGGTCTGGCTCGTTTTCAATTCTCTCATCTAAATAGACCATGTACCTTATATTTTTCAAAACCATAGCCTCTAGATTTAAATGAATAGAAACTCGGAAAACATCTTTAGTAATACACATGCCCTTCGAGACTGCAATATAAATAACTTAACCCACACCTTTGTAAATATGTGAAATAATAATAATTGAAGAATAATAATAAGAATATTGAATTGAATACTAATCACTATTACAGTTCCCTGCATACAATGTAGTACATATAAATTCCGCTGTTGTTATGTAAGTTTTACTAATGAACTGCATTATAACTTTGCATGTGGCATTTTGATCCAACGGCGTCCTGCCATTGCTTTTGTGGATTAATCAAGACTAAATATTATAAATGCAAAAGATTGGAATGTCGGTGTTTGTTATAAGATATCACTAAAACTACTGAACATAGTGTGCTGATATTTTGCATTCATAAAACTCTAGACTGTCATGTTCTCTATAAAACCAGAACTTTGGAATGTTTGAGATACTGATGTTTGCCAAAAGTTTGAGATACTGATGTTTGCCAAAAGTTTGAGATACTGATGTTTGCCAAAAGTTTGAGATACTGATGTTTACCAAAAGTTTGAGATACTGATGTTTGCTGATGGAATTTGCAACTACTAGCTTCAATAAGTGTGGCTTCAATTAAGTAAGACTTCCAAATAAATAACTATTCTCAATTCTTGCTTCTAACATTCTTTTTGTGTTGCAAAATAAGCAACCAATTTATCAAACTGACCACTTTGCATTGTAACTTGCCAAAAATAAACAATGTAGGTATAAGTGCTTCACTGCGCAGTTGCAGCGGGACTGAGCAGTTCTTGAGTTGCACGAGGGGGGCTGAATAGTTAGGAAGGTATACAATTATAAAAAGATGATAGATGTAAAAAATCTTGCCGCTACATGCTCAACATTTCTAAAATTTAAATAAATAATGCTGGAGAAGCCACACAGCATCTAGCCCCAAGCTAAACAGAGCTTGTGTTATCAGTATTAGATGACTAATTAACAAAATACAATACATTACATAGATAGATATTTTTTATTATAGGTACATAGAAAACGACCAGAACACCCTGAACAAATACCTGCAGATCGTACAAATATTTGTTCCAAGGCGGGAAACGAACCCGCAACCTCCTGCGTCGCAGGCGGATCTTCGCCCACCGCGCCACAGAGGTCGTCAGACTTAATCCCGTGCAATGAAAACTTGCTCAGTCATCAATCGAAGCTTGAGTAACGCTTTTCTATGGCATAAACGTCACTCAAGCTTAGATCTACGACTGAGCAAGCTTTCATAATACGGGCCTAAGAACTCAGAAAACTTTATAGAAAACGGTTTTCTAGCCATGCCGTGAACATGACTATTGTCTGAGTCACACCCAGTTTGTAAGGCATGTGGTCCCTTCCTGCTGTCTTTATCTTATTGTTATCACATCACATACCGAACAGTCTCCCAAAGTTATTTGTAGCAGGACATTCTCTAGCAGGCCGTGGCCTCCGCGTTACAATTGACCGTTGATGGGTCTAATTCTATTTCGACAGTAATCCAATATCTCTTAGCGTCGAGTTTGATAAAAATAATTGTTGCAAAATCTGTCAATATAAGCAATTTAAGTATTTCGAGTTTGACCAGATTATAGTTTTCTTTTTAGGGTTCCGTACCCAAAGGGTAAAACGGGACCCTATTACTAAGACTCCGCTGTCCGTCTGTCGCCACCTCATGAACCGTGAAAGTTAGATAGCTGAAATTATCACAGATGATGTGCTGCAGAATAAAATAAACATTTAAGGGGTTCCCATACAACAAACGTGATTTTTTTTGCTGTTTTTATAGATAATGGTACGGAACCCTTCGTGCGCGAGTCGCACTTGGCCGGTTTTATTTTATTTATTTATTTATCAACTAAAAGGTTAGGTATTACCAAATAATAATAATAACACCCAAAAAACGACAGAGGCTTGTAAAGGAGCGCTATCAGTGAGCCAATCTTGCGATATTACAAAGTGTGATTTTTGCATATCAGAAAAATAAATACATGAAAAAGTTGTAAAATCTTAATGGAAGTTGTTTCAAAGTTGTAATTATCTTTGTTATATAGGCATGTTCTTTTACTCCTAGTAAGTAACCGAACCGCTGTCTGTCTATTGACCCCCCAAGGGCTTCGTCACGTGACGTCACAAGGAAGTCTGACGCCCTGCGTCGGCGCAGGTACCGACCTTCGGGTTCAACGCCCGCCCGCCCTAAAATACACGTGAGGGTTACTATACGCTCTGATATGTGGGGATGTATGTAGGACGGGCGGTTATGCTCATGATTGACGCAAAGAATGAGAACTGGATGGATTTTTGTTACTTCTTAAATAAATTCAAACAAATTGTGAAAACCTTTCTGTGCAAAAAGGCTTAAGCTGCAAATTATCAGATTATTTGGAAGATAACAAAGCTCGGGACGGGTTTTGCTCCAACTCGAAAAATAACAACTAACAGGCTAAAGGTTTCTTCGTCGCTTCTTTACTTTAGTCTACGAGTATATACCGAAGCGACAGAAATAAAAAATATCACTTTATTTCCGTGTCAGTGTTTTATTTTAAGAATTTGACCTTTTCTAAGTGTACATTTTTGTATTTATGGAAATAAAGAATTTATGATTTTTGATATGAACGATAAAACTGCTGAACGAATCGGGCGGAAATTTTGCATAGAGGTAGGTCTAGACATGGAATAACAGGCAGGCTCCTTTTTGACCGACAAAAAAAACAAAAGAAACTGGGGTTCTATGTTTGGGTGTATGTTACATGTTTTAATGTAATGTATTTTCGTCGATCTCTGTCAATTCTGGACAGATTTGGAAAATTATTTCGCCATTGTATGGAGATTGGAGAATGATCCCGAGGTGGATCCAAAAATATTTTTTATATTTCTTATAAAAATAAAAATTCTGTTATTGTTTCATCAAAACAATGATGACGAACTTTGTGGTGCGGTGGGCAAAGGTCCGCCTACGACGCACGAGGTTGTGGGTTCGATTCCCGCCTTGGGACCAAATGTTTTTACGATCTGCAGATATTTTTTCTGGGTGTTCTGTTCGTTTTCTATGTATAATAAAAAATATCTATCTATGTATTGTATTGTATTATGTATATCATTTATCTACTACCCTATACACAAGCTCTGCTTAGCTTGGGGCTAGATAATGCTGTGTGAATTGTCCAGCATTGTTTTTTATTTGATGAAATTATAATCTATGCGATATCTGAGAGCTTCAAGCGGCCCGTGCATCTCCTAGGCCCTAAGAACGTGTCTTTAGAATTTATCTAAACATACCAATACCTGTGCTAATCCATAACACTACTTATAATGTCACGTAACTCTGTCTGTCTCTCCGTTACCTTTTACACCTAAACGGCTGAACGGATCTTAATCAAATTTGGCAGGAAGGTAAATATTATTCCGGAGCACGCGCTTTTCAAGAAGCCTATGTCCTTACTAGGCTACTTGTAAAGTGCGTGCGAAGCCGAGGCGAGCCGCTAGTAATATTATAAATTCGAAAGTAACTCTGTCTGTCTGTCTGTTTAGTCATTTCATGCCTAAACGGCTGAACTGATTTCAGTGAAATTTGGCAAACAGGTAGATGGTATCCCGGGGACGGACATGGGATTCTTTTTATCCCGGAAATGAGGTTGTGTGGGCGCGGACAGCCGCTTTCCAATAATTTTACTATCTTCGTCCCTTCGACTCATTTCGAAGATCTCTGATTTCAAAACTAACCACCTTTGTAAACGCTTTATCCTCCAGCGATAAAGGTTATTTGAATAGGGTTCCAAGCAAAAAATACTTCGAAACCTCGGACCTTAAAATCTATGTGGTAAGGTTCATTATCCCGTTGGAAATGATCTGTAGCAGAGTAGCTGTACCTGCTAGCAAAAACTTGGGCTGCTCAAAGCGTTGGCTGGTTTGGTTTTTTCTCTCTGTCTGTCTCACTGTGTTGGAAAGAGAGAGAGTATGGGTACAAGAGCCTACTTTTTGTAGGCAGCAAGGGATGTCGTTTGTAAGGGACTTTGGGTCAAAAAACTTTACCCTTCGAAGTTTTTCTGCCTAAATCTGGTCATACAAAGGCTGCTGTGTTAAAACTCTGTAAAGGCGCTCTTTCGGTAGGCCTTTGATGGATTTCAAAGAGAAAAATCATTTTCTAAAATTCTATTGAGTTCGTGCTGTCGTAAATTCGGTCCCGCTGTCAATGCCAAACGAATTCGTACCCTATTGCTGCAGGATCAGAATAATCGTTTTCTACGCGAGTAACAATTTTCGTAGTTTAACATGTTGGTAAGTAGGTACTTCATTAAAATTATGTAGGTATACAAGACAAGTTTTGTGTGAAGGAAAGAAACACCATGAGGATTGCATGCAGAAACAGTAATTCCCATAAATATAGATAAATATTTAACACATTAAATATACAAATAATCAGCTGTAAAGGGGCCTAAATAATAATATTGCCAAACTCCAAATATAATTATGTACAACTAGCAGCGCCTTGCGGTTTCACCCGCGTAGTTCCCGTTCCCGTGGGAATTCCGGGATAAAAAGCCTATGTCCTATTCCAGACTATAATCTATCTCTGTGCCAAATTTCATTCAGATCCGTTCAGCCGTTCTGGCGTGATAAAGGAACAAACATCCATCCATCCATCTAAACTTTCACGTTTATAATATTAGTGAGATTATTGAGATTACATATGTCAAGTTTAGCATCGGTTACTGGCAATCTTTTCTTTATATTCACCACTCCCACTCGAAAACGGTGACTTTGCTACTCAAAACAGTGAGCAAAATCGGGTTTTGATCACACGTGGAATAATATTTTTTATATAGTCTATAGACATTGTTTGTCCACAATCTTACCTGATGGAAAGTGAAGATGTGACCGACGATGTATCACGAAGGTCTAGAAGATCACTCTTGACTTGAAGAGAAGATGAAGTTGACTTGAAGATTGTAATAAAGGTTCCGGTTCCGGGTGTCTCTACTACCGTGGCCACGTGGCTACCAAAAAAAATAATACGTAAAACGATTTTTTGTTGAACGTGCCGCTATGTAAAGTCTTCTATAGAGATTTTTATATAACGTGCCCACTTGTTGAACAAATAACTATACTATATTATACTACGTCTTGATACCCACGCGGCCACGGTAGTAGAGAAGAGACACCCTAACCGGAAACTTTGTTTCTGCAACGTTCAAGAATAAATAACTTCAAAGTGTTGAAATGTTACATTTGCAATATACTACCTATTACAGAAGCCATTATCGACGTCATCTACGGAAGCCTTTACAGTACAACACAAGGTTGTCCGTACAATGTACAACTACCTACTACTACGTAAATTATACTGGTTTTAGTTTAGTACAACCAACTTAAGGTGGATCGTTTCGTGTTGGAACCTTTTATTGTTTTAACTTTTTCTGCGTTGTCAAAGGTAAACTAGCGGAAAAGTACTTTTCTTTTTACTTATGAAAAAACAAGCTTCGACTAGTATTTTTGAAGTATTTGGAAAATAAGATATATTGGTCTGAAAATAAATTAAACATATTTTAAATATTCCCAAATACTCCTTGTAGAATAGAACGCATAAAAAATCACCCTTGAGGTCGACGGTTCGGAGCAATCGACCTTTTTGCGATGTTTTGGCTATTGGGTAAATAAATACTGGTTTGAGATTGGTTGCTATCGACCTTTTTGGTCATAGACTTAGATACAATACCGATTCTTTATTAGCGTCTTCTGACGCACACATGGATACAATAATTATACTGTACTATACTACTATGTATGTACTATACTAATTATACTTCGGCCCGCGGCTTTGCACGCACCACGCACTTCACCGGGATAAAGCGAAGTCTAAGTTCGTCCCGGAATACCGTCTACCTCCCTGACAAATTTCATTGAGATCCGTTCAGCCGTTTCGGCGAAAAAAGGTAACAGACAGACAGATATGAATTTATAATATTGGTGTCTATTAGTAACTAGAATCAATTATAGTGTCCAAGGTTTGCGGTGCCTCCCGTAGGGCCGCGCCCAGCACCAGGGTGGTAAAGTAGGGTAGTGAAAGTGTTAGTTTATCGTATTTACTCTCAGCTTCTGCGGTGAGACCCAAATATTAATGTTATATGAAACAAAGAAAACACACAGAAACCCGGAACAGATGTCTACAGAAATAAAATACTTCCCAAAAAATTTCGATTTCCGCGAGATATGAACTTTAAATAAATAATGCTGGCTTTTTCAATTCACACAGCATTATCTAGCCCCAAGCTAAGTAGAGCTTGTGTTATGGGTACTAGATAACTGATATACATAATAAAATACAATACATAGATAGATATTTTTTATTATACATAGAAAACGACCAGAACACCCTGAACAAATGTCTGCAGATCGTACACACATTTGTCTCGAGGCGGGAATCGAACCCGCAATCTACTGCGTCGCAGGCAGACCTTCGCCCACCGCGCCACAGAGGTCGTCCTTATCCAGAACTTTACGCACTAGAATACAAAACCTTAGATGTCTGCAGATCGTACAAACATCTATCCCGAGGTGTGAATCGAACCTGCAACCTCCTGCGGACCTTTTCCTCCGTGTCACGAAGGTCCATAGTATATTTCATCCACATATTTTGTCGCGACGGTCGTCAAATACCTCAGCTGTCGGCGAAGTGCTACAATCAGCACGGAAGAGTGACAATGCCACCCGCACCGCGACACGCGAGTGACGAAAGCACAATAGCTGGCCTTGTAACACTTGTCTGCGCCGTTGGGAATCTGGCACATGCTCCTTCGAGCCTTAGCTTTAATGCTAAAAGGGACCAGAATCTGATGAAATTGTTTGTTTGTTTTGAAAAGTCTAAAACTGAGTTTTATTTAATTCCTTATGTTTTACACAGTTTTTTAGGGTTTCTTACCCAAGGGGAAAAACAGGACCCTATTACTAAGACTTCGCTGTCCGTCTGTCACCAGGCTGTATCTCATGAACCGTGATAGTTAGACAGTTGAAATTGTCACAGATGATGTATTTCTGTTGCCGCTATAACAACAAATACTAAAAAACAGAATAAAACAAATATTTAAGGGGGTTCCCATACAACAAACGTGTTATTTTTGCACGTTTTGCACGATATTGATAACGGCAACAGGTAGACGCTTGAAATATTTATAGAATATTTAGTTATACCTATATTGACTTTAAAAATAAATAATTACTTAAATTAAACTATACGATAGCGACAGAATTTTACGAAACGGTCCTTAACTAACGGAGAAAGCGACAAACATACATAAACAAAAAAAATACTGGACAATTCACAGAGCATTATCTAGCCCCAAGTTAAGCAGAGCTTGTGTTATGGGTACTAGATAACTGATATACATAATACATTACATTATATGGATAGATATTCTTATACATAGAAAACAACCAGAACACCCTGAACAAATATCTGCAGATCGTACAAATATTTGTCCAGACTCGAACCTGCAACCTAAGCCAGTAGGTACCTAGCTTAATACTTCACAGCCTCTAACATAGTTCCTAGATGATGTACAAGTAAGGAAGTTTGATACTCCGCCCAAGGTCCGCTGTTCGCGAGGACGCGCGCTGTCGTGCGGAACTGCTGACCTGCACGCGCTTGGCTTTACGATACGAACTTGGATTTATCTCTTATGGCGGGTACAGACTAAGCGAGCGAGAGCGAGCGAAGGCTAACGAACGAACGCAAAAGTACCAGTGTGGACGTCATTGCGAAAGCAAGCGAGTCCAAACAAGGGCCTTCGTTAGTCTTCGGCCGTGCTCCGGCGGCTGTCGCTACATCAAAGCAATATGGAACGAACGTACCGATTGTCAAATCCCAATCGTTTGCATTCGCTTGCTCTCGCTCGCTTGGTCTGTACCAGGCATTACACTTTAAAGGTATTTAGGACAACATAGAAAAAATACAAAAGCTTCATTTCTTTAGCTTTTGACGACCTCTGTGGCGCGGTTGGCGAAGGTTCGCCTGCGACGCAGGAGGTTGCGGGCTCGATTCCCGCCTTGGGGCAAATATTTGTACGATCTGCAGGTATTTGTATCGGGTGTTCTGGTCGTTTTCTATGTGTAGTAAAAAATATCTATCTATGCATTGTATTGTATTATGTATATCAGTTATCTAGTACCCATAACACAAGCTCTGCTTAGCTTGGGGCTAGATAATGCCGTGTGAATTTGTCCAGCATTATTTATTTATCGTTTACCGAGGAAATGAAAAACAAAGGAGGAGTAACACAGCCAAACATAGAAATGTTTGGCTGTGTTTTTATGTTGCCTGATATCTCGGTCAATGATTAACCGATTTGGCTGATTCTCTCATTATTGTATAGGAATTGATCTCGAGGTGGTTCCAAAATATAATTTTAGGGTTCCATACCTCAAAAGGAAAAAAAGAACCCTTATATGGTCACTTTGTTGCCGATCTGTCCGTCTGTGTCAACCTTCTCGAGGGTATTGAGTTGAAATTCACATCATATACTCAGGTTCGTAATCTCTTGTAGCCGCGATATAAATCAAACTTCTAAGTCAACGCAATCAAAATAGTTCACAAAAAAAAAATGATTTACTTCGAGTACAAGTTTGTACGGAACCCTTGATTTGCGAGTCCAACTCGCACTTGACGTTTTATTTTTCCCTAGGGTTGACTATTTATCCCGTAAAACTTAAAAAACCATCTTTGTGTTTGTGTCGTCATCAATCACAACTTACCTACTACAACAGTTTTGGTTATACAATACAATACAATACAAAAACACTTTATTGTACACCAGAAAAAGAACATTACAAAAAGACATTACATGAGACAAGTACAATGGGCGGCCTTACCGCTTAGAAGCGATCTCTTCCAGGCAACCTTTGGATGGAAAGAATTATGTGAATTTAAGAAAGGCAGGGGGTGTACTAAAGATAGACTAATAAACACATAAACTAGATATACACATAAGATAACTATAATATACTAGAATATACTAAAATATACTAAATAAATAAATAAATATTATGTACCAATATTCACTATTCTGACAGGAGAAACTCCTTGACGCGAGATTTAAAAACTGGTAACGATACTGTTTTTCTAATGTTATACTCGTATCTCCGCCTTCCTACCTTCTCTGATTCATCCCCGAGTCATCAGATATTTAACATTAGCAACATCAGCGACTAACAATAAGCTAGCAGGTCTTTTAGCAAGAACCGTGGGCTGGTGGCTTCCCACGAGTAGTGACCTTCTGGCCCTCAGCCGTGACACCGTTCCCTGCATCCTTTCCAATGTGCGAATAATCACTTTCGTGGCTCACGACATACTGTGGCGCCTGCCGCCCCTGCCGCCCCTGCCGCCCCTGCAGGTCGCACATCCGAGGCTAGGCACTGAATATCTAATTAAAAACAGATTTCAACTTTCTCAATATTGATACTGTTTATGGTTCTTATTTTCCGTACCACAAAAGGAAAAAAGGGAAATATTATAAAATCAGTTTGTTGTCCGTCTGTCATCCTTCTTTTCTCATGAGCGCGTGGTGGTAACGAGTTGACATTCACATCATATACTCATGTTCGTAACCTCGTGGAGCCGCGATATAAATCAAACTTCTAAGTCAACGCGTTCAAAAGTTACAGCCGTTTATGTCCCATTTTTAAAATGACACATGCACACAAAACCTATAGGGTACTTCCCGTTAACCTAGAACCATGAAATTTGGCAAGAAGCAAGGTCTTATAGCACAAGTAAAGGGAAAAATCCAAAAACCGTAAATGTGTAGTCTTATCACAAAAAAAAGCCATGGACCAAAACCTCTAGGGTAGGTACCTTCTTCCCGTTAACCTAGAATCATGAAATTTGGCAAGAAGCAAGGTCTTATAGCACCAGTAAAGGGAAAAATCTGGAAACCGTAAATGTGTAGTCTTATCACAAAAAAAGCCATGGACCAAAACCTCTAGGGTAGGTACCTTCTTCCCGTTAACCTAGAATCATGAAATTTGGCAAGAAGCAAGGTCTTATAGCACCAGTAAAGGGAAAAATCTGGAAACCGTAAATGTGTAGTCTTATCACAAAAAAAAGCCATGGACCAAAACCTCTAGGGTAGGTACCTTCTTCCCGTTAACCTAGAATCATGAAATTTGGCAAGAAGCAAGGTCTTATAGCACCAGTAAAGGGAAAAATCTGGAAACCGTAAATGTGTAGTCTTATCACAAAAAAAAGCCATGGACCAAAACCTCTAGGGTAGGTACCTTCTTCCCGTTAACCTAGAATCATGAAATTTGGCAAGAAGCAAGGTCTTATAGCACCAGTAAAGGGAAAAATCTGGAAACCGTAAATGTGTAGTCTTATCACAAAAAAACGCCATGGACCAAAACCTCTAGGGTAGGTACCTTCTTCCCGTTAACCTAGAATCATGAAATTTGGCAAGAAGCAAGGTCTTATAGCACCAGTAAAGGGAAAAATCTGGAAACCGTAAATGTGTAGTCTTATCACAAAAAAAAGCCATGGACCAAAACCTCTAGGGTAGGTACCTTCTTCCCGTTAACCTAGAATCATGAAATTTGGCAAGAAGCAAGGTCTTATAGCACCAGTAAAGGGAAAAATCTGGAAACCGTAAATGTGTAGTCTTATCACAAAAAAAAGCCATGGACCAAAACCTCTAGGGTAGGTACCTTCTTCCCGTTAACCTAGAATCATGAAATTTGGCAAGAAGCAAGGTCTTATAGCACCAGTAAAGGGAAAAATCTGGAAACCGTAAATGTGTAGTCTTATCACAAAAAAACGCCATGGACCAAAACCTCTAGGGTAGGTACCTTCTTCCCGTTAACCTAGAATCATGAAATTTGGCAAGAAGCAAGGTCTTATAGCACCAGTAAAGGGAAAAATCTGGAAACCGTAAATGTGTAGTCTTATCACAAAAAAAAGCCATGGACCAAAACCTCTAGGGTAGGTACCTTCTTCCCGTTAACCTAGAATCATGAAATTTGGCAAGAAGCAAGGTCTTATAGCACCAGTAAAGGGAAAAATCTGGAAACCGTAAATGTGTAGTCTTATCACAAAAAAAGCCATGGACCAAAACCTCTAGGGTAGGTACCTTCTTCCCGTTAACCTAGAATCATGAAATTTGGCAAGAAGCAAGGTCTTATAGCACCAGTAAAGGGAAAAATCTGGAAACCGTAAATGTGTAGTCTTATCACAAAAAAACGCCATGGACCAAAACCTCTAGGGTAGGTACCTTCTTCCCGTTAACCTAGAATCATGAAATTTGGCAAGAAGCAAGGTCTTATAGCACCAGTAAAGGGAAAAATCTGGAAACCGTAAATGTGTAGTCTTATCACAAAAAAACGCCATGGACCAAAACCTCTAGGGTAGGTACCTTCTTCCCGTTAACCTAGAATCATGAAATTTGGCAAGAAGCAAGGTCTTATAGCACCAGTAAAGGGAAAAATCTGGAAACCGTAAATGTGTAGTCTTATCACAAAAAAACGCCATGGACCAAAACCTCTAGGGTAGGTACCTTCTTCCCGTTAACCTAGAATCATGAAATTTGGCAAGAAGCAAGGTCTTATAGCACCAGTAAAGGGAAAAATCTGGAAACCGTAAATGTGTAGTCTTATCACAAAAAAACGCCATGGACCAAAACCTCTAGATAGAGTATCTACTTCCTGTTGACCTTGAATCATGATATTTGACAAAAGTTTTGCGAGACTACTAATCTTTGGCCAATTCGTTTTCTGTAGGACATTTTAGGATCATTCTTAGAAGAATTATCAAAAATCGATCTACAATTGACGGAGTAATCTGACTAATCTCACTATCTCACTAATATTATAAATGTCAAAGTTTGGATGGATGTTTGTTACTCAATCACGTACGAACGGCTGAACGGATCTGGATGAAATTTGGCACAGTGATAGATTATAATTTGGAATAGAACATAGGCTACTTTTTATCTCGGAATTACCACGGAAGCGGGAACTACGCGGGTGAAACCGCGAGGCGCTGCTAGTAAAATATAAATAACATAGAACCTCCTTTTTTTTAAAGTCTGTTAATAAAGTTTTTTTATTCGATATGCCCGGCGCGATGGGTCGACGACATCCGCAAGACCGTGCTGCACCTGGCAGGGCTGGGGTGAATGGCATAAACACAGAGAAGCCTTATGAAATACTAGATGCGGCCTGCTGCTTCGCACGCGTATTATCAGTATAATTAGTAGCCGTATATCTTAGTTAGGCTATGTTCTAAATGTACGCCAAATTTCATCTTGATCTGTTTAGTAGTTTTGGATGTTACGTAAAAAAAGGAAATTCGAATTTTACAAACTTTCGTTTTTATAATATTTAGTAGGAAAATAATAATGTCGATTAAGTAATAAGAACCGACAACCGCTGGGGTAAACGTGTTAATGAGTGGAGACCACGACACGGCAAACGTAGTGTAGGATGCCCTCCGACCAGGTGGGATGACGATTTGCGAAAGACTGCTGGCAGATGCTGGATGCGGCAAGCTGAGGACAGGGCGCTATGGCGCTCATTGAAGGCCTATGTCCAGCAGTGGACTACTATAAGCTGATGATGAAGTAGGTTCCAGGTACTCCGTGAGCGAACCCGCGAACATCACCTAGTATGAAATACCTCCACACCCAACAAGACAACACATTGTATTGTTATACTCATAACACTGGTCCTGAGCAAGCGCATTTACAGTGTTAACAAAGAAATTATTTTCTCTTGCTTTGTTCTCACAGCTCTATGTCACAGCTGTACCCGTCCATACCTGTACCTACTAAACAAGGGTTCGTTTCCGAGATTTTGCAGGGTTTCGTACCTCACAAGTTTCCTTAAAAATAAATAAACATAAACTCGCTGTGCCCACAATCAGGCTTCACAAGATTAATGTTATCTTTTAAAGGTATACGCTTCTACAACAAAACTCCTAGTGAGTTGCAAAATCTATCAATGAATAAATTCAAACAAAATGTCTAAAACTTTTGTGCAAAAAGGCTAATTACACAAGATAAAGTTAAAAACTACAACCCGACTACGTGAAAGTTATAAAAGTTTGAAACATTTACATTGACAAAATAGAATGACGTATCGGTCATATTTGATAGGCATAGAGTTGAAAATGAAAATAGGTCGTAGGTATTGTAATTTTTCTCTATGGGGCCTGCAGCCTGCGGCTACCTAAACTTTAATACGCGTTTTGAAGGCTTATTCGGGGTCGGAGCCCTAAATCCTATAGCCTATAACCATCGGGGTATTGAGACGAATTAATCGATACATAATTTGTTGAAATCGAACCAGTAGTTTCAGCGCTACGTGGGAACAAAGAAATCGGCCACATACATACAAACATACAAATATACAAACATACAAACATAGGGTGCTAACCTCATAACCCTCCCCTGTTGGTAGTCGGGTAAAAACATCAATGATAAGGGCTTATTGGGACGGGTTTTACTCCAACTTGAAAAATAACAACTAACAGGCTAAAGGTTTCTTTGGCACTGCCTTACTTAAATCTACATACCTAAGCGACAGAAATCTAAAATATCACTTTATTTCCGTGTCAGTGTTTTATTTTAAGAATTTGACCTTTTCTAAGTGTACATTTTTGTGTTCATGGAAATATTTTTTTTGAGTTGATTTGATTTGAAATGAACGAATTACGAGAATGAAAAATATTTTCGTTTTCTTCAAAACAGAAAACAGACAGAAGGTATTTAAAATAAATTGAATTTTATATTCGATTCGCTCCCTCTTTCATTGTCTTTGTAACAAGGTGGAGATTCACCGATTTTCCCGTCAAAATCAGATCGATTTTGATGATTCTTTTAGTTTACTAGTATAGAGAATGTCCCTGTCCCTGTCCTGTCCCCAAACCCTGAGGGACCCTAAAAAGTATTATTACAAACGGACTATTAGTTACTAGCAGCGCCTCGCGGTTTTACCCGCGTAGTTCCCGTTCCCGTGGGAATTCCGGGATTAAAAGTAGCCTATGTTCTATTCCAGACTATAATCTATCTCTGTACCAAATTTCATTCAGATCCGTTGAGCTGTTCTGGCGTGATTGAGTAACAAACATCCATCCATCTATCCATCCATCCATCCATCCAAACTTTCACATTTATAATATTAGTGAGATTCCGTAAAAGTTAAAGTAAAGTGCGAGTTGGTCTCGCGCATCAAGGGTTCCGTATAAACTTGTATTCGTAACTAATCAATTTTAGTGTTAAACTTTTTTGTGCCAACTAAACACATTTACGGTTTTTAGATTTTTCCCTTTACTTGTGCTATAAGACCTTGCTTCTTGCCAAATATCATGATTCTAGGTCAACGGGAAGTAACCTATAGGTAGTGAGTGCATGTGATTCCCTTGGAAAATTCAAAAGAATTGGGCGTAAATGGCTGTAACTTTTGATTGCGTTGACTTAGAAGTTTGATTTATATCGCGGCTCCAAGAGGTTACGAACCTGAGTATATGATGTGAATTTCAACATCATACTCGTACCTCCACGCGTTTCTGAGAAAAGAGGGTTGACAGACGGACAACAAAGTCATCCTATAATACAGTGTATAAATGATCCTTTTTTTCCTTTTGAGGTACGGAACCCTAAAAACGGATTACTTAAATACTACTACTACTATATTAATTCTAAAGTTATTCATATGATTTTAGTTTTTTGAAAAACCATCAAATAATGTAAAGCGAAATCGAATACACAATTCAGTATACACGATTTAGTAGAAACCAGCGTTTACCAGCCTACTAAAATAAATTCGTGGAAAACCTCAACCGCAGCGCACCGTTCTGAGGTTTTAGCATTTTTATCTCGTAAATTGGACGCCCGAGGCTGTTGGGCGCAGAGACTACTCCGCTAAACGATAACGTTACATCGCGGCCGGAAACACGGTCGACGACGACGACGCGTCGTCGTTAGTTTACATTCGCTTTTCGAAAACTGATACCAGGGGATAATCAGGGCTACGGTGGTGAACCGACGAAAAAACGAAGGAGGTTATCAAGTCGACGCTTATGTATTATGTTTTTTTATGTTAGTTTTTATTGTATAGAGAATGATCCCGAGGTGGTCCCGTATACATTTTATTCCCGAGGGATTCGTATTTCTCCCGTAAAACTTAAAAGGTACTCTAGCAACCACCTCATGTGACAGTTTGAGACATACATGAACACTATTTACCGAAATTTGAAGTCGGTTTATAATTATATTTATAGTTTTATATAGTTATAGTTTTATATATTTATATAGTATATAGTTATAGTTTTTTAAAACAGGGCAAATTATTTTAATTTGGACTTGCATACCAACACAAACGCTTAAATGTATTGTAGTTCTGTTCTCAGGTTAGTTTTAATTATTTTAACTACAGCAGCGTTAGTATCGTTTAGTTATATCAGAGGGCAGTGACATATTTATTTACCGGGGAATCCTTCCTGGGCAAGTCTTATCCATCTGTCATGTTATCTGTCATGGATTATATTATTATTATATTTTTTTATCTGTCTGTGAATTTTATGTTTTGTTTATTTTACAATTGTACCTAATAGTTCTGTAAATTTTAAGACGTTGCACGCCCACTAGGGCATAATACATTGAAACATTTAATTTTTTTAATAACATGTATTTCTTGCAATAAATATTTGATTGATTGATTGATGTTTTCCCGTAACTTCGCATTTCTCTCGTTTAGAACAAGCGAAACATTCGAAGCATTCTCGATATTCAGTTTACAGAGTAGTCCCCAAGTTCGCGTCTCACCAAATCTGGTTTGCGGGGGCAGGTTTGTAAGTAGGTCGCTTTTCGATGCACGTGGAAGGTTGCGCAGAGCCCTGTGGCGATGCGACTGCTCCAATAACTCACAAGTTGTGAATGTATCGTGGTTATTGTCACTCACTCAGCAGCCTATACTGGTCCACTGCTGGACGCAGGCCTTCTGATAATCGCCTTATTGGTTTTTATCTCATGGGTAATGCCTATAACCACGCTAGGGTGGGGCTCGCAGCTCGGTGTTGAGTCTGTTCTGCAGGAGGCGCTGCTGCCCGCCCCCCGGTGGATATCCCTTAGTCGTCTCTCTAGACACCCGCGTTGGGGTGGTGGACATTGTGAGCTGACACCACACTGCCAAATATTGGATAAATAAACACGCAGCTTTAATTTCTAATAAAAAATAAAAATCTATATTACAGCCAAATTCGATGTGAAATGTTTGTATACAAACCACAAGAAAAATGTCTAAAATTCTCATGTTCGGCGAATGTTTGTTACCACACGTAGCTCCGTAATTAATTAACCTATTTAAACGAAATTTGGTTTGAGATTGTAGGTTCTAGAATAACACAGACAAATCTAATTTTCAACAAGATAAAGTTAAAAACTACAACCCGACTACGTGAAAGTTATAAAAGTTTGAAACATTTACTTTGACAAAATAGAATGACGTATCGGTCATATTTGATAGGCATAGAGTTGAAAATGAAAATAGGTCGTAGGTATTGTAATTTTTCTCTATGGGGCCTGCAGCCTGCGGCTACCTAAACTTTAATACGCGTTTTGAAGGCTTATTTGGGGTCGGAGCCCTAAATCCTATAGCCTATAACCATCAGGGTATTGAGACGAATCAATCGATACATAATTTGTTGAAATCGAACCAGTAGTTTCAGCGCTACGTGGGAACAAAGAAATCGGCCACATACATACAAACATACAAACATAGGATGCTAACCTCATAACCCTCCCCTGTTGGTAGTCGGGTAAAAATAAACCTCTGTGTTGGTTAAAAAGCGTGGTTAAGTTTATATGGAAAATTATTATTCCTTGGTTCGATTCACTCAAACCTTGGTATATACGTATGTATGTTAATAAACTAAAAAGTAAATATGTAATGAATGAATCACGTATTTTAATTGTTTACAAAACTACCAAAGGTTGTGTGCAGTAAATTGCTGCGGGCGAAGTCGTGGGGCGTAGCTAGTACTTAGTAGGAAAGATCTCAAATCATTCATTGAACAACAATCGCGTATTAAATACAGGGCAATAAAGTGATTCAGTTCTTAAGTATGGTCATTTGTTTACACACATTTCACATCGAATTTGACTGGAGTATAGACTCAAACTGGAAGCCAGTTCTCCAGGTATCTACACAATACTCAGGCAACCTAGAGTCTTGTTCATTAAAGTCAAAGACATTAAAGTTCTTCGTTACCGTGAGACCAACGTGATTGTCACGCGCATAAATTATAAAACGGTTGTTGAAAGAGTTTAATTCTACGTGTGGGCTTGGATGGTCAGGGAAAAGGAAACGACACAAAAAGAACCACGAAATTATTACATAAATGAAAGTTGCCTTTCATTCCACTTTGGCTTTAAGAGGACGCAATGCGCGCCATTTTGTGTTAAGGGTAGGTATAGGTTTTCGCGTTCATAGGAGCGGGACAGAGCATAAGTTTTTGAAACGGCATAAGCGCAAAAATCAAGTTTTTGAATATGTTATAAGAAAAATACACAACTTATGAAGGAACTGGTTCAAGGATACAAATAATAAGTAATATAATAACCTATGAATCAAAACATTAGTGATTTCAATAGACCGCAGCGTTTTTGAAATTTCGACCAAATTATGTGCAAAACTGTGTACTTTCGTGATTTTTTTAATCGTATTTTTTTTTGTCTATCTCATTTTCACATTCAAGGAACCAAAGAAACATGTAGAATTTTATGTAATTCGAGTTTTTTTACCGTAGGAATCTCGTGGGTTGGGTACTAAGATCTAGGCTAGTTTGTCAACCAAACCGTTGGTTCGCCTCTTAAGAGAATGGGACGAAAGGACGACGGACGGTCTCGAATATCATAGACCAAATTTGGTTGTTTTGAAAAATCTAAGAAGCCACTTCGAACTTCTTAGCATTCATATTTTTTTGTACAAATAATTCCTGGACAAATACTAATCTGTCGGAAATTTTTGGAACCACTGCGGGATCATTCTCTACCTCGTATCTATACATAAGTAAAATAATCATTGATGCTGGTTTCGGCGATCGGTCATAAAAAATACATTCAGCCGAACATAGAACCTCCTTTTCTGTAGTCGGTTAAAAAGTAACATCGTTGGTGTGACGTGCGTAAAGGAAATAAAGCCTTGTGCTTACATTTAAATGCAATCTGCACCGCCTTCCTCTCAACTCTCCCAAAAGCTTTGTTTGTATCAAATCAAAAACATTCGAAAGTTAATATCCTCGCATCGCGCACTCTACAAACCGGTTGTACTACACCCTGTACCCACTATACTATCAGCTGTATGTCAGTTTACAAACAAGCGGTGACGTCACGCGCATGCGTACACGTGCCCAGTGCCGCACGTGAGCGGGCCGGGCGCGACATTAGCGGCCATTTGCTGAGCTGCCGTCGGGGGAGCATGACGTGTTTTGGTGCAACTTTGATCTTTATGCTTATTTTATGTAGTTGCTACGAAAGTATGGCGTAACTGAATGGTATTGCTACTTTTCTTTTTTTAATTAACCGGCGTATCGCGGTGTTACCAGCGTTGATAAACATATTTGATGGGAACAAAAGTAGCCTATGTTTAATTCAGGATATAAATATCAAATATCAATAACGTTTATTTCTTTAAACTTGCAAAATAAGCACTTAGACAAGTCAAACTCTATACTATAAACAGGTTTATAAATAGTAATTATTATCAAATAAGAAACCTTGTCCACTAGTGGAAAAAGTGGAAAATAAACAACTTGGGCAACCTAACAACCTATTTCATTTGTTTATTGCAAGAAATATGGTTTAAATAAAAGGTCTTAAATATTAGAATAGTGTTACAAACTTCACCAAAACACATTGGCATGCAAAATTTCTTAAAATTAGGTTCCTATATAAATAACATTTTAATTGAATGTAATAAAACATAATTAAACAAAAATATATTTCAATAATGTTCATTTCCCACTAATTTCTCAGTTTTAGGTCCATGAGTTCCGTACGTAACACTATAGAAAGCTTTTTCAATAAGCCATAATTTTAGCTTTTTTATAAATATTTGTATTCTTTACTACCTACTTTATTTTTTATAACTTTTGAGTGGTCTCAGAAAATTAATTAGATTTTTCAAAAGAGCATGTTCTTGTTTCTCCGTTCTCCGAGACAAAGAAACCACAAAGCTCTCCGTAAGATCCCTGTAGCGTTTTTAAACCCATAAGAACAAAACTTTATCTACACAGAAGAGGAAAGACTTGTTTGTTTGAATTGAACAGGCTCCGAAACTACTGGACCGATTTGTAAAATTCTTTCACCATTAGAATCCTACATTAACCCTGATGAACATAGGCGATAGAATATACCCGTGCGAAGCCGGGGCGGACCGCTAGTAATGAATAAAAAGTCTCTTTGATTTGATTTCCTGTACGTAGACTAGCCAATCCCAAACAGTCTCTCCATTTCAATGCCACGTTCGTAAATCTGCGCGAAAATAAGAAAAACTGAAGGAGACCTTCGATATATTTACACAAGTCGTTCTCTCCTCTCGCTCACTCTACTGTAACGATATCAGGTTGGAAAGAGAGCGATAGCTGCCGTGGTACTGGTATTGAGGTTAATTTTAAAGTTCTTTTGTGATGTGACAAAGGTCTTTGTGGTGTTGAGAATTTAAAGTCATCACCATCATTTTAAAACCTTTAGAGTCCACAGCTGGACATATGCCTCTCGTCTTATTGACTCTGATTATGGGGGTTGATTATCAAGTCATGGCATTCACAATCTCTTAAGGATAACATAATCAACCCCCATAATGATACAAGCTGATGATAGTTGAATTATCATTAAATGAAAACGTCCATGAAAACTATTGTTTACTCCGTAACCTAGTGGTCTCTTGACACCCAAGATACAAGCCTAGTGCTTCGTTTGGGTCTCACCAGAAATCCTTATGTAAGTGTGTATATTTGGTAAATAAATAAATGAAAAAAATAAGAATGAAAATGAAATTATATCAAATCACTAGAGGCCCACCCCGGCTTCGCACGGGTAGATATAGGTTTTAACAAATTATATAAATTAAATTTTACCTGCTGCTGTCTTCTGCTTTTGACTTGTCGTCGAGTTTCGGGACACCCTGTAGTGTAGTGTATTGTTTTATGTTATCAGTTATCTAGTAGGTACCTATAACACAAGCCCTGCTTAGCTTGAGGCAAGATGATGCTGTGAACTGCCCTGCATCATAAAAATACAACTCTGGTATCTCTGACCAGTCGCAGGGCATACGCCTCTTCGTTTATGTCATTGCCTTCTATTATCTGGGGCATATACATCTCACTATCTCACTAATCTCACTATCTCACTAATATTATAAACGTGAAAGTTTAGATGGATGGATGTTTGTTCCTTTATCACGCCAGAACGGTTGAACGGATCTGGATGAAATTTGGCACAGAGATAGATTATAGTCTGGAATAGAACATAGGCTACTTTTTATCCCGGAATTCCTACGGGAACGGGAACTACGCGGGTGAAACCGCAAGGCGTTGCTAGTAAAAACATATATCGCGAAGCTTTTTAAGCTGAAACATACAAAACGCGCATTCCCCATTACCATAGAGTTCGAATCGCATCAGCAGCTACCATAGCATTTTATCATCATACTAACGGGCGGGCATTATGGTCTTTATACTGTTGGTTATAAGGTATAGAATGCGGGAGCACGAGCCGCCCTAAAAATGGCGAGGTCGATGACCTGCTCCCTAGACTCCCTACATCCTTATGAGTAGGGTCGGCTGCAGTGTTGCCGACTCGATGGCATTTTGGATGGAATTGGCGAAAGCTGTGAAGTACGGGATTTGCACATTTTGACACCGGAAATGCGAGTTTTCTCTGGAACAGCTGGTTCATCTCGTGCGTGTACGCGTAAGCACTTTTAAAGATATTTGCTTTTTTAACCGACTTCAAAATGGAGGAGGTTCTCAATGCGGCTATCACAGATTGAGTAATGTTACTTCGTAAGCTGTATGTTTATTTTTATGCGTATGTATGTTACTAGATATCTCCGTCAATGGTTAACCGATTTTGCTGCCCGATTGTGTATAGAGATTGATCAAAAGGTGGTCCCATAATTTTTTTATACACGAGGTGTTTGTTCCGCAAAACTAAAAAAAAAATTAAATTTTTACCCGACTACCAACAGGGGAGGGTTATGAGGTTAGCACCCTATGTTTGTATGTTTGTATGTTTGTATGTTTGTATATTTGTATGTTTGTATGTATGTGGCCAATTTCTTTGTTCCCACGTAGCGCTGAGGCGCAAAAACTACAACCCGACTAGGTTGTAGTTTTTAACTTTATCTTGTGGAATTTAGGTACTGTTATTAGGTTTTTCATGGAATTTAGTTTTCGATGGAACCGACTAAGATTTCGTGGCTTAGTTGGTTAGAGCACACCCGTACTGAAGGTGGGGCGCGGGTTCGAGTCCCGCCGAAATCGATTTGTTTTGGGAACTTATTTCATTTCTTAGAGATACCCAAAGTGCGGATAAGCACTATACCAAAAAACCTTACATCTTGTCTCTGTAGAGTTACTTACTTTAGAATTTATAATATGGCTGTTCGTGCAATCTATAATATGGGTCCCAGAGAATCCCTGCGTGATAAATTCAAAGAAATAAACATAATGACAGTCCCCTGTCAATATATTTATGAAAACTTATTGTACACTCATAAAAATATCAAAAGCTTCCCTAAGTGTACATTTTTGATTTTGATTTTGATTAATATGGAGTAAGGATAGTAAGTATGGATAAATAAAACAACACGAAGGCAGAGTAAATGGAACAACGAGAGGACTTCTCGACCTCAAAAACCGTTGCGTAAGGTTTGCTCTGAATTCGCTCGCGTTTTCCCAACGGCTTTCACTGCACGGCGACGCGACGTCCACACGAGGATAGTGACTGTGGCGGAGTTCGTGAAGTATGGGGGTAGAAGAAGCTCTTCCAATCATCGGGGTACCTGGTTGTGTTCAACGTGTGGAGTATTGTGGCGTTTTAAAGCGATTTTTTTTATAATTTATAATGCTGGACAATTCACACAGCATTATCTAGCCCCAAGTTAAGCAGAGCTTGTATAATACAATACATAGATAGATATTAGGTATATCATGGAGACTAAGAGGCTTACGGACAAACAGAATTACGGTTGAAGTTAGCTTTAAGATAAAATAAGTACTTATTGTGAAATATAAATAAATGAAAAAAAATTATGTACAGAAAACGACCGGAACACCCTGAACGAATGTCTGCAGATCGAACCGAACCCGCCACCTCCTGCGTCGCAGGCAGACTCTCGCCCACCGCGCCACAGAGGTCGTCAATTGAAATCGCATTTTCAGAAACTCAAATTTTGCTTCAATATCCATAATTTTTTGTCAGTAATATGATTTATTTTGTATTGAGTAGTATAAAAACATGTCGGAGTAGCTTCTCAAAATCTGACGTCATGCCTACTGTCGTAATATCAGTGTAAATCTGGTGTACGGCCTCACGTAGATGGCTGTGAGTAGCATTACCAGTGCTAAGCTCGCGTAGATAGACACTGTGTATAGAGTAGTATCGTTAAATTACGATATTCAAGCTATATCGGCCGGCGTAACTGTGCCGGTGTGTTGCGGTTCGCATTTCGGATGCGCTTTCGATATTACAACACCGCGGTACAGTGCGACACGCTTCCACTCACTGGAATGCCATGCGAACTGTACAGCTGTGAGAGTGAGAGTATATGTAAGTACATTTTGGCACCACATGGACAGACAGCTTAGCAAAATACAGATACAGGATTATTAATAACTAGCGGCCCGCCCCGGCCTCGCACGGGTATACTCTATCGCCTATGTTCATCAGGGATAATGTAGGAATCTAATGGTGAAAGAATTTTACAAATCGGCCCAGTAGTTTCGGAGCCTGTCCAATTCAAACAAACAAACAAATCTTTCCTCTTCTAATCAGTTACAGTTCAGTTTCAGTACAAGTAAGCTTAGACGCTTACTTAGTGATCTATTTTTTAAGTGTAAGCCAAACTAGATTAAGATTTAAATGTTTAACTTGATTATTGCGCTGTGTCTTTTAGTATTTTTAGTATTAACTAAGTCAATGTTATTTAGTTAGTTATGTTATGTTAGTTAGTCGTCAACTTACTTTACATCATACAGTTTCCAAGTGAATCTGCGGAAACTTGTGCATAGCCGTCAACAAACATGTACTGGTCTATCCAGGCAGGTTCTATATTTTAATTTGTATTTTTGTAAACCTAGCTGTAAGTTTCTACAAAATTTTGAAAATAAAATAAAATAAATATTAGTGTAGGCGAGCATCTGTGTGCGACTTCGCACGTGTTTTTCGAAATATAAAGTTAGCCTATAAGTTATTCCAGGTCCGGATCCTTATGCATGCAAAATTTCAGCTCTATACATTCAGTAGTTTACGCGTTTACTTCGGCTAAAAATCTTTACAACATCACCAACTTTAAAAAACGAGCATTAGTAGGATATTTTCCTAGTTGGTACACTTTGGGCAGATTCTGCAGTTGGTTAAAACGACGTTGGTTTCGAGAAGGAAACCAATAGGAGAATCCAGCTGGGCTGGGCAACGTTTATAAAACTACGCCGAGTCTTCTCGTCATCCATACTGCAATGCTTGAAAACGAAAGTTTTCAATCATTGCGTTCTACCCCTCTACGGATTTTTTCGGTTTTGTTTTTGAAGTTCTCTGTCGGATATATTCGTTACGAATACATCCTTCAGAGAGACTCCGAGCATAGCTTGAGCGACTTTGAACTGGTGGACAAGCCCTACCGTGAGTGTCCACGTCTCAGCTCCGTAAGTCATGACGGGTAGGACGCACTGATTGAAAACTTTCGTTTTCAAGCATTGCGGTATGGATAACGAGAAGAATCAGCAAGGTTGAATGCAATTTATTAATTTCTCCGATGTTGCGTCGATATTGTCATACATAGCGATTGTCTATCATATGCTGTGATAGCATATTCGACCCATGGCCATCTGGCTATGCATTATCTTTTGGATTTTTCACGCGATACTATTTTATAACTGGCTGCTTTTTATCCAAGTAAGCGTGTAGAAGCCACTAGTAATGTATTGTTAAACCCTGTGCTGCCTTTGCTTGGCCTCTCGCATTTTCTGGCTTCCACCGCTCAACGGCTTGATGATAAGGTTTCCCAACAGACGTCTATGGAAATGTAGGAAAACGCTGTGCGACGTATTGAGTTTGTCGTCTCCGTCCCTTTTTGCCGGTTACTAGTACCGTTGTAGTTTTTTTTTTTTTTATTTCATTTTAATTTGCAATCAGTCTTCTGACTATAAGCAAATTTGGTGTAGGCGATAGTCGTTTCAAGGAATTGGTCCAGTGATCATTCCCTCATTGTTTCCTTTAATCATGCGTCAAGCTCTGTGATGTGTTGTCTGCGCAGCCTCTTAGGGTAGCTTATGGTGATCAGCTGTGATGCCAGTTCATTTGGGTGTTGGTTCAGGCGTTGTTTGTATTTAGCTGAGAATTGCTTTATTTCGTTGTTGACGGTGTTTATGTCCAGTTCGTTATGCAGCTCAGGGATCGTTAGGAACCAGGGAGCATTGGAAAGGTTTCTTAAGATTCCATTTTGGGCTCTTTGTATAATTGATACGTTCGATTTACAGGCTGATCCCCACAGTTGTATCCCATACGTCCATATCGGTTTCAGCGAACCGTTGTAGAATAGTCACGTTGAATGCTTCGATTAAAGAAACTCGGGTAGTCCGTGCGGTTCTATTTGCACGGAAAGATGTATAATAGTTTCAAACGTGTCACTCAATCCCTTTACACGAATACGTGCGTCTCTCTATCTGTAGTTTCTTTCATCTAAGATTAAGTATACCTACGCCACCCTACATGTGTAACTGCTTCCTGTCCAGCCCGAGGTTGTCAAGAAGAGATCGCTCATAACGACAAGGCCGCCCAAGGTGCAACTCTGTTATCTCTCTTTTCCTGTATTTTTGCATTTTCTTAGTGCAACAAAGTGTAATGTATTGCATCGTACCATTCTCATAGTAAAGTGACTAGGTTAGCAGAATAGCCCCAGACTCGCCACCGAATTCTGATTGCGTGGCGTAGCGGGCAAACCTCTCCCAACGTTTCCCCAACTTTGGGAATAGTCTTTGTCCAGCACCGCAAATCTTGAAGTACGTCAATTTCTGTTCAGAGTTGACTCGACTATGAACGATTGCTAGAGCCCTTGTCAAATTGCGTCACTGACACACTGCCTTCCTTAGCAGCGTGTTGCAACAGTAACCTCGCCTGCTCTGATATAGAGTGCACTATCGAATGTCAGGTGTACTGGTGCAAGGCCAGGCCCTTGGAACTTAGGGCAGCCGTTCTATTTCATTTTGCTTTGTATGTTGTATCAAATAAGGTCCTGTACGCAACCAAACCCAGTCGTACATTAGTACATGTGTCTTAGGCTACGGCCGCACTGCAAAATGGTAGGTAGTTTGGATGGTAGATGATTTAAAGTAGGTACTTTTAACTGTAAGACTAAATTAAAGTAAGCGACCAACCCAGTCTCAAGGACCCTATTCTGCTAACTAATTACTTCACTCATTAAATCATGAATTTTTACCTAAGTCATTTGTTTTTGTGTTTAGATTTGCATGCCATACTCTCGACATAGTTTTTGCAAACCGATATAAATTTTAAACTATTTATTTTTCATATTTTATCGACCTTTATTTATTAATTTACGTATTACTATTTTAGTTTTTGCATGACATTTATTTGAATTTAATTTTACTGTATTACTATTTCTCTAATTAAGCAAATTTAAGCATGACAATTATTAATTTCCTTAGATAAAAGTAAAAAAAAGTATATCTAAGTAAACTTTAATGTTTTAAAGTTTGTGCTATTTAGTACATTTTATGTACCAACGGTAGGTGCTTTGATATTGACATGCCAGTAATGTGTCGAGATACGGGAATCAAGTTGTTTATAATACCACCTGTGTAATTTACTATGTCTGATATGAATAAACTATTTGATTTGATTTTAAAATGAATTGGTCAAACATGTTGTGTCATCATAAACTACTTACCATCTTGGTTTCCACGTGTATTTGCAAATAAATTATCTTTATCTTTAGAACTATGACAATTTTATCGTCAGAATTACATAGGCGTTCTACCTTATGGTGGGTACAGACCAAGCAAGAGCGAGCGAGCGAATGCAAACGATTGGGATTTGACAATCGGTACGTTCGTTCCATATTGCTTTGATGTAGCGACAGCCGACGAACGAAGGCCCTTTTTTGGACTCACTTGCTTTCGCAATGTCGTTCACTTCGGTACTTTTGCGTTCGTTCGTTAGCCTTCGCTCGCTCTCGCTCGCTTGGTCTGTACCCGGTATTAGATAAAAGAATCTACAGATGAAGAGATGCGCTTCGAAAATGTCATGATCAATATTTCAATGTAAATAGCACCGCACGCACCATCTAGCTAGAGTTTCTTTCATCTAAGGATTGTACGTGACAATTATTGTGCGACGATTTCATAGTAAAGATATTGGTTAGTAGAATTGGGACCCAGTCAGATAACACGCTCTATCGCTAAAGAAATAGAAACGTGGTGGGAGTGGCGCCGCGCGTCGTATCACGCAATGCAATGCGCCTACGCATGTCACGGTTTCCCGCCGCGCGCCGCAGATATCTCATTATTACCAAGCTCATAACTATCATGCTATGTGCGGACGAAGCTATACTCAAGACAAACTCAAGATACAATATGTATAAACAAGCTGCGCATATAACCTGAAAATCATTGATTTTAGGGCTCCGTACCCAAAGGGTAAAACGGGTCCCTATTACTAAGACTACGCTGTCCGTCCGTCTCTCTGTCTGTCTATCACCAGGCTGTATCTCATGAACCGTGATAGTTAGACAGTTGAAATTTTCACAGATGATGTATTTCAGTTGCCGCTATAACAACAAATACTAAAAAACAATAAAATAAATATTGAAGGGAGCTCCCATACAACAAACGTGATTTTATTCCTGGTTTTTGCTCGATATTGAAAACATCTACTTTGTAATAGACGCTTGAAATATTAACAGAAAATAATAAAATTAAAACAAGTATTTAAGGTGCCTCCCATACAACAAACGTGATTTTTTTGCTGTTTTTATAGATAATGGTACGAAACCCTTCGTGCGCGAGTCCGACTCGCACTTGGCCGGTTTTATTTATGAGCTGGCATGCAAATACCCTATTTGCCAACTTCATAGTCGAAGGTAATAAAATGGCGGACTCTTCTCGTTATTTCAACACTTATTACGAGACGAAACTTGGACTTGAAACTAAATTTTTATTTAGTCGATAAATGCTATAAAAATACTTTTAAAATTTACATTTTCATATAGCGCGCGTATAATTTGACGAAAACGCTGGACGCAGTCACGCCATTTGCTCTGTGGTCATGACGTCAGTTGGTTGTGTAGGTACCTAAACAAATGCGCTGTTGTTGCTGATGACAGTTGATACTTTTTAGTTTACCCACTTTTTAGGTTACTCATTGCGCCTTTCATAGTGTTTATAAACAGATTAAAAAACTGAAAACTTAGAATTGAATTTTAAAATTTAATTTGCTATTTTATGTACTACTTAAATACTATTACTATTTTCCGACTGCTTTTCTTAATATTATATACAGACTTTTTTCTCATATACAGTAAAATAACCTATTGCTACAAGTGTGTGTTTGGCGTGCGGCCTCACTAAACGAACAAAGTAAAAACAAACACATTTAACACATATAACACAAGAGCCAAAGTACAAAAGTACATTAATTAAGGCAATTTACGCACAAACTACAGCGGAACTCCGATAACCGCAGTTTCAATACTCGCAACTGGTAGAGGCGATAATGAGAACATTTTCAATACAGCGCTGAATCAATTTTGTGTTACACTAGCGGTCCGCCCCGGCTTCGCACGGGTATATTCTATCGCCTATGTTCATCAGGGATAATGTAGGATTCTAATGGTGAAAGAATTTTACAAATCGGTACAGTAGTTTCGGAGCCTATTCAATTCAAACAAAGAAACTAATCTTTCCTCTTTATAATATTACTTAGTATCAGCACATAGCAACGTGTGACGTGTACTGCAGAAACATGCCTCCCCCAAATAAAGCTGCTTTCCCACCAGAGCTGTACTAAGCTACGTTAAAATACAGTCGAGCTTTACTCAGAGGGACTGCACTTCTATACAAAGCACTAATATAGTATATATGTATAGCATTTATACTGAATTTATACTTAAGTTTTGTTTAACGTACCAAGTCTTGGTTTCTCCCATAGGCTTAGGATGTACAAGACCAACAATGTCAGATTAGCGGTGTGACAAAAAATGAAATGTAAATGTGTGCGTGAAATAGTGTTGTCTTGACTCTAGCATAATATTATTATCGATAGTCTTACTGGCAAAATTGTAAGACACTAATGAGTTTGTTATCGAAGTTGTTTAAAAAGTATCTTATAATTAAAAAAAAACAAATACATTTCAAATAGGTAAACAAATATTATTTATATTATTGACTACAAACAGTAGAGTAGAGAGTACAGTAGAGTTCTTATTTGGAGTCCAGGAGCCCCTATTTATAATCCGTAACCATTTATCACGTAACAAAGAATTGGTTGGAAACCTGTAAGAACATAACATTATAGACATTATTATATTAAATCTAATTTTATAAACCAGTCGCCAATCATCAGCGTTGGAGTATCATTCCCAGTCCTCTGGGTTACCTCTAACAGTATTGAACTGAATTACCAGTAACCCTGTATTATTATATTATATTTAGTTTTTTTCTTTTACTGGAAAGTAGTGTTTTATTGTACTTTACATAAGTACCTAACCCTATGAGCATTCACGTCGAACCTACCGGCAGACTCGAATTATCGACTATCGATATTTATGACGTCATCACTTTGTCAATCCCTATCGTAACCAAACAATTTTAAGTTTTACACCAAATATCCAAAAATTCTTCATTTAGCATTGTAATTTGATGATAAGTCTAAAGAGAAACCAATTATCTAAGCTTTCAATAGCTCTTTTGCCTCTTTTCAAACAACAAAAGGCGAAATAAGGGTTATAAACAGTTCAGTAAAAATAGTCATAAATTAGCTGTGAAACGTGTATTTAAGTGGATTATTGCCTCTTGTAACGGCACATTCACTCACTGAACACGACACCATGGTGGCCGAATAAAGAACTTCTGATTAAATCGTAAGATTATTAATTATTTGTACATATTCACTTCAACTTTGAACACGCAGGGACGCTATCGCCTCTTAATCGCGTAAATAATGTCTTATAGACATCTTGTTTCGCTATCTCTTTTTCTCTCGCGGCAGTGTGTATCAACTAAATACCTCTCGCTCCTACGCTTTGTTGGTCTATTGAGCGTAGTGAAAAATTCTATGTCTATGGTTTCTCCACACACAAGTAAACACACTAGAGGTTAACAAAAAGTTTAAACTATTGTCAAATTATAACAAGCGGATGAAAAAACCGGCTGTGAATCCTAACTCAATTTTAACATACATTCTAACTAGCAGCGCCTCGCGGTTTTTACTTGCGTCGTTCCCAGTCCCGTGGGAATTCCGGGATAAAAAGTAGCCTATGTGCTACTTTTTATCCCGGAATGTGCCAAACTATAATTTATCTCTGTGCCAAATTTCATTCAAATCCTATTAGCCGTACGTAATCACGCCAGATTGAGTAACAAACATCCATCCATCCATCCAAACTTTCACATTTATAATATTAGTGGGATTATTTGAGTTATTTTAAGCTTTCCAATATTTCGGAACAATTGCGTCCGCCATGATCACGGAATAACTGAAGTCAGCGAGTGAGTTGTTAAACGCAGATATACTCGCATTCAAAATAACACAAATCGCAGTAAATATCCCGTTATCAACGACTATTAGGATTGGTGAGCGCAGTAACGATGTAAAAAACGCAAAAAAGCCGATTTCCTCTGGTGGGTTCCCGTAGTCGACTCTTACGACATCTGTCGTAAGACTAGCTGTGTTGGCGGGGTCGATTCCGCGACTGCCACGGCACACATACTTACATTCATTATGCTAATTCACTAACAAACTACCGGCCGCTGCGATAACCGCAGTTTCAATAATCACAACTGGGCGATAATGAAGAGAACGCTTGCAACACAGCGCTGCGCTGGTTTATTTCCATGTTTCACCGTAAGAGGCATAAAACATCGTGAACAGAATTGACCTTTTACATAAGACGACGCCTGTCGCGAGTTCGAGTCCCTTCTCGGAACGAATGTTTGTTCGATCTACAAGTCCTACTTACTGGCAGATCTACAATCATTTGACTCTCGGTGGGAATCGAACGCGTTCTGTGCCCCGGGCAAACTTTTGTCCACTACACCTCTTAGGATATCAAACGTTCACATCCGTATCCATACTAATATTATAAATCTGAAAGACAGACAGAGTTCTGTCTGTCTGTCTGTTTCACGCCTTAACGGCTGAACGGATCTTATATTGAAATTCGGCAGGGAGGTAAACAGTATCCCGGGGAAGGACATAGGCTACATGGAAAACGCGTGCGAAGCCGCGGGCGTAAGCTAGTAACGATATAGTTTGTATGATGCCCAAAAAGTATATCAATAGAAGTGGCCCGAATAGGAAGCCTTGCGTGACACATTGCAAAACTTTCAATTTCGTTTTAATCCAAAGTTATGAATAGACCTCACTCACCTAAATTAGAAAACTATTTATTAGCTTCCGCTTGCGATTTCACTGGCATGATCTTGTAAGGGCGCATTCCCACAGCATCCGTTTTACAGGAAACGTTTTTTTCCATGATGGCTTAACACCCGACAGTATTCTAAAACTAAACGAAGGATCCGTAAAAAACGGTCCTGTAAAAACGGATCTGCTGTGTGAATACGCCCTTTAGTGTTAGCTCTATTTATCTCGTATACGTACGTGTACAAGGACTTTTAGATACTTTCGGCTTCCTCGGTGCGTTCGGGTAATAAGATCTTTACATATTCGACGACCTCTTTGGCGCGGTGGGCGAAGGTCCGCCTGCGACGCAGGAGATTGCGGTATCTATTCTCGCCTCGGGACAAATGCTCAGATAAACACTGCAGTTATTTATTCCGTATATTTTCTGAGGTCTGTTTCAAAATATCTATTCACATCGTTATTAGCCGACTCTATCGAAGGCCTCGCTAGAATCAAAGAATTCGTCGACCCAATTTCTAGATTTCGTCAGCCAAAGTCATGTTCAAGGTTATTAGAAACTAGGTTGTAAATGTAATAATGCGGTTTCGATAGGTAATTACTAGCAGTACAAATGGTTTCAAGTTTGTGGTCGACAATTGATAGAGGTCAGGTTTTGCAATCTGTTATCTTTGGCTCAGTGGCGATGCGTAGGTTGCAGGTTTGGTGTCTAGCCAAGGACGATATGGTGTGCCGGGTTTTCAGTGTTTTCAAAGAACGCTTCTACGCGATAAGGCCGTTAATTATGCGCATGTCTTATGTATATTTACCGACTTCAAGGAGGAGGTTCTTTAATCGGCTGTTTGTTTTCTTTTTAGGGTTCCGTACCCAAAGGGTAAAACGGGACCCTATTACTAAGACTTCGCTGTCCGTCTGTCACCAGGCTGTGTCTCATGAACCGTGATAGTTGAAATTTTCACAGATGATGTATTTCTGTTGCTGCTATAACAACAAATATTATTTGTAATGTATTGCTAGAACCGTTGTCAAGTCTAGTTAGGACGTATAAGAGTAAGTACATAGGTGAGGTAGACACCCCGTATTTTGCAACGGTTGTTTCAAATTAACTGTTGCTTGTTTACTTACTTATATACCCCTTTACCAGCCACTCGGCTAGCCCTCACATAGTTTTTACTTACCTGTTACGAGCTGCAAGGAAAGTGCAGTTTCTCCCGTCCTGCCTGCAAACCGGAACGCGCCGCAAATAGACTGCAGGACGGTTACATCGACTTTGCGGCCGTGCGGCGCGGATCTAGAGCCCTGGAGACTTTGGAGTCAGAGAGTCCAGTGCAGGCTAAAAAATTTAATCAGCGAAAATAGCTATCAGCTCTAACCTGGTGCAATAAATGAAGACCTTCGCAAACGAATAGAAGCGTTCGAGAGAGTGTACCCTCGCATGCTGCGCGTAAAATGGACTCAAAATGTCGCTAACATTGAAGTCCTTTTCGGGAAGCTATGACGCAATTTTGTGAAAAGGACAGGCATAGGATTTCGCGTTCATTGGAGCGGGACAGAGCAGAGCGGCGCGAGTACAAAAATCAGGTTTTGGCTGATTATCTATTAATTTGGAAATTGATTTGTAAAAATAAACCGTAACCTTATATTATTATTTATTTTCATCTTTATATTTTGTAGTAGATTTCCCCAAATGAATCTAGTATTTATTGAGCTGATTAGATATTTGTTTCGGGTGTTCTGGATATTTCTTTGTATAATTAAAAAAAAATATCTTTAAGTAGTGTGTTGTAATGTGAGATCAGTTATCTAGTACCCATAACACAAGTTCTGCTTAGCTTGGGACTTGATGATACTGTGTGGAATATCCAGCATTATTTATTATTACCCGACTACCAACAGGGGAGGGTTATGAGGTTAGCACCCTATATTTGTATGTTTGTATATTTGTATGTTTGTATGTATGTGGCCGATTTCTTTGTTCCCACGTAGCGCTGAAACTACTGGTTCGATTTCAACAAATTATGTATCGATTGATTCGTCTCAATACCCCGATGGTTATAGGCTATAGGATTTAGGGCTCCGACCACGAATAAGCCTTCAAAACGCGTATTAAAATTTAGGTAGCCGCAGGCTGCAGGCCCCATAGAGAAAAATTACAATACCTACGACCTATTTTCATTTTCAACTCTATGCCTATCAAATATGACCGATACGTCATTCTATTTTGTCAATGTAAATGTTTCAAACTTTTATAACTTTCACGTAGTCGGGTTGTAGTTTTTAACTTTATTAACTTTATCTTGTTGATTCCTTACTAAAACATCTTGTCGTAATAAGGTCCGTATCTTGCTTTCGTCCTGCAATTACTAGGCTATGCTGAGTAACAAATCTAACAATCTCATCGGTTTCCCTCGCATTAACCCTACCTCTGTTTCCTCGACCTCCGGCTGCTAATAGCTAGAATCCTTTAGCGCACTGCATCCGATCCGTATCCGTTCCGGATCCGTGAATCTACGTCTCAAGTCGGTGCTTATTTACTCGATCGAGACTTGACCATCCTGTTTGATCCTCGGTATTTATAACACCATGTATTTTATTTTGTATAGTCTATAGACCTTCGTTTGTCCACAATCTCACCTGATGGAAAGTGAAGATGTGGCCGACGATGTATCACGAAGGTCTAGAAGATACCTATTCACTCTTTTTTTTTTTTTTTTTTTATAACTAGTATATACACATTTCAGATTAATGTTACATACACTAGAGTATAATTACAATCTAGCCACAGAATTGGCTAATGGGTAATTTTGTTTTAACTTATTTTTATATAAACTTTATACTAAGAACGTGTCCATTGGCACTTTTCTTATTGTCTCTATTTACTTAAGGGGAAGACACTTGGTTCATGTGTTCTTTAAAATAGCACGTATGCACATACACTATAGTTATCACTCACACCAACTCAAAAGGTTTTGTTCTTTTGAGCCTTCTCACTATGTCCGTGTTGTCGAGGAGCTGGATTGCCTCGACGTTCACATGATGATGAAGCATATGTTCGTGAGCCTCTGCGTATTTTTGTATTACTGTGCTGACAAAATCAATATTCAGGTCCCGATGAATATCCTCATTTCTTACGTACCAAGGAGCGTTAATAATTGCTCTGAGTACTTTGTTCTGGAATCTTTGTATGATGGCTACGTTTGTCTTTTTGGTACAGCCCCAGAGCTGTATACCATAAGTCCAGTATTTTCGCATGGTATGATGGCCCCGTTGATGAAAACTGGATGGTATTCGATTCTTTTATTTGTGAAGTTGATGTGACTTGACTTCGATTCATTTAATTTTATTCTCCAGGTTTTGGTCCAGTTGTGTATGTTATTAACCGCAACTTGAACCTTTTCAGCTGCTTCCGCATGCGTTTTTCCTGTGGCTATGATTGCTGTGTCACTCTTGACTTGAAGAGACCCAGGTTGTAAACAACCGGAAAAACAGCAGCAGGGAGCGTGTTCCAAACCCCAGGGGTACGAATGATGAAGATGTAGGATGTATACTGCATTCTATTACTTTTAGGCTTCGATCAAAAATTTCCGGCTTTGCCGGCCCCCCTTAGATTCACAATGCGCACCCCAAAACCTCAGTAGCAAAAGAGAAACATTTTGACATGTTAGGGAAGCTTTTCAACTAGTGTCATTTTAGCGTTCAGACAAAAAGCATGGGTAAGTGCTCGTACAAAAAACGGGTTGTAGTTTTTACCCGACTACCGACAGGGGAGGGTTATGAGGTTAGCACCCTATGTTTGTATGTTTGTATATTTGTATGTTTGTATGTATGTGGCCGATTTCTTTGTTCCCACGTAGCGCTGAAACTACTGGTTCGATTTCAACAAATTATGTATCGATTGATTCGTCTCAATACCCCGATGGTTATAGGCTATAGGATTTAGGGCTCCGACCCCGAATAAGCCTTCAAAACGCGTATTAAAGTTTAGGTAGCCGCAGGCTGCAGGCCCCATAGAGAAAAATTACAATACCTACGACCTATTTCATTTTCAACTCTATGCCTATCAAATATGACCGATACGTCATTCTATTTTGTCAATGTAAATGTTTCAAACTTTTATAACTTTCACGTAGTCGGGTTGTAGTTTTTAACTTTATCTTGTTAACTTTATCTTGTTGATCGAAGCTTTTAGGATTAGGTACCCAAAGGGTAAAACGGCACTTTATTAGGTACTAAGACTCCACTGTCCGTCTGTCACCAGGCTATATCTCATGAACCGTGATAGGTAGACAGTTGAAATTCTCACAGATGATGTATTTCTGTGGCCGCTAACAACAAATACTAAAAAACAGAATAAAATAAATATTTAAGACGGCTCCTATACAGCAAACGTAAGTTTATTTGTTCGTTTTTGCTCGATATTGATAAGGGCAATAGGTAGAACGCTTAAAATATTCGCAGAATATTTCGACTTTAAAAATAAATAAGTAGGTAATTACTTATATTAAAATAAAAATTATTACAGGGTATTAAGTAACTCCCATACAACAAACGTGATTTTTTTTGCGGTTTTTATAGTTAATGGTAAGGAACCCTTCGTGCGCGAGTCAGACTCTCACTTGGCCAGTTTTATTTCTCTAACGCTTTTTTCAACAATTTGGGTATACCAACTCCTCTCCATAATGATGCTTTTGTATTGACCTGGGGCCGAATTATGCTAACCAATCGCTTAACTATGACAGTAGTATCGCAAAATCGTCCTTAGATGAAATACTATTTGCACGAAGAGATTTATTTTAGTTTAATGACACTTTTGATACGGGTCCTTCCATCTGTAGTTTCTTTGGAGGGAAAATGCTAACATGTGTCATTCTGAGACTATGCCATTGTTATGGTGAAGCCATTTATTTAATGTAATTCGACCCCTGAAGTCCCAGACTCTTTTAAAACAAACAACCAGCATCCCAGAACCTGGTCTCATTTTTGACACAGCGTTTTTAACCAATAACAATAACGACTCAATCGTGACCACGTAAAGCTCATATTGCCTCAGCAAGACGTGCCTTATTTACTCCAGGCTATCAATGGAATATCAGCTCAGTTGTTAGTACCAAAGGTTCAGTTTCAAACGTACTCGAGGCAGGAAGCGCGTGCGAGATAACAAGTACCTTATCGTAAAGGAATAAGGTTTTACTTTGTATCGGTTAAGGGGGCTGGTACACGAGAAAGTTTCAAATGTTAAGCAAGCACATTCAGAAAATCCTCTACCATGTTGTTAAGAGTCGATGATACCTGAAATCGCTAAGCGTCAGCGATCATATCTTCCACATTACTGAATCATTTACTATGAGATTAATATATGTTATAGTTCAGGATTGATGCTAGGACGCTAGTGTTTCGAAAACACAACTAGGTAAGTACATAAAATTTTCTATAATAAAATAAAATTGATCAAACAAATTTCGCTTTAAATTATACAATAAATCGTCGCTATTCAATAAATACTTTAAAATAAGCCTCTTGATACAGAAAACAAACAGAATGTATGTATAGCAGACCGTGTGTGTTTTAGATTTTCAAAATTACTATTATTTTTAGTTAAACAAAAACATAATTTTTGCACTTACGCCGCTCTGCTCTGTCCCGCTTCTATGAACGCGAAATCCTATGCCTGTCCTTTTCACAAAATGGCGTGAACGTGTCTATATTCTATAGTAAAAGTCCGATTTTATCAAGTTTTTCATTTTAATCTTCACTCGAGCACTCGACTGAGCTGCATCAACTCAAAACGAAATCTGGACGGATAATAGTAGAGACAAGTCGCCACGACTACGGCTTCAGGCTGCGCCGTGCGGCGTCACGCTGCCAGCGACTTCATGTTGCACCTTACGACGACGACGCGATGCGTCGACGGGATTATCGTATTCATCATCATCATCCACAACCCGACTTCACCCACTGCAGGGTGGATCTCCAAACTCATGTGCCACACAATTATATCACACATAGATTATCGTATTACCTCCTAATGGGTATCTTTTTGCGTAGTATACAAGGTTTTATTTTAAATAACTCTTAAAAAGTGTGCGCAGCGTCGCGTCTCGGTGTGACCTAACATTTACTATTTGACTGATCGTCAAGCAACTTTGATCCATAATCTGACAAGTCGTCTCGTTTGAAACCACCCTTGTGCTGAGCGAGAGTTCAAATGATACAATGTTTGGATAACATCGATTGAGATATTCTGAGAACGGTGGAGGTATGCTTAAGTAAGCGTTGTCGATATAGGATAGAGCGGACGTTAGACTTGACAACTTGATAAGTGTTATGGAACAGTCTCGAACACCGCAGCAAGGTCGCTTGCTACGATCTTTTATAGGATACATTTCAGAGAATGCTCACAGGAACTACATGTCCTGATTCCACCACCCCCTTCCATTCCAGGACATGCAGACGCACAGCGCATTACCACCCCTACTTGGGGTTACATACCGTCCACCCGCACTAAACAGTTTCCTCCACCTTCATCATTCGTACCGCTGGGGTTTGGAACACGCTCCCTGCTACTGTTTTTCCGGTCAATTACAACCTGAGTCTCTTAAAGACAAAAGTGAATCTTCTCTTCTAGACTAGACCTTCGTGATACATCGTCCGCCACATCTTCACCTTCCATCAAGTGAGATTGTGGTCAAACGAAGGTCTATTAACTATAAAAAATAAAATAAAAAAAGGAACTCGACCCGAAAACCCGCCAAGTAATATGTTTCATTAAACACAATCTGTTTTGTAAAACGATGTATAAAAGTATTATCTACCTATCTATCGTCTGGTCTAAAGCCGTGGTCTCTTGATCAATTCGCTGTAGGTACGTTGCGTACTTCACCGCGCAGTCTTCGACGGAGCAAAAGACCACTAGAGTCTAGACGATTTTCATACAATACGTGCCTGGCATCGCATACCGCAGGGTACTGCGTTGTGATCAAGAGGCTTCACACCTCATACATGTCTCTATACTGATTTCCGCAACTAGGCCACGGGTGGCCCCTTTTTCCGTGTCAGGTGGGGGGCTGCTAGTCTAACCACCCGATGTCCTCCAGGAAAGCCAGCAGCTCGCTGGTGCCGGTGCATGCCTCCCTAGGCGTCCTCGGTGTCCCAAGATGTTGCAGTCTTTGAGAAGTTACGCTATCGCACCTCATGTCCTGACAAAGTTTGAGTTCACATTATTGCAATGTAGAAACAATGTTTGTATAATATTTTGATAGTGCAGATATTCTGAGAACGGCTGTGTAGGGTTTGCTTAGCATGCTGGATATACAGAGCGGAAATAGGTTGTTGATAAGAAACTGTTATGAATTCAGATGAACACATTCACTGCCACGCTCAGAGGGGCGAGCTGCCGCTGAACGAGGTCCTGCAGTCTGCCATGTGTGGTGTGCCACGGAATCTCACTAATATATATATATATCTCACTATCTCACTAATATTATAAACGTTAAAGTTTAGATAGATGGATGGATGGATAGATAGATGGATGGATGGATGTTTGTTCCTTTATCACGCCAGAACGGCTGAACGGATCTGGATGAAATTTGGCACAGAGATAGATTATAGTCTGGAATAGGACATAGGCTACTTTTTATCCCGAAATTCCTACGGGAACGGGAACAACGCGGGTGAAACCGCGAGGCGCTGCTAGTAAAATATATTTTTACCCGACTACCAACAGGGGAGGGTTATGAGGTTAGCACCCTATGTTTGTATGTTGTATGTATGTATGTGGCCGATTTCTTTGTTCCCACGTAGCGCTGAAACTACTGGTTCGATTTCAACAAATTATGTATCGATTGATTTGTCTCAATACCCCGATGGTTATAGGCTATAGGATTTAGGGCTCCGACCCCGAATAAGCCTTCAAAACGCGTATTAAAGTTTAGGTAGCCGTAGGCTGCAGGCCCCATAGAGAAAAAAAATTACAATACCTACGACCTATTTTCAAATTCTATTTCAAAAATTTACGATCTCGACGGGATTCGAACCCGCACCTTCCCCTTCAGCGCAGGGTTGCTCTTTTTCCAATTAAGCTACGTGATCTTATCTAGTCGACCCGAAAATCTTTGGGAGTTCTTTCGTAAATTTAAAAAAATTAAAAAAAAAAAATTGAAATTTAGTAAATTTTTGGGATTTATTAATTTCTTAGAAATTACCCAGAGTACTATAATAAATAAAAACCTTAGAAGTTTAAATATATTTTTTACCCGTATATATTGAGATGTGAGTCATATTATTGTGAAATCAGCATAAAATATTGTTGTTTAATTTGCCTATGTTAAAATATTAATTTTGTTCTAAATTGACAAATGGAGAGGCTATTTCTTCTAAAAAAAATATTCGTTTATAGTATTTATTAATATATTTTTCATGAAAATAAGTTTAATATTACTAGTTGATGATTTTTAAAATAACTAGTTGGCCCGCGCTAAAATTTCATTTGCGTAGACTCTCTAATAAAAGAAAGACTAGGTACTTACCTACCTACCAGAAGTATGAATTTATAAAACGTTTATTTTTTGTCCCGTAAAAAAAACTCGTGCAAAGCCGCAGACAGGAACCAGTTCTTTTTAATCTAGAGTGCCTGCCTGAAATTGTATTGTAAGTTTAAATTATTGATTATATATTATGTATTATGCATTATATATTATGTCTGAAATGACCCTTTTGTATAAATACCTACTGTTGAGACACCAATTTATAGTTTCATCGAAAATAAACTGAGTGCGCAAACTGTCTGCGTCAAAACAAAACGAAGACAATTTTGAGTGACATTTTTGTAAGGCTCTAGGTATCTACGGGGGAGGCCGCGAACTACTTATTTTTGATCGAAGTTTGTAGACTATAAAAAAAGTTCTAATTTTTACCCGACTACCGACAGGGGAGGGTTATGAGGTTAGCACCCTATGTTTGTATGTTTGTATGTTTGTATATTTGTATGTTTGTATGTATGTGGCCAATTTCTTTGTTCCCACGTAGCGCTGAAACTACTGGTTCGATTTCAACAAATTATGTATCGATTGATTCGTCTCAATACCCCGATGGTTATAGGCTATAGGATTTAGGGCTCCGACCCCGAATAAGCCTTCAAAACGCGTATTAAAGTTTAGGTAGCCGCAGGCTGCAGGCCCCATAGAGAAAAATTACAATACCTACGACCTATTTTCATTTTCAACTCTATGCCTATCAAATATGACCGATACGTCATTCTATTTTGTCAATGTAAATGTTTCAAACTTTTATAACTTTCACGTAGTCGGGTTGTAGTTTTTAACTTTATATCATTTTATCTCTCCTTCTGAGTTTCAATGTGTAATCGGCGCGGGGTGTTTTACGTCAAATCTTCCGAAACACCATTTCCGCAAATACTCTGTTAATCATTGCGTCGCACACCATGTCCGCAAGTACCCTGATGCTAATCAGTCAGAGCGTGTCGCAACAGAACGAGACAAAGAAATGACGTCAGCGCGTTGCGTCAGCGCAGGAGTATGACTCGTTACGGCGTTGATTTTAATGTTCATGGCGTTACTTTGTTGTAATATTGAGACTACCTATGTGGAGCAGCGGTCGAAGGTACGATTGCGACGCAGGAGGTCGCGGGCTCGATTTATTTAAACGATCTCTGGCACACTGGACTCTGGTATAGATGACCGTTTTTATAAACTAAAAAACCGACGTCAAATTCTTTAGTATTAATGTATATTGTTTTTAAGTTTTTTTGGAACAAATGCTAATCCCTCGGGAATAAATTTTTTATAGGAACCACCTCGGGATCATTATTCCTATAATAAAACAAAAGAACTTTCCAGATCGGTCCATAATTAACGGAGACATCGACGGACATAGGTCATCAAAAAACATGCATTCAGCCAAAGATAGAACCTCCTCCATATTTGAAGTCTGTTATAAAAAGCTCTTGGACTCTTTGTTAACCTGCAGCTCTCTCTTGTCCACAGCGATGGCAGCAGCGCCGGCAGCCCTAAAGAAGCGTGCGTGGCGCAGTCCCCCCCGCCCGCGCCCGCAGCGCCTCCCCCCGCCAAGCGAGACGTGCGCGACATGCGTGACATGAGACACCACCCCGACCAGCGCCGGATGAGTATAGGTAAGTTTCTTTTGTAGAGTCACAATCCCCTGCTCCCAAATTTGACCGTACAGTCTATTCCCCATCTTTCATCTGACTGTCGTCATGAGTTAGATAAATCCACAGCTACCACATACACCCTGGAATACAGACAGCTCGTGGCAGCTCTGTCCAATTTGCGACAAAGTTTGTAGAATACATCTGATTCTTCAAAAACAGTCCTTCTCCTTGCGGCTTTTCTTACGGTCGCGGTCGGCATGGGCAGACCAGAAAAGGTCTGAATAGACTTGCAGTAATTATAATAATAATATTAAATTCAGACTATAGCCTAGCTCTTGTCGGTGAAGTAATTTAATTTCGTCCACTTTTCTCATTCCTATGCGGTCACTTTTACTTCCTTATACGACATCGGCCTTCTCCTTAATCTGACTCCTCATAAGTCTTTGTCTTCCCCTTCTTCGTATTCCTTCCTTTCCTTCTATGATGTTCCTTAAGAATCTGTCATGTCGTCCATGTCATCCAACCATTCTCCCTCGTCTGCTTTGAATGGTCTTCAACAAAAACCTTTTCTCCTGAACTCTTTTCAGAACCTCCTAATTAGTAATATTCTTCGTCCAGCTAATTCTTCCCATCCTCCTTCAGCATCACATTTTAAACGCCTCAATTCTCTCTATCTCGCTTTGTCACGGTCCATGCAGACCAGCCGAAAAAGAGTGGTCTACTTCTTAAACAAGCCTACTAAAAGATCTAAAATACCTTTCGGAATACATTGCGACATAGGGCTCCGAATTGTCAACGTCCACTGATTCCAAATTCCAACTCTCTTGTCTCCAGGGAACGGCGCTGGTGGCTCGAGGCGACCTGAGCGCCGCGCAGCCGGACCCTCGGAGAGAAGAAGACCAGGTAATACTTACTCTTGTGAAACAGCGACTCAAAGAGGATCTCGGACTCCAACAAAAAGACTTACAAAATGGTTCTCCCTTATACGCCTTTTTGACAGGCCGATCCTTATTCCGTCTCTCGATGTCTTTTGGTCATTAGCTTTTGTACGAAAACTTAAAGTGCTTTATTACCTTTAGTTAGATCTGACAGGACTCTTGGACACGTCAGAAAGTTCAAAATGGCCGTACGGTAGGTACTCATCTAAGGTTTTGTTAATATAGTGCGTAAGCCCCTGCACTTTGGGTAATCTCTAAGAAATTGAAACGACCGTACGGTAGGGTGATTGCTACAGTTATTGACCACTTAAGGAAAATAATATTTTCTAAGCTCTATGAAAAACAAAACAATAGAGATACAGGTTCCTATGATATACCAATCAAATGGTAATATATCTGAGTAATAGAAAATTAAAACAAATATTTTAAAATTAGATATTTATTATAAAAAAACATTATTTAAATCAAATTAGGTAAAGAATTCAGTAATTAGCCATGAAAACGCAGTAATTATCATACTGAGATACAGTTATTGACCATGCATAATATAAAATTTAAAAATGATCATAACACCAAAACGGCTGAACCGATTTTCATGAAACATAGATTAAAGCACGTTAAAAACATTCAGGTAGCATTTAAATGAAACTTTAATAAAATAGGGTTAACAACTTCGATCAAAAATAAGGAGTTCGCGGCCTCCCCCGTAGATACCTAGAGCCTTACAAAAATGTCACTCAAAATTGGGTTCGTTTTGTTTTGACGCAGACAGTTTGCGCAGAGCCTGACAAGTTTTTTCCATACGGAACAAGAGATTGGTGGAGTCGAATTCATTTTATTTTATTTTGTAAGTAGGTAGGTACCTACCTGAGAATTATATACCTACCTACTCAGTTTATTTTCTATAATGATTAATTAACAGAATTCAGGTAAAGATAACGAATCATTTATTGATGAAACTATAAATTGGTGTCTCAACAGTAGGTATTTATACAAAAGGGTCATTTCAGACATACAATAATTTAAACTTACAATACAATTTCAGGCAGGCACTCTAGATTAAAAAGAATTGGTTCCTGTCTGCGGCTTTGCACGAGTTTTTTTTACGGGAAAAAAATAAACGTTTTATAAATTCATACTTCTGGTAGGTAGGTAAGAACCTAGTCTTTCTTTTATTAGAGAGTCTACGCAAATGAAAATTTAGGGCGGGCCAACTAATTATTTTAAAAATCATCAACTAGTAATATTAAACTTATTTTTATGAAAAATATATTAATACATACTATAAATGAAAAAAAAAATTTAGAAGAAATAGCCTCTCCATTTATCAATTTAGAACAAAATTAATATTTTAACATAGGCAAACCAAACAACAATATTTTATGCTGATTTCACAAGTATATGACTCACATCTCAATATACGGGTAAAAAGTATATATAAACTTACTGAAAATAAGAAATTCCATCCTTTTTCAGCACTTTGGACGAGTGATTCTTGCATTTTTTGTACCCATGCTTTTTGTCTGAACGCTAAAATGACACTAGTTGAAAAGCTTCCCTAACATGTCAAATGGTCTCTCTTTTGCTACTGAAGGTTGTGGCGTGCGCATTGTGAATCTAAGGGGGGCCGGCAAAGCCGGACATTTTTGATCGATGGTTAACAAAAATAAAGAATTTTTAAATCAAATTAAAATTTTAGATAGTTCACACTTAATTCTTCCTCTCTTGATTTTATAAACTTGTTAGCCTTCTTTTCTTCCAGTTTTCTCTTCTTGTCTTCCTTTTTACGTTCTCTTTCCATTTTTTTCTGTCTGTTTTCTTCTTCTAGTCTCTGTTTTTCTTTGTTTTTGTTTTCTAGAATCTTTTGATACTCACGTCCGGAAATAGGATAAGGATAAGGTTTCTAGACGGTATTCTTTCTTTCTTTTCTTCTTCTTTCTTGGAAATCCTCTCCTACCCATATCAAATATCCATTCTTCTATGAGTTTTTCTTCTTCTGTAGTCAGAAAGGGTAATGGTCCAAAGTCGCTTTTGTTGTTCAGGTTTTTTATCTTAAAATATAATGTCGCTATATGTATGCTATATTTTTTGGCTACTGCCCGAACAGAAAAACCTCGGTTTACGTCTTCTAGAGCCTTTCCAATTGTTCTTTGGTATATTGCGGTACTTTGGGCATGTTGAATCAGTCTGAAAGAAAATAAATAGAGCAATATAGTTATTGACCACCTGGGATTTACTTATTAGCCACCCCGGACAAGAAAATAAATAGGGCAATATAGTTATTGACCACCTGAAACTTACTTATTAGCCACCCCCGGACAATAACTGATCCGATGCAGTTACAATGCTGAGATTTTGAGAAGACTTTAATAATACCACAATAAAGCAGAAAATGCAATCAAAAACCCTATTTCAGAAATTCAGTTATTGACCGGGGGTGGTTAATAGCTGGATTTCATACAAATAAGATTTAGTAATTGACCGGGTTTTTTTTTGAGGTTAGAATTACTTTACGAACTTTGAAATCACACTAAATTAACTACTATTCAATTACCAACAGATATGCAACAAGTTTAAAATAATAAATCAACAAATTACATAAAAAATCATGAATTTAAAAAACACTTACCTTATTTTTTTCGTAACGAAAACCGCACTTATCACAACTTTTTTGAACTGACCTCACCAATAAAAAATAACGCTATCTAGATCAAATATTATGAACTAATACGAAAGAAGAATGATTATAGGTATAGTTTTTGTTTCTTTCATTCACGTGCGATCTACCATTATCTTATTTCGATCCATTTTGTCTCAAATGGTCAATAACTGTAGGGTGGTCAATAACTGTAGCAATCACCCTACTCATCTTCTCTGCATTTGAACTCCGAAGTTCCTAAGTCCATCACAAGTTTTTTTTTAATTGTCAAGCGTTTGGCCACCATCTCACTTGAATAACAGATGATAAGGCCTAAGATGGAGCACGCTTTCCCAGAAGGAACTTATTCACCCTGGATTTGAAGACTCCAAGATCGTACTCGGGCGGGAAAACGGACGCTGGAAGCTGATTCTACTCTTTGGCCGTGCTTATTATGAATGTCAAGCAGAACAAGTATTTGGTTTAGTTAAATAATGCTGGACCATTCACACAGCATCATCGAGCCCCAAGCTATGCAGAGCTTATTTCAAGAGTAGTTAGGGAACCATCCTGACTCCGACCGGAAGCTTGAATTCTATCTGGGATTTACACAGGCTCTACAGTGACCTAGTTTTTTCGAAGTCTTTCCTCTGCCATTGTGGAAACCGAACTTAAGAATATTCCATGCGTTTGTAGCGATTTGCCCCGCTTTCTCATGAGGCTGTATTTGTTTCTAAAACGCTTCTGTAAACAATGCATTATATTATTTGTATAGAGGTTGGGGTCAGTCAACTGATTATTGTAGAAAGCGTGCGTCGCACAGCATTATCTTGTGTTACAATATGGGACCAGCTCAATAGATCGTTGGAATTTTGTCCCGCACCAGGAATTGACCTCGCAACCTCCGTAATTTCAGACCGACGATAGTCGGTGCCGGCGTGTACTGCGCAATAGAGTCATCTATTTCTGTCTCCCTCTACTCAAACATGATCTATCCATTGAACTTTCGCCTTTTTATTTTCTGTGTACTTAAGTAAAGGTAACGTTGGTGTATTTATGTGTTTGTTTGCATTGATCAATAACGTTATCTTCCAGAAAACCGCACCAGCCCGGGCGCAGCGGGGCCCTCCAACGAGCCGCCCCCCCTCCACCACCAGCCCCACAACCCGCACCAGTCCCATCCGCCCCACCACCTCACGCACCACCCGCATCACCAGAACCATCCGCATCACCAGAGCCATCCGCATCATCAAAGCCATCCGCATCACCAGCATTCGTCGCATCAGTACCAGCAGCATCATAATAATATGGTGAGTTTTTGCGTTTCTGTTGCTCTCTGACGAACATGTTGGCTGTAAGTTCTCTTCTCTTACGTGTTGTACCGGTATGCAATCTCGAACCCAATACTAATTTTGCCAGCTTCGACAGGTTGAATCGATTTTTTGATCATTTCAATTTTGAGTTGAACAATACAGGGTTATTGGTAAATTGGTGACAATACGTGAACGGCAGGTTCAGCCCATCATCATCACAAACACGTTTGTGAAGACGCCAGGTCTTAATTTTTCATTTTGGTATTGGTAATGGGTACCCCCCGCAATTCAATAATCGTTCGTTAGAGCGTGAGCGTGAGGTATTATTTGGTAGTAAGCCTTTTTACAGTGTACCGTTCATGTCTTCCAGGACACGAACCCCCTCCAAGCGCCAGTGGAACCTCCCTACCGCTTCCAGGAGCACAACCCCCTGCTGGGTGAGGGAGTCGCGGGGGGCTCCTCGGACGGGGAGCTCTCCTCCAAGCACGGAGACAGCCCGTCCAGGAAGCGGCGTCGCATCTCCAGGCATCTGTCCGCAGGTGGGAATCGGGATAGTTGAGGGCCGCGGAAGAAAACAACGGACGTATATATATAACTAGCAGCGCCTCGCGGTTTCACCCGCGTAGTTCCCGTTCCCGTGGAATTCCGGGATAAAAAGTAGCCTATCTTCTATTCCAGACTATAATCTATCTCTGTGCCAAATTTCATTCAGATCCGTTCAGCCGTTCTGGCGTGATAAAGGAACAAAAATCCATCCATCTATCTATCCATCCATCCATCCAAACTTTCACGTTTATAATATTAGTAAGATAACATAGCTTGCATTTTTTTAAATTACATCTGTCATGTAAGTCCTTGCTAATGAAATGAATATTTATGTCAGATCTAGGTAAATGAAGCAGCTATGGGCATGCAAAGTGTTGAAAAGTGAAAACATGATGTTAGCATGTTTGGATCCTCGTCGTAACACAGTCCTTTGTCCTTCCAGGAGAACCCAACGTGGCGGTGCCGCCGCCGCCCGTCGAGCGACGCACACCCAGGCACTTCCAGCCGCCGTAAGTGTTCAACTGCCTCTAGAAGATGCTGTGACGTGGCGGGCGAAGGTCTGCTTGCGATGCAAGAGGTTGCTGGTTCGATTCCGCCCCGGGACAAATGTTTTTACGATCTGCAGATATTTGTTCCGGGTGTTAAAAAAATATCTGCGAAATGTATTGTATTCAGTACTATCTGACCCGGCACAGTTCGTTCCGCCTAAAATTCAGAGATGGCGTTACATACGACAAAATGTATTGAGAAAGATATTTGCTTCATTTATTGTACCCTCGTGAATTTTCTTTTTTAGGGTTCCGTACCTCAAAAGGAAATAAGGAGCCCTTATAGGATCACTTTGTTGTCCGTCTGTCCGTCGTCGTCTGTCGGTCTGTCAACCCTCTTCTCAGAAACGCGTGGAGGTATCGAGTTGAAATTCATATCATATACGCAAGTTCGTAACCTCTTGGAGCCGCGATATAAATCAAACTTCTAAGTCAACGCAATCCTGTAATATTGTAGTTAATCACAAAAAAAACATTTTTTTGATTCTCGCCATGGACCAAAACCTATAGGGTACCTACTTCCCGTTGAGCTATAGTCATGATATTTGGCAACAAACTAGGTCTTTTATTTATATAATTAATATAATGTTTAGTTACGGAACCCTCGTTGCGCGAGTCTGACTCGCACTTGAAATTTTTATTTTAATATTTTTTTTCTGCTATTCGAGACAGACAAATCCAACATCTATCCCCCTGTTAGTCACGAGGGGACATATAGAACTTTTTTAATAAATTAGTTCTATCTGTCTACTATTGCAAATAGGGGGACAAATAGAACTTTTTTCCCATTTGTCCCCTTAGGGTATAGATCAGGGTGACAAACGGGAATAAACCAACAAATCAAGGATCATTAAAATCGGTCTAGCCGTTCTTGAGTTATAAAGTGTAACTAACACGACTTTGTTTTATTTAAACAGACGTTTCTCTGTATTCCAGGAGGCGCGTGCGCTACGTGAACAACAACGTGTGGGCGCACGACACCCGGCTGCTGGAACAACACACCCCCCTCCTGCTGGACATCAACCCGGTATGAATTCTATACTACACTTACTGTGACTTGAGATGATTAAGGCTTTCAAATTAATTAAGTACCTACGTTATCATGATGCAAGGCTTAAGGTGGTATCCCGACGCACACTAGCGCCGCTACCGATTTTCAACCGACGAAAAAAGGAAGGAGGTTCTCAAGTTGAGGCGTATATTTTATTTTATAAGTTAGACTACGCATAACTTTTTACAGAGTCCGATTTTGATAATTCTTTCACTATTGTATAGAGAATGATCCCGAGGTGGTCCCGTATAAATTTTATTCCCGGGGGAGTAGTATTTATCCCGTAAAACTTAAAAAAAGTACTCTAGCAACCACCCCATGTGACAGTTCGAGACATAGATGAGTACTATTTACCGAAATTTGAAGCCGGTTTATAAAACAGGCCAAATTATATTTTATTATTACAAAGGAATTTTCGAATAAAACCGGCCTAGTGCGAGTCCGACTCGCGCACGAAGGGTTCCGTACCATTATCTATAAAAACGGCAAAAAAATCACGTTAGTTGTATGGTACGCGCACGAAGGGTTCAGTCCCTTCGTGCGCGAGTCCGACTCGCACTTGGCCGGTTTTATTCGTTATTTTTACTTTGTTCTGAGGTTTAAATAAATCAATTGTAACAATGATCCTGTGTTTCGTGTTTTCGTCTTCTCCCTTTTACAACACCAGTAGACCGTCAGTAGACTCTTCTTCCCACTGCACACCTCGCTAAAATATCCACACAGATTAATTTCCTCATGTTCATCGACTTTATTTAACACACATTTCCACTTTGCACTTTTGCACAACTTCCTGTTACCTTCTGTCACACTATCAACCGCAACCGCACGTTGTATTCTTTCATATCTTGTACCGGTACAATACCGGTATCTCTAACCAAACTGTGTCGACCATTGCACGTTTCACCTTCTTCCCATCATTTACCGGTACAATATCGTTTACCACGTGACGACCGCAACCATTGCACGTTTCACCTTCTACCATTTACCGGCACAATACCGTTTACTTTTCGTTAACCACGCTACAACCATTGCACGTTTCCTTTCTACCATACCGGTGTCGTATCCTCTATTGTGATCCATTGCACGTTTCCCTTGCCATTTACCGGTGCTACCGGTATAATACCGGTATTCAACCCTGTTGTGACGGTTCACGCGGGTTATTCCAGATGTCGCTCCGCAACGCGCGTCTTGGCGTCAACACGCTCGGCGCCGGCGTCGCGTGGCCGCATCGCGAGCATGCGCCGCGTACGCAGGTATCCCACACACACAAATACATTCACAACGTCCCAATATTACACGTCTTTGAATATTAAAATAATTCATAATCAAAATAATTTATTTAGAAACAATTTACAATTGTGTTTCATACATCATTGACTTGATATGATCAATGACTTGTATTAATGACAGATTTTTATTTAAAATAGATTTTAAAAAAACTGTTACGGACTGTTCAAGTCTGATTATCGTTTGAGTATTCGGGGATTGCCTTGTTGGCAGCGTGATGGGTTTTTGAATTTGTAACAGAAAAGTTTTAGAGTGATAACTTGATAAGTAATCAAAGGACTGTACTATAGCACTGCACTTTTCTAATACCTACTGACAAAATACCGGTTTAAGAGTCCCAAAACCGAAATTATTTATAGGGAATCGAATGAACATTCTTCACTAAAACAATTAACGGGCCTACCTACTCTACACTCACGAATACGGTGGTCTCGAGCCGTTTCGTTTACTTTTTTACGTTTACTTTCACGTTGACCGCAAAGGCTCGGGGCCACATTCCAGATTACTATAGTTACCAAATTGAAAATTTTGGTTATTTTTAGTTAGTTAAATTTTAAGTTGATACATACAACCAGAAGAAGACCTTACGACGAACATTCGATCTGGGCATAGCATAATAACTAAGTTTATTTATTTAGCCTGTAAGATTTGATGATTAATTATAATTATGTTAGCTTTAACTTAACTTTAACTGAAGTACAGTGAAGGACAACATTTTGATCAAAGCTCAGTATAACAGTGGTCATAAAAATGGACCCACTATTAGTTCTGTTAACGAAGCGTTAAGTTTCAAATCTAGGATTTAAATCACACGCTGTTTGATTTGAAAAGAGTGGGTCGGTTTTTGATGACCAGTGTTATTCCTTGAATGAAAGACAGTTGAATGAAATTTCGTCTCGCACTGTACAGAATCTAGTGATGACGTCACTAGATCTGGGCTTCGAAACTATGCGTCGAAAGTGATCGTGGCATTGCTTTGTCGTCGGGTGACAGCGACCGATTAAATTTTATGAAAATACACTAGATATTGCAAATATTTTAGTGGCAAGAACCTTGTCACCAACTCTTGCGCTTATACGCGTTCAACATCCCTCGACATTGTTGCATTGCCACGACCACTAGAGACGCTTTAGTCCAGACTCCAGAGTTGAACTGAGGGCGGGGTTCAGGTGGCGGCTGCCGCGCCGGAGCTGTGGGGCGCCGTGCTGCCGCCGCTCTACCAGGTACCGCGCTTGACGAGCTAGGGACGTGCTGGGGGGCCACTGACCAAACCGTACACATAACACACTTAACACAGTAAAAAGACACGGTATACTTTGAACCATCATCACGTTAAAACGCTAGCACCAATTATTTTCAAACATAGCTACGAACAATTAATGAAGTCACCTTTCAATTAAAATTGAATAGTATGTTGAATTTTTAATTTATTTGGAAGCTAAGGTCCCACTGGAAGTCACTCGGATACATACGCAACATTTATTGTACTTTATTTTTGGATGATAAAAATACAGCCGGTTATTGTACCATTTTTATGCAACTGTCTTCAAAACACAAGATCAATTTGACAGGCATCACCACAAATTACCACCACAAATATGCTATGCAGTATGAATCTTTAGAACTACTACAGACATGTCTGCTTCTCACATACACCAGGACATAAAGTAACAGCGTTCAGTGAGCTCCCCGCAGCACTTGGAGGAACGGGCCGCTTTGTCATGTTTTGATGTGAATAGTTTTGTCGTCTGGCTTTGGGTCTACAGTCCGTCACTAATCGCTTAACACGAGAACCATCTAGATCCATTTTTATAAACTAGAAATGTAACCCCTAAGCTTGTTCACGTTTTGTTCAGTCTCTAACTTCACCTAGTCTGTTTCCTCTGAGAGATTCTCTGTGATCCTTGGTTTTACTCCTTGTATGCACGCGGGGTTTGTGATACCGGTGCTATTAACTTCTCTCTTCAGTCGTTATTCAGTGTCGTTTCTCAAAACTGTATATCGATACTCAACACGATTGTCAGTACCGCTTTATACAGGTTTGTGAAAACTTACGATATAAGAAATAGAAAAACAGTTTACCAGCCAGGTACCAAGCCCCGATTGCACGTTATTTAAAGGTTACCTCGGTCTTTTCGTGCATGACCACGCCCGCACCGGTACGTCTTCTAAGATGTCTCTGCATCGTTGGCTTCAGAGTGTTAGAATTTAGCCTCTTGGCGCACTTCTTAGTCGGAAAATATGCTATTTTATACAACTGTTATTTATGTGATTTCTTTGGCTGGACATGTTTGCTTGATCTGATAACCGACTGCTGGTACCTAGATTATGAAGCTGCGAATTTCCAACTGTTTACTGATATAGATTATGTTACACTTCACATTTTTGTACATTGACGTGTAGTTTCGGGTTTGCATGAACACGTTTTGAGCTTAGCTGATTCTTTGTTTCTATTCTAGAATGCTCAAATAGCTTGCACACTCATATTCTGTCGGTTTGTCTATCTTTCATAGCTGCTACTTTTTGAGACTTACCACGTAATATTCAAAATCGGTTTTCAATTTTAAATTTTTCCTTTTGGTTACCTACTATAAGATACAGTTGTGTACACTTTACAATGCTTTTCCAATAGTTCCTTGGCAACATGATTAATATCAGTAAATGGTGTGGCAAAGTTACTCCGGCCCTTGTCTTGTGGTCTAGGCTTTAGGTTCCGGTTGCTTGAGTCTCTGGAAGGTCCATCGCTGTTCTTAGCTCTGTTAATCTGATGGTTTTTTTTTATAATCCTCTATGTGTTTTAATGTGGAATCAGTGCGATAACTTTTAAGTAGAAAACTCTAACCGCTTTTGTTTATTACCGCTCTTGAAAATTGCAACATCAACTACTTTTCGATTTTCATAGTTCATTAAAATAATTCATATTTGTTTTATTAAATCGGATGCAACGTCCTATAAACTAAAAATTTACTTATATTTGGCACCTTCACTGCGATCATCGATCGGTTTGCCAATCGTTATGATTATGGCAAAGAAAGGGGGGTTTTATTTGGGTAGTTATGATCTGCAGTGGACGAATGCTGATGATGTTATAGCACACTCTGTATTGCCCTGGTTCCACACAATTCCAGTTTTGGCGTGCTATTGACCTGGTAGAACTTAGCTACAACACCCGCAGGAGTTTCACCCAAGCTTTGAGAATTCTGACTTCATTGTTATCTGTATTATGATACTGTGAGAGAATAAATGTAAACTGTGAATTTTCTTTTCTTAAAAAGTATAATAGTTATACCTGCCAGTTTGTAAATTTGATTATCCTATCCTTTTTCTTGCTCAGTTATTTATGATTGCTTGTAATGAATTTGTGAATTTGCTTTATTTCTTTCAAAACCCTGCTTAGATTTCAAATAGTAACGATTTTTTTAATATACCTCAATGTTTAGTAATTTAATTATAGTTTACCAAAATTTGTGTCTGCGATGTATTGTAAATCTGTAAAGTAGTTTAGACAACTCCGCTTGATTTTATTTTTGCAGTGACTTTTACAGAATGGTCCTTAGATTCTAGATGGAGTTTCATCTTTAATAATAAATATCTTATAAAATGATATCGGGAACGTAATTTACAGTCGGCTTGACAAATAACTTTATTTTAAATAACGGTTATCGTTTTTTACAAAGCTTTTCGTTATCTAGCTAGTCTCTGAAATATTTTTTCCCCTTTCAGTTTTGCTTTACATTTGTTCTCTCTATAACACATCTTTGTTAACGAGCACACAAATGCATGCCCAGATATAAAAATAATGTGATAATTTATTGTAATTATAAATTTGGAGGAGGTGTTAACGTTTTGTGATTATAAGTGTGCTTGGCTGAGCCGTTTTGACCCATATCCCTTTGGTCAAAACGGCGATGCGTCTCGTGTAAGCGTAGTTATCTATTTTAGTATTCTACGCTCGTTTCTTTAAGATAATGTTTATATTGTTATGTACCGGACGGTGTTTGAAAAATACGTCAAACAAGCAAAAATACATGTAACTATCACCAAAATACCGGTATTATTCGACGAACTAGGCAAAACCATAAAGAATACCGGTATAATGCATAATCATAGTTTGTTGTGATAATAACGGTATTTCGACGGTTTATATTCGGTGATACTTATTTAAAGCGTAACTTATTTAATTTCAAGCGCCGTTCGACCTTTACTAGCTGTATTGGGACAGGTGACTAACTGCGGTCTCACTGAAGCCACACGCTTCACGCCACACGTTACATTTACGACTAACACTCAGTGAGACCGCTACATACCTCACATCCGCCGCAACAAGCACAGTAGCCACCTCAGCTTGGCGATTACGGAACGATTCTCGCATCTTACCCCTTTATAATAGAGCTTGGTTTGTGTTGGGATGCGTCCTCTTGGATCTTAACTAGAGAGGTGGCGGTAGGCTGCATAGTGCATCACTCGAGATGTTATAGTGTGCACAGTGCTTGACTTTAGGTTTGATGTGCACGTGAAGGGTGACGTGATCACCGGCCAATGATAGCCATTTGAGACGGCTGTTATTGGTTGGTTATCACGTTGTTTTGACTGCCCGAAGCGTGCGTTTTAAAGGACGTTGGTTTATCGATGTTTTTATTAATTCTTACACTTGGACCGACTCTGATTTAGTATTTAACTATTTGATATAGTACACAACAAAAATTGTAATAAAGCGTTGACGCCATTTAATTTTAAAACTTAAGTATACCTAAATATGGCGTCGGCGCTAGTGTAGCTTGTGTAGCGACCTCTAGAGTCTAGACACCGACGTCAACTGTCGGTCGAAAGACCACTGGGTAAGTGGACCAGCTGGGTCAGCCCGGTCAGAGGAGATCTCCCTCTGCCATTATTTGAGAGAAACACCATCTTCTCCCCCCAAACATGCATTCGAGTTTCATGCTGTCTGCTCTGTACCTACGCAAATGAGTCCTAGTCCAATAGCAAACATCCGGACTTTAAAAGCGTACAAGCGAGAGGCCACTAGCGGCCGGTAGCGACCCCCAAATGTTAGTCGACTAACTTCCCATCTCACTGGGCATTCGAGTTCGTGTTGCGCATGATTTTTCACACTTTGGTACCCTGTGAATGTGATACCTTTTTTACGAATTTTGGCGAGGCTTTCCATCCGTGTGGGTCGATGTAACCGCTCGCTCGCGGCCAATTCCGACGCGGTATCGCGGGTTCAATGACCGCTGGCGCTCGGTTTCGTGCTCTCACGGATGGATATCCCGCTGCCACACTTTCAACCGCCGCTAGCAACCGAGGCTTTTGTTAATATGTAGTAAGTTTTATTATGAGAACAATGTGGCTGGATGCTTTGTTAGAACTTGCCTGAAGCGCAGATTACTGTGAGAAATAACAATGTTGGATTGTAATATGTGGAGTGTCCTAGGGTGCGGTTATTAACACAAGCTATTTAATTTTTTTAATAGTTTTAGCAAGTTTCCCCGTTTGATGATCACGCTAGGTGCATACTTGAATTTGTATATAAGTATTTTATTATGTATTGATGTTTAGATGCTTGTACCCGTACACAAACGTTATAGATTATTTATTTACTGTTTATAATTTTTACATTTTATACCAATACACTTTTACACAATATTTTAAAACGAACCTTATTCAAAATAAACCAAATAATTTAATATTTCTTATGCATAATAGATATTCATTTACTTTATTTAAACTATAAATATTACTCTTATGTTTCCCTTCCTAAATAATGCTTCAATTGAAATTTAAAGGGAAAATTAACATTTCAAGCTACAGCACTATTTATTTCGTAAAATATCCTATTTATTTTGGTATTTGGTTGTCCAGACCGAGTATAAACTACGAAAAAAAGATGTTGTTTTGATTTTATTTTCTTCCTGTCATATTCTTGCATGAAACTTACGAGTATGTCCATGGTACGCTTTCCACTATTCCTAAAGGCAATGCAAGTAATTTATGCTCGGGCCTACGTTTAATAATTCCTTATCAGTAACATTGAATAAACACAGTCCGTTTTATAAATATACCGGTACCAGTAAATTTAACGTTTCTGAAATACCGGTATTGAACCAGTAACCGAACACTCGGCTATTAAAGTATTTGTAACGACTTAATGACATAATTAACGCCCCTGATATAAAATTTGATCGTATAATTTCAGTTATTCTCAAAACCATGCTCTCCGACTCAGTTTATTCTTTGTTTCTATTCTCCATAAAACTGCTCTTCTGTGAACGAACCTTCCAAAGAGGTTATGGTTTTTTGTTTCGCTTTGGTCGGTTTCCTCACTACCGCAGCTGTAGACTATCTAGTAGAGATACGTTAGACCCATCTGAACCATGTACGTAAATATTTTTTGTGAATAATAATACCGGTATTCTTGAAAGCGGTTATTCGCTCAGCGAAGCTCAGCTGTTATCACTGGCGGGCTGATAAATAAACGCGAGGTTGTCCTCGCGTTTATTCAAAATCGTTCCCGCAAAATCTATGATAATAATACAACCGAATAATGTAACCGAATGCCTATTCACATAAGGTAAGGTTGTTCGTCTTGGGAAGGCGTGAGATTCAAATGTTTAGGTGGTTTTGAATTTTTTCTGCGTTCCACAAGCAATAAAACTAGCGAAAAAGTAATTTGCAGCAAATCGTAAACCATGAAACGAGAGAAATCGTGATAAAACCAACTTCGATGCACTAGTATTTTCGGAGCATTTGGAAAAATACGAAATTTTGTGATAAAATCTACATTTTCCGAAATACTCCCAAAATACAAACGAATAGACGTTGATTTTATCATAAGTTCATAGAAAATCGTTTACGATTTGCGGCAAATTACCTCTTTGCTAGTTTTATTGCTTGTGAAACACAAAAAAAATTAAAACCACAATAAAATTTGAATCTCACGCCAACCTGGAACGAACAATCTTAATCGCAATCTAGTGTAACGTCCGTGGGTCTACCGTATCTCTCGATACCTCTCCGTTGTTGAACGCAAGCTCGTGCGTACAGATGGGCGGCGTATACGCAGGCCTCCAGTACGCGGGAGGCTTCGCCCCGCGCGGCCAATTCGCCTCGCCGCCGCACTCACACGCGCACCACCATCACTTCTTACCTCACACACAGGTGGGTATATAGATATATATGAACTGGCGATTTTAGCAGCGGAAATCAACAGGCTTGAGTCGTTTGCGTGTCCTTCTATTCAGAGCATAGAGCATTCAACAAAATGCCAGATTGAAACGACTGCATCAGACGAAAATGCTGACGTCGACATCGGTTGACGTCAGTTAACAGCAATAAATTTGACGACCTCTGTGGCGCGGCGGGCGAAGGTATGCCTGCGACGCAGGAGGTTGCGGGTTCGATTCCCGCCTAGGGACAAATGTGTGTACGATCTGCAGACATTTGTTCAGGTTTTCTGGTCGTTTTCTATGTATAATAAAAAATATCTATCTATGTATTGTATTATGTATATCAGTTATCTAGTACCCATAAAAAATATGTTTCTGAATTGTACCTTATTGCAGCACTGCATAAGGACCCCGACAAGGATAAAGGTAGGACAAGGAGGATGATCCTGCATCGTATTTGAAGGTATCTGTGTATGTTACAGCGCGTGGACCCGGCGAGGGTGGACCTGATGGCCAGCGAGGGCACCATCTCGCCTCTGCAGCCGGACCTGCACCACGCGTCGCTCTTGCTGGCAACTGAGGTAGCCATCTAACATTCTACTACTCAAAACGGGATATTTACTTTGGTTTTTGGTTTAAAGTGTGTAATTCGTACAAGGGTAATTTTCTAAGAAAATTTTGGAATGTCCTAAAAATTTAATATTTTTTGGAAATTTACCTGCAAACAATATAATCCTTTATGAGGGGAGGCCTGTGTCCAGCAGTGGACTTATATAGGCTGATGATGATTTACACGTAGCCTTTTATTGAAACTTGAAATGTACAATAACACATATGAGTAAATAATAAAGAAAATCTATTAACAGCACAAACGAAAATTAAAAGTAAGGTATGAATTGTATGGCGTGATCGGACAGCACGTTATCTTGTTTCTTATCCTGACCGATCACGATATCGGATAGCACCTTTTGCCGTGATCCGTCAGGATATGATCGGTTTTTGCGTGATCCGTCAGGACATACCCGCCTTACCTATTACAGCACAGGTTATCCTAGTGTAGAGATCAAAGTGAGATCACAATAATTAGTGTTAACATATTATTAGTTACTAGCAGCGCCTTGCGGTTTCACCCGCGTAGTTCCCGTTCCCGTGGGAACTCCGGGATAAAAAGTAGCCTATGTTCTATTCCAGACTATAATCTATCTCTGTGCCAAATTTCATCCAGATCCGTTCAGCCGTTCTGGCGTGATAAAGGAACAAACATCCATCCATCTATCCATCCATCTAAACTTTCACGTTTATAATATTAGTGAGATAATAAGATTAATTTGAAGTTAATGTGGTGGTTGTTGCAGGCATGAATGTATTTGAAGTTAATGTGGTGGTTGTTGCAGGCATGAATGTATTTGAAGTTAATGTGGTGGTTGTTGCAGGCATGAATGTATTTGAAGTTAATGTGGTGGTTGTTGCAGGCATGAATGTATTTGAAGTTAATGTGGTGGTTGTTGCAGGCATGAATGTATTTGAAGTTAATGTGGTGGTTGTTGCAGGCATGAATGTATTTGAAGTTAATGTGGTGGTTGTTGCAGGCATGAATGTATTTGAAGTTAATGTGGTGGTTGTTGCAGGCATGAATGTATTTGAAGTTAATGTGGTGGTTGTTGCAGGCATGAATGTATTTGAAGTTAATGTGGTGGTTGTTGCAGGCATGAATGTATTTGAAGTTAATGTGGTGGTTGTTGCAGGCATGAATGTATTTGAAGTTAATGTGGTGGTTGTTGCAGGCATGAATGTATTTGAAGTTAATGTGGTGGTTGTTGCAGGCATGAATGTATTTGAAGTTAATGTGGTGGTTGTTGCAGGCATGAATGTATTTGAAGTTAATGTGGTGGTTGTTGCAGGCATGAATGTATTTGAAGTTAATGTGGTGGTTGTTGCAGGCATGAATGTATTTGAAGTTAATGTGGTGGTTGTTGCAGGCATGAATGTATTTGAAGTTAATGTGGTGGTTGTTGCAGGCATGAATGTATTTGAAGTTAATGTGGTGGTTGTTGCAGGCATGAATGTATTTGAAGTTAATGTGGTGGTTGTTGCAGGCATGAATGTATTTGAAGTTAATGTGGTGGTTGTTGCAGGCATGAATGTATTTGAAGTTAATGTGGTGGTTGTTGCAGGCATGAATGTATTTGAAGTTAATGTGGTGGTTGTTGCAGGCATGAATGTATTTGAAGTTAATGTGGTGGTTGTTGCAGGCATGAATGTATTTGAAGTTAATGTGGTGGTTGTTGCAGGCATGAATGTATTTGAAGTTAATGTGGTGGTTGTTGCAGGCATGAATGTATTTGAAGTTAATGTGGTGGTTGTTGCAGGCATGAATGTATTTGAAGTTAATGTGGTGGTTGTTGCAGGCATGAATGTATTTGAAGTTAATGTGGTGGTTGTTGCAGGCATGAATGTATTTGAAGTTAATGTGGTGGTTGTTGCAGGCATGAATGTATTTGAAGTTAATGTGGTGGTTGTTGCAGGCATGAATGTATTTGAAGTTAATGTGGTGGTTGTTGCAGGCATGAATGTATTTGAAGTTAATGTGGTGGTTGTTGCAGGCATGAATGTATTTGAAGTTAATGTGGTGGTTGTTGCAGGCATGAATGTATTTGAAGTTAATGTGGTGGTTGTTGCAGGCATGAATGTATTTGTGATGAATAAATTTACTTTACATTACTATTTTCTAAAAATCTAAGCCGTCACCAGAAGGCAGAGTGCCCAGAATGCTGGCAGCATTGCCACATTGAATGGCAATGCTAATTCGTTGACTGAAATAAAAGCCAGCATTCCGATCACCTGTGGACTCTATTTAAGGAGTTTATTAGATCTTTGAATATTTAACCTTAACCACATATTTGCAAGTTAAAGTTGTGCGTGTGAGCTTGAATTACTACTCTCGAGATCCCCGTGGTAAAAACGAGAATTACATAAAAATTCAACATTAGTTCTTTGGGTCCGTGAAGGTGGAAACACGATTGAGAAAAAACCTGATATGGTCAAGACTGTCTTTTGTAGCATCCTGCAGAAAGGAAGGGAAAGAATGCATGATCCGATTAGGTGATCTGTTTGATTTGCACGCTTCTTGGTCGTCTAATTTAATTTAAAACATGATTATATAACTTAAACTTAGTTTTAACTTGATAGTGTTCATTATTTTTAGCTTTATGTGTGGTGTTTAGTATTTGTAGCACTCATCTCCTTTGTTTCTTTATAGTTTTCGCTTAATTTGTTAGTGTAATACTTTTTTTTCTGTTTAAGATGGCAAACAAACTATGTTTTCGATACCCCGCGAAACAGGCCTAGCCTAGTGCGGGGGTCATTGTTAACCTTCATAACCACCTAGATCTCAGAAACCCTGTGGTCTACTATAACTAATTATTTGGTTCCTTGAACGAGTTTCTCCATAAGTTGTGTAGTTTTCTTGTAAACAAGCAAAAACTTCATTTTTGCGGCTACTCCGTTTCAAAAACGTATTCCCTGTCCCGACATCCTATCCCTATAATTTTTACAAAATGGCGCGCATTGCACGTTCTTAATGGTGCAACATTGATGAACACCCATACTCTACTTTATACTTATTATTCCGGCTAAGTGTACATTTCAAAGGTTGCCTGGATGAGATCGCTTCTAAAGGTCGCCCATTGTACTTGTCTCGTGTAATGTCTTTTTGTTATGTTCTTTTTCTGGTGTACAATAAAGTATTTTTTATTGTATTTTGTTTCATCCCACTAATATTATAAATGTCAAAGTTTGGATGGATGGATGTTTGTTCCTCAATCACGCCAGAACGGCTCAACGGACCTGGTTGAAATTTGGTGCAGAGATAGATTATAGTCTGGAATAGCACATAGGGCATGTTTTATCCCGGAATTCCCACTGGAACGGGAACTACGCGGGTGAAACCGCGAGGCGCTGCTAGTTTGTAAATAAATATGATTTGTACAACATTCCAGGGGCGCGGAGCCGCTATCGAACTGATGGCGCCGCACCACGCGCGGCACACACACCACCACCATATACAAGTGAGTGTCCGGCTACTTATATTTGCAGATCATACAAACGGGGAATCGAACCCGATCTATGTCACAGACGAACCACTATGGAGCACCATTAATAAACACTATGGAGCACAGCGCACCGGCGCTCCATTGCAGGTCGAAAGCGTTAACACTCGCTGTGCCCATGACGCACAGGTGCATGTTCAGTGTCTGGTGCCGGTGTTGCGCCGCTTCGGGTCGCGGTGCTGAGAGCAGTGAACACCTTACCTTAATTAGCGTTCTTGTGAGCCTTTACTAAGAATTAATAAATAAGACCCATTTTTCTGGTTCTCTACGCTAATGAACCACAAAAAAAATACATATATGTATTTTATTAAATCGATAAGTGCCTTAAAAATGCATTTAATATTAAAATTTTCAAGTGGCGTCCGTAACTTGCCGAACACGCTGGCCGCAGTGGACGCCATATTGCTCTGTGGTCATGACGTCAGTTGGATGCGAGACCTGAACAAATACGCTGATGTTGCTGATGCTGATGTTTAAGTTTGCCTACACAGCCGTATGACATAACAACTTTGCGGCTACTATTTCATTTTGTTTAAAAACAGATTAAAAATTCTTTAATATTTGAATTAAATTTTAAATATTATTTCGTTATTTTATGAACTAAGAAGAACATTTTCAGACCGCTTTTTAAATAAATAATAAAAAATTAAATAAAATTCCTTTATTTCGGACTACATTGATCCATAATTTGTTAGTAAGTTCGTATGCTAAAATGACCTTATATTAGTGTTAGTATTCCTTAGGTACTAAAATTAAATTAAAATGAAATAGATTACAATCCAGAAAATACATAAAATTAAACCATTGAATTAAATTAAAATGGATTAAATTAAATGAATAAAATGAAATCATGAACTAAATTAAATAATTTTCCTAACAAATTTCTGCCACATCGGCGAATCAATCCTGCCTGCTACGGTTTTTAGGATGCTGTTGGGGCTGTCCCGCCTTGCCTTTTTGCCTTGGCTATCTCAATAATATATTTTTAAATTTTTTCGTTAAATCCCAATTGACTATTTATGTGTGTTGTTGTACATCCAGCGCCGCAGTAACGGCGGTAACGGTGTGACCGTGGGCGGGGTGGGCGTGGGCGTGGGCGGCGGCTTGGGCGCGGGCGTGGGCGCCGCCGGGCGCGCGCCGCGCCCCTACGTGCGTCACGCGCCGCGTTGGCATCACCCCATACACCACACGCATATACATACAACGGTGAGTTGCAATTACGAATATAGCTCCTTCATAGAATCTCTAGAGACTAAAAAACTTGGTTTGGTATACCATATTTTAGCTGTCTACGTCAGTAAATATTATGTAACCTAGAAATATGAGATACAGCCTGGTGACAGTCGGACAGCGGAGAGGAGTCAGTCTGTCCGTCTGACCGTCTGTCACATAAACCGTGACAGTGAGACAGTTGAAATTTTCACAGATGATGTATTTCTGTTGCCGCTATAACAACAAATACTAAAAAACAAAATAAAAAACTATTTAAGGAGGCTCTCATACAACAAACGTGATTTTTTTGCCGTTTTTATAGATAATGGTACAGAACCCTTCATGCGCGAGTCCGACTCGCACTTGGCCGGTTTTATTATTAGTACTATTACGGTATTATACTCGTAAACGCGACAAAAACTCATACAATAGTACTAGTTGGTAATTAAATATCCTATTGAATGTATGCTTACTCTCTCTCTCTCCTTTATGTTTTTCCCTTCAATTATATATTTTTTTGTAAATTTACTGATGTAAATAAGATAAAATAGGCTACTTGACTACTACTGGGAAATAATTCTAACGTATTGTCTGATAAAAATATTGCAAAGTGTAATTAATATTTCTTCAAGTCCAGTCGTATTAGTTGTAAAAACTAATTTTAAAGTTAAAATAATGCCGCGCCAAAACGATAATCTTTGTCATGGCTACCGTGTTCCAAGCTATGACGTCACCCCGCCACACCACACCTAACAAGAAGAAATCATTGACGCTGTAATCTGTAAAAGTGTGACGTGATCATAATATCAAAAAATGCGTCATTTTAATCCCGTTTTTTACCAAAAAAGGCATATTTCTAATAAAAATCGCTTTGTTACGTTGTCACTGACCAGGATGAAAACAATTTGAAACTTATTTTTAATGTAGTCAAAAAGGCTATTGTAAATTTAAGCCTTAGATTGTTTAATAAGCACTAAGAAGTCTTATTTAGAAATGTGACGTTTTTATTCAAAAAATTAAGCTTGAAGTTATGTAATTGTATTCGAGGTAAAAATCTCATTGGTGTTTTTCAAAATTTACCTATTACTTTACTACTATGAAATTTCCATGAACTGGACACTGGCTGAAAAGTGACACACCAGACCGATGTTGCAAAGAAGTGAAGTCAAGTGTATTATTGGTGAGATGTAAGTATATACATATAACATTAGTAATCGTTACAGAACGGCAGCATGGTCGCGCACCACACGACGCCGCACTTACCGCCGCACGTGCAGGCGCAGCTCACGGTCGCCGCGCACGCCGCGCCGCCGCTCTCACTGCCGCCACCTCCGCCCACGTACCAGGTAACTGTAGTGGCGCACCACACGACGCCACACTTACCGCCGCACGTGCAGGTGCAGCTCACGGTCAAAAAATGTGCCTATGATGCCCAAGGAAATAAGCCGCTGTCCAACCATAACTCAGAATAAGCTGATATGATTTATAATCTCTTACAGGTGTTCCTGAACCTCCTCGCGATGTTCCCCCTCTCGCCGTACGCGGAGGCGCGCGCCGGCGAGGAGGGCGCCGAGTCTCCCGAGACGGAGAACTACGAGGCGTTACTGTCGCTCGCGGAGAGACTGGGCGAGGCCAAGCCGCGCGGCCTGCAGCGCCAGGAGATAGACACGCTGCCCAGCTACAAGTACTGCCAGCAGACGCACCAGGGTGAGTCACACTAGTGTAGTAGTCTCGAGCGTTGCCTGCCTAGACTATCTGGCGACGAAGTTTAAAAAGAAGAAGTCAGTGCTCTATGACTGAAACGATAAGTATCCGGAACAACTGGCGAACTCAAAGGACAAGGCCTGCGACACCAGAGAACGTAGTTAGCGACGCAGTGACCCAAAGTGCCACTCCAGCGTGGTTAGTGTTAGTGCTTTGGGTCACTCCAGCGTGGGTAGTTATGACTTTGTGTAGTTAGAAATTGCAAAGATTATTCATGTGAATGAGGAACAATATGGGACCCATGATGCTTCCCTAAGGGTCTCTGATACCTACAAAACGCTGTTTTTAAGAAAATTTAAAAATTTGCGTTACATTTTTAATAGTAGAACAATTTATTGGGTGGTTATATTTCAGTCGATTCATAAATCTGTACCATACATACGTTATGAAAGGAAATTGAGATACAGACCGTATCAAATGTCTGAGCCAAGTACAGGTATACCGAATGTACTTGTTTTACAATTTATTCTAATTGCCATTTTAGTATGAGTGGAACAAATCTTGCAACTGAATGTTAGACCAGTTATCCTCAACCGATTGAGATGAAATTTGGCATACTTATGTAAGTTCGGTGACCATGCAATGTCATGATTCCATCGAGCTGGTCTGATGATGGAGAACCCCGTCATGTTTGGGTTCGTTGTATTTGTCTTTTATTTTATTGTTCAAACAAAATCAACAGCCCTTAGGTTTATCTTCCCAAGCACTTTGGTCCTAGATGATTATAAAAAGTCTTTAGAAAAGTGTTTTTATATTTTTTTTGTCTGTACAGGTGAGCAGACGTCGTGCGTGGTATGCATGTGTGAGTTCGAGGCGCGACAGACGCTGCGCGTGCTGCCGTGTGCGCACGAGTTCCACGCCAAATGCATCGACAAGTGGCTAAGGGTGAGTAATGCACTATATTAATCCTAACTTGATAAATAGTTACATCAAATACCTTATTTGTTGCATCTCTAACTCAAGATATAATTTACAAAACAATTACAAGAAAAAGCGACAATGCGCGGTCTTGTCGCTCGAGAGAGATCTCTCACAGACAACCTTGAATGGATAGGTTAGGCCCGTACAGTATTAGTAAAGTAAACACATTTATGAACTCGTCTATGTTTGTTCCAGACCAACCGAACCTGTCCTATTTGCCGCGGCAACGCCATGGAATACTTCGGAGCCGCGGACTGACGGCCGCCGTGCCGCCCCTAGGGCCTACAGACTGCGTGCGTTGGCATGCTCCACCGACATCTACACTTCACCGTGGAAATTAACGGCAACGTGACGTCATTCTTAGGGCACGACATCCATAAAAATCAATGGTTGTCAAACTGTTGTAGTTCGGAATGGTCCTGCATCATCTATACCGAGGATAATCAATTACTGTCAGTAGAATCACGGTTCTACACAATCTGACGTCCATGATGATTAATGACTGTGGTCTAAGCGCTGTCACGGTCACGGAAATCAATGACAGTTCAAAATAGATTCCGGGCTTGGATGCCGGCTCAGTTCTTAGCGGTCCCACATAATCGACGTCTACAAAAATCAATGGTTGTTTATACTAAGCCTGTGTGCTCTCAGGGTCTCAGGGAGAAAGGGCCCTGAGTAATCTACACCAAGAAAAATGAATGCTCATGCTATTGATTGATCACTGCTTTAGGACAGGTGTTAGTTTTTACACCTGTTAGATTGTGGGACCGGCTTCGATCCCCAAAGAACCTTTAGTCTGCTGCGATCTGTGACCGTTTTGAAGCTTTATGTATACGCTCGGTAAATAATTTGTGATTAAACTGAAATGGGGTCGCCTGACATCGCAAGTGCGTGGGGTCGTTCAATGCAATTAATAAATAGCTCGAAGGACCAACAGTGTACGGAGAAATATGGATATGTTTGATGGACCATTGATAGAGAGTTTCGAACTAATGTCACGGCTCGAAAGACCAATCTTGGATCGGGCTCGAAGGACCAAATGGGCGGCCATGTTTATTTTACTACTAACATTATGCTTTTGTTGCTTTAAATTGTAAATATTTATATTAATATTCATGTTTTCCAAGATTAAATTGTTTAAAAATGTAAATTAATGATTATACGTTTAATTTAGAACGAAAATCATGAATTTTATATTCTTGGTCTTCCTGTGTGCTTAAAAGCCTCATATCCAAGTTTTACTTAAAAAAAAGTAAAAACACCTATTATAAGGCAATAATGTGTAAAATGTATTGCTGAAAAAAGTGTATGAAATGTACGAGTGTGAAAACCTATAAAATTATGTATAAACGTGTGAATTTGTTGTGCAAAAGTGTGAAATGAGTATACTTTGGACTTGGTATTTGATATAGTGTTAAAATAAGCAATAATGATTTTATAGCTGCTAAAAGATGGCTTGTAGGAAAAAGTTGGTTCTGTAATAGTTATTGCCAAACACACTCTTAAAGTAACATCTTTAAGGTTTAAATTTGTCTGTACATTTGTCACTGTATGATTTTAACAGAGATTATGAAGTATCAACCTTAAGGTAGTAGAATAAGGTTGAGATTTGACTGTCAATTTTATAGAACCAGCTTTTTGGAGTGTCGTGTGTTGCCAAAATGTCATGTGTATTTAGTTAATGCTTAGTGTTGGGTATAAAGTGTGTTTTGGATGGGGTTTGATGGATTTTGACCTCTAAAAGCAAGGCTAGAAAGTGTATTTTTCTATAATGTTGGCTTATGGGAGGTATAGAACCTCAAAATACCCTCATTAGCCACAAAAAAATGTCAAAAACAATCAAATCCTATCAAATTAGTAACAAAAAGTTTATTTTTAAGTTGTTTTGTCAATAGTTACCGATTCACCACAATAATCCGTATATATAGTTTGTTGTAAGTTTGGTCGTCCTCCTGACTGCGGCTACAACCTAGGTTATGTTGGCCAGTTTTCTTCAATAACGCCAACAAAGAAATTAAAGGCAAATAATAAATAATATTTGTCTGTTTTTCACGCCTAATAGCTAAACGTATCTTGATGTTTGGCGAAGAGATTGCTTCTATCAAAAATAGCGCATTCGAAGCCGCTGGCAACAGCTAGTAGGAACATAAAAAAATATTCTAAGCCTTTTTCTAAATAATTTCATATTCGGTCACACATATTTTCCAAAGTTTTTTATCTGTAACTCGATGCGATTGTAAGCAATATTCATGCAATAACTATGCACATATTTGATTTTATTCAAACGGTCTAAAGTGGCCGTGAAAATGTAGCGGATGTTTCTTTGATTTTAAACCTTTTCTGGGAGCTAGTAACTTACCCCTTGGCTTTAACTTCAGCTGTGTTTAATATAGGAAGGAGACGAGAGTGACATTCTGATCAGACTTTTGGATCTATTAAATATCGCCATCGTTATATGTGTCAGTTTTCTCCGCTTACTCGACAAATGTCTCAAGTTGTGTTACAACTAAACGTAAGCCACATGCTATTTCCAATCTTCTGCAATATACCAACCAAATAAACAACGAGTAACGTAAGTTACGTTTCCGCCATTTGCAGACAGGGATAAAAATATACGATATATTCGTGCGTAAAGAGATAGCAATACACGTCTTGTTGCGAGTCGCCGTGCATGGGTAGCGTTGTCTCGGTCACGTTGTTCATTTGATAGGTATATTGCAAAAGATTAGAAATAACGTGTGGCTTGCGTTTAGTTGTAACACAACTTAAGACATTTGTCGAGTAAGCGCTGGGAGAACGTACTATCACCCGTATTCAAGAACAAAACTTATGTACGGTAGCAAGCCAAGTACAGATTTTTGACAGTTTTCTCATATAAAAGTTGTCAATTTACCGACCCTATGCGTTTGTGAGCACTGCGAGACCTCATAGTATTTCTTTTCTTCTAGTAGTTCTTGAATACGGCGGTTAATCTTCCCTTTTTAACTTTTATCTAAGGTCCGCTATAAAAACAATGAGTCAGTAATCATTTACTGAGTCTATTTTTAATGTCATTAGCAAGTCCTTAATTTTTTTTAATGTCATTGGCAAGTCCTTAATTTCCTTTGGTAACTTATTAAATATCTTAATTGTCACACACATATCTTAATTCACGTGCAAAGGCACTTAGCAGAACTATTTTTGTCTCGTTTCTTTATTAACGCAACTTACTTAAAATGCATTGTTAATACTGTTTTATATTCTAAGTATTGTTTATTTCTTTCTTTTTGTTTAAGACTTTCTATTTTTAAGTGTATTAATTATCACTGTACTATGTTTATGTCGGAATTGTATCTAGCTCTTAGATTTATCTCGAGCAGTCGCCAGAAAGTACACTTGCTAACAATAATATATCGTGTCAACTGAGTAGCTGATATGAGTTTTGCACAGTACTAAAACGGAAAAGGTTTTCGTATAAAATTCAAAATTCAATAACTTTATTTCTTTAGGCTTACAAAATAAGCACTTAGACAAGTCAAAATTTACACATAAACAGTATTTATATAAATAGTAATTATTATCAAATAAGAAACAAAATGTTATTGATTTTGTTCGCTTCAATTTTTTGTCCTTATAATATACCGTTAATACAGCCGACGTCGGAAGTAGTTTCTTAAAATCAGTAGTCATGCATAAAGCCCATAACAGACGGAGCTATAATATATATTAATATAAATCATAGCAAGTTATATTAGGTACGCTATATTTTATAGTAATCGGCGAGGGACCACAGACGCAGCTATAACGTATATTTTTATTACATCATCAAAATATGTTGACAGATATAGCACGATATATTTTGGTATAGTAAGACATGACGGCCGCAGCGATAATGAGTGCAAAAATATATATTACAGCATAGCCACCGTCTGTGGCAGCTTGCTATACGGTAAGTTAGTGACAATACGTGAACTGCAGGTCCTGCCCATCATCACAAACACGTTCGTGAAGACGCCAAGTCTTTATTCTTAAATTTGGTATTGGTAATAAATAGGTATCCCCCACACTAATTTACCAACAACCCTGTATAGCTTACTACATCAATATATATTATAGCTCCGTCTGTTGTGTGTTTAATGTAAGATTTTGACAACTTTCACAGTTGTCAAATTGTTATGTGTGTCGTTGCGTGTGTAAAGGGTCCATAGAAATGTATAACGCTCGGAGTCGTCACCGCATTTTGTTGTGTCGTGTCGTGCCTCGTGGGAAAACGCATTTACATTACATATCGTTATGACGTCACAACTCAGTACTCTGATTGGTGTTCAACGGTTTTAGTTAAAGTTCATTTAAAATGTTACGGTTACGTTCTGGCGGCTTGCGTGATCATTGTTTTCTCATTTCCGTCTATGTACGTTGTTACGCTTTACTTAAAATGCAATAATGTTACTGTTAATTGTAACGGTGGACTCCGATGTACAAAGGCAATATTAGACTCGAGGTTAATGATGCTGGACGATTCACACAGCATCATCTAGCCCCAGACTAAACAGGGCTTGTGTTATGGGTACTAGATAACTGATATACTCAAGACGATTTTTAGACTCGATACGTACTTTATTTACAAAGAGGTTATAAGGTATTCTGTTACCAAATTTCATCTAAATCCGGTCAGCTGTTTGAGCGTGGAGTAACAAACATACACACACACACACATACACAAAACTTTCGCCTTTTTTTGAGATGAAAAATCTTAAAATAATAATAATACTAGCTGTTTCCCGCGTTTTCACCCGCATTAAATTCGAATTTCAAATATCTAGGGGGATTATTCTCGCAAATCTCCCATGAGAATTTGATGTTTTACCCGGACAAAAAGTAGCCTATGTTACTCTCCATCCTTTTAACTAACTCTATGCCAAGTCGATAGGTTGCTTAGTTAATGCGTGAAGGAAGGACAAACAAACAAACACACTTTCGCATTTATAATATTAGTTAGGATTTATTTTGAAGTAACTCTTTTACAGTAAAGAAACAACAGTCAGTAGTATTACAGTCGTCTCGTTTCTATAACACAAGCTCTGCTTAGCTTGGGGCTAGATGATGCTGTGTGTAACGTCCAATATTTACTCTGTTCTATACAGAAACCTCTTTCCCAGTTTTACTTAAGTGACTTAACATATCTGACGTGTCCGAGAGTCATGTAAGGTCTTAAGTAAATAAAGCTCGAAGTCACCTTCAGGTCAAGTCTGTCGGAGTCTTTCGGAGTCCAAGTGCCATGTGTAAGCTTCCATACGCCGTGTGTTTATGTTATGTGGCGAACTTCATGTATAACCTAGTTTGAACGATTTATCTGGACCGGTGTGAAGTTAGCATTAATTATTGACACATCATAACCCTATAATGTTCCACTATTGAACATAGACCTTCCCTAGGGAGCGCTATAGCGCCCTCTCGTAATGGCACATTAGCGACTTTATCTCGTTCAGACAGACAGACGGACGCGGCAGTGGACTTTGCTATATAATAATGTAGGTATTGGTGACAATTTAGACGTTACCTCAACAGCCAATAATGGTCCACTGCTGGACATATGCCTCCCCCCTGATAATCGCCTTATAGGCTTTTATCTCATGCCCATAACCCCCACGCTGGGCATGAAGGTTAAGGATCGCAGTTCGGTGGTAGATGTATTCTGCAAGAGGCGCTGCTGCCCGCCCCCCGGTGTATGTCCGTTAGTCGCTCTCTAGACACCAACGGGAAAAAGTTGGGTGCTGCAAATTCTTAGCTGGCACCAGACAGCTAATTTAGAAGTTGCCCAAACTAAATTAACACTACAAAAACTTTTTAATAATATCCCAAAAATTTTCGATTTCGGCAGGATTCGAACGGTTCAGTTTTCGGTTCAATTAACACTGTTACGGCCCAAGGCGCAGATGTTTGTCTGCTCCAGCAAGAGGTGGGGCGGCGGCGCGCTCCTGCGGGTCGTACCCGAGGCTGGGCAGTGAATGCGTTTAACTAATTTGACAGCACTAAAAATGTTGCCATAACAATTGAAATGAAGGTATAGCATCAATTGTAATGCTGTCAAGAAAAAATAAGTTCATATTTATGTCGCTCAACTTACATCGGTCTATACTGTTTGAACTTGTCTATTACAATTTATTTCTGGAGAGAACAATCTACCAATGTCTTGATAATGTATAAAGTGTATGAGTTTCGGATTGGCTCTGAGAGTTTGTTATTGGCTGGTACAGGACTGTTAATATTCTAGTGGGTTTAATGTATGATTTCTATAACGTGGATTAGTTTTAAATGAATTTTAGGTGGTTCGATGCGGGTTGGCACGGTTTTTTTTGTGGTTTTTAATTTTTTCTGCGTTCCTCAAGCAATAAAACTAGCGGAAAAGTAATTTGCCGCAAATCGTAAAAAAAATTCTATAAACTCATGATAAAACCAACTTTGATTCTTTTGTATTTTGGGAGCATTTGAGAAAATGTTATATTCCCAAAAATTACTTTTCCGCTAGTTCTATTACTTGTGAAATGCAGAAAAAAATTCAAAAAAAGATCTAGAAGTTTAAATGAATCAATAATCCTATTAGCTGATCGACCTAAAGTGTGTCACCTTAGTAATGGTGTTGATTCAGATGTCACAAAAATCACTAATTTGACAGATAGCACTAACACACCCTCATCGACGCACTGATGGGGATAACCTTCTTGATGTAATCGCTTCAGTCTTGTCCTAGTCGGGGCCGGGTGTTGATTCAGATAAAGCAAAGTTATTTAAGAAATTGTACTCAAAATAATGGCGTAGCTTCATCAACATCATTCATGAAAATAAAAAGGTTGGCGTCATTTTTAACCGCCGAAAAACAAGAGGGACGTTCTCTGTTCTGCTGTATGTTCGTATATTTCTTCGGAACTAATGTATCGATTTAGAAAACTCTTTCGCTGGATTGTATAGAGTATGATCCCGAGATGGTTTCATGAAATTTTAATCCCTAGGATAAGTATTTGTCCACAAAAACTTAAGTAACGGTGTAAAAAAAGGAATTTGAAGTCTGAGTTTTCAAAACTATAAACTAGTAGTAGCTTAATTTGATTGTTTTATTTAGTGTTTGTGCCATCTGAACGACTTACATCAATTCTAAGGTTTTGTTTTTGGTTAATATAGTTTGCTAATCCCGCCCTCTGAGTATCTCTAAGCCCCACTTGCGCCAGACTAGGTTAACACGGTTAACTCAGAGTTAGATACAACCCTGGAGTTAAATTATAATTATGTCTTGTACCACCAAGAGTTAGGGGTTAACCTTGAGTTAAACTTTTAAAAGTTTTAAATTTTTAACCTGCTGATGTGGGCGGGTTAAGTCAACTAACTATGGGTCAGTAATGTCAAAAATGACAGAATTGAGACATTTTAGGTTATGTTGTGTTGGTTGGGTTTGTCCAAAAAGTATATTTTAATTTTGTTTTATTTTTTCCACTTCCAACCAGGCTTTTTGTTTCTGTAAGAGGTTGGCACCATCAGTTCTTTTATTTTCTATTATGTGTTTGTATTTCGCTACTGCGTCGCACAGTAGCAAATTGTCACTATGTATGAAATTTGGGCCGCGTAACCGAGGTTTCTTATCCATTTTTCCGTAAAATAAAACACCACACGCAGCAACAATGAAAACCAACCAAACAATTGACAGCACAAACAAACAAGAGAACAGGCAAGAGTCAAATCAAAAGGCGACCAAGAACCACGTGTCTTTTCAAATTTAACAGAAAGGGATAGACTTATTCAAAGTACTGTGGAGCGAAAGAGAGCAGTACAATCAAATCATTCGGCATTCGTTCTTCTATGTTTGGCCGGATGTAAAAAGGATGAATGAACATGACCATAACCTCGGGTTAGTAGACTCAGGGCTAATTTCTATTGGTGCAATAAAAACAGCGAGTCGAAAATTTAAAAATCTAACCCTGAGTTATCAAACCTCGAGTTATTTATTTAACTCGAAGTTTTGGCGCAAGTGAACCTAAGAAATGAAATAAATTCCCAAAAATGTTCGGTTCCGGACTTGAATCCGCGCTCTAAATTTTCGGTTTCGGCAGGACTCGAACGCGCGCTCCGAATTTTCGGTTTCGGCAGGACTTGAACCCGCGCTGCAAATTTTTGGGAATTTATTTCATTTCGTAGACCAAATATTTAAAAAATCTTGTAACTTTTTACTAAGCCTCCTAAATATTACCAGCCTGTCATAATAATAAGTTCGCCATTTTGTACGATACGGCTTAGTTAATCTAGTTTAATTATTGTTTATTAATCAGTTTAGCTCGTTTATAGTTAACGTGCATTTTACATTGTTAAGGCACATTCTTTACATGCAGTAAGGCAACTAATCTTTTAAGTAACTTAAGACGAAGTGGGCTCTGTTTTGCGGAACAAGGACGAGCGAACGCCGCGCGGGGAAGGCAAGAGCCGCGGAATGGCCGACCCACTCGCATTTTCACTGGTTTATTATTTTCACTTTTTTTTTTGCTCTGATTTAACACTCTTTCGCAATAAAATAAAAGCATAATCGACTTAAATATATATTAGGGAACACGTAGACGAAATTTCATTGTATTACGATAGTAAACTAGCTTTTTCCGTAGTTATCTTTCTAAAATGAAGATTTAGAGGCAACTTTGCGGTTTTTAAGTATCGAGTCAAGTTGAGTCAATCGTGTATCGACTCCCATGACTTACTAACATGAATCCTAAACGTTTAATGTTCATCAAAAAATAATAAAATGTTCCATGTCATCCTTGCCTTTAAATTGATTTTCCTTACAGTCAAAACGTGGGGTTTGGGACTCACTTCACCTTAACAGAAATGTGTCAAATATTATTAAATTCATATTCTAGTAAAATAAGCCAAATACAAAAATAAACAATCCTCGAAAAATATATATTTATATCATATTGTACACGTTGTGTAGTTAGCGGTAGCTTAACTTACTAAAAACTTAGTTGTATTACTGCACGTAATTGTGCTGTGGTTAAGCGCTTTCGTTTTTATCTAAGCTTACTTAATATTATGTTTTAATTTACTGTTTTTTTTTTCGTTTTCTGAAATCACAATTGTGTTATTCATGAATTTAAGTTGATTTTTTTGTGAAAGAACTTATAGGTACCTAATAAACCTTTTTGGTAAATTTATTATGTATGTTTATAGTTTTTTTTTTTGCTGTATATGTATAAAAAACCTTTGGCATGTTATGTGGTTTTATAAATAAGCTTGGATTGGGAATGGTAACCCTTTGTTGGTTTTGTAAGTCCACGATGCCTTATTTCATACAAATAGAGTTGAAGTTTGCACAGCATAGAAAATTATAATTAAAAGATTAACTGTTTATATTTCATTCATATAAATATATTTTCTAACGCAATAATATAGTAGGTAACAAAATATGAAGAATGTGATTTTTGTCAAATTTAATTTCTCCACTAATATTTTTTATCTCTGTCTTTACTATTTTGTATTTTCCTTACATAATATCCTGGTGTCAATTCTCAAAGTATCATTCGATAATATTTCGCACGACGTTGAGAATAGGCCCTAGTCGATATAGTCGCTTTCCCGACTGCGCACGGGTTATATGTTTCACGTGAAGAGACGAAATTGTTGGGTTATTACAGTTTTGCTCAATTTGTATCTTTTCTTTCACTAATTAAACATTCTTTTAATAAATGTATTATTACGGTTTCAGATTGTATTTTTATTTGAGTTTTTCTTAACCTAGCCTACACCAGAGAACCAAAGTTATCGACATAACTCAAAGAATTAGCAAAGTTATCGGTATAACTCAAAGAATTAGTAAAGCAATCGACATAACTCAAAGAATAAAAAGTATAGTTTATCTCTTGTTTAGTTTAAAGTCCATTTATTTATTAGTTTTCCCCGGCAAGTTTTCCGGGAGTTTTGAACATATGTAATTTCAATTTCGATGTGCTCTTTCCGTATTTCAAGTTTGTTTCCTACCTAGTATGTAAAATAATAATAAAATATCGCACGCTTGTACAAATACAAAGTATAAAAAAAGAAAAACAACGCAATTCATACCTACTTACTACATACAAATAAGGTAATAATTCATACCTACTTACTACATACAAATAAGGTAATAATTCATACCTACTTACTACATACAAATAAGGTAATAATTCATACCTACTTACTACATACAAATAAGGTAATAATTCATACCTACTTACTACATACAAATAAGGTAATAATTCATACCTACTTACTACATACAAATAAGGTAATAATTCATACCTACTTACTACATACAAATAAGGTAATAATTCATACCTACTTACTACATACAAATAAGGTAATAATTCATACCTACTTACTACATACAAATAAGGTAATAATTCATACCTACTTACTACATACAAATAAGGTAATAATTCATACCTACTTACTACATACAAATAAGGTAATAATTCATACCTACTTACTACATACAAATAAGGTAATAATTCATACCTACTTACTACATACAAATAAGGTAATAATTCATACCTACTTACTACATACAAATAAGGTAATAATTCATACCTACTTACTACATACAAATAAGGTAATAATTCATACCTACTTACTACATACAAATAAGGTAATAATTCATACCTACTTACTACATACAAATAAGGTAATAATTCATACCTACTTACTACATACAAATAAGGTAGGTATGTAGTAAGTAGGTATGAATTACGATGTCGACATTTTAAAAGACGACATTTTAGAATTGATTAGGTACTATTGAAACTGAAGATATTTAACAAGGCCAAATGGGGCATGAAGTGAAAGTTATTGATTTGTAAATTTCAAAACAGTTTTTGCGATGTTATATTAAATAGGTTTATATTATTTACCTTTCTCATAGGTTTCATAATTTTTTTTCGAAAAACCCCCTTTTGCGACCCTTAGCTTCCGGCGCGAACGGCGAAGTTGAAATTCGCACACACATCGAAATCTTTTATATTACCTATTTTCCAATTTTCGCAAAACTCTTATTTGACGACCTCTGTGGCGCGGCGAGCGACGCAGGAGGTTGTGGGTTCGATTCCCGCCTCGGGAAAAACGTGTGTAGGTACGATCTGCAGACATTTGTTCAGGGTGTTCTGGTCGTTTTCTATGTAGGTACCTAGGTATAAAAAATATCTATCTATATAATATATAATATTATGTATATCAGTTATCTGGTACCCATAACACAAGCTCTGCTTAGCTTGGGGCTAGATAATGCTGTGTGAATTGCCCAGCATTATTTAAGTATATGTATTTCGAACCAGATGACTGGACTATTAGATGAAAAGATATAATTTATAAATATTGCGCCTCGTAACGTAAAAGACGTTGTCAGCTTTGTCCAGATTATCGACAAAACTGAAAACGCGCGCATGAGGTGCAATATTATTCTAGACTATTTTTATCCAATCACTACCTGTAGCCCGCGGCTTCGCCCGTGCTTTTCAAGTATCCCATGTCCATCGGAATACTATTCGTCCTCGGATCCTCGGGATACTATTTACCTTCCTGCTAAATTTCATTATGATCCGTTCAGGCGTGAAAAGGTAAAAGACAGTAATTTTCTAATTTATAATATTATATATATATACTAGCTGTGCCCGCGACTTCGTCCGCGTGAAATTGTGACTTTGGACAGCATTTATTGGATATATTTTACATTATTATTATCTAAATTATATTATGTTTCGCAGTTTAATTCTTACTTACATATTGTAATCCAAATATATCGCTAACAATTAAACTGCTCACATAATTTTCATCGAACTTCATTCACACAGTTCGTTTGATTTTCAATTATATTCACTACCAACCCCAAATTACAATTTGGGGTACGTGATGACGCCCATATTTTCTCACATATGTGAATGCATCCTGCGTGCGCTCATGCATACAGCGTGGCCTACCAGGAATCACCAGTCGGCAGTCTGCCTAAGTCTTCGCTGAAGACAGGGCGCTATTATTGCGCTCATTAGGGGAGGCCTATATCTAGCAGTGGACTAATACAGGATAATGATGGGAGATTTTTTTCTAAATTGCAACACTGTTTATAACATAAAAAGAATGAATGACAATGGATGCGGCAAGCTGAAGACAGCTAGGGAGCTATTAATAGCGCCCTAGCTGTCTAATTTTCAAAACATCTTCAATGTACAGAATTGGACTTGTCTGTTGCTGCCAATTTTTACCCGACTACCGACAGGGGAGGGTTATATTATAAGTATAGATATATAGATAAAGAAGTGGGTGAAAAAAAAACATTATTTAAATGAAAATCATAAACATATTAATTATAAAAAAATAAGCAATACTGATTACAAACCTAGGTTGTTTATGTACATAATAATATGTAAATAAAAAAAAATATTAACACAAAAATAATCAACTAAACTTTTTGGCATTATTTAAAAATCTAATCAAAAGTACCTACTAATAGGTACCTACTAATACTTAGTCACAAACATGATCATGAACATTTCCAATGGCATAGATAAAATACTTCAGGCTGCCCGACTAATATATTCCCCCAATCCTCTGGAGTAGCTTCTTCGAAACTAGTTTGTGTGCCTACATCCCTTTCTTCAATCGCGTCATCATCCCCTACTTCGTCTTCAGTTCTGTTAAGGAACTCTAAATCTATGAGTGGTTCCTCATGGCTGCTGTCGCCTGGGTGTTCAGGTAGAGAGCCGATGGAAGGCCGCATCAGGGGTGTTCTCATCAGCTCCACCTCTCGCCCCGGCGCGGGTGCAAGCAACTGGTTGTCTGGAACTGAAACAAGTAAACTTACATCTGTCTTTCTTTTTTAAAATTATTTTGGTATCTATTATTGGAACGAAGTTCCTTATTTATATTTTTTAGTGAATTAACTACAAGTTTGAGGTGTTTGGATTTTTCCCTTTACATGTTTATATAAGATTTTGTTTCTTAACAAATTTCATGATTCTAGGTTAACGGGAAGTACCCTATAGGTTTTTGGTCCATAGCGAAGTTCAAAAAATACCTTTATCTGTGAATAAACTACATATCTAGGTACGGTTTTCGGATTTTTCCCTTTGCAGGTGCTTTATGATTTTGTTTCTTGCCAAATTTCATGATTCTAGGTCGACGGGAAGTACCCTATAGGTTTTTGGTGCATGGCGGGATTCAGAAATTATTTTTTCTGTGAATGAACAACAAATTTACGGTTTTTGGATTTTCCCCTTTACTTGTTCTATAAGCTACCTTGCTTCTTGTAAAATTTTATTATTCTGGGTCAACGGAAAGTGAAGGAAGATTTCGGGTGCATGTGTGATTTCTTTGAAAATTTCTGAAAAGATGGTCAGTAACGGGTGTAACTTTTACTTGCGTTGGCTTAGAAAATGGGTTGCGGACTTGTGTATTTGATGTTAATTTCAATAAGACGTGTTACTGATAAAAGTGGGTTAACAGACGGTCAACAAAGTGAGACGCTGGCTGCATTCCACACACCAATAACACCTTATTTCTCATTTGATAATAATTACTATTTAAGGAATAGATGGAACCACCTAGCATAATATTGCAGTGCCCTAGCAGGGTGCATGCTTGATACTATAAGTTATTTTATTATAAGATCTTTGTACAGCATGTTCCGCAATAAAATATCTTGAATCTTGAATCTAAACCTATGTATGTATAAAATTTGACTTGTCTAAGTGCTTATTTTCTAAGCTTATAGAAATAAACGTTAATTGATGTTTGATTGCCCCGCGCATGGCAATGCTGCGTGAGTGGCAGTAAAAGTATTCAGAACGTCGGTTAACCTGCTTTGCAACCCGTGTGAAGCCGGGCCGAGTCACTAGTGTAGGATAACGTACCTCTGCTATTTTCCAGTAGTTCGCTGGTTTCTTCACCCGCCGGTTCCGGATCGGGTATATTATCGGGCTGTATAAAGGGTGTTGTTGATTTGTCTCCCCGGTCCGGCGCAGGCATGGCATTGTTCCCTGAAACTAACAAATTTTTAAATAGTTTTCTTTTTTTAATAAAAAAGCAAAAAATAGTGGTTTATTTGTACGAGTATTTTATGAGCATTTGGGAAAATGTTGAGTTTTAGTAAAAAATCTCTTATTTTCCTAAATGCTTCAAAAATACCAGTGAATCGAAGTTGTTTTTATCAGGAGTTCTTAGAAAATAGTTTACGATTTGCAGCAAATTACTTTTCCGCTAGCTTTATTGCTTGTGAAAAGCAGAAAAAAATCAAAACAAACAAAAAAAATATCGCGCCGACCCGCGTCGGACCACCTTAATAATGAGTACCTACGTTAGAAATGTTCCCAATGCTTTAGTCTGCGAAATAAAAAACGTAAATTATTTATACCTTCGTCTCTTTCCAGTGATTCGCCGATCTCTTCACCCGCTGCTTCTGCATCAGGTACATCATCAGGCTGCATACCGTGTCTTGTCATATCATCTCCCCTATCAGGCGCAGTCGAACCTGGAACTAATCCTCTGTGATCACATTTTCATATAGGTACCTACCTACCGTTTGACTCCATATCTCATTCATTCATCTGGCAGTCACTCGAAAAACAAGGCATGAACCAAAATTATATTAATCTGATTAAAGAAATTTATAACAAAAGCACCGCAAAGGTAAAACTGGAGACAGCAGGCACATCATTTCGCATCGAACGAGGGGTAAAACAGGGCGACCCGCTCTCGCCAAATATTTTTATTGCAATCCTAGAAAACATATTCAGGTCACTAGATTGGACGGGGCTAGGAGTAAAAATCGACGGAAACTATCTAACCCACCTAAGATTCGTAGACGATATTGTACTGCTCTCTGAAAACCCAAAAGAACTGCAATATATGATAGAGACTCTGACGAAACAAAGTAAAAAAGCTGGATTAGAACTTAATCAAACAAAAACTAAGGTAATGACAAATAAAGCAAAAATACCTATTACGGCCAGTCTGACAAACCTAGAATACGTCGATGAATAATATACCTTGGACACCTTATTGCATTTGACTATTGCACGGAAAAAGAAATTAATAGACGGATAAAATCGACCTGGAACAAATACTGGGCAATGAAAGAAATTTTCAAGAGCAATCTTCCCATCAAATTAAAAAGTAAAGCCATGGACATATGCCTAACACCCTGCCTGACCTATGCTTGCCAAACCTGGAACACAACAAAGAAAATGCTAGAAAGACTTAGAGTATGCCAGAGAGGCATAAAAAGAAGCTTCCTAGGAATCAAACTCAGAGATAGAGTGAAAAGCGAAACAATTACAGGGAAAACCAGAACAAAAGACGTGGTTAAAAGAATATTGGGCTTAAAATGGAAATGGGCAGGACACATTCAAAGATTAAAACCAAACAGATGGCCATACATAGTCACAAACTGGATACCACTTGACCAAAAAAGGAAAAAAGGAAGACCATTCAAAAGATGGAATGACGATGTTAGACAAGTGGCGGGAAAAATGTGGCCACGAAAAGCCAAAGACCGAAATTACTGGAGATCCTTGGAGGAGGCATATACCGCCGAAGGCGGTCCATATCACGACATCTCATGACGCAATACACTAGACATAATTAACTTTCAATGCTATATTTTTATTATTATTAAAATGAGAATGACTATTTAATTATTACTATTACAATTTTTTTTGTTTAAAACTGTACTTATGATATGACTATGTGTGAGATATGGAATAAAGCTCTTTTTATTTTATTTATTTTATTTTTACCTACCTACCGATTGAAGATGCCTCCCTTAAAAAACCAAGTTTTCTCATATCACCACGTTTGGGCAGGTGGATTGGTGGCCGCAATAGAGGTTTTAAAAAACACAGAATTAGAGATGTGCAACTGTGAATGATTCCATTCGAAATAATCGACTTCAAAAATCATTCGAACCATTCGAATGACTCGAGCAAATTAGTAACTAGGTAATTTGGTTAGTAATCGCGAGTCGTTCGACTGCCCGAGACGGTCTCAAGTCAATATTCGACGCGGATAGTCGAATCGAGCGGGAACTTAGAGGGAAACTATTTATTTTACACTTTAAAACTATATTAAGGTAGGTACAAAAAACCGGCCAAGACTCGCGCACGAAGGGTTCCGTACCATTATCTATAAAAACGGCAAAAAATCACGTTTGTTGTATGGGAGTCCCCTTAAATACTAATGTTCTAATATAGGTATACCTACACTATTATCAGGCAGACACAACATTGTTCATAAAATAAACTATCGATTAACAACAAATAACCCTTTCGAGATATTATTATTAATATGTTTGCTGTTTGCAACAGTCTTTAGTTAGCTAAATTGTTTCAATTGTAAACTAATTGTAATTTGTATTGTACCTATTATTCGATTGTAATTTCCTTCGTTACCAAAGTTATATACCTTACCTTCATTATTGTCCAGTGACTCGACATCTTCATTCGCCGCTTCAGGACCTTGTACACTTTGATTTACAGAATCCCCACCGCCGTCATCCATTTCAGAATATGCCCTGTGGACATCTGCTTGGAACGTCACTTCTATATGATCAAGTGATCCAGATGTGGTTTCAACGTCATCTCTTTTTTCATTGTAACTTTCATCAATAATTTCTTCTTCTCCAAAACTTTGTACCTTCGCATAGTTCGCTTCTTCAATATTTTCTTCCTCCATTTCAAAGACTTCTTCTTCAGCTATCGAACTTACCATAGCTTCATCATCGAATTCCTCTCCCGATGAACTTCTGGGTAGAACGTCTGTGCTGGAGCTATCGTTACTTTTAGATTTCTTTGATTTAACGTCTTCCTCTGAATCACTGGAATCATTATCTAAAGTACTTCTCCGCTTCAGCCTTCTGTCTGATATTACTTCAGTTTCAGTACTACCATTGTTATCAGAGCCTTTATCGATTTCTTCATCAATGTCGATATTTCCACGGCTCCTTTCCTCTGATCTGTTATCGTCATTAGCATTAACATCCTCATCATCATCGGTGGACATGGCACTCGAAACATTTCCACCTGTAAGAAAATATAAGTACAGATAATTTGTTATTTTAGGCAAAAATCTAAAAATAACTAATTACTTTTTCGACGTCGGTTGTCGAAAAAGTAATTGGTTATTTTTAGATCGCGGTGGGCGAAGGTCTGCCTGCGACGCAGGAGGTTGCGGGTTCGATTCCCGCCTCGGGACAAATGTGTGTACGATCTGCAGACATTTGTTCAGGGAGTTCTCTACGTATAATAAAAAAGTGGTCGTTTTCAATTCAATTCAATTCATTTATTGCAAGAAATATGGTTTAAATAAAAGGTCTTAAATATTAGAATAGTGTCACATACTTCACCAAAACACATTGGCATGCAAAATTTCTTAAATGTAGGTTCCTATATAAATAACATTTAAATCATTTTAATTTAATATAATAAAACTTATTTAAACAAAAATATATTTCAATAATGTTGTTTTCCTACTAATTTCTCAGTTTTAGTTCCATAAGTTCCTTAACTGTGTGGCTGTGTGGTGTCGGCCTAGAATAGCACCAACCCAACTCTTCCCGCGGGTGTCGTAAGAGGCGACTAAGGGACATACACCGGGGGCTGGGCAGCAGCGCCCCCTGAAGGACAAACCAACCAACAAACTGCGATCCCCAACCCGCATGCCCAGCGTGGGGATTATGGGCATTATCCCCCCAATGATGGTACGAAATAGGAAATGGCCCCCAGTTCCCGGCCGCCTCGCTAGTCCTGGGCATGGCAGCGGCCATGGTAACGGCGGGGCAGGGGGTGCTAGGAATCACCGGGCTACCTCAGGCTGCCACAAAGAACTGACCCTGGCAACGTTTAACGGACGCACTCTAAGGCTTGACCACCATCTAGCGCAGCTGGAAGTGGAGTTAGAGAACATCAAATGGCATGTTCTAGGGTTATGTGAAGTCCGCAGAGAGGGGGAGGACACCGTAACCCTAGACTCGGGCCATCTTCTCTACTTTCGCGAGGGTGACCAAACATCCCAGGGTGGCGTAGGGTTCCTCGTCAATAAGGCCATCTCTAACAACGTCCAAGAAATCTCCAGTGTGTCGACCAGGGTAGCGTACCTGATCCTTCGGCTATCCGAGCGATATAGCATGAAGGTTATTCAGGTCTACGCACCGACCTCGACACACTCGGATGATGAAGTGGAGGATATGTACGAAGACATATCCAAAGCCTTGCATAACACCGCTAAGGCCCACTTCAACGTTGTTATGGGGGACTTTAACGGCAAGGTGGGAATCCAGACTGGCAGCGAATCCCGAATAGGCCCGCATGGTTATGGAGTTAGGAACCACAGGGGGCAAATGCTTGTCAACTTCCTTGAGAAAGAGGGACTGTTCTTAATGAACTCCTTCTTTAAGAAACAGCCTCAAAGGAAGTGGACATGGCGAAGCCCCGACGCTGTGACGAAAAATGAGATAGACTTCATCATGACGGATAGCAAGCACATATTCAGAGATGTCTCAGTGATCAACAGGTTTAATACCGGATCTGATCACCGACTCCTCCGAGGCTCTCTGAATATCAACCTGAAGCTTGAAAGAAACCGTCTGATGAAGTCCACGCTCCGACCTGACACAATCCAAATCATGGCGGGCACCGAGAAGTTCCAGCAGCTTCTCGGGGATAGATTTGTTGCCTTGGAACCCACTGATGACGCTGACGAGAATCTACACAATCTGGTCAAAACGTTGAGGGACGAAGGCATCAAGTTCTGTAAAAAGCAGCGTACTGGCAAGAAATCCAAACTCTCGGCCGAGACTCTCGGGTTGATGACAAGAAGACGGGAAACCACCCAAGCGACTTTGTTTGAGAGGTCAGACCTGAACAAGCAAATTGCGAAGATGGTACGGCGCGACCTTCGGAGCTCCAACACACGCCTCATTGAAGAGGCGATAGAGCGAAACCGAGGGTCCAAAGTATTCACTCAGCAGCATGGCAGGAGCCACCTGACGAAGCTTAAAACGCACGATGGGAGGACCGTATCGTCGAAGCCGGAGATCTCTGCCGAGATAGAGGATTTCTATGGCCGTTTATACGCTGCACATGCCCCTCGTCCTCTACGGGACGACCACGATTCCAGAGCCACCCTGACGCGCCACTACACCGACGAACTGCCAGACATCAGTCAAGACGAGATCGTGTTGGCTCTGAGGCAGCTTAAAAATGGAAAAGCCCCCGGTGAAGACGGCATAACTTCAGAGCTTCTGAAGGAAGGAGGAGCCCCTGTTATACAGGAGCTGCAGAACCTGTTTAACACCGTCCTTCACTGTGGGAGAACTCCAAAGGCGTGGAGCGGGAGCTTGGTGGTGCTCTTTTTTAAGAAGGGAGATAAAACCCTTCTTAAGAATTACAGACCCATCACACTCCTGAGTCACGTCTATAAGCTCTTCTCACGAGTCATCACGAACCGTCTCGCCAGGAGACTCGACGAATTCCAGCCACCGGAACAGGCCGGGTTTCGCGGAGGATATGGCACCATAGACCACATACACACAGTGAGGCAGATTATACAGAAGTCCGAAGAGTATAATCAGCCCTTGTGTCTGGCCTTTGTGGACTATGAAAAGGCCTTTGACTCTGTCGAAACCTGGTCGGTTCTGGAATCCTTACAGCAATGCCAAGTAGACTATCGTTATATCGAGGTGCTGAGATGTCTTTATGAGGCCGCCACCATGAGTGTCCAAGTACAGGGCCAGCAGTCTAAACCTATCCAACTGCGCAGAGGAGTGAGACAGGGGGATGTTATATCCCCGAAACTGTTCACAAGCGCGTTGGAAGATGTGTTTAAGACGCTGGACTGGAAAGGTAAGGGCATCAACATAAATGGCGGGTACATCTCACACCTGCGATTCGCTGATGACATAGTCTTAATGGCGGAGTCGCTGGAGGAGCTTAACCAGATGCTGGATGGCCTAGCTTCAGCCTCGCGGCGCATCGGTCTTGGCATGAACTTGGATAAAACCAAGGTCATGATCAATGGCCACATTCATCCGGGACCGGTCGTCGTACATGGCCACCTTCTCGAAATTGTTTCCGAGTACACTTACCTAGGGCAGATTCTGCAGTTTGGTAAAAACAATTTCGAGAAGGAGGCCAGGAGGAGGATCCAGCTAGGTTGGGCAGCGTTTGGGAAACTACGTCGAGTCTTCTCGTCATCCATACCACAATGCTTGAAAACGAAAGTTTTCAATCAGTGCGTCCTACCCGTCATGACTTACGGAGCTGAGACGTGGACACTCACGGTAGGGCTTGCCCACCAGTTTAAAGTCGCCCAGCGAGCTATGGAGAGAGCTATGCTCGGAGTTTCTCTGAAGGATAGGATTCGCAACGAGTACATCCGACAGAGAACCAAGGTTGTCGACATAGCTCAAAGGATTAGCAAGCTGAAGTGGCAGTGGGCTGGCCATATCGCGAGAAGAACCGACAACCGCTGGGATAAACGTGTTCTTGAGTGGAGACCGCGACTCGGCAAACGTAGTGTAGGACGCCCACCGACCAGGTGGGATGACGATTTGCGAAAGACTGCTGGCAGATGCTGGATGCGGCAAGCTGAAGACAGCGCGCTATGGCGCTCATTAGGGGAGGCCTATGTCCAGCAGTGGACTGATATAGGCTGATGATGATGAAGTTCCTTAACACTATAGAAAGCTTTTTCAATAAGCCATAATTATATAAAAAAAAAAATTATAATAAAAAATATCTATCTATGTATTGTATTATATTATGTATATTAGTTATCTAGTACCCATAACACAAGCTCTGCTTAACTTGGGGCTAGATAATGCTGTGTGAATTGTCCAGCATTATTATTATTATTATTACTTTCATCATCATCATCCACAACCTGACTTCGCCCACTGCTGGGTATAGGCATCCAAACTCTGGTGCCACGCCACACGGTCCTGTGCCAATCTTACCTAGGTTCGCCCCACGACGTTTGTTACATCGTAACCAATTACTTAATTTAAAGAAAATTACAATATACAATGCAACAATAATTACAACTAATATTTACACTAAAATCTATTTTCTAAAAATCATAGCCGTGACCAGAAGACCGGAAGAAGAAGACCAGAAAAAACAAAACCAATAACTTTTGTTATTTTTAGGCATAAACCTAAAAATTACATATAAAAATTTACAAAAAAGTAGGTACCTAACTCTATAAATGTAGTTTAAATTGTTTTTTAAATTCAAATAATGTCTTCTTTCAGTAAAATGTTCCATCTACAATATTCAAGGTACTTTCGTTCCATGTGGCATGTCCGTGGGACGCCCTGTATAGTCCAAATGGTAGAGATTTGGGTGGCCAGCAGAGAATACATTGGTAGCCCAAGTGGTCAAAGGCGTATTGGTCGTCCGAGGTACCGCTGGAACGACGCAGTGGAGACCTAATGAACTTCGTGCCGTCGTCGTGGCGTCGACTGAACTGCATATTGAATACCAACCTTCCAAAAACAGCCTCCTGTAAAGCCTCTTCATCCTCCTCTCCAATGTCACGTAGAACTCCTCCGGATGGTCATGTTTGTTGACTCGCTTCTCCACCTCGATGATGAGAGGGGGGAGTGGACTGTAGGGTCGCGCGGGGGGGAGCAGAGCGTAGCGGGTGGCGGGGTAGCGGCGGCGGGGAGAGTCGGAGTATACCTCCTCCTCGTGCACGGGTGACAGGACTGCAGGAGTAAATGTCTAGCTTTATTTAAGGACTATAGACTTCTAGACGGACTTCGGCCAGATTCGATGTTGATATTGGAAAACAAACTTCTTGGACGTCTGGTCGAAGCGAGCGACGCGTGACCCGAGAGCTGGCGCGGCGCCTCAGCAATGTCATACTACGAGGTAATGCAGGCAGCGTCTTGGGGACGCTCCCGACTGGTATTGATATGGATCAGTTGAGCTACCTGAAGATTGTTTGCAACAGTCTGCAGTTAGCGCAATTGTTTTAATTTTGAATAGGTAGGTACTAGTTCTAATTTAATTCTTTTATTTGATTGTATTTTTCTTTGTTATTCAAAAACTTGGTCTATGACGAGAATGAAATAAAAACGTCAAGTGCGAGTCGGACTCGTGCAACGAGGGTTCTGTAACTAAACATTATACCTGAGTTTAGAATACACATTAGATCATGTAACTCACGTGAAACATCGTGAAACAAACTTCTTGTCAGGCACTCACGCCGCCTGTTTAAATCACTCCGCCACATTTTAAGAGAAATTATTGCGCTCAATAAAACCGAACCTAGTCCGTCCATAGAACAAATTGTAAGTATTTTGTGACGGTAGGAATAAAAACGTTATATGTTATGTAGTCTCGTCAAAAATGATTTTCTTGAAGTCTTGTGAGGGTAGTTGTAAAACTTTTAGAGCAAAGTTATAGGAAGGAGACTTTTAAAGTAGGTATTCCAAAAATATTGTAAATTCTAGGTAAAAAGTGACGTGGTAATAAAATATCGCTACAAAATCAAATTAATTAATTTTGGTTGAAAGGTTACTGAACAATGAATCCATACAAAGCTAAGGGTCCCATTATACTCATCCAATATCTTTTGCCAACATTTGATCAAATTTCTTGGACGGATGCCCATTCAAATAGTCAAATATCTTTTATATTCCTTACAATTTTGCGTATCTACCTAGTTGAGTTCAAATTTAATTAGGTACAGTGCACGTCAGAATTAAGTATCCCCCTTGTCTACAAAATATTTTCTAACTTGTATTCGCTTGTGACTAATTTTCAAAGCAAAAACTTATCAAGTCGCTAAGGATCGAACCACCCACCCTTTATATGGAGACTCGAATTCTCGGCATCAGATCAACTGAGCTATTTAGCTGATAGAACAACGTGTCCAATTTTGTCTATCGGTCTAATTAGTCCCCATTTTTAATGCCAAGTCTTACTTTTTTTTTTATGGATGCGGGTAGGGTTTGGCTTTGTCGTTTGTAGCGAACAAAATAATTGTCACTCGTCTTATTTCGTGTGGTTTGCTTTGTGCATATTTTGCGAGAGATCGAAATATTGTTACCAATGTTCTTTATTTTTGAATAAATTATCACAATCTATTATAAAAAACCTTTCACTGTTTACAGATATTATTTGTTATTATGGTTTATCAAAACAATTATTTCGTTATAATATCATAGATTTATACGTAGTAGTTATTGTATAATATTGTAGAATATTATTTTTTGTAATTTTTGTTTTTTTTTTCATTAACTTGCAATTAAGCCCAGAATAATATCAATTAAAAATCTTACATATTGCAAAGAAAAAAGATAACAATTGATAAAAAAAGAAAAGAAACACCGCTCACGAGATTCGAACCCTGTCACTCTTATCTTGTCTTGCATTGATTTGCCGGTTACTACCGCAAGGCCAAGTTGATACTTAGAGAATTGGTCGAATTTTAAGTAAGGTTACCAAATGAAAATGAAATTAAAATGAAACAATTTATACAAAAATTACATTTTAATGATACAGAACATACAATTTTTGTTAGAAACGTCAAAAATATGAAAAGAAAATGGAAAATTATAAAAAACATGTAGTTTTGATCACCCAATCTCCAACGATCGCTGACAGGATTTGAACCCACATACATTGAGATAGGGGGATACTTAATTGTGACGCGCACTGTACCTACATCACACCTTAGATAAAAATAAAAATTTACTTAAATCCATCTTAGATCTATGAATCACAATAATATTAAAGATTCGAAAGTTTGGATAGATGCATGATTGTTAATTCTTCATGCCAAAACTTCTCCACAGATTGGGCTGAGATTTTGCATAAGTGTTCTTGACGTGAATAAAACATAGGCTTCCTTCTTATCTCAGTTTCCGAATGAAATAACCTTTTAACGTTTTCATAGAAACAAGGCGTGCGAAGCCGCTGGCTGAAACTAGTATCCAAAGATCAAATGTGTATAGATATCCGATTGGAATGGGTAGGTAATAGGTACAGAATGCCTCGTATTAGGTATGTACCTATGTATGGTTGGGTTTATGTTCCTTGGTACAGTAACCTTCAAAGTAATTAACCAAAAGGTGTACCCTTTTCTCTGACGCCTAACGTACAAGTTGTATTGACTTGACTTGACTTCTTTGTTATTGGCAATATGCGGCTGTTTTGTCACTTTTCTGCCAGTAATGTTTTCTTCGATGCTTATTTCCCATGCTACAATTTTACTTCGGTAAAAGTCATTGTCATTACTGTCAAACAACAGCTGACCTAGCTATGCTCGCTGTCAAACGTCAGCTGTCAGTCACAAACTCCATTGCAAAACATTCAAAAATCAATACAAAATTTCGTTTCGAATTATCGTAATTTCTCAAAAAAGTGTCGCAAAATGCACTTTGTCACTGTAATTTATGTGTTAACGTGATAATAAGCTTCATTTTAACCACAGTTTCAGTCACGAAACCTGTGTTTTTACGTTGTTATTCCTCTCAAAAGTTTCGTAACGCTTCAGCGAGTGTTTGGGTCGGAAATGTCGGCTTTGCCGTCGTATTTATATAAAAACAACTCATAATGGACCTTTCCCCGGACGAGGAAAACTTCCAAGGCCGTCTGCTGCATCAGGTATGAGCGTACAGTGAATAATTCGGGAGTTATCTAATATACGAAGTTGCATGTGTTTCGTAGGCTCCCAGTAGGCTGAACATGCGCAAAGAGGCTTTTATTGAAGTACGGCCTTCGCAACTATGCGGCAAAGCAGTCTAAAGTATGTAATTATGTGTCATTGTAGAGTAGGCTTGTCAATTATCTAGTAGGTACACAGCTGAACCAATATGTTGTCATAACATTAAGACTGCAGTGACTGATGCAATTTTGCTTACTACAGCCTAGGAAACACAGATTATTAATTTAATCTGTATTTCCTAGGCATGATTAATCAATGATAAACATTAAATTAGTTAAACACTTTTTCCTAAAAACTTGTTGACATAAAAAAATGCAACAAGTTTTTGAGTGTTAGTTTTTTTATTCTTTTAACTATCTCAGACTTTTGCCTGCAGATTTGCTTACATGACCTTTATTTAGATAAAAATGCAAGTAGTCTGATGGTCATACTTGAGATTAATACAAGAATAATATTCATTGTGTTTATAAAATACAGTTTGATAACACCCAAATGCAGTTAGCCAATAACACCTACCCACAAGTGACATCAGCATGCCACCTTATTTGTACATGAATATGTGTAGATAGAGCTTTATAGATCCAAAGATTGCATGTTTTCTGGTTCGAAACTTAAATCCTTAGTTAGATTTAACCAGATGGTTTTATAAAATACCAAGCAGTTACAATAATTTGTAAACAAGCATCGGATAATTAAGACAGTCCAGAGCACAAACACAACTGTTTCAGCGCCTTATATTTGGCTTATCTGTATGTACTTTGACATTCATAGATAAGTTGTTGTTAAGTTTAAAGTAATTTTCTATCGATACAGAAAGGTTTTGAGACCAGAGTTTTTCTATGAAATGAGGATGGCTCGCTACATAAAACAAAAATATTGTAAAACTTAAACAAATGTTGAGACCCATCGCGTCAGGGGTTTCCTAATCTGGGACGCCACTGTTCCTACCTACTATGATACCATAGAAGTGACTTTTAACTAGTCCTACATACCTACTATCCCCAGGCTGCGTTATGGGACAACCTGGAGCTCCTATCCGAGCTGATAGCAACCGGCGTGGAAGTCGAATCTCGCGACTCCCGCGGTCGCACGGCGCTTCACGCAGCCGCGCTGGCGGAGCGGAGTCGCTGCCTGGAGGCGCTCTGTGCTAGGGGGGCGGCCGTGGACGCAAGGGAGGACGAGGCTACGGGGGGCAAGGTGCGTGTAAAGTTAGTTAACGGTCCTCTCTGTTCCTTGCCGTAACGGTTGCCGTTGCTTTACGAGTCAAATAAGGGAACCTAGGGGAACCAGAGGAAGGACAGCAGCTTCTGTGTACTTTAAACACCTCTACTGCAGTCACCAGTCCTCCTGCCAAGCTTGCTGATCGTGGCACCCCCCATCCTCCCCCCTCCTTGTCGGGACGAGCAGTGGACGTCCACTGCATATATAGTATGTACGCTGATGTCGTAGGTGACATTCTTTAATTCAAATTCACAAAATTTATATTCTTATATTCTCGGTTGAAATTCTTGGTCTGTTCACAGACAGCCCTGCACGTAGCGGCGGAGCGAGGTCACGTAGAGAACATCCGGACGCTGCTGCAGGCAGGTGCCTCGCTAGAGGCCCTCGACGCCGGGGGGGTCTGCGCGCTTGTGCTGGCGGAGCGCCATGGACACAGGCATGCGGCGCGCGCGTTAAGAGAGGCCACAGGTATGCTATACATACAGGGGGACCTGTATGCTATATAGTGGCCCGCTTCTTTAGGAGGTGTGGGTGGGTGAGGCCGAAGCCAACAGCACAGACGTCCTTTATTTAATCTTATCTAAAAGCGAAGCCTTCTTTTTGTTAAATCCTGAAATTCGTTTAACTTTCCGAAACTTAATGCGTATAATAGACTTATATTTAGATACATATCTAACGCCGTTTATCCGCCGCCACGACGTCAACTAAACGTCAACGATAACGATATGATGGTGAAGTAGCATAGTACATTTACTTGAGGTTACTATGGCCGCCTGTCCACCGCACGCCCGTCATCCGAGAGACGTCATCGGGCCGCAGAAGATACGAGAAGTACGACGCGTTTGAACTCGGCCTGAGATTGTGACGGACCGATCATTTCTCTTAACGTCAGTCAACGGCGCGAACTCGTCAGTAGGCGAGGCCTAAATGTATGCTATCTCACCTGACATAGTTCCCTACCACGCGCGCTGGGATCAAACGCACAAAGATTCATTCCTGAAACGACTATCGACTTCACTATCGGCGATGATTGTGACTTGTATGATCGTCGGTCATCGGCAAGGTAATCGGCACGATTATCGTGCAAGCATCGACACTTAAGGTCATCGCCTTTGAACGTACAAAAGCTGAAGAAGAAATTGTCGCCGGTTCAACCTTGCCATTCCTCAAAAGCGACCGTGAACGACAGTTACAATAAACTGAAACCCGGAATCGTTACGGTACACACCAAACTTAATCGCCGTCGTGTCGTCTTGAACTCGGCTTTAAAATAATATCGTTCGCGGTGACGTCCCGGTGGCGGTGGACAAACGATCGACGTCACGTCATCCTGAACTCCGAACTACCAGAAAAATATCGTTATCGGTAACGTTTTGTTGACAGCGGCGGTAAACAAACGGCGTATGAAAGATTTTTTTTATTTTCTCGGACTAGTTCCGGAATGATTAAAATAGATACAAAATCCGATAAATTATTTTATTAAGGCAACGAACTTTGAACTCTATTAAGCTGAACTTTATGTCCATGAACTTTGACCTTAGTTATTAAAAGATGGCGAAAAACATTTTTAAACACTACGTAATTATGTATGTTTAAATAGCTTAAGATACCTACATTTAACTTCTCCTTTGTTATGGTGGGTGCGAACCTCTAAGCCTCCATACATTTAAATGAAATTATCGACCCAGTAATTGCAAGATTCTAAGCACTTCATGTAAATAATCTTAAAATATCTACTGTACTCGTGTATGTGTAACTCTGACTGTCTAAACATGTTATTTCCACAACTTCAAATAATTATATGTAATTCTATTTTAAATGTTGCGGTGAGTGTGAGAGTGTGAGAGAAGTGAGAGTAAAGACTCGGGGTTCCGCAGATTTATTTTTACCGACTTCAAGGAAGAGGTTCGACTGTATCATATAGGTATTTTTTATGTGTTTTCATAGATTTCCCCGTCAATAATGAATTGGTTTAAAAATATTTCGCTATTGTATATAGAATGATCCCGAATTGGTCACTAAAAATATATTCCTGAGGGATTCGTTTTTGTAAGGTACTAAGGAATTTGAAGTCGGTTATTAGTTTTTTAAATTTAAACTAGCAGCGCCTCGCGGTTTCACCCGCGTAGTTCCCGTTCCCGTGGGGATTTCGGGATAAAAAGTGAAGAAGCCTATGTGCTATTCCAGATATATAATCTACCTGTGTGCCAAATTTCATCTAGATCCGTTCAGCCGTTGCGCGGTTTGTAACGTTATTTTGCATCAGGCAATTTTTGTTGCCGACATTACAAAACTAGTTAGCCAATTTTGCGGCCGACAGTACGCGATAAGAATACAATAGAGAACAAAAGACCGAAATCATAACAGAAGCCCCTATTGGTCGAGAGAATCACGCGATGTGGTGTGCCTACGTCATCGGCGAGCGGCGCGATGTGATTCCTTGGTTCTCACAGTTGCTTAAATAGGCCCGCGCACCGTAGCCGCCACCGATTCAATAATAAATCTCAAAAGGAGACGTACGTGTCTCCGCTCTCGCCTAGGTGTACCTAGATTTCAATTTATAAACCAATGTAGCTTCTAGCTACCGAAGTCATTTTAACTTCAGTTAATAAGTGAATTAAAATCCCAAATTTGGTAAGTGCACACGATTATTAATACAGCTGTTAGGAATTGTGTTAGGCATTCCAATCTTATTTTGTGTATTTTTGTGTCTAGGATATCATTTCATTGTTTGTGCCTTTATTCACAGAACCTAGCTTTTGTACCTAGATAGGTAATCAAATCACGCAGCAGCATCATATTGCACGCCATACCTAAATACCTATTGTTTTCTCTTACGCTTGCATTAGCGCCTTACGCTATTATTGCATTTTTATTTCATTGCATAACTGTCTTGTTCTTACGCTAGCCATTTAAGCTGTGCCTAGGTACCCTACCTACCTACTTTTATTAAGCTAGCAAACATGTATATGCCTACCTACTTTTATTAGCTAGCACTCATACAAGATTGTATCTACCTGCATACATGCTTATGTAGGTACGCTTCATGGTACTTAAATTAATTGTAAACTCCGAACTGCTTGACCTGTAATTGACTGCCGCACATCATACGATCATTCATCCGGCCTCCCTCTAAGTAGCTTGGTATCACCGGCAGCGGTCAAGAACGGGCATCATGAAAATCGGCATATTTTATAACAGAAACATTGATTCCAGGGTGCTACGCTTGGGCCAGGGTGTATGGTCTCCTTGTTGTACACTTGGACTGGCGCTGCGAACTCCCTCGGTGGACGTGGGACGCTATTCTTTCCCGTCGCCGACATTAAGGACTTCGCCGCCTCCTTGTTGATGAAACACCTACCTACTCAGCGCTCCCCTAGTTCCGGACCTACGGCCTGCGCTACACAAGCCTCCGCTACAGGGAAGTGCCGTTAAAAGTGACAAGCGAATATTAAGCGGGCCATTTGAACTCACTACCTACTTACTTTAATAAATATTTTATGTTAACGTCCCTATCGTCTTGTTCATTTCAAACCCACGATAGGGCTACCCGTTACACGTTCCAAAAACACATTCTCTGTCCCGCTCTTAGGAATGCGAAATCTTATGCCTGTCCTTTTCTCTCTTTTATCTCTTTAGCTCTTACGTCCTAAACTTGCCTCCACAAAACGAGGGGGTTTTGCTACAATCAGCACGTTCATCAGCCGGTTACTAAAACACACAGAAGGAGCTGCTGTCCATCCTCCAGTAGATTCCTTTAGTCTGTGAACATTCATGGGCTGAGCTGGAGGGTTGTCTTTCTAGCTACGGTACCCTAAAATCTCTTTATACTGACTATTTGTTACTCTACAAGTGTGCATGTACGACCTACATGGTAACCGGTATTTATTTTGTTTAATCTTTTTATGTAAATAGATAAAGTAACGTTTTAAAAGCGTCTTGAATTAAACATTGTGTTTTAATGTTTAAAGAATGCAGTTGTTCGAGGTGTGGCAAATTAAATTATGTAGATAAATAGTTTAGAAGAACAATGACACATGGTTTTAAGATAGAAACTAAGTAAAGCGCTCTATTTGACGACCTCTGTGGCGCGGGCGCGGTGGACGAAGGTCTGCCTGCGACGCAGGAGGTTGCGGGTTCGATTCCCGCCACGGGACAAATGTGTGTACGATCTGCAGATCTGTTCAGGGTGTTCTGGTCGTTTTCTGTGTATAATAAAAATATCTATCTATGTATTGTATTGCTTTATGTATACCAGTTATCTAGTACCCATAACACAAGCTCCGCTTAACTTGGGGTTGGATAATGCTGTGTGAATTGTCCAGCATTATTTATTATTATTATTTGTGAAAGAACATTTGGTATTTTAAGATTTTTACATCGATTACCTCACTTATGCAAATTGTTGGTTGCAGATTTTTTAACCGACTCCAAAAAGGAGCAGGTTATCAATTCGTCTGTATGTTTATTTTTATGTATGTATGTTACTTGATATCTCCGTCAATGGTTGACCGATTTTGGTGATACTTTCACTATTGTATAGTATAGGGATTGATCCCGAGGTGGTCCCATAAAATGGCGATTTCCGAGGGATGACTATATCATCATCATCAACCTATATTAGTCCACTGCTGGACATAGGCCAGATATATAGATGACTATACATCTATACTAATAATATTAAAAAGAGGTAAAGTTTGTGAGTTTGTGATGTTGTAGCTTTCAGTTAGTAATTTTTATAGTTTCTAGGGTTCCGTAGTCAACAAGAAACTCTCATAGTTTGGCCCTGTCCGTCTGCTACTTTACACCTATTGCGTAACATTAGGACACTCGATCTCTCGCCATAGCTACAGCTCGCAGGTTGCTTGGTGTAAACTTGACATTGACCGCTACCGCAAGAGTGGTGCTACTGCCAGCGGGGACGGTGTCACAATCCGCTTGCGGCTATAATCGCGAAGATGGGGTGGTATTTAACTTATTTATTTTTACCCGACTACCAACAGGGGAGGGTTATGAGGTTAGCACCCTATGTTTGTATGTATGTGGCCGATTTCTTTGTTCCCACGTAGCGCTAAAACTACTGGTTCGATTTCAACAAATTATGTATCGATTGATTCGTCTCAATACCCCGATGGTTATAGGCTATAGGATTTAGGGCTCCGACCCCGAATAAGCCTTCAAAACGCGTATTAAAGTTTAGGTAGCCGCAGGCTGCTGCCCCATAGAGAAAAATTACAATACCTACGACCTATTTTCATTTTCAACTCTATGCCTATCAAATATGACCGATATGTCATTCTATTTTGTCAATGTATTTGTTTCAAACTTTTTACCCGACTACCAACAGGGGAGGGTTATGAGGTTAGCACCCTATGTTTGTATGTATGTGGCCGATTTCTTTGTTCCCACGTAGCGCTGAAACTACTGGTTCGATTTCAACAAATTATGTATCGATTGATTCGTCTCAATACCCCGATGGTTATAGGCTATAGGATTTAGGGCTCCGACCCCGAATAAGCCTTCAAAACGCGTATTAAAATTTAGGTAGCCACAGGCTGCAGGCCCCATAGAGAAAAATTACAATACCTACGACCTATTTTCATTTTCAACTCTATGCCTATCAAATATGACGTATCGGTCACGTCATTCTATTTTGCCAATGTAAATGTTTCAAACTTTTATAACTTTCACGTAGTCGGGTTGTAGTTTTTAACTTTATCTTGTATAACTTTCACGTAGTCGGGTTGTAGTTTTTTAACTTTATCTTGTTAAACAATTGGGACAGCTAGTCCAATAACGTTATCTGAAATTAGTATGACATGTCACAGTAAAGTAAATCATAATATTTGTTTTTCTTACAGTAGTATTATAAATGCGAAAGTTTGGATGTTTAGATTGATTTTTCTTACCTCTTCACGCCAAAACTACTGAACAGGATCGGGCTGAAATTTTTCTTACCGGTAGTTCTAGGTCTGGAATAAATCATAGGCTACAATGCAACATACGTTTTATCCCATAAATCAGTTCTCATGGGATGGAAATAAACTTAATCAACGCGTGAAGCCACGCAGAAGCTAGTAAATTATAAGATAAACGTAAATAAATTTGAGAAAAATGAAATCCATTTAGTATATATACATTTCTGAGGTCTTTAGACAACTTTGAAACTACTGATCCCGTTGGGCTGAAATTCAGCAGAAATGTAGTCGAAATACATTATAGTGTAATGCTACTTTTTCATGCATACCGGATAAACGTGAGAAGCTACGGACAGGAGCTAAATATATAAATATTGCTGGACAGTTCACACAGCATTATCTAGCCCCAAGCTAAGCAGAGCTTGTGTTATGGGTACTAGATAACTGATATACATAATACAATACATTACATAGATAGATAGATAGCTAGTTAAGAGCTATAGTACAACGGGCAATTTTTTTTTTTCATAAGTGGTAGCGTTTTCCGCTCGCCCGCGGTGAATCTCACCACGCCTTACATTCCGATCTACTATAATTCAGTACCAAACCCGCGTCGGCGCCGGCCGCATCGTATTACGTGAATCTATCGTTTTTAACGTAGTTAAATGATATTCCGGTTTGTACAACGAACCTGCTGTTTCAAATGTAGCTGTAATTATGTTTAATTGTTGCGAAAATCAAAGATAAAGTTAAATCGTGATGTTTTTCTGATAGAGCAAGTTTAAAAAACTTTTCTAGGATTTGAAAACTTAATAAGTATAAATAAAACTTAAGGTGCCGATGAGGTATGATAAGGAAACTAATAAACAAATAAACAAAGTCAAAAAACATTCAAACATCTAAGTGCTTTAGACCTTACAGGATTCTTGGAAACGTCACAAATTTAAAATTACATAAATAAAACAATAGATAGAAATAGATTTTCGTTTTAGTCTTTTTAAGGTAAAGTAAAGAAGCGAACAAGAAACATTTAAGTTATAACTAACCTTAAATAGAAAATGCTGTAGAACCCGCACAGTATCATCTAGCCCCAAAATACGCAGAGTTTGTGTTAGATACTTTAATAGCAGTGATTGGAAATAATATATAAGTACATTTTTTTTTATAGTCGATAGACCTATGTTTGACCACAATCTCACCTGATGGACATTTCAAACAAATCGGCAAAATCCTAAGTGACATCTAGGTACTTTTATTGGATTATGGATTTTTCCAATTACAATTTGATTGTTTCGACAACACTAAAAACCGGCCAAGTGACAGTCAGACTCACGGACGAAGGGTCCCGTACTACCTACATTATCTATAAAAACGGCAAAAAAGCACCCTTAATATTTATTTTTAAGGTAAAGGTTTCTTGTTCCCTTCTTTACTTTACCCTAAAAATTGAAGTGAACAAAAGTCAGTGATCACTTTATTTCCTAGTTTTACTTATGTAATCTGAATTTTTGTGACGTGTCCAAGAGTCCTCTAAGGTCTAAAGGAAATAAAGCATTTTGATGTTCGCTGGTTTTATTGTTTGTAACCGGAAACACTCGAGCGAATTCTCTGACCGAGGCTTATCTATCCAGGTACCTCTCAGCCTGTAAGCACCTACTGCTGGGTGTTGGTTTCCTCTCATTTGTATCATAAAATGTATAATGTAAAATTTTACTTGTCTAAGTGCTTATTTTAAAGCCCAAAGAAAAAGTTACCTAGCTATTCAAAATTCAAAGTGCTTTATTTCCTTTAGACCTTACAGGACTCTTGGACACGTCACAAAACTCAGATTACATAAGTAAAACTAGGAAATAAAGTGATCACTTTGATTTTCTGTCTACTTCAATCTTTTTAAGGTAAAGTAAAGAAGCGAACAAGAAATTTTTACCTTGTTAGAGTGTTAGTTTTCGAGTTGGAGCAAAACTCGTCCCAAGCTTTTTTATCCTCTAGATAATCTGATATTTTATAGTAGGCCTTTTTACAAAGGACATGTTTGACAATTTGTTTGAATTTATTTATTGACAATTTTTGCAACTCACTTGGAGTTTTGTTGTAGAAGCGTATACATTGCCCTTTAAAAGATACGTTTTTATATTATATACAATTTATATTTATATTTGTATAAGTATTGAAATCAGAAAACGATACCGTTGATTGCTCGGAGAAAGTATGGCTCCTCTCATTGATTTTCAATAAGAGAAGCGATGATTTCTTGTATTTAGATCTTAAATTACCTCAGATAAATAGTGAAATGATATAGATAGAATAAGAAAAAGAAATTTTTATTGGTTCACTATACACAAGAAAATACAGTGCTATAAGAGAATGAATCATAAAACAATGTGAGACCAAAAGGCTACCACTCAGCGTGTGCTGCAGGGGCTCGGGGAGCACTGCAGCGCTGGTCTGTAACTCTTAAGAGGGTGCAATGTGCGCTATTTTGTGAAAAGGAGAGTCGGTTAGTCATAGGACTTTGCGTTCATAATGTCAATTTCAAAAAATCTTTATTTATGAAATTAAGTAACACGAGTAATACAAATCCAGTGTACATTCATCTTAGACAATATTAAACATAAATGTAAACACGTTTATAAGCGCTATGCGCTTTTTCATAAAAGCAGGACAAAGTATAAGGTTTTGGAACGGCGTAAGCGCAAAAATAAAGTTTTTGCTTATTTACAAGAAAACTACACAACTTATGAAGAAACTGGTTCTAAGATCCAAGTGATAAGTAATTACCTACGAATTAAAACATAAATAATTCTAATAGACCGCAGAGTTCCTGAGATCTCGACCAAATTATGTGCAAAACATGTGCACTTTCATATTTTTTATCTCTCTCAATATTTTCACGTTCGTGGATCCAAAGAGCAAATGTGGTTTTTACTTCGGGGATTCCGTGTGTACTATATCTAGTTTTACAAAGTTTCCGCAACACTAATCAGATATAACTAAATCCAAGTTTGCGTGTGTATTAGCAAATTTCATCAATAATTGCATATCTCCACGCTTCTTTGAACATCGGGGTTAGCACTGCTACAAGCTGTAAAAATATACCTTCTACTACTGGTACAGGAGAAAGTTTGAGAAGAGAAGATACTGATAAAAGAGCCACCGGCGCTATACTCCGTAAGAGGTCCCAAATATTTTCGGTTGAAGCGACCAAGGTTTCGTGGCTTAGTTAATTAGAGCACACCCGTACTGAGGGTGGGGCGCGGGTTCGAGTCCCGCCGAAACCGAAATTTTTGGGAACTTATTTCATTTATTAGAGATACCCAGAGTCCGGGTAAGCACTATAACAAAAAAAACCTTAAGATACTGATAGACGTCTAAATTCTGTACGAATTTTGATATAATCGGTACTTCCATACTAATATTTTATATTCAAAAGTAACTGTCTGTCTGTCTGTTATCTTTTTACGTCTTAACCGCTGAGCGGATCTTAATGAAATTTAGCTGAGAGGTAAATGGTATCCCGAGGACGGACATAGTCTACTTTAAAAGCGAGAAGCCGCGATAGGCTTTTTTAAAGAAAAGCTTTTATTCAATAATTTAGCCCGTTTAAAAAAACTATAAACCGACTCCAAATTTCTGTAAATAGTATTCATGTATATCTCGAATTGTCACGTTAGGTGGTTGCTAGGGTGGCTTTTTAAGTTTTACGGGATAAATATGAATCCCTCGGGAATAAAATGTATATGAGACCACCTTGGGATAATTCTCTATACAATAGTGCAAGAATTATCAAAATCGGACTACTCTATAAAAAGTTACGCGTGGTCTAACATACAAAAAAATGTATACGCGTGGTCTAACATACAAAAAGTTACGCGTGGTCTAACATACAAAAAGTTACGCGTGGTCTAACATACAAAAAAATGTATACGCGTCGACTTGAGAACCTCCTTCCTTTTTTTCGTCGGTTGAAAATAGCTTCTGCCCGCGGCATCGCTCTCGTTTTCCGGGATAAAAAGTAGCCTATGTCCGTCCCCCGATACCATCTATCTTCCTGAACCCAAATTTCATTAAGATGCGTTCAGCCATTTAGACATGAAATGGTAACAGACAGACAGATTAACTTTCTATTTTATAATAATTAAGTATGGATTCAGACTTTACTCGACGTCGTTTCATTTATTAGTTCCTATGGCCTCCCGCCGGCTCCATCATGAGGACCCTGGTCATAGACCAATATGCTTTCGAAGAGAAATCCAACAAAATCAAAATCAAAATTCTTTATTTCCATAAATACAACAAGATAAAGTTAAAAAAACTACAACCCGACTACGTGAAAGTTATAAAAGTTTGAAACATTTACATTGACAAAATAGAATGACGTATCGGTCATATTTGATAGGCATAGAGTTGAAAATGAAAATAGGTCGTAGGTATTGTAATTTTTACCCGACTACCGACAGGGGAGGGTTATGAGGTTAGCACCCTATGTTTGTATGTTTGTATGTTTGTATATTTATATGTTTGTATGTATGTGGCCGATTTCTTTGTTCCCACGTAGCGCTGAAACTACTGGTTCGATTTCAACAAATTATGTTTCGATTGATTCGTCTCAATACCCCGATGGTTATAGGCTATAGGATTTAGGGCTCCGACCCCGAATAAGCCTTCAAAACGCTTATTAAAGTTTAGGTAGACGCAGGCTGCAGGCCCCATAGAGAAAAATTACAATACCTACGACCTATTTTCATTTTCAACTCTATGCCTATCAAATATGACCGATACGTCATTCTATTTTGTCAATGTAAATGTTTCAAACTTTTATAACTTTCACGTAGTCGGGTTGTAGTTTTTAACTTTATCTTGTTCTCTATGGGGCCTGCAGCCTGCGGCTACCTAAACTTTAATACGCGTTTTGAAGGCTTATTCGGGGTCGGAGCCCTAAATCCTATAACCATCGGGGTATTGAGACGAATCAATCGATACATAATTTGTTGAAATCGAACCAGTAGTTTCAGCGCTACGTGGGAACAAAGAAATCGGCCACATACATACAAACATACAAATATACAAACATACAAACATAGGGTGCTAACCTCATAACCCTCCCCTGTTGGTAGTCGGGTAAAAATGTACACTTAGAAAAGGTCAAATTCTTAAAATAAAACACTGACACGGAAATAAAGTGGTACTTTTGATTTCTGTCGCTTCGGTATGTAGACTAAAGTAAAGAAGCGACTAAGAAACCTTTAGCCTGTTAGTTGTTACTGACCTAAACTCGACCTACGACGTTTCATTTCGTTGAGCGCTACATGGGTACATTGAATCGGCTACATGATTTACTATACATACAAACATACATAGGGTGCCAACCGCATAACCCTCCTTGGTAGTCGGGAGCTCGCAAGACATCCTGAGATCAATTGCTAATCGCCAATTGAAGTCAATTGACCTACTGAGTACTGGCTACTAGTTCACTAGTAGATGCCACGGACTTCGCTCATAATCCTGCATGAGAGCTACATACAAATGGACTAGGACAAAAATCAAAATCAAAAATTACTAATACTTAGAAAAGGTCAAATTCTTAAAATAAAACAGTGACACGGAAATAAAGTGGTACTTTTGATTTCTGTCGCTTCGGTATGTAGACTAAAGTAAAGAAGCGACTAAGAAACCTTTAGCCTGTTAGTTGTTATTTTTCGAGTTGGAGCAAAACCCGTCCCAAGCTTTTTTATCTTCTAAATAATCTGATATTTTGTAGTAAGCCTTTTTGCACAGAAAAGTTTTGTAAATTGGTTTGAATTTATTATTGATAGATTTTGCAACTCACTAGGAGTTTTCTTGTAGACAATGGACATACATACAAAATCATATAGACGTAACACCTTGAGGGCGACCTTGCACAGATAATTAAGCTCTGGCTAATCCCACACTTGTGAGGCTTAAACCAGCGGTGGTTTGGTGACCTTCGCTCCCAAGGGCGTGGGTTCGATCTGGTTAGTGAAATGTCTTACGTAATTATGTTAATTTATCTTTATTTCGAGTTTGTGACTCCATTTTAGGAGAGGTTTATGTTCCTTATGTAAATAAATGTCTAAACAGTCTATAAAACTTTAATTCAATTATATTTATAGCTCTGCTTACTTTGATTTGGTCAATTTTGTTATTAATTTAGGGCTAAGTCGATGATGATATAATTTGAGTGTTATGAAAAAACAAATAAAACCGACCGAGTGCGAGTCGGACTCGCGCACGAAGGGTTCCGTACCATCTCACTAATATTATAAACGTGAAAGTTTAGATGGATGGATGGATGGATAGATAGATGGATGGATGGATGTTTGTTCCTTTATCACGCCAGAACGGCTGAACGGACCTGGATGAAATTTGGCACAGAGATGGATTATAGTCTGGAATAGGACATAGGCTACTTTTTATCCCGAAATTCCTACGGGAACGGGAACTACGCGGGTGAAACCGCGAGGCGCTGCTAGTTATCTATAAAAACGGCAAAAAAATCACGTTTGTTGTATGGGAGCCCCCTTCAATATTTATTTTATTCTGTTTTTTACCCGACTACCAACAGGGGAGGGTTATGAGGTTAGCACCCTATGTTTGTATGTTTGTATGTATGTGGCCGATTTCTTTGTTCCCACGTAGCGCTGAAACTACTGGTTCGATTTCAACAAATTATGTATCGATTGATTCGTCTCAATACCCCGATGGTTATAGGCTATAGGATTTAGGGCTCCGACCCCGAATAAGCCTTCAAAACGCGTATTAAAGTTTAGGTAGCCGCAGGCTGCAGGCCCCATAGAGAAAAATTACAATACCTACGACCTATTTTCATTTTCAACTCTATGCCTATCAAATATGACCGATACGACATTCTATTTTGTCAATGTAAATGTTTCAAACTTTTATAACTTTCACGTAGTTGGGTTGTAGTTTTTAACTTTATCTTGTTTAGTAATAAATCTCACTATCTCACTAATATTATAAACGTGAAAGTTTAGATGGATGGATGGATGGATAGATAGATGGATGGATGGATGTTTGTTCCTTTATCACGCCAGAACGGCTGAACGGATCTGAATGAAATTTGGCACAGAGATAGATTATAGTCTGGAATAGGACATAGGCTACTTTTTATCCCGGAATTCCCACGGGAACGGGAACTACGCGGGTGAAACCGCGAGGCGCTGCTAGTAGTAAATAAATCATGATTGTTGTATGGGAACAACAAACATGATTTATTTGCTCGTTTTTTTTCGAATTTGATATAGGTAACAGGTAGACGCTTGAAATATTCACAATATATTTAGTTCTTATATTCACTTTAAAAAAAATTAAGTTAAATTAATACAATAATTGAGTTATATAAATCAATGAAATGACTTTATACCAAGTGATATAAAATCTGTACCTAAGTGATAACTTGCAAATGGACAACACAATAAAACTAGACATGCGATGCGACACCAATAGCCATAAACCAGTGAAAAACACATCATGCCTATAAAACGGTCCTTCTCCCTGCGGGTCCGCAAGCCTAAGGCCTCCCACACACAGCCGGCCCCGCGGGAGGCCCCTGCGCGGCTGCAAGTTACCGCTGAGGAGGTGACGGGGGCCCTTGAGGCGGATGAGGCGTATGATGCCTCGCATTACTTCTTCGATGATGTACGGGATCCTTGGAGGGAAGGAGGTAAGGGTTTGCACAGAAAATGGATTTTAAAGCCCCAAATAAATAGTAGGTACCGCGAGAAATGGAGCACCGGTTTCTTTTGCAGAAGTTGACACACTTAGAATCTCACTAATATTATAAACGTGAAAGTTTAGATGGATGGATGGATGTTTGTTCCTTTTGGCACAGAGATAGATTATAGTCTGGAATAGGACATAGGCTACTTTTTATCCCGGAATTCCCACGGGAACCCACGCTGCTAGTAGTTTTTAAAGCAATTACTAATTATTTAGTATAATAAAAACCTGAAAGTTGCCTCTGATATGTCATATTTGGTTATTTATTTAGAGCCATAGTATTATACTCCGACCAGGTGGGATGGCGATTTGCGAAAGACTTATCCAGCATCCAGCATCTGCTGGCAGATGCTGGATGCGGCAAGCTGAAGACAGGGCGCGATGGCGCTCATTAGGGGAGGCCTATGTCCAGCAGTGGACTGATATAGGCTGATGATGATAATTATACTTTGGGTTTAATAACACTCTGGTGATCACGGCATCCAGGGACACCTCATATTTTATCAAAATGAGTCCATCCGAACGAAAGCGACAGCTAAAGGAACCTACACACACGCATGTGAAACTATTTTCGGAATCCAAGTACGTAAATCCTAAAGAGTCGGAGTTCCGTACCCAAAGGGTAAAACGGGACCCTATTACTAAGCCTCCGCTGTCCGTCTGTCACCAGGCTGTATCTCATGAACCGTGATAGTTAGTCAGTTGAAATTTCCAAAGATGATGTATTTCTGTAGCCGCTATAACAACAAATAACAGAATAAAATAAATATTTAAGGGGGCTCCCATACAACAACCCAAACACAACAACCCACACACAATCACAAACGTGATTTTTCTGCCGTTTTTATAGATAATGGTACGGAACCCTTCGTGCGCGAGTCTGACTCGTACTTGGCTGGTTTTATTTAGATGAGCGAATATCAAATCCTTGTTACCTGGGTTCGCTAGTTATCTAAATGTCTTAACTTTACTCAATATTTTGATCTCGTTGTCCACAGACGCCCTAGAACGCGAGCGCCTATCCCACCACGCAGCCCTAAGAGAGTTGGTCACTAGGGGCGACACCAGCGCCCTCAAGTCTCGACTGACGGCCCTGGGGGCCTCTGCTGGGCTGATCGTGAATCTGACGCCGGGGGGCGCCAACACTCTGCTCTATGTGTGAGTAGCTATGCCTACTCGATTCTAGAATAAATAAATAAATAATGCTGGGCAATTCACACAGCATTATCTAGCCCCAAACTAAGCAGTGCTTGTGTTATGGGTACTAGACAACTGATATACATAATACAATACATAGATAGATATTTTTTATTAAACATAGAAAACGACCAGAACACCCGGAGCAAATACCTGCAGATCGTACAAATATTTGTCCCAAGGCGGGAATCGAACCCCCAACCTCCTGCGTCGCAGGCGAACCTTCGCCCACCGCGCCACAGAGGTCGTCAATCAGAATACAAGATAGTTGTAGTTAACAAAGACATTTATGAAATATCGATCGATCTAAACCATGTTCTCTCTCTCTCTCTCTCTCTTCCAGCGCCTGCGAAGCCGGCCAGACCCAGATCGTTTCTCTCCTTCTCTCTCACGGCGCGGACGGGCGCGCGCACTCTGTCACCCGCTATTCGCCTCTTTACATCGCATGTTACCACGGCCACGGACAGATAGCTAAACTGCTGCTGTCTCACTTCCCCCAAGCAGCGCAGGTAGGTGCGACAGAGACAGACGTAATATCTTCTCTGCAACTCTTTGAAAATAGCACGGAATATTTCTGTAGTTAGAAGAATTTTTGATAACCTACCCAAAAAGAACCTAACCATGAGTAGCGGAAAATGTTTATGGAGTAAATTTAGAACCCACATTATTTTTGTAACTAGATGACACTACGGATGTAAGCGGGTTAACTACGAACCTTATTTGTGTTGGAAGAACACCAACGTTTCATCCCTTAACGAGGGACTTCTTCAGGGTGAGTGCGGTTCTAGGCGCGCGCGTTCCGCGTCCCTCCGAGCACTGCGCGCTGTCGCTCGCTGCGCACGAGCCGGGAGCGCCGGAGGCGGGGGTGGTGGGGGGCGCGCTGCGTAATGAATTCGTCAAACTACGATAGTTTTTATAGTAAAATAGATGACACTAGTAAAGTTGCGCCACGTTTAAAATTGCGGAGCACAAAAATCCAATTACAAAATCCGTCCGATAGAAAAAAGTTTGTCCACCGAAAATGGAAGCTTATAGTATAACATACAGCCTTAAACTGTGCGGGAGAAGTCCTCAGCAACATATATATTTCAGGAAGAAACAGTGGAAAAATGGCTGCCACTCCACGCGGCCTGCATCGGCGGACATGCGTCTGTAGTCTCTCTTCTCCTAGACTATTCTTACCCGGAGACTGTGCTTAATACTTACAGGTAACACACACACACGCAACCACAGCCTAAAACACACATACACGATCACACACATTAACTTTTATACACTTAATATTGATTTTAAGTTGCATTGTGGCGACATCTACCGCCTCTCAAAGTAGGTAAAGGGGTTAGGTCGTTTAACAACAAGCAGTATTATTGATAGTTCACTATAAACTTTCAAAGACATCTCCTAGATGGCGCTATAATAAACTTTGTAATGCAGAAAGTCCAGGTGGTTTATACAAATGTTTTTCCTTTTCCAGTGACGCGCGCGGCGAATGGCAGTACGACGCAGCATTTGACGTGAACGCGCGCGACGCAAGCGGGCAGACAGCACTCCACGTGGCCTGCAGCCTCGGTCATCTGCCGTGTGTCGCTGCCTTGCTAGAGCACACGCGCCCCTGTCGCACCACTGACGACTGCAGACAGGTCACACTGACAGACTGAGACAGTTCACACTCAGGTCTTATGAGACATTAGTTGCAAATACATGTCTCTGAATGTATGCCCCGCATGACTCAAAAGTACAAGAGACTCTAAAGTACATCTGACTCATAACTTTTGAGTACGGACGACTCATGACGTCGGAATTAAATCGAGCATTATTGTAGACACGTTTGCCGTATGGGCTTAGAATTCTAACCATCCCAACACGTCACGCGGCGGGTATCCCTAAAGACAACAGGCATATTTTCTGACGGACTGGCAGCAGCGCCTGCTGCAGAACAGATCCAGCACCGAATTTCGATCCTCAACCCGCAAGCGCCGCAGCGTGGGGATTATTGCATTAACCCCTAATGATAGTCCCATGTAGGCTAGGGACCGATGTCTAGCTGTGGACTAGCATAGGATGAAGATGTATTCCCGTCACCACTATAACGAAACTATGTTTGTGTTTTCCAGTGCTCGGAGCCTCCCTCCCCGCGTCCCGCAGCGCTCAGCCCCCTCCGCAGCGGGATCTCGCTGGGAATACATGCTATAGTCAGCAAGTTAACGGGGGCTAACGTAAGTCAACAACCTCCGATGAAAGATCTGAGTCTTTAGTTAGGTTTGACGATAGTATCAAGACATCTACATCGTCGAGATGTCTTCATTTTTTATGGGATTTCCGTAGTTCCATGTCCGTGAAATAGAGGCCGCTGCACCAAATTCATAGAAAAATGAAACGTTACGATGACGTCTCACTCACGGCTCAATCATGGCAGTTATATGTTTTTGTGGCAATTTTTTTTATTTATACTATATATGCAGCCTGTGTCTTGGGGATGCTTCCGACTGGTATTGATATGGATCAGTTGAGCTACCTGTAGATTATAATAAAACACTGTTTTTACCGGATTGATCGCGTATATTTTATATTTGTTTATAACCTGACGTTTCGGAGGCTTTTCAGCTTCCATGGTCACAGGCAGACTGAGGTGACATTTGTCTTTACAAGTAATTTGAATTTTACATATCTACCGTCAATTATACAAATTTAATTATAACGTTCCGTATGTACGCAGTAATCACTAACAGTGTCTTGATGGGTTGTAGCTATGGATTGCTGGGTGTGGGACCTGACTCGATGTAGGACTGGATCCCAAGCGGCAGGTACTCTCCAACCATCTTCTCTATTGAAATTATTCGGATGTTTTTGAATTTCAATTGCTTCTCGGAGCATTCTAGGAATGAAACGGTTTTCTCTAGCTAGTATTTGAGCTTTGTCGAAGCGAAGAAAATGACCGGCGTCCAGTGAATGTTCATAGACTACAGACTTTGACGACCGTTTGTGTTTGACGTCAGCTATGTGCTCTTTTAATCGAGTGGCTATACTTCTTTTTGTTTGCCCTATGTAACATGAGCCACATTCACAGTCAATTTTATAAACACCAGCATCTTCAAAGGGGACTTTACACTTGACTGGTCTTAGAAATTGTTGAATCTTCTTGTGCGGCTTGAAATAAGATTTAATCGAAGCTCGTTTTAGGATTCCTTCAATTTTGTCTGTGATTCCCTTGATGTAAGGAAGGATAGCTGGGGCTCGCTCAACTGTGTGTGGCTTTGGGCGGCTTCTGTGAGGATGGCGTGGAGTTTGAAGTTTATTACTCCGGAGAACTTCATGGATGTGCTTCAGCTCTCCTGCTAGATGGTGCTCGTCACAGATGCCGTGGGCTCTCTGCAATAAAGATTTACCAACAGTAGCTAACTGACATGGGTGGTGATGAGAATCACCATTGAGGTACCTATCTGTATGGGTTGGTTTTCTATAAACTGAATGTCCAAGTGATTTATCCAGGTTTTTTATTATTAAAGTGTCTAAGAAAGCTAATTTATTGTTTTTCTCAATTTCTATTGTAAATTTTATTTTAGAGTGGATGGAATTTAAATGGGAAAGAAATTCAGTTACTTTATTTTTTGGTAATATTACAAAGGTGTCATCAACGTACCTTTTGTAGATCTTCGGTGCTACCGGAGCACTAAGCAGGGCTTTCTCCTCAAAGTCTTCCATGAAAATATCGGCGACTACTGGAGAGACTGGTGAACCCATAGCAATACCGTCGATCTGATTATAGAAGTCATTATCCCACATTAAGTAACCACTGGTGAGACAATGTTCTAATAGGTCCGCATATTCTATTGGTAAGTCTTTTTCTGTTAGCTTTCTTTTGACGATTTCGATGCATTCTTAAATAAAACAGTGTTTTATTATGAGTTCTCGCGAAAATAACCTTAGAATATACTACCTGTAGATTGTTTGCAACAGTCTGCAGTTACAATTATTTCAATTGTAAATACTAGTTTTAATTTAATTATATTATTTGGTTGTAATTTATACTGGCTTTTGACGTTGTTTAAGAAAACTGGCTAATCAGTTTGAAATGATGTAAAAACCCAAAGTTTGCTCAATGGTTTTTTTTACTTAGGACAACTTTGAGCAACAAGTATTTTCTAGACCTTTGTGATCCATCGCCAAACGTAGACCTTCGTTTGGCGATGGATCACAAATCGATAAAAAATGAAAAACTTCAAGAACTTTATGACCTTATTCCAGCGTACAAATTCGTCCACGTCAGTGCGCAAACTCCGTCCAGTGCGAGTTGATTTGGTTCTACTAGCTCCTCCTCCGATCGGATCCACTCATACGGTTAGTACTTACCCATAGATTTTATAAATTAATCATATTTTTTTTTAGCGCAGCATAATTAAATTTTAAGACGTGAGTCAAACGTACTTTTGAGACTTAAAATACGTTTGAATCATTACAATTTCACATTGTAATGAGTCAAACGTACCTTAAGTATCCTTGATTTTTTTTACTTTTAGCATATTGATTTATCTTCGTGGATACGGTACGGTACAAGGTCCAATTACACACTAGGAAGACATCATCATAATAGCAGGAACGTGCGTGACTCATGTCCTTAAAGTACGTTTGACTCATCGTTTACAGGTATTTGTTTCTCAGAACTCGCATCTTTATGACCTATTAGACCTTCGTGATACACCATCTTCACTTTCCATCAGGTGAGATTGTGGTCAAACGAAGGCCTATAAAAAAAAACTTACAACTGGTAAATAAACCATCACACACAATATTTGACTGAACAATTTACACATGACTTACTGGTGTTACTTACTGACTCCCATTTCTAGATACTGTGAAGTCATTCAGCAATGATCATGTCTTCTTTCCAGCCATCATCAACATCAGACGTCAAAGATCGCCGTCGCTCGCGCAGCGCGTCTGCAGTCTTGCACACCGAGAGTAGCGGACGGCAGAGCGTGTCGCCTTCGCCTAGCCGGAGTAGCTATAACGATGATAGTAAGCATGGCGGTGGCGGTCGCCGCCTAAGAATCGACCACTCCAACTCAGCCCGTAGAGGTCATAAATGCCGCATTGATAGACGATAAGCAGCTTCTTCCTTTAAATTTTACATATATTTAATATACTTGAACTCGCGTCAAAAATGCCAATTGAAATGTAATCGTCCTATTTGATAAATATCGATGCAGCGGCTCGATGTTTCGAGTAAAACTGTCGAGGGATTTTGATTTTATGTTATTAGCTTGTACACTTTAACTCTCTTCTCTTCTCTTTTTAACTCTCCGTAGCTGACCTGGACCTTTTTTGTTCAAAAGGTACTATAATTGTTTTCCAGGAGAAGGACCTTGGACAGCCCTATCCCTCGCCTGCCGCGGTCGTCACGTGCAAATAGCAGAGCTCCTGCTATCTCACGACGCGACAGACGGCGCGTGTCGCGCGCTGCGCCAGTGCCTGCAGCACTCGCTCACGGAGCTAGCGGCCAAGATACTAGCTAGCAAGGTAACTGATACTACAGGGGACTTACTGTACACGTGCAAAAAGCAGAGCCCCTGCTATCTCACGACGCGACAGACGGCGCGTGTCGCGCGCTGCGCCAGTGCCTGCAGCACTCGCTCACGGAGCTAGCGGCCAAGATACTAGCTAGCAAGGTAACTGATACTACAGGGGACTTACTGTACACGTGCAAAAAGCAGAGCTCCTGCTATCTCACGACGCGACAGACGGCGCGTGTCGCGCTGCGCCAGTGCCTGCAGCACTCGCTCACGGAGCTAGCGGCCAAGATACTGGCTAGCAAGGTAACTGATACTACAGGAGACTTACTGTACACGTGTAAATAGCAGAGTTCCTGCTATCTCACGCCGTATCATAGCACACTGTTTTGCCTCACCCTGTAACTGTAGTTAGAGGTACAAGGTGGGGTAAACTGAACTACTTATAAATGAGTTACTTTACTATTTGTTACTCAATACGGCTGAAAGGTACGCGTGACTCATCATGACTCATTGCTATATATGACTCATGTCCCATATACAAAAAATATAACATTCATGAATAGGGAAGTATTTGTATATTGTTTTCGGAACATTGAAACAAAAATGTTCATTATTATTATTATTAATTATAATGCATTTTCTTCCATTGTAAGGTTTATGAAATCCTCACATTGTCTTTTGACCTCTTACCTTGTTATTAAGACAGTTGTCTAAAGTATATTTTTTGATTCCATCATTCTTGTTTCCAGGCATGCCCGGATCCAGACTACAAACTAAACAAATCCACGGTCTCTGAGACCGTGTTCAAACGACGTCCCCTAGACTCCGCGCTAACTTACAACGCGGTCTGTCCGACGACACCCGTTATGGTGAACTGGAGAGAACTGCACTGCCCTCTGCCGGCGATACGGTGAGTCCGTGGGACGTGGCGCCTGTGAGTCATAGAGCCCGCGAAACCTATTTGACAGACATTGACATTATTAGCTACCACTTTCACCCCTTCCGTCCCTTTCTTAACAATTATATTTTTTTTAATAAATTGAATTAATTGATTCGGTCTGTGAGACCGATGATTAGTTTAAAAACGTAACTTTTGATTCCATCCTTTTTATTTCGATCTTTAAGAAAGGGACGGCAATTTTTGTGACATCTGAATTGACACTTACTTATTTACTCGTATGGGTCCGCGACTCGAAGTGTGTCTGTCTTCTTCCACCGATACGAGAAGTCGCCATTGTCCGATGTCCTGCGCAGTTTCCCGCTATTCCTCCGCTTGGTCTGAGTTGAACCATTATCTTTTTAACCTTCCAGCATGTCCTGGCTCCGCCTAGCCGCCCTCACAGTGAACAACAAGCTAAACAGCGAGCGCGCGGCTTTACTCGCCATTACTAGGATAGATGTGTCTAACAACGAACTGAGGTGTCTGCCGCCAGAGATATTCACACTGGGGAGTCTCAAGTAAGTGAGTGAATGATCGAATGAGTCAGTAAATGATCGAATGAGTCAGTGAATGATCGAATGAGTCAGTAAATGATCGGATGAGTCAGTGAATGATAGAGTGAACTAAAATAGATATATCCAACAACAAACTGAGGTGTCTGTCGCCAGGGATATTCACATTGGGCAGCCTCAAGTAAGTGAATGAATGATACAGACAGTCACTCACTGTAGTGTCTTCCGCCAGACATAATAACACTGAGGAGTCTCAAGGTCTTACAATTATACGGAACCCTTGGTGCGTCCGACTCGCACTTGACGTTTTATTATTTCTCAGGTACCTGAACGCAGCCGGCAACAAGCTCTCCCGTCTGCCCTCCCCTCCTACGGGGAAGGGGGCAGTGCAAGTGTACACGGCGCCGCAGTTAACGGACTTGTATTTACAGGTAATTTACAACTCTCTGTTACAGCCATAAGGTCTTAATCAAGTTGCGCAGGAATACTTACTAAAGATTCTACATTAAAAAAAATGGTGTTTCTCTTCATTACTTGTTTTTTCCAGGACAACCGCCTGGAGTCCCTCCCTGGAGCCCTATTCTCCCTCCCCTTGCTGAACACCCTAGACGTGTCCAACAACAAACTGCGCGCCCTGCCACCCCAGATGTGGGATGCGCCCGCGCTCACGGATCTCAACGCGGCGTTCAACCATCTGCGGGACTTGCCTACGGGCAAGGAGGAGGTGAGTCACTAGCGAGGGGTTAAGTGACGAGCGAGGGGTTAGTGACTAGCAAGATGGCTAGTGACTAGCGAGGTGGCTAGTGACTAGAGAGAGGGTTAGTGATTGACGAGGGCGTTAGTGACTAGCAGGTTTGTGACTTTCGAGGGAGTTAGTGACTAGCTAGGTGGCTAGCGAGGGGGTTAGTGACTAGCGAGGGAGTTAGTGACTAGCTAGGTGGCTAGCGAGGGGGTTAGTGACTAGCAAGGGAGTTAGTGACTAGCTAGGTGGCTAGCGAGGGAGTTAGTGACTAGTGAGGGAGTTAGTGACTAGCTAGGTGGCTAGCGAGGGGGTTAGTGACTAGCGAGGGAGTTAGTGACTAGCTAGGTGGCTAGCGAGGGGGTTAGTGACTAGCGAGGGAGTTAGTGACTAGCTAGGTGGCTAGCGAGGGGGTTAGTGACTAGCGAGGGAGTTAGTGACTAGCTAGGTGGCTAGCGAGGGGGTTAGTGACTAGCGAGGGAGTTAGTGACTAGCTAGGTGGCTAGCGAAGGGGTTAGTGACTAGCGAGGGATATAGTGACTAGCGAGATGGTTTGACTTTCGAGGGGGTCAATAGCTTTGACAAGCAGCGTTTTGATTTTCTTGTTGTGTATGTCTTTTCCGTTTCTTAATTTTATACTATTTGCACTTGTGTCGTAATACTCATGATGATCGTGTACTCCAGGAGCCCCCCGCGAGCCCCGGCCCGCTCGCCTCCTCTCCGGTCGAGCGGAGCGCCTCCGCCACCGGGTACTTCCCTGCATCGTTCACTGCAAGTATTACTGTACGTTTTTCAACTGACATGTACCTACATTTTAAACGTAACTTGCTTAGCTAAACTAATGGGTGCGAACCTCTGAGCCCTCATACAAAAGTACTTAGTTTTCGATTCATTTGGAAACTTAGTCCCCGATCTTAATGAAATGTTGCATACATAATCGGATAACAAATATAGCTATGTTTGTACTGTTTTAGTTTTTAGGGTTCCGTACCCAAAGGGTAAAAACGGGACCCTATTACTAAGACTTCTCTGTCCGTCTGTCACCAGGCTGTAACTCATGAACCGTGATAGTTAGACAGTTGAAATTTTCACAGATGATGTATTTCTATACTATACTAAAAAACAGAATAAAATAAATATTTAAGAAGGTTCCCATACAACAAAACGTGTTTTTTTTTTGGCCGTTTTATAGATAATGGTACGGAACCCTTGGTGCGTGAGTCCGACTCGCACTTGGCCGCTTTTGTTTTTAAAAATGCATTAACATTGAATGACAGTCGCGCGCCGATCGCTACGGAGTGTGCACGTATCTCGTCTATTCTTTCTAGTAGTAAAATAAGCGCGCGCGCGCGCGCGCGCTGTATCTGCCGCGATGGCGGACCAGGTGGTGGATATTGAGATTGATGAGAGAGACTGTATACGATCGCCGGAGAACATCTTCTCGGACAGTTCTCTGCAACGATTGAAGAGGCTGAGTAATCTACCACACACATACAACGGGGAAAGTGATGCAGACACGCTGGATTTTACTCCAGTGACGAAACATAAACATAAGCGCCGGTGTTTCAAGAACGGTGTAAAAAGGAATGAGATACCAAGGCCAAGCGGTACGGCTGATAACAAGACAATAGAAGGCCGGGCTCAGCTGCGGTCACCTACCCCTGCTTATGAGTTTTACGACGTGAACGTGACATCGACAGATCCATTGCCGAAACAAATGGCTTTGGCCAAATTATTGAGAGGACTTGAGATTAGGGATATAGTTAAAATAAAATACAAGAGTTCATATAAAGTTATTATTTCGTTTGAAAACAAAGAGAAGGCGGAATTATTAATGAAGAACGAAGTGTTTCTGGCAAAAGGATTTAAATGCCAAGGGATGGACGACATGGATAGTCGTTATGGAATAGTCAGGAGAGTAGACTTAGAGATCGATGATGAAGAGTTCAAGAAAACATTTATTTGTGAATACGAAATCTTATCGATTAATCGTTTGAAACGGCAAACAATAGAAGGCAAATGGGTAGATAGCGAAACAGTTCGCATATGTTTCAAAGGTGCCATTAATCCTCCATATGTCGAAGCATATGGTTGCAGGTTTGCAGTGGAACCTTACATATTCCCGGTGTCGCAATGTTCTGGCTGCTGGAGGTTTGGGCACAGAATCAAGTATTGTCCATTGAACAAAATCTTTTGCCCAAAGTGTGGTCGCAACCATGCAAACTGTGAGACTGAGCAGTTTAAATGCGTAAACTGTAAAGGCGATCATATGTCGCTCGAGAAGTCTAAGTGTCCGGTTTTCCGCAAAGAGAAAGACATAAGAATAATAATGCGTGACGGAAATCACTCGTACAAGAAAGCTTGTCAGATATACGAAGAAGTGTCGAAACAGGATGAAAAAGATTACTACGTGATAGATCTAGAATCGATGGAGGTGACTGAACAAACTGCGTCACAATTAGAATCTAGAAAGTACAGAGAAGCTCTGCTATCGAAACCAGTGACACAGATGGATGGCGCTAGTAGGGATGAGGCAAACTGTTCTGCGGGGGAAGGATCTGGAATTGAGTGGCCGACTCTAAAGAAGAAAAAGAAGAAGAAAGCGAATAGGAAAAATAGTCAAAATCAGAGTGAAGATGAGAAGGAAACGGAAATTACGAGAACCATGGTGAAAGAAACCAAAGAAAAATGTAAGAAGGAGAAATTTAGTTTTGTGAGACTGTATAATAAATTAAGGGAAATATTTAGTTCAGAAAAATTACTGGAAGAAAAAATTAATAAATGTTTGTGTGTATTGTTCGAGGAATGCTACTCGTATGTAGCCGAGTTTTTCAAGTTAGGGGATTATCTTGATAAAATCCTGTCCATTTTTTCAAATGGATAGCAGTTGTTTTAGTCAACGTTTTATCAATATAGTCCAGTGGAATGCTCGGAGCATCAAGCCAAAACAGACTGAATTTGAGTGTATGCTATTTCAACATAAAGTGCATATAGCTATCATTAGTGAGACGTGGCTGAATGAGGATATAAACATTAATATTAGCGACTACAATTGGTACCGAAAAGATCGCGCCGACTCGTACGGCGGAGTAGGTATACTCGCACACAGATCTATTAGAGTACAGGTATGCCCACTTAATTTAACAAATTCCGGTATTGAAGTTATAGCCGTAAACATTTTAAATTGCAAATTCATTTCACAAATTGTATGTGTGTATTGTCCATCATCAGTTCATACTACCCAGGCGGACTGGGACGAACTTTTTTCTAAATTTAGCAGTAAAACATTAATAGCAGGAGATTTTAACGGGCATCACAGAAATTGGTCGTATAAAAATGACACAAGAGGCTTTCAGCTTTTAGATTCGTCTTTAGAACATGGATATATTTACATGAATGATGGTAGCATAACGCGAGCTGAATACGTAGATAACGTTTTACAAAAATCTTCGCCCGATATAACGTTTGCAACTGCAGACATCGTTATACATTTTTCTTGGACTGTTTTAAATGAAAATTTAAGTAGTGATCACTTGATACTAAAAATATGTACACATTTTCAGGATAGGCCTCATTTTACTAAAAAACGTAATTATAAAAAAGCGGACTGGACTTTATATGGGAATTGTGTAGAAGACTCGATTAATTGCGGTTATGCTCATAGTAGTGAACTCTCCATACAAACTAGGTATGATGCCTTTTTAGGTATAATTAAACAAGCGGCCGATTGTAGCATTCCTTGGTTAAAAATAAACTCAGATCCTCAAAGTAAGTTTACTCCTAAACCGTATTGGAACGCAGAATTATCTAAGCTCGTAGCTCAACGTCGTTTCGCATTAAGCACCTTTCGTCGTAATCCAACGCCGAATAATTTATTAGTTTTGGAAAATAGGAATAAAATAGTTAAAACAGAATTATCTAAGGCAAAATCAAACAATTGGCGGGAGTTCTGTAATTCCACGAATGAATCAACTTCTTTGTCAGACATGTGGCGAAGAATGCGTTGGATAAAGAGCTATCGTAAAAACAGGTATGAGGCGCCCGCTGATAAGAAACACGAGTTGCTATGTAATCTTGCTCCCGACTTTGTTAAAATTAATAAACCTAGTTTTGTATCTAGTAATAACTTATTGGAACAGAATTTTTCTTTACATGAATTAGAGATATCTTTAAAAAGAAAAAAGAAGGATTCAGCCCCCGGGGAAGATAACATAACATATTCTATGATCTATAATTTACCTTCGGTAGGAAGAAACGTTTTAATCACTCTGTATAATGATATTTTTATTTCGGGATTTATTCCACAAGAATGGAGAGACATTAAAGTCGTTCCTATTCCAAAAATAGGTTCTGACCCTTCGGAGGTTAAATTGCGACCCATTTCTTTGATATCTTGTTTATGTAAAATGTTTAATTTGATGTTAGCAAAAAGATTAGAATGGTTCATTGAAAGGAATAAAATTTTATCGCCGTATACAACCGGTTTTAGAAAAGCTCAGTCCTGTCTTGATTCAGTTACTCGATTGGTGTCAACAATTCAAGCAGGTTTTACTAAAAACACACCAACGCTTGCATGTTACCTGGACCTTGAGAATGCCTATAACAATGTACTTGTTGATAGGCTTGTAATGACGTTAGATAGCCTGAATGTTGGCTCGACATTATGTAATTATCTATGGGAATATTTGAGTGAACGGCATTTGAAAATTATTGATGTTTTTGATGATACGGATGACTCGATACTGGTGAGATGGACCTCCAAGGGCTTAGCCCAAGGAGACCCGTTATCTCCACTATTATTTAATATAGTAACTCATGAGATTTGTAACAGTGTTCCATCACAAATTGCGCAATACGCAGACGATTTCGTTATTTTTACAAGTGACAAGAAAGTAGAAAATTGTGTATTAAGCATTCAAAATTCACGAAATATTATTGCTCAAATCCTAATTGAAATCGGTTTAGATATTTCGGCCCATAAATCCAAATTTTGTTTGTACAGTAGGGGTCGCAGACAACATCAAATAGAATTAAACGTAAACAATTCACCGTTATCGTGCGAAGCGAATATTAGATATTTAGGTATTTGGCTAGATCGATCGCTGCGATGGGGTAGGCATATAAACGAAGTTAGTGAAAAGACACATAAGTTCTTAAATATTTTGAAAGTTTTAACCGGTTCTGGGTGGGGGGTCCATCCCAAACACTTAAGGAGACTTTACATCAACCTTATCAGAAGTCGTATCGATTTTGGTAGCTATTTATAATATATAAATAGCGCAATAGCGCTAAATGTCATACATATAAAATAGATAAAATACAAAATCAGGCTCTTAGAATCATAGGTGGTTTCATAAAAACAACACCAATACACGTGATGGAAAGCGAGATCTGTGTTCCTCCACTAGCAGTAAGAAGGCAATATTTGGCTTTTAAATTTTGTCTTAAAGCGAAATCTTGGACAAACGGTACCACAACAAGCAGCCTGAAATTGCTCAGTGCTCTTGGGGAGAATAAATATTGGTCGAATAAAAAGAAACCGTTATTAATTAGTACATTTAACCTAATAGATAAAGAAAAAGTTACATCGTCTAACCCACTTGAAATGTTTCTGCTAAAATCATGGCTGTCGAAGATTAACATAAAGTATATAGTAAGAGATAGTTTAGACTGTGTTCAAATGGCAAAAAAAGATTATGATCAAAATTTACTAAAAAACGACATTTTAGGCGAATTGGATAAAAAATATAGGAACTGGTTTAAAATTTACACTGACGGTTCAAAGAGCACTGGCGCATCTGGCGCCGCTTTCTATGACTCATTTTATAAGCGTGGAGAATGTTACAAGATCACGTCTAATGTCTCCATTATGTCGTTAGAACTATTTGCTATATCGGAAGCCTTGACGTATCTTAAATACTGTATAGACCCTCACTTGGACATTGTCATTTACAGCGATAGCAAAAGTGCCCTACAACATATAACTAGTTGTATTCTAGGTAATCGAGGTGCTATGATTGCGTATGATATACTCAGAAAAATAGAGGAGTTTTCTGTGAACAATGTAACAGTTATCCTACAGTGGATCCCGTCGCATATAGGGCTATCGGGGAACGAGGAGACTGACCGACTAGCGAGGACAGCTGGCTCAGATGGCTCGGAAACTTTCATTCTAGAATCATACTCGGAACTTATACCTAAATACAGAAGAATGAGTAATGCATTTTGGCGAGAATATTTCGACGAACGGTCTAAAACAAAAGGAATCTGGTACAAAATTATACAAAGTCAGCCTCCCAGTTCACCGTGGTTCATGGGCGACATTGGTAAAAGAGACGTAGTAGCAGCACACAGGCTTCGTTCCGGACACATGCCACTCAGGAAATTTGCGTATTTAATGGGCAAAGTAAGATCACCCAACTGTGAGACGTGCGACAAGCCGGAGGACGTGTACCACGTGCTGGTGGAGTGTGTCCGGAACCAGGCTGAGCGCCAGCAGGTTCTCCAGGAACTGAACAATGTTCTTGATGTAGGCGCCTTCCACCAAATACTAGCTCATCCCAACACCAAAGAGGCTGGATTGCTATTTGATTTAGCGAACTGTGCTGGCTCAAATCGCAACTTAGCTTCATAAGTAGCAACATGTAGGTAGATAGTTAAGTATTAAATATAGATTAAATATGTACCTAGTTAAGTAGTGTAGTTCTTAAGTTCATTTTCTTATAGGTTAATTTTGTTTTGTTTATTCCAGAAGTGGTTTTTTTTTTGTTGTTATAATTTAAGTCAACTCTATTGTTACTAAGTCAACCGACATAAACATTGTTTAAAAGGTTGTAAAAACTGAATAAAAAAAAAAAAAAAAAAAACATTGAATGAGAGCGAAAGTTCTCTTGAAAATGAATTGAAATGAATTTTCGATTATAAATTTTGTTTCATGACATTAAAATACCACCAGATATAATGGTAAACTCTACGTACATATTGATTTTGTTGTAGAAATCGTCATCCCGCAGTCCGTCCATAGACAACAGTGACGACTCGCCTGTGGCGGAGCCTATCCCAACGCTGGGCGACCGCGCTGGCAACGCAGTGTGAGTGTAGATTTGGAAGATTTGACTTTTGAAAGTGCGGAGAGTAACAAGGCTACTTTTTGTCCTGATAAAACATCAAATCCCCATGGGAGTATTTTAATTCTTGGTATATTTATATTGGTATTTAAATTCGAATTTAACGCGGATGAAACCACGGGGAATACATCCGACAGAGAACTAAGGTTGTCGACATAGCTCAAAGGATTAGCAAGCTGAAGTGGCAGTGGGCTGGACATATCGCGAGAAGCAACAGCAAGAACAACCGCTGGGGTAAACGTGTTCTTGAGTGGAGACCGCGTCTCGGCAAACGTAGTGTAGGACGCCCTCCGACCAGGTGGCATGACGATTAGCGAAAGACTGCTGGCAGATGCTGGATGCGGCAAGCTTAAGACAGGGCGCTATGGCGCTCATTAGGGGAGGCCTATGTCCAGCAGTGGACTAATATAGGCTGATGATGATGATGATGATGAAATCACGGGGACAGCTAGTTAACCATACAAAGATATAGATGTTGATTAGACTGTTGGTTTCGATGTGCGAACAGTGAATCATGGTGGATTGTGTTAGGGAGGTGATGAGGTTCGACAATGGAGATTGACCACGGGAACTTGTTTTAATAGGTGCTTGATGAAGTGCTCCCCCCTTCCCCCTTAGGTGGTCGGTGGCCGGCCGTGCTCACCCGTGGCGGGGCGCGGTGGGCTCGGCACCCCCTGCACCGCCCGCGCGCCCCGCGCTGCTGGCCCTGTCCCTCGCGCACAACCAGTTCACCGCGGTGCCGGCCGCGCTTGCCTGCCGCGCGCCAGCGCTGCAGAGACTCAACATGAGCTACAACTCGCTGAGGTTAGGTGCGACTCATTAAGTTAAAGGTGACTCATGACTAACCAGTCATGAGTCACCCTATATTACACTGAATTTGGCCTATAGCTCGCTGTGGGAAACAAAAGAGCCCAGACCTCAAGGCGAGGTGGTTACACATAGGACACGATACGTTTGATACGACTCATTTTGTTAGACGTGACTCATGACTCATTATGTAGTATATCAGTTATCTAGTACCCATAACACTAGCTTTGCTTAGCTTGGGGCTAGTTAAGACTGTGTGAATTGTCCAGCATTATTTATTTTATTTATTTATGACAGAGACGATGACATTTTGTTCAAAAACGTACAAAATTTACTGAATTAATAGTATTACACTACTTTGCGTACAACTTGTTTAGTTAATATGCCCGTGTCATTTATTTACAGGTGACTTATTATGACAGCGACAAAAAACTAACTTGAGCTACTATAATTATTATTATTTAAAATTTTATTGCACGAAGGTACAAAGGGTGGGCTTAATGCCGAGGCATTTTCTACCTGCCGACTAATAACATATGTTAGTATAAGTATACAACTGTTTATGTATAAAATTTTACTTGTCTAAGTGCTTATTTTGTAAGCCTAAAGAAATAAAGTTATTTAATTTTTGAATTTTTATAATTCGCTGAAGCTAACTCTGACTCATTTGGTTAAATGTGACTCATGACAGAGACAAAAGACTTGATTTCCTTGTTACTCTTGTCTTGCAGGTCCATGTCCTACGTGACGTCATATCCCTCCAGCCTGCGTCAGTTGGATCTTAGTCATAACGAGATCACTTGCTGGCCGAGCCTACCTCAGGTAAGTTCTCCGTGTCTTATCCAATTTCTTAGGTGTTAGGAATAAAGACAAAAATTCATCATCATTACTTAAGCTTTAAAAATTCTTGGTGACAGCAACATGAAGCGAAGGCAGTTATCATAATATATTATTATTGCTATATACAGCGGGGCAATGCAGCTAGCGTCTTGGGCACGCTTCCGACTGGTATTGATATGGATCAGTTGAGCTACTTGTAGACTGTTGCAGTTAGCTCAATTGTTGCAATTGTAAATACTAGTTTGAATTTAATTCTATTATTTGATTGTAATTTTCTTTGTTAATAAAGAGATATATTCTTCCTATGTATTTCATTCTCACAACTTAATTAAGAAAAAATCTTATCGAAATTTATAATGTTTCGTTTTTATTTTTGTCACCTATCGTCTTTCAGTTATAGCAATTTGTTAAAGCGTTTACGTAAATAAAAAACAGAAGAGGTACAAATACTGAGCCTTGCGGTACGCCGATAGAATATCTCCTTTGTTTTTCTATTTCATTTCTATTTTAACTATAGAACGTGATATTTCTTCCCCTTTAGCTAGAGAACTTCGGCCCAGGCTCCCCCCTCGCTTGTTACTGTCCCCACCGAGCCGCCACGCGTCCCCGCTCGGGGGGCGGGGTGCGGTCGCAACTGATGAGTGCCGCCTGCCCCGCTAGGAGACATCTACGACTAGAGGGGACGAGGACACTGGTGAGTGCTACTGTCCCCGTAAAAGGCGGTGTGAGGTTGCAACTGACACTGATGAAAACAAAGAAGCTGTAATTAAGGAGGTTACGAATGCTTAGAACCTCGTTGGAACCATCATCATCAGCCTATTATATTAGTCCACGTGTGCCCCAGCAGTTGTCAGTTCCTTGCGAGAATGGCCGACCCACTGCCACTTCAGCTTGCTGACTCTTTGAGCTATGTCGATAACCTTGATTCTTCTGTCGGATGTATTCGTTACGAATCGTATCCTTCAGAGATACTCCGAGCATAGCTCTCTCCATAGCTCGCTAAGCGTCTTTAAACTGGTGGACAAGCCCTACCGTGAGTGTCCACGTCTCAGCTCCGTAGGTCATGACGGGTAGGACGCACTGGTTGAGAGCTTTCGTTTTCAAGCATTGAGGTATGGATGACGAGAAGACTCGACGTAGTTTCCCAAACGCTGCCCAACCTAGCTGGATCCATTACGGATGTAAGCGGGTTAACTACGAACCTTATTTGTGTTGGAAAAACACCAACGTTTCTAGCTAGATCCTTATCTGCGCCTTCTTAAAATTGTTTTTACCCAACTGCAGAATCTACTCGTTAACACAAATGTAACAAAATGTTAACAGTATAATGTTTTGTTACAGATATTGTCTAACAACCTGCTGACTCGCATCCAGCTGACGACGGACGACGACGGGTACGCGGCCAACACGACGGACGACGCTCATAATGATGATGATGACGAATGGGTACGTACTTTGGGTACTCCGAGAATTTATATAAGAAACAGGGGTCACAGTAGTTGCCCTGCCAAGTCGAATAGACGAACCCTTTTCTGGAATTATCTCAAGGCACCTTTCAATTGTCCATATATTTGATACAAATGAAACCAGGATCTGAAAAGTCAGTTACACTACGTAACGTAGTTAGCCGACTCCTAAAATTACTAGTAGGTACCAAATCATTTTTTTTTTGTACTTGTCTCATGTAATGTCTTTTTGTAATGTTCTTTTTCTGGTGTACAATAAAGTGTTTTTGTATTGTATTGTATTGTAATTAGGACCCTCAAAATATCTCTAATCTAAGCTCATTTCACTAAGCACTTTTGTAGCTCAAGGTATGTTTGCAGTTACAATTGGTAATTTATTTACATTTGTGATGATGGTTGTTTTTGAAGTAGGTACCTACTTATCGAATTAGTTCATTTTGTTTCTAAGTTAGTCCCACTAATATTATAAATGTGAAAGTTTGGATGGATAGATGGATGGATGTTTGTTCCTCAATCACGCCAGAACAGCTCAACGGATCTGGATGAAATTTGGCACAGAGATAGATTATAGTCTGGAATAGAACATAGGCTACTATTTATCCCGGAATTCTCACAGGAACGGGAACTACGCGGGTGAAACCGCGAGGCGCTGCTAGTAGATAATAAGGTAAACGAAATAAAGCACTTTGTTGTTTCAAATGTACGTTGTGTCGGCAGGGCAACGGCAACAGCCTGAAAGGTCGTCTACTCTTCCCTCTGCTGTCGATGTTGGACGTCTCCTGCAACCTGCTTCGCTCGATACCGCCCGCCTTGCATCTACTGACGAACCTTTCTGTGCTCAATATTAGCGGGAATAAAGGTAAGGTTGTCTGGTAATGACCACTTCTTAGCTATAAATCCGTCTACTGGTCTATCTCCTGTCGAATAAGGGTATGTCACGAAGGGCGTCTGAAAGAAACTCATTAGCGATAAGACCACTTTTTGCATTCTGATAATTAGCGGGAATAAAAGTAAGTATCGAAGGTTGCCTGTAAGAGATTGCAGCGATAAAGCCGTCTCTTCCCTCTGCTCTCAATGTTGGACGTCTCTTGCATCCTGCTCTGCTCCTCTCTGATCTCCATCTGATACCTCTTCCTGTAAATCAAATGACGTTCCTGACTGTACTCAATATCAATACATCATACTTTAAGTAAGAATGTTTTACGACAAGACCTGGACTGACTTTTTTCTTCGTCTATCAAGTTGATCAATTCTGGCTCCTAGCTAAATATTTTAAGGAATTTTTGATGTATTCCAGATATATCGACGCTCCCTCCTCAAATGGGCCTGCTCTCCCGCCTGTGGTCGCTGAGCGCGGCTGGCTGCAGCCTGCAGGAACCGCTGAAGAGTATGCTGGCCGGAGACAGGTGGGTTAAACTGTCAAAGTTGACATCTTGTTACCTTAAGGCCCGTTTTATGAGGTTGATCAATGCTTGAGTAACGATTTTGTGTGGCACGTCATTCAAGCATAGATCTATGCCAGAGCAAGTTTTTAGGGTTCCGTACCCAAAGGGTAACAAGATAAAGTTAAAAACTACAACCCGACTACGTGAAAGTTATAAAAGTTTGAAACATTTACATTGACAAAATAGAATGACGTATCGGTCATATTTGATAGGCATAGAGTTGAAAATGAAAATAGGTCGTAGGTATTGTAATTTTTCTCTATGGGGCCTGCATGATTCTGATCATGATGTAGATGTAATCGATTTTTTTTATTTCTAAATGTTGGTACTACATCTTAGACTACTTAGAGAACCTTCTTTCTAATGCAGGTATAAGAGTGCGCACATCCTATCGTACTTGCGGGGCGTGTTGCACTGCGCCGTGCCATACACACGGATGAGGCTGATGCTGGTCGGACGACAGGTAGATATGTAATGCTGGTCGGACGACAGGTAATTATGTAATGCTGGTCGGACGACAGGTAATTAAGTAATGCTGGTCGGACGACAGGTAGATATGTAATGCTGGTTGAACGACAGGTAGATATGTAATGCTGGTTAATAATAATAATAATTTCATTTATTTACCCAAAACTAAAAGAAAACAAGTAGGTACTTAGACTATAAAAATAAAAAGTGAGCACAATAACAAATAAGAAAACTAACATTAATAATATATACTATGCACAATTAACAACTTTTAAAGATAGGGTAAAGTGGGTCCCTAAATCAGCATTTCGCAGTATTAGGCAATTGCCCAATACTGCGCTGGTTTTCAGTTTGGTTGAACGACAGGTAGATATGTAATGCTGGTTGAACGACAGGTAGATATGTAATGCTGGTCGAACGGCAGGTAAAAAAGCAATTGTGGTCGGAAAACAGGTAAATTACACTTAGACAATGCTGTGTCTTTACTACATAGAATAGAGAAAATGTCATACAAACATCATACAAACTTACTTTCATTAAAACATTTAATGGTCAAAGTAGACAGAATTAAATAATCGAAATTAGAATAGAAGCTTAGTGAAAAGAAAACACAAAATGTACAAAAGAGTATGTAATCTTTTAACAGGGCATCGGAAAGACCAGTCTCCTAGAGTGCCTTAGACAAGAGTCGTCCATACAACACAGAAGAAAACCTACTGATGTAAGTATTTTACTATAAAATCTATCGTATTTTGACGAATATGTTAGCGGGTTAACTACGAACCTTGTTTGGGTTAAAAGAACACCACCGTTTCATACCTCAATGAGGAACTTCTTCAGAGTGAGTGCGGTTCGAGTCGCGCGCGTTCTACGTCTCTGCGCATACTACAGGCAAGAGTACGTTGGTGTTCTTCCAAAACAAAATAGGTTCATAGTAGACCCACTTACATTTTTAATTATTGTAGTATGTAAGTATCTATATGCTATGTAATTGTTTATATTTATTTTCAGTAACTAATTCTTCTTTTTTTTTTTTTTATTTAGTAGAGTTAATATTATATAATTATTTTATAATTTCTCCTTTTCAAGTCCAGTCCATCCCAAGGTCGCCTGGAAGAGATCGCTCATAGCGATAAGGCGGCCTTTGTATTTCTTCTCGTAGCTTTTATTTCTGTACTGTTTTCTGTGTTTGTGTGGTACAATAAAGAACTATCTATCTATCTAAGTCAAGAGTTAGTCATGAACATGGAGATAAGAGTCTCACTCCTGATATCTTTCATTCATGGCATTTATGTTCAAGCTAATAAATTATCTTTATCTTTATGGACATCAGATTGAGCTCTTCCCAACGTCTCACGAGAGACGCAACTATTCCCAACGTCCCACAATAAGTATTCTAACGTCTCACGAGAGCTACATTATCGAGATTCACATCATTTACACTTCAGATTTGGCTACGATCGTGTCACTGGTTCTCAATACTTTTTCCGACATTGTTATTTACTCTTTCGTTCCCCAGCACTGGGCAGCTCGTATGGGCAACAAATCCTCTCGGCGAAATATGTCGACCGTGGGCGTGGACATTGGAACCTGGACGTATGAGAAGCAAAGGTCCACGCGTGGGCCCGTCACTTTTCGGACGTGGGACTTCGGCGGGCAGCAAGAGTGAGTGTGTCTTAGACGAAATAGTAATATTTTTTGTTTTCGAAAATCTTCCTTTTCAAAAACTTTTAAGGGTTTTCGATTTGTCACAAACGATTGACTCCAAATATAGGGCAGGTTACAAGAGACATCATGGTGCAAGAAACTCTTGGAGTGGAGACCATGGTGGAAACAAAGAGCAGTGGGACGGCCGCAAATGAGATGGATAGACGACATCAAAAAGATAGTGGGTAGCAACTGGACATTAACTGTGCCCCAAGTTGAAGGAAATGGAAGAGGGGGGAGGTCTACACCAATCTACTGGTCGACAGAGGCTAGAAAGAAGAAGTGAAGATTCCAAATCGAACACCTGTCATTGATCTTGTTGTTGCAATGTGTAATCGAAAACTATGAAATATTATTTTGTGTTACACCTGCTCAGAAAGTTGCTTATTCCTTTTCCGAACATAATAATAATAATAATCATTTATTTCAGACTATATAACAGTTACAGATCTTATTTTAACTTATTCTACGGTCCATAGTAATATATACCTTAAAAACTAATAAAAACTAACATACATACAATATTAAAAACTAAAATTAAAGACGCGTTATTTGACGGCGAGACGTGACGCAATCAGGGAACATGATAGAAAGTTTGTCATTGCAGGCGTACTAAAATTCGGGACGGAAAAATCTATGGAATTTCATTTAGCGCGTTTAGCGGGAGAGAAAAGTGTATGGAAATCCATTTCTAGTGTTTTTTTTATAACAGCCGGTAGCTATGACTATTTTCATAATAGGTCAAACGACGAAAAGTTTTTACTCCGAATCCGCCGAATGATATCGACCTTTTCCGTTCTGAACTATATTAAAAAAAAGACGATGTGAAAATCGCACGTACGTGTATTTAATGCCACATTTGAGTTAACAATTTGAATTTACTCCAGTGCTTTTGAAGAGTCTATTCTATTCGAAAACGATAAATTTTCCTCGTAAGTGTAGTATAAAGCACTATGAATTGTATAAATTGAAAATTGACCACCAAACCAAACGGCTCTGTCGGAAGACCAGCGTTGGTTGTAAAGTGTTTACAACTAGGTAGCTCATACTGAGACAGGGACCGTTTTGTGACTCTTATCGACAGTAGTTTTGTCTCTTGTTACTAAATTATGTCTGTACCTATATGTTGATGGAGTTACAAATAAATAATATTCTTATTCTGAAGCGAACAAACTCAATAACATTTTGTTTCTTATTTGATAATAATTACTATTTATAAACCTGTTTATGTATAAAATTTGACTTGTCTAAGTGACTTTTGACTTATGTATCACTCGGGAGAAAGTGCAATTCCTACCTAGTGTGTTTTGGCCCTCAGTTGCGCCTCGTGCCTCAAATGACACAATCGGGCACTTTTTCGCCTTTACGAACAACTAGCAGCGCCTCGCGGTTTCACCCGCGTAGTTCCCGTTCCCGTAGGAATTTTGGGATAAAAAGTAGCCTATGTCCTATTCCAGACTATAATCTATCTCTGTGCCAAATTTCAGCCAGATCCGTTTTGCCGTTCTGGCGTGATAAAGGAACAAACATCCATCCATCTATCTATCCATCCATCCATCTAAACTTTCACGTTTATAATATTAGTGAGATTAGTGAGATATACTATTGCTACGTTCCTATTTATTTTTTATTTTTTTATAATATACTTATATATTGTATGTGTATATGTACAGATACTACGCGACCCACCAGTACTTCCTCTCCCGCCGTTCTCTGTACCTCGTGGTCTGGAAGGTGACGGATGGGAGGGAGGGACTACTGTCCGCTCTGAACTGGCTCAGGTGAGAACTTTACCACATCACCACACATAGACACGTCCACCGGTGGACGTGCCACCCCCAGACAAGGGGCAAGGGCGTAGCCAGGAAACCAGGATATACTAGAACATGCTGCACGAGAAATGACATTATTACGTTTGAAATTAAATAGAGGAAATTAACCAAATATGGAATACCGTTTGGTTTTTAAGACCAGACGCTCAGATATTTTTTTGAAACCCGGAGAGCCTCGGTACCCCACGGACCTAGGGTTTCGACTCCAAGGGGAGCAAATGCGTAGGCTCTATCGAGACCTGCATATTTGCGCCTCTTGAGATCTGCGGCCAAATCTGCCGCCGCACCAGCCCTCACGGAAGTCCTAGGAAGATGGGCAGGCTCGAGTGTGTCGACGCATACAGCGTAAAAGCGAAATATCCATCAACACATTTCTTTCATAACACAAGCTCTGCTTAGCTTGGAGCTAGATAATGCTGCGTGAATTGTCCAGCATTACTTATTTATTTGTTCAGGGTGTTTTGGGTATTTTCTATGTATATTAAATTATCTATGTAATATATTGTATTATGTATATCAGTTATGTAGTACCCATAACACAAGCTCTGCTTAGCTTGGGGCTAGATAATGCTGCGTGAATTGTCCAGCATTACTTATTTATTTGTTCAGGGTGTTTTGGGTATTTTCTATGTATATTAAATTATCTATGTAATATATTGTATTATGTATATCAGTTATCTAGTACCCATAACACAAGCTCTGCTTAGCTTGGGGCTAGATAATGCTGCGTGAACTGTCCAGCATTATTCATTTATTTCATTTCAGATCTATACAAGCGCGCGCGCCCGGCTCCCCCTGCATAATGGTGGGCACACACTACGACCAAGTCGCGACATCCAACCTCCCCGAGGGGGAATCCCCCGAGGCATTGCAGCGTCTCATCCGGTCCCGCCTGATGGGGGCGCCGCACAGGGACAAGCTGGGGATTCCACAGGTTATGGACTCTTTGGAGGTAGGGCTCTTTACAAATAGGACTCTCTAGAGTTAGGACTCTTTAGGGTTGGACTCTTATTCTTAAAGAGGTATTGGACTCTCTTCGCTCGCCACGTTGTTTTTTAAGCACACTAATTATTAAATGTGATAGTTTGGATGTTCGGATGCATGTTTGTTACCTCTTCTCGCCAAAACTACTGAACGGATCGGGCTGAAATTTAGCATACAGGTAGTTGAAAATGAAAAAATACCTATCAAAGCAAGACGTCAACTAGTCATTTTGTAGTTGGCGTCGTTTCTCTTCTACAACGTGGACTACATTTTGTTAGAACTTATCGGAGAAGGTTTTTTCGCGGAATTGTTACTAAATATTTTCTTCCTTATATTTTGCAATGGATTTCCGCAAAGTAACGCCTGAATCTATTATTTATGGTTGCCCCAAGCTAATCAGAGCTTGTGTTATGGGTACTATATAACTGATATACATAATACAATACATAGATATATATTTTTATTATACATAGAAAACGACCAGTACTAACATTACTGGTCGTTTTCTACGTACAAACATTTGTCGCGAGGCGAGAATCGTACCCGCAACCTACCTACCTGCGTTGACAGGCCTTCGCCCACCGCGCCACAGAGTTCGTCAAGTATAAAAGTAAACGCCGTGGTATTTGGTTCCAGGTCTCATGCAGCTCTCGACACAACATCAGACTTCTGGCCGACATTATTTATTCTGTCGCATTCAGTGTCAAACCACCGGGTAAGTCAATATAACCGGTCAAGTGCGAGTCAACTCGCACACGGCAGGTTCCGTATCATCGTAGGTACATAACTTTTTGACTTGGCTCTTCTCGTGATCAACACTTTACAACAGAAATATTACTAGACGAGACTTGGCATAATTTTGAAGAGTAATATTTTTGTTTGGATTATTTAATTTGCAGGTAGTAAAGAGCCAATACTAGAGCAGCGCATCCCTGCCTCTTACTTGGCGCTTGAGGAATGTGTGACGTCACTCTCTGCGGAACTACCCGAGCCTGTGCTCAACCACTGCGAGTATAAGAGATTGGTGAGTTATTGCCTTTAGGCTTAAGAGATTGGTGAGTTATTGCGTTTAGGCTTAAGAGATTGGTGAGTTATTGCGTTTAGGCTTAAGAGATTGGTGAGTTATTGCGTTTAGGCTTAAGAGATTGGTGAGTTATTGCGTTTAGGCTTAAGAGATTGGTGAGTTCCATCATTTATCCTCAAGCGTTAAACGCTTGTTCAGTAGTTTTTATTTTGATTAGGTGTATAATGTAAAAAAAATATTTTTACCAAAACGCTCTTTCGTAAAAAAAACCGACTGTTATTAAATTAAATTTTGTATTTTTCTTGTGGAAACTAATAATTAGCCGTCGCGTCATTTACACAACATTTTTTTAATATAGTTACCTAGCTGTTAGTTTTCCGAAAATTGTAAAATAAAATAATGAATAATCAGAGGCCAAGAACAATTAACTTTGGATCGGATATTAACCACAGGAGTAGAATAATCGTAATGAGTGCGACGTATCACGTGGTTCGCCAGAGGACAACAAGACTGATGGTCATTATTTCATTATAATAAATTTAATGACTGTCAGTCATCTGTCTATGTACAGTCAGCTGCTCAGATATGTATACACTTCCAAGTTTTCACTTTTATTTTACTCGGAACTTATCATATAAAAGTCTACGCACACGTTTTTCATACTAAGTAGTCATAGTTCTTGTCAGAATACGATATTTAAATTATCACAATGACTATACACTTACTATTCAGTCAAATTTCAAAACATGGGAGTGTATACATATTTTCGTAGCTGACTGTACTTGCATAAAGTTGCTTTAAAAGGTCCTAACTCAGCACAATGCTGGTTCAGCTCCCGTGCTGGTCTTAGAGACCTCGCCAGTGCTGGTCTTCCATTATTCTGATTTTGTTACTGTTTAACCTTTAAAAATAGCATCACATTGTGCTTTCTCGTTTTCAGGTAACACAGTATATGCAGCAGAAGAACTACAAAGGTTTCAAGGACGCGGCGGAGTTGCATCAGGCGACTATGTTCTTACATGAAAACGGTATGTGTTTATGGGAACAGTGAAGCGTTTACTTCTACTTAATTAAAAGACCTTGTTTCTTGCCAAATGTCCTGATTCTAGGTGAACGGGAAGTACCCTGTAGGTTTTTGGTGCATGCCGAGATTCAAAAATTACTTTTTTCTGAATGAACGTTTTCAGATTTTTCTCTTTACCTGTGCTATAAGACTTTGCTTTTTGCCAAATTTCATGATTCTCAACGGGAAACTCCTTATAAATTTTGTGTAGAGGATTCCCTCGACATAAACGGCTGTAACTTTTTGATCGCGTTGACTTAGAAGTTTGATTTATATCGCGGCTCCAAGAGGTTACGAACCTGAGTATATGATGTGAATTTCAACTCGATACCTCCACGCGTTTCTGAGAAAAGAGGATTGACAGACGGACAACAAAGTGATCCTATAAGGGTTCCGTACCTAAAGATAAAACGGGACCCTATTACTAAGACTCCGCTGTCCGTCTGTCACCAGGCTGTATCTCATAAAACCGCAATTTTCACAGATGATGTATTTCTGTTGCCACTATAATAAAAAATACTAAAAAACAGACGAAAATACTAAGAACAAATATCCCTCCCCATGCAACAAACGTGATTTTTTTTGCTCGTTTTTTTGGATATTGATAACAGCCACAGGTAAACGCAAATATTATTTATCTCACTAATATTATAAACGTGAAAGTTTAGATGGATGGATAGATGGATGGATGTTTGTTCCTTTATCACGCCAGAACGGCTGAACGGATTTGGATGAAATTTGGCACAGAGATTATAGTCTGGAATAGAACATAGGCTACTTTTTATCCCGGAATTCCCACGGGAACGGGAACTACGCGGGTGAAACCGCAAGGCGCTGCTAGTTTATTATAAAGAGGAAAGATTGTATGTAACGAATAAACTTAAAACTACTGGACCGATTTTAAAAATTCTTTTACCGTTAGAAAGCTACATTATTACCGAGTACATAGGCTATAGAATATACCCGTGCGAAGTCGGGGCGGACCACTAGTTATTAATTTTTTAATTTAATTCCCCAGGTGTGCTACTTCACTACGATGATGCGACCCTCAAAGAACTGTACTTTCTGAAGCCGCAGTGGCTGTGCGATGTGTTAGCGCATGTGGTCACGGTCAGAGAGATCAACCCCTTCGCTGCTAATGGTAAGATTCATTAACACGCTGAGTGCCAGCGATGCACCCGTCTACTTTCCAGACCGTGAAGCAGCTGACATTAAAAAAATTTGACCATTTCTAAGTGTACCTTTTTTTGCGTGACTACATACTAAATAAATAATGCTGGACAATTCACACAGCATTATCTAGCCCCAAGCTAAGCAGAGCCTGTGTTATGGGTACTAGATAACTGATATACATAATACAATACAATAAATAGATAGATATTTTTTATTATACATAGAAAACGACCAGAACACCCAGAAAGAATGTCTGCAGATCGTACACACGTTTTTCCTGAGGCGGGAATCGAACCCGCAACCTCCTGCGTCGCAGGCAGACCTTCGCCCACCGCGCCACAGAGGTCGTCAAATTAAATTGATGGTATCTGACAACAGACAGCTCTCGGGCCACTTGAAACTTTAAATTGTATCTAAAGTCTATGAATTTAAGACCGTATTTGAATGCTTATTTTTATAACACAAGCTCTGCTTAGCTTGGGGCTAGATAATGCTGTGTGAATTGTACAGCATTATTATTATTAATATGCATGTCATTTTAATGCTTAGGTTTTTTGTTATAGTGCTAACCCGCACTCTGGGTATCTCTAAGAAATGAAATAAGTCCCAAAAATTATCGGTTTCGGCGGGATCCCGGCGAAACCGATAATTTTTGGGACTTATTTCATTTTAATGCTTGTTAGGAATACTCAGAATATCTCTTTCTCTCCCCATTCTAGGTATAATGAAGGTAGAAGACCTAGCGCACGTGTTCAAAGCCTCCCCCCAACTCTCTCGCGCGGAAGAGGCCAGCTCTCTCGGAGTGTCTCTGTTGCACAAGTTCGAGCTTGCCCTCTGTTGGGACGCGAGGACGCTGCTGATACCGCCTCTACTGCCGCTGGAGGAACCGGCAGCACCCCAGGTTGGACCCTATTGGCCTTTTCCGTATTCTAGACCTTCGACAAATTAAAACCCCCTTTTTTAAACCCTATACTGAACCTCTCTAACCTCATACTGCACCCTTTTTAACCTGTCAGGGATTTCCACTAATAATAGCTTTTTTTTGTCAAGCAATGGAAAATCATTTTTAATAAAAACAATGTATAAAAATTCAAAATTCAATAACGTTTATTTCTTTAGGCTTACAAAATAAGCACTTAGACAAGTAAAATTGTATACATAAACATATACATGGATATTGAATGAAAACGAAGCCATCTGGAGAAACAGAAGCTCATTTGTTTTGCCGGCCCGCTCCGGGTCTCTTTATCCTTGAGTGGTTAAGAATTTTTAACTTAAAAATGTAAAAGGAAAACGTTAAAACTACATAGTAATTGTTTCTTAATGTTCCAGCTCCCAGTCCGAAGCCGCGCGTGGTCCAGCGGTGCACGCAGCCGGCGGCCCTGGCCGGGTCTGAACCCGCACCACGCTCAGAGCGATGCCAATCGACGCACCGATTCGCCAGCGCTTATACGTGAGTGGTTTCATGTTTATACAAGACATCCTTGATAAATTATAAATAATGTACTTAAATATTTATTAACCAGTCCGCCCAAAAACGAAAAAGTATGCTGTACAATTCACACAGCATTATCTAGCCCCAAGCTAAGCAGAGCTTGTGTTTGTTTTTATTTTTTATTTTCTTTATTCAGGATAATAAACAGTTGTACAATGTAGACTTATTACATAATGTTCTTATTTGAATGTGATCCTAAATGTACAACCAATCGCATTATCCACAGATTACTACTAAAGTTTTACTAACTACAATTAGTTGGCTGTTGTCTAAAAATATCTTACTATTAGTTACACATATAGTTAATAGTACTATTGATAGAATTTTACAATTATTAGAGAGATTGATAGATAGATAAGGGTACTAGATAACTGATAATATGTACATACATAATACATTATCCATACTAGTATAACTAGTAGTTCTACGAACAGTAGACCTCGCGAGCACTTAACTGTCTCCAACAATTAATAGTTATTAGTTAGTTATAATAATCTTCAAAATAAAATGTCATAGATCAGAGATGTTCAGTAGCATTAGCGCCATCTATAAAATGGATTTCTTACCTGCGCAAACTGCAAGCAGACGAAGACGAAACATGTGTTCTAAGACTCCGCTGTCCGTCTGTCACCAGGCTGTATCCCATGAACCGTGATAGTTAGACAGTTGAAATTGTCACAGATGATGTGTTTCTGTTGTCGCTAAAACAACAAATACTAAAAAACAGAATAAAATAAATAATGACGAGCAAAATAGCTTTGCACGTTAGAATAACTCTATTTTCTCTCTTATTTCCAGAGGAGCCCGCGGCCCCCGAAGGCATATCTCTGAGCCCGCGCCCCGGGACCCCTCTCACGCGCCTGCTGTTGGTCGCATACGTCCCCTGCGGGTTCTGGGCGCGCCTGCACTCGCGGCTGTTGCCCGACCCCGCGCTACACAAGGCGCCCACACAGCTGTATAGAGCTAGCGAGGTAACAGAGTAGTTAGCGAAGTGACATAGAGAAACTAGCGAGGTCACAGCAGAGTAGCTAGCGAGGTGACAGTAGAGTCGCTTGCTAGGTGACAGTATAGTCGCTAGCGAGGTATAGTTACAGCAAAATAGCTAGCGAGGTCCCACCAGAGTAGCTAGCCAGGTCACAGCAGAGAGGCTAGCGAGGTCACAGCAGAGTAGCTAGCGAGGTGACAGTAGAGTCGCTTGCTAGGTGACAGTATAGTCGCTAGCGAGGTATAGTTACAGCAAAATAGCTAGCGAGGTCCCACCAGAGTAGCTAGCCAGGTCACAGCAGAGAGGCTAGCGAGGTCACAGCAGAGTAGCTAGCGAGGTGACAGTAGAGTCGCTTACTTGGCGACAGTATAGTCGCTAGCGAGGTTACAGCAGAATAGCTAGCGAGGTCACACCAGAGTAGCTAGCGAGGTCACAGCAGAGAGGCTAGCGAGGTCACAGCAGAGTAGCTAGCGAGGTGACAGTAGAGTCGCTTACTAGGTGACAGTATAGTCGCTAGCGAGGTTACAGCAGAATAGCTAGCGAGGTCACACCAGAGTAGCTAGCGAGGTCACTGCAGAGAGGCTAGCGAGGTCACAGCAGAGTAGCTAGCGAGGTGACAGTCTAGCCAGGTAACAGTAGAGTCGCTAGCGAGGTCACAGTAGAGACGCTATAGCGAGGTGACAGTAGTGTAGCTAGCGAATTAACAAAAGAGAAGCTAGCGAGATTACGGCAGAATAGCTAGGTCACACAGTAGTGCAGCTAGAGAGAGCTTGGCCAGGCGGGATTATTTGAGTTTTGAGTCGCACAAAACGAGTCACTTCCTACAAAGTATTGTTTTTGCCATACGATGAGTTTTCATATGTGTTGAAAATGTCCAAGAGTCCTGGAAGGTCTTAAGGAAATAAAGCACATTGATGTTTGACAAAAAAAGTACACATTATACGCGACTCAAAACTACACGCTCGTTTGACCTCAACTTATAGATGCAAAAATCATGCAATGGGGTACAAACGTGACAAAGGTCAATAGTTATTGACCTTTGTCACTACAAAGGTCAATAATTATTGACCTTTGTCACTATTATAATATTCTCAGCTTTTAACCAATTCCCTCTTCCAGATGGAATCAGACGACACACTAACGCGCGCCCTCGACCTCGACTGGGGCTGGAAGGTGTGGCGCCAGGGCCTCAAGCTAGCCTGCGGCGCCCTGACTCTGTTCGCCGTGCGGGAGATAGCGGCGTCGCACGAGCCTCTGCTGCCGAGGGCGGGCGAGGCCGCCCGACATCCCTACGAGAATGTCAAGTGAGTTTAATAGGGTAGGAGTGTGTCGTTAACAGAAATACCATGCACTTCACGAAACTGTCTAATGGGTAATAATAACTGTTTAATAAGTATCTATCGTTAACTGTGCTGGAAGAAATCATGCGATCTCTGACATGGGACAAATATGGAATCAATATTAACGGCCACAATCTCAATCACCTCAGGTTTGCAGATGATTTGGTGCTGATAGCAGACAACCCAGAAACACTGCAGAAAATGCTCCAAGATCTTGTCACAAAAAGTAAGGAAGCTGGCTTAACAATAAACAAATCCAAAACTAAGGCTATGACAAACAAAACAGAATTTAGCATACATGTTGACAACGATGAAATAGAATATGTAAAGACCTACATTTACCTGGGACAAATAATCTCATTTCAAGATCAAATGGCTCAAGAAATAGACAGAAGAACAACAAATGCATGGAAAAGATATTGGGCGCTCAAAGAAATAATGAAAAATAAAAAATATACCATGAAAATAAAAAGAAAATTATTTAACTCCTGCATACTACCAATACTTTCCTATGGATGCCAAACATGGGTATTAACAGAGAAACTTCATAACAAACTAAGAACTTGCCAGAGGAGCATGGAAAGGAGTATCTTGGGATATAAAAGAAGAGATAGAAAGAGAGCTGCTGAAATAAGAAATATAACAAAATTTGAAGACATAAACATAAAATGTAAACAACTAAAATGGAGATGGACCGGTCACATTTTAAGAGAGCCAACAGAAAAGTGGACTAAAATCATAACAGAATGGACACCAAGATATAACACCAAAAGGAAGAGAGGAAGACAGCTAAAGAGATGGTCTGATGACATAAAGAAGACTGCAGGACCTCTGTGGTCAAGAACAGCAAGGAACCGACAACAATGGAGGGAGTTAGAGGAGGCCTATGTGTCACTAGGACACGCTGATTCACCGGACTGATGTGCACAAAAGAAACACACTTAAATAATTGTAAAATCAGTAAATAAAGGCTTTATTATTATTATTATTATTATTATATATCGTTAACAACGATAACGAGGACGTTGAGAATTTCACGACAGATGTAGCTAAACGCGTGTTTGTCGACGTTCAGCTAACGTTAAAAACCGCCAACCAACGAATTTATTACGAGTATTAACCGTTTATTTAACTATCTAGAGAAATATCGTCACACTCTTATAAGCAGCGCGGCTTGCTGCGCTCGCGCTCTTCGCACAGTGTATTAAGAGGCGACCCTAGCGTGTTTGCTTGTCAAACTAGGACTAGATCTCGGTATTCACGGGATTCCCGTGGTTACAAACTCGAATTAACAATAAATTCTACTTTTTTTCTTTGGTTCCTTCAATGTGAAAACACGATTAAGAAAAAAAAATACGATAGAAAAAATATCATGAAATTACAATGTTTTGCACATAATTTGGTCAAGATCTCAGGAACCTTGCGGTCTATTGAAATGACTTATGTTTTGATTCGTAGGTTATTACTACTTACTTGGTTCCTTCAGACAGTTTTTTCATGAGTTGTGTAGTTTTCTTGTAAAAAGCTAAAACTCAAATTTTGCAATTGCACCGTTCCGAAAACGCATGCTCTGTCTCGCATTACGCCCTCTTAACACACAAAGCATCTCTTCTTTATTTTGATCCCGGGAAAAAAGGGATCAACTTTAAAAAAAAGAAGATTTACATCCAAAAAAGTGATGTGAATTTCGTTGTCTATTCGTTTATTTTCAGGTTACGTGTAAAACAAGATGGCGCGTGGTGCGAGTTCGACATACAAAGTAGTTCCTGTATCGAAATCCAACTGCCGGCTGACAGCTGTGTGGTTAGACGGGACGACGGCATGCCGATAGCGGGGTACCAGGTAACCCCATTACACCCCCCCCACCCGCTATGACACCCCTCTACAACCTCTCACACCCCTCTGCACCCTTAATAGGCTATTTGACTACATTAATAATAATAATAAAACATTTATTTCAGGCAACGTTAGTCTAGTACAGGATGTAAAATACTTAAAAACTACGGCCCATATAAAATATATACCTTATTCTAACATACATAAAATATATACCTATTTACTACCACGTAGAGTCGGCGACGTGTGACACGCGATATGTGCTGCGACCGGTAATCGTCCGCGAAAACGCTTACGAACATGCCGGAACAGCACATTCTTCGGCCAGAATTCTTCCTTAGTGAAGGTCGAAATATTCTCAGTTGGAATACGCACCACAAATGATTTAAACCTGAGTATATGATGTGAATTTCTCTACTTGCTCGCGTTCCTGAGTAAAGAGTAGACAGACTGACAATGTTGTTCCTTGTGAGGTACGGAACCCTAAAAAATACATACAATCGGAAACCTCTTTCTCTTTTGTTTTTCGTTTCGTCGGTAAAAAATAAGCCTTTGTTCCAGAGTATAACCCTGGAGCCGAATCCTTCCGTCCTCGCGAAGGTCCTGGCCGTCGTTTCCGACCATGTGGACTTGCTGCTTGAAGACTGGTACCCGTCGCTAGGTGAGTCCACTATCCAATTGTCTATTTATAATTAACTAGCGGCCCGCCCCGGCTTCGCACGGGTATATTGTACAAGAATGTTTGAAATCGGTCCAATAGTTATTAAGTTCGTTACATACGAAAATACAAATCTATAGGTATAATAGATAATTTTAATTTGACTGTCAACTTTATCCCAAGGTACTCGCTTCGTCCATACATCTGAAGGGAGGTGCCTCATCACCCGGGTGGTGCCTTGTCCTCTCTGTCTGAGAGACCTAGCCACGCGGCCGCGGGACCCGGATCAACTGGCTCAGGTCTGACAGACACATACATTACAATTACTTATAATGCTGGAGCCAAATGCCTTATGACGCCTTCCAAATCCACTGCACACCCAATAACACCTCACTATACCCGCAATAAGACTCCTGCGCAACCATAGCATCAACCTATTGCACCCCTTCACATCCCTTAGCACCCCTATAACACCCTTTTGAATAGAATAGAATAGAATTTATTTGTTAAAAGACTTACACATACTTACACAAAAATACATAATAAACTTGGCTTAAATACAAAAATGTAAGTCCAGTAACAAAATGGCTCTGCCTCAGCATGAGTTGGTTGACTAGCGAGCTAGCAACCAACGCTGGTCTTCCGTCAGAGCCACTTGTTGGCTTTACGGACTAACTACTCAAACAGACAAGAAAAATAGACAAATATAAAAAACTATCAATATAAAAATAAAAAAGAATTAAAATTATTGCACCCCAGAACACCCCGTCACTCCACTTCCGAGATCCTAAGACAGGTATGTCAGTCAGATTCAGATACTAACAATAACATGCAGTGCTGAAGGCAAATGCCTGATAATCCGGGTGGTGCCTTGCCCTCTCTGTCTGCGATAAGATAAGATAAGAAATACTTTATTTGTAGCTGAAAACCATTACATTAAAATGTACTAAAATTATTTATATATATAATTAAATTACCAACACCATATAACTATATGGTGTTGGTAATTTAATTTAATTTTAGCCATGGCGCTCATTAGGGGAGGCCTATGTCCAGCAGTGGACTGATATATGCTGATGATGATGATATAACTATATCGTAATACCCACTGCGAGGCCTGGATATACGACCGCGGGACCCGGATCAACCGGTCTGACAGACCGAAACACTACTTTGCAATACCATTCATACCAGCAGGTCAATTCAGATGTATTTGTGTTTTACCCCACTGCGTAGGAAGGGTTGTGTTTTTCGAGAGTGTGTACGACGCACGTGTGTATGAGGTTTCTTTATTTATTCCTCCGACGCAGGAGGTTGCGGGTTCGATTCCCGCCTCGGGACAAATGTGTGTACGATCTGCAGACATTTGTTCAGGGTGTTCTGGTCGTTTTCTATGTATAATAAAAAAAAAAACTATGTAATGTATTGTATTATGTATATCAGTTATCTAGTACCCATAACACAAGCTCTGCTTAACTTGGGGCTAGATAATGCTGTGTGAATTGTCCAGCAATATTTATTTATTTATTTGTTTATTTATTCTTTTTTCACGCTCAAATCCATATAGGTAAACTCTCATTAGGTGTTTGTTATTATAGAGCGTAACTCACACACGTCACAAAATACAAATTACACATGTAAAACTAGGAAATAAAGTGATCACTTTGATTTATTGTTCACTTCAATCTTTTTAAGGTAAAGTAAAGGTGCTATGTGTGATTGACAAAAATTCATGGAAGCAGCGCCTTGCGGTTTCACCCGCGTAGTTCCCGTTCCCGTGGGAATTCCGGGATAAAAGCCTATGTTCTATTCCAGACTATAATCTCTGTGCCAAATTTCATCCAGATCCGTTCAGCCGTTCTGGCGTGATAAAGGAACAAACATCCATCCATCTATCCATCCATCTAAACTTTCACGTTTATAATATTAGTGAGATAATATTAGTGAGATTTATTAGCAGTTCGTCCAAAACGCGATTCGTCCAATAAGCGGTTCGTCAAGGATCTATACTATATCCATGACTTAAGTAAAGTCAGATGTAATCTAATATAGTTATTGATTCATCATCATCATCAGCCTATATCAGTCCACTGCTGGACATAGGCCTCCCCTAATGAGCGCCATAGCGCCCTGTCTTCAGTTATCGATTAAAGTTCTTTAATTCAAGTTTTCGGGACTTCCCCGAGTGTCAATGTAAAAGCGTTTAATAAATTTCGTAAAATTGCTTGGACAGGGAGTCTCGGACTGTCATACAACATAGTCTCTGGTTTCCAGCAAGCATTCCAACGCCTTGAGCTAAACGAGGCGGCGGCGGCGGCGGCGGCGGCTCGACCACGCGTGTCTGAGGAGTCCCGGGCTTCGGACGCGGACAGCGGCGTCGGTGCAGAGTCTAACGGTAAGTCTTAGGAGGTCCAGGCCTTCCAACGACTACAACTACGTGTCTGATCCCCGTATTATGAAAGCCTACTCAGTCATCAACCTGTGCTTATGGTCGGACTGAATAACTAAAATACAAACATAGCTATTACTTATCCGATTGCGTATGCAAAATTTCATTAAAATTTGGGACGCAGTTTCCAAATGAATCGAAAAGTACGTTTGTATGGGAGCTTAGAGGTTCAGGGCCTTCTTAAGCAACGCTTATGCTTATGCTTGAGACAGCTTTTCTATGTAATGTCTCAAGCCTATGCTTGAGACAGCTTTTCTATGCTCGGTCATCGATCTATATCGATGACTGAGTAAGCTTTTCATAATACGGGCTTTAGAGTCAGTATCGCCGTCTATGGGCAAGACAAGTTTTCTTGATGTACTTGACCCAAAATGGATATGGCCTACCATTATAAAAACAATGCTGGACAATAGGCTACTTGACTACTACTAGGAAATAATTCTAACGTATTGTCTGATAAAAATAATGCAAAGTGTAACTAATATTTCTTCAAGGCCAGTCGAATTAGTTATAAAAACTAATTTTAAAGTTTGAAAAGAAAACTCATTGACACTGATGGGTGTGACGTCACCAGCGATCCAACCAAACGCAGAGCGTTTTCGGTCACGTGATCATATATCAAAAAATGTGTAATTTTAATCCCGTTTTTTGCTTAATAAGGCATATTTTTTATAAAATTCACCTGATTACGCTTTGTTACGTTGTCACTGACTAGGATGAAAACAATTTGGAACTGGTTTTGTAAATATAATAATGTAGTCAAATAACCTATTGCAAGCGCAGCTGAAATGCATATTTGCTCGTTGGTCGGTTTACCCGAACAGTATCCATATCTTACTTTGTTCTCCATTCCAGCGTCCTCCCGCATAGGGTCAGTGGAAGGCATCACAGACAGCCCCCTGAGCTGGTGCTCTGCGTGGGGCTGGACCGTGGAGGCCTGCATCCACTGCGCGTGCGTGCAGGAGGCCCCGCAGTGCCCGCTGCACGGGGCCCTCGCACTGCGGCACATAGCTCCTGACACGGTGAGTCGCAACTCGTCTGGGATTTATTATTACTATTTCTTTTATTTATTTGTGAGTTTTATGTTTTATTTATTTTAGAATTGTATTAGTTATTTCTTGTACATTTTAATACATTGCACGCTCAATAGGACAGAATACATCAGGACATTCATACTCTTAATCATTTATTGGTAAAAAAACATACACGTCTGCAGTTTATAAATTTAGGTACAGTATCAGTACACAATCATAATATTTTAACACAAGTTAATAATAATAGTCAATAATAATAATAATACAAACATTAAATTGCAATTAAATACTTATGTCATTCAATTAATCATTAAATAAAATCACTAAATTATCCTTTTATTAATTCTTCAAAGCTATAGGGTGGTTGCTCAATCAACCACTTTTTGAGCTTGTTTTTGAATGATTGCGCGGATGCGGCATTTTTTAAATTTTCCAGTAGTCTTTTGTAGTACCTAAAATTATTAATATCTTTATATTTAATTTTTAATAAAAATCACCTGATTACGCTTTGTTACGTTGTCTCTGACTAGGATGAAAACAATCTGGAACTTATTTTTAATGTAGTCATGGCCTATTATAACAACTTTAATAACATGTATTTCTTGCAATAAATAAATAAATAGAATTAAAGTTTGTTTGTCCGTCAGTTATTCCTCGACGTCCCCTGTGAGATGCGAGCTCGTTGGGAGCACATCACGCGGCGCGGCGTGGCGGGCCGCGGCGCCTTCGGGACGGTTCTGTCTGCTACTTGGAAGGTCCCTGGAGACAGGTAGCCCATCATCAGCCTATGCGAGATCACAATTTAATACACTCTTTTAATTATACCTCGCGTCATAGCTCCCGTCTCCAGCAGTCAGCATCTGACAGTAGTCTGGAGCAGTTCCTATAGCACATTTGCTAGCATTAGGAGATTAAATAATATAAGAGTACCAGAGACGTGTAAACCCCACTTTATACAATTAGAAATTCTTACCCTAGTATGTATATACATCTTAGAAATATGCAAATTTGTAAGGAATAACCGATTTTTTTTCTAAAAATTAATGACCAGCCTCGCCGATACCAAACTAGATACAAACCATAACCTTGTCATGCCCGCATCAAAATTAAAAATTCACCAATCCTCCCCCAACTCGATGGCGGTAAAAATTTACAACACTTTACCAGAAAACATAAAATGTATAGAAAAAAATGACATGTTTGAATCCAAACTAAAAGCGATACTCATACAAAAATGTTTTTACGAACTTGACGATTTCATCAATGATAAATTTAGTGACTTGTAATTTTTGTAATAGGTATTAAATGCATTAATAATAAGTAAGTTCATCATAAGTAGAAAGGCATGAAACCTGGCCTGTCTTCCATTGCAACACCCTAAATGGGTACATACTGTGAACATTTTATGAACACTCACCTAACTACTAACACCTGTGGCTGTATAAATGCAATAAATAAAATACTGAAATACTGATTATTCAACGTGTGGAACCGGCATAGAATTAGCTCCACCCCAAGTCTTCCTGTGGGTGTCGTAAGAGGTGACTAAGGGACATACACCGGGGGGCGGACAGCAGCGCCCCTTGCAGACTACATCTACCACCGAACTGCGATCCCCAACCCGCATGCCCAGCGTGGGGATTATGGGCATTACTCATCATGAGATAAAACCCAAGAAGGGCCTGCGTCCAGCAGTGGACCAATGTAGGCTGTTGAGGTCAGGCGAGGTGGGGTGGGGTGGTGTAGGACACTATATACAGGGTTATTGATAATTCATTGGTAAAATTCGTGAACTGCTGGTTCCACTCATCATGACGAACACGTTTGTGAAGACGCTAGGTCTTAATACTTCCTGCGCTACTACACCACTACGCTCCCCCATTTAATAATCATTCTTTTGAATGAGGCTTTATTTGAAACTAAACTTTCTGCTTCTGCTCTGAATTAACAGCGGGTGTGGGTGATTGGGTTGCAATCAATAAGCTAAGCTGGGGTAAAACGCTAAGGGATGCTAGCTAGCTGAGGGTGGTAAAAACTCAAAGAGATTAAAATAACCGAACCCGTTGAGTGATGGTAGAACACTGAATTTATTGTTTCCACAGTAATCGCTAATTGCGGTCAATGCAAACTAAGCTAAATTTACATGAAATGTTCGACTTAAAATATACCTACTGCATGTACTTATGCGACAGCTTGTACAGTGGGAGTGAGCCAATAAGGTGCTTATCAGGGGGAGGCCTGCGTCCAGCTGTGGACCAATATAAGCTGCTGAGCTTATATTGGTTTTAAAAGTAAAATTTTTCGTTCATAATGTTGTACAAACGGATGTTTTCTTTCTATAGAGAGGAGGAGGTAGCTCTGAAGGCTCTGCAGCCAGTTCCACCACCAGCTGGTAGCGCGCCCGAAGCCTTGCAGGCTTATAAGGTAAGGCCTATACACTAACCTCCAAAGACTTGTCAAGTAAGGCTTTCACTGCGAACGTTACCACTACCACACCTTATTTGACGATCCCTGTGGCGCGGTGGGCGAAGGTCCGCCTGCGACGCAGGAGGTTGCGGGTTCGATTCCCGCCTTGGGACAAATGTTTGTACGATCTGCAGGTATTTGTTCCGGGTGTTTTCTATATAAGATATCTATCTATGCATTGTATTGTATTATGTATATCAGTTATCTAGTACCCATAACACAAGCTCTGCTTAGCTTGGGGCTAGATAATGCTGTGTGAATTGTCCAGCATTATTTATTATCATTATATTAGTGTGTTATTATCTTCGCAGGCCGCCCAATCCCGCTGGGAGCGCGAGCCGACCGCGGGCGCCTGCCGCGCCTACTGCGGCCTGCGACAGGAACTAACTATACTGATGAGCCTGCGCCACCCGCACTGCCTGCCGCTGCGGGCCGTCTGTCCCGCGCCCTTAGCGCTGCTGCTGCCGCTAGCACCCAAGGTATCACCATATTTGTGGGAGAAGGTGGGATTCCTCCAAATAGTAGCAAAGGTGGTTGATAACTGGGACGCCATACGACCAGGTGGGATGACGATATGAACAGTCTTTCACTGCTGGCAGATGCTGGATGCGGCAAGCTGAAGACTGGGTGCTATGGCGCTCATTAAAAGAGGCATGATAGGCCTAGCAGTGAATAGGCTGATGATGATAAGTTGCGGAGGGAACTCGCCCCCGCTGCCAGGCCGACCCAGCTGGTCAACTTGCCCGGTGCTCTTTCGACCGACAGTTGATGTCGGATAGTCGTGTATAGATCAGTTGTAATTTAATCAAGCGCTTGCGCGATCTAAGATTTGTTGTTTTTTTGCACTCCGAGTTTTTTATGTTCATTGTTGGATCTTTTGTCTTAACGACATGTAGCGGATATCCGTTGAAGCGCTTAGGTAGGTTCTATTTTCCGATGTTACTCATACTCATACTCATTTATTGGTAAAAAACATACACGTCTGCAGTTTATAAATTTAGGTACAGTATCAGTACACAATCATAATATTTTAACAAAAGTTAATAATAATAGTCAATAACAATAATAATACAAACATTAAATTGCAATTAAATACTTATGTCATTAAATTAATCACTAAATAAAATAAAGGTTAAAACAGTGTTTTATTATGAGTTCTCGCGAAAATAACCTTAGAATATACTAAATAAAATCACAAAATTATCCCTTTATTAGGTCTTCAAAGCTATAGGGTGGTGTACTCCATTGAGAACCTCTGTTGACTTAAGCTTTGTGGTCGCTACATCATACACTGACCCACACATTAACACACATCACATTATATTTTTCACAATCACTGGCCTAATGGTTTCCATGACAACGGGCGTAAACAAGAAGTCTAGCAATGTTGACTGATGGCGGATCGCCTAAATCGAAAGACGACTGGACTGATGATATCCTTACGGTTTTGTACGAAAAGGGTCCCAACATAAATCCTATTACTAAGTCTCCTGTCTGTCTGTCCGTCAGCGAATGTATATAGTCATTGTTCAGGAATTTGAAGTCGTTTTAAGGGTTTCGTACCTCAAAAGGAAAAAAGAAACCCTTATAGGACCACTTCGTTGTCCGTCTGTCCGTCTATCAACCCTCTTTTCTCAGAAACGCGTGGAGGTATCGAGTTGAAATTCACATCATATATTCAGGTTCGTAACCTCTTGGAGCCTCGATACGAATCAAACTTCTAAGTCAACGCAATCAAAAGTAACAGCCGTTTATGTCCAATTTTTTTGAAGTCGAGTCCGACTCCAACTTGACGTTTTATTTTGTCTAAACATGCCAAATTGTTTGTTATACAGGGTGGTCTAGACTCCGTCATCCGTGCCTACCGCAGCTGCGGCGCGCGCATTCGTGCACGTGCTGCGCGCGCCACCTTACTGCAAGTGGCGAGGGCGCTGGAGTATCTACACGATAGAAGGATCGTGTATAGGGACCTTAAGGTAAGGGATTTTATTTAAAGCTATTTACACTAATATTATAAAGAGGAAAGATTTGTTTGTTTGAATTGAATAGGCTGCAAAACTACTGGACCGATTAGAAAAATTCTTAATAATATAATAAATACTTATCCAAAAAATAAATAAATAACTAAAAGGATACTTAGATAAATAACATATTAATATACTAACAGATCAGATCAGTTGAGCTACCTGTAGATTGTTTGCAACAGTCTGCAGTTAGCTCAGTAGTATTTCAGTTACTTACTGTCGTTATGTGTATCTTTTCGTATTTTTCAGTCCGAGAACGTGTTGGTATGGCGCATGCCTTCAGTGGAGGAAGCGGCGGCGGCCGAGCTGAACCCCTCGCCTATCGACGTGCATGTCAAACTGGGAGACTATGGTAAAGATAAAGATATTTATTTGCCAAAAACATGTGTATAAAAGATAACAAACAATATAGTATGTCGGGGTATGATCGGACGCGGATAAGTTCGTATGACACTAATTGTAGCGGAATTAAGCTTTATTTTCTGATGATGACAACATTTTATGCCGACGCTATTATATGGAGTCGTAGATAATGGTGGCAGCATTAGAGAATAAGGCTTTATTTGGCTACAATTCGTTTTAGAAGGTCTTCCCCCGCGTCCGATCATACCCCGCGTCCGATCATACCCCGCGTCCGATCATACCCCGCGTCCGATCATCTCACTAATATTATAAACGTGAAAGTTTAGATGGATGGATGGATGGATGGATAGATAGATGGATGGATGGATGTTTGTTCCTTTATCACGCTAGAACGGCTGAACAGATCTGAATGAAATTTGGCACAGAGATAGATTATAGTCTGGAATAGGACATAGGCTACTTTTTATCCCGGAATTCCCACGGGAACGGGAACTACGCGGGTGAAACCGCGAGGCGCTGCTAGTACCCTATATATACAGGGTGGGGCAAATTTTTGGCCTCTTAAGGGTAGCTACCGTTTCTTTTGTAGTTAGAAGGTTTTGTTCTTAGGAACCTTCTATTTTATTATGAAGAAAAAAATATTGTCTTTAGTTTGTAGTAGTGTTTAGTTATTTTTTAATTAGTATGTTTTGCCCAAAAAATGATATTTGTCAAAAAAACACATACATTTTTCTAGTGGTTGGGAAAAAAGATAAAGCTAAAGCTTCAAGACAATACGGTGAACGATGACGTCACGTTTAGAAATTTTGCGATTGAATCTTAAAATATTTACTTTTCAATTATTAAATTTTGCAACAAAACCTTCAAAAAACAAAAATAAATAATCATACAGATATATTAATATATCCATAGAACATAAAAATATAAATAATCAGCTTATTATTTTTATTGTAACTACAAACCTATATAAAATATAAACCTATATAATCTGTCTGGCAGGTATAAGCCGGCTCGCGCCGCCGTGCGGGACCAAAGGCTTCGGCGGCACCGAGGGCTTCATGGCGCCCGAGATCATGAAGTACAACGGAGAGGAAGAGTATAACGAGAAGGTCTGTTATGGCTTTTAGTAACTAACTTACATATGCACAGACTGCGGTTTCCGGTCAAAAAAGTCAAGTCGCCAGGTTTGTCGGTCCTGTGCAGCTTCTTCCGCTTCTACCACATCTTTGCAGCTAGCGCGGTCATCTTACGGGCGCCCTACAGGCGTCCCTCAGGCATCCCATTGGCCGTCGGAGCAAACGTGATAGGCTTTGCGAACGCTTCGATCTGAGATCCTCCGAGATAGTACGAGTATACGTAGATTCAATACGTTCTCTCGTATTGAATGCGTGAGATTCGATACGTTCTTTCGTATTGAATGCGTGAGATTCAATACGTTCTTTCGTATTGAATGCGTGAGATTCAATACATTCTTTCGTATTGAATGCGTGAGATTCAATACGTGTTGCTGTCTTAACCTACTCCATATTGGTTACAGGTGGACTGTTTCTCATTCGGAATGCTAATGTACGAGCTGGTTTCTGGAAGGGCGCCCTTCGAGGGGCACGAGGCAGTCAAGGAGGCAGTGCTTGAGGGCGCGCGACCCGCGCTCGAGCCAAGAGTGAGTCATACACATTGTACGAGCAAACCGTGGCGCCCTTCAAGGGGCGCCGGGTGGCTCTCAAGCACTTGTTGATAAAACTATTCCCATAAGATTTCTATTTGTCCTGACAAAATTTAAAAACTGTGTCTATAATAAAACTTTTGAAACTATCATGGTTATTACTATAGAAATCATTTAGAACGGGATATATAATATTTTAAGTGTGTCTATAATGTTTTCAAGAATTTGAATTTAATTTATATTTTTCTGAAAAAAAAAACCATCTAATTAAGTACAATTTATGTCATCTCTATTCACAACGTGTAACTTTCCTTCAGGAATTAGAATACCCGATCTGCATGCTAGAGACGATGCGCCGCTGCTGGGCCTCTGCGCCCGCGCGGCGCCCCTCGGCCGGCGCCCTCGTGTCGGCCCTCGCGGCGCCCGAGTGCTGCGCCCTCCGCGACGCCGCCAGCGCCCGCCACAGCACTGCGCATGCCGCATGCAGCATACATCTACCTGGTGTGTATGGCATCCTGAACATACAGGAATATAGGACTGATCTACAAAAGAGCAAAGCTTAAGGTGGAACCTCTAACCCCCATACAAACGTACTTACAGATTTATTTTATTTTATTCGGAGAATAAACAGTTGTACATTACTATTTATGTAAACTTACGACTAAACTATTAACTATTAATATATCCTCGCATATAGTAACTGAATAAACTGCTTGCTAGCGGAAAAAATTTAAGCACAGCTCTCCCTTGTTAACAAATGTAGTTAATAACAATGATTAAGTACCTAAGCTAAGAGTAACCACTAATAACACTTAACAAAATTTATACAATTACTTACTAAAATTACTTCATTACAATAACAAGAAATTCACAAGAAACGAACTGAAAAGAAAAAAAACAACAAAAAAAATTAGATGTATAATATTCACTGAAACGATAGACTTTTGTTAGGAGTTGTGTTAGGAGATTCATTTGGAAACTACACCGTTTATTGTAGTGAAATTTTGCAAACATAACCGGATATTAAATAGCTATGTTTGTACCGTTTTAGTTTTTGAAAACTCATTTCAATTAATTTTCAAGTGATTTTAATACTCTCGCTCTCATTGAATGATGATTTTGTTTTGTTGAGAAACTTAAACATTACTAACATAACTATTTCTTAAAAACTCCAAAACTGAACGTGCTTCATTTCCTTTAGACCTTACAGGACTCTTGGACAGTTGGACACGGTTTGTATGCAAATATTCATTAAAATCGGTGATGTAGATTCCAAAAAGTTTGTATGGGAACTTTGGGGTTCGCACACACGTGAACGCATCATACAAAGCAGTGCACCTTATTCTTACTACCACCCTTTTATGTCGCTTACTTTACCTCCATGTTAAATTGTTCTTGTTTTCCGCTTTATTTTATACTAGCAGCGCCTCGCGGTTTCACCCGCGTAGTTCCCGTTCCCGTGGGAATTCCGGGATAAAAAGTAGCCTATGTTCTATTCCAAACTATAATCTATCTCTGTACCAGATTTCATCTAGATCCGTTCAGCCGTTCTGGCGTGATTGAGTAACAAACATCCATCCATCTATCTATCCATCCATCCATCCAAACTTTGACATTTATAATTAGTGGGATTTATGTGTACCTGTGTCCAAATAAATGTATTTCTATTCTATTCTATATTCTATTCAGGCTCACTTCGCTCGCTGCACTCAAAATCAAAATCAAAGTGATCCTACAAGGGTTCCTTGTTTCCTTTTAAGGTACGGAACCCTAAAAATTATTCATCTGTCAACAGCGCCTCCCCCACAATATGCATAAAAATGTTGTTTGTTTTTATTTCTAGCCACTAGTTTACCTACCTTTTCACGGCTAAACGGATTGAATTGAAATTTGGTTTAAAGGTAAACAATATACCAGGGACGGACAAAAGCTACTTTAAAAGCGCGTGCGAAGCCGCGGCCAGAAACTAGTAGTGTATAAAGTAAATGTGATGCTTACAGACCTAGACACGACCGGCTGGGAGATATGGTACGGCGGCGGCGAGCCGGAGCGCGCGCACTCCTTACTCGCCCCCCGTGCACACTTCACGCACCACCACACCATGAGGATACCTCCGGGTGAGTGTTAGGAGTAGTATATAATAACGTATATAACAGGCTAATTAAAAAAAACTAATTAGTACCATGTAATCAGTACGATATTTTTTTTTGTGTGTATTTTTAATCGATTTTTTTTTGTGTATCTTAATATTCAATCAATCAATATCAATCAATATAACTTTATTAGCAGACAACAATGGCCCATAGACAAAATTACAAACTGACACAGTACAAAATTAATGAAATTAAATAAAGAAAATTTTGGTTAAAAAAATATTGGACATTAATTGACCTAGAGAGCGAAGCGTCTCTGCATCAACTACTAGCAAAAGTATGGCTTCCGTCAGAATGTACGTACTCCTCTACAGGTCGTATTTTACGACCGATCTGGACGAAACTTGGTGTACAGAATTCTACGATTTTATAGAATTTATTAGCTGTAGGGTTTTTTTTTATTAAAAGACTTAGTTCCTCCAAAATAAGGCTAAAAGGGGGCTATCGAGTATTTCCGCTTTAAGACATCTTAACTATAAGTAATCTGATTTCGATGATTATTTTTTTTATTGAAAAGTAGTAATTTTAATTCGTTCTCATAAAAAATGATAAAGATTGATGAGGATTTTCGCCATTACGAGAAAAATATGTATAAGTTATATCTATGTATTTTCGTTTAAGCCGTTGATTTTCCCGTAAATTAAATAAATAAATAGCTCTGTCAATGCAATAATAAGCATGAGAGCATTTACCGTACAGCGCCACCTATTAGAACATCTTTGTAACACTTCGAGAATAAGTAGGTACTATTTTGTTAGTCTATGGTACTATGTAATAGCCCGGCCACATGTTTCGTCTCCGTATGCTTGCAGTTTGCGCAGATAAGAAATCAATTTTATTGATCGCGCTAATGTTACTGAACATCTCTGATATTTCGAAGAATAATACATCAAACTACTAATAATTAATGGTTGGAAAAAAATTAAGTGCTCGCGAGGTCGACTGCTTGTAGAACTACTAGTTATGTATTGTGTGCTTGAAATAAACGATTTTTATTTATCATAATGTATTATTGACTGTTCGGTTCAGATAAGGAGGATCCAGTGATGGTGACCGCGATGTGTCGCGTCGACCAAACAGTCTGGATCGGGGACTCGGCCGGCCGTCTCTGCGTGTACAGGTCAGTGTTTTTAACCGATGAAATGAAAAACTTAAGCGAAGGAAGTTCTTCGGCTGTATTTTTTTTGTATGTCTGTGTTTCTCCGTCAATTATGAATCGTTTTGGAATATTCGCTATTTTATGGGGAATGATCACGGTGTGGTCCCATATTTTTTTATTCTCGGTAAGTAATAGGGTGTATGCATAGACTTTTTATTTTTTAAATCGATTATTTATGGTATTTCATTACCGAAAAAAAAACGCCTACATTGTTTTTAAAGGTTAAAGGAATAACATTTATTTATTTACAGAAAATTACAATATACAATACAATAAAAATATGTAATCTTTCTTTCAATAAATAATATCTATCTATCTATCTATAATAATTACAACGAATATTTACACTTAAATTTATAAATTTATAAATGTAACTGCACTCAGTTGCGGGGATAGTAAATGAACAAAAAAATATTTTAATATCAGAAATAATTGTACAAAGTACCATCTGTTTTCTTAGTTAATGCCGTTTTTCTCCTAAAATATCAATCACAAGATTGTTTTATCATCATCACCGTATTAAATAATATAATACCGTATTAATAGGATACCAAGGGGACCTTCGGTTTATTTTGGCATATAAATGTCCTAATTAATAGAGAATCAAAAACGATAGATTTATGCGCTTTCGCCGCTTCTCTCTATCCCGCTTCTATAAACGCGAAATCCTATGCCTATCCCTTTCACAAAATGACGTCATATATAAGAAGGACAACTTACTTCTATATATTACTAGAAGCGCCTTGCGGTTTCACCCACGTAGCTCCCGTTCCCGTGGGAATTCCGGGATAAAAAGTAGCCTATGTTCTATTCCAGACTATAATCTATCTCTGTGCCAAATTTCATCCAGATCCGTTCAGCCGTTCTGGCGTGATAAAGGAACAAACATCCATCCATCTATCTATCCATCTAAACTTTCACGTTTATAATATTAGTGAGATTATTCAACTACGCTGATCACGTCTCTCTTTCTAACTTTAACTAACTTAGTATTTCGTTTCAGTGCGTCAACATGTGCGTTAGAATGGATGGTTCGTGTGGAGGATCTCGTGGGGGGGCCCAGCTCCCCCCTCTCGGGGCTGCAGGCTCTCAGGGGGAGGGGGAGAGTGGCGGTGGCACTGGCTAGTGGCAGGTATGATAGAAGGGTTCATTAAGATATTAAAATAAATAAGTAATGATGGACAATTCACATAGTATTATCTAGCCCCAAGCTAAGCAGAGTTTGTGTTATGGGTACTAGATAACTGATATACATAATATTATACAAAATATAGATAGATATTTTTTATTATACATAGAAAACGACCAGAACACCCTGAACAAATATCTGCAGATCGTACACACATTTTGTCCCGAGGCGGGAATCGAATATTTAATATTATTTAAAATATTTATATTTATCCAGGAAACTTATTTGATTTTAAAATTATAGTTCTCATTTAATTTTTAGAATAATAGAATAAATTTCTATTTAAAACATCAACATCAAATACTGCATTTAACATTAACTACGCAGTATAAAAATGAGTCATTCATTAAATAGCCCGCCCCTGAGCATTCCCGGTGCAAAGGTGCCCATAACACTTGCAGCATTGCCTCGCTGAATAGCGATGGCAATCCTTTGCATCAAGAATGACCCGGAGCGGGACTCTCCTGTCACTTCATTAAGTCTACGGCCTAATTCTCCCACTAAAGACTTCGCATCCAGGAAACTACCCTATTTAATAAATATTTTCCAGGTTGTTCCTGGTGTCATCGTCTCGCCCCGAGGAGGAAGGCACGTTCGTGCTGACAGAGTTGGGCACGGCCACCGAGCTGTGCTGCCTGGCTGCGCACGCAAATGCTGACAAGTGAGTGTTATTGTTTAGTTCTATTAGTACATTGTACACCTAGGCGATAAAGTGACCAATTCCTAGCGGGTTCGTCTTTTGAGACTTAAAACAAACGAGGTAGGAATCGCACTTGCACCCAAGAGATACATAGTATTTGATACAACACCTACGAGGAATATCCCTTTAGTCCATGTTCGTAGCTGATCTTTGATAACCAGCTATCAAAGATCATGGATTTTTTTTCTTGCTTGATATCCAGTTACGAGAACGGAATGTTCTTGCCGTTTTCGTAGCCATGTTTCGTAGCCAGCTACGAATGTGGTTTTTTTATCTCTGTTCATAACTGGTTATTAATTAACATCGTTTTACAATCTTCATCGCTTAAGGATCCGGCGACAGCTGCTCGCAACTTCAATTCGTAAATTATTGTGTTCCGTAATACCAAAAATGATGACTGAAAACTTTTAGTATTTACGACATTGTGCTGTTATTCTGTAACTAGACGATATAAGCTATGTTACATAACAAACAAAACGTAAGATATTTTTGTTTTTAATACAAAACAAATAGGACAAAAACATGTCATTTTCGACGTAAAAATATGCAAAACACATAATGCATATTTTTGCATAAGCATTATAGGTGTGTATTGTTTAAAAAAAACCAACCAGGGACCTAGGTATATACTATTCGAATACAGAAAACAACATGATATTATGTTGGAAATATGCTCGAATTACTAATCATTTTGGTAGTACGCTTGTATTGACAAATCATCATCCGCAGCGGGAGGGTGATAATTTTTTTTATCTACCCAAATATCATAAACCCTCTCTAATGCGTTCAAAAACCATAGGTAATGACCAGCATTACCAACCAACAGAAATAAACGGAACTGTAATGAACTCATAACCTACTGAAAACCGTAGGTTATAGAGTTTAAATTTGGAATAGGTGTCAAATTCAAGTGAGTGTGCTATACTAGTATCTACATTCTAACTATAAATCGCACGACATTTTGATCTCGAGTGACACAAGAATAGTGACTATGTTCGTTTGTCTATGATTTAAGAAAAATACAGATATTCGAAACGCCGCCATTTCGAGCTGTCATAATTTGTTCGTTAGCATTTTATAATTTTTATTTTTATTATTTATTTCCAGTTACGAGTAGACAAATTTTCTGATAACTTAAATAAGTTCTTTAATTCTGTCGAAAATGAGTGATAGTGACTCAGAACAACTGTCAATGTTAACTACCATTACTTTTAAATAATTAATTTGCTTCTGTATGTGTTCAGTGTTCAATTTATTTTTTATTGCATTACACTGGTAACAATGCTGGTCATTTCCCTATGGTTCCTGAACCCATTATAGAGCCCTTATGATATTTGGGTAGATAAAGTAGTGTATGCAACTGTACATAATTAGGCATTACAACACTCGTGTGATGCTATTAAGAAACTCGCCTTCGGCTCGTTTCTTAAACCCACACTCGTGTTGTAATGCCCTCCATTATGCACAGTTGCATAAACTAATATTATTTGATACCTGGGGTCAGGATAAGTTTTTTGAGCATTTTCATATTCCATAGACAAACAGAACACAATTAGTTTAATTCTTTACCTATGCTAAAACTTACTAAACGTAAGTTTTTCATTACTAGCGGTCCGCCCCGGCTTCGCACGGGTATATTCTATCGCCTTTGTTCATCAGGGATAATGTAGGATTCTAATGGTGAAAGAATATTTCAAATAGGTCCAGTAGTTTCGGAGCCTGTTCAATTCAAACAAAAAAAATCTCTTTATTTTATAGTGTAGTGTGATCTACATATCTGTTAGATCCTGTAATTGCAAGTCAATGACAGTTGTTTTCTGTATACAGGGTGTATCTGTGGGCCGGGGGCGCGGGCCTCAGCGCCTACTGCGTGAGTCAAACCGGCGTGAGTTCAGTGGACGAGCTGTCTGCTGCCAGAGTGACGTCACTTGTGTCCAGCGACGACGTAGCGTTCGTGTTCGCGTATATAGATCCAGGTGAGTCTGATGCGTCAAATGATGAGTCAAAGGCATGAGTCAAGCCGGCGTGAAAAATGTAAACAAGCTTTTTTACGTTCTGAAGTGTGAAACCGTAGACAGAAATTATCTCACTAATATTATAAACGTGAAAGTTTAGATGGATGGATGGATAGATAGATGGATGGATGTTAGTTCCTTTATCACGCCAGAACGGCAAAACGGATCTGGATGAAATTTGGCACAGAGATAGATTATAGTCTGGAATAGGACATAGGCTACTTTTTATCCCGAAATTCCTACGGGAACGGGAACTACGCGGGTGAAACCGCGAGGCGCTGCTAGTTTATTATAAATAATTAAAAATAGGTATCAAAAAAAATATCCAATCCAATCAATTGACGACCTCTGTGGCGCGGTGGGCGAAGGTCTGCCTGCGACGCAGGAGGTTGCGGGTTCGATTCCCGCCTCGGGACAAATGTGTGTACGATCTGCAGACATTTGTTCAGGGTGTTCTGATCGTTTTCTATGTATAATAAAAAATATCTATCTATGTATTGTATTATATTATGTATATCAGTTATCTAGTAGCCATAACACAAGCTCTGCTTAGCTTGGGGCTAGATAATGCTGTGTGAATTGTCCAGCATTATTTATAATATATTTAATCCGTTCTCTAGGAGTATGCGTGTACCAGTGGAGCTGTGATGGGCGCCAGACCGGCAAGCTGGACTGCAGCAAGCTGGCGCCCTGCTCCGAGACCTTGCAGAACATCGACGATGGCCTGGACGAGGATAAGTGCAAGGTACACAGATACACACCAGTCTTAAACGAGCCTGGCCTAAACACAACGACCACAACTGGACATTATTTATTCTTACAGAGACAGTTAAAGAGAATAATCTCACTAATATTATAAATGTCAAAGTTTGGATGGATGGATAGATAGATGGATGGATGTTTGTTACTCAATCACGTAAGAACGGCAAAACGTATTTGGATGAAATTTGGCACAGAGATAGATTATAATTTGGAATAGAACATAGGCTACTTTTTATCTCGGAATTACCACGGGAACGGGAACTACGCGGGTGAAACCGCGAGGCGCTGCTAGTAGAGTAATATACCGAAAACGGTATTTTACTCTATTATGTGAAAAGTCTAATAGTTATTTGTTATACAAGAGTGCAAAGTTGCTTTTTAACCGCGTGTTCAATTTTGATGACCGAGCAAGCGAAGGATTCTAAAATTAGAATCCTGAGCGTTAGCGAGAGAAATCAAAAGAGCACGAGGTAAAAAATGCAACTCGAGTGTAACACGTAACTTTTCATCTCACCGCGAGAAAAGAGTATTTTTGCTCTTCGATATCTGAATGCTGAATCAACGCATCCAACGTAGAAGCCATTGCGATAAAAATAATTAAAACTAATAACATGACAACGAAAAGAGGTAGACCCATACTTTTTGAAGGATTTGCAGAATAAATTATGAAGTTTAATACAACATGCAAAAAAGTACACCTCAATAATCCAGTTTTAAAGTTAAAGGTCAAAAATAAAATAAAAATCGATGTTTTTGTTAAATTTCTACAAAAAAAATATGTTTATTAGGCTTATGTACCAAAATTGTATTTTTTATTTTTATTTTCTTAGCTAGGTAAACTATCTAGCTTTTCAAATGAGACTACTTTGAATAAAATACACCGTTTACTCAAACAGAAACGAAGAAAAAACCAGATGAAGTAGTTTTCATTAAAAAAAAATATTAAAACGGCTTTTTTTTTAAATAGCCAACATATAAAAAAAAATTATCCGATATAATATCGATCAATTTATGTCGTGTATCCGCTCATTTCGTTTGATCAAGGTTCGAAAACACACATTGTATATACAGACTAATATAACTCGCCTATTGTCTATGTCTGTCAATTCAAGGTGACAGCGTTATGCTGCGTGGGCGGCCTGCTGCTGTGCGGCACAGCATGGGGCTGCATCGTGGTGGCAGCCGCCGACTCGCTGCGCCCGCTCACCGTCTGCCGACCCTATGAGGCTGACGTGAGTAATGAAACACGACGAGGGGGGCTGACGTCAGTAATAAACCACGATTAGGGGGGGCGGACTGACTAGGGGGCTGGCATCAGTAATGTACCACGACTAGGGGGGCTGATGTCAGTAATGTACCACGACTAGGGGGGGGGGGGGGGGGGGGGGGCTGGCAGTAATGTATCTACCATGACTGGGGAGAGAGGTTGACGTAAACCCTCCCTAATCGTGGACTGAGGTTAGTAATACCATGACGTAGTGTATTTTATGTTTTTTTTGTTTCTGTGGTGAGACAAAAATGTATTTCCTATTGATACAAATTACTTCTCTTCTCGTTGGTGATAAATCTATTTTACTGAAAAGAACGTAAAAATTACTGTTTCTTCCCATTGCTAAAAATGTCTTGTCTTTTCTCGTGGAAAGGCTAGACTGTTTACAAGTTTTCTTAGTCAAGGATTTCCCATAGTTTGTATTTTCCCATAGATATACCTAACAGACTATCCCTGCCATTTCAGGTGACAGGCATTGTCCCCCTGGCTGGGGGGCTGGGGACCCCCGGAGAAGAGCTGGTGGCGACCTTCGGCTGTGGATACCGGCCGCTGCTGCAGAGACACGCGCCTGTGCAGGTAACGAACCGACACTTTCGATTAGAACTTGAAGTTTTAACCACTGGGCTTAGAGCGAGTACACATTAAACATTTTGAAGCGCGCACTTTGATAACATTTTACAATTTGATTGTTTTCATAAAACTAAAAACTGGCTCCAGTTTTTCAAGTAGGTCGGGAAAAATAATTTTTTTTATTCCTTACAAAAAATACGAAAATTTACTGTTTTCTCAAATGTATTCAGCGGCTAACGAAAAAAATTACAATTACCTATTTTTTACGTGTTACTATTTTTTTTTCAGACGAGCAACCCTTCAGAATACAGCGGTTACTACTGCCTACTATGGAAAGCGCATCATTTGATACCCGAGTAGAAGATTATCAACATACTTAGCATACAGTCATCATGTACGTCCACTGCTGGGCATCCCTACCCCAAGGGGGGGTGCCATAACCATCACATCACGTTTTGCAGGCAATCAGTGGAGTGGTTAATAATACAGAAGGAAGCTTCTGTCCTTCCTCTGGTATATACGTTCCCTTAGTCGACTCTTACGATATCCACGGGCTGAGTTGGGGGGTCGATTCTAACGTAGACGACTTCCACAGCCATATATTAAAGTCATTTATAACGGGATATTTACCATGATTTGATTTTCGAGTTTTCCAATATTTCGGCACAGTTTCATGCATGACGATATATTATATTCTTCCATGATCACAGAATAACTAGTCACGGCGAGTTGGTTTTTATTAGGGTTCCGTACCCAAAGGGTAAAATGGGACCCTATTACTAAGTCTCCCTACAGACGGAACCCTTCGTGCGCTAGCGCCCGAGCTCGCACTTGGCCGGTTCTATTGGTAGACATACCAATCTACCCTCATTCTTTCTTTTTATAATTGTTGTAAATGACTTTAATGTTAATAACACTGTACTAATAATGAATCTGTCCTTTATTGAGGGCTTTACAATGCGATCTTTTAAAAAAAAAGTGGTTGCCATAGATTAAGAAAGATGGCGCTGTATGAAACTCAAGTGTTAAAAATCTGCCAAAAAAAATATGACTAATAAATAACTATTAAATTTATTTCCTGACACTTGACTTCGGCGCAGCGCCATCTAGTGTCAAAATAAAAAGCGTGATTGTTTTTTTAAAGATTGCATAGAAAAGCCCTCATTAAATTTGACTACCTCTGTAGCGTAGTGGGTGAAGGTCGCCTGCATGGTTGCGGGTTCGAATCAGTTCAGTTCAGTTCTTTATTTATAAGAATTATTTCTTACACGTCAAAAAGGTACAAAATATCCCGCGAAGCAAATATTTGGATGATCTGCAGATATTTGTATCGGTGTTTTTAATAGCAAGGAATATTAGTCATCTTTGTATAAGCTTATTAAATGATATTATTGGATCTTTTGAAGAAATGAATCTATAAGAAATTAAATAAATTCCCAAAAATGTTCGATTTCGGCAGGACTCGAACCTGCGCCCCACTCTCCACCACGCACTCTGGGTAATCTCTAAGAAATTAAATATAGGAGGCGAATACCCGACTTAGTGGCTTAGTTGGTAAGCACACCCGTACTGAAGGTGGGCGCGGGTTCGAGTGTCGCCATTATCAAATTTTTTGTGTTACTATTTAGTTTCTTGAGTGCGAGAGCTTACGCATTATAATCCAAAAAACTAAATGAATCTCTTTTTAGCATTTAATTATAATTAACTCTTTTGTGATTTATTTATTGCAGTTAATACGTTCTTCCATGTTAATATGATAATCTATGATGACTAGCTTATGCCGATGACTCCGCACGCACTTTCCTTAGAGAAAGAGAAAACTATCTAATATTATAAATTCGAAAATAACTCTTGTCTGTCTTACCTTTTGACGCCTAAACGGCTGAACGGATCTTAATGAAATTTGGTAGAAAGGTAGATGGTATCCCGGGGACATCACAGACAGTTCTGCCTTCGGTTTCGCGCGTACTTTTTCAAGATTTCGTTTCGTAGTGACAGACGATTATTTTTGTGTGGGAATTAGAAAAAGTGTGCGTAGCGCACTTCCCGAACAAGAAACCTTACCTTGTTAGAATGTTAGTTTTCGAGTTGGAGCAAAGTCGTCCCAAGATTTTTTATCGTCTAGATAATTTGATATTTTGTAGTAAGCCTTTTTACAAAGGACATGTTTGACAATTTATTTGAATTTATTCATTGATAGTTTTTGCACCTCACTTGGAGTTTTGTTATAATACTACTATTATCTATAAGAATAATGCGTGCGAAGCCGTGGGCTGAAGCTTGTGAAGTAATATGTACTTTTTCAAACCACATGCTCGACAATGCCGAATTATAGGTCATGTAAACCCTACCGAAAGCAAGACATTAAATCCCTTGGTATTAGCCGGGTTATAATGTTGTACTGAATTTCATTATAACCCGCTGGTTAATAATATGATTTCACTTTTCATAATTCTTATTACTATATGCATAAAGTTTAATTTTGCTAAACACAATTTGTCCTAGGCCATGGCCTACTTGATTTGACAAAATAAATGAAGTTTGCCTCCGTGTGAACCCCGGTCCGGAGGAGCGCGGTGTTCGAAATTCGAATTTCGAATCTAGGACCACGGCTTGTGCTTTCGAATTTGGAACGTCGCGCGCCTTCATTTGTTCACGCGTGACGAACAAATCGAGTTCTTGTAGGTGCCTATAGAAGATTTAATTTCAAAAATAATATTGAAAATGTCGAGTGATGAAAGTGTTTTGACTCCTGAGTTTATCAAATTAGATGCCATAGGCATTGTCAACAATCTGCTGCCAGAGAAGTCAAAGGAAAACATTATTTATCTACTGAGCCTGTTTTTTTGTCTCGCATAAGGTGTGAAAAGTAGAGTATACACCTCGGGGATAAGACTGTTTTAGTCTTGGGCGGTTGAACCCCTCACTGCACTCAGGACTCAGTCTTAATTCCCTCGCTTCGCTCAGGAATTAACTTATAACTCCCTCGCTACGCTCAGGAGTTAAATTATGAGTCCTTCGTTACGTTCGGGATTCAATTCGCTCCCGTGACATAAAACAGTGCTTTATCCCCTTAGTGTATAATCTACTATTATGTAATAAGTTGTAGATTTTAAGGATGTATGGCAGCTAGAGCACTTTGCGCCAGTATTTTGAAGGTTTATGAACAAAAGTTATTTATTATTATTAATTATTAAGTTATTTATTTAAGTTATATATTTTAATTATTTAAAGTTATTTATTATTACCACTACACGCCTGTAAGAATAAAAAATCGCTCATAGTTGATACATAAGCTTAGGCCGATGTTCATCAAAAGATAATCTCACAATTAGCAGCGTCTTTGGTTAATCCTCCGCTCGTTGTGGCTTGACTTAATGACATCGTTAACTCGTTAAAGCTACTCTAGTGGCTCTGATTGTATGGTTTGTGGGCGTGGCTACGATTTGGATAAGGTTTCGATCATAAACGAGATGAACGGTGCTTTCAAATTTATTTAAAATTAATAATAATAATAATAATAATGCTGGACAATTCACACAGCATTATCTAGCCCCAAGGTAAGCAGAGCTTGTGTTATGGGTACTAGATAACTGATATATTTAATATAATACAATACATAGATAGATATTTTTATTATACATAGAAAACGACCAGAACACCCTGAACAAATATCTGCAGATCAAATTAAAATTCAAATTTCAATAACTTTATTTACAAAAATAAGCACTTAAAAAAGTCAAATTTTATACATAAACAGGTTAATAAATAGTAATTATTATCAAATAAGAAACAAAATGTTATTGATTTGGTTCGCTTCAATTTTTTGTCCACTAGTGGAAGAAGCGAAAAATAAACCACTAGTAAGTGTATAATGCTTTGACGTTTAATGTATGAAAACTTCTGTTAATAGTTATTTGTTATACAAGAGTGCAAAGTTTCTTTTTAACCGCGTGCTCAATTTTGATGACCGAGCAAGCGAAGGATTCTAAAATTGAATCACGAGCGTAGCGTATTCATATTCATATATGCATATTCAAAACTTAGAATCCTGAGCGTTAGCGAGGGAGTCAAAAGAGCACAAGGATAAAAATCTTTGCACTCGAGTGCAACACGTAACTTTTCATCCCACCTCAGCGAGGAAATAACTGAATGCAAACAAAGAAAATTAAATGAAAAGTACACCAAGAAGGTTACGAGTCGAGTTTTTAACAAATTAAAAAAGGTTGCATGATAAATTCGGCACCATGGAGGTAGAAGTGAATAGGTTTAATGATGTTTTGAATCACAAACTTAGGGCACACTATGTTCTAAATTCAAATTTACTTTATCCTCTAGAGGATAAAAACGGCTTTTGCGCTCAAATATCGAACTGCAAAAATACTCTTTCCGAGATGGGGGGATGAAAAATGTATTTGTCTGATTATGTTTTTGGATACACCAGCACTAGAACAGTTGCCAAGATCTTTCCCAGTACGACAACTCCACAGTGGCAAACGGGAATAGATATCACTGTCCCAGTTGTTCTCTCTTGTCGTAGGTTACAAATGAGAATTTTATCTCCTTCCGGTTTGTTACTACACTCCGATTTAGAATCTAAGATATTTTATGTCAACAAAGATATATGTATAACTTAGGAGTTGTCAATAAAAGTAAGCGTGACGTTTTTAGTCGCCATATTTAATTTTATCTACATGACTTAAATCTGTTCTTCCACGCGACAGGTTTTTTGAAGGATAACTTGGTAACAAATAATCGTTTAGATAATAAGTTACACCAATGGAAACCAAAGAATAAATAATTAAAGGAATTTAAAAGTGTTTTTTATTCTTAATCCTCAGTTTATAATAAGGCAGGTAAATAATTAAAGTAGAAAGAATCTCAACAAATATTTATTTTATTTTTATTATTCAAACAAAATAAAGCCCTTAGGTATCTAATCGGCTGTATGTTAGTTTTAAGGATTCCGTACCCAAAGGGTAAAAACGGGACCCTATTACTAAGGCCCGTATTATGAAAGCATGCTCAGTCATCGAGCTCTGCTTGAGTGATGCATAAGTCTAGTTTGAGTGAATACTAATTTTCAAACAATGCTTGGGAGCTCATGTCAAAATCTACACTCACTCAAGTAGCCGTCAAGAGCGGATTTCCTCCGTCCACGCCTTCGAGTAACTGCTTAGACATATTATTGAACGGTTATTAAGCATTACTTGAGTAATTAACGCTTGAGTAGAGATCACGTAATGACTGCTTAAGTAATGCTTGGGGAAGCTTTCATAATACGGGCCTAAGACTCCGTTGTCCCTCTGTCACCAGGCTGTATCTCATGAACCGTGATAGTTAGACAGTTGAAATTTTCACAGATGATGTATTTCTGTTGCCGCTATAACAACAAATAGGTACTAAAAAACAGAATAAAATAAACATTGAAGGGGGCTCCCATACAACAAATTTAATTTGTAATTTTTTGCCGTTTTAATAGATAATGGTACGGAACCCTTCGTGCGCGCGTCCGACTCGCACTTGGCCTGTTTTATTTAGTATTTGTTGTTATAGCGGCAACAGAAATACATCATCTGTAAGAATTTCAACTGTCACGGTTCATAAGATGGTGAAAGACTGACAGCGGAGTCTTAGTAATAATAAATAAAAAATAAATAATAACAGGGTCCCGTTTTTCGCTTTGGGTACGGAACCCTAAAAATGGCCAAGAAGGAGGGGACTTTAGTCGAAAGGGGAGGCTACCTACCCAAGTGGGGTATCAAATGAAAGGTATCGGTTTGGACATTTCTTAACAGTTTTTAAAATTATTGTAGGTTTTATACATTTTGAAATATTTAGTAAAAAGTCGAAAAAATACCAGTTCCCCTTATCTCCTAAGTTTGTAGAGCAATCCATCCGATTATATTAACTATTATTTGGTATTAATTAAATAGCAGTCTCTAACCGGTAACTATAGTAGGTACCTAGGTACTTAATATAAAAAAAAATTGTATAATTGGTAAAATGTTCGAACCTTCGATGTTCCAACCTACAATCGCACTTGACGGATCTTGTTTCAGATCATATTTCACCGAAAATGTAGAAACTATATTACAAAACTCCATTCAAAAACCCCAGTCGATAAATTCAATAAGAACAACATAGATTGCCGCCTTTTATTTACGTTAACTTTAATTTTTCGTAATAAACAAGTAGTGAACCTTTTTACATGCTGGTAAATCCCTAGCTGTTGCTTGAGCATAGCAGTGATTAGCAGCGTAGTCACTGTTGTTTTTAAGGTTACACGCAATGTATTACGTTATGGCTATTTTTTTGTATTGAATGGGGCGCGCCAAAACCGGTTTTACGAGTGGCGGGAAAAAATATGTATGGAATGCGGTGATTGGCCACCGCGCCTTGACCAGTCAGTCCGAAACGTGAATGCAAAAGACAGAATCAATTTTGAGACATTGACTGTTTATACATATTGCATGCAAAATTAAAATTAAAGAAATAAACCCATTATAGCACGTATGTCATTGCATACTCAAAAACAGCAGAGTAATTATGTGATGTTAGCTTAGATCAGCTTAGTGCTTTAGAAATATTGGTTGAAAGGTATACGAAGCAATCACGTTTCGGACTAACTGAAATATTTCAAGCTAAGCGAGAGATAGATAGCTTTCTGTCTTCTTCGTTTGACGATCAAGCTGAGCTGTCAAAAAGTTGTCGATGTCGATTGAATCGAACCAAACTTTGTAACTTGAAATGCCGACTCAATTTTAGTTTTAAAAACTCAGAGAAAAGGTAAAAACTGTTAAAAAGTCTTAAACAAACATTAATACAGTGTATGCTATTCTCAAAACGTTAAAATTGTGTTATAATTGGTGCTTTTCGACTTTGTTTTGATAGTGAAGTGCGTGTGTGAATAGTGCGATATTTGTCTTTTTTGGAATTTCTCGAAGACGGAGACTGCTGGCGTCCTATCTAAGGTAAATAACCAAAAGTTTCGGATACTTTTCATTCTGTCTAATTGAGATTCACCGTTTTGTCTGTTTCGAAAGTTTAGTGCGAAAGTAGTACAAGCGCAGTGCGACACGCGGCATTTTTTTTTGAACGCAAAAGTATGTAAACAAATTCATTTGAGAATATTTCTCACAAGAATTTGATGTTTTGCATTTTTCTTTCTGACTGAATAACCTGGTAATAAAGGGTAGGCACAAATTAACCGTAAAAACGCAACTTTGGAAGTTATTTTGTCTGTATGTTTTAATTATTTTTATTACTTTCCCATAGCTTTAATATCCATTCATATTTTACATAACAATTCCCTTCCCTTTCACAGATTATCTTCTTTTAAATCTTGATTCTTTTGATTTTAATGTAAACCAAGAATTATGGGTAACTTTTTCTGCATGTTTATCGTAACTTATTTTAAAAAAAACCCTATAAGTAATAAATTCTATCTTCTGATTAAAACTTGAAGAATACTTACCTACCTTTGTGAAACTGTTGGTCGTAATTTGTAACACAATAATATAGTTAAATATAGTTTAATATACATTCAGTTAGTTCAATGTAAAGAAGAAATATCTGCATTTTGGCCCAAAATTTCGTATTACTACTGTGCATCCTTATGTGCTTTGTTGAATATTTGTTGTAAATATTGACTCTCGTATCTCAAATAATGTCCTTTCCTTCTTTACATAAGTAAAGGTTATTGTACTTGATTTTAGAATCCAAGATATTTTTGTTGTGTTTTTTAAACAAAGACATTTATGAATGAAAACTTTACTTAAAATGATAATGGAAAACAGCACCTAAGAGAAAAGAAACCACCAAAAACTTAAACAACTTATACACAGGTGCAGGTGTTATTTAAGTTCAAAACCTGACAAGAGTATTGTTTAAAATAGAATAGAAATATTTAATTTGTGTAACAGAATTAAACATGTCATACATTGTTTTACTATGTAGTATTAAATTTAATGTTTTCCGCAGCGTACGCGATAAAGGGATTTTTATTGGTATTTTTTTCACACCTTGGGTTACATTATCGAAGTTTTCATACGAATCCCTAACTTTTTTGAAAATATTCTATAGACTACATTCATCAGGGATAATGTAGGATTCTAAATGGTGAAAGATTTCTTCAAATCAGTCCAGTAGTTTCGGAGCCTATTCAATTCAAACAAACAAATCTTTCCTCTTTATAATATACTAGCAGCGCCTCGCGGTTTCACCCGCGTAGTTCCCGTTCCCGTAGGAATTTCGGCATAAAAAGCCTATGTCCTATTTCAGACTATAATCTATCTCTGTGCCAAATTTCATCCAGATCCGTTTTGCCGTTCTGGCGTGATAAAGGAACAAACATCCATCCATCTATCTATCCATCCATCCATCTAAACTTTCACGTTTATAATATTAGTGAGATATTAGTGAGAAGTGTAGATGTTAGCATTGTTGAGTATATCAAGGGACCCTATTAAGAGTCGACAGGTACCGAGGTGAGGTCATCGATTACGCGCTCCTTGGTCGTTCTCGATCGTTTTGACCTTTTACAACTATTCGATGACGTCACTATTCCTCATTCCAATAGTTTTATACATTGTGCATAGTATCGTGAGAAAATGTTATGAAGGTACATATACATACAGTTCGTTGTGAATCGAACAGCTTTGCTCAAATTGTATGTCCTTAAAACAACGATGTTTACAAACGGTGGTAGTTATAATAATAAATATTTATTCACAAAAGATAGGTTTACAAAGTCGGTACTTATAGGCTATTTTAATGCTACTCCTAACGATTGTTGTTGTTTGTATAACAAACATACCTACTTGTATGAAACCTATCAGGGTCAAAGATATTGACACCTCGCTCTAACTAAGTTTACAATAAACTTGTGTTTAGACACGAGGGCTCACACCTCCGGCGACTTTTAAGTTCATAGTTAGGTATAGAACAATAATAAATTAATAATAATAATACTTGGATCCTAGAGTCCGCTTTTTTCGGTGACTGTACTCGACGTATAAATCTCAAGTTGGGATTCTGTTGAATGACTGCTAAACCCTAATGATTTGGTAATTTGTCTATTTTTTTCTTTTTACCCGACTACCAACAGGGGAGGGTTATGAGGTTAGCACCCTATGTTTGTATGTTTGTATATTTGTATGTTTGTATGTTTGTATGTTTGTATGTATGTGGCCGATTTCTTTGTTCCCACGTAGCGCTGAAACTACTGGTTCGATTTCAACAAATTATGTATCGATTGATTCGTCTCAATACCCCGATGGTTATAGGCTATAGGATTTAGGGCTCCGACCCCGAATAAGCCTTCAAAACGCGTATTAAAGTTTAGGTAGCCGCAGGCTGCAGGCCCCATAGAGAAAAATTACAATACCTACGACCTATTTTCATTTTCAACTCTATGCCTATCAAATATGACCGATACGTCATTCTATTTTGTCAATGTAAATGTTTCAAACTTTTATAACTTTCACGTAGTCGGGTTGTAGTTTTTAACTTTATCTTGTTTAATGTTTGTTCTTGGATGTATTTTTGTGTAACTGATGGACTCTCGTATGTCTGAATAAAGAAACTTTTTATTTTTATTTATTTATTTTATAAATTCAATGGAAACAAAGGGTGGTGTGAGTTGCAGAACGAAAATAATATTTTTTTTACGAATCGTCAACTTACACAAGTTGGGACAAGATGGTGTGAGTTCACGAATGATCGGCGGCGTAGCGTGGGCTGGTACCCGAGGCGATTTTCTACCAAGCACCCTCCACCCCAAAATATCGGTAACAAAAATACTGTACCATCTCTTGGGGGTTGGTTGACAATCCCAACCGTCAATTTTTAACAATAGGAATTATAATAAACGGCGGGCGGAGCGAGCCGCGACATTCTTTGAACTTTTTCGGATTCTACGGATGTTTGGTGAAAAGTAACTAAGTTTGCCATAGGTACTCTATCTAGACATAGCAATATCCCACTAATATTACAAATGTGAAAGTTTAGATGGATGGATGGATAGATGGATGTTTGTTCCTTTATCACGCCAGAACGGCTGAACGGATCTGGATGAAATTTGGCACAGATTTAGATTACAGTCTGGGATAGGAAATAGGCTACTTTTTATCCCTGATTCCTACGGGAACGGGAACTACGCGGGTGAAACCGCGAGGCGCTGCTAGTGATAGATAATTGTATGGTGAAAGCTATTTTAAGGGCTTTCAGGGCTGTAATTTACAATTAAGTATTTAATAATTATATTTTATTTTTATATCAAACATGACATTGCTAATTATTTCTATAAATTTGAAGTATCCAAGTAATTAATTATTAAGCTAACAAAAGCGAACTCAGTCTTTGTAATTGTTGCGCCCTGACAGGGTTTTTATGCATTGTGTACCTACTAACACTACCTACACCTAAGAAAAATATGTATGCATAAAATGACAATAAATGATATGAATCTCACTAATATTATAAACGTGAAAGTTTAGATGGATGGATAGATGGATGGATGTTTGTTCTTTTATCACGCCAAAACGGCTGAACGGATCTGGATGAAATTTGGCACAGAGATAGATTATAGTCTGGAATAGAACTTGGGCTACTTTTTATCCCGGAATTCCCACGGGAACGGGAACTACGCGGGTGAAACCGCAAGGCGCTGCTAGTTATTGAATAATTGCGAACTACGAAAGCCATTCAAAGGGCTTTCAAATGTCAATACTTACAGCATGGGTGGTTGTAACGTAATTCACACACAGCTGGGGCCAAAATTCTCCTAAACCGTTTTGTCTCTATTAAAATGTTGTTTTATTCATGAGGTGTTAGATTAGTTTACTCTTTACATTTCGCAAGCTTAGAATTAGTTTCAAAATTGTTTACCTACCGTCTTTATCACGGTAGAAGGTCAGGTGACATCATCAGAGTAATGGTGTAGTGTGCCTATCAACAATACATTTACTATACACTTGCTCATGGCACGTAAGATACGTAGAGATAGACTCAGTGGTGTTACGGTGTGTAATGTAACGGGTAGAGCGAGCCTTTGATTATTGATTTAAATAAATCAATAAAACTGGACAATTCACACAGCATTATCTAGCCCTAAGCTAAGCAGAGCTTGTGTTATGGGTACTAGATAACTGCTATGCATTATACAATACATACAATACATAGATAGATATTTTTTTACTGTACATAGAAAACGACCAGAACACCCTGAACAAATATCTGCAGATCGTACACACATTTGTCTCGAGGCGGGAATCGAACACGCAACATCCTGCGTCGCAGGCGGACCTTCGCCCACCGCGCCGCAAAGAGTGTCATATTTAAGAGTGTAGTTTCCAAATGAATCGGAAAGTACGTTTGTATGGGAGCTTAGAGGTTCGGACCCACCTTAAGTGGCCTGCGGATGATGATTTGTCCATACAAACGTACTACCAAAATGATATTTGTAATTAATTTATTTGCATGTTGTTTTTTGTATTCGAATTTTGTATATTTTTACGTCGAGAATGACATGTTTCGTCCTATTTGTTTGGTATTAAAAACAAAATATCTTATTACCCGACTACCAACAGGGGAGGGTTATGAGGTTAGCACCCTATGTTTGTATGTTTGTATGTTTGTATGTATGTGGCCGATTTCTTTGTTCCCTCGTAGCGCTGAAACTACTGGTTCGATTTCAACAAATTATGTATCGATTGATTCGTCTCAATACCCCGATGGTTATAGGCTATAGGATTTAGGGCTCCGACCCCGAATAAGCCTTCAAAACGCGTATTAAAGTTTAGGTAGCCGCAGGCTGCAGGCCCCATAGAGAAAAATTACAATACCTACGACCTATTTTCATTTTCAACTCTATGCCTATCAAATATGACCGATACGTCATTCTATTTTGTCAATGTAAATGTTTCAAACTTTTATAACTTTCACGTAGTCGGGTTGTAGTTTTTAACTTTATCTTGTGTTTGTTAAGGAACATAGCTTATATTGTCTAGTTACAGAATAACAGTACAATGTCGAAAATACAATAAGTTTTCAGTCATCATTTTTGGTATTACGGAACATAATAATTTACGAATTGAAGTTGCGAGCTGCTGTCGCCGGATCCTACCTACTGCATCTCACTATCTCACTAGTCTCACTAGTATTATAAACGTGAAAGTTTAGATGGATGGATGGATAGATAGATGGATGGATGCTTGTTCCTTTATCACGCCAGAACGGCAAAACGGATCTGGATGAAATTTGGCACAGAGATAGATTATAGTCTGGAATAGGACATAGGCTACTTTTTATCCCGAAATTCCTACGGGAACGGGAACTACGCGGGTGAAACCGCGAGGCGCTGCTAGTTTTTTCATAAACTCCTCCATTGGTTGGACTGATAATCCTCCATGTATTTGACCTTATCTCTGGCGTCCCTCATTAACCTTCGCTTGGCATGCTTGCTGACAAATATTTGAAATGCATGTCTTAATATAGATTTTTGGTCAATTTAAGTACGATGGGCTACCCAAATGATGTCATGAACCCCTTTCATAAATTTTGATAGTTTTTTACTAAAACTGGAAGCCGAATTCCTTTATTTAATTGAAACGGTTACTAAAACCAACGATTTTACCCACAAGTAATGGGTAAAATCCGAAAACTGTAATATTGTAGTCTAATCACAAAAAAACATTATTTTTATTTTGTCCATGGACCAAAACCTGTAGGGTACCTACTTCTCGTTGAGCTAGAATCATGATATCTCTGTAAACTCGTAACTCGGCTGTCCCGACCGTATTTTTTATAAAATAATTTAATTCTTTAATAAAAATTCACGCCTAATGAAACTTTAACCAAGAAACTATACGAGCCCATTGTTTTTAGAACAATACCTATTTTAAGTTTTTTTCTAGACGTGATAGAAGCTCTAAAAACACAGTCCCCTGGCTGTCCCTATCACTGTTTCCACACCTAAAAATGAGATTTAAGAAGAAATTATTAAAACTACATACATTTGGCAGTTAATTTCGTAAAGAAAAATAACCGAATTAAATTATTTTCGTAAAACAAGGTCTCATTACGTATTTTATTTATTTAATTAAGTCCTGTAAACTTTGTCTCCAGAATTTCCAGACAGTCCCCTGCCAAAAGTTAAAAGCCCCAATAAATAAAAACTGTAATGTTTACAAACGTTTTTTTGAGTGAAACGAAACGCTATTATTGTGAAGTTAGCAACCTTGTCGAATGCGGCGGCGAGACGACATTTTGTTAAGTGTCAGAGCGTCATTTGTGAGGTGAACACGCGCTTGGACCGCTACCACACACAGTCCTCTGGTAAGTAATAATATTTAAGTTAATTACTTTAATTATCTCAATGTACAATTTATTGTTTCATTATGTATGTGTAAATTGATCGGAAGGTTCTTAAAAAACTATTTTGCATTAGATTTGTAAACATTGTGAAATTTAACCGAAATACACAGTCCCCTGGCAACAGTCCTCTGCCTGAAAACATGGCAGGGGACTATTCTGCACAACAGGGGACTGTGTATTATGCCGATTGGTTATTGTTTTTATGTATTGTTAGTGTAAATTTATCTGCTAGTCTCTTTTATTTATGTAAGAATCATCACAATAACGCGAAGCAATGATTGCTTCGCGTTATTTTCTTTAGTAAACTTTAATTATTTTACACAGGCTGATCGAACCCACACAAAATGGCTCCTAAAAAGAAAAAGTTATCCCGAGAGGAATTACTACAGAAAAAGAGAGAAGCAGAGCGACTACGTTACCAAAGAAGAAAAAACGATCCTCAAAAGAGAGAAGAAATGAGAGAAAAGGAGAAATTGAAGTACTTTAAATGTGCATCAGGTCGCAGGTAAATACCTGCGACCTGATGCACATTTAAGCCAGCCATTCCAGCTCCATTCTCGGCCTTCCAACTAAATGTAAAAATACAATGAAGAGTCTCAGCTGCTTTTGCAATAGCAGATTTTGTGAGCATTATAAGATTGGCAGTATCAACTTTGCTCTAAAACCTAGATGGACAGTAGAAGAAGTGTTTACGGAGTCCGAACCGGAAGATCTTGAATCTGCAGAACCTGAATTGACACCTGCACCAAACAAAACCCCTCAAGGTTTGGATGATGATATAGCAGGAACGAGTGGCATTCGGAATTCATATTACAATACTGGAGATTACGTTCTTGTGTAATTTCCAGCTAAAAATGTTGAATATCGTTATGCTGCCGTAATAAATGATATTGATGACGATGAAAACGACTTACGTGTTACTTTCCTTAAGATTTGTGACCAAAACCTGCAGACTTTTAGAATAGACGATAAGGACATTTCAGACGTGTCATTTGATCAAGTTATCCAAAAGTTGGATAGTCCTGACTTGGTTCTAAAGGGGAAGAGAATATTTTATAAGTTTTCTACTCAAGTAGACGTGTTCGAGCGCTAAATTTTTTAAATGCTAAGTTTATTGTGATTAAGCTTTATTATGTGCCTTATTTGATTAAGACAAATCCATAGGATTTGATTGGAGATCTCAGTTGAAATATCACATATTTAGGAGAAAAGACTATTTTCTAATAATTATATTAATAATAGTAAGTATTTGATTGAATACTGCATAAAGCATTTACTGATTGATATTATAATAATAAGACTATGTTGATCTCAATGAGTACAAAATATTCCTAGCACTTAAGGTTAATTTTTGATAAAGAAAGTTATGTTTTCTGTTATTTTTTTCTAAAGAGACTTTGTTGATTATTGATGCGCTAATATGCCATAAAAGTAATAAATGATTGATTGATATAAAATGACTTTTTTCTAAGTACAACAGTCCCCTGATTCCCCAAACAGTCCCCTGTCATGATTTTTTGGAAAATCGTTAATTACTCGCAACATACGTACAAATTCAGTGGGCCTCCTTATCTACCTAAAATAATAGTTCATTTTCTTCGAAATAGAATACGTTTTTTTTACTAATGCGAAAAAAATTGCCAGGACAGCATTTGTATGGGACCTGTACGAGCTTACAGAGAATCGCCCATTTGGCAAGAAATAAGGTCTTATATATTTGGCAAGAAATAAGGTCTTATATTTATATAATTAACTAGCAGCGCCTCGCGGTTTCACCCGCGTAGTTCCCGTTCCCGTAGGAATTTCGGGATAAAAAGTAGCCTATGTCCTATTCCAGACTATAATCTATCTCTGTGCCAAATTTCATCCAGATCCGTTTTGCCGTTCTGACGTGATAAAGGAACAAACATCCATCCATCTATCTATCCATCCATCCATCTAAACTTTCTCGTTTATAATATTAGTGAGATAATAAAATTAGTTACGGAACCCTCGTTGCGCGAGTCTGACTCGCACTTGACGTTTTTATTGTTCATAAAATAACATGACATGTCAACTCTATTGTAAACACTTTACTCAGTTTTATACGTTTTGCAGGACAACTGGTAATTCAATTCAATCCATTAACTAATTCAGATAACACGGATCCTTAGAATTTGACAAAAACATACACAGAATTAATTAATTCAGTGAATTTTTTTAGTGATCCTTTGTGTGACATTTTAACTAGAGCATTAAAATTTTGCAGGACAAATCGTAATCCCTCGGGAAAACATTTTTACTTGATCATCTCAAGATTATTCTCTACCTACACAAAAGCTAAAGAATCATCAAAATAGGTCCACCATTAACGGAGGCATCGGCAACAAAAAAATGTACTTACAGCCGAAGATTTTGCATGCAGCATATTAGAACCTCCAGCTTTTTTGAAATCGATTTATAAAATTTACTAAAAAGTCCGTTCCGACTTTACTTACTTTAAAAATCCACACAAACTTATTATTAGAAATTCGAAAGTAACTCTTGTCTGTCTGTCTGTTACTTTTTGACGCCTAAACGGCTAATTTGACAGGAAGGTAAATAGTATCCCTGCTAGGAGAGTGTGGAGCACTGATGCAAAAACGTAGTACTCATCTGGGCAAGCACCTGCTCGTCCCAGACGAGCTACGAGACATCCCCCCGAAGAAAATCCTTCAGTTCCTAGCAGCTGTAAGGGTAAGTGGCGAACTCTGAACGCCGCTGTCCTATTAAAGTGGCGATCACAATAGGCCTATCATGGCCGTAGTGATAAAAAAGCCACCAAAAGCAAATAAAAAAAAAATAGTATCCCGGGGACGGACATAGGATACTTGAAAAGCGCGGCCGAAGCCGCGGGCAGCAGGCTAGTTACTATAAAAAGTGTACCGGACAGAACTAGTAATGGACTTTACAAATTACAACATACGGAATAACATTGAGGAATGTTATACGAGTTATTTCACGTTAATTTCCTAATAACAATAATTAAAACAATAAATAGTTGTTTAATTTAATTTTCATAATGAGATTGCTTTTATTCCGTTACGATTTTATTGTTTTCCTATTAAAATATCAAACAATCTAAAACTAACTTTATCAGAAGCTAATAAAACTTATATTGATGCAACAAAAAACGTCGGCATTCGTTTCCGATGACGTAATCTAAACGGTCACTTTTGTGTTTTTTTTCGAAACTGAACGGTTGGCGCCTTTTTTCGGAACAATGCTGAAACTGTGGACCATTTTGTATATGGATAGAGTTACACAAAGGAGTTTTTATGCTGCGGTTTATTGCTAAATTCTCTGCGGAGGTAAAGTCAAGGTTATTTTAAACTGCTAACTTGCCCTGCCCAGCATCTGTTCAGTATAATCAGTAATCACTTTACTCAAACATAGCATGTAATCTGCTGATTATTTCGACAACTTTCTTTGAGCAAAGTCGACCTCTCGGGCCTACCCGAAAAGGCAGACAGTAATATTATTACTAAATTAGAAAATTCAATTCATAGTTTTCAGTTTTTAGGGTTCCGTATCCAATGGGTAAAACGGGACCCTATTACTAAGACTCAAACGTCAACAAGATAAAGTTAAAAACTACAACCCGACTACGTGAAAGTTATAAAAGTTTGAAACATTTACATTGACAAAATAGAATGACGTATCGGTCATATTTGATAGGCATAGAGTTGAAAATGAAAATAGGTCGTAGGTATTGTAATTTTTCTCTATGGGGCCTGCAGCCTGCGGCTACCTAAACTTTAATACACGTTTTGAAGGCTTATTCGGGGTCGGAGCCCTAAATCCTATAGCCTATAACCATCGGGGTATTGAGACGAATCAATCAATACATAATTTGTTGAAATCGAACCAGTAGTTTCAGCGCTACGAGGGAACAAAGAAATCGGCCACATACATACAAACATACAAATATACAAACATACAAACATAGGGTGCTAACCTCATAACCCTCCCCTGTTGGTAGTCGGGTAAAAAGTCAAAGGTCAATAACGTTTATTTCTTTAGGCTTACAAAATAAGCACTTAGACAAGTCAAATTTTATACATAAACAGTTTTATAAATAGTAATTATTATCAAATAAGAAACAAATTGTTATTGATTTTGTTCGCTTCAATTTTTTGTCCACTTCACTCCGCTGTCCGTCTTTCACCAGACTATCTCATGAACCGTGATAGGTAGATATTGAAATTTTCATAAACGAATAAAAAAACGTGTTTTTTTTGCTCGTTTTTGCTCGATGTTGATAATGGCATAAACATTGTGTGAATATTTCGAGCGTATACCTGACGCTCGAAATATTCACACAATGTTTAGTTATGTATTCATTTTAAAGATAAATAATTAATCTCACTAATATTATAAATGTGAAAGTTTAGATGGATGGATGGATGGATAGATAGATGGATGGATGGATGTTTGTTCCTTTATCACGCCAGAACGGCTGAACGGATCTGGATGAAATTTGGCACAGAGATAGATTATAGTCTGGAATAGGACATAGGCTACTTTTTATCCCGAAATTCCTACGGGAACGGGAACTACACGGGTGAAACCGCGAGGTGCTGCTAGTTTAAAATAAAACAAATATTTAAGGGGGCGGCTCCCATACAACAAGCGTGATTTTAAGCCGTTTTTACCCGACTACCAACAGGGGAGGGTTATGAGGTTAGCACCCTATGTTTGTATGTTTGTATGTTTATATGTTTGTATGTTTGTATGTATGTGGCAGATTTCTTTGTACCCACGTAGCGCTGAAACTACTGGTTCGATTTCAACAAATTATGTATCGATTGATTCGTCTCAATACCCCGATGGTTATAGGATTTAGGGCTCCGCCCCCGAATAAGCCTTCAAAACGCGTATTAAAGTTTAGGTAGCCGCAGGCTGCAGGCCCCATAGAGAAAAACTACAATACCTACGACCTATTTTCATTTTCAACTCTATGCCTATCAAATATGACCGATACGTCATTCTATTTTGTCAATGTAAATGTTTCAAACTTTTATAACTTTCACGTAGTCGGGTTGTAGTTTTTAACTTTATCTTGTTATAGATAATGGTACGGAACACTTTGTTTGCGAGCTTGACTCGCACATGGCCGGTTTTATTCTATCTGCACATTCCTCGACATGCACTAGTGCTCATTTTGCGACTTGCACTTGACCCTGGCATACCCTAAGCTATCTCACTATATACTTTTATATTTTATCTCATAGAGAGTTAAATACCTTATTGTCTAAGGCTACAGGCTACTCGGCTCTACATTTTTAGGGTTCCGTACCCAAAGGGTAAAACGGAACCCTATTACTAAGGCTCCGCTGTCCGTCTGTCCGTCGGTCCGTCTGTCACCAGGCTGTATCTCATGAACCGTGATAGTTAGACTGTTGAAATTTTCACAGATGATGTATTTCTGTTGCCGCTATAACAACGAATACTAAAAACCAGAATTAAATAAATATTTAAGGGGGCTCCCATACAACAAACGTGATTGTTTTGCTCGTTTTTCTAGATAATGGTATGGAACCCTTCTTGCGCGAGTCCGACTCGCACTTGGCCGGTTTTATTTTATTGCGTCACCAAGCAGTGATCACTGCAGACAAGTCTATTCTACCAACGATGCGGTCATACCATACAGGAAATTGGCCATCATTTATCTACTCCAGCACAACTGCGGGACTGCGGTGTTAGTCAGACTTGAATATTGTATTGTATTTAAATAGTAAGGGGGAATAACGGCTACTAGTGGTGGCCTAGTAGCCGTTATTATTAAAGCTATAAGTAGCTGTCGAGCAGTGGACCAATAAAGGCTCCTGAGGAGGAGGAGGAGGAGGAGGGCAATAATAAAATAATTATAATAAAATAGAAAAATACAGCTACACAAAATCACAATCAAACATAAAATCTTATTTGATTGATCTACAACAAGACTCCAAGTACCAGAAATTATCAATAAATAAACTCAAACAAATTGTCAAATGGATAAAAAAGCTTGGGACGAGTTTTGCTCCAGCTCGAAAACTAAAATTCGAACAAGGTAAAGGTTTCTTGTTAACTTTACCTTAAAAATATTGAAGTGTACAAGAAATTAAAGTGTTCACTTTATTTCCTAGTACGTATGTAATTTGTATTTTGTGACGTGTCCAAGAGTCCTGTAAGGTCTAAAGGAAATGAAGCACTTTGAATTTTGAGCTTTTGACAAATTAATAAAAATTAAATTAAATTCATAGTCATATATTTATTTGCAAGTAAAATTATGTGCATACAAAATAAGGTCTTAATCTAGATATAAGTTCAAAGAAACACGTACATACGTGTTTCTTGTTAGTAAGTACATTGAAAACAGTCTAAGTTAGCTCACCTATCGTAACTTTATTAATTTTCTACCTCTCCGGTCGAATAAAGCCAAAAATTGCCAGGTTAACAAACCGTTTACTCGCGTAAGGCCATTTGTGGCCAGGGTAGGAGATTTCATTTCTTTTCGCTTTATAGGAGCGGAGGGGTCGTGTACAATTTAAAAGTCTATAGTCTTTGATTCAAACATGATTCTTACATAAAATATTCTTACTTATCCCAGCCAACCTTCGATCAAAAATTTCCGGCTTTGCCGGCCCCCCAACTACTTATTTTTGATCGAAGCAGCCAACCCATCAAATAGATAGGTAGGTAGGTACTATTAAAAGCCGATAGTTTGATTATAAAAGAAATAAAATATACATCAAATAATGAGTCATAATTGGGTGTTGATTGACGTTTTGACCTTGTTCAATCGATTAAAGATAATATTAAATGAACTGGACACAATAATAATATAATAATGCTGGACAATTCACACAGCATCATCTAGCCCCAAGCTAAGCAGAGCTTGTGTTATGGGTACTAGATAACTGATATACATAATACAATACAATACATAGATAGATGTTTTTTATTATACATAGAAAACGACCAGAACACCTTGAACAAATGTCTGCAGATCGTACACACATTTGTCCCGAGACGGGAATTTAACCCACAACCTCCTGCGTCGCAAGCAGGCCTTCGCCCACCGCGCCACATCGGTCGTCGATATTTATAGTCGATAATACATAGTGTGTTCTAGCTAGCAAGTCACTAGCTTCTGCCCATTACCTTTTGCTAGGGTAGATGATGCTGGAAAATCCTCACAGCATCATCTAGCTCCAAGCTGGATGATGCTGTGGGGAGGTTCCACATTGCTCAGTGTCGGCATCATCTTCCTCAACAGCCTATAACGGTCCACTGCTGAACGCAGATAGATGAGCCTGTGCTGCCAATAATCCCCAAGATGATGATGAGCATGCGGGTTGGGATCGCGGTGGTAGATCTATGCTGCAAGAGGCTCTGTTGAGTGTATGTCTTGAAATAGTATGCGCAATGTTGATATTTCATACGGCTGTGTAGACAAACTAAAAAGTATCAACTGTCATCAGCAATATCAGCGCATTTGTTCAGGTCTCGCATCCAACTGCCGTCATGACCACAGAGCAATATGGTGTCCACTGCGGCCAGCGTTTTCGTCAAGGTGCGCGCGCAACTGAAAATGTAAATGTTAAATGCATTTTTAGGGTATTGAATTAAAATTTAGATTTTCTTTTAGTAAATCATTAGGACTATAGCAACTCGTTGAGACATTATTCGAAAATGGGGTTGTACCCTAGTCGGGTAACTTCCCCTTCAGGTAACGTTCGTTTGCAAAACCCTGGTGGCATAAAGTTCTCGAGCACGTGCAAGCAAAGTAATGGAGCGGCTCGTTGTATTGTATCTTCAATCATGTCTGCTTATGATTTAAGTAAATATTATTCGGAAGTCTGACTCACAGACGACAATTCTTGTAAAATTCCATTTAGAACTCGCGATTTGTGAATAACTTAATGTTATATTGACACACTTTTCCTTCGATGGTTTAAAGTGACGAGGCGAGGTGTATTTTTAAAACGGTGGTGTATCCGTTTTAAAAACACAGATTAAGAGCCTTTACGCCTGCCATGTGCAGTTTGGCTCAAAAACAGTACTTTTCAAACTCGTTATTTTCATGAACCAGTTATCTTACACTATAAGTTAATTAGTAATAATTTTAGGAAATTTCATTGTCTAAAAAGTTAGTTGAGAAAATATTTGAATTAATATAGTATGTACGCGTTCTATGAAAATAACTTGTTAGAGGTTTTCTTAATTTCCCTGTCAGCATCAGTTTCGAAGCTCAAAATTGTATGAAAATACTGACATATCTAATAAAAAAAAAATGATAACCAATAGATAAAATCCTTGGGAAAAAAGTTAGTTGAAAAAATATTCGGTTTTGGTATCGTACTATGAGAAATTAATTTACAAAAAATGTGAAATTTTACGAATTTCAAATGACTTTTTCACCGATATTACTTATTTAATTTACTATAATAATAGCTTACTAATAAAGTTGAGAATCGTCTTTAAAATCATGCATTTAAAATTTTAAATATTTTGTTGTTATTAATTTTCTGTGAATATTTTAAAACTACTATAAAACGCTGCGCGCAAATCCATTCAAATCAGTCCGCCGCGAGGCTTTCTAGAGTGTGGTCATGTCGCTCGGCGCTCTGACTGACCTGTGTTGACCTTTGTCGTGCGTATAAGGCGAGCGGATATTTATAGCGCCCTCGAAACATTTTGGTACTTTGGTAAGTAATTTTTTTTATTATTATATTTGATTGCAAACATAATTGTAGAATGTATTAATATAGACAAAAATCATATTTCAGACATAATGGGAAATAAAATAAAGTTATTTTTTGCGAAGAAACGAAAGCGCAAAAATTAGCAAACATGGAAAATGCAAGAGCTAAACAACAATAACAGGACCAAGTCAATAACAAAATAATATTTTGGTAAAATGTTTATCACTCTACAGGGTGATTTTTTTTTTCAAAATGAAAATGCAAAATGAGGTCAGACAATTTTTTACTTCATTTGGAAGGATTTTTCCTTGATGAAATATTGAATCGATAAAATTTAGATATTTTTCAATTAAATTGAAATTTATTATGCTTATTTGGTATTTTTAGTTTACCTGCCCATACGATTCGGAAAAATAAGTGGGTAGCTAACAAGTGGACTAAAAACATTAAATTAATCATATTTTGCGGGACAAAGAGTTCACTGAATTGTTATCCAAAAATATATTTATTTATTAACAGACGAGCAGCCAGTGGCTGATGTGTCTATTATCAGCAGTGATCGGAAATTCGGGCGCTTATTTACCTAAAGTTGGTGTAAGACAGAACATGGAGCAGTTAAAACCATCTTTCTCGGGAATACTTTCCCGTAAATTCCCGGGATTTCAGAACATTCTAGAATAATGATTTTTTCACCGGAACCTTATTTAAAGACGAAATATAAGACACTTTTATTCTGACGCGAAAATCGATTTTTGTAAAAAAACGCGTTCAAAAAAGGTGTCTTATAATTCGTCTATAAATAAGATTTCAGTGAAAATACATTCTAGAAAATTCCAAAATTCCCATTTGGAATAAAACAAGTTTGGGTTCATCTCACAAAACAGACAATTATATACCTATATTTTTTTTTATAATATTTGTTTCTATTATTCTTACGCAATTATCAAACAAATTATAAATGCGTATGAATAAGTGTTTTAAATTTCGTGTAGAAAAAGGATTTTGGCATAAAATCATAAATATAATTAAAAATGTTTTTTTTTTCAGAAATATTGACTTTAGTGAAAAACACGTCAGAATAAAAGTGTCTTATATTTCGTCTATAAATAAGATTCCGGTGAAAAATCATTATTTTAGAATATTCTGAAATCCCAGGAATTTACGGGAAAGTATTCCCGAGAAAGATGGTTTTAACTGCTCCATGTTGTGTCTTACACCAACTTTAGGTAAATAAGCGCCCGAATTTCCGATCACTGATTATCAGACAGTGTCGAATTTAGTTATTGCGTAATTTTTTTAGTTTGTCAATTTTGTCTCGTAACCAGTTGTCGAGTCTTGAAGGCGTATATTGATGTGTGATATAGGGTGTTTTATTTTTTCAGGGCCACTGAGAGGAAGTCTGAAACCGTGAGAGTTATCAAAAAGCCATGTTAATAGTTACGTGTTTGAATTTGAAAATAATAAGTTCTTCGTTAAAAAAGACAAAACTTTTTTATATTTTTGGAAAAGTAAGCATTTGTAAAAAAAAAAAATTTCTTTTTTGGCTTCTAAGTTGATAATAAATAAATAAATTTACGACGCCTATGTGCCTTAATGGTTGGAACACCTTCAAAATTGATTTTTTCTAATGGGGTTATTTAAAGAATCATCTGTACAAAAACAGATTTATCACACTGTGGACAATCAATATCATTTTGAACATTTATTAAAATAAATTCAAGGTTATTGCGCTTATTTTGTTTTCCATCGCCCAGTTTTTCTACAAAAATTACAGAAAGTATTTAAAATCTAACGTCCGTGCGTAGATGCGTAGAATCCGACTGTCAGTGCTACCACTGACAGTCGAAAGACGGACGTTAGATTCTATCTACATAACCCTGCAAAATGTACTACATATATCTGACCAAACTAAAATCACTACTTTCAGCTTTTTTGAAGAGGGTATGCAAGAAAATTTTATGTCAAAAAGCTCATAACGATAAAAAAATATGACAAAAGAAGATAGATTTCTTTGCGTATAGTCTGAACGTTTGTACTTTCAACTATACGACAAACAACCTTTTCTCGAATTTGTAGTCTAATTTATAAATTTTCAAATTTGAAGGTTTCATTTTGAAAAAAAAACTCACCCTGTGTAGTAAAAAAAGCATTTGACCATATAATTGTTTCGTTATTGACTTGGTCCGGTCCATTTAATGCATAAAATCGTCCACGCCGCTATGAATCAGTTGTCATAGCTGCCATTGCAGCAGGCGCGCGAACCAATTGAAGTGATTCCTATTTGAATTATCCATAGTTTTGATTTGAAGCAGCGCCCACTTTTTGGTTGGAATTTGTTCTGAATTAGACTTCCTGACTTATTATTTATTCGTAGAATAAAACATTTAAAATGTTGTAAAATAAACTCGACTTTATCCGTACCAAGTGTTTTATTTGTACCTACTCGTAACAGGCTGAAGGTTTATTAGTCACTTCTTTACTTTAGTCTACATAGCGAAGCGACAGAAATCAAAAGTACCACTTTATTTCCGAGTCAGTGTTTTATTTTAAGAATTTGACCTTTTCTAAGTGTACATTTTTGTATTTATGGAAATAAACAATTTTTTATTTTGATTTTATTTTAACACGTAAATATGTCATCTGTCTAAGTTCAAATTTAAATTAAATAATTGCTATATCAATTTCACTCGAATGGATCAAAGTGCTAAGCTTGACTATACCACAATAGAACGCGCCAGCGCTACTCACACAGTCACGCTCGCTTCTGTGTGGGTTTGAATTACCTAAACTTGACATCGCGCGCTAGGCGTGAACGCTCTTAACAAAAATCTAGACTTTCTTATTTCAGCTACTTCCACAGTATTATGTATACGAAAACTAAAATTCTAACAAGGTAAAGGTTTCTTGTTCGCTTCTTTACTTTACCTTAAAAAGATTGAAGTGGACAAAAAACCAAAGTGATCGCTTTATTTCCTAGTTTTACTTATGTAATCTGAGTTTTATGACGTGTCCAAGAGTCCTGTAAGGTCTAAAGGAAATAGGCACTTTGAGTTTTGAGTTTTGAAAACAACGTCGTGTTAGTTACTCCAATTATATAACTCAAAGAACGGCTGGACCGATTATAATGATCCTTGATCTGTTGGATTTGTCTCCGTCCCGAACAGCAGACTAACTAATATTATAAACGTGAAAGCTTAGATGGATGGATGGATAGATAGATGGATGGATGTTTGTTCCTTAATCACGCCAGAACGGCAAAACGGATCAGGATGAAATTTGGCACAGAGATAGATTATAGTCTGGAATAGGACATAGGCTACTTTTTATCCCGAAATTCCTACGAGAACGGGAACTACGCGGGTGAAACCGCGAGGCGCTGCTAGTTACCAAAATATATGAAAAATTCACAAGGGGAGAAAATATGAAGAATCTTCACTAATATTATTTGAAATATTATTATAAATTCGTAATTAATATTATAAATTCCAAAGTAACTCTGTCTGTCTGTTTCTGTCTGTCTATCTGTCCTTTTCACGCCTAAACGGCTAAACGGATCTTAATGAAATTTAAATCTATTGAGAATTGGCGAAGATCTCATCAAAATTGTTTTAACTAGTCGTGATTTTTAGGGTTCCGTACCCAAAGGGTAAAACGGGACCCTATTAATAAGACTCCGTGTCCGTCTGTCCGTCTGTCACCAGGATGTATCTCATGAACCGTGATAGATAGAAAGTTGAAATTTTCACACGGTTCATGAGATACAGAACAGCGGAGTCTTAGTAATAGGGTTCCGTTTTACCCTTTGGGTACGGAACCCTAAAAAACACACAGCTGAATATAGAACTCCTTGAAGTCGATAAAATAAAATACATACTGTACAGTTTGTTACATCTGGTTTAGGTCCGACTTGTGTCGTTAACAAGTCGTGCCGGCTCAGTCAAGTTAAAGTTATTTGTCTAGTGGTCTAAATATAGCGGTCGCCGGCTGCCGCGCACGTGTTGAAGTTTGGACGGCCCCACGTGGCTCCGGGGGGTGGTTTCTCTGATTCCCTTTCAACTGGGGTTCTGTACATCCTCTCTATGATTTTTGTCTTCTTTTTCTTTACTATTTTGCATATATACGTTATTAAATTAATAGAATTAAATTAAAACTAGTATTTAATTGTAATTCAAACAATTGAGCTAACTGCAGACTGATGCAAAGAATCTACAGGTAGCTCATCTGATCTATATCAATACTAGTCGCGGGTCGTGGCTGCATTGCCCTGCTGTATGGCAATGCGGATGCGCTGTGCCAGCGTCACGCGTCGTCGCTTCGACCAGACGGTCAGATAATTTTTTTGGGAACCCAAGGGGATCAAATCTCTTTTGCTTAAATTATTTCAGATGAAGTACTTAATTAGTTAGATTAACATTTCAGATCTAACAAAACTCCTAATAGAGTCCACAGGTGATCGGAATGCTGGCTTTTATTTTGGTCAACGAATTAGCATTGCCATTCAACGTGGCAATGCTGCCAGCATTCTGGGCACCTTGCCTTCTGGTGACGGCTTAGATTTTTAAAAATTAGATTTAAGTGTAAATATTAGTTGTAATTATTATTGTATTGTATATTGTTATTTTCTGTAAATAATATTAGTTAGAAAATAAACGTAATTTACTTACAATTACGTTTATATTTGTCACATGACAAACACATCATCATCAGCCTATATAAGTCCACTTCTGGACATAGGCCTCTCCTTATGAGCACCATAGCGCCCTGTCTTCAGCTTGCCGCATCCAGCAGTCTTTCGCAGACCGTCATCCCACACGATTAAAATTTTAATTCCCATAAAATATACGAGTACATAAGATTGGATACAGTTATCCAACCTGATGTAGCGACGGTAACCGTGACTTTTGTATCTAACACAACACTCTCAACGCCCATGAGGCATGGACGTCTTCAACTAGCTCTACCTCCGCTGCGCCCTCCGCCTCGCTCCGGGTCGCACCGCAGAGGCTTGGCAGTAGGCAGTGAATGCGTTATCTAACTTATCCACTCAGGATTTCATTCGTGTGGATTTTGTGAAATATGGTTACTTCTTCAGATGCCTTGTTCGCTTTATGACAGATTCGCTTTATGGCAGATTAGCCTTAGGACAGATTCGCTCTAGGGCAGAAGTACAGTGAAACAAATATAATGTAAACAAATAATTAAGGTTATTTAATGACAAAAATTTAACCGAGTAGTGTCGTTTCGCCCACTATTTCCGCCCATTAATGGGCGAAAGACACTACGAAAAATGACTAGTGTCGTTTCGCCCATTCAGCTGAAAAATATAACATTCCTCTTAATATGTACTTAAATACGCCCAAATCTAAAAGAAACACAACCAAAAAAAAGTTCGCTCCGTATCAGAAGGTCTATCAAGGAAAATGACGTAGTTTGCAGAACGTCGGCATATTAAAACGTCTGTATGGTGGCAATGTCTTGAGCGGCAAAACGACTTACTAGTAAAACGTCAGTTGAATCTAAAAAAAATGTTTAAAATCGAACCTCTGACAATGACGTTTGATTGAATATGTGATTATTTAATTACTAAATTACCAGAAACTAATTATTAACTACATATTTCGCTAAATAATAGCATTGCTGATCCTTTTCAACAAAAGACCTTGAAAATAACAAAGAAATTACGCGAAGCGGTACCCTAATAACATTATCTGTACGATGACAGAGCGTGCGTTACGTCAGTCAGTCAGCCAGTCAGTATACGAAGCGAGGCGGTACCGCGCGTTCGTCAAATTAAAAAAAAAACGCGAGTGTCTTTGACTTTTTCGAAAAAGGAAGCAGTGAGTGTGATGTGATAGTGCAAGTGATTTGTTGCGATCTTTCTGGATTTTTTGACCATTTTGGATGCTCTTTTTTCGGACCGGTAACTTAGCATAGGTTATGAATACGTCACGGACTATCGTTGGAAACGTTAATTTTAAAAAAGTTTGCAAAAAATTGTAGTCGTTCGTGATTTGAAACACATTCTAAAAAAAAATTATTTTATACATAAATTAGTAGAATTTGCAATGAAGATTAGAAACAAATTAGAACTTAAATACTATATTTACAAATGAAAATATTGCGCAAACTGCAGACTGTTGCAAACCTAGAGGTAGCTCAACTGATTTATATGACTTTCCAAGTTTTTTAACAACGACACGTAATCATTAGGACATTTTAAAACATCACTACATACAGTAAAAACAAAGTCGCTTCCCGCTGTCTGTCTGTCCCTATGTACGAGTATGCTTAGATCGCATCGAATTTTGATGAGGTTTTTTTAATAATAGAGTGACTCAAGAAAGATTATATGTATAGGAATATAGGAAAGGTTTATGTATAATACAATACATCAGCATTGCACCCGTGCAAAGACGGGGCGGGTTGCTAGTTAATTTATATTTTGAATTACTAAAATAATTTATAGTTCTCTGCTATTTTTGATTCTTCTGTCCTTCCCACAGAAATCATCAAAAATATTAAGAATGAAAAGAAAAGAAGAAAAAAACAAAAATAATAAGAATCAAAAGAAAAGAAAAGAATCAAAAATAATAAGGCATTTATTATTATGATTTCTGTGGTCCTTCCTTTTAAAGTTAAATCATAGTATTTTAAATTGTTACTTTAAATGTGCATTTAACCTTAAGTTATTTTTATGTATAAGTTAAGTTAAACGAACTTCAATTACAATTCAATTTCAATTTATTTATTAATACCATTGGCTGACGAGGAGCACTTAGTCAAGTCAAATGCCTTCTCATATTAGTTACATTTCAACAACCCATACAACAAACGTGATTTTTTTTGCCGTTTTTTATTTATTTATTTAATTAAAACGGTAAATGACACCAATTACATTAATTAAAATAAAGACAGTTACACAAATCACCCTGAAACATGTCACTAAAATTAATGAAAAGAAAACATTTTAACACACAAATTAAAACACAAATTAATTATGACGTTCACAAAACAAAATAATAATTTAATATAATTAATAATAATAATTTAATAATAATTTTTATAGATAATGGTACGGAACCCTTCGTGCGCGAGTCCGACGCGCCCTTGGCCGGTTTTTTTTTTGCTAGTTCTCTTATGTAGACTCTACTGAGTTCTTTAACAGGTTAACTATTGATTTAAAACTGTACAATACTAACATTTCGAGTTAATATTTGCACTGAAGAAACCACTTGACTTTATCTCCACTATTAAATTCTACTATAAAATACTAATGCGAAAGTTTGTGTGTGTTCACTACGAATCTCCGTTACTACTTAACCTATTTAGATGAAATTTCGTATGTTTATAGTTTAGTTTATAGAATTACAAATAGGCTACTTATTTTAGGTAAAAACAAATGCGAATCCACGGGAAGAAGCTAGTAAAAAAAATTTGCTTCACAATTTTCCTAAATCATATTCTTCGCCTGAGTCATAGATTTTTTAAAATTGAAATTAGTCGAATTAATTACCTTAAATATTTGAGTAAGCACATAAGTATGTACCTATTTTAAGCACCTTAGGTTAGATGCTTAGCGACCGCAGACCGAGACCGCGACCGGTAGCGGTCATTTAGCTTTGTACGGGCAATGGCGGCGACCGCAGTTACCTTCGGTCTCGCGTCTCTGTAGCCGCGCGAAGTGGCGCCTGTAAAGCTAAATGACAACTACCGGTCGCGGTCTCTTGTCTCTCTGTCTTTAGTCGCGGTCTCCGGTCGCGAACCACCATTAGTAATGAATGACTTTGCTTCTAAAGTTATATCCTACGGCAAATGTACGAAAATGCTACACTAAACACATAATTATGTGAAGGTCGTTTTAATTGAAAGATCAGTCACCTTCGTGAGAGAAGATTCTTATAAAACGAGATGAATAATTTGATTGTTTTGTAAATACTAAACATTAATATTTACACAGTTTTTAGGGTTCCGTAACTAACGTAAAACGTAAATTATTGTAGTATTGGTATAACGGGACCCTATTACTAAGACTCCGCTGTCCGTCTGTCACCAGGTTTACCCTTTGGGTACGGAACCCTTAAAAACTAACATACCCAAAGCCGACTTGTACCTCCTCCTTTTTTGAACACGGTTAAAAATATCTGTGTAGTATATTAGTTATCTAGTACTTACCCATAACACAAGCTCTGCTTAGCTTGGGGCTAGATGATGCTGTGAGTTTTTTTTTCGAATGTTTCGAACTTGTGTGCTGTTGACCGCAGAAGGCCACGACAGCGTTACCCGACTTTTGGCGGGCGGAGAAGGCGCCTCGCCGGCAAAGTTAGGTTGGGGCAACACACATATTAAGGGCCACCACTTAGGTGCGAATCTCGGCTTGGCCTCTTGCCAGATGCTACAAGAGAGAAATGGAGGTTTCGCCCAGTTGCACGAATGCACCTTTGGGCGGAAGCGAGGAGTTCTTCAACCCCCCAACTGGCGGGGTCGGTTTTTGGTCGGGTGTGTAGTGTGCGAAAGCGAATCGGTCGTTGTCGCCGTCACCACCGGGTTAGCGTCGGTAATTGGGTCAATCGGGTCACCGAGAACGTGTCTCGGTCTACAGAGGAGTCTTTTAGGATTGATCAGCATTATTTATTTATATATTGAGCTCTCTAATACAATCCCCTTGGCAGCCCGCACCGCTAGCCACTAAGTACAGTGCAATGTGTAAATGGCGTGCGCGCGCGCATACATACTTGCGCGTCCGCTTTCGCCGCGCGCGCCGCATTCTGATCGGATCTCTCCAAAACTTTTGGTCGTTTCTTCCGGGTGAGTATATCTATTGACCTATTGAACTGAGCTGGAAGTCAATGGCAGATCTTTTGAGTAATGGCTTGTGTGTCTATTTGACCCAAATATTTAGTAGTCTAGGGATATGCCCTAACTAGTAAAGGGGTTTGAAGATTATTGTTCGGAGGGTAGCCATAACTTTAAACAAAATTATACTTTTTCGGGTGAAACTTTTGATCGCGTTGACTTAGAAGTTTGATTTATATCATTGCTCCAATAGGTTAGGATTTGAGTATTTGATGTAAATTTCAACTCGAAACCTCCACGCGTTCCTGAGAAAAGAAGGTTGACCGACGGACAGACGTACAACAAAGTAATCTACAAGGGTTCCTTTTTTCCTTTTGAGGTATGGAACCCAAAAAATGTTCCATGGTATGATGACATAGAGAGTTTTTGTCAAAATAACTAAAATAAGTGTGGTAAACCAATGTAAGGGCGTGTTTTAAATAAAACCGGTCAAGTGCGAGTCGGACTCGCGTACAAAGGGTTCCGTACCATTATTTATAAAAACTGCAAAAAAATCACGAAATTCACACAATTTCATTAAGTATTTATTTTAAAGTGAATATAATAACTAAATATTCTGTGAAAATTTCAAGCGTCTGCCTGTTGCCGTTATCTATATCGAGCAAAAAAATCATACTTGTTGAAATGGAGCCTCCTTAAATATTTATTTTATTCTAATTTTTAGTATTTTGTTGTTATAGCGGCAACAGAAATACATCATCTGTGAAAATTTCAACTGTCTAACTATCACGGTTTATGAGATACAGCCTGGTGACAGACGGACCGCAGAGTCTTAGTAATAGGGTCCCGTTTTTTAACCTTTGGGTACGGAACCCTCAAAATACATACATCCGTACATAGAATCTTCTGAAGTCAGTTAAAAACAGGTTTCCCACAGAACATGGCAGCTCTACCAGAACAAAACAGTACACAACAATACAACCATAGAGCATTTATATTTGAACCTAACTTTACCGGCCTACAGCCACGTTCTGAACTCGCCAAAAATGTCATGGCCGTCTGCGGTCAACAGCATACAAATCCATTCGAAAAAAGAGGCCTGTATTAATGAATGCTTGTACAGTCATTGATCAAACGATCAATGCTTGAGTAGGTAACTATTTTCTATGGCATACACGTCACTTGAGCATTGCTCTAAGCTATGACTGAGTATTTGAGGGAGAAGGTAGAATTTCCCCCAATTTGAGGCAGAGGGAGATCTCCTCTGACCAGGCCGACCCAGCTGGTCCACTAGCCCGGTAGTCTTTCGACCAACAGTTGATTTTGATTAGTCCTATATAGGTTGGTTGCAAATGAATCAAGCGTTTGCGCGATCTAGGATTTGTGCTCTTTTTGCACTCCGAGATTATTGGAATTTTGTCTTAACGACATCTAGCGGATATCCGTTGAAGCGCTTAAGTAGGTAAGGTAGGTAGCTTCTGTTTTCCCGATGTGAATTCATTGCGCACCTCTATTGACGTTAGCTTTGTAGTACAGCCAATATCTCTCTCGAGGTCGCTACAGACTAGGCTTATATAATACGAACCTTAGTCAGCTGGTCCTGCGTGACCATTAAAGTAGACAAAACCAAGAGCTCACCTAGTATCTATCTATACCTAGTGTACTGATAAAGAGAGTTGGTATTCGCTGATAACAAGTCTACCGAAGACTCTAACCGATGAGCCGATAACGTATCTTTTGTAATGCTGTGACGTCATGTAAATCTATACAATATATAGGTACGTAAAGTAAACAGGTTTCTCTTCGTTTCTATGATATAATAATATGAAGTGCGAAGAGCATCGTTTTAATACGCATTAATAGATAATAAGCGAATACTTTATTTACAAAGAAAATTACAATCAAATAATACATTGAAATTAAAACTATTATTTACAATTGCACTGTTGCAAAAAATATACAGGTAGCTCAACTGTATGTAACTCAACATAAATACAGAATAAAACACTGTTTTAACCGGATTGATCGCGTATATTTTATATTTTGTTTATAACCTGACGTTTCGGAGGCTTTTCAGCTTCCATGGTCACAGGCAGACTAATCAATCCGGTTAAAACAGTGTTTTATTATGAGTTCTCGCGAAAATAACCTTAGAATATACTATAAATACAGAAGTTAAGATCTTGAGAATAAGCATGGTAACTCTTAAGTAGAACATTTTATATGCTGTATTTTTAAAATAATATCTTAATTAATAAATAATAAGAAAAAACTTGATTTTTGGGCTTACGCCACTCTGCCCTGTCCCGCTCCTTTGAATGCAAACTCTGGTTATCCTTGTCACATAGTGGCGTCATAGGTTTTTGCCGTGTTTTTTTTACACAAGTAATATTCCTTGTGGATTTCGTTGATCTTTACTTCAATTAATAATGCTAACAATTGTGTCTAAAACTCAAAACAAAGCATGTTATTTTTTTTTGCTATAGTTTGTTCACAAAAATTTTACATCAAATTTGGCTGGAGTATAGTGAATTATTGGTAGTATAGATAAGAGAGAATGTAACACCTGTAAGCCCCACAAGATCATGCGCGCTGTGGAACTGTAAGTGGAGCTACGTGCGCAAGTCAAGGTTGAAGGTTATTCACTTCACATAAATATGGTACATTTCATTGTTTTGCATCTGAGTTACCTATAAGGTAATATAAACTTGAAACTAACATGAATCGTTTAGGATTTCTGTTTTGCCTTATTAGTTTTTAAATGCACGAGATAAAACAGACCTTAAGAGGGCGCAATGCGCGCCAATTTGTGTTACGGATAGGCATATCATTTCTCGTTCATAGGGAGCGAGGCAGAGCATGAGTTTTTGGAACGGCTCGGCGCAAAGTTCAATAAAACCGGCCAAGTGCGAGTCGGACTCGCACACGAAGGGTTCCGTCCGTACCATTATCTATAAAAACTGTAAAAAAATCACGTTTGTTGTATGGGATACCCCTTAAATATTTATTTTATTCTGTTTTTTAGTTGTTATAGCGGCAACAGAAATACATCATCTGTGAAAATTTCAAACTGTCTAACTGTCACGGTTCATGAGATCCAGCCTGGTGACAGACGGACAGCGAAGTCTTAGTAATAGGGTCCCGTTTTTACCCTTTGGGTACGGAACCCTAAAAATTTAGTATTTGCTTATTTACAAGAAAACTACACAACTTATGAAAAAACTGTCAACGTTCCTAAGATCTCTACCAAATCATGTGCAATTTCATGATTTTTTTCTATCGTACTTTTTTTTCTTAATTGTGGTTTTACGTTGAAGTAACAGAAGATTTTTAAGTAGGTACCTACTTAATTCGAATATTTAACCGGAATCCCGTGAGTACTGAGATCTAGTCCTAGTTTGTTAAGGCGCATACCCGACCCAAACTAGCGTTGCCACCTATTTAAATCATATTATTCCGATTAAAAAAGGAAATTTCAAAAATCCATCGCTTTTTCAGCTTTTTTTTAATGCCTCTGTAATAGTTTTATTCTATTTAGTTTAGGCAGTGAATCGAAAATGCACAAAGCCAAGTGTCATAACGAAATAATTTTCGGTTTCCACCAGATTTTTGACACTTGAGTTTCATACAGCGCTATCTCGTCGTATCCTACGAATAAGGTTACAGTCGCCACGGTGACCTTTTATTTTTATTGCATTTTTGGAATCTCCATTATCATTTACATCATATCATTTCGAAAAAACTAAATAAATAATGATAATAAAAAAGTTATTAGGGTTTTAAAATTTGGTTACAATTGCACTGATGCATTTAGCCCGACGAAAAAGGTAACAAAAAGCTTTGGGACTCTTTTTCATGTGCGAATCGCAACCGACATGGGTATTTTCCGCCGAATATGGTTATACGCTCCACAGTACTCGTTTACCACGGGCGAAAAGGCGCGCGTGCGGCGCGCGGCTAGTCGTTTTGCGTTGTAAACTGAGAAACTAAAACGAGGCAAGTACTAAGGTATATAAATTAGTGTCTACGAAAGATGCCCCTGCGCGGAAAGAAAAGTAAAATGTGAGTACCTACTTACCTATTTAAAGTTGAAATATGGTTATTAACACAGGTCATTAAAAGTGGTTGATCCGTGAAACTGTGTCAAAATATTGGAAAACTTAGGAATAAATTATTATTATTTATTCGTAGTTAACATCCCGTTTTAAATGACAAAGATAATTCAGTGCAGTTACTAATAAATATAATGTTCTATTTGCTCTCATACATTCGCTTTACGTTCGCGTGCATTCTTGCGAATACGAATGCGAGTATATTGAAAATCTTGCAAATGTTCGCCAATGCGAATGCCAGTATTCGTTACATCTCTATTATAGATGAATGGATCTATCTATTAGATTATTAGAATAGATAATAGAATACCTAGTTTTTACATTGATATAGGTAAGAGCCTCTGTTTGAAACCTGATTTTATTAATTACATACTTATTTTCAGAGCAATGAAGAAAACTTTTACCCTGGGCCTTCAATTGACATGGGCTACACACGTCCAGCTTCACAAGAGGAACTGATCTTGCAGCCTGATCACCTTGTAATAATAAATGTAACAATCTCTTATTATATACATAGATAGGTAGATATGTAAACTGCACGCCAAGAAATGACCAAATGAGTCAGTTTTATGTAATTTTTTAGTTTCTGCTTTTACCAATACATTTTGTTTTGTTATTTTTACTTGCAGAAAAATTATCAAGTATTTTTCAAATCTTTCCCTCATACAACCATGATTTAAAATAGGTATGGTTATATGTTTTGAAAACTAGTGGTATAAAATTAAACACACAGTAAATGTGTGTTAAATTACTTGTAAAGACAAATGTCACCTCAGTCTGCCTGTGACCATGGAAGCTGAAAAGCCTCCGAAACGTCAGGTTATGAACAAAATATAAAATATACGCGATCAATCCGGTTAAAACAGTGTTTTATTACACATTAAATGTGCCTTACCTACTTTAATTAGGTATTTTGTTTATAATTATAAATAGTGTTGAATGAATAGAAGGCTGTTTTAATACCTACTAAATAACTCTGATTATTTGAATAAAAAATATTTGCTAGTCCCCTACCTATACTAGTAATTCTATAAACAGTAGACCTTGCGAGCACTTAGACGACCTCTGTGCCGTGGCGGGCGAAGGTCTGCCTGCGATGCAGGAACATTTGTACGATCTGCAGGTATGGTTCCGGGTGTTCTGGTCGTTTTCTATACATAACAAACAACATCTATCTTTGTAACGTATTGTGTTATGTAGGTATAACAGTTATCTTGTACCCAAAATACAAGCCCTGCTTAGCTTGGGGCTAGATAATGCTGTGTGAGTTGTCTTTTTTCAACAATTTATTGTCTAATTCCAAAAATTATATCATTTAGACACCTGAGTAGTCTGTAAAATAATACAAAATGTTGAGCAACAATAACAAAATCGATAACTAAAACTTCTTCCTAAACAAAACCAATTATGACAAAAAATCGAACCGGTATTAGCATTAGGATATTTGACTATTTGATTGTCAGTCAAACTACCAGCATAAGTAAATTAAAAGGTTAGTCCATAATAAAATTAAGAATTCTGAAATAAAATAGTTTGTGGTCTACTAAAAAAATTTATACTTTGAAATAAAACCTCATAAATCTGCAAACATACGAAGACGAAACATTTGGCCGGGCTATTACTTAGTTCCTACGTCCTACTCTCGAAGTGTTACAAAGATGTTCTAATAGGTGGCGCTGTATGGTAAATGCTCTAATGCTTATGGTTGCATTTTGCAGAGCTGTTTTTCTCGTCATGGCAAAAATCATCAGTAGATCTTTACCATTTTATACGAGAACAAATAAAAATTTAAAAAAAACCTTTCAATTAAAAAAACAATCATCGAAATCAGATGTCTTAAAGCGGAGATGTTCGGTAGCCCCCTTTTTGCCCTTTTTGGAGGAAACAAGCCTTTCATCAAAAAACCCCGACGACTAAAAAAATCTATAATATTGTGAAATCTGTACACCAACTTTAGTAGTTAGTAATAGTTTCGTCCAGATCGGTCAGAAAATACGATCTGTAGAAGATTACGTACATTCTGACAGCACCCATACTTATGTATGCTAGTAGTTGATGCAGAGACGCTTCGCTCACTTCGCTCGCTCGGTCAGTTATGTAGAGACTTTATCATTATGAAATACACTATAAAACACCAAAACATATGTATTCTCTAATCTAGAATAGGCTCCAGGCGTGTTCTTTCATCGGGTTACGGCCGAAAGAGGATGGATTAATAATAAAAATCCACACAGCATCATCTAGCCCCAAGCTAAGCAGAGCTTGTGTTATGGGTACTAGATGAATTAGATACTTAATACAATAGGACAATATGAACATATCTTTTTTATTAAACATAGAAAACCAAAATAAATATTTTTAAGGACGGCCTACATTTTATATAAATACAAAATAGGTTAGAAGAAACTAACAACAAAAAAGCCAATAAATGGCCTTCACAACTAAATGCCAGTGTGGAAAATAAATACTCGCATTCGCATTCGCAACAATGTACGCGAATGTTAAAAGGGCAAATAAAACATTACATTTATTTGCACTGCACTGAATTAGTAATTTAAAATGGGTTGTTTACCATGATTTAATCCAGTCCATGAGTTTTCCAATATTTCGAGACAATTTTATGCGCATGATCACGGAACAGCCGGTTCAAAAGCGATTTAAAAGTTTTATGCTACCTTTTTGCCTGGAAGAGATCGCTTCTAAGCGATAAGGCCGCCCATTGTACTTGTCTCATGTAATGTCTTTTTGTAATGTTCTTTTTCTGGTGTACAATAAAGTGTTTTTGTATTGTATTGTATTGTATTGTACCTTTTTCATATGAAAGGAATTATAACGTAGGTATAAGTCTCATTAATTTATTTAAAAAAAAACAATCTAGAATGAGTTTTGCCGAAAGTACTACTTTTCGTAGTAGGTATGTCAGCAATCCTACAGTTTCATAAAAACTCGATTTAAGTTTTCGAATGATTTTGAGCCATTTAGTTAAAGAACTTTGATAAGTCAGCTATAGTAGTTGTGATTTGTCCCAAATTGGGAATCGAACCCGAAAATTATCAAAATACCAAACGAAATTCTGGAAGGAAAGTAAAATGTAACCCTCTTAAGTTTGTAATTGTCCTTATTATTTCGTCGAATAAGGTTATAAAGACGATTGTTACCTTCTTAGTTTGACGTCGTGTAGCGAATCTTCGTGGAAAAGGGTCACAAAGGCGTTTAGAATAGCATCGATTTGAAACTTGCACGCGGAACAAGGTGTTAAGCGACAAAAACTAGGGAAAACGGTTTTTTTTATTCATGAAACTTACATGATAATTTAGCGAAAAATATAATAAAACGTTTTATTAAAAAAAAACATACTCGCTTAATAGAAACTTTTCGAAATAATTAGAAAAAACCGTCTCCTGTAAAGTTGGTGTTTTGCAATAGTAACCTTATTCGTAGGATACGACGATCTATCTTAATCGATGGCAACCACTTTTTTTTTTTTAAAGGTCGCATTGAAAAGACAAAACAACCATTGACAAGAAGAACCCATGTAGAGGAAGCGAGGCCAACTCTAGACTCTACAAAAAAATTGAAATTAGAATCGAAAATTCAAACGTAACCGGCCAGTTACCGCGTAACGAGAATGGAACGTGAGATTCCATGTTTAAATTTAAATCCGTATTAGGCGTTCGACCTTGAGATGATGTGTGGCTGTTCAAACTCGAACAGAATAATAAGTTAATAAAAAATGTAGAGATTATTTTTATGTTGCGAATTTACTAGTTTTCGTGGGAAAGTTACAGTTGGATATTGAAATATCTACTTTTTATTAATTCTAGGTCAATGGCCTTATTCATAATCTATTGCTGTCGTGATTGTAATAGCTGTCACTTAACTATACCTAGTCCTAGAATCTAAGATATTTTATGTCAACAAAGACATTTTATGAATGTAAACTTAAAACTGAAATAACAACAAGATAAAGTTAACAAGATAAAGTTAAAAACTACAACCCGACTACGTGACAGTTATAAAAGTTTGAAACATTTACATTGACAAAATAGAATGACGTATCGGTCATATTTGATAGGCATAGAGTTGAAAATGAAAATAGGTCGTAGGTATTGTAATTTTTCTCTATGGGGCCTGCAGCCTGCGGCTACCTAAACTTTAATACGCGTTTTGAAGGCTTATTCGGGGTCGGAGCCCTAAATCCTATAGCCTATAACCATCGGGGTATTGAGACGAATCAATCGATACATAATTTGTTGAAATCGAACCAGTAGTTTCAGCGCTACGTGGGAACAAAGAAATCGGCCACATACATACAAACATACAAACATAGGGTGCTAACCTCATAACCCTCCCCTGTTGGTAGTCGGGTAAAAAACAGCAATGTAATCACTAAAATACAAACACTGGCTTCAAAAATGCAAGCGCAGTGAAAATGGTTCAAATTCGAGTTCCAAAACGGACTACCGATGAATGAAATGAGGAATGAACGCTTTCAAAAACAACATTTCGTTCATTATCGGTTATTATTATTAAAAAATAGTAACTAAAAGCTGAAATATCACAAATTATAACAAACGTACTACCTTGTGGTGTGTCTATCGATTTAACAATTGCGTTTTCCTTCGAGTTGTACCTTGTGAGGTCATGGACAGAAATAGTTATAAGTTATTATTTACTACTGAATTCTTATCTTGTTGTGTTCCATGTTTATTGTACGTACTTCTATGGTTATAATTACCTCATTGTTGAGGTAAACTGTACGCAATATATAGTCCAGAAAATAATTATTATATTTTGGCGTGTTAAGATGAACTACTAACTCGCCAAACGATAATCTCAGTCATGGCTCCCGTGCTCTGAGCTATTACGTCACACGCCAGACCACACCTAACAAGAAAAACTCATTGACACTGTAATCTGTGATAGTGTGACGTCACCAGCAATCCAACCAAACGCAGAGCGTTTTCTATCACGTGATCATATTGTTGGAAAAACCAGTTAAAATGCGAGCATCAGATAATACATAGTTACTTTAATGATCTACATTTACCGTACAGCATTATAATTGATACATTTATCCATATTTTACATAAAATTCCTTATATTTTAATTTTTGCCCTCTCGTCTTTTTTCTTTTTCTCTATAATGGCCTTTTTCTTCAACTTCTTATATGATGGCGCCATCCCGTTCAATGGAATGGCTACATAACATTTCGATACTTTTATAAAAATCAGACAGTTATTAATACAGAAAAATATAATATTTACTCGACTTCTAAAAAAAAGAGGCTATGTTTTTATTGATGCTAACAGTCGGCATCCTGAAACCTACAGGACTGTCTCTAGTCCTGCTCGGCCATTAAAGATGTTGTATGTCCTCATACATGTTTGATACTAAACAATTGAAAATTGTTGATTTAAATAAGTTATATAAGACTTATTTCTTACTTACTATCAAAACAAGATTACTAACAATACTAAATTTATACTATTATGTAACGAAATAAATGAAGCAAATTATCAAACACAAAATACACAGAAAAAAAAAAATAAGAAAGAAAACAAATGCAATTTCTTTCTAATATCAGAATATTAAATATTGTGTGATTAAAGAAGTAACGGATGATGCAGTAACTAGATAACAACGAGACTTATTAGTAATAGGCTTACAATTTATGATATTACCAAATTTATGAATAAAAACTGTAACGAAGCGTTACAATTTTATTCGTTCATTTATTTTAGATATTTAGTTTTAATAATTTTGAATTTTACTGTATTTACCGAATTAATTATTTATCATTTATCACATAATCATTCTAATTTGACATAATCATCGTGATTATGTGATATTTCACATAATCATCATATTATATGATATGAATAAGCAAATAATAATGTAAAGTTTATATTAATAATGTCTTCATCTTCACGCTAATAATGCGATGGCGGTGGTGAGCAGGCAATCAAATATGTCATTATGATACGGCGTCTGCGTGAAAGAGAACAAAGGGAAACGTTAGTTGTGTTTTAATAATTAGGTAAATAGCTATTAATATTATTAATATTAGACGGAAAAGATTAGCTGGATGGAAAAGGTTACTATTACTAATGAGGTGCTGAAAAGAGTCAGATAGATAAGATTTTTCATGAACACCATTCTGAACAAAAGTGGAGGAAATTGCATAATTGCGCCGACAAGTGCTAGGCTCTTTCATTTATAAATATTTGGAAATTATCTGAAGAATCCCTATTTAAATAGTAAATTCTCATCATCGAATTAATTTATTATAATGATAACATACTAAAATAAACTGTGAACGATACCCTTTTTACCAACGTTACCACCATGATGTCGGTATGATACAGCGTCTGTGTGAAAGAGAACGAAACGTTAATTGTGTTTTAATAATTAGGTAAATAGCTATTAATATTTATGCTACACGGAAATGATTATCTGGATGGAAAAAGCTACCATTACTAATAAGGTGCTGAAAAGAGTTAAATAGATAAGATTTTTCATGAACACCATTCAAAACAAAAGTGGAGGAAATTGCATAATTGCACCGACAAGTGCTAGGTTCTTTCATTTATAAATATTTGAAAATAATCTGAAGAGCCTCTATTTAAATAGTAAATTCTCTTCATCGAATTAATTTATTATAATGATATCATAGTAAAATAAACTGTGAACGATACCCTTTTTACCAACATTTGAGTCCTTGTGATCGGGCAAACTCATTAACGTGTTTTGAGTCCTCGTAATCGGGCAAACTCACAAACAGTTACTTATATCTTCGTAGTTGGGTTAAACAGTTACAGTAAGGTTTAAACCTTTTGACGTAGAGGATGCTCCTTAACGTGTTTTGAGTCCTCGTAATCGGGCAACCTCATAAACAGTTACAGTGAGTCCTCGTAATTATCATATTAATCTGTTTTGAGTCCTCGTAATCGGGCAAACTCACAAACAGTATGAGTCCTCGTAATCGGGCAAACTCGTTTATTTATATGTATGTGTATTTATGAGTCCTCGTAATCGGGCAAACTCATTTATTTATATGTATGTGTATTTGAGTCCTCGTAATCGGGCAAACTCACAATACTTATATCTGTGAACAATTACAAAATATTATATATATATACCTACACACATTCATTTATTATAAGTGCTGCAAGATGCTGTTCCATTAATAACCATTAAATTCTTTTCTCTTTAGTTTTTCTGGATATGTGCCTTTATATCCTATTTCTGTGGCTTTGTACCTTTGACATAATCTTACTTTTAACATTACAAGGATAGTGCTGTGATTAGAGATCATAACAAGATCCTCAGTAATAAAACACTGTTTTTACCGGATTGATCGCGTATATTTATATTTTGTTTATAACCTGACGTTTCGGAGGCTTTTCAGCTTCCATGGTCACAGGCAGACTGAGGTGACATTTGTCTTTACAAGTGATTTGAATTTTGTATATCTATTTATTATGAGTTCTCGCGAAAATAACCTTAGAATATACTAAGATCCTCAGTGTTAAAGAATGGTTGGCTGTAATCATTTATATTTTATCATTTAATTATAACTAAAAAGTTTTAGTTATTTGTGTGTTTGAATTGAATACAAATATTTTTTTTATTTATAATTGGTATTGTCTTAACGAACCTTGATATTATTATGAACTTGACAGTTGGCTATTGTACTGACATTTATTTCAAGTCAGCAAATTTTAATCAAACTATACGAGCTAGTGTTTGGGCCGGGTGTCTGTCTGAAGTATCTCCATTTATTTTTAATTTGTTAACGATGTCGATAAATTATAATATAATTCGTTAAATATTTATTATTCGTTACTAAATTTAAATTCAATTGAAAGGTAATTCGACTGACTGTGTAATAATTATAATTTGTGATGTTGGAGCATAGATAAGTTCGTCATCCATCACTCATCACGCCGCTAACTACCATAAGCACAATCAAATTGCATTGTCTATATTTCTCGCTAGTCTGACGGTACGATCTCAGTGCAGGAGACTGGATGCCATTTGGATTTGTCGCGTTCTTGTGTTTTAGTAATGATACTAAAATGTATAGCAAATTTACCAACTGGCATTAAGCAATGTGATGTGATGATTATTATTATAATACATTTTAATCGAAACTTCTATGAATAATTAAATAGATAACACATTGTACGGCTTGCCTGAATATTTTGACCCAGTTTAAATTTATTAAATTGAAAAATGTATGAATAAAATGTATGTATCCTTTGATGTTGTGGAATGTATATTTCAAAATAAATAAATGTTTTTTTTTTATTATTATGTAGGAATGTGCATGTCACTAAGGTAACACTGATTTGTTAAATGCATTATTTTTAATTCCCATAAGTTATCCTTTATTTTAGATTTTCTGTCATTATGTGAACTTTGACCTAATGATAGCTCACAGAACTCTTACATTTATCTGTGTAAATCTATTTGGTATCTGTATATTATCACTAATAAATAAATGAACTTTTGAAGACCTAGCAATGCCTAGTAATGCTTTGAAGCGCGTTCTAGGGTTCGAAATCCACCTTAAGGCAAACTTCGTTACCGGCCGGAGTCCACACGAACCGTTCATTTTAGAACTGGCACTTTAGAAATTGCCATGGACTAATTTAAAGCACGTTTATAAAACAAAATGTCAACTATAGATGCTACATGGGATTTGATGACCAAGATCAAGAAACATGTGGTTGCCATCGTTTAACAACTCTCAAACACCAAATAGCTATAATTATGGAAGACATTTAAAGATTTATATAATATGCATTTTTTTTTATTACTTTTTATATTCAAACTTTATTTTATTAAATTCATTACCCTTATATAACATCTGACATTAACATTTTAATTTTAATTTTCACTTTACTTTTTTTTTTGACAATGCTATTGCAGCTACTTATCTTTAATCATTTTAATGTTCTATTTATTTTGTTGTTCTATATTTAATATTTCATGTACTTGAATGTTATATATTTTAAAATGTAACTAATGTGAAAAGGCATTTGACTTGACTAAGTGCTCCTCGTGAGCCAATGGTATTAATAAATAAATTGAATTGAATATAGATCAATTGAGCTACCTTATGATTTTTCGCAACAGTCTGCAGTAAGCTCAGTTGTTTAAATTGTAAATACTAGTTTTAATTTAATTCTATTATTTGATTGTAATTTTCCTTATTAATTACTATTAGATACATATTTCTTTTTAGTAGTAAGTACAACTTTTAAGCGTTATATTTTCGATTGCTCTCAGATAGGAAAGTGTTAACTTGATAATATTAATAATTATTAAAATTACGATGCTTCATCATTATAGTAACAGTTATTGTATCACCTTTAAACATGCAATTAATCAATAAATAAACTTTTAGTTTACATGACTTTTACAGTATGATTAATTATGTTTCACATTTAATTGTATATAATGCATAAGTTAAAATAATCAATATTGTTTACACTTTTGATCCATCTAAATTTCTAGCCATAAAATGGTGAATTAGTAGGTAGAGAATGACACAGGTACACTATGATATTCTATATGAAATGGGGTTAGATGATGTTGAGTGAACGGTGGTCTAGTATTATTATTATTAATTTATGTATCGTGTGTATACTTTGCTTATTATATTGACATATCTAATGATGTCCTCATATTTCAAAATAACTGTGTATGGAAATCCCTTATTCTTTATTGGCTGTTAGTGATATGTTTACAAAATGTCCAATTTGACAAGTTTTTTTTGTTTTGTTTATTTGTATCTATTGTATACAATGAACACGGCTAATATCATCAATTACATTAATTACATCAGTTTAAGTGAATAGATAGGTAGGTGTACATAGTTAATAAATGTCGTTATTAAGAAATTAATAAGGCAAAGAAGTAATAATAATACCGTTCAGAACAAGTAAACGAAATGAAAAATCTTTTTATTATTGTTGTATTAGTACTTAATAACTAAGTGATGGAAAATAAGAATTTCCATGATCTCGTTACCGAATTAGCAATGAATCAGTGTGCTAATAGGAGCATGTTTACTTATATTCATTCTTTCGTTTGTTCGTTTCGTTTCGTTCGTTTTGTACGATTTGATTGTAAATTTAATTTGTATATGAATAAATAAATAAGTAACCATGCATGAATTATCTGTGTATGTAATAATTATTACTATGTATAATTTGTGCATTATTAAATATACATGATAAGGAGTTAAAATAATGTGCACAATTAAGGGTTAAACTTGTGAACATAGAGTAACAAAAATAGTCATTAAGGGTTAATAAAAATAATGTAAAACTGATAAGTGCAATCATTAGGATTAAAATTGAGCGCATAAGTAGATTAAAATAGTTCAGCGTTATGGGATAATAAAACAGTTTGCATCGGAAGGGTTAAAATAATGGGTTTCATAAATCATTTTTCCGCATAGGTATATTTTTTTAGTGTTGTAGGTAATTAGAAATTACAATCCGGATTATCTGAAATCCGTGTTATCCGAATTATCTGGACAATTTCTCATATTTCTTTATCCTGATTTAGGCGTTTTAAATCCGGGCAATTCGGATTATCCGGATTTGTGAATGATGCAATCCGTATTATCCGGATAAGAAAATTGACCGGATATTGCAATCCCTAGTTGTGATAGCGTAGATACTTCAAAGACTATTACTTATATTATATTACTTTTATTGTTAACACCTCTTGGTTAAACGAATATACATTGTTATTAAGCCTGTTGGTCTGCCGTTCCATCTGACTATGAGTGTGAGATATAATAAGAGTGTGAGTGCACCCATGATTGCACATGCACTTGGGCACTATAATATATCATGTGCACCTAGCTAGTCTCCATTGAAACTGGTCGCCTTGACATTTGGTAAATGCCATGAATGGATAGTTATCTGGAATAGTGGATGTACCTATGCAATACCTAAACATGCCGTATATAATGCATGGAGCTATAAAATATAAAATAGACAGATTTTCATATCATAATGAACTTTTTAAATCTTTAATGTATTTTTTTATTTTCTTTTTAAATGTTATCAAATAGCTAGAACAAACTAGGTAACTCAATTCAATGCAGCACCAACAGCCTTTCTCCTTCATGAACAATCAACAGCATCAGTTTGAAAACAATTGGTGATCATGCACATTGTATGCAACATAATTCAAAACTCAAAGTAGGTAGTTTATGTCCTTTAGACCATACAGGACTCTTGGACACGTCACAAAACTCAGATTACATAAGTAAAACTAGGAAATAAATGATCACTTTGATTTTTCTGTCCATTACAATCTTTTTAAGGTAAAGAAGCGAACAAGAAACCGTTACCTTGTTATACCTAATGTTAGTTTTCAGGTTGGAGCAAAACTCATCCCCGTTTTTCTTCTCTAAATAATCTGATATTTCATAGTAGGCCCTTTTACAAAAGATATGTTTAACAATTTGTTTGAATTTATTTATTGACAATATTTTTTTTTTTTTTTGCAACTCACTTGGGGTTTTGTTGTAGAAGCATATACTTTAATAGATACAATAACCTTGTGTAACCTAGTTGTGGACACAGCTAGTTTATTCTTATTTCTAGTATTTAATTTATATATATTGCCATTTTTGGGGAACCGTTTGATATTCTCATGAGTGTACAAGTTTTCATAAATATATTGACATAATACTGTCATTATGTTCATTTCCCTGAATTCATCCCACAGGGACTCCCCGGGACCCATATACAGGAACAATTATCAACTAATAAAATGGTAATAAGCGCTTGCTCAGTTTATTGTATGAGGGTGTAACCTGATAACTATCTCAAAATGAAACTATTTAGTATTAAAATTTAAAAAATAAACTAAGTAGACAGTTTGATCCTGAATACCCGCTAGAGAAAAGGTTTATGTGATTTTTTTTAAGAACTAAGCTGGACTAAACTATCCAGACTTTTCATAAACAAGAAAACATAATCATGTGTTGTCGGAGTCATTGTAAACTTTGGTCACTACCAAAAATTATTTTTCTTCCGAGGTAAAGTAACTGATCTGATTAACAGTAGAATTGATATTAATAGGTATATCATATTAATATCAATTCTATATACATAACATAGCTATAGCTTGGTTTATTTTATTTTGTTGTTGATTTCCGAATGGAATCAATGAATTTGAATTGAATTGCATACCTTGACATGTCCAGTCCCTGACATTCTAGATCAAGTTTCGCAAAGGTAGCTATTGTTTTATAGGAAATAGTAAGAAGAGTTCAGAAACGGAATGTCTTATAATAAGTTTTGAAGTTGATGGTGTTATAACATGCCTTTTTATAACCTTATCTTCATACTCCTGACCAGTACCTATGTGATGAGTTGTGTATGTGTAAGTATTCTCTGTGAGAAGAACAGGTACGGCAGGAGTAGGTGTCCATTGTGTCCTTACCCACTCTAGCATTTCTTTGCATTGCATCTTGCTGCTTCCTCCAAGGTTATGATTAGGATAGCACCTTGATGCTTATACATAACATTATGTTGATATTATGTTACCTACTCAGAGAGTTTTCTTGTTGAAGCAGGTATGTGTTGTGAGTATTTTTCTTAGACTACTAACTCAACAATTACCAGGTAGTACCTAGGTACACTCTGTGGAAGGCCATTGATAAGCAAATAGCATAAAAATAAAGTCTACATACCATTTGTGGGACGTAAGGTTAATCTCGCTTCTGATTTGTTGGAAAAACCAGTTAAAATGCGAGCATCAGATAATACATAGTTACTTTAATGATCTACATTTACCGTACAGCATTATAATTGATACATTTATCCATATTTTACATAAAATTCCTTATATTTTAATTTTTGCCCTCTCGTCTTTTTTCTTTTTCTCTATAATGGCCTTTTTCTTCAACTTCTTATATGATGGCGCCATCCCGTTCAATGGAATGGCTACATAACATTTCGATACTTTTATAAAAATCAGACAGTTATTAATACAGAAAAATATAATATTTACTCGACTTCTAAAAAAAAGAGGCTATGTTTTTATTGATGCTAACAATATATAAAAAAATGTGTAATTTTAATACCGTTTTTTTTAAACCTAAAATAGGCATTGTTTTCATAAAAATCACCTGATTACGCTTTGTTACGTTGTCACTGACTAGGATGAAAACAATTTGGAACTTATTTTTAATGTAGTCAAATAACCTATTCAGCTAACTGCAGACAGTTAAATAAACCAATAATAAATAATGCTGGACAATTCACACAACATTATCTAGCCCCAAGCTAAGCAGAGCTTGTGTTATTCAAAATTCAAAATTCAATAACTTTATTTCTTTAGGCTTACAAAATAAGCACTTAGACAAGTCAAATTTTATAGATAAACAGCTTAATAATAGTAATTATTATCAAATAAGAAACAAAATGTTATTGATTTTGTTCGCTTCAATTTTTTGTCCACTAGTGGAAGAAGCGAAAAATAAACCACTAGTAAGTGTATAATGCTTAAAATTTAATACAATGTTATTCGCCTATCTAAGTCTAAATACAATGGGATTTAGATACAGGTCAATATTTATATATAAATAACTAAGCTTAAGATTGTTCTCCTATAATACTAATGTCGGTGCGGAACTGGGCGACATCTGGCCAAGCATTAACATCATTGATATAATCATCTATGGAGTAAAAGGCTTTCTTGATAAGATTTAATTTTATGTACTGTTTAAATTTACGAATAGGGAGCTCAGTTGCTTCAGATGGAAGCTTATTATAGAAGCGTACGCAATTTCCCATAAATGATTTGCTTACTTTTCGTAATCTATATGATGGAATGTGTAGTTTGTTCTTGTTTCTTGTATTTCTGTTGTGAACATCACATTTTTTCAAAAAGCTATCTTTATTTTTGTGCGTATACATTAGATTTTCATAGATGTATTGCGATATTACTGTCAAAATATTTATGTCTTTAAATAGATCCCTCAAAGAATCGCGTGGCTTTAATTTATAAATTGCGCGTGTAGCCCTTTTTTGAAGAACAAAGATAGTCTGGATGTCGGCTGGGTATGGGTACTAGATAACTGATATACATAATACAATACGTTACATAGATAGATATTTTTTATTATACATAAAAAACGACCAGAACACCCGGAACAAATACCTGCAGATCGTACAAATATTTGCCCCAAGGCGCGAATCGAACCCGCAACCTCCTCCGTCGCAAGCGGGCCTTCGCCCACCGAGGTCGTCACGGAGTTGCAAACAATCTACAGGTAGCTCAACTGATCCACATCAATACCAGTCTCGCGCGTCCCCAAGACGCTAGCTGCATTGCCCCGCTGTATGGCAATGCTGATGCGCTGCGCCAGATACTTACCAGCTCTCGGGTCACGCGTCGCTTCGACCAGACGCTCAGATAACTACATACTTGGTACTTCAGCTGACCAAACCTCCTTGACACTTACGTCATTTACGTATTCAAACCCGAAAAACCCATAAAAATACTATTCAATATTTCGGTTCGTCCGTTTTATAACACGGAACCGGTTCGACCAGTTACAGACACGACTATGTTAATTAATGTCTAGTGTGTCTGTTTGATTCTGTCTGTTGGACGCCGGACGACCTATTTTAGAAATTTTACGCGATTGCTAATGGTGTATTGTATTTTGTAGCTAGTTCAGGAGAAGTTTCCGTGACAGATAAATAATAAATAAATAAATAATGCTGGACAATTCACACAGCACAAACTTGCTTAGCTTGGGGCTAGCCCAAGCTAAGCAAGTTTAGATGTTTGTTACCTCTTCACACCAAGACTACTAAACAAATCGGGCTGAAATTTTCTATACAGGTAGTTCTAGGCTTGAATAAAACATAGGCTAATTTTTATCTTATATATCCCATTCCTCCTATATAATAGAAGTAACCTTAAACAACGAACGTGCGAAGGCACAGAAACTAGTTATAAATAAAATGCCTAGAAATTCCTAACTAAAATTGTAGTATTTCTTATTCCACCTTCAAAACTATTGTCGTTATAACTTGAAACCTTGTTTGGTTCGACCTACTTTTTTATCAAACCCGAGGACAAAAAAAGCCAAGGGCGTATAAAGGCCAACGCAGACCGAGACGGTATGGTAAGGGATTAAAATTTTTACCAATGGACATTCAAACGTATCGATATAAATACGACATAAATTGCTGTGTTTTAAAATGATGCCGTGGCCACAGTACACAGACTTCGAAAGGGATTTCATTGCACGGCATTGAAAGACGCGCCATGGGCTCTCGCGGCGGGATGCTGAGGCGTACTACGGTAGGCAACGGCATGCTGAGAACGCCAGCGCTCGTTGTGACATACCGCGTGGTGAGCAGGTGTGTGTGTGCAGTGGCAAAGTGCTGGAATCCTAACATAGGCGCTCCTTCCTATCATCCAATATCTTTGTCCAATGTACATTTGATCAAAGAAGTTGGATGGCTTCATCCAATTTACAAGCAACACCGATATTAGATCAAAGATTTGGACACTAGTTTCTGCCCGCGACTTCACACTCGTTGTTTCTATGAAAACGTACACAGGTTAATTATTTTCTATTTACTTAAACTGAAATGTTATGGGTTAAATTGTAGCCTACAGCTTATTTCAGGTCAAGAGCTACATCTGTGCAAATTTTCAGCCAGATCGGTTGAGAAATTTTGTCGTGAAGAAGTAATAATCATCCATCTATCCATCCAAACTTTCGCATTTTTAATATTAGTGTGATGTGATGTAATTTCATTCAAATTACTTAGGAATCTTGGACAAGGAGACCCTAATATCTAAGCGTCTTAAAAATCCTTTGCCATCCCGTCCCGGTCTGCGTTGGCCTTAACAGGTCAAAGTCTCGGAGGTCCTAATGCCCCTGGCCATTAGACTTATCGTTTTTATGGAGGAATTTTGATCCTTTTAGCTGAGAAAGCGTGCTACCATAAAATTTAAGCCTTACATAAAATTACAATCTTACATAAAATAGGTGTTTTAACTGTGGGTACCATGATTTGGAAACATAAACAGTCTTTGTACTTGTACTTACAAATAAAACGTCAAGTGCGAGTCGGACTCACCCAAATTTCATGATTCTAGGTCAACGGGAAGTATCCTATAGGTTTTTGGTCCTTAGCGAGACTCAAATTCTTTTTTGTGAATTTTCAAATTTACGGTTTTCGGATCTATGGATTTTTTCCTTTACTTGTGCTACAAGAACTTCTTGTCAATTTTCATGATTCTGGGTCAACGGGAAGTACCCTATAGGTTTTGTGTGCACGTGATTCCCTTGGAAAATTCAAAAAATTGGCCATAAACGGCTGTAACTTTTGATTGCGTTGACTTAGAAGTTTGATTTATATCGCGGCTCCAAGAGGTTACGAACAGTGAGTATTTATGATGTGAATTTCAACTTGATACCAGCACACGTTTTTGAGAAAAGAAGGTTGATAGACGTACAGACGGACAAACGGACTACAAAGTGATCCTATAAGGATTCGTTTTTTCCTTTTGAGGTACGGAACCCTAAAAATAGCTGAAATCTGCAAAAAAATTGAGTAAAGAAAAATTGGAAAAGTAAGTTTTTATGAGATTAGCATAATGTATTTTCCGAAATTCTCCCCGATTACCTATTCTTATATGTTTCTTATCACTGTAAACTCTTCTCAGGCGAGAAGATATCTGATAAAATTACCATTACGTACCTCCTTGCATGTGTAATTAACTAATAATCTTTTTCCCACCACAACAATGGTTTACCCACTAAAACAGTTTCTCCTGGTAAACCCAACAAGAAGTTAATCCATGATGTAAACTGTGTAAGTTGTTTGTTCCAAGAGAAATGGAGAAAGTATTGTGAAACAAGCGATGCGAATGCATTTAATGCATTATGTATTGTTTTCTCGTGACGAGGCGGTAACGTGTCGATATATGGATGTTTTGTGGCTATTTTTGACGTTGATTGATTGATTTTATGACTAGCAAGGCATTTGGAAACACGAAATAGCTGGATCGGTAATAAATTGATAGAAAATTCTTTATTGAAATTCAATTTGAAATTGTAAAAATAAAGTACACATTATTTATTTATAATTACAACTAATATCAAAGATCTAACAAAACTCCTAGAGTCCACAGGTGATCGGAATGCTGGCTTTTATTCCGGTCAACGAATTAGCATTGCCATTCAACGTGGCAATGAAGATGTTATACTGGGGACGGACAGAGGCTACTTTGTATTCCGGAAAAGCGTGAGCGAAGCCGCGGGCTGAAGCTAATCTCACTAATCTCACTAATATTATAAACGTGAAAGTTTAGATGGATGGATGGATAGATAGATGGATGGATGTTTGTTCCTTTATCACGCCAGAACGGCAAAACGGATCTGGATGAAATTTGGCACAGAGATAGATTATAGTCTGGAATAGGACATAGGCTACTTTTTATCCCGGAATTCCTACGGGAACGGGAACTACGCGGGTGAAACCGTGAGGCGCTGCTAGTTTCTTATAAGTACATGGCTTGTTACTAACATTATAAGTATTTTTCTTGTAAATGTTTACATAAACTGTTCGCAATGCGTTATCGAGAGTAAATACAGATAATGTATGTAGGCGACCGCTCCTAGCGGGGCTTCGGTTACGCACCCTTACCCGACCTAGCCATAAGTGCGGTTATGATGATACTAGGCTTAGGGCATGTTCAAATTACCCTTGAATTATAGATAGGTACTTTATTAATAAAGAAAGACGGACAGCGAAGTCTTAGTATTAGGGTCCCGTTTTTACCCTTTGGGTACGGAACCTTAAAAATTATATGAGCGTCTGGTCGAAGCGACGCGTGACCCGAGAGCTGGTGAGTATCTGGCGCAGCGCATCAGCATTGCCATACAGCGGGGCAAAGTAGCTAGCGTCTTGGGGACGCGCGCGACTGGTATTGATATGGATCAGTTGAGCTACCTGTTTGCAACATTCTGCAGTTAGCTCAATAATTGTTCATAAACAGAAAAACATCATCTGTGAAAATTTCAACTGTCTAACTATCACTGTTCATGAGATACAGCCTGGTGACAGACGGACAGCGGAGTCTTAGTATAGGGTCCTGTTTTACCCTTTGGTTACGGAACTCTAATTACCAACTGGTTTTACATAGGCTTCATAGTCGACTAGTCTAATCGGTCAGTTGGTAAATTTTTGGACGACTCGTCTAGCTAGTCGACTATGAAGCCTATGTACAACCAGTTGGTAAATTTTTGGATGATGACTGTAGCCAGCTTCCGCAAAAGATGAATATCTTAGTCAAGTCACCAGGATATTCATCTCTTGCGGAAATATAGAGGCATATTCAAATGAGAAGTAAGGGTAAAGCACGCGTTCTGCATCAGTACCATGCATAATTACCGTGGGCGAGTGGTCAGCGAGTCAACGAACTGGCTGAGTGATACGGCCACTACCGGCAGAGTATCAGAAAAAATATATTTATAGAAATTACAGATAGTGCGTTGGTGGAATGGTTGTAGCGCGTTAGTGGTAAAAGTGGTAAACAAAGCTTTGTGACCTGCTCTAGAATTCAAGATATTTTATGTCAACAAGGACAATTTTTAAATATGTCTGTTTTTTACAGTGTGAGCGAGCAGCAAATGATTGTTTGTCTATGTCTATTTTAAAAATTAAACCAACCAAGTGCGAGTCGGACTCGCGCACGAAGTGTTCCGTACCATTCGTTACGTTTAAAGTGATGTGTGATGGATGACACATGGATGAAACGACGAATGAAAAGACTTAAAAACACTAAATACGAAGTTTCGGTTGACGGTTCGCACGAAAACAACAACCTGCTGAACGTGGAAACGTGCATTGCTTCGGACGCGTCACTATAATATAGTGAAATATAGTAATGAATATGTTTTTGAAATTTATTTCTTAGATACAAAACAAAAGGTCATATTATGAACTTTTGTTTTGTTGTTGTTGTGTGTTTGTTGTGAAAATTTCAATTGTCTAACTATCACGGTTCATGAGATACAGCCTGGTGACAGACGGGCAGCGAAGTCTTAGTAATAAGGTCCCGTTTTTACCCTTTGGGTACGGAACCCTAAAAACATATTCATAGAAAGGTAATAGAAAATCGTATTTTGGTCGCACGCAAACTAGCACCGAGTGTCGATATTGATAATGCGTTGTCGGAATGCAAGTTTTTATCGTGGTACACTTGCGTTATCTGTTTTGGTTTTAGCTAGCAGGCACTGCGTCTGTCGCGTACATTATTTTGGGTGATTCCTATCTGCTGCGCTTCTGCATAGGGTTGACGCTTGTACTTCAATAAATCCTATAGCCTATAACCATCGGGGTATTGAGACGAATCAATCGATACATAGTTTGTTGAAATCGGACCAGTAGTTTCAGCGCTACGTGGGAACAAAGAAATCGGCCACATACATACAAACATACAAACATAGCGTGCTAACCTCATAACCCTCCCCTGTCGGTAGTCGGGTAAAAAAGCTGATTATTTTGATTTGTATTTGTTGATTTTGAAATATATTTCCATATTTATTTTAGTATTTTTTGATGATTTCATTGTGAAATTTAAACATTGAAAAGTGAACCTAAGTTTATTAACAAAGAAAATTACAATCAGATAATAGAATTAAATTATAACTAGTATTTACAATTGAAACAATTGAGCTAACTGCAGACTGTTGCAAACAATCTACAGGTAGCTCAACTGATCCGTATCAATACCAGTCGGATGCGTTGAAAACTTGATATTTTATGACTCAATCACAAAATTTCTAAACGTGACGTCAACGTTCATAGCTCTGTCATGCATGAAGCTTAAATTGGATATTATTTTTAAAGAAAGAAAGATAATTATTTATTAGACACAACACACAAACAACAAACAAGATGGTTTTTAGGGTTCCGTACCCAAAGGCAATTAAATATTCAGTAGTTCGGAAGATAATATGGACATCCGGCGGAGTTGATTTGAGGTAGTATACATTGTTAACAACGCAGGTTATATCAAGCTATCACGGTACACCGGACCATACTGCACCAAGTCCCGTAAGCTATAGAATGTTAATTGTTATATTAACTGCTATTAGTGTATGACCGGTCGAGCTAGGGTTGCCACTGCAGAAAATTCTATAAAGGTTTATAAAGGCAACTCAAAAATAGATAGTGAATGTCATCTATTATGTTTATCAGTCATCTAGTACCCATAACACAAGCTCTGCTTAGCTTGGGGCTAGATGATTGTCCAGCATTATTTATTTATGCCAAATATTATCGTTTATGTTCCGGGTTTAAAACGACTTCCAAATCCATTTTAATTATTCAGGAATTTGAACTCCGTTTATAGTTTTTTAAAACACGCCAAAATATCTTGTTAACGGTTCTGTGTTTAAAACTGGACATTCCAGACACACACGGTCATCTCGCTGTCCCCAGTGATAGCAGCGTTTGTGTTATTGAAACCAGATCACTGATTACAACGTAAACACTTACTTTTCTTTGTAAATATATACTTTAACACTTACGCAATATGTACAAATATTTGTCGAATACGCGTGAGAATGTGACCCTTCTGAAATGAACCTTCTGCGTCTGTTTTTCGCCCACTGTGAGCTCAGAGGTCGAAAGCCAAACACGAAGTTAGATAGATACTTCTTTCATTATTCAAAAATCTATTTTCTACCATCCCGAATGAAATCCAAGCAAATTTTACCGCCGTTCTTCGGTACCAAGCGAATAGTGACGTAGGTTTTAACAGGACCCAAATTCCACATAATGCTTGAATGCTTAACAGCTAGAATGAAAAAATGTAAGAACCTACAGAAATATGCGTGTCAATACCATTGTCATAGTCAAGCGATTGGTTATCAGAATTTGGCCACAGGGTTTTTTCCCTGTGTGACAAAAGCTTTATCTAAGTTCCTACTGCATGAATGAAGTCGCGGGTAACAGCTAGTCTACATTAGTATTAGAAAGAGGATAGGTTTGTTTGATTGAATAGGCTCCGAAACTACTGAACCGATTTGAAAAATTCTTTCACCATTATTATATATTATTAGATTATATATATATTTCATTAGATTCCTACATTATCCCTGATGAACATAGGCGATAGAATATACCCGTGCGAAGCCGGGGCGGACCGCTAGTATTCAATAAACCAAGTCGAGTGTAACCTCAAGTGAACTGTCAGCCCTAACCAGTGCGTGTGCGCCGACGCGTAACCGTGAACTACATGGTAACGATAACGGGTCTATTAAATAACCTTATTAATAACCTCCGTTAATATGCACCTTTTTTACTTATATGCTATCTTTTGTTACTGAAATTGGATGCGCTGTCTATTGCGCCACGAGGTGAAGTGACGTAGGGGTAGTTTTTTAGACATTATTTAATTTGGGTTATTCCCAATGACTCACGTGAGATGTGCTCATTCCCAACGTCTCACGAAGTCTTTCCAACGTTTTTTGTTACCCTAACTTTGGGTATCTCTAAGAAGTGAAATAAGTTCCAAAAATTTTCGGTTTTGGTTTAGAGATACCCAAAGTGCAGGTAAGCACTATAACAAAAAACCTTACAATTGAGCAAAGGCAACACCTCTCGTCAAACGAATCAAATGTAATACTTGGTCGTTGAGCAGGTTTGGTAAAACTGTAATGTTACCCCTGTAGGTGGAGCCACCGGCGCTATAGTCCGTAAGAGGTCCCAAAGATTTTCGGTTGAACCGACTAAGGGTTTCGTGACTTAGTTGGTTAGAGCACACCCGTACTGAGGATGGGGCGCGGGTTCGAGTCCCGCCGAAATCGAGAATTTTTGGGAACTTATTTCATTTCTTTCCAACGTCTCACGAAAAACGCACCTATAGCCAACGTCTTGGTCTTAGAAAATTGCCCCAGTGTGAGGCTTACGCACTATAATAGCAAATACCTATCTTCCTGATAAAGAAGTTACCGGTCCTTTATCAACGTCTAAAATGTCAAAAAGATCTGCAACACAATAATTATACCATACCCTAACTTCTAAATTCTATCCTAAAGCTACCAACAAAACAAAGTGTAATAAGTAATAATAACCGACCCTAGCCAAAAAGTGCGACCGAATGACAGTTTAAAAAGTGACAGTACTACCAACCTAATGCGATGCAGCAGGAGAAAGTGCAGCGTCAGCTGAGCAATGTCAGCTTCCACTCTTATCAGGAGTACCAACCGCAGAGGAAATATGGTAAATTCATAAATAGAACAAACAAGTTATTCTACATTTTCCTTCCTGCTAGCCCGGATAAGCTCGACGTCATCGAAGCATACTATACATGTATACTCTATGGGTTTTCCTCGTGGTGTTCCCACCCGAGTTTCATCTCGCCAGATCAAGCCTTTTGTAGGTATACGTATATATTTTTATAAAATATTGTTTGAATAAAACGGATTTATATCGACCGTGAATCACTCGCGTCGCTCAGGATTCATCTACGGCCCTCGCTTTAAATCAGTCTTTTATGCACTAATTGCATAAGATACTATTAATTTAGACCTCTTTTCCTAAGCTAGATTTCTTTGAACAGGGGCACAGCATGAGCCGGGCGGGTACGCGCAAGCAGTCCAACAGCGTACCAACATGACGCAGCGCGAAGACGCGCTCAAGTTCGAGCAAGGGCGGATCAAGGCTCTGCAGGAGGAGCGGTTGCACATACAGAAGAAGACCTTCACAAAATGGGTCAACAGCTTCTTGCAAAAGGTTGGTACTAATTCCTGTCAATGTCAAAGTGCGATTGTTATATTTTTTTTTAATTTGAACTACTTTAACAGCCGGTTTTCCATCCGCTTGTTATTTTTGACAATAGTTTAAACTTGTTAACCTCTAGTGTGTTTATTTGTGTGTGGAGAAACCAATAATTGGTTCGTAAAACAAATAAACAAAACTTACCTTAACAGGATAAGTGCTATATATGCTAGGCAAAGGAACATAGTTGGACCTGACTACACTTTCGAGATGGTAATGCCTCATCTCCCCTTTTTTACCTTTATCGAAGGTCACATGATAAACAAAAAAACGTAAAGGAGTTCAAATCAAAACGGTAGGTATAATTACCATACTAACCATATATTACCTGTTTTTGCTGAACAAAAGGAAGAGGTAAGAATCAAAGATGAATCCAATTACCACTGACTCAGTTGTATTCGGCTAGTTACTTAAAAATAGCAATTTGCCTTTCCTAGAACCATCTAATGCGATTTGTGATGACAAACCACTAACTAATCTTTGCTAGATATGACTCACCGCTGTCCTACGTCCTACCAACATAATGTTAGTAATCGATTTTAAAAATATATATTACGTCAGAATGTACCTCTACTTCATTACGGATTACAGCGCAGCGGGTTAACTATGAACCTTATTTGTGTTGGAAGGACACTAATGTTTCATCCCTTAAGGTGAATACTAACCCAAAAATGAAATTTTGTCCCGCGCGCCTATATGCAGCAAAGAGTGCTTGTTTTCGATTCAGCATACCATGTAGTGCCCTAATCAACCAAATAATACGATCCTCTGCGATTAGGTTAGGTATGTTTGAATGTTTATATGCGTGTATATGTATGTAGCCTATTTCTTTGTTTGTTTACGTTTAATATCGTTATTTTGACTGCTTTTTCGAAACTAACGGAGTAAGCATTGTGTGAAGAGAACAGTAAATGACTTTTTTTTATTTATTTATTACTAGTACACAGCGATGGGTGACATAAAGGGCTTGATGATAACGATGATATTTCAAATATGTTGTAGGTAGGTACACGTAGCTATCAATCTGAGGACAAGGTGATATCATTTTGACGTAATGTTTACCCGTAATGTTTAACTTTGTTGCACATTACCTACCTTGTCGTGATTTGCGAGACTTCATTTTGCAAGAGAGACGATTTGCTATTTGTAACTCGACTATTTGGAGGTCATGATGCTGTGCTTGAAAAATCCATCTCGTTTATTGACCTCTACTTGGATAGATAGATAATTCTTTATTCATCACCTTAAGATGATACCCCGAGCCAAACTAGCGCTGCCACTTATTGTATCTTATTATTTCGTTGAGCAAAGGTAAGTTCAAAATGTACAATGGGCAATTTGTGCTTTTTTAATGCCTTTTTAGGGTTCCGTACCCTAAGGGTAAAAACGGGACCCTACTACTAAGATTTCGCTGTCCGTCTGTCACCAGGCTGTATCTCATGAACCGTGATAGTTAGACAGTTGAAATTTTCACAGATGATGTATTTCTGTTGCCGCTATAACAACAAATAACAGAGTAAAATAAATATTTAAGGGGGCTCCCATACAACAAACGTGATTTTTTAATGCCTTTTTATAGATTTTCTGGTTTATAGATAATGGTACGGAGCCCTCGATGCGCAAGTCCGACTCGCACTTGACGTCTTATTTATTCATTCAGAAAGAAAGAAAGTGTAAAAAAAACTACTGTGATTTGTAAAATGAAAAAAAGTGACGTGTAGATCAGATATTGGTCATATTTTGTGATTAGTTTCATAACGATGTTAGATTAGCCGTTACCCGCTACTTCGTTAGCTATTCAACCTATTAAGAATAACCACAATTCCTAATTTTTTCCCCTTTTAAACCACCCCTGTACTTATTAGATCAAAACAAAACAAAAAGTATTTAAATCGGCCCAGCCGTTCTCGAGTTTTTGCGAAACCAACGAATAGCAATTGATTTTATATTTAACGAGATTAGTTTTAAAGAAATATTCTAAACGACGAGGACATAATTGGGCAATTTACTGCGGAGCCCCGTCAATCACCAGTAGCCTATATTATTCCACTGCTGTACATAGGTCCGGAGCCAGAGCCTTATTATCGTATTTTTTTACCCGACTACCGACAGGGGAGGGTTATGAGGTTAGCACCCTATGTTTGTATGTTTGTATATTTGTATGTTTGTATGTTTGTATGTATGTGGCCGATTTCTTTGTTCCCACGTAGCGCTGAAACTACTGGTTCGATTTCAACAAATTATGTATCGATTGATTCGTCTCAATACCCCGATGGTTATAGGCTATAGGATTTAGGGCTCCGACCCCGAATAAGCCTTCAAAACGCGTAATAAAGTTTAGGTAGCCGCAGGCTGCAGGCCCCATAGAGAAAAATTACAATACCTACGACCTATTTTCATTTTCAACTCTATGCCTATCAAATATGACCGATACGTCATTCTATTTTGTCAATGTAAATGTAACTTTTATAACTTTCACGTAGTCGGGTTGTAGTTTTTAACTTTATTATTAATCACAAAAACTAAGTTCATAGTTCGTTTATTCATAACTTTCACAGGTTACATGTCACATAATCAAAATTTATAAAATTATGTACAAACTACATAAATTATTAAAAAATTACACAAAATTGAAGTGGTAATCATTATAAATAAATTAAATTAACATCATAATAGGTAGGTATCATCAAAAAAACTAAAAACTGCATGTTTGTATAATTAATGACATCACCCTCTTCCAACAAGGTCGCTGATATCACTCATTAGATAAAATAATACATCTATTAATAGATAACGTTCACGAAGCCGCCTCTTTTGATATTGTTATTAAAATTGTTCAGATAATTATGCCATGGTCAGCGTTTACAAGCAAGTTGTGATAAATCTTGTTGTATGTTAATTGATAACTTACAAAGTACTTTGTTGACAAAGAAAATTACAATCAAATAATAGGACTAAATATAAATAAGACTAGTATTTACAATTGAAACAATTGAGCTAACTGCAGACGCAAACAATCTACAGGTAGCTCAATTGATGTAGTCGTATATCAATAACCAGTCGCGCGCGTCCCCAAGACGCTAGCTGCATTGCCCCGCTGTATAGCAATGCTGATGCGCTGCGCCAGATACTCACCAGCTCTCGGGTCACGCGTCGTTTAGACCAGACGCTCAGATATTTTTTGAAAGCCTCGGTATCCCACGAACCTAGGGTCTCGACTCCAAGGGGAGCAAATGCGTAGGCACTGTCGAGACCTGTATATTTGCGCCTCTTTGTATCTTCGGCCAAATCTGCCGCCGCACCAGCCCTCACGGAAGTCCTAGGAAGATGAAAAGGCGCGAGTGTGTCGACGCATGTAGCGTCCCACACAACAGGCCTCCCCAAATCCCATGGGACTAGAGTCATGACGTCGGGCTTCTTACCATCATTGATAACTTAACGAACTGCACAAAGTCGATGGTTGATACATTTAAAACGGTGTACCATGGCTACGTATCCTCGATATTAAGAGTCGATAATACCTGAAATCGCTGAGCGTCAGCGATCATATCTTCCACACGGTCGCAGAGGATAGGAAAAGCGGCCGTCGCAATAAAAAAATAAAATAAAATAAAATTATTCAAAAAACAATTAAGGAGTAAATGGATTACAAGAGTAGGTATTTTAGACTAGGTCTAAAATAATACATTTGCCTGAACTAGGTTAAATAAACCTGTGTCTCAGGCGAAATGTGCTTAGAACGAAATAATGATAATCACAACAATCAGTAGTCATAATAAAACAAAGCAACGGTGCAGATTTGGCAAATAACTAACAATATAAAAACAATATCGGTATCCTATTATAGATTACGGGTGACCAGACCTGTACCAGACCAGAAGTCCAGCTGGGCTGTATAGGCTAATATATTACTGTTTGTTGTTCTAATATTAATTCATCTGTTTCACCCCCTCCCCTATAAACAGTTTCTTACCCCCTCTCTGGTCCCCCAGGCCCGTATGGAAGTGGAGGACCTGTTCATCGACCTGGCAGACGGGCGACGGCTCCTCAAGCTACTGGAGATCATCAGCGGCGAGCGACTCCCACGTCCCAACAGCGGGCGGATGCGCGTGCACAAGATAGAGAATGTTAACAAGAGTTTGAGCTTTCTGCATACTAAGGTGAGTTTATCGTCTTTATTAACTAGCGACCCGCCCCGGCTTCGCAAGGGTGATGCATGTACCTACTATCTATCACACAAATATTATAAACTAGCAGCGCCTCGCGGTTTCACCCGCGTAGTTCCCGTTCCCGTAGGAATTTCGGGATAAAAAGTAGCCTATGTCCTATTCCAGACTATAATCTATCTCTGTGCCAAATTTCATCCAGATCCGTTTTGCCGTTCTGGCGTGATAAAGGAACAAACATCCATCCATCTATCCATCCATCTAAACTTTCACGTTTATAATATTAGTGAGATTAGTGAGATAGTGAGATGCGAAAGTTTGGATGTGAAGATCACATTTATAATTTTAGTGGAATACAGGTTGTTCAAACATATACAAGGTGATAATTATGAATAAAAACATGAAAACTGTCAACAAATCAGAATGGTAGCCTCCATGATAAATTGATAACGATAACCGAAGATAACGGTTGATAACATACCGAATTACGGATGTTTCGACAATGTTATGTAAAAATAGCAATTTTCCAAGAATAATACAACTCAACGTGTGCATGTCCTATGAGTAATAGCTGCTAATATATTATTATAGTATATATTTATAGTATTCTGAGACGTAGTCTGAGACACCTCTTTTCATCATCATCAGCATATATTAGTCCACTGCTGGACATAGACCTACCCTAATGAGCGCCATAGCGCCCTGTGACCTTGACGCATCCAAATTCTATTTACCCCAGCGGTTGTCGGTTCTTCTCGAGATATGGCCGGCCCACTGCCAGCTGATGTAACCTCCTAATTTCTTAGAGCTATGTCGATGACTTTGGTTTTCTGTCGGATGTATTCGTTACGAATCCTATCCTTCAGAGAAACTCCGAGCATAGCTCTCTCCATAGCTCGCTGGGCGACTTTAAACTGGTGGACAAGCCCTACTGTGAGTGTCCACGTCTCAGCTCCGTAGGTCATGACGGGTAGGACGCACTGATTGAAAACTTTCTTTGAAGCATAGCGGTATGGATGACGAGAAGACTCGACGTAGTTTCCTAAACGCTGCCCAACCTACCTGGCTTTTAAAAATACTCGTATATGTATGTATTAGTACAGAATAGACAACTCGGCACACATTGCGAACTTGTAGGGCTTCCGGTAACGTATTTAGCACTTTATACGGGGTCAGACGATTAACGAATAATTCACGTAATCAAACGAATCACTATACATATACGACCCACACTCACACTTAGCTACATTTCATTTATACTATTAATTTTTGCATGTTAATATTAATTGATGTTTAAATTAGGTACACAAATGTAACTCATTTTAGAGTCATTAAAAACTAGATTAAAAAATTATCTGTATCTGCACACTATCTTAAATTCAATATGTAAAAGCACTCAAGGACCTCAGGACACGAGCTTTGCTTAGTTTGAGTTCCGCTGCAATATACTTTATGATTATGCATGTGTTTAAAAAAAAATGTTTCAAATAATTTTATATAGCATTAATATACATTTATTGCATTAATCGCAACGGAAATCTTTGTAAATGGAACACCAAAAAGTAGGGTCTGCAATGGTTTCCCCTATATGTGCTGCCGGTGCTGTTTTACGGTGTCGGCGCCGTACCGTGATGATGTGTCCACGGCCTTACACACTCTAATACAAAAACCGTTCAATACCTTTATTTAACAACTCTAAACACAGGGTAAAATGGGTTCCCGTCACAGCATTTTGCATCATTTGTGAAATACTGCGCATATATTGTTTTTTACCGTTTTTTAATGTGAATTTGTACTGTTCATGTTCAAATATCTTCCCCAGGTCCGCCTGGAGTCCATCGGTGCTGAAGACATAGTGGACGGCAACCCGCGCCTCATCCTCGGCCTGATATGGACCATCATCCTGCGCTTCCAGATTCAGGAGATCGAGATCGATGTGGTAAGGATCAATACTGATGCATGCATTTGATTTATCATCATAAATAGTGAACTTATAATGTTGAAACCAGGGACGATCGTCCCTGGTTTAAACCAGTCATAGTCATAACTAACATTGTCTGTCTGTAAGATGTGAATTAGATATTTAGTTGTCATTTCTGGCACCTGTATCATGAATTTAAATTATTATTTAGGGACCGTCGATCTTTAGTGAACCGACTCAATCTTTTAAAAGCGTAAAAAGTATGTCAAACAATACCAGTGACGCCATTTTTTCAAGTGACGATGTTCGGCGACTTATCGATGTCACCCATTTGTGACCAAAGTACTCGATACTAATTTAACCTTTTTGCTTAGTCTTGACTTTTGTGAAAAGACAACTAAGCCTAAATCGATACCTAAAACCTTCTTATCCTTCCAGGACGAAGAAAATGAGTCATCCGAGAAGAAATCTGCCAAGGACGCTCTCCTCCTGTGGTGTCAGCGCAAGACGCACGGCTACCATGGTGTTCACATCCACAACTTTACTGACAGCTGGCGCTCGGGACTTGCGTTCAACGCTCTTATACATGCACACAGGTTAGTTAATACGTAGTCGGTCAGTCAAGGCTACAGTATGGTATTGTTCTCTGGGGAAATATTCTGTTTTTTGAGGTGAATTATGATGCTTCAGTCTATCGCAGTTGAGGTTACCAGTGTGCCTCTACCCTCCTCTCCCCTTTGTCCTCTCTACTCCACTTAACCCCCGTCTAGTAATGGCTTAGCGCATGCTTGAGTTCTGTACGGTATAATTCTTGTGTAAATAGTGAATACACCTTAATATGTCTGTATTTATTTTAGGCGCTTGGGGTTTAGGTGCAATATCTTTTAACATACTCATATATTAGTTACGAGTGGACACAAAAAGAGTGGTGGGGGGGGGGAGGTCCACCCTATTTTGCGACACATCACAGAAACAATTGTATTGGTCGAAAGCGGACGAGTGATTTCGGCGCTTCCTACCTGAGAACCGACTCATGTACCGAGCTAACCAACGGGTGCATTTTACTGATCTTCCGCAAATAAATCTCATTTTTCCTCTTCCAGGCCGGACCTGTTCCGCTGGCAGGAAATCCCAGTCACCACCCACGTGGAGACCCTCAACCATGCATTCGATGTTGCGCAGAAACAGCTCGGCATTCCGCCGCTGCTGGATGCTGAAGGTATGTGTCAGAGCTTCATCATCAGGCTATGTTAGTCTACTGGGACAACGTTAGCAGCAGTCTGGAGCAGATTGTCATCCTAATCTTGCATCAGAGAACGTAGTTTTAAAAATTTATTAAACTCTGAATAAAAATCGACAGGAGATAAGAAGCAAAGAGGTCTATATGAAAGATTAGATCAAGACTGGGCTACCTTCATGATGAAAGTCGGAATTACATTTTAACGTTGGTCATAACGTGTCTAATTGTGAATATTGTAGCGCAGTGTATAACAATAGCTCCATCGAGCCGGATCATAGGTCCTTCAAGCCGGATCATTGTTCCTTCGTGCCAGATCACTAGCTTCTAAAAACTCTGATTGCTGTTTTACTTTAAAAATACTTTTGAGCTGTTGCTTAAAGTCTTGCCCCTAGCTTTAAGTTAACAGATTTGTTTAAGTAAGACGGTTATTGTCATCGCTCCTTTCAGACGTGGACACCAGCCGTCCTGATGAGAAGTCCGTGATGACGTACGTAGCCAGCTACTACCACACCTTTGCGCGGATGAAGAACGAACAGAAGAGCGGCAAGCGGATCGCTAACGTAAGTCTACTGCAGCAATTTCCAGCATTATTTATTTATTTATTATTATTATTAATGATAAATCATTATAGCTAGCTACTGTATGGACTTCAGTACACAGTACAAAAAAATATATGAAGTTAAAATATAATCCGGCTACATAAAAGTAGTAAACAAGCGTTCAAGGATCTTATCATTTGACTTCTGTGGCGCGGTGGGCGAAGGTCTGCCTGCGACGCAGGAGGTTGCGGGTTCGATTCCCGCCTTGGAACAAATGTTCGTACGATCTGAATTAATTTGTTACGGGTGTTCTGGGTATTTTCTATGTATAATAAAAAATATCTATGTAATGTATTGTATTAAGTTTATCAGTCATCTAGTACCCATAACACAAGCTCTGCTTAGCTTAGGACTAGATGATGCTGGATTGTCCAACATTATTTATTATTTATCTTTTTGTAGCCGGAGGAACCGACCCTACTTATACGTAGGGTATGCACAATACACTCCCATGCGATATGTTAGTGAGATCCCAGCTCCCCCACTTAGAATTAATTAGAGTTATACCTAGTGTACAAGCAAGAGCAATGGTCTCCGACTACCTTAGTATCAAAAGAAATTGATAAAGAGAATCGGTGAACGCTTGTATAAAACTTTTACTGGTATACTTCTTTTACTTTAAATTGGTTAAATTGGGTACTTGGTTTTAGTTTTTAAACTATTTTCTATACTAATATACTAATATTATACAGAGAAAAGATTTGTTTGTTAGTTTGTTTTTACCCGACTACCGACAGGGGAGGGTTATGAGGTTAGCACCCTATGTTTGTATGTTGGTATGTTTGTATGTTTGTATATTTGTATTTTTGTATGTATGTGGCCGATTTCTTTGTTCCCACGTAGCGCTGAAACTACTGGTTCGATTTCAACAAATTATGTATCGATTGATTCGTCTCAATACCCCGATGGTTAAAGGCTATAGGATTTAGGGCTCCGACCCCGAATAAGCCTTCAAAACGCGTATTAAAGTTTAGGTAGCCGCAGGCTGCAGGCCCCATAGAGAAAAATTTCAATACCTACGACCTATTTTCATTTTCAACTCTATGCCTATCAAATATGACCGATACGTCAATCTATTTTGTCAATGTAAATGTTTCAAACTTTTATAACTTTCACGTAGTCGGGTTGTAGTTTTTAACTTTATCTTGTAATTGAATAGGCTCCGAATTGAAAAATTCTCTCACCATTACAATCCTACATTATCCCTGATGGACATAGGTTATAGAATATACATGTGCGAAGCCGGGGTGGACCGCTAGTCTTTAATAAAATAGGATTTGCGTTCGAAATACGCCCATCTTAAAATGTGCAGATTTCGAAGAACCCGTTTCGTAATGTCTTTGCATGCAAATCAATTAGGTCAAATATTATCTACTGACTTTGTCGCGGTGTGAAGAAGGAGGTATATCATAGTTAATTTCACCTTTCCTTTTCTTTCCTTAGATTATCGGTCAGATGATGGACTGCGACGGACGCAAGCAAGAGTACAGCCGCCTGGTGGTGACCCTGCTGGAATGGATCCGGATGAAGGTGGCTGAGCTGAACGCGCGCGATCTACCCAACTCTCTGGACGGTATACAGAGGCTGTTGCTGCATTTCAAGCAGTACCGGACACAGGAGAAACCTCCCAAGTGAGTGGTCTTTTTGAGTCGGATGACTGGTCTTTGGACCCAGATCTTTCGTGCGGTATTATTGATGAACTAATATTTATAGGTACAGAACTGTCCAACCACAACCACTTCGAATTCCATGGATTATTAATAATGAGATGTCTAGAAAAGATATAGTAGTGAAATTGAGGCTTCGTACTGGACACATTCCATCGAAGAAATTTGCATCCCTTATGGGAAAAGTCCCTTCTCCTAACTGCGATTCGTGCGGTGTACTGGAGGACGTGTTGCATGTTCTCATGGAGTGTGTCCAGAATGACACCTTCCGTACAGAAAAGTGTAAATATTTTTTAAAAGAATCTGCTGATTGTAATATAACCTTATCGAACCCAGATTCGGAAGAAGTTAAAAACCTGGTGAAATTGTACAACGGTAAGTTCAGCTCCGATCACTCTGGTCGGAGCTGAACTTAGTGTTCTCATATATTTTAAATCTGTAAGCTTAATGTGTTATTATATTTATGTTAATTAATTAGAGCGACATAATCGCAAATGATTAAAGCTCCTTAAATAAAGATAAAAAAAAATAAAAAATATGGTCTTTCTATGAGATCATTAGTCAAACAAGCTGGATTATTGTTCTTTCGGGTCGGATTATCGGTCCTATTATCTAGATTATTAACCCTTTTAGCCGGACTATAGGGTCTTTAAGCCTGCTCTTGTCATTCGTACTGGATCATTGGTCCGTTTAGACAAGTCTTGGCCCTTCGTCTCAGACGATTGGTTTGATTGCCAGATTTTAAACCCTTCGTGGGCCTTTCTAAAGAAAGCTTGTGGTACTTCTTAAAAACTCTGGTTTACAATTACCAAATTATCTTATTTCACTCATAGGTACAAGGAGCGGTCCGAGATCGAAGCCCTATACTTCGACATCAACACGATGCAAAAGAGCCTCACGGGTGAGGCCTGGAGCCCCCTCGAGGGGCAACTGCCTCAGGACCTGGAGAGGGCTTGGCAGAAGCTGGAACAGGTCAGTATACCATCACACTAATATTATAAATTCAAAATTTGGATGTTTAGATGTATTTATCCTACGCCTCCGGAAATCTGCAATACTACCATTACGTAAGTCTAGACCTGCATGGCTAAGATGCGCGCCACAAAAGTCGTCGTGCACGAGACGACTATTCAAAGTCGTCGTCAGTTGTTGAGTCGTTTGCTCTAAGATGCGCGCCACGAAAGACTCAAGACTCGTTGTCGAGTGAGGTTCTCATGCAGATGAAGCCACGCCCACGCAACACTCGTTGAGTTCATTCAAATTGTCTCTGGTTTTAGTAAGCTGCATGGAAGAAACATAAATTAACCTCCTTAGTTTTCGTCTCCATACTGGTAATTTGCACTTTTCACTGGCAGAATGGTGGAAAAGTAGAAAAGCCTCGAAACAAAAAAAAAGAAGAAGAAGCAATTTCAATGTTTTGCGCGCACATAATCAAACTTACTTTTGGTTTTTTTTTCGATAAATCCTTAGCAACTTGTTATGAAAACTTTTATTATTACCTACGATATCCAAAGAAAACAATAAGCGCCAAAATTATTGTGTCAATTACTATGCACGAACCGACTAGTTACGGGTGTTCAATGAACTTATATCGTGAGTTTGGGCATGGTGTGCGTGTGCACCACAAGCGCTAGTTCATCCCGTTGTTTATTTCACAGTAAGCAGCATTATTTGTGGGTTTAGTAGGTACCTCACAAATACGCTACGAGACGAGCACCTGAATATAATGTAAGTACAATGTGATGTGTTTCCGGGACCAGTGTACCTACCTGGCATAACAAAATGTAACAAATAAAATTGTAACAGAATAATATAAATACTATTTCAAACCTTACATCTAAGAAGTAGGTACCTAAGTCATGACTATAATATGTTTTCTCTATATTTCAGACGCAGTATATCATCAAACCAGCACGAGCTTTAGAAAGCAACAGAATCTAAGGCTTTACTTCTTATTGGAAATAAAACTAATTTACAATTATTCAAAACGTTCTTTATTTTGTAGACACATTTATATCAGTTTACCTTTTTAGGCCTGAAATGATAACAAACAGACAGAATTACATTTATAATCGCATTACAATATTAGCCCCTGTTTATAGGTAAGTTAAGAAGGTATATAATATTAGGGTAGTGCAGAATATACATAAATAGGTTCCTATCACTGATACTTGCCTATCTACCTAGTAAGGTAGGTTACTAATTTTCATGGCCGTAATTCTGTGATTTTACGTTTCTTTACATTCAGCACTAACTGCCAAATCAAGTACTACACAGATATAGGTTTATATTATGCCATTATTACTTTTCTATGCCACGAAGCACGTCTTTATATCCACGCAGGATGGTTTTCTACCTACACCTATCTACCTACTAGAGAAACCAAGACTATTTTAGGTAAGTACCTAAATCAATAGCATCGCACAACATTCAGTAATGCTATTTTTCGCATTCAGTAATGCTATTTTTACAAAATATTTATTAACAGAGGTTAATAAACACTGAATTAAATTTATATTTTCTTCAAGACTCCATCTCGTCGTGATCTCGTCGTAGTAATAGAAGACGATTCGTAACTCGTGTAAAACTGTCAAAAGTCGAGATGAGATGAGAAAATTGGGCGCGCATCTTAGAGTTTGACGAAAAAGGTTACCACAGATAGGATAAACATTCATTATTATCGTTCACGTGACGAGACGTGACGACTATTTGGTTGTGCATGCTAGGGATCAACGAGAAGTCGAGATGCCGCCATTTTTCACGACTTCTCGACACTTCTCGTGGCGCGCATCTTAGCCATGCTGGACACATGAGCTTCTTTTTAATTACGGAAAAATGCGAATGAAGCCGCTAGCAGAAGCAAGTACAAAATAAGGTTCAGATGAGCGGCGGCATCTCACGTCAAGCATCTGTCAGCAGTCTAGAGCAGGTCGTCATCACACCTGACCTGGACACAGGGCGTCCTACACTACGCTTGCCACGTCGTGGTCTCCACTCAAGAACACTTAAGTTTTGTACTTTCATATCTAACTCACGTCATACCGCCCTGTCTCTAGCCACACCCAGCATCTGCTAGCAGTCTAGGGCAGATCGTCATCCCACCTGACCACAGTGTTCTACACTACGCTTGCCGAGTGGCGGTCTCCACTCAACAACTTTTTTGTTTTCAGGCCGAGCACGCGAGAGAGATCGCGCTTCGCACGGAATTGCTGCGGCAACAGAGATTGGAGCAACTGAACTACAAGTTTAATACTAAGGTAATTTGTGATACGATGCGCTGTTTCTAGTTGTGTCTACATTTTGGACTTTTCTGTTAGCTGTCAGTTTAATTCTTAGATAATTGGCTTGCGAAGTAATCGTCGAAAATAGAGGTTTTAGAATTTTCTTGGTTCTTCTAGTTGTACAAAGTAGTAAATTTCAAATGTTAAGAAAATTTATATCACGCTGCTGACGTGACTTTAAGGTAAAAAGAGAATTCTTTTAGTTGTTTAAAAAGAAATAACTAAAGTTGTACGTCTTCCACAGTCCGTCCTCCGCAAAGGCTACCTGAAGGAAATGATCCAGGTGCTCTCCGACCCACGTTACGGATCCAACTTGGCGCAAGTCGACGCTACCGTCAAGAAGCACGAGGCCATCTCCGCTGATATACTCGCTAGGTAAGCTGTCCTTCGGGCCGGATCATTAATGGTACTAATGGTGGCTTCCGTGATCATGGCGCATGAAAATGTGCCGAAATATTGGAAAACTCAAAAAATTGAATCATGGTAAATATCCCGTTCTAAATGATTTCTCTAGTAATAACCATGATAGTTTCAAAAGTTTTACTAATAGTGTTTGTATCAACTCAAATCATAATTATTTCCTTCAAACTGAATCGAAATTTTGGCCCGGTGAATTGGATGTGGCTCTTTAGAACCACGTTATCCATTGTGCGAAGTACAATGTGTTATTTAGGCTATGCTTATGCGTGTGCCGTCAAGGTTACCTAACTTCGTTTTATATAACTTATTACTAAGTACGTGATGTTTGTAATTCCGAGTTGAACCTTCATTTTTAACTTAAATGTAATTAATAAATCAGTTGCGAATAATCAGCGTTGGAGTTTTTTTTTTTAGTTATCAGTCCCATAACCTGGGTTACCTCTAACATCCATATTCCTTCGATTCTTTAAAACTAGATAAAGCATATCTCCTACATATAATCCAATGCAAAGCTGTGAGCGTTATTTCAATCTCATTCCTTGTCCACAGAACCGAGCGTTTCGAAGACCTATCAGCGATGGCGGCGGAACTAGTGAAAGAGAACTACCACGGAGCTGAGGCAGTCTCCAGAACGGAACAAGCAGTTCTGCAGCGCTGGAGGGAGCTTCTGGAGCTGCTGGAAAGACACAGGTAATTGATTTGGTCCTTCGAATCTTAATGCTCGGATCATAATGTTGGTCTTTCGAGCCGGATCATCGTGATCCTCGACCCTGATGAAGTTTGGTCCATCGAAGCTCATCGAGCCAAATCGATTAGTCATGCGATCAAGACTTTGGTCTTTTAAACCGAAATGGCTGTTCTTTATTTAAATAAATAAATAAATGTCCTTTGAGCTGGATCTAACTATATGTTTCTCACATGTATGTTTGTTTTAGATCTTCTCTCGCCCGTTTGGCTCAGCTCATGACCCTGATGAGGGAATCTGATGCTGTGGGACAAACCCTTGTGGAGATGAAGGTATGATTTAACATTTCTTTTGTTTTGATTCGAACATTATTATAAGTAAGAGCAGATTTGGATGCTTCTTATTAGATACATTTCTAAGATCCATAATGTATCTATAGAGAACTTTATTTTGCATTAGATAGACTCTGGAAGGTGTGGTATAACCAAAAAAATACTTTTATTTTTCTTTCGTAATGTAACCTTTGTGCAATAGACGCAATTTACGTCGTCGGACGTCGGGCGTCACCTAGTGGACGTAGAGCGGTTACTGCAAGCGCACGCCTTGCAAGAGTTGCAGCTAGGTGCTGTGGACGAGAGCCTGCGTCGGCTGGCGCGCGCAGGGGCCGCGCATGCGCAGCTGGCTGACAAACTGAAGGAGCTGGACGATGATTATAAAAGGTAAGGTCACATCCTTAAGTAAGACGGACCAAAAGCTTGACCATCACCAATAAATAAAAAAAGCTAAAGTAAAATACTTTTATGGGTTCTTGGAACCGGATCATTAGGCCTTTCGAGCCAGATCACATAATATGTGATCATCCAGCTCGAAGGACCAATAGTGTATATTATATTAATAGAGCTGGATGATTTATTTTGGTCCTCGAGCTGGATAATTTGGTCCTTTGAGCCGGATACCAATTCTGATCCTTTGAGCAAATAGCTTAAACAGCGTGATTGCTCATATTCATAGAAATAAATAGAATATCGAGAAATGAAATTAAACAAAACTTTTGTTCCAGCCTGGTTGAAGCTGCTAAAGACAGGAAGGCAAGACTAGAAGATGCCCGAAACCTCTACCAATTCCTTGAGGATCATGACGAAGAAGAAGGTAAAAAAATTAGAAAAGTCCTACCGCTGCTCACGGAGAGGCTACGCACGTGTCGTCTAGTTTCGCTTTGCAAGAAAATGTGATAACGTCCACCTTAACCCGAAAACATGAACACGCTACGCATGAATACATCAGCTTCCACCGAAAGGCGTCGCTGCACGCACTTTGATTTAAAATATAACTTTATTTACTATCTAAAAAGGTACAAATTGGTGCTAGCGCTGCGTAGCTCGCGCGGCGCGGGGCGGCGTATTCTGTCAATAAAATTTGTACCTTTTAGCGTAGTCAATAAAGTTATATTTTGATTCAAAGTGCACGCAGCGTCCTATCGCCTCGCGTCTCTGTTTGAGCTGACCCTTATGGGGGTAAATGTCTCTGACATTATTTTTATACTTTACAGACGAAGCAGTTTATCAAACTTCCTAATCGTTCATTTATTATTTTACTGGCAAAAGATAACACTTAATAAATATTCACAAAACTTATTTATTTTATTTATTTAACAGGCTGGGTAACAGATAAGCAGCGTATATGCCGCGCTGACGTAGCAGCCAAGGACTTGCGAGGGGTCCTAGCTCTCAAACAGAAGCATACCGCCCTCCTACACGAGCTGCGGGCTAGGGAGCATGTGTCGCAACGGCATAGGGCTAAGGGACAGAGGTAAATCTAATAAAATAGAGATAACCCATTCTTAAAATCCACGACCCTCCACCGCGGTTCTACTCACATGCGAAGAAGGTAAATAGGACACAAAACATATGCAATTTCCTTTCTCATTGGTTGTTACAAATGGTACAGATTTGTCGGCCAATTAGTGCATAAATGAGGCGAACGCGCGACAGAGCGGACGGGTCGTTCCATACCCAGCGCGCGCTCCTCGCCATACAACACCCTGGACTGGTAACACAATAAGTTGAGCTTTAAGTGCGCGGGTGAGTCCATGTTCACAGTAGACTCGCCGCACGCACACATATAGAGTGTTGCAATAAGTATTTCCTCTCACACATTGAAATGATCACATTTTGAGGAGGGGCGTACAATTTAAGAATGGTTCTACCATTATGTGAACTCGGCTTAGAATTTGCACTACCACAACATCCATGAACAACATGCAGCATGGGGTTCAAAGCAAATGGTTTACGACTGTCGCAAAATTACTAACTAGTTAAATTACGTGTAGAACGCAGAAATAAAGAACTAGAATAATTTAATTTCCCGCGCGACTGGTGACGATCGGCTTCAATACATTATTTTTATTCCAGCCTCATTGACGCAAAACACCCGCGCAGCGCGGAGATATCAGCGCGCCTTGCTTCGCTCGCCCAGCAATGGGACACGCTGAGAGACCTGGCCCACGCACGCGACAAGCAGCTGTCTGACGCAGCTGAGGCGCATCAGGTTAGAGACTTGAACCCACACCCTTGCCTGACATGACAATCTGAAGCTTTTCCAATGGCGTGTTCTGTTTTGTTCAGTTCTACGGGGACGCGAACGAGGCTGAGTCGTGGATGAAGGAGAAGCGCCCCCTGGTGGCGACGGCAGACTGCGGCCGCGACGCGCACACTGCGCAGGCGCTGCTCGCTAGACACAGGTACTATTTTCCTACCATAAAAGGCCGAAAGTTATGTGAAACGTGAATTTTATTTTTACACAAGCAACTAAAACATGGAGACGTTCTATGTCCTATTTGTATTTTTACCGACTTGGAGGAGTTCGGCTGTATGAATTTGGTAATGGACCGATCTAAAAAAATCTTTTGCTTTTGTATGGAAAGTGATCACGAAATGGTCCCATAAAAAATAATTCCGAGGCATTAGTATTTATTCCGTCAAGCTTAAAAATAAAACCGGCCAAGTGCGAGTCGGGCTTGCGCACGAAGGGTTCCGTACCATTACACATATAAAAACGACAAAAAAAACTCGTTTGTTGTATGGGAGCCCCCTTAAATATTTATTTTATTCTGTTTTTAGTATTTGTTGTTATAGCGGCAACAGAAATCCTCATCTGTGAAAATTTCAACTGTCTAACTATCACGGTTCATGAGATACAGCCTGGTGACCGACGGACAGACAGGCAGCGGAGTCTTAGTTATAGGGTTCAATTTTACCCTTTGGGTACGGAACCCTAAAAACAATAAAAACAACATAATACTATTTAAAAATCACGACTAGCTACACCAAGCAATAAAATAAAATACAATTTTGGTGATATCTTTGCCAATTTTTTATGTAATATGATTCTTTCCTTTTTGTATGTTATGTTTATTTTGAGGTCTCATAAAAGTTTGAACCTCGAGGAATTTAGATATTTGCGCCGTAAAATGTATCTCAAACTAACCGTGACTCTTTTTAGAACTAATTCTAATATAATTTAATATTCTCCAGAGCGACGCACGATGAGATCCGCGCACACGACGCGGAGCTGCAAACTCTGAGGTCGCACGCGCAGCGGCTGGAGAAGGACGGGATTACTTGTCTACAGGTAACACTTATAAATTATAGGCACCTACTTATGAGAAGCGCAGGAATCTTAGACCCGTATTATAAAAACTTGCTCATCGGTATATGCTTGAGTAACGCTTTTCTATAGCATAAACGTTACTCAAGCATTGATCTAGCTGTGTGGTGCCGGCTTAGAATTTGCGCCAACTCTTCCCGTGGGTGGGCGGCTACCCGCATGCCCAGCGTGGGGAATGTGGGCCATGAGATAAATCCAATAAGGCGATTGTCAGGGCAGGCCTGCGTCCAGCTGTGGACCATATAGGCTGTTGAGGATGAGGAAGCACAGATATATGACTGAGCAAGTTTTCTTATTACTGTCTAATGCTGGAAAATGTACATAGCATCCCGAATCCAGCTTTTTAAAATTAAACAGAGAACCCCATATTACAAATATAAATAATTTCAGCTACCGACAGAAGTAGAAACCGCCCCAGCGCTTTCAGAGGAGGAGTTCGTGAACGAGTCTCGTCTAGTGCCCACCGAGGTGTGGGAGGAAGAGCCGGTCGAGAGGTTGGAGCACAGGACTGTTACTGAGGAAAGGAGCGTGCCTCAGGTAAGGAACTGCTGGATATAGGCCTCCGCCAAACGTCGCAAATAGCGATCTTGACCCACCTCCATACAGCACAGGACTGTCACTGAAAAGAGGAGATTGCCTCATGTATCTAAGGAAATTATGAGTATAACGCTATCTGTTGTTACTGTGAAGAACTACTTGAAGTTAAGAAATGCGTGCCTTAGGTAAGGAAGGATAAGTTTAGGACAGCGCCATCTGTTGTCACTGTGGAGAACTTAATACATGTATCAGGAGGTCGATTAGAATACAGGACTATCACCGAGGAGAGGAGCATGCCTCAGGGGGAGTATTTTAGGATAGCGCCATCTATTGTCAAGAGTTCGTGAACGAGAGAGTCTAGTGCCCACCAAGATGTGCTTATAATATAAATACCTTGATAGATAGATAGAACATACTTTATTGCACACTTAAAACTAAAAGAATTTACAAATTAAACAATAATAATATAAGTGACAATTGGCGGTCTTATCGCTCAAGAGCGATCTCTGCCAGACAACATGGTATGGATAGGATTATCGGATATATATGGGGTAAGATCGATGTGCATCTAATGGTACTAATTATAAATGTAAACATATTAACTCAATATTTTATATATAAGATACATATAAATTTATTGAAATATATTAGGATATTTTACTGTCCAAAAAAGGTCTTCCCTATTTCTTTGAACACCTTGCGATTTGATCCGTTCTGTCCTCAGGTGAAAGCCCTGTACGCCTTCACTGGTCAAGGCATCTCCATAGGGAAGGGCGAGGTGATGTTCCTGATCAACAAGACCAACCCAGACTGGTGGTCCATCCGCAAGGCTGACAGGACGGACGGGTTCGTGCCCGCTAACTACGTGAGGGAGATCGAGCCGAGGGTTGTGCCGGTGAGTGTCACTTGTCTAAGGCCCGTATTATGAAAGCTTCCCCAAGCATTACTTAAGCAGTCATTACGTGATCTCTACTCAAGCGTTAATTACTCAAGTAATGCTTGGTAACCGTTCAATAATATGTCTAAGCAGTTACTCGAAGGCGTGGACGGAGGAAATCCGCTCTTGACGGCTACTTGAGTGAGTGTAGATTTTGACATGAGCTCCCAAGCATTGTTTGAAAATTAGTATTCACACAAACTAGACATAAGCATCACTCAAGCAGAGCTCGATGACTGAGCATGCTTTCATAATACGGGCCTTAGTGCTTTTGATGTAAGCCTAAAGAAATAAAGTTATTGAAGTTTTGAACTTTGAACCGTCTTATTTGATGACGACCTCTGTGGCGCGGTGGGCGAAGGTCCGCCTGCGACGCAGGTTGCGGGTTCGATTTCCGCCTCGGGACAAATGTTTGTACGATCTGCAGATATTTGTTCAGGGTGTTCTGGTCGTTTTATATGTATAATAAAAAAATATCTATGTATTGTATTGTGTATATCAGTAATCTGGTACCCATAACACAAGCTTTGCTTAGCTTGGGGCTAGATAATGCTGTGTGAATTGTCTAGCATTATTTATTTATTTTTATTACTAACTGCTGCTTGCGGCTTCGCACGCGTTGTTTAAGGTTATTTCTATCCCATGAGAACTGATTTATGGGATAAAAAGCCTATGTTACTCTCCATCCTTTCAACAAACTCCATGCTAAAAATCAAGCCGATTGGGTGCTTAGTTAGGGCGTGAAGGAAGAACAAACAAATGCAAAAGTGTGTTTGTTTGTTTGTTTGTCCTTCCTTCACGCCCTAACTAAGTCACCAATCGACTTGATTTTTGGCATAGGATTAGTTAAAAGGATGGAGAGTAACATAGGCTACTTTTTGTCCGGGTAAAACATCAAATTCCCATGGGAGATTTACGGGAATAATCCCTCTAGAAATGTGAAATTTGAATTTAACGCGGGTGAAACCGCGGGGAACAGCTAGTAAGTTATAATGGTTATGGTATATGGTGCCATGGTGCTGAAATAAATGATTTTTATTTTTATTATTTATAAATGTCCGTAGGTCCAAGTCCGCCGTCCAGAGAAAGTGCGCACAGTCCAGCGCGTCAAGAAGACCGTCCTCGTGAAGCAAGTGGTGTCGGTCCGGCGCGCGCCGCCGACACGCCGCGCGCCGCGCCCGTCGCGACAGCCCAGCCAGCAGCCGCTCACTGTGGTCCAGAGGATGGACGAACTGCAGAAGGATTATGGTAAGAGTCTGTCCACTATTGGACGGTGTCACACAGCAAAAGCACGCTTTGCTCACTACGCTGTTTGAAGAAATGCGGCGCGCTATGCTCTTCCAAGAATCCAAGAGGTTTTATGTCAACAAATACATTTCTGAATTGAAACTAAACAAAAACTGATAGCAATAAAAGAAAAAAGCAAGGTTATCGCCTATTACAAAAACTAATTTTAAAGTTTGAATAAAATAATGGTGCGCCAAAACGATACCTAATCGTCATGGCTCCCGTGCTCTGAGCAATGACGTCACACGCCACACCACACCCAAGAACACATTGATACTGTAATTTGTAATAGTGTGACGTCACCAGCGAACCAACCAAACGCAGAGCGTTTTCGGTCACGTGATCATCTATCAAAAATTGTTTACTTTGAATCCCTTTTTTTTTTACTTAAAATAGGCATACCTATTTTTAATAAAAATTACCTGATTACGCTTTGTTACGTTGTCACTGACTAGGATGAAAACAATTTGGAACTTATGTTTAATGTAGTCAATTATAACCCCTATTCCCTCCACAGACGAGCTACTATCCCTCTCAGCGTCCCGCCGCGCGCAGCTCGAAGACGCAATCAAACTGTACAGTCTGTTCGCTGAATGTGATGACTTCGACAAGTGGATGAAAGATAAAGAGAAGATGCTGCGCACTGACGAAGAGGAGAGTGTGCAGGACGCGAAGAGGAAATACGAGGTATGTTATACTTAGCACCCTGACTGTGGTGCTGGCTGAGGATTTGCACCACCCCAACTCTCGCTAAGAATTAGCAAGCTGAAGTGGCAGTGGGCCGGCCATATCTCGCGAAGAACCGATAACTGCTGGGGTAAACGTGTTCTTGACTGAAGAACGCGACTCGGTAAACGTAGTGTAGGACGCCCTCCGACCAGGTTGGATGACGATTTGCGAAAGACTGCTGGCAGATGCTGGATGCGGCAAGCTGAAGACAGGGCGCTATGGCGCTCATTAGGGGAGGCCTATGTCCAGCAGTGGACTGATATAGGCTGATGATGATTATTGGAACGAAGTTCCTTATTATTATTATCATGTCCTGCTGTGGACTAATGTAGGCAGATGATGATGATGAACTCTCCCCGCGGGTGTCTAAGGGATACCCACCTGGGGTGAGTGCAGCGCCTCCTGCAGAACAGATCCAACTGTGATCTTTAACACGCAGGCCGTTGGGGATGATTGGCACTATCCCTATATGCTAAAAGCCAACAAGGCGCTGATCAGAGGAAGGCTTGCATCCTGTCTCTGATGAGTTCTGTAGCGCCCTGTCTACAGCCGCATCAAACATCTGCCAGCTGTACAGAGCAGTTCGTCAACACCTGGTTACAGGACATAGAACTACGTTTGCCGAATCGCGGTATCCACCAAAGAATACTTCCAACTCGTCTATCTCTATTGCATCGAAGATTTTTTTAAGCAATTCTTTTCCGTTCATTTTTGTAAAACGTATTTTTTCTCCAACAGCTTCGTCAAAAAAATTTAACCACCCCTTTTTACCTCTGTATTACAGAAATTCGTAACCGATCTCTCCGCTGCATCCAAACGCCTCGAGCACATCGACGCGGCCGCCGAGGAGTTAGTTGCAGCGAAGCACGGACAGGCCAACAAGGCAACGGCGAGACGGCAGCAGTTGAGGCAGCAGTGGGATAGACTGCTGAGGTTAAAGCAACAGAAGGAGAAGTCTCTAGAAGGAGCGTCTAGGTAAGGACACGCTTCTAGAAGGTTCTACAATAACTGCGAAGCACGGACAGGTCAACAAGGCGACGGCGAGACGGCAGCGCAGTGGAGACTGGATTGGGATGGCTATTGGCTTCAGTCTGCTAAGCAGAAAATGAATAATTTACATCTGTTAATCCTTTGAAGAACGTACGTGAAAAAGTAACATCATTGTTCTCTTTCTAGCGTGGAACTGTTCGGGCGAACCTGCGACGAAGCCCTAGACTGGATGTGTGAGAAGGAGCAACAGCTAGCCGCCCCCGCAGCGCCCGCTGCGGACCTGCGGACCGTGCGAGCTTTGCAGAGGAGACACGCCCAGCTGGAGAGAGAGTTGGAACCGCTGAAAGAGAAAGTTCGATCGGTCAATCTACTAGCTGATAGGTAAGAGAGTTTGTTATAGCGCTATCCATTAGCATCCCCGTGGATCTTAGGAACGTGAGGGCTTTTCAAAGAAGACACGCAATTTTGGAGAGAGTTAGAACGGCTGAAAGTCAAAGTTCGATCCGTCAATCTACTGGCTGATAGGTAAGAGACGATTTATCATTATTAAGTTTTATATAGCGCCATCTATTAGCCGCCACGTGGATCGAATAGGTTTTTTTGTTAATCTTTATTTAAGGAGCTTTAATCATTTGCGATTATGTCGCTCTAATTAATTAACATAAATATAATAACACATTAGGTTTACAGATTTAAAATTTTTAAATTTTTAAAAAAAGTACAACGCTAAGTTCAGCTCCGACCAGAGTGATCGGAGCTGAACTTAGCGTTGTACAATTTCATCAGATTTTTAACTTCTTCCGAATCTGGGTTCGATAAGGTTATATTACAATCAGCAGATTCTTTTAAAAAATATTTACACTTTTATGTACGGAAGGTGTCATTCTGGACACACTCGGATCGAATAGTTAAAGCGCCATCTATTAGTAGGATATAAATATTGTGAGGGCTTTGTAGAGACGATATGCCTAACTGGAGAGAGAGAGAGAGATAAAATCGTAGAATCGTTGGAGATAAAGTTCGTTCGGTTAATTTGGCGGATAAGTAAAAGTTTTCTATATGGCCAAAATCGCCATCTATTTGACAGCTGTCATAAAAAATGCAGTATCTAACGTCATCTATTGACGTCTAGATTAAACTGTTAAGACTACAAGAGATCTAAAAAAAGTTGAATTGTTTAATTTGTGTTTATTTTTCATGCAGTCTTTTGATCAAGTTCGAAAATGGGTATGTGCTATCGAGAATCAAAATGCACATACTTTTTTCTCTATTAGCACATTCTTTTGCTAACGTTAACAATAACTTAATTGCAATTTCGCCGTATGTCAGAATTCTTCTTTAATTAATTTCAAGCTTCTGTCACATACAACACAGCAGCTATCAACTAATTACGTGTTTAACGCGTTATAAGAATTCCCTGTCCAGCCTCGGTGGTGCGACCCGCAAGGGCGCGGATGCGCCTGCGCCACGCGGGTCAGCAGACGTACTAGTGCGTCTATGGCCATGAAAGTGTTAAGGCGTGCAAGCAGTAAGCGGTGGAAAGTAGATAAAAATATTATTAGCTTTTGACATTTACGAAAATAAAAGGACAAAGCACGTTTGCACGTTCAACATTAAGGTTGTTTGTTTCGTGCGATCAGTCAACTGAAACTTCGTATTTCAAAGTAAGCCTCCTTTCATTCGTCGTTTCATCCATCATTCATCATATCAAACTAAATTAGACTCGAATTTGAACTGGATGTCGCCACTTGACAACTATCGCGCTATCGAAGTGTTTCCAGCTTAAAACCTCTTCCAAACCAGTTTTCATTATACAGATAAGTCATCATATTATGATGACTTCATATTCTGATTAGTTTTAAAAACACGCCAAATTCTGACATCTACCTCAAGTATTCGTTGTAATTATTATATTCTGTTATTGTAATTTTCTTTGGGAAGAGCTTTTTGTGCTGATTAAATTTAAATATTAAATTTAGTAAAAGGATGATTTTATATATTAGTGCTAGAAATTTCTTCGCACACTCCTCTCGTCGCTCGCATACCGGAAGTGACTATGATGTCAATTAAAATGTCACCAATACTAAACTAATTGGACAGGACTAATTGATGCCGTCCTTTTCATTTCAATCGTTATGAAAGGAACGGCAAAAGTTTTAGTGCTGTAAAATTTTATAATTTTTAGTATTAAATCTCTCGCGCGAAGACTTGAGTTTAAACACTTGACGTTGGTAAAACAAAAAATTAAGAATCTCTTCGCTTCCAGCGTCAAATCCCAATACCCAACGGAGCGCGCCAACGTTGAAACCCGCCAGAAGCAGATCGACGAGCAGTGGCGGCGCTGCGAGGCGCAGGCGAGCGAGAGACGGCGCACGCTGCAGAGCGCCGTGGGGCACCAGATCTTACAGAATACTAGTGCGCAGCTGGTAGACTGGCTACAGGTAAAAATAAGCTATTTTCCCCCGGTAAAAATCAGCTATTTTCCCCCGGTAAAAATCGACGATGCAGCTCCAAAACGCAACTTTATAAGAAAAACTCAAGTCTGTCTGTCAGTCAAAATTCGACTTTCCAGGTCTAAAACTCGTGTTTGAAGGGTAAAAAATCTCTCTACAAGCATAAATCGAAGATTTATAGTGAATTTTATGATATAAGTTCCAAAATGGGCGCCATTCTATAATGTCGCTAACGCCATCTAGTTACAAAACACCGAAACTTATTAAGAAGCAACACAAGCATCATCTGTCTTTAAAGAACAGCAACTTTATCTAACAAAGACCCCAGCGTATATTAGACGTGGCCAAGACCTTCTGATAGATTATAATAGACTAGCGGTCCGTTCCGGCTTCGCACGGGTATATTCTATAACCTATGGTACTCAGTGATAACGTAGTTTTCTAACGGCGAAAGATTTTTGAAATTGGTCCAGTAGTATTTAAGTTTATTTGTTACATACAAAAATACAAATCTTTCCTCTTTTTAATACAATCAAACTATAGAATTAAATTAAAACTTGTATTAACAAGTGAAACAATTAAGCTAACTGCAGACTGTTGCAAACAATCTACAGGTAGCTCAACTGATATATTATTGAATTTATTAGATTTATGTATAGTGCAATTGTGGTGCAATAACCTGAAATCAAGTCCAAATAGAATCTAATCTAGGAACCTTCTTTGTTCTCTTAACGAGGTATTTGTTCAGGGTGAGTGCAGTTCCCGTTGCGCGCGACCCGCGTCCCTGCGTGCACGCACATTATAAATAATGAAATCTTCAAATTACGTTTGTTTTTATAGTTCAGTAGGATCTAATTTATGTTATTCGTTTCCCAGAACGTCCGTTCCCAAATGGCGCAGGAAGCGACGGCCAAAGACGTGGCGACTGCTGAAGCACTGCTCAAACAACACCAGGAGTTGCAGGACGATATGAAAGCACATGATGACGAGTACGTCCAAATGAAACTTACTTTTAAGTAAAACAGGCTAATTTTACTGGGGAATTGAATAAAGACAACAGTGGCATGGTGAAGACCTCTGTGGCGCGGTGGGCGAAGGTCCGCCTGCGACGTAGGAGGTTACGGGATCGATTCCTGCCTTGAGACAAATGTTTGTACGATCTGCAAATATTTGTTACTGGTGTTCTGGGTATTTTTAATGCATAACAAAAAATATATCGGGTGTTTTCTCGTGGTTCCATTATTTTGTCCCATTGATGGGACCACGAGAAATAGTTATTGCTCGTGGTCCCATTGCTTTCATATATCTATGTAATGTATTCCAGTAAGTATATCAGTTATCTAGTACCCATAACACAAGCTCTGCTTAGCTTGGGGCTAGACGATGCTGTGTGAATTGTCCAGCATTATTTATTTATGGGACTTCTCAGAACACATTCGTCCACGCCCACCCCAAGCAAGGGTTCGCCCAATCACCACGTTTGACAAGCAAATTGGTATTCGTAGAAGAGGTGTTACAAATACGGTGTCATGATGGATGTTGACAAAATAACGTCACAATTTCTTCATCATCCATCATCTTCATCATTTTTTTTCTTCATCTTTCTTATTTGTGATTCTGTTGTTTGTTTGTAAAACATTTTAAGCACGTTTTCTGAACAGTGTATGAAACTAAACCGTCACGCTCGGGTCGGTTACGCTGCATCGGGCATACTCGACTCCGACTGTAGATGTTTAAAGTTTCTTAGACACAACCATGTTTAACCAACTAAATACAATTTCAGATTCAAAGAGGTGATAGCTCTCGGCAAACAGCTGTTGGCCAACAACCCGTCGTTGACCGACGTGGCGGACAGGATCAAGACTCTGGACAACGAACAGAAGGCTTTACAAAAAGGTAAGTTTGAACCCCTCTATTGGTTGTTAAATTTCGACTTTACCTTATACAAAAATGTGTCCAAATTCGATTTTAGGTAGCAATTGATAAACATTTTTGAGTTTTTTTAAAGCCCCATCCAGTATCTGCCCCCAGTATTTCGCAAATAATCATCCTGGCCGGCCGGAGGGCCTGCTACAATACGTTTGCGGAGTCGCGGTCTCCACTCAATAACACGTTTACTCCAGCGGTTGTCGGTTCTTTGCAAGATGTGGCCGGCCCACTGCCACTTCAGCTTGCTAATCCTTTGAGCTATGTCGACAACCTTGGTTCTCTGTCGGATGTACTCGTTGCAAATCCTATCCTTCAGAGAAACTCCGAGCATAGCTCTCTCCATAGCTCGCTGGGCGACTTTAAACTGGTGGACAAGCCCTACCGTGAGTGTCCACGTCTCAGCTCCGTAGGTCATGGCGGGTAGGACGCACTGATTGAAAACCCCCATCCCACCGACATAATAACCGCATGTATTGTATTTGCATGTTATCCACAGTAGACCGCAATTGCGGTCACAGGATGTCCTAGCGCCGTATTATGACTATAGTTTCTGCTATTACCCTCAATTCATCTCTTCTAAATATATTATTATTTTCCCCAGAATGGGCCGAGAAAGAAGCACGTCTGAAGCAACTAGTCCATCTGCAATGTTTCAACCGAGAGGCGGACGCTATCGACGCGGCCTCGGGCGCGCACGAAGCTTATCTGGAGTACGCGCCGTTGGGGGTAAGACCGCCTTTTCACTCCTACTACTTAGCGACCTAAACTGAATTAACCTCCGAGACAAGACTCCAGGCATCCCGGTTGTGAGATGTCTCTCGCCAGCTGTAAGCAGGGCTTGGTATAGCGGTATTTCAAATACCGATTCGACTGACCTGGACGTTTCAGTACATCTTCGGTATCGATACCGATACATTATACCGGTATTTTGTAAATTATATCGGCATATTTACCGATATTATGCACGTATCCATTTTGTGCAAGCGAGAGAGAACTTAATCCACCGTAAATATGCAACGTCGCCAGAATGGCTTCGAATACCGGTATTTTAGAGCCAAGTGTCGATACTTCAAAAGTATCGCTTTTGATCCCATAAAACAGTACCCATGGGATAGGAATAACCTTAAAACGTTTCATAGACACAACGTGAGCGAAGCCGCGGGCAAAAACTAGAAGAAATTACTTTAATATTTTACGACTAGCGGTCTGCTCCGGCTTCGCACAGGTACTAGTATAGTATTATTCAATCTGTGGCACGGGTATATTCTATAGCCTATGTACACCAGTTCCTCACCGACAATAGTATTATAGGAGAACAATCTTAAGCTTAGTTTTATATAAATATTGACCTGTATCTAAATCCCATTATATTTAGACTTAGATAGGTGAATAACATTGTATTAAATTTTAAGCATTATACACTTACTAGTGGTTTATTTTTCGCTTCTTCCACTAGTGGACAAAAAATTTAAGCGAACAAAATCAATAACATTTTGTTTCTGATTTGATAATAATTACTAATATTTATTAAGCTGTTTATGTATAAAATTTGACTTGTCTAAGTGCTTATTTTGTAGGTCTAAAGAAATAAAGTTATTGAATTTTGAATTTTGGATAATGTAGGATTCTAATAGTTTCGGAGCCTATTCAATTCAAACAAACAAATCTTTCCTCTTTCTTCTTTATAATATTAGTATCGATTAAGATAAGCACCAGTTGTAACCTACAATTCCGGTCCCCAGTCATCAGTGGACGCTGCGCTAGCGCTGGTCAAACGGCACGAGGAGTTGGAAGCTCGACTGACCGCGCAAGACGAGCGCGTGGCTGCCTTCCTCACACGCGCGCAAGCACTGCAGAAGACTGCCAGCGATACTGAACAGTTAGTATACAAAAGTTTTTCTTCAACTCTAAGGCCCGTATTATGAAAGCGTAGCTCAGACTTCAACTTCTTTCTTAAATGGCGCCACTTGCTTTTCGCTACGACTCTGCCAGTATCAGTAAGGAGTTTCCTCAGTCTATCTGTGTGTAGCTCTAAGGCCCGTGTTTTGAATGCTTGCTCAGTCATAGATCTATGCTTGAGTGACGTTTATGCCATAGAAAAAGTTACTCAAGCAAGTTGAATGAGCAATCATTCATAATACGGGCCTAAAACTAACAACCTGACAAGTTAAAGGTTTCTTGTTCGCAAAGATTGAAGTGAACAATAATTTGGCATTTTAAAAAAACTATAAACCGAATTACTTTTTACACTATCGTTTCGTCCCCTAACGAGGGACTTCTTCAGGTGAAGGGGTTTAGATAAATCATCCGACGATCGAAGACATACGAAACATAGGTTAAACAATACATTATTTGTAATTTGTCGTGTTTTAACTATTTGGTTACACGTATTCTTACTTATACAATGTCTGTTCGTCCACCCAGCATCGCCGCTCGCAGCGCCGCCGTGCAGAAACGCAGAGAGAACGTGAAACAAGCCGCGGCCGAGCGAAGACGCGCGCTGCACGCTAGTTTAGCGCATCAACAGGTATGTAAGCGACTTTTGAAGACTAAGAGATAATTAAATATGTTTCGAGTCGTAAAGAAGTCCCAAAGAGTCGCAGAGGTCTTAGCATGTTCGTTTCTTCGTTCTTAGTTCGATTCCCATCGAGGACCAAATGAGATAAAAGTAAATAGTAAAATTCAAATAACTTTATATGATGCTAAACTAAGCCGATTTTCAATCGCCAAAGGGTAATAAGCGGGAAATGAGAGATAAGTGAGCGGAGTTTATTTCAAAGCTTTCTGCTCGCTTAGTCCGTTCCGCTTGACTATTTGTTGATGGAAATACAAGTATGCAGTTTACTCTTGCGAGTTAAACGGAGTCCTGAATAGGTCCGCTCCGACACCTCTTCCGAAACCTCTTAAATAAATATGGCGAATAAAATATTGAAATAAGATAAAGTTAAAAACTAAAACCCGACTACGTGAAAGTTATAAAAGTTTGAAACATTTACATTGACAAAATAGAATGACGTATCGGTCATATTTGATAGGCATAGAGTTTAAAATGAAAATAGGTCGGAGGTATTGTAATTTTTCTCTATGGGGCCTGCAGCCTGCGGCTACCTAAATTTTAATACGCGTTTTGAAGGCTTATTCGGGGTCGGAGCCCTAAGTCCTATAGCCTATAACCATCGGGGTATTGAGACGAATCAATCGATACATAATTTGTTGAAATCGAACCAGTAGTTTCAGCGCTACGTGGGAACAAAGAAATCGGCCACATACATACAAACATACAAACATAGGGTGCTAACCTCATAACCCTCCCCTGTTGGTAGTCGGGTAAAAAAGAGACATCCTAATATGACTATGTTAATGCTCTTTCCACTTCCATCAGTTCATATCAGCTACCGAGGAGCTCCAAACCTGGATCGGCGACAAGACGCGCACAGCACGCGACCAGAGCTACAGAGATCTGGGGAATCTGGAGAGGAAGTTACAGAAACACGAGGCCTTCGAGAGGGAGCTGCAGGCCAATGAGAAACAGCTGAGGAATGTCGAGAGCGTATGTATTTACTTACTATAAGTGATCTACAGAGCTACAGAGATCTGGGGAATCGCACGCGCTTTTCAAGTAGCCTCTGTCCGGGATACCATTTACGGATTTTAATGAAATTTAGCAGAGGCTGCTAAATTTCATTAAAATCCGTTCAGCCGTTTAGGCGTGAAAGGTAACAGACAGACGGACAGAGTTCATTTCGAATTTATAATATTACTATGGATTAGAAAGTATCAAATTCTTTAAATTAAACACTGACATGGAAATAAAGTTATATTTTTTATTTCTGTCGCTTCGGTATGTAGACTAAAGTAAAGAAGCGACGAAGAAACCTTTAGCCTGTTAGTTGTTATATTTCGAGTTGGAGCAAAATCCTTCCCAAGTTTTTTATCCTCTAGCTAGATAATCTGATATTTTGTAGTAAACCTTTTCAACAATTTGTTTAGATTTACTAACCGATTGTTTTTGCAACTTACGAGTTTTGTTGTAGAATCTCTATGAACCCGTCAAAAGTCAATAACTTTATTCCTTTAGGCTTACAAAATAAACACTTAGACAAGTCAAATTTTATATACATAAACAGCTTAATAAATAGCTATTATTAATGACACACCTAAAGGACAAAGACACCTAAAAGACTACCCCCCACAGATCGGGCAATCCCTGCAGAAATCGGACCCCGCTCGAGCCAGTGAGGTCTCCGAGAGACTGGAAGGCCTCCACTCTTCGTGGGAGGAGCTCGTGGCGGCCTCTCGGGACAAGGGCAGTAAGCTGCGGCAGGCCGCGGCGCAGAGGAAATATAAGAGGTTAGTGTAACGTTGAAGTCCTGACCTGTTGGGTCGTGCCGGTCTCTGTGGAAAAACAAATCCAAAGTTTGCTATAAACTGTACAATAAATTAATTCGCTATTCAATAAATACTTTAAAATAATCCTTATACCTAATTATATTATTAAAATTACATTTTTGATAATAAGCAAAAACCGGATTTTTGCACTTACGCCGCTCTGCTCTGTCCCGCTCCTATGAACGCGAAATCCTATGCCTGTCCTTTTCACAAAATGGCGTCTTAGGTTGACTACTTAATTTTAAATGACTTGTTATTTTATTGTCCATTAATGAAGCATGTACTATCTCCAGGTCCGTGGAGGACGCTAAAGCCCGTCTCCTCGACCTGGAGCGCGCGCTGCGCAGCGAAGAGGTCGGGACCGATCTACGCAGCTGCAAGCGGCTCATGAACCAGCACCAGGTGAGAGTTAGACTACAAGATTACATTATAGTTAGTGTGGACTTCTGACAATCGTATTTCTTTAGGACACTAGTTTAAGGTACCCAAATGTAGCTCCAGAAATACACAAATAACTTGCATTAACCGATTTACAGTGTTTTACAGATATAGAGAACATACTTGGCTTTAAAGTTCAGAATGCTTGACGCGACAACGTTTTCTCTTCTCCAGGCGCTAGAGACCGAGCTCGCCCAATGGCAGTCCAAAGCGGACACGCTCGCGGCGCAGGGCGCCGACCTCGTCTCAGAGGGACACTTCGACGCGCCAGCCATCCAGCGGGACAGCACAGTGCTGCTTGAAGCGCTTAAAGCGCTGAAGGAGCCAGCACAAGCGAGGAGACGGAAGCTTGAGACTAGCTTGCAGTGAGTAGAATGTTCTAGAATTCTAGATGATGTCGCTCAGGAGGTGTCATGGCGGATCTATATATAGGGTTATTTTTAATTGACCAGCAACCTTCAGTGACCGGGTTCCTAGAACAATCAGCAACAACGTTTGTTCTACGACTCATTGAAGGGGAGTAGACGGCAGAAGAACTGGCGAGAAACTGCCCAGCCGGACTACGGTACGCACCATGACGACTGTTTGTCGTCCGTTTTGTCGTGCATTTGTTCCATATTTGCACAAATAAGTCGATTTCGAGGTCACTATACAATACAATACAATACAAAACACTTTATTGTACACCAGAAAAAGAACATTACAAAAAGACATTACATATCACAAGTACAATGGGCGGCCTTATCGCTTAGAAGCGATATCTTCCAGGCAACCTTTGGATGGAAAGAATACTATACTACGATTCAAAAACCTTGATATTTTTTGTATTTAAAGGGCTTTACAAAACCCAACAAATATTGGTTGAAAACATATAACGTCATTGGTATTTTTGGTTTTGAAAGCTTTCATACATCATTTAATTGATCTCTAGCGCGTGGTCCAAGTTACTTAAAGGCGTTGAGGTAAGAAAAAGAGCTATAGAAACTTTGCAGCGACTGGACTCAAACAAGAGGAGAATAAGAAATTAATAAATCCCTAAAATTAACGATCTCGACGGGATTCGAACCCGCACCTTCCCCTTCAGCGCAGGGTTGCTCTTTTTCCAACTAAGCTACGTGATCTTATCTCGCCGAGGTGTAAATCTCACAAGAGAATAGTTGATCTCTAGGGTAGCGAAAAAAATAATGCGTTTTGGCCGACCTTTGTGCTTATAGCTGAATGAGATATTACACAGTCTTTCAAAAATATCGTGTAAAACGCATTATTTTTTCTCAAAAAATACTAAAGCAACCCTAACCTATTTTACGGATTATGTGTCTGAAATTAAATTTTTAATCCTCAGATTCCACAAATTCGCGGCGGAAGTAGCGAGCGAGCTCGACTGGGTGTCGGAGCGCTCCGCCCCCGCGGACGCAGCGCCCGCGGACCTGCACTCCGCACAGTCAGCTGTCAAGAAGCACGCCAAGCTGCAGGCTGAGCTGTCGGGGCGAAGGCCTATCGTGGAGCGGTTACTGCAGAGTGGGAGGGAGTTGCAGAAGGGACATCCGCAGAAAGAAAAGGTTACTAGATTTGATGCTGTCATTTCTCTGGTTAGATCATTATTCCAAAGAAATCTTTCTTTCCTCTAGATCTTAACCTTTTAGTGATGAGGAACCTGTTAGTGGAAAGACAATAAATAGATGCACAAAATATCTTCGCGGACCACATCAGGCGCCTCCAAGGAACACCAGTGGTCCGCGAACCACCAGTTAACAACCACTGGACTAGATGATGCTGTCATCAGCCTGGCTTAAACAGTCGCCTGGAAGATGCTGTGGCCTGAAGATGATGCTTCAGGCCACAGCATCTTCCAGATGAGATTAACTCTTGTTCCTCCAAAAGACAACACCAGTTGACTTCACCCGTTTACGTTCTTAACCAAGCTAATGTCTGTCAGATCGCCGCGCTCTGCCACGAGCTAGAAGAGGCCTACTCTTCAGTGACGTCGTCAGCGGAGGCCCGCGCCGCAGCTCTGGAGGCCGCGCTGAAGGCCGCCCAGTTTCTACATGACGCTGTTGAGGTGAGTCTTATATGTTTAACTACATAATATGTACATTCTAGAAGAACAAATCTTGCAACAAAATGTTAGACCAGTTATCCTCAACTGATTGAGATGAAATTTGGCATTCTTATGTAAGTTCTGTGATAATACAAAGTCATGGTTCCATCGAGCTGGTCTGATGATGGAGTGAACAGAGTAGAGAGAACAGAGAACTATATAAACGTGTATTATTATTCGTAGGTGGACTCTTGGCTCGGAGACAAGGCCCTGGCTCTACAACACGCAGACACGGGCAGCGACAGACATCGCGCCACTCAACTCTTGACCAGACATAAGGTAATTTACAGACACACGAGATTACTATTTAGATAGATAGTTAAAGAAACATTTATCTACACAAACTTAAAGCAAAGAACATAATTTGATGGAATAAAAAAAAACTAGAAACAAATTTCGAATCCCTAGTTTTTAAAATGTAGTTACGTTTTGCGGGATAGAAACTAATCCCCCGCGGGTACAAATTTTATGAGACCACCTCGGGATTATTCTACAAATAACTGCAAAACATACATATACCCGAACATAGAATCCTCCTTTTTTCAAAGTCAGTTAAAAATAGTACGGTACAGTTTCAATGTGTGAGTGGAAATACTTATTGTAACACTCTTTAAGTGTGCTTGCGGCGACTCTACCAAAACATGGACTCACCCGCGCACGTAAAGCTCAACAAATTGTGCGACCAGTCCAGGGTATTGTATGGCGGGGAGCGCGCGCTGGGTATGGAACAACCCGTCCGCTCTGTTACGCGTTCGCCTCATTTATGCACTAGTTGGCCGACAAATCCGGCCGTTCTTTCGTTGACATGCTAACTATACATGTTCCCACTTTCATGTCTAGCCGGTAACTAGACTACCAATCACAAAGGCAATGTGTTTTGTATCTATACACTGTCTTTGCTTCGAGTGTAACTGCGGTGGAGGGGCGTGCATTTTAAGAACGGCTTATCTCTACCTTGGTAGGTATTTAGCTGAGGTTTTGTCATGATGCTTGCATGGTGATAGAAAAGAAGTAACTTAAGTAAAAAGATTTACATTTCGTCACAATAACAAACACAGGAAAAAAGTAATAAAAGAAAATTCAGTGACATAAAAGGGGCATCCCTCAGCATGTGCGCAGACCAGTTGAGCTACCTGTAGATCGTTTGCAACAGTCTGCAGTTAGCTTAACTGTGTGAATTGTTAAAACTTCTAGGTATTTTGTTTCTATTATCTAATAACCTATTTATAATTCCCAGGCAGTAGAGCTAGAGCTGGACACGTACGCAGCCATAATATCGGAGATGGGCCACGTGGCGGCCTCGCTCGACGGGGGGCCCTCGGGGCCTCTGCAGGAGCGCCACGCTCTGCTGAAGGGGTCCTTGCAGAGCTTACAGAGGCGGGCGGCGCAGAGGCAGACCGCGCTGGTCGAAAGTGTCTGCAGGTGAGGATCTAATGACGTTTGTTTCAGCAGAACTACAGTTTTCTTTTCTTCCTTTCTTTACAGTGGGATTAGGTCGGATATCCTTGTTTTTCCACCACTTCCTCACCATACGTACCTTTCATACACATGTTATTACAGTTCGACCACTTTAATAAGTCGCATCGGCAAAATTCGTGTGCACAGAAGAAAACCTTTCAACCCGACCTTCAAACCGATTACGATTGAATACGAATGCGAATGCCTTTGAAATGATAGACTTTATTGCGTTGCGTTAAACTTTTAAGTTAATAAAAACACGAGGCTCATGCTATCTCCCTCACAAAAAAAATTCAAAATTCAATAACTTTATTTCTTTAGGCTTACAAAATAAGCACTTAGACAAGTAAAATTTTATACATAAACAGCTTAATAATAGTAATTATTATCAAATAAGAAACAAAATGTTATTGATTTTGTTCGCTTCAATTTTTTGTCCACTAGTGGAAGAAGCGAAAAATAAACCACTAGTAAGTGTATAACGCTTAAAAATTTAATACAATGTTATTCGCCTATCTAAGTCTAAATACAATGGGATTTAGATACAGGTCAATATTTATATAAAACTAAGCTTAAGATTGTTCTCCTATAATACTATTGTCGGTGCGGAACTGGGCGACATCTGGCCAAGCATTAACATCATTGATATAATCATCTATGGAGTAAAAGGCTTTCTTGATAAGATTTCGTTTAATGTACTGTTTAAATTTACGAATAGGGAGCTCAGTTGCTTCAGATGGAAGCTTATTATAGAAGCGTACGCAATTTCCCATAAATGATTTGCTTACCTTACGTAATCTATATGATGGAATGTGTAGCTTGTTCTTGTTTCTTGTATTTCTGTTGTGAACATCACATTTTTTCAAAAAGCTATCTTTATTTTTGTGCGTATACATTAGATTTTCATAGATGTATTGCGATATTACTGTCAAAATATTTATGTCTTTAAATAGATCCCTCAAAGAATCGCGTGGCTTTAATTTATAAATTGCGCGTACAGCCCTTTTTTGAAGAACAAAGATAGTCTGAATGTCGGCTGCCCGTCCCCAAAGCAAGATACCATAAGACATTATACTATGGAAGTAACTAAAATAAACTAACCTAGCTGTATCTACATCGGTAATATATCTAATTGTTCGAACAGCATAGGCTGCTGAACTAAGTCTACCTGCAAGGGCATCAATTTGCGGTCCCCATTGATGAGAGGAATCAATATGTAACCCTAGGAAAACAGTTGAGTCTACAAGGTCAACTATCTCATCCTTTAGCATTATCTTAGTTGGGTGTTCTCTTACATTTGGTAACATGAATTTTATGCACTTGGTTTTTTTAGCATTGAGTAAGAGGTTATTGGCGGTGAACCAATCTAGTACTTGTGAAAGCGAATTATTTACATCGTCATAATTATATTTATTTCTATCAACTTTAAAAATCAATGAAGTATCATCAGCAAATAAGACTATATCACAGAGATCTTTTGCTAAAAAAGGGAGATCATTTACATATACTAAAAATAAAAAGGGTCCTAATATTGATCCCTGTGGGACGCCTAATTCAATTTTTGAGCCCCTAGATCTTTCTTTACCAATATCTACTTTTTGGACTCTATCGGATAAATAAGATTGCATAAGGTCCAGTGCCTTGTTGCCAATTCCATAGTGTTTCAATTTTCTAATTAGTGTATCATGATCTACACAATCAAAAGCCTTAGAAAGGTCACAAAATATACCGATAGCGTTTTTCGCTTTCTCCCAGGCATCCAATATATGCTTTAATAGGGCTGTACCAGCATCAGTTGTTGATCTACCCTTGGTGAAGCCAAATTGATTTTTATGAAGTAGCCTATTAAGGTTAAAATGAGAGGACAACTGAGTTAGAATAATTTTTTCAAAAATTTTACTTATTGCAGGGAGTATTGAAATTGGCCTGTAATTGGCCGGATCAGTGTGGCTACCAGATTTATAAAGAGGGACAAGTTTACTATATTTCATGAGATCAGGAAAAACTCCTGCATCGACACAATTATTGAAAATGTAGGCCAAACAAGGAGCAACTTCCTTAATAATTGAACTCAGAACTTTGGTTGAAATACCCCAAAGATCCTCAGTGTTTTTTATGTTAACAGACTTTAATGTTTTCACTATATAATAAGCATTAACATGACTAAAGGTAAAAACCTCCTTTAATTTTTCAACAGATGATTCTAATAATTTAACCGCCATTGAAGGTGATGAGTTTAGAGAACATGTAACAACTTTTGAAATATCAGAAAAGAATGCATCAAAAGCATCGGCAATATCTTTATCATGAATAAGTATTGAATTATTAATTTTTAACCTTATTTCTCTATTACGTGGTTTGGATTTACCAGTTTCGTTATTTATTAGTCTCCATGTTGCTTTTATTTTATTAGATGAGTTCACTATTTTTTCCCTCAAGAACAGGCATTTCGCGGTGTTACAGACTTTTTTAAATGTTTTTGAGTAGTTGGTTACATACAAAAGAAACGCAGGATCATGTAACATAGCTTCTCTAGCACCATAAAGATCGTATAGTCTATTCCTACTTCTATAAATGCCGGGAGTGGCCCAATCAGTGAACCCGACCTTGTCTCTAACTATGCAAGTTTTAAGTTTGAATACTTCACTGTGTTCTTTGTTTATAACATTTAAAAGTTTGGCAAATAAGTCATTGGGGTCATCAGAACAAGATATATTAGTAACTGCTAGTTCTACTTTACTTTGAAAATTTCTAATACGGCTTTCTGTGATAGGCCTGTAGGTATATTTCTCTACATTGTTTTTATCGTTCAGATTATAACTAAAATTAACACTCTGACCATAATGGTCTGATTTGAAATGCTTGATTACTGCTTTGTGGGTCGGAGATTGACTGCAGTAAATATTATCTAAACAAGTGGCTGATGTAGGGGTTACCCTAGTAGGGTCATTAAAAAGATGTTGTAAACTAAAGCATTTGAATAAATTAAGCAATCTATGGGCAAGAGGATTCGCTAAAATATCTATATTAAAGTCGCCACAAACAATGAGATCCTTCCTACCTGTAAATACTTTCAACAAAACTTCTTCCATAGTACATTCAAAAGCTACCTGATTTGCGTCGGGGGGGCGGTACACACACACTATGATATGCCGCTCCAGTTCCACACATGAAAGTTCAATAGTCCTCTCAATAGTGAGCTTTACAATATCTTTCCGTTCTTTACATTTAAGACTATTTTTAACTACAATCAGAGAGCCACCACGTATTGCAGCTTTTCTTTTATAGGAACTTGCAAAACAATAGTTATTATAAAAGGGAAGTAACTGATTTTTCACAATCCAGTGTTCTGTTAGGCACATAACATCTACATTTAAATAATTTAAGAATAGTTCTAATTCTAGAGTTTTGCTGGGTAAGCCTTGTATATTCTGATGGACTATATGAAATGCTTTTTGCTTTCCCGTTGTCGTTGTGGTCAGTTTAAATTTGCATTTGCTGACACTGTCGTTTTAATGCCCTCATTAGTACTACTACTAACTACACATACAGGCTCGTCGGGTAACTGCGTTATACTATTTATAACGGGATCAAAAATATTATATGCTAACAATTTAACACAGAACAGAGCTCAAGCTATCTGTCTCATATGATATGTACACTGAAAGACAAAAAGTACCAACGTATTTTCATATGTATCGCACTCAAAAAACGACTCGCGAATGTCGAGATCGCGCGGACGTCATGCGCGCCATCACCCAATAGCAACCACACATGTTTCGCGGGCATAGACAGAGCGTTGATTGGCTTGAATTATTTCGCGCCTACAAGATATAAAAGCTGGTTTTTAAAAAGTTTGTTTAAAATATTTAAGAAATATTAGAATCAATTGTTGTATTTATGTAAGATCCGTGTTTTTCCCAGACACGAGTATCTGGCAGAGAGCGCCGAGCTAGAAAGCTGGATCCAGGAACAATACGCAGCTGCTTCGAGTGAGGACTATGGACAGGATTACGAACATCTGTTGGTAAGTCATCAACACCAAAACCGCCAAAGAATTCTACTGAACTACGGGACTCTACTGATCTACGGGACTCTTTACTGTATGTAATGTATTGTAATATGTATATCAGTTATCTAGTACCCATAACACAAGCTCTGCTTAGCTTGGGGCTAGATGATGCTGTGTGAATTGTCTAGCATTATTAATTTATACCTAATCTAAACCTTACTCCCCAGATCCTAAGATCCAAATTCGACGAGCTCCGCCACCGCGTCGAAAGCGGCGCCGAAAGGTTCAACCAGTGTGAAGAACTGGCTAAGAAGTTGTTGGCATCCGAGAGCCCTTACATCGCTGATATTGAGAAGAGGCAGGAGGCGCTTGGGTGAGTCCAGCAGCTCGTTTTGTTAACTAAACTTTTGCGGTTTTTAGATTTTTCCTTTACTTTGGACCTTGCTTCACACCAAATTTCATGATTCTAGGTCAACGGGAAGAAAGTTTTGTGTGCATGTCATTCCCTTGGATATTAAAAGGGATTATTAAGTTTATTATCGGCTGTAACTTTTGATTGCGTTGACTTAGAAGTTTGACTTATGTCGAGGCTCCAAGAGGTTACACACCTAAGCATATAATGTGAATTTCAACTCGATATCTCACGCGTGTTTGAGAAACGAGGGTTGACAGACGGACAGACAGACAACAAAGTGATCCTAAGGATTCTTTTTCCTTTTGACGTACGGAACCCTTAAAACATACCCGCCGCTTTCTATTGAAATTTTCTGCTTTATCAGAATACTTGTGCTTATCATCCCGAAGCCACACACTAACGTGTCCTATCTCCCCTCTTCAGCGAGCACTGGCAACGCCTAGTAGACCAGATAGCCCGGCGCTCCTCCCGCCTGCACGCCGCGGGAGAGATCCACCGCTTCCACCGCGACGTCGGCGACTTGACCGCGCGCGCGCACGACAAACGACGCGCGTTGGCCGCACCGCCCGTGCCACGTGACTTGCGCGCCGCTATGAGCGCGCACAGGAATCACGCGGCTACGCAGAATGATTTGCTGGCTATAGATGCGCAGATGCAGGTGAGAAAGGGTATCCTTGGTAGATATGTTCTCCTGGTACTTTGACTTTGTAAAAATGCAAGAAATCAGACAATAAGTTACCAGCTTATCGTTATGACATAACTGATAAGCTGGCAACTTATTTCAAACCCAAAAACGACACAAAAAGCTTAGTTTTAAGGGCATGTACCTGTAGGACGAAAATTACTAGAAGCCTTGACAAATGAAAAAAAATATGGTCATAAACGTCCAATGGCACCAAAAATACACCCGTTTTAACAACGTATCTCCCCCAGGTGTTACAAGAGGAAGGCACCCGCCTCCAAGCACTGTGCCCCGGTGACAACGCAGCGCAGATAGCGCTTCAACAGCAAGCGCTGAAGGACGCCTGGACAGCGCTGCAGGAGGCCTCGGAGGAGACCAGCAAGATATTAGCACAGCATCTGGAGCTGCAGCAGTTCTTGACTGAGGTATGTTCTTAGAAGTTTCTGGATTTGTCCGCAGCGGCGCATACATTTTATTGAGATTAAAAAGAGATGAAAGGACCTCTCCCTTCATCTCTTTTTCCCTGACATCGTACAAGATTGAACACTTATACACACATAACGCTAATAAAATTACACAAATAAAATTAAATAAATAGTGCTGGACAATTCGCACAGCATTATCTAGCCCCAAGCTAAGCAGAGCTTGTGTTATGGGTACTAGATAACTGATATACATAATACAATACAATACATAGATGGATGTTTACTTATTAAAGCTGTTTTTTTTGTCAGGTTCGAGACTTATCATCCTGGCTGTCCACCTCCCGCGGCGAGCTAACCGGCGGCCTGCGTGTGCGCGACGCGCACAGCGCGCAGGCAGCGCGCGCGCAGCACGACGCTCTGCGCGCCACCATCGACGCACGTGACCCGAGTCTACAAGACGCGCTGAGGAAAGGAGAGGAGTTGATAGCTAACGGACATCCTAGCTCACAGGTCAGTTGTGCGAGTGGTTAGCCCCCATCATCAGCAACCTATGCTAGGCCACTGCTGGACATGTGCCTCCCCTTATGAGCGCTATAGCCAGAGCGCTCTACAGCCACATCCAGTATCAATATCATAAGCATAACGAATTTTTTGTTGCCTATCAGCCCGCCCCGGCTTCGCACGGATTCCATCGCCTATGTTTATCAGGGATAATGTAGTATTCTAATGGTAAAATAATTTTTCAAATTGGTCCAGTAGTTTCGGAGCCTATTCAAACAAACAAATCTTTCCTCTTTGTATTATTAGTGTTGATGTAGATAGCTGCCTTACTTATGTAAAATATAGTGTATGCTTATGACCACACGAAAGAGGTAAAAGTGGGTGACAGGAGCTGAGTATACTCGGTTCAGCGTAACCGATTCCAGCGTGACGGCTTATTCCTTTCACTGTTCAGAAAAACAATGCCTAAAAAGGTTTTATGCGCATTTTTGAAAACATATGACTTGTGTTATTATACCGGGCGGCGGGCCATAGCTAGTCAGTCTGCAATATTGTAGATATGTGCGTCGTAGGCAATGAAAGTGTTAAAAGTCGTGACCCAACCTTTATTTGCTTCCCTAGGAGATAGAAGAGAAATGCTCCTCCCTAGTAGAAGAGCGCGGCAAACTCCTGTCAGCCTGGGCAGGTCGCCAGGTGGCGTTGGATCAACTGATAGACCTGCACTGTTTCTTGCGGGACAGCAAGCAGCTGCACGACCTTTGTGCGGCGCAGGAGGCGGCTCTGAGTAAGAAATACAACTTATTTACTTGGGACTTATTTAGTTCGGAAGTTCAAACTAGGTGGCGGTAAAACCTGTCATCTACCTGATTACTTCCTTACCTTAGATACAATCAGCGACTTCTGAGCGGTGCGGAGAAAGCTGCTTTGAGTAAGTATTTATGTATTAAGTTCGGTTACTTAAATAGATGGCGCTAGTAAAAGCGTTCTTCTAGCCTAGCTATCTAGGTTTTGGGAACTTATTTCATTTCTTAGAGATACCCAAAGTGCGGGTAAGCACTATAATAAAAAAAATTAGGATAATTTGTTCAATACACTCTATATCAGCGTATAAGTCGTAGTTTGTATCATATAACTAGATGTCGCTACTAAAATAGTTTACTTAACAAAGTGTTTTATTACAGGCACAGAAATTTCTCCCACAAGCAGCGTGGAGGAAGTCGATAATCAAATGAAGAAACACGAGGCTTTTGAAAAGTTGCTCGCTACACAGGTTTGTAGTATTTCGTTTATACAAAGAATCGCTTCAATTTTTTTTTATCGCACTGTAATTTTTAATCCCATCAGTGCCACGTTGAATGGCAATGCTAATTCATTGACCGAAATAAAAGCCAGCATTCCGATCACATGTGGACTCTATTAGGAGTTTTGTTAGATCTTTATATCCATGTGCCCCGGGACCCCAAGGACCTAGGGTTTCCACCCCAAACGGCTCGAATAGGTAACCTCGGTCAAGATTAGATTAACATTAGTATAGATAATATAATAGTTGATAATATTAGTAAAGATAATATAATAGTTGATAATATTAGTATAGATAAGTTGAGTAATGTTAAGTTTTACCATTTAGGACGAGAAACTCGAGACCCTCAACAGCCACGGCGATAAACTGTTGCAACAGAACCACGTGGAGAGCCAGCTGATAGCGGACGAGCTGGCCAACATCAACGAGAGAAGGAAGAAGGTAATGCACAACCTAGCGGACGAACCATTAAGGCCAACGCTGACCGGGACGTGCACAGCAATTTATGTCGTACTAGCAGCGCCTCGCGGTTTCACCCGCGTAGTTCCCGTTCCCGTGGGAATTCCAAAATAAAAAGTAGCCTATGTTCTATTCCAGACTATAATCTATCTCTGTGCCAAATTTCATCCAAATCCGGTCAGCCGTTCTGGCGTGATTGAGTAACAAACATCCATCCATCCATCTAAACATTGACATTTATAATATTAGTGGGATTTCTATATTGATAAAAGACAAGTCTTTATTAACAAAGAAAATTACAATCAAATAATAGAATTAAAATAAAACTAGTATTTACAATTGAAACAGTTGAGCTAACTGCAGACTGTTGCAAACAATCTACAAGTAGCTCAACTGATCCATATCAATACCAGTCGGAAGCGTGCCCAAGACGATACGTTGATACCATATATTGATACGTTTGAATGTCCATTGGTAAAAAAAAATATCCTTTACACCGCAACGGCACCACTACAGTGGATACAATACAATACAATACAGTACAATATACTTTATTGCACACCAATAAATTAAAAAAATACATATATCACAGAAAACAAAAACAATAACAAATAATGTACAATGGGCGGCCTTATCGCTAAGAGCGATCTCTGCCAGGCAACCTTAGGATGGACAAGAAGTGATAGAAAAAGTAAGTAGTGGATAATGTTTATTGATTGAATGATTATGTCCCCAGCTGTACGAGTCAGCGGGCGCGCGTCGCGCGTTACTCAGCGCGGTGCGCGCGCGCGCTCAGTTCGCGCGCGACGCGGCCGAGGCGCGCCAATGGGCGCACGACAAACTGAACAAGCTGAACAAGGAGACTGCACATGGTATGTACAGATCAGTCACCAGCCGTTCACAAATAAGCAGAGTCTTCACGCACGTCGTTTTTGTTTGACAGCCTGTACAACCAAGCCTTAGGCTGCTTTTCCACCAGAGATGTGCTACGTTGCTGTTTCCAGACGACCAAGCTTTGAAAATGACGTGATAATGGAGCCATCCTATTGGTCGCCTGGAAATATAGGAACGTAGCAGGTTTCTGGCGGAAAGGCACTTTATTGTCCTTATTTCATCATCGTCATATTAGCCCACACACCACCACAGCTGGACATAGGCGTCCTACATTTTTGCTCACAAATAGTTTAACTCTATTCATTTTCAATACTTTTTTCAATTTCCTAACTTTTTTTATTATCCTCTGAAAATCCCTTTTTCCTCCAGGCGAAGTAACAAATCTAGAAGACAAGATCAAACACCTGCAGAAACACCAGGCCTTCACAGCAGAGCTTGCCGCGAACAGAGCAAGACTGCAAGAGGTCGCAGCGTTGGCAGAGCAGCTCAGACCTGATGCAGAGGTGGAGAGGCAGCTTCAGGAGTTGAAAGATGACTGGGTGCGGTTGGAGCAGGCGACTGAGAACAGAGGTAAGAGATAGAGGCCAAAGGGGAGGCCTAGGGACTAGTTTGGAGACTTCCGGGCTTGGAATGAGGCATAGCTGCCAGGGGATGCACTAAGAGACCAGAGTGATAGCAAACAGAGGGTATAGCTAGGGCTTATAGGTTTGGCCTAGGAACCCAAGAGGATACTTAATGACCAGATGGAACCTCTGGCGACCAGAGGTGAGGTTAAGAGAATTGTGTGGAGAGTTCTAACTCTCCACACAATTCTCTGGGCTCTAGCCCAGAGACAAGATTTCAAGAAGTCGCGCAAGAACTCGGACTTGATGCAGAGGTGGAGAGACAGCTTCAGGAGTTCAAGGATCATGTTCCGGTTGGAGTAGGCGACGGCGAACAGAGGTGATGACTAGAGAGCAGAGGTGAAGGTTAGGCTATAGAAATGAGGCCTAAGGGCTAGTGGGGAGGCCTAGAGACAAGAAAATGTCTAAAATGGTTTAAAGCTCGCACAGTCTACTGTTTTCTGTAAAAGCGCCCTAAACTGAATAACATTGTTTCACAGGTCGCGGACTGGAAGAGGCCCAAGATATCCTGGAGTTCAATCAACACCTGGACAAGATTGAAGCCTGGATCAGGGACAAAGAAATGATGGTAAATAAACCTTAATTCTTCCATTTTATTACCTTCAATATATCATATTGGTGATTATGGATTTATGTATGGTTTGTCGTTTCTATTTTATGTCAACAATGACATTTATTAATGAAATCTTAGCAAAAACTGATAACAATAACAGAAAACACCAACACAATCTCTAAAAACATAAACAAAAACTTCAACGCATACTAGGTTCGTTTCTAAAAAAAATCTAATTAACCAGTCTGTTATATTTTCAGAAAATATAGACACGTATATTTTCTTAAAGAAAATTATGAAGATATAGCCAGAAGTTCCGCGTGACGTCACGCCGGGTTTGTAGCGACTTTGTGACGTCACGAGCTCCCCACGTCCGAAGTTTGGCACGCTGTCTTGTAATTTTTGTTTGACGGACAAAAAAATAAATACGTGTTCAGTATCTTTAGATAATCTAATTGACGGACTAATTAGATTTTTTTAGGAAACAAGCCTGTTGCACAAGTGCAGGGAAAAATTGTTAAATTCGAGTTCGAAATTGGACGAGCCCGTAACATCGGTTAGTACTCAGCTTTAGAAAACGCTTATAGCCCTCGTTTTCACCATACAAAACTTGTCAAATACTTGTCTCAAACATTCTTGCGTTCACTTTATGTAGCCAACAAGTATTAGACAATTATAAAACACGTCCGCTAACCCACTTATTTGTTACAGGTACAAGCCGGCGAGTTAGGGCGAGACTACGAGCACTGCTCCGCGCTCGCTCGCCGACTGGACGACGTCGGCTCAGACATGAAAGTCGACGACACTCGCCTTCGCAGCATCACTGCACTCGCCGATAAGTTGCTGCAACAGGTAACTACGGTCACCTACTGTTCTTTGCAACTGGTACCGTTCTAGGAATCACGTTCGTTTTTATAATGACGTATTTGACGTCATGTTTTACCTAGTCTATTTTATACCATGAACCGGACACGGTAGCGTTAACGTCACGATAACGTGTCGATACTACCGTCAATTAGACTCCCTCCCTCCCCCAGGTACAAGCAATCACTTTCAATAAGTTTTTCCTTCGAAACTTACCTACTTGCACCTTCCCCAGGGTCCGACCGCGCAGGCAGCCTCCGTGGCCTCCCGGCGCGACGCCGTGCTGGCCAAGTGGACCGCGCTCACCGGAGCCCTGCAGGCCTACCGGGAGCGGCTGGCGGCCGCGCTCGAGATACACTCCTTTAACAGGTATTGTAGTCAAAACAAAACATCGAATAAAATTATATTTGACTAGTTCCTGCCAGCGGCTTCGCACGCTTTGCTTAAGATGATTTCTATCCCATGGGAACTGTTAGTATTTGCGGCACTATTGTTCCAATTTTTTTAATCGGACCACTTAATACCGTTTAACTTAATATCCAAACCGTTTTATTTTCGTTGTTAATATCAACTAAAAATGCCAATTTTGAGTTCAAATCCGGGAAAGAAAGTTCCTTAAACATAACCTAAGTATCTTCCATCATCGTAAGCCGAAAAATGTCCACTGCTGTACGTACATAATAAATAAATAAATATACATGTCGTTTATTTCTGACCGTTGTGGCTCGACATAGGCCTCCCCTAAAGATCGCCACAATGACATTCACCGGGTCATCGGTTCACCTCGTAGGTGTACCGTAGGTCTGCCCACATTTATCTCACCCAAATATCTTATTTCCTCTCCACAGAGACGTAGAAGACACAGAAGAGCGTATCTCGAAGAAGGCAGCCCTCTTCAGTTCAACTGAGAAGGGTCGCGAGCTATCAGCTGCGCACGAGTTGAAGAAACGCCATCTAGCGAGGGTGGCGGAGGCAGGCGCCGTGCGCGACAAGATAAAGGCGTTGGAGACTGAAGGAAAAGTTCTTGCGCACAAGTAAGTAGCTCCATCTAGCGCAAATTGGTAGTATAAAAAGCGGACAGTGTCATTTAGAATCAACGAGATCGAAAGTCTGAAAATGTGTAGCAAAATATTATGTATTGAAGCGACGTTCGACATCTCCGACATCTAGTTGAATGATAGGAACTATTAAAAGTATCTTTTATGTTACACCATCTAGTAAATTTTTTAAGAATTAGCGACCTCTAGTATGAAAATAAAAGAACTAGATCATGAAAGTCTGCTTTAGCAATAGTGCAACTCTTTCTAAATAGTTTTAGTTTTATTATAATTTCTCAATACTTTAAATCAATAATGACCTAAGAAATCAAATAATATCCTAAAAAATTTCGATTTCGGCGGGATTTGAACCCGCGTCATACCCTCAGTGGGTATGCTCTAACCAACTGAGCTACGAAATCAAGTACTCGCCGAGTCGGAAATCTTCGGGACTTCCTTCGGACTCTCTAGCGCTAATAATAAACCTAGCTTCAAGTAGGTAAGTGAGAGAAACACGAATAACTTTCTACATGAGAAGTCTCCAATTTGTTCTGTGCTCCTGTGCAGTGTTAAAGTTGTACCATGTCGTACAAGAGATCTCACCTGACCTGCACTTGTAATAAGCAAAGATTTAATAAGAATAACAAAATTTGAACTTTATTTCCCAGACATAAAGAACACGCCGCGCACATAGAATCCCGCCTGTCTTCCCTACGCGACGGCTGGCAGAAGTTGGAAGAGCTAGCAGCGGCGAGAACAGCGGCGTTGGACGAGGCCATCAGCCAGCATAGCCTCACTGACACTTACAAGGTTCGTCACATTTATACATGGGAATAAACCTTTATTAACAAAGAAAATCCTACTAATATCCTACTAATATTATAAATGTCAAAGTTTGGATGGATGGATGGATAGATGGATGGATGGATGTTTGTTCCTCAATCACGCCAAAACGGCTAAACGAATCTAGATGAATTTTGGCACAGAGATAGATTATAGTCTGGAATAGTACATAGGGTACTTTTTATCCCGGAATTCCCACGGGAATGGGAACTACGCGGGTGAAACCGCGAGGCGCTGCTAGTAACATATTAATCATTTAGAACGGGATATTTACCATGATTCAATTTATTTTTTTGAGTTTTCCAATATTTCGGCACAGTTTCATGCGCCATGATCACGGAAGAACTAAAGTCACTGCGAGTTGGTTTTTATTGGCAGACATACCGATGGTAGTGGTAATGTTCGTAGCAAAAGACAAAGAATGAGGGTAGATCGGTATGTCTGCCAATAAAAACCAACTCGCAGTGACTTTAGTTCTTCTAGAGATATCTAGATCTAGAGATGGAGGTGGCTCACAGAGGAGGCCTATATCCAGAAGTGGTCGTATACGAGCTGATGATGATGATGAGATTAAATCAAATAATTTTTTTTGCAAACATGTGTCACAAAGATGTAGGTTAAAGAATAGAAAAGATGGTAATATAGGACATGCAAAATAATAATTATGTTCAATTAACGGTCAGGAGACAGACATCTAATAATAAGTTACACAATAAAGAATTAAGGAGGAAGGGTTGTTTTAAAATTAATTGTTTTGTTTTAGATCCGGAATTTCTTGAAGGAAGTCTATTTTCGTATTTACTAAAAATATATTACTATCCACAGGAACTAGACGAATGGGTCTCCGAGACCGTAAAACGCATGGACGAGGGTGAAGAACCAGAGAGCGTGTCCGATGCTGAAGCGTTGCTGGAAGTACATCATGAGAGGAAGGTATGTAGTCCGGCCACCGGTCTTGTAGACCTTAAAACTAGACGAATGGGTCTCAGAGGCAGTAAAACAAGGGTAGGTCATTTGCAGCCGAAGTGGAGTAGGTACTTGAACATCTAACATCATCACCGCCGACCGTAGATAAAATCTTCTCTGGTTTATGGAGTTCTTATAAATAAGCATAATATAAGTTTTTGATTAATACTAAAAATACAATAACAATACATCTGGGGATCCGAATTCCACAAAACTAATCGTTTCACCATAACAATGGTATCGTTTCAAAATGACTCATTTGGACGCGATAGAGACTATCATGTCATGTCTCAAAAGTGTCAAGGTTAAAACCGTTCCTTAAAAATTTACGTGCAAATGGTACCGCACGCTCTATCTATTGTTTATATCATCTATGGAAGATACCATTGCGGTTAATTGGCAAAATTTGGTCCCTGGTGATTGCTGACGAGAAACTACAGCCAGGATAGCTTCGTTCGTATTTTCTTGATGACCGGTTATCACGAGCGGGAGTGGATCCAGGCCAAGATGCAGCTCGCTACGGACCAGAACTACAGGTCAGTATCTGTCTCCAGCCAGGAGTCATCCACCAGGGTCTCTACGGACCAAAACCGGGACCTTGTCAAACCCAGCTTGCCCTGGTGCTTGTTGAAGAGCAGCACACAGGAAACGATTTTTTATTGCAGCGTCCGATACATATTTTTAAACTTACGCGATCTGAACACATACTTATAAATACTATTACGCGTTTATTTACCTTATTTTACTGACGTTAGTGACTACTTTTAGTGTTGTGTGTCGTCCGAGTGTGCAGATGGACATGCCTACTTTCGAAAACTAAGTGAGGGTAGTTTCAAATAATGCTGCCCTCGCTTCGCAGAGGCGGTAGCTCCTGTACGCCAGTCATCCCGTGACTACGACAGTGTGTTAACCTGTCAAAACGTCGGGCAAATCAGGTTAATAAACGCGATAAATACCCATCATCATCATCAGCCTATATCGGTCCACTGCTGGACATAGGCCTCCCCTAATGAGCGCCATAGCGCCCGCTGTCTTCAGCTTGCCGCATCCAGCATCTGCCAGCTGTCTTTCGCAAATCGCCATCCCACCTGGTCGGAGGGCGTCCTACACTACGTTAAAAACTACGATAAATACCCGTTAAATAGTATATAATTATGCGTTCGATACAACTTAGTGATAAAGTGCAAGTTCATTTTAGCGATCCGTCATCCAAAACTTCACCTTAATGCATCAAAGAAGGCCACATTTTAGGACAATTTTAAGTTGTATTTAGAAGAAAAGAGTAAAACTGTAACTATAAATGTTTTTCCAGGCGGAAATCGACGGTCGTCAAAAAGCCATCTCTGCGCTCTCTACGGAAGCAGCGCAAACGCAGCCCGCGATGCAATCCGCAGTCTCCGCGCTGGGAGACACGCTCCACACGGCTTGGCTGCAGCGCAAGCAGTACCTCACACAGGTATGAATTTGGACTTGTTGCTTGCTAAAGTTTATTTCAGCGCCATCTAGCTCCTGTAATGGAAGTTTGCAGTAAAGAAACCATCAATACTGGTCGTTAATGGATGCATGGACATGTGTGTGGTACGGTAGCTGAAAAGAATGAGGACCAGAGCCTGGAGTCCAGGGCTCTCTGGTCCTCATTCTTCCAACGATTTTGGTACAGCGCCTCTCTCGTGCGGACAGAGAACTACGCGAATCTCATGCAAAAGTCGTCGATCACGTCTCGACTACCGGACGTCACGTCAACCGGACTCAGGCCTCTGTTTGATCTACTATGAAGATGGCGCGAATGTCAACTTAACTAATTAACGTCTTACAATTTTAAAGTCAAGGACAAAGGATGGAAAATCGTTATGCTTCGGTGGACACAATTCTTTAACACCCTTTGTTCTTCCCTCCAGGCTCATCAACTCCAACTGTTGAAGGAACAGGCTCGACAGACGGAAGACTGGCTAGCGTCCAAGGAGGCGTTCCTCAATAACGACGATTTGGGAGAAAACTTGGACGGTAAGACTCACTCTTTCCATTCCATTCAACGTGGCAATGCTGCTAGCGGTCTGGACACTCGGTCTCCTATTTCAGGCCGCGAGTACTCATTCGTTGTTACTATGGAAATGTTTTAACCCCTAGAATGGTTTGGACCCAAATTGGGGTCGGTTTTACATATACGAGTCTACCGTACTCAAAAAAACAATCCCTGATCAGACTTCAAACGACGGTAGGAGTAAAGGTTATTTACATCCCATTGGGACTGTTCTATGGGATAAAAAGTAGCTTATGTTTGGTTCCCGAATTAAAGCTACATCTATGCAAGAATTCAGCTCGATCCGTTCAGTAGTTTAGGCGTGAAGAAGTAACAAATATCCATCCATCCATAGTGTGATGTAATGTAATTGGTCGGTAGAGCGTTCACCCACCAAAGCGAAGATGTGGTCTTAGATGGAGAATGATGAAGTATATTCTCCTTTCAGCCGTGGAAGCCCTAATCCGCAAGCATGCCGAGTTCTCCAAACTCCTGGACAGCCAGCTGGGACGCGTCCAAGAGCTGGAGACGTTTGCAGACTCCATCCAGGGCAATCACTACAGCGCGGACTATATCCAGGACCGAGTGGGGGGGATACTGAGGAGGCGGAATAAACTTAAGGTAATACATATATGGGATACGAAGGAGGAACTACGCAGTAACCTAATAATCACTACCAAAGAACCACTGGTTTCAAATAGATAGTTTTCACGTTATTCAGACTCAAACGGACTTGAATAGGCCACGAGAGAGTATCTTAAGAGGGCGCAATGCGCGCCATTTTGTGAAAAAGATAGGAATGCATAGGATTTCGCGTTCATAGGAGCGGGACAGAGCATGCGTTTTTGGAACGGCGCAAGTGCAAAAATGGAGTTTTTGCTTATTTACAAGAAAACTACACAACTTATGAAAAAACTATCTGAAGGAACCAAGTAATTTAGTAATAACCTACGAATCAAAACATAAGTCATTTCAATAGACCGGTGGGTTCCTGAGATCTCAACCAAATTATGTGCAAAACAGTACAATTTCATGATGTTTTTCGTTTTGTATCGTAATTCTTTTTCTTAATCGTGTTTTCACGTTGAAGGAACCAAAGAAAAAATGTAGAATTTTGTGTAATTCGAGCTTTTAACACGGGAATCCCGTAAATACTGAGATCTAGTCCTAGTTTGATAAGTAGACACGCTAGATTCGCCTCTTAATTCGTTTTAATTTTAAATAATTTTTCTGAATTTCGCGTTGCAGTACCCTACAGTTTACATGTACACCAAGGTCTGTTAATTAAGTTACTCCTATATAAACTCTGCTACGCGCTTAGCACGATTTTACCAGGTGTCTCTGAATGAAACTTCCATGTGTTCCATTCCTTCATCAACCATATGCTCCGGTTTCTGATCCCCAGGAGTCATGCACCCACCGCGGTCTGATGCTGCAGCAGTCTCGTCAGCTGCACCAGTTCCTTCGAGACTTGTATCACGAACGCGAATGGATCCAGGCCAAGATGCAGCTCGCTACGGACCAGAACTACAGGTCAGTATCTGTCTCCAGCCAGGAGTCATCCACCAGGGTCTCTCTACGAACCAGAACCCTTACCTTGTCAAGCCCAGCGACCCAGCTGCATCCAGTGTGTCCAGTTGTATATAAACAGAGCTTCGGCGCGTCAGAGCTTATTAATCCGATACAGTGGTTGCGGTATCGTATAATACAATAAAATGTAAATTCGAAAATGGGCTTTATCTCGTTATGTTATATGATACATTTTAAAGTGACGAAATGGCTTCCCACAAGCTTCAAACGAGTGACTGGCAAGCTGTCTGTCACCTGATGCCGTCAATACGAAAAGCATCTAAATGTTACGAGTGCTTTAGTTACAAGACCATGTTTGAGTGCGTTCTATGCGCCTCTGATCTGAGACAACCATAATGCAACACGATTCGGCGCTATAGCGCGTCAGGCTAACGCTCTAACGCGCGGTAAATAAATAAATAATGCTGGACAATCCACACAGCATTATCTAGCCCCAAGCTAAGCAGAGCTTGTGTTATGGGTACTAGATAACTGATATACTTGAATACTATTACATATTTTTTTATTATACATCGAAATACCTAGAACAAACATTTGTCCCAAGGCGGGAATCGAACCCGCAAGCTTCTGCGTCGCTGGCGGACCTTCACCCGCCGCGCCACATCGGTCGTTGGAGAAGCCTTTAGTTTTTCATATGACATAACATTTATATTATACCCAACAGAGACCTATCAAACCTGCAAAGCAAGATCCAGAAGCACTCAGCTTTCGAGTCGGAGTTACTCGCCAACAAGGGTCGAATCGATGACGTGGCGAACACCGGCGAGGCGCTGATAGAGGCGAACCACTACGCTGCGAGGGAGATAGCGGGGGCCGTCGAGGAGCTGGAGAACCGATGGACTGAACTGCAGGTGAGGATGGACCCCTGGCGGCTGTCAACGAAGAGAGGTTTGATCCTTCATGGTCGCTATTTAGGGATGATAAACCCTTAATGGTCGCCAAAGAGAGACAGATGGTCGCCAATTTTAACCTGATAGTCGCCAACGAAGAGTTGCTCGATGTCAGACAAGAAGTTTTAAAAAACTGAAGAAGCAAACCTACAATTGATTCGAAGTTTGATTTAGCAGATTCATAGCAAATGGCTTACAATGTTTGCAAAACTTCTTATCTGCTATTTAAATTACTTATAGAACCAAGAAAATTGTACTCACATTACCTGAACCTGTGAAATTACACATTCCAACGGCTTTGACTTTGACTTCTGAACTTTATAAGTTTTAGAAGTCCAGTCGACCGAATTCGTAACCAGATTTCTGGTATAGTGGCCGGCAAATATCTTGTCGCGACGGGAAGCGATAGTGAAAGTTTGCGCAGACTGCACTCACAAAATTCATATGCCGCCGACAACGCAACAGGCGTAAGAGATAGACACAGCTTCGTAAAACTCTGTCACGCTCCTTCATTGTTTCAAATAAAAACTCGCAGTGAAATCGCGGCGACTGTCAAGAAGGCAGCCCACCGATCTTAGTCACGTCGTTCGCTAGAGGACAAGATGAATGTTGGTTATTATACTAAACCTCTTTTTGCTTTCCTGCTTAAATTATTTATCTACTGTTAGCAATTTCTCACTTATAAATGTATTCTTTTCTTATTTATATCGATCTAACGTTATATTATTCCACAGACGGCTTGCAGCGTCCGTCGCGAGCGTTTAGCCGAGGCGTACCAAGCGCGCGTCTTCCTGAGGTCGTTAGATGACTTCACAGCGTGGTTGGACGATGTGGAGGCACAACTGTTGAGCGAGGACCACGGTAAGCCATTGTCAATCTTATCGAAGTAGAGTTAGGGTGTATATTGCTAGATGTTCAATGGAATTGTTCAGGGAAGTATACTTCGTCCATTGCTATTCTTAGTGTACATTGACGGGCTTTACAGTACACAACTACGAAACTGCTTAGTTAGTGACAAAATAGGTAATGTCATTGTCAATCATAGCTGTGTAGACTTAGGGTGCATTATAGCTGAGCAGCAAGCTTAAACATTCAAACAAACATTGCTTACAGCGTGTTTAGACGATGTGTAAATATGACAGGCCCTTATCCCATTTTTGGACAAAAGCGTCTTTATTTTTAAAAGGAATCGAGGTCCCAAGTCACTCAAACCCTATCATCCAGAAATTTCTGGCGCGTCCTGTGATTAAAAGTTTCAATCAATTAATCGACGATTCTTCTGACATTTGTCTTGAATATTTTAATTCGTTTAAATCACGTCTAATTCTGTTTTTTTTACCCGACTACCAACAGGGGAGGGTTATGAGGTTAGCACCCTATGTTTGTATGTTTGTATGTTTGTATGTTTGTATGTATGTGGCCGATTTCTTTGTTCCCACGTAGCGCTGAAACTACTGTTTCGATTTCAACAAATTATGTATCGATTGATTCGTCTCAATACCCCGATGGTTATAGGCTATAGGATTTAGGGCTCCGCCCCCCCGAATAAGCCTTCAAAACGCGTATTAAAGTTTAGGTAGCCGCAGGCTGCAGGCCCCATAGAGAAAAACTACAATACCTACGACCTATTTTCATTTTCAACTATGCCTATCAAATATGACCGATACGTCATTCTATTTGGTCAATGTAAATGTTTCAAACTTTTATAACTTTCACGTAGTCGGGTTGTAGTTTTTAACTTTATCTTGTTGTACAACGGATAGTCCAAAACTTCCAGTAATCCGTCCACGCCTCTCAAATTGCCTTTTTAATCGTCGACAGAAAAGAAGTATTATAAATTTAACATGTGTGTCTGTCTGTGGCATGGTAGCTCGCAAACGAATGAACTTATACATTTTTGACGACCTGTGGCATCCTGCGACGCAGGTTGCTGCGGGTTCAATTCCCGCCTTCAGACAAATGTTTGTACGTTCGTGATGTTCTGGGTGTTTTCTTTGTAGTGTTTATCTTTTAGAAATATCTATCTATGTAATGTATTAAGTATTAAAAACATCTAGAACATAAAAATCATATCTAAAATCATCGTAACACAAGCTCTGCTTAGCTTTGGCTAGATGGTGAATTTTGCAGCATTATTAGTGCATTTATGTGTTTATTTTTATTGTTTAAAAGTTAACGAAAGTGATCTTAGACGAAATACTAAAAACCTCTACCATTCCAGGCAAAGACCTAGCATCAGTTAGCGCGCTGCTGAAGCGCCACACGCGTCTAGAGCAACAGGTCGCCAGCCAGGCCGACACCTGCGCGACACTCGCCGACACCGCGCGAGCGCTCTCGCCGACACACTTCATGCGGGACGAGATACTGAGAAGACAGGAGGCTCAGAGTAACAGGTAATATTACAAGTCACTTTAAGTTTAAGTAGTTTTAGTAAGTTTTTTAGAGCATAAACGTTTTTTTTTTTAAATCTTTATGGTTAAAACGGAGCCCTACTACTAAGCCTCCGCTGTCTGTCCGTCTGTCCCTCAGCGGGCTGTATCTCATGAACCGTTAAAGGTGATGAATGAGATGGTAGAAATTTTCACAGATTGTATATTTCTGTTGCCACTTGAACAACAAATAGTAAAAATAAAATTTAAAATTTAAGGGGTCCCCGAACAGTCGAAAAAATTTATAATTTTATAAAATATTTGCTTGATTTTATAACTAGATGTCGCTAGTGCAGAGAACGCATTTCTTTGCCTGAGATTGTTGATTTGTTTCTCTTCAAGAAATCATTTTACTTAGGGTTCCTGTTTCGAAATAGTTTTAACGATGGTACGGAATCCTCCGTGTGCGAGTTGACTCTCACTTGGCCGGTATCTTATCAACCTTTCCTGTCCCACTGCTCCCGATAGGCATCCATCCTAATCCTCCAAGCCCTCATATGTTATAACAATATGTTATGTTGTCTACAGATACCGCCAACTACAAGAGCCGATGCAGATCCGTCGCGACAACTTGGAGGATGCCGCGTTATTGCATCGCTGGGAGAGAGATGCTGACGAGGAGTTCAAATGGTAAGATACAGGGTGGATTTTTGAGACGGGACAGTAAGGGCTGGTACCATAACCGATCCATAGCTACCGTTCTTACAAGACTAACCATATTTTTTGAGAAATTTTCATAAACATTCACAAATTTAAAAAAAATTACAGTTAAAGAAATGGACATTTTACACAAGCTTTTGCCATATCTCGAGAAGAACCGACAACCGCTGGGGTAATCGTGTTCTCCAGTGGAGACCGCGACTCGGCAAACGTAGTGTAGGACGCCCTCCGATCAGGTGGGATGACGATTTGCGAAAGGCTGCTGGCAGATGCTGGATGCGGCAAGCTGAAGACAGGGGACAGAAGTTAGGGAGGTCTATATCCAGCTGTGGACTAATACAGGCTGATGATGATGATGAGGGCTGCCGGAGTGGACTAATTTGATGTTAATAATGAGGAATATTGTTTCAGGCTGAAGGAGCGGGAGGTGGCGGTGAAGCAGGCGGAGCTCGGCGCGACGTTACAAGATGTGCAGACGCAGCTGAAGAAACATCGCGCGCTTGAAGCGGACTTGATTGCCAGGTACTTTACAAAGTTTACCACGAAATTCTTAAAACCGAATAATAATGACGAAATTCCGGTGTCGATTCGGTTGTTGTGAAAACTAAATTAAATTTACAATATTAAAATGTCGTATTCAAAATTAATCATGTTAAAAAGTACTGTGAATTATTTTTTTATTAAATTTTGCAACAATTTATGTTTTTAGGGTTCCATACCCAAAGGGTAAAATGGGACCTTATTATTAAACTCTGCTGTCCGTCATAGTCTATAGACAATGGTACGGAATAGTCGGACTCAAACTGGGCGGGTTTTTTATAATTTTACTATAGTTTCGAGTAAAGCATGAAGATTTTTTTTATTTCTGTTACTCGTTCAATCGCCCGGAGCCGCGAGATTTTTGTAATTTTTCACTTGAGGGATTTTATTATAACGCACGAACTTGTCAAGTATCAGCCAGCTCAAGTGAGCTTTCTCTGTATCAAAAGACATTATTACCTGCTTTAGATCTGAATCTTTCTAACACTTTATCCATCCACCCCTACAGAGAACCAGCAGTGAAAGCGGTATGCGCGCGCGCATCCGCTCTCTCCCTCCGCGGACACTTCGCAGCGAGCACCCTGGACGCACGCGCCCGGGAACTGGACAGCACTAGAGCCCTGCTGTCTGACGCCGCCGCGGCCAGGGCCAGGGCGCTGCAGGAGAGGTGTGAATTGTTACAGGTAAGTCTCTAGCTAGCTGGCGCGTTGCCAGACTCTCAGTGTTCTACAAGTATCACTTTGGGGATTGTGCGCAGGCTTTGCACGACCTTATCCCATCTTCTCCCTTCCACCACAGGACCAGCAGACGCACAGACCTGTGCGCCACCCGTACCTGGTCGTTATAACACAGTGTCGAACCAAAAAATTCTGCTCTACATTCATAATAAGCACGGCCAAATAGTGGCATAAGCTTCCAGCGTCTGTTTCCGCCAGTGTACAATCACGGAGTCTTCAAATCGAGAGTGAATCAGTAGGCTGCTAGTCTAACCACCCGATGGCCTCCAAGGCCGGTGCATGCTTCCCCAGATGTCCTTGGTTTCCCAAGGTGATAATAGTCTTTGAGAAGCTACGCTATCGCACTCTACAAGCACACGCCCGGCGTCTCCTCTGCGTTGGGGGTGCATGAACGCACTCCCTGCAGCCAATTTAAATATAGGCGCCCTATCCCTCCGCGGACACTTCTCACCAACTGTTACAGATAAGTGTATCTAGATTTTAAGTCGTAGGCAAAATGGCGGCAAGTTTTTGATAGATGGTTGCAAATTGGTGACTAAAACAGACGGTAAGAGTCTTTGATACCACCTACCAACAACCGTAAATAAATTTACTTATATTTCATTACGGATGCTCGCGGGTTAACTACGAACCTTATTTGTGTTGAAGAACACCAACGTTACGTTAGTAACTAACATTTATTAATAAAAACACCTAACCTTTCAGCTCATCTCCGAGATATCAGAAGTGGAGGCGTGGCTGCTGGAACGAAGAGCCCAATTAGTCTCTTCAGACGTGGGGAGAGATGAAGAGTCCGCCTTAACGCTGACGAGGACTCTAGAGGCCCAGCAAAGAGACCTCTCGGCTCAAGACAAGAGGATCGCGCAGTTAGCGGTGAGTATTGTATAGTATTTGTCATAGTCCATTCTATCAAAGATAGAGTCCACGCTAGCGGGGATAGAGTCCACGCTAATAGGGATAGAGTCCACGCTAACTGGTATATAGTCCACTCTAATAGGGATATAGTCCACTCTAACAGGGATAGAGTCCACGCTAACAGGGAAAGTTCATTTTAATAGGAATAGAGTCGTCTCAAAAGCTGTGGTTCGATATGTATTGTATAGACCCAATATTTCTGGATTATCATCATATCAGCCCAAACACATCCACAGCTGGACATAGGCCTATTTTTAGATACTGCTGTCATTCCATTAACTTAGATAAAGATATATTTATTTGACTCCACAAGAACTGCACAGACACACACAAACAAGATAAGTAAAATACAAAATTGAGGAGATGTTACATACGTAGATAGATGAGAGATGTATCAGCGAGAAGTGAATTAGTATGTAGGTACAGCAAAGAAAGAAAGAACAAAAAGCTTAGGTATACAGAACAAAAAATAATGCTGATGTGATAACTATGTAACAAGTCGCAACTGTTTAAGTTTAAACAATTTTAACAGGTACGGCAGCTGCGAATGTATTTATACACTGCCATGTTTTCAATTTGACTGAATAGTAAGTGCATGGTAAATTTGATAATTTATTAAACCGCTTTTTGACAAGTACGATGACTACTTTGTACGTAAACTGTGTGCGTCGACTTTTATTTGAAAAGTTCTGAGTAAAATAAAAGTGAAAACTTAGGAGTGTATACATATCTGAGCAGCTGACTGTACCTGACCAATCTTACGTGATTATTTTTCATAATGAAATCCAAACAGTATTTTGAAAGACTGCTCTTTGCAGGAGCGAGCGACCATGGACGATGAGAATCTGAAGAAGAAAGTGGAAGATCTGAAAAACTTATATGAGGACATGAAACTGCTGTCAGCTAAGAGACAGCAACGGCTGCAGCAGAGCTTGAAGTACTTCAAGTAAGTGGCGCCAGCTGTACACCAGCCAAACTCGATTTCAGATGTCTGTAATCACGGCAATTATGTAGGTCACGCTCCGGAGTGGCTTTTAAAAAAAGACTTATAATATTTAACCCTAATTTATTAGACAAAGTTACATAGAAGAGACTCGTTCGAAGTGTGAATCGAGAATGTCGTAATTCTTATAATCTAGGTAAATGAAGGCTCCGCCATTGACGTCACGAACACGAGCCGTCGACACAGCATAACGCGCAAAGTCCATGCAGTATTGAGGTCGCGCAAGTGCAGCAATTCCCGTACATCAGCCTTGCGTAACACGGCACAAAACAAAAACTTTCCACAACAATAACAACAAAAGAAAAAATACGTGTCAAATAAACAAAAAAATATTAAGATGTAGTTTGTTTCGGGTCTGATTGTTTTTCTGTGTTTATCTTCCAATTTGTATTTGTATCTTGTAATTTGTATTTGTATCTATAAATTCCTATTTGTATCTACAAATATTTGTAGATAACTGTGGCTAGATAATGCTTCTTGATGGTTGTGTGATAATTATGTATTTATTTATGTATTCCTGCAGGTTTGTCGAAGAATGCTTGGAGGTGCAGGAGTGGGTCTCGGAACAGATGAGCGTGGCTGCCAGCGAGGAGTACGGACTGGATGTGGAGCACGTGGAGACGTTGCAGCAGGCCTTCGACAACTTCCAGCAGCAGCTGCAAGGTGAGTCTGCTGGACGGTGGCCATAGCGTCCTGTCTCCAGCTGCAACCAGCATCTGTCAGCAGTCTAGAGCAAGCCGTCATCCCACCTAGACACAGGGCGTTACGTTAACTGAGACACTGTCACAAGGACACGTTTACCCTAACCCTGCATAACCCTTACTCGAGGGAAGGGGTGCCGAAGTGCAGGAGAGCGGCGTGCACATGTCCTGCATAAATATAGATTTACTCTACGTTTGTCTCAAAATGTTTAAAAATTAAATCCACCCGTGCGAAGCCGGGATACGCCGCCTTAAATCTCGCCTTTATTACAATGGAGATTGACTAAAATTTTAAATGTAATTGCTTAAAATAACGTAGCGGTTTATAGGCTTTCTATAATACCTAGCTTATCAATTATATAATTCTTTACACAGCCAACGAAGGCCGCATAGAAGCGGTCTGTGAGTCCGGCAACGTGCTTCTAGAAGAGAACACGCCAGAGGCTGATAGAGTGAAACAGAGGATAGACGACATCCGAGGACTGTGGGAGGATTTGAAGGAACTGGCGGGAGCGAGACAAGAGGTCAGTGCGAGAGAGAGAGAGAGTTAAATACATATAAATATTAAGTGTGCCAATCAATCGGCTAAGGTTCAATATTTTAACGGACTTCAGGAGGAGGGTCTATGTGCGGCTGAATGTGGACGTAAACGTTGCTGAAAACTTATTTATTTATTGTCCAGCATTATTTAACATCTTTTCACTAAAATTTTGACGATTATTCGGTAATTTTTAAGCGGTGTATTATGCATACCTACAGTCAGTGTTACAGTACGGCATCACTGTCTGGGCTACAATAATACTAATTCTTCCCTCCAGGCCCTAGCCGGCGCCCGTCAAGTGCACGAGTTCGACCGCCTAGCGGAGGAAACCTGCGCACGACTCTCCGAGAAGGAGCTGGCGTTGGGCGCAGGGCTGAGTGCTGGCGCGAAGCACGCGCGACATGCACATGCGCGCTCGCTGGCCGCGCTGAGGAGCGAGCTAGAGGCGCACGCGCATACACACAACCAACTAGTCAAGGAGGCCGAAAGGTAACGACAGATATAGACAAAACACCTAAACACAGAGTATTTACAAGGTGCCCCGAAACATGTGCACTAAGCCGAAAGTGGGTGATTCTGGAACCCCAGGGGATCAATTCGTAAATAACGGTTTTTTAAATTTATAAAAAAAAATCTAATTTTGGGAAGAATTAGGTTACTGAGGTGGTCCCATAAAAGTGATCCTCGAAGAATTATTATGTGCGCCGTAAAACGTATCTAAAACATCATCACATGATTATTTTCATAATAGGTAACAAATGGTTTCTATGGCAGCGGGCGTCAACACTTCCAAACCTATTTAATTAGCAATAAAATTTGTAGTCTATTTATAGTTTTTTAAAACACGCAAATTATTTCTTCTGCAATTAATTAGCACTGTTAACTTCAAAGAGAGGGCAGAGACAACCCTCCATTTATTATTTACTTTTTAATACTAGTATGAATTATTCCTTCTAGACTTGGCGCAGCCTTCCCGGACGCCCGCGAGCACGTGACCGCTAAACTAGAGGAGGTCTCGGAAGCACTAGCGGCGCTGACGGCGCGCGCGCAGGCCGGCGAGAGACAGCTGGAGTTAGCTGACCAGTTGCAGGCGTACTTTGATGCAAGCCAGGAGTTGCTGTGAGTATCTTATACATTGTGTATTGGTTCTGTCAGTCTTAACGTATGGGATCATGTCTTGGGGTAATTCGTGGAGTCAAAAACTCTGGTGGCACTAAGCCAAGAGTTTGTGCGAGTATCCGGTCCATTGTGCCTTAGTTCAGTTAGTTTTAGTCTATATGATAGTTTTCTCGGGTATTTGCAATAATGTTGATGATTCTTAATAACTGGATGATTCGATGTAAGTGAGATCCCTGTGAAAATCCTTCACACCTTACACTTCTTGCCTTGTCCACATGCAATTATTTTGGTCTTACATAATTAATGTTAATATAATTATACCTTACAGTGCGTGGACCAACGAGACCGTGGCCCGAGTTACCGCTTCAGAGCTAGGCGCTGACGTGGCGGCAGCGGAGCGTCTGGTCGCCAGACACAGGGACATCAAGGCAGAGATACAGGCTAAGGAGGATGACTTTAACACGCTGTATGCTGATGGTAAGTGGATTTCTGATATAAACTTACATACAAGGATCTTTGTTCCTGACTGTATTAGGCACAAATCACACCGGTATGGCAGCGGACGGTAGCAATGCAACGTGGGCAATCGTGCTCTTAAAATTCTGCAATTTTCCGTTGATTTTGCACCAAATTTAAACTCTTAAGTTCATAAGATGAATCGCTTGCAGATTTCTATGTTTGGTCTTACTAAATTAAGACTTCTATTTCGTTAGAATTTTCTGTAATTTTTACCCAGGAAGGAACGTCGAGATGATATGCGATAAGAGAGGTTGCATGTTTGTTCATAAACATTTTCATGTAAAATTAATGCAAATAAATAATTTTCTAGGCGAGAAGCTAGTGAAAGAGAAGCACATAATGTCAGTGGAGATAGAAGAGCGCATGTCGACGCTGCGCGCGCGCAAGGCGCAGCTGGACGCGGCCTGGGAAAACCGGGACAGGTATGTACCTACATAAAGATACGATACGGAATTATTACCTTTAAATATTTCCAACAAGCGGTCCGCCCCGGCTTCGCACGGGTATATTCTATCGTCTATGTTCATCAGGGATAATGTAGGATTCTAATGGTGAAAGAACTTTACAAATCGGTCCAGTAGTTTCGGAGCCTATTCAATTCAAACAAAAAAAATCTTTTCTCTTTATAATTTTAGTGTAAATACCATGTCAATAGAGTAATAAAAACTTGTTGTACACTCATAAAAATATTAATCAGTTCCCGAAAATAGCGATATATATAATTTCAATACTAGAAGTAAGAATAAACTCGCTGTGCCCACAACTACTGATTACTGTAAGATTACTGTATCTTTTAAAGGGCAATGTAAACGCTTCTACACCAAAATTCATAATTCTTTTTTGCACTTATAAAAACCAATTTTTAAACCTTGGAACAAGAGAGGTATTGCAAAGGCGAGCTTAACCCTAAAAAGAGTTCTCTTCCAGCAACCTTATAAACCATAAATATGAAAAGATTATTATTATTTTCATTTTTAATTGTTTTGTTTAATTTGCAGGATATATGCGCAGCACCTGGACGCCCTCGTCTTCAAGCGGGACGCGCTCGCGCTGGAGACTTGGATCACTAACCGGTGAGTCCCGTCGCGATCTTTGATTGTTTGCATTTTCATTGTATAGTGGGAGTGGAAAGCGGGAGCTGACTTTAGAAATCTCGTTGAAAGAAATAGTTCAATAGTTCTTTATTAATAACAAAAAAACCGGCCAAGTGCGAGTCGAACTCGCGCACGAAAGGTTCCGTACCATTATCTATGAAAACGGCAAAAAAAACACGTTTGTTGTATGGGAGCCCCATTAAATATTTATTTTATTCTGTTTTTAGTAGGTATTTGTTGTTATAGCGGCAACAGAAATACATCATCTGTGAATATTTCAACTGTCTAACTATCACGGTCTACTATCACATGAGATACATGAACCGTGATAGTTAGACATATATATAGCCTGGTGACAGACGGACAGCGAAGTCTTGGTAATAGGGTCCCGTTTTTACCCTTTGGGTACGGAACCCTAAAAATGTTACATGTCAGGTCGATAAATCTATGCTAAACAATTCTATAAACTGTAGCTACATAATATCATGTACACAGTAATATGAACATTGGGAAATATATCTTTCAGATAAATAACACCAATATTTAATAAATAGCAATAATAAAATAATAAGGAACTTCGTTCCAATAAGTTAATAACAAAAAATAATTCAATACAATTAATTAGTCAGAAATGAAATAATACAATTAATCTCTGTCTGTCTGTCTGTTACCTTTTTACAAAACGGCTGAACGGATCTTAATGAAATTTGACAGAGATGTAAATGGTATCCCGTTGACAGACAAAGACTACTTGAAAAGCGCTTCCGAAGCCGCAGCTGCTAGTACAGATTATGTTCACAACGTGGTTGAGTTTCACCTAACCCCCTTCTCCCCTCAGAGTGCCGTTAGTAAGAGACGGCGAGTACGGAAACAGCGTGTCGCAAGTGGAACAGCTGATCAACAAGCACCGAGATCTGGAGGAAACTATCGACGCGCAGAAAGAACGCTTCCAAGCACTCAAGAGAATCACCCTGGTATGTACATCATCAGACTGTGGTAGTCCATTGCTGGACATCATGATAAATAAATATTGCTGGACAATTCACACAGCATCATTTAGCCCCAAGCTAAGCAGAGCTTGTGTTACACATAATACAAAACGACACATAGATATTTTTTATTATACATAGAAAACGACCAGAACACCCGGAACTAATATCTGCAGATAGTACAAACATTTGACCCGAGGCGGGAATCGAACCCGTAACCTCCTGCGTTGCAGACCTTCGCCCACCGCCACAGAGGTCGTCAATATTCAGCCGTCGATAATTAGCGACATAGCTTCCTGTCTCCAGCCGCATCTAATATATACCAGCAGAGTAGAGCAAATTGTCAGCCCACCTGGACACAAGACGTTTGACACTACGCGGTTTTTAAATAAAATAAATGTTTGTACGAATAGCTGTTAGCTCGCACAGTTATTTTCAGTCGATGGGCAAATCTCACTGTGTCGCTACTCTCAATCGCAATTTTGTATTGTGCTTGTCTCATATAAGTGTGGTGTGACCTTTAACCCATCACTCGTTTGAACCCAAGTCTGGGGACACATTATATGACAGGCTGTGACTATATGACACAGACAGACAACAGAACTTAATTAAAACGGTTCCGTTCGTGTAATTTGACATTAAAATCCTTAAAACCTAGTATTCCAAATAATCTGATACACAATATTCTTAACAGGTGGAACAAGCGTTCAAAGCACAACAAGATGAAGAAGAGAACGCGAGACGAGACAGCGCAAACAGACTGGAGCAAGAGAGAGCGCAGTTATACAGGAAGAGGGAGATGGAGAGAATTACTGAGGAGAGGAGGAAGGAGGGAGAGAACAATAGAGAGGTAAGAGAGAAGATAGTATAGATAGAGAGAGAGAGCCAATATTTTTATTTTAAGTCTGTCCCGAGAAAATCAGGACGAATACAATAAAATACCGTATTTGAAAAATTAGATCATTATTAACAATAGTTATTTGTTATACAAGAGTGCAAAGTTGGTTTTTAACCGCGTGCTGAATTTTGATGACCGAGCAAGCGAAAGGATTCTAAAATTAGAATCCTGAGCGTAAGCGAGGGAATCTAATTTTAGAATCAAAGGTAGGTGAGGTAAAAAATCTTTGCACTCGAGTGCAACACGTAATTTTTCATCCCACCTCAGCGAGGAAAGAGTATTTTTGCTCTTCGATATCTGAGTGCAAAAGCAGTTTTTATCTGCTAGAGGATAAAGTAAATTGAATTTAGATCATTGTGCGCACGATTATCTAAATTTAGTTTATCCTCTAGCGGATAAAAACGGCTTTTACACTCAGATATCGAAGAGCAAAAATACTCTCCGTGTTATTTTTAGTTTATTTCATAATTATCTCTCTCTCCAGACTCTCCCCCTACAGTCGTCCTCCGACCGTCCAGCCGCGGCGACTTCCGAAGAGACTCTCTCCCCCGCGCCACAGTTCGACCGTCTACCCAAGAACGATGCGCATGCGATGGTCAAACGAGCTGAGAGCATGAGCGTAAGTACATCGTCATGGGTCTACGCTAGTCCACTGCTGGGCAAAGACCTCTAATAAGTACCCACAGCGCGCTGCCTTCAGTCGTCTCCAGCATCTACTAGCAGTCATCCAGAAGTCTGGTTGGCATTCTACAGAAACGGAATAGTAACCAGAAAAAAGCTGTCATGTCAAAAGCAAATGACAGTCGCAGCGAAATACGATCAGCTCTGAAAGTTACCTCTTGGCTATTTGGTGTCCGTAGACAAGAGTTGTCTCTTGGCTATCAAAATTCAAATATCAAAGTGCTTTATTTCCTTTAGACCTTACAGTACTCTTGGACACGACACAAAACTCTGATTACATAAGTAAAACTAGGAAATAAAGTGATCACTTTGATTTTTTGTCCACTTCAATCTTTTTAAGGTAAAGTAAAGAAGTGAACAAGAAACCTTTACCTTGTTAGAATGTTAGTTTTCGAGTTGGAGCAAAACTCGTCCCAAGCTTTTTTATCCTCTAGATAATCTGATATTTTATAGTAGACCTTTTTACAATGGATGTGTTTAACAATTTGTTTGAATTTATTTATTGACAATTTTTGCAACTCACTTGGAGTTTTGTTCTAGAAGCGTATACATTGCCCTTTAAAAGATATCTGGTTTTCGAAGCCAAGAGTTAACTCTTGGCTATCTGGTCTCCGTTGACAGAGTTACCTCTTGGCTATATTGGATGACTGCTGGTAGATGCTGGAGACGACGGAAGACAGCGCGCAGGGGGTACTCATTAGAGGCCAGTAAAAAGAGCTGAGCGTGGATCACGAAACCTTGCTTTTTCTTGAGATTTTGACGCCAAATGACAGCTTAGTTAGGGCTCCGATGACTGGCCGGTATACAAATTAATGAATAAATTTCCGCAGGTGGTGAAGAGTCCCAAACGCGCTCCGTCCTTCACGACCCGTCGTCGTACGCAGAGCTTCCGGCGCCACCGCCGAGGGGACATAGCGGACTTGCCGCCGGTTGAGATCGAAGGTACCTTTAGTCATTTAGTTTATAGTTTAGAGGTAATTGTGTAACCCAATGCTCACCTACTTGTGTTTGTTAAAGTTCACCTTTGTTTTGAGGGTTTCGAGATCGGTTTCGAAACCTTTAAGGTGGAAGCGCACTGCGCGTCAACGGAACTGCGCGGCCGCGGCACTGCCCGTCAAATTAGAACAAATGACGAAAAAAGCCGTGCGTCTTATTTGGTGATTTGTTCTAATTTGACATAAAGTGCCGCGGCCGCGCAGTTCCGCTGTCACTTAGTGCGTTTGCAATCTTATGTCCGTTCAGTAGGACGGACAGAGCTACTGTGATATTCAAGAAAGAAGCATCTTTCTTGAACCTCTCAGTAACTACCGCAGCTGTTATGAAATTTGAAATAATAATAATACATTTCATGCGCCATTCTTGATTAAAAGGAAAAAAAAAGGAAAATTTTCAGTATAAATTGTGATGTTGAGGCAAATGGGGTGTTAAAGGAAATATATTAGTTTAAACGTCATTTGCACCGGCAATGGTCTGGGGCGGGTTATTTAATGAATGACTAATTTTTATACTGTGTATTTAATATTAAGTGCAGTATTTGATATTTATAAAATTAAAATATAAGTAATACCAAAAAATGAATGCAATAAAAAAATAAAAATAAATGTTTAAACATTACAAAACAGGTATTGAAGTTTCTGTTAGTCTCATATATTTTGAAATAATTATGTTGAAAAAAGTCGAAAAATGGTACTACTATTGTATTGGTGGAACCAGTTTCTTCAGAAGTTGTGTAGTTTTCTTGTAAATAAACAAAATCTAGATTTTTGAGCTTACACCGCGCACCGTTCCAAAAACGTATGCTCAGTCCCGCTCCCGTAAACGCGAAAAACAAAATCTCACATTGCGCACTCTTAAATCTGAGTTACGTTTGAGTTTCCCGCCGTTGACGTACATAAATATTTATAGGAAATCATCAAAACCCCGAATACAAAATAAATTCCCCCTCCACAGGTTATCTGGAACGCAAGCAGGAGAGCGGTACAGGCGGTAAGCGCGCCACGGTCCGCTCGTGGCGCGGCTACTACTCTGTGCTGTGCGGACAACTGTTGTGCTTCTTCAAAGATGAAGATGACTTCGCCAACGCCAAGGCCGCCGCGCCGCCCGTCGCCATATTACTGGTGAGAAAGATTACAACCACTTCAACTTCTTATTTCATGGCTCGCTGTCTCCGTGCAGCTACAATTCTGCCAGTGTCAATGTCAAAACATTCAATTTCAACTTCTTTTAAATGGCTTTGCAATTGGTTGATACAATTCTGCCTTTGTCCGTTTTACTCACTCTAAAATTAAACATATTAAAACAAAAAACCTAAACTATTAATAGTACTATTAACTATATGTATATATAACTAATAGTAAGATATTTTTAGACAACAGCCAACTATGTACCTAGTTAGTAAAACTTTAGTAGTAATCTGTGGATAATGCGATTGGTTGTACATTTAGGATCACATTCAAATAAGAACATTATGTAATAAGTCTACATTGTACAACTGTTTATTATCCTGAATAAAGAAAAGAAAATAGTACAAAAAGGTTCTTTAATTTTTATTATGATTGAGTTTTAATACAAAATTGAACGATAAAATTTATATCTTTATTAAATAGAATACCAATGTCAAACGACCTAACACAAGGTCGTTTGACATTGATATTGATTTCATTTTGTAGTTGGCGTCGTTTTGCTTCTACAACGCGGACTAAATTTTGTTAGAACTTATCGGAGAAGGTTTTTTTTTCGCGGAATTGTTAGTAAATATTTTCATCCTTATATTTTGCAATGGATTTCCGCAAATTAACGCCTGAATCTATTGTTTATTGATATTTGTTTCCGCCATTATGACGAATGAGTAATAAATGGTTTATTGAATGATTTACTGAAAAAAAAAAATTGGATGAATGGCCGAGTGTAAAAATACTAAAAACTGAGTAAAAGTTTTTGATCATAGCTACCAACCAGCACAAAAATGTTCTTTTAAAAATGGGCACTCGTAACATTAAGAAGCATTTCATATTAACAGCTTTAACGACGGCCAGCACAAAAGTGTTCTTTTAAATATGAGCTTTAACTCGTAACATTAAGATGCATTTAATATTAACGGCTTTAACGACATCCAGCACAAAAATGTTCTTTTGAATATGGGCTTTAACTCGTAACATTAAGATGCATTTCATATTAACGGCTTTAACGACATCCAGCACAAAAATGTTCTTTTATTTAAATATGGGCTCGTAACATTAAGATGCATTTCGGCTTTAGATGATAGACAGCTCGCAGGCCACTCGTTTGAAGCTTGTGGGAAACCATTTTTTTCAATGTTAAATACATAATATAACGAGTCTAAGTCCATATTTGAATAGGTACACATTTTCGTTCTGCGTTGTAGCGGCGTTGTATTAATGAGATAGAGCCTTAACTCAGTGACTTTGGGTTCAATTTGTCTTCTCAAGGTCCTAAATCATTATGAAAGCTTATTTTTATGTTTTTGTTTAAATATTTAAATATTAAACATACAATAGATTTTCAATTAAATTAAAACATCAAATACTGCACTCAATATTAAAATTAATGTAATAAAATGTGATATTAACTAATATTTACAATTATTTTATTTACTAAATGATATATTTAAATTGTATTTATGTTATTTCGTCTACAGGCCCGCTGTTCCCCGGCCAGCGACTACCGCAAGCGTTCCCATGTGTTCCGTCTCGCTTGCTCCGACGGAGCCGAGTACCTGTTCGCGGTACCTACAGCAGCCCTGTTGCAGGTAATTTACTTATCTCTAGTTGTTTTATATCAAACGTCAAAGTACATTTTCTGAACCTTACAGGACTCTTGAACACGTCACTAAATTCAAATAGGTAACATAAGTAAAGGTTTTGTTATTATCGTGCGTAAGTCCTTGCACTCTGGGTATCTATCTTTAAGAAACTAAATAAATTCCCAAAAAATGTGAAGGAAGGGGCGCTGGTTCGAGTTCCACCGAAATAGATTTAATTTAATAGATTTTTTTTTATAACTTTTGTTTAAAGGCTTGGTTAGGATTTGGACGATAAATAATTTAAGTTGAGAAAACCCCACTTGAAACGGTCCAATCGTTTCAAGAGGAGAAAACCCCACTTGAAACGGTTGGACCGTTTCAAGTGGGGTTTTCTCCTCTTTGTCTTTGTTTTCCAAACGCACTTTAAGTAGTAGTAAAATGTTCCATCTACAATATTCAAGGTACTTTCCCTCCATGTGGCATATCCGTGGGACGCCCTGTATAGTATAGATTAACTCAAATAATTTATGTAAAAGGTATGCAACCCATTGTCATTACTCAGAAATCAGAAGTCTTTTTTTTTAAACGCGCCAAATAATTTGTGTTTCCAGGACTGGGTTGCCAAGATATCGTTCCACGCAGCCCTACCGCCCGCGCTACAGCTGACTCCCTACAGCGCGGAGTCGCCGACAGCCGAGCTGAGGAGGCGGCTCACACAGTGAGTTACATTTCTAGTTTTATATACTAACACTAGCATGGCCCAAGGAGACGCATCCCCCCGCAGCTCCTGGTGGCGCTGGGCAGTGAATGCGTTAACTGATGTGGACCAGATGGATAAAAAATACTTTATTGCACTTAGATATAATATACAAATGAATACGGTATGGACAATGGCGGTCTTATCGCTCAAGAGCGATCCAGACAACCATGAATGAATAGGCTCGCTGGATATCACATGGGGTAATGTTTATGTGCATAAGTATTAACTACATACTACAAATAAAAAAACATTACAAACTACAAATTTGAAAACTTTATTCGGACCTTTGTGTGATGTAAAAAGTGTCTATGTATACCAGTTATCTAGTACCCATAACACAAGCTCTGCTTAGCTTGGGGCTAGATAATGCTGTGTGAATTGTCCAGCATTATTATATATTTGCTATTTATTTTATTCTAAATCGTAACGAAGACATCCGACAAAGAATGAAAGTTATCGACATAGCTCTTAGAATTAGCAAGCTGAACAGTGGGCTCGCCATATCTCGAGAAGAACCGATAACCGCTGGGGTAAACGTGTTCTTGAGTAGAGGCCACGACTCTGTAAACGTAGTGTAGGATGCCCTCCGACCAGGTGGGATGATGATTTGCGAAAGACTGCTGGCTGATGCTGGATGCGTCAAGCTGAAGACATGGCGCTATGGCGCTCATTAGGGGAGACCTAAGAATCCATCATAAAATACTTTTCCCATACCTTTGTTCATAAATATAGCTATGGCCTAAAAATGATTTTCTCTCCCCCAGGAACGCATCCTCTTCATCATCAGAGCCCTCGACCCCGGAGCCGCGGCGCCAGTCAGCGCGCAGCCAAGCGGAGATCCTTGCCGAGCATCGCACCAGTCTGCAGGAACAACGGGGCTCCAGGAATATAGGTATGAAACCTTCGAGACACTGTCAAGTTGGATAACGTTGAATCTATTCACAGCTTTTTGCTTTATAGTGCGTTACTCGCACTTTAAAAAAAAAAACAAAAAAAAAAGTTTTTAAAAGTTTTCGTAGTTGAATTTATTTTTAGGGTTTCTTACCCAAAGGGTAAAAACGGGACCCTATTACTAAGACTTCTCTGTCCGTCTGTCACCAGGCTGTATCTAAGGAACCGTGATAGTTAGACAGTTGAAATTTTCACAGATGATGTATTTCTGTTGCCGCTATAACAAAAAATAAAATACACAGAATAAAATAAATATTCAAGGGCAAAAGACGGCAAAACGGCAAAAAAAATCACGTTTGTTGTATGGGAGCCCCATACAAACAACGTGATTTTTTTATCGTTTTTATAGATAATGGTACGGAACCCTTTGTGCGCGAGTCCGACTCGCACTTGGCCGGTTTTATTTTTAAATAGATAGAGTGATTCAAGAGGAAGGTTTATATTATTAGTACATCAGCATTGCACCAGTGCGAAGCCGGGGCGGGTCGCTAGTATATTATACCTTATTGTTGCAGAATCATCAGTGCTGCCATCTCCGCCGCCACGTCAGCCGCCTCAGGATGATGATGCTGATGTCATACTCAGGTAAATACTATTCTAATGTGAATGTCTCCTTCCACTTGGTGGTGCTAGACAGCGCTTGAGCCGTCATTATTTAGCTAATACAAAATTGACGTATGATAACGATGATCGCGAGATTAGCCTGTTGCAAACCTGTCGCGAGATTCGTTATCGGCCTGCCAGTCTATGTACGTCACCAGTGACGGGTTAAGCATCCATTAATAATATTTTTTATAGAATGCTCAAGATGTCGTAAATTAAAAAAAATTAACCCTTATTTACTTACACCTCCTAATAAAAACGTCTAGTCCGACAACTGCTGGAGTAAACGTGTTCTTCGGCAAATGTAGTATAGGACGCCCTCCGGCCAGGTGGTATGATGACCTGCGACAGACTGCAGGCAGATGCTGGATGCGGCAAGCTAAAGACAGGGCGCTATGACGCTCATTAGGCCTATGTTTAATATGGTCAGTGGATTAATATCGGCGGATGATGATGTTTTTTTTTTACCTTAGATACCTTCAAAGAATGAGTAATGTCCTAATGTCTTAAAATAGTTCGTCCACACTGAAAAGATGGCGCTATTAGTTTGAAATGAAATGACGTGACCAACAGGTTTACATGACACTCTTTTTTTTTCTTTTTTAAAACGCCTCGTTGATCTCAGTAATATTTGAATGTCCACAGAAACAGCTCCGCGGAAAAATCCTGGGGCCGGTCCCGGTTTTCAAACGGAAGGGACATCAACTCTGAGTTCATCAGCTCGCAGCAACAAGGTAACTTGTATGGAATACTTTTCTGGGGCTTAAGATACCTATACACCAGCCAAATTAGATGTAATATAGAAAAAGGGTCCTAATATTGATCCTTGTGGGACGCCTGATTCAATTTTTGAGCCCATAGAGCTTTCTTTACCAATATCTACTGTTTGGACTCTACAAGACAAATAAGATTGCATAAAGTCCAGTGCCTTGTTGCCACTTCCATAGTGTTTCAATTTTCTAATTAATTTAACATGATCTACACGATCAAATGCCTTAGAAAAGTCAGAAAAACCGAGCCCACGTAGCCATAAGTCCATATTTGAATGGTCATATTTGTGTGGTACGTCAGTGTTGTTGGACGTGTGAACGCAAACCTTCAACCCGCTCTCATTCACAATGAAACTGTCAAATAAGTTTTGTTTATGCAATAACAGAATGTACACTAATGTGAAGAGTTCAAAATTCGTTGTGCCGTCATGCAATAATTGTGTTTTGTTTGGCAAAGTGTCGTCCCTTTTCGCAGATATTTATACATTTTTAGTATGTTTTTGTTATTTTATCTGTAACTTGTATGATCAACTTGTTAACTTAGCTGCGCAAGCGCCTCCCCTACCATCCACCGGCCCGCCGAAAGTTCCCGAACGAGCGCCGACACTGCCCGAACGTGGACCGAACCTACCCGAACGCATGTCGACCATCTCCGAACGGGCGCCTGCAATCCCCGATCGCAACCCGAACCTACCTGACCGGGGGCCGAATCTACCCGAGCGAGGGTCGAATCTACCCGAGCGAGGCCCGAACATGCCCGAGCGAGGCCCGAGTCACGATCGGAGCTCTCTCGAGCGGGGATCAAGTCAAGAGAAAGTAATGGGTCTGGTGAACAGCTACCAACAAAGGATGGGTCAAAAAGATGTTAACAGAAATTCTGCTTCGTGGTATGAACGAGGAAACAATAACTACCAGAATGTGGAGACGACGTTCTACTCTACGAGCGAGGCTGGTTAGTTTCCTTAGTGGATGTAGAGCAGTTGGTTTTTGAATGCTGGTTTTAGAAAAGTTTATTTAGTTCGAAAATGGTGTCGATTTCAGATGTCCCAGAAGCAAAACTAATCTGATAGCACTAAAAATTATGCCGTCCTTCTTATTTCGATCGTAGAGAAAGAGACAGCAACATTTTAGTGTTTTCAGTTTAGTTAAGGTTGTTAGTGTTTCGCGGGTTGGCGCGCGATTAAATTTTTTTGTCCTTTTTAATTTTTTCTGCGTTCTCCCGTTGGAGAACGCAGAAAAAATGAATATAACTAGCTAAAAAGTAATTTTTCGCAAATCGTCAACCATTCTCTATGAACTCATGATGAAACCAACTCCGATTCACTGGTATTTTTGTAACATTTGAGAATATACGAAATTTTGTGCTAAAAATCTACATTTTTCCAAATGCTTCCAAAATACAAATGAATCAAAGTTGATTTTATCAGAAGTTCATTGAAAATAGTTTATTATTTGCGGCAAATTACTTTTTCGCTAGTTTTAGTGCTTGTGGAACGCAGAAAAAATTTTAAACCACAAAAAATTTATAACTAGCACCCGCGAGTCCCTCGACGAACCACCATAACTTAGTTTGCCAACAGATCCGGGTTTGATATGCTAGACTGCGTTTCCGTAGTGGCTACCGAATTGGTTTTAGTATGCGGGTTCTGAAACTGTATATTTGCTACAAAACCTATACTCCAGCCATTCTCAATGTGCAATGTTTGTAAACAACTTTAAAAAAAATATGTATTAAATTTTTGGTGTGGTGCTCGTTGAAATATTGTCAGCATTATGCCTTGTAGGTAGGAAAGAGCTCAAATTGTCTAGTGCAAATTAAGACTCAAAATCGACAAGTGATTTGTAGGTTACGTTTGGGGGCAATGTTTACAGACATTGTCTATTCAGTTTGGCCAGAGTATAGTTATATTGCTGTAGATTAGCTACTTAAGGCGTGATTTTGATTATGGAAAACTCTTAAAAAAGCTTTCGTTGTCCGAAAGCTTTTTTAAAGTTCTCCTTTTCATAAATCGGCTACGGCAGAGGTCGATTCAAACCTACGCGGTACTCGCTACCGCCAGCGAAAGCTTAGTAGGTATGCGGCAAGTACAAAATGCGTTAGTGTGAACAGGACTTTAACCGAAAATGTAGCCTTTTAACTAAAGTATTTCGCAGATATATTTTAGCTTTAAAGGGTGTTGGGGTATTCTACTAACACTTCACTTTAGAACAATCACCTTAGTAAGGTAGGATAAGATAAACGCCGGTTTCTAGAACACAGAGTATTCCATAGTCAGTCTTTTATTCAAGTGCTTTTTAGGGTTTCGTACCCAAAGGGTAAAACGGGACCCTATTACTAAGACTCCGCTGTCCGTCTGTCACCAGGCTGTATCTCATGAACCGTGATAGTTAAACAGTAGAAATTTATACAGATGATGTATTTCTGTTGCCGCTATAACAACAAATACTAAAAACGGAATAAGATAAATATTTAATATAATGGACTCGTCTGGGCTCAGTTCATACAATAGGCTACTTGACTACTACTGGAAAATAATTCTAACGTATTGTCTGATAAAAATAATGCAAAGTGTAATTAATATTTCTTCAAGGCCACTCGTATTAGTTATAAAAACTAATTTTAAAATTTGGAATAAAATCATGGAGCGCCAAAACGATAATCTCTGTCATGGCTCCCGTGCTCTGAGGAATGACGTCACACACCACACCTAACAAGAAGAACTCATTGACACTGTAATCTTTAATAGTGTGACGTCACCAGCGAACCAACCAAACGCAGAGCGTTTTCGGTTACGTGATCATTATCAAAATATGTGTAATCTTAATCCCGTTTTTTTTACCTATAATAGGCATATTTTTATTAAAAATCACCTGATTACGCTTTGTTACGTTGTGACTGACTAGGATGAAAACAATTTGGAACTTATTTTTAATGTAGTCAAATAGCCTATTGTTCTAGAAACCGGCTAAAACTTAACTAATTCAGAATTGTATTTTTATTTTAGCACACTGCTTTGTAGTTGGTTTTCTTATTTTTTGCTAAGTAAAAGCTCTGTAGTTCTTTGCATATAAATTCCTTTATTTTGAGACTAAAAAAGGAAGTTATTGTTAATGTATCTTAGAATATCTCTTTCTCCTATATATATACTTACATACCTTCTTATATTTTATTTACTCTGTCACATGCACTCAGGATCGAGTCAGCTGCTATATGTTCTACATCGTGTCAAAGGTTTTTTAAATACCCTTTGTATACTTAGTATAAATTTATCAAATGTATACATACTTTTTACTGTACTTTTTAGTTATGTGTTGTATCTATGTTTTTCTTTATTTGTATACCTACTTACATTATACTTCTTTTATACCTAGTTTAATTAATTTAAACTGTTTTGTTGTATTTATGTTTTCTTCTTGTATGTTTATATGTTTGAAGCTTTGCTTATTGATTTTTTGTGTAATGGGATGCTTGTTTGTTTGTTTTTATATTTAGTTTGATTTTTTCTCTAAGGGTTGGTTTTTCAATCATCAGAAAACTAAATATCGACTTTCTTTGGTTTAATAAATTAATTTTTGATAGAAATTTAAACGAAATAGGCTCAAATGTGACAATTTATTTAAAAAAATGGATGGATTGAAAAGCCAGCCATAAATAAGTAGAAGCTTTGTATGTTTTCTTTTCTTTCTTCTTTGCAGATTTTGGGAACGCCTTTCACTTGTTGCTTATGTTTTTAAAATATTTTGTATGGACAATCTGGCTTATATTCTCGTGAATTTGACTAAACTACCCATATATATAATTTCTTATCCATCAAACATAAAATATTGATCAAAAGCGAGGTTCTTACAAGAACTTCCTCAATGTAGAAAGAAATTCCGTCAATGCCTAGTGAAAAATGCGTTACAACTTGGTTCGTAAACAGAAAAATATTAGAGCCACGTCAAAATTGTATACCTTGCTTAATTATTTTAAGTAATTTTTTGTTGTTGTTAAAAAAACATGCAATTTTATTGTGGAAACCTTGTGATAACTTTCTCTATACCTCACTTATACAAAAAACGTAGTTTAGTTGTCACAACGAGAATAAAGCCCTTACTGAAGCTCCTAGCATAATGAACCTTATATTTTGCAGCGTACGGCTCAAACAGCAGCGGCAGCACACGCCCGGCATCGGTCGCCGGAGGCTCTCCAGCTATGGAACGACCGGCGTCTAGGTATTTTATGAAATTGACGTACTTTTTTGTTCTAAGAACCCAATGATAACGACACAGGCTTGACTTGAACTCGCTACATTTCTTTTCATTAATTTCTACTTAATGGAATGTGTTCTCAATAATTTCTACACCGAGTAGGCCACCTGATAAGTTGAAAATCTTTGGGGCTTTTTGCGGCTCAAGCGCTTTTTGCTACAGAGTACACATTTAAGTTATTCAAAAAGTTTTTCTTCTTGGAAGCTGTTATGTTTGTTAATGTATCCATACTCATGTATACAATAGACTAGATTATTTCTACTGTATACTACCCGTCAAGTATCTATTTGGAAAACTAAATAACGACCGGAAATTAATTGTTAATTGCTATTGTATCATTAGACCATAGCTTAATAGCGTAACTTCTTGGAGATGGTGAAGTGGCTGAATCGGTTGAACTCGTGTTGCCTTAGTTGTCCTCTGTTAACCTACTATTAAGCATGCAGTGTCCACCTATAACTGGTTGTGCAATTAACTATATCTATAAGTTTGTATTTACTATCATGAATTATTGTAACACCCACTGGTAGACGAAATAAAGAAAATAAAAATATACATTAAAAACCAAAATAACCTTACAGCTTACGTCTAAAGGTCCGTTTAAAGATTCTTGTAAAGAAAAAAATCCACTTACCTCAGTGTTTACTTAGATACGTCACGAGCCGTAAGTTCGATTAATTGATATAATCGATTCGTCGCCAAGACGTTCCTCATTGTATGGGATTTAATACAGCGCCTGTACAATGTGGACAAAGAACTATGCAAATACCGTGGCCTAACTCGAGGCTCTGAACAAATCCTTTTGGCTCTACACTCCTTAGTTTTTCTTATACTAATTCCGGCTATATCTCAGTTAATCAAGGTGGATCACGCGAAACAAGACTTCTCCACGCATCTTATAGGTCATAGGTCTTTCTACCAGCTGGTCAATTGATATATTCAGAAGTGTAATCAAATCATTCATACGTTTTTTCGCGCTCATTGGTTACAATTTTGATAATGAAAGAAAACGAACCAATAAGTGACGAAAATAGTATTAGTGACATACAAATACTGTAAATACATCTGAATTGACCAGCAGGATGAGTATAATTTTCCTAAATTGTTTTATTTTTAACAGATCATCTGGGGAATCAGAGCTGTCGGTAAGCAGTGTCACAAAGGACAAAAAGGACAAGAAGGGAGTTTTCGGAGGCCTTTTCAGCCGCAAGAAGAGGCCTCAGAGTCACATGTAGTCACTTAAAACTACAACTGTACAACTGTCAGGACGACTGTTAGACTGCTAGGTCAACGCTTTATGCAAACGGTTATTGGTCGTCAATTTGTCATAATTTAAAATATTGTACGTAAGAAAATGACGTGTTGTCAAAAACATTGTAAAAATGTGCCTTATACATAAGTCGTGCCTTCAATTCTTATGCTTTTGTGATATGTATCTTTTATACATACTTATTTGCTTTTTTATATTTTGTCTCGTTGGAACGTAATATTGTCACAAATAATTGATTGGGACCAATTTTTTTATTAATTTTTAGGATTGTGCAACATTCCTTTTTCATAATAAACTTTGATTTTTAATATAAATGTATTAAATATTAATATTTCCACTGTGCCTTGAGTATAAATAAAACCGTTTTATGTTAAAATATTTTTAAATATTTACTTTATTATGTTAATCATGATTCTTATACAAATATCACTTTTAAGTCATAACGATTTATTATCGATATTATTAATAATATACTTAGCATAATATTTACTAGCATTCCAATGTATGTGACGTTTCTAATTTATCATCACGTTTACTTTTTGCTTATATTTGGGCGTTTTACAAACAAAATATAATACATATAGAAAAATAAAAATAAAAAATAATTTTGATCTTGTTTATTGTACACAACAACCATAGGACGAAACAATGTACAAAATAAACAAACACTGTTTGTGACAATTAGTATAAGAATATCAAGTACGTATAATAGATTGGATTTAAAAAAAAAGATTTCCATGTAAGAGTTCAAAAGTAAAACGCGCAAATATAGACATGGCTCATTTCAGTTAGATAATAGTTTTAATTTAATAAAACAGTATATTCCCTCATTTAATCATTATATTACTAAAAATGTTGATTTTACATATTTTATCGTTGTTTCCTACGTGATGGTGTTTTAGAAAGATGAAGTATTGTTTAAAAGTTTATTTGACCTTAGAATAACATTATTAAATATATCGTACATTGCTTAAAATTAGTATACAATTCTTAAATTTCGTTAATATAAGCAAGTATATGCAATTGGTTCTCTCATGTTACTCATAGACCAATAATAATATTAAGACAATAATTAAGTGATGTTCTTGTGTCAAATAATAATCTAAGCTTCCAACGTATTATGAAATATATTTTAATTATTTAGAAGCACTTTTTCTTTTTCACACCCGCAATTTCGTTCAAAACGGTGCCAATATAACCTTTAAAATGTATATCTCATAGAAGAAGGCTTAGAATGATAGAAGACACAAACGAGGTGTCGCCAAAAATGACGAAAAGGGGGTGTGAAGATTTTTGTATGGCCCTAAAAATTTTTCATATTTCAAAATCGCCGCGCACAATGAAAGTTGTATATTTGGATAGAAGACACCAAAACAAATTAAAAATGTTGGATAACATAAAAAATTATCATCATCTGTGAATATCTCAGAAACCTGACACTTCAGGACGTTATACTATGGAACATTTGTTATTTGTTTTGGTGTCTTCTATCCAAATATATAATTTTTACTGTGCGCGGCGACTTTGAAAAAAAATCAAAATGGCGGCTGATGTTAGGGCCAAAATCTTCAAACCCCTTTGTCATAATTTCTTATTCGTATACGTGCGGTACGAGGGGTTAATATTAATTAATTATCAGCGGAAAATCTCAAAATGCCAAATAGCAGAGGATTCGGAATAGCCGGATTGTAATTAGATCCATACTGTCTTACAACCTGGATCGGTGGTCGTAGAAATATTTGTTCCAAGTTAGCCCTGCGTTGTGCGGCTTGGACGAAATCTGGATTGAACTCTGTTGTTTTTTTATTCTTGACGTAGTACGATATGTCTTGGAATAGATCTTCTGGTAGTCTCGGTTTGGCGACGTTTCTTTCGTAAGTTAATGCTCTTTTGGAACGCTCGCCGGGTATCGAGTCACTTTCTAAAGGTTCGACATCCTTTTCGAAGCTTCGTTTGTAACGAAACAGTTTAGATATTTTTACCTTAGTGTCCTTCGTAGTTTTCGATTTCGAGTTGGCTAATTTTCCAATAAATTCTCTTATTCTCTTCGCTTGGTCTTCATCTTTAACGAAATTCACTCCTTTTTTGTTCCTCACGTATTTACTCAGATCTTGGTACGGGTCTTCTGGTATAATCAACTTTTTGGTATCTCTTTTACGGATTAAATGAGATTTATCTTTCAAATGATTATCAACATCGAAGTTCTCGTAATCTTTGATGAAATTCAAGTTGTCGCCTTCCCAAATTTTGTGTTTGACGAAGTATTTTACTAATGTTGTGGCAGCGTCCGCCATTTTGGTTTTTTCGTCGGCCATTTTAAGATCTTGCACGGAACGTTTTTTGACATGAGTCTGGAAAGGGAAGTAGAACTGCCTTTCTTCTGTGGCTATGAGGACTTCTTGCTCGCTGGTAGCGTGTTCTGTTTTAGGTAGAACTCTTTGTTCTTTGCGATCTGATGATGAAGACTCATCGACTTCACCGGAAGGTGCCGGAAGGTCTGTTGGTTCAGGGACTTCTGTTGGTTCGGGAACTGAAATAAAACGTCAAAAGCGAGTTAGAATCGCGCACCGAGGGTTCCTTATAATTAATTGTAAGATTTTGTTTCTTGTTATATATCATAATTCTAGGTCAACGGGAAGTTGTTTTGGATGCATGTGATTCTAATGGAAATTACAAAAAAATGGGTTTCAACGGCTGTAAATTTTATGACGTAGACTTAGAAGTTTTATTTATATCACGGCTACAAGAGGTTAGGGACCTGAGTATTTTATGTTAATTTCAACTCTATACCTTCACGCGTTCCTATGATGGTTGACAGACGGACAACAAAGTGATCCTTTACGGGTTCCTTTTTTTCTTTTGAGGTACGGAACCCTAAAAAACTTACATTCGAATATAGAACCTCCTCTTTGAGGTCGGTAAAAAGAAGGTAGGTTACTGACCAGGGATAGCGCACCGCACAGTCGCCGGTACATCCGACTTGTTCTGTTTGAGGCAGTTCATCGCCTGCCGCGTCACCTCCGGAGGGATCATCGTTATTGGAGGCGGCGGGGGGGAGCTCGTGGTCCCTGGAAGAAACAGTTACATGTATGGTTCAAGCTTTTTAGGGTTCCGTACCCAAAGGGTAAAACGGGACCCTATTACTAAGACTCCGTTGTCCGTTTGTCCGTCTGTCACCAGGTTGTATCTCATGAACCGTGATAGTTAGACAGTTGAAATTTTCACAGATGACATTTCTGTTGCCGCTATAACAACAAATACTAAAAAACAGAATAAAATAAATATTTAAGGGGGCTCTCATACAACAAACGTGATTTTTCTGCCGTTTTTATAGATACTGGTACGGAAAAAGTATAGCCTAGCCTGTTTCTCCAGGTTCAGATTATGTTTGCAAAGTTTCAGCTCGATCCATTCTGTAGTTTTCGCGTTTAAAATAAAATAAATAAATAAAATGTTTTTATTTCAGACACAGATCCATATCATGTTAAGTAACAACTTATACCTACTATGTTAGTAGGCACAACTTATAGGTATGTAATTGATATTAAATAGGTACATTCAGAAATTTGGCCCTGCAATTCGCACGCTATCGCAGCATCGTTCGAATGCAGTGCCCTAACATTGGACTGTCCCATGTTTACTTTGGCCAAACATCTTTACAACCAACGGCACAACTCTTATACTTACATCTATAGAAAATTAATTAAATCATATCAATTTAATTATTAATTACTTAATTTATTAAGGGATAGGAGTACTCAATTACTAATACTATTTAACGGGTATTTATCGCGTTTAATTACCTATTTTTCCCGACGTTTCGACAGGTTTACACACTGTCGTGGTCACGGGATGACTGGAGTACCTACTGTTAAATAGTATTAATAACTAGCAGCGGTTCACTGTTCACACCTCGCGGTTTCACCCGCGTAGTTCCCGTTCCCGTGGAAATTCCGGGATAAAAAGTAGCCTATGTCCTATTCCAGACTATAATCTATCTCTGTGCCAAATTTCATTCAGATCCGTTCAGCCGTTCTGGCGTGATAAAGGAACAAACATCCATCCATCTATCTATCCATCCATCCATCCATCCATCTAAACTTTCACGTTTATAATATTAGTGAGATTAGGTATGTGTTCAGATCGCGTAAGCTTAATAAAAATATTTACTCAATTACTCACTGATATCATCCTCAACCGGAACCGGATGCGGCTGGTACCCGGTCAGGTGAGACAGCCTGTCCAGGAACCACGCCAGCTTCAGGATGTGTTCGTTTTCTTGCTTGTCCAGCTCGTAAGGATCGTTCTGGAATATCAAAGTCATTATTAATGCGAAACGGACAGTGGTAAGACCTCCCACTCGATGGACCGACGATATTGTAGGCCGTAAAGCTGTGGAACGCACTGCCTGAGTCCATGCGGATGATGATTTGCCCATAAAAACGTACTACCAAAATGATTTGTAATTCGAGCATATTTCCACTGTATCATGTTGTTTCTTGTATTCGAATAGTATATATCTAGGTCCTTGGTTGGTTTTTTTCTTAATAATACACACCTATAATGAAATGTAAGCAAAAATATGCAAAATCGAATTTTGTATATTTTTACGTCTAAAGTGACATGTTTTCGTCCTATTTGTTTTGTATTAAAAACAACAATATCTTACGTTTTGTTTGTTAAGGAACTTAGCTTATATCGTCTAGTTACAGAATAACAACACAATGTCGAAGATTCAACAAGTTTTCAGTCATCATTTTTGGTATTACGGAACATAATAATTCACGAATTGAAGTTGCGAGCAGCTGTCGCCGGATTCTTAAGGAAGCTGGATCTCAACGTATTTTCAAAGCTCGCGTCAAAGATTTCTATTTGACAACAAGATAAAGTTAACAAGATAAAGTTAACAAGATAAAGTTAAAAACTACAACCCGACTACGTGAAAGTTATAAAAGTTTGAAACATTTACATTGACAAAATAGAATGACGTATCGGTCATATTTGATAGGCATAGAGTTGAAAATGAAAATAGGTCGTAGGTATTGTAATTTTTCTCTATGGGGCCTGCAGCCTGCGGCTACCTAAACTTTAATACGCGTTTTGAAGGCTTATTCGGGGTCGGAGCCCTAAATCCTATAGCCTATAACCATCGGGGTATTGAGACGAATCAATCGATACATAATTTGTTGAAATCGAACCAGTAGTTTCAGCGCTACGTGGGAACAAAGAAATCGGCCACATACATACAAACATACAAACATACAAACATAGGGTGCTAACCTCATAACCCTCCCCTGTCGGTAGTCGGGTAAAAACTACAACCCGACTACGTGAAAGTTATAAAAGTTTGAAACATTTACATTGACAAAATAGAATGACGTATCGGTCATATTTGATAGGCATAGAGTTGAAAATGAAAATAGGTCGTAGGTATTGTAATTTTTCTCTATGGGGCCTGCAGCCTGCGGCTACCTAAACTTTAATACGCGTTTTGTAGGCTTATTCGGGGTCGGAGCCCTAAATCCTATAGCCTATAACCATCGGGGTATTGAGACGAATCAATCGATACATAATTTGTTGAAATCGAACCAGTAGTTTCAGCGCTACGTGGGAACAAAGAAATTGGCCACATACATACAAACATACAAATATACAAACATACAAACATAGGGTGCTAACCTCATAACCCTCCCCTGTCGGTAGTCGGGTAAAAACTACAACCCGACTAGGTACGTGAAAGTTATAAAAGTTTGAAACAGTTACATTGACAAAATAGAATGACGTATCGGTCATATTTGATAGGCATAGAGTTGAAAATGAAAATAGGTCGTAGGTATTGTAATTTTTCTCTATGGGGCCTGCAGCCTGCGGCTACCTAAACTTTAATACGCGTTTTGAAGGCTTATTCGGGGTCGGAGCCCTAAATCCTATAGCCTATAACCATCGGGGTATTGAGACGAATCAATCGATACATAATTTGTTGTAATCGAACCAGTAGTTTCAGCGCTACGTGGGAACAAAGAAATCGGCCACATACATACAAACATACAAATATACAAACATACAAACATACAAACATAGGGTGCTAACCTCATAACCCTCCCCTGTTGCCAATTTCTTTGCTCTCATCGGTCTCAAAAATTCTAGAAAAGGTAGTCAATAAAAGACTACTTAGCTTTCTTGATAGATATGATCTATTGTCTAAAAACCAATATGGTTTCCGTCAAAACAAATCCACTGAAGATGCTATCATTGCCGTAGTAGAGACCATATCACTATGCAAGCGGATCGTGGCCAAAGATGTATCGGAGTATTTATAGATCTGGCGAAAGCCTTTGATACGGTCTCGAGACCAATGCTACTCAGGAAGCTGGAAGCTCTAGGAGTGCGCGACGTTGCCCTTGATTGGTTCCAATCCTATATTACTAATCGTCAGTGTTGCCAGATGGAATCTGAAAAAAGCAGTAGAAATTTTGTTAAAAAAGCAGTAGATTGGGGAAAAAAGCAGGTAGATTTTAATATGTTCTAAACTTCGATCAAAAATAAGTAGTTCGCGGCCTCCCCCGTAGATACCTAGAGCCTTACCAAAATGTCACTCAAAATTGTCGTCGTTTTGTTTTGACGCAGACAGTTTGCGCAGAGCCTGACAAGTTTTTTCCATACGGAACAAGAGATTGGTGGAGTCGAATTCATTTTATTTTATTTTGTAAGTAGGTAGGTACCTACCTGAGAATTATATACCTACCTACTCAGTTTATTTTCTATAAGGATTAATTAACAGAATTCAGGTAAAGATAGCGAATCATTTATTGACTATAAATTGGTGTCTCAACAGTAGGTATTTATACAAAAGGGTCATTTCAGACATACAATAATTTAAACTTAAAATACAATTTCAGGCAGGCACTCTAGATTAAAAAAAACTGGTTCCTGTCTGCGGCTTTGCACGAGTTTTTTTTACGGGACAAAAAATAAACGTTTTATAAATTCATACTTCTGGTAGGTAGGTAAGTACCTAGTCTTTCTTTTATTAGAGAGTCTACGCAAATGAAATTTTAGGGCGGGCCAACTAGTTAATTTAAAAATCATCAACTAGTAATATTAAACTTATTTTTATGAAAAATATATTAATACATACTATAAATGAAAAAAAAAATTTAGAAGAAATAGCCTCTCCATTTATCAATTTAGAACAAAATTAATATTTTAACATAGGCAAACCAAACAACAATATTTTATGCTGATTTCACAAGTATAATTATGACTCACATCTCAATATACGGGTAAAAAATATATATAAACTTACTGAAAATAAGAAATTCCATCCTTTTTCAGCACTTTGGACGAGTGATTCTTGCATTTTTTGTACGAGCACTTTCCCATGCTTTTTGTCTGAACGCTAAAATTACACTAGATGAAAAGCTTCCCTAACATGTCAAAATGTTTCTCTTTTGCTACTGAAGGTTTTGGGGTGCGCATTGTGAATCTAAGGGGGGCCGGCAAAGCCGGAAATTTTTGATCGAAGGTTATAAATTAGTACCTATGTATTGTGTATTTTCATGCAAAAAAAACATACAACAAAGCAACTAACCCGTTTTTTTGAAATTTAGGAAGCGTTTTCTTTGCCCACATTCCTAAACTGTGTAGCTTTGTGGAAAGCGAGGCCAGGCGGCCTGTCGGCTGTGCTTTGCTCAGTTCTTTTCAGTCTGATTGAACTTTGATTTGTGGTTTTGGACATATATTATTTAGTGCATAGTAGAGTAATAACTGGATAAACAGTCTCACTCAGTTTGCATTTTGCAAAAGTTTATCGAACGAACGAACGGACGGACCGACCAATCAATCGAAAACAATGAACAGACATACCAAGACAGACAGAAAGAAAGTGAAAGCTGGAAGGAAGAAACGACGGAACATGGAACTCTTCAGTTTAATTCATCTGTTTCAGTTTTATGAAGTTTGTGTCATTGATAACTTGTCACGTGAACTAAAATAAAGACATGGAGTCACTTGCTATTGATGCTCGGAAAAAGCAGGTAGATTTCACAAAAGTTGAGCAAAAAATCAGTAGATCAGTAGACGGTTCAAAAAGCAGGTAGATCTACTGCTAAATCAGTAGATCTGGCAACACTGCTAATCGTTCACAGCGCGTAATTCTCAGCAAAGGTCAAGTGCAGAGTGAACTGTTGTCGGTGGATTTCGGAGTACCACAAGGGAGTGTACTTGGACCAACACTATTTCTGGCCTACATCAACGATCTCTGCGACGCTAATATTGATGGTGCTCGTGTTATCACATTTGCTGATGATACAGCTCTTATCTTCAATGCTGACAGCTGGGAGCGGGTGGTTGATGTTACTCAGAGGGGCCTGGCTAGAGTAGCACACTGGTTGCGAACAAACCTACTTACACTAAACGCCAATAAAACCAAATTTGTAGCATTCAGAATCACAGAGAGGTCAGCTCCTTAAAATACTTTGCACATAAAAATACATAGCTGTGAGAAATTCCCATTCAGTGCTGCTTGCAACTGCACCGAGATTGAACAGGTCCAATGCATAAAATACCTTGGCATCATTTTGGACAACAATTTAGGATGGAAACAGCAAATAGGGGCACTAACAGGCAGAACTCGTAAACTCATGCACATATTCAAGAAACTGAGAGAAATAGACGATCTACATACGATAAGAACTATTTACACAGCCCTATGTCAGTCCATACTATCATATGGAATCGTGGCATGGGGCTCAGCAGCCAAAACTCATCTAATAAACCTAGAAAGGGCACAGAGGGCTATATTAAAAATAGCTTATCGAAAACCTTTCCGATTCTCTACGAAGTCTCTATATCTCGAAACGAAATACCTTACAGTCCGACAGATATTCGTACAAAACACTGTAACTAGATTTCACAGTATAGCAATCGACACACTACGGAAAACCCAAAGATCAGCTAGAACAAGAAGATGGAACACTCCTAAGGTAAAAACCAAATTCGCCCAAAAATCTTTTAGTATCCTAGGACCATATTTGTATCAAAGGGTAGATAACAAACTGAGTGTGTTTGAGTGCACTAAAAACACCTGCAAGAAGAAAACGTACCTGTGGCTTCAAACACTTGATTATGAACAAACCGAATCTCTCCTAAAGACTACGTCTTAATCATGGAACCGAATATACCTAGTGACACAGATAAGAATAACATAACTCATTCATAACCTATTTTTTCTTTTTAATTAATGCACACTAACCTATCAACGTTTCCCATCTTGCCCCGAACCTCGTTTTGCCCCGGTCTCCCTACATACCTACCTACTACCACTAATATCACCTTTACCTTCTATTATTGTTTGGGAATACCTAAACCTTTTTTCACACACTCATCATTCTAATAAGCATAATTTTAGTTTTAAACCAAAACCTTAAACATACTTACATATACATCATTCCCATCAAGTATAGTGCCATAATAAAACAAATTAAACTTTACGACAAAGGAAGTATCCTAGTGTAAAGTTTATAGAACAAACCTCATATCAAATTAAAAAGTAAGTATCTTATTGCAAGTAAGATACCTACATATTAGTAAATGCTTAGATACCTACAGTTAAAACTAGCACCCTACGTCTAATGCAGACGGAATGATATGTGCGTATAAACTTACTTAAGAATTACACTTACCTACTAATTAAGAAACCTACTTAGCTTATAACTAGATTTTTATAAGTAGGTACCTACCTACATTATTTCACTAAAGTATACATAAGTTATAGATAAGAATATTTATAATATAAATAAGAACTTTACGACACAGGAATTATCCTAGTGTAAAGTTTACATGCCTTACATTTATATTAGTACATTTATAAAGTAACCAAAATTAAGTAACTTACAGAACGACATACTGTACTATAATTAGTTAGCTACCTTTGTAATGTGAGCCTAGGTATCTACTCTTATTTTTTATGTATGTCTAAGCTGTCTGTGACCTAAATAAATAATTTGTATTTGTATTTGTATTTGTTGGTAGTCGGGTAAAAAAGTGAATATTGGTACTATATTTTTCTCATTACCCGACTACCAACAGGGGAGGGTTATGAGGTTAGCACCCTATGTTTGTACGTTTGTATGTTTGTATGTATGTGGCCGATTTCTTTGTTCCCACGTAGCGCTGAAACTACTGGTTCGATTTCAACAAATTATGTATCGATTGATTCGTCTCAATACCCCGATGGTTATAGGCTATAGGATTTAGGGCTCCGACCCCGAATAAGCCTTCAAAACGCGTATTAAAGTTTAGGTAGCCGCAGGCTGCAGGCCCCATAGAGAAAAATTACAATACCTACGACCTATTTTAATTTTCAACTCTATGCCTATCAAATATGACCGATACGTCATTCTATTTTGTCAATGTAAATGTTTCAAACTTTTATAACTGTCACGTAGTCGGATTTTAGTTTTTAACTTTATCTTGTTTTTGTTCTTGTTATTTATTTTATTCCGTATTATATTCTCTAGTTTGTAAAGTTTTTTATTTATTGTTATTTTATGTAGGTATTTTTTTTTCTACTTGCATGGGAATATTTATAAATAAATTATTGTATTATATTGTATTAGTTACACCCCTGCCTTTCTTAAATTTTCTAATTTCTATTCATCCAAAGGTTGCCTGGAAGAAATCCCTTCTAAGCGATAAGGCCGCCCATTGTACTTTTACGTTTTTATGTCTATGTTTCTTTTAATCTATTTTGTGGTGTACAATAAAAAGTATTGTCTTGTTTATTGTAGCGGTCGCAGGGAGCCGATGGGTGGAGTCGGCGCAGGACCGCTATTCGTGGGGTCGTATTGGGAAGGCCTATGTCCAGCAGTGGACGTATACGGGCTGATGATAAATTTAGTGTACTTATCCCTCTTCCTTTCACAAGTTTATTAACATAAAATAATATAATTAAATTAAGACTAGTCTACAATTGAAACAACTGAGCTAACTGCAGACTGTTGCAGACAATCTACAAGTAGCTCAACTGATCCATATCAATACCAGTCGCGCGCGTCCCCAAGACGCTAGCTGCATTGCCCCGCTGTATAGCAATACTGATGCGCTGCGCCAGATACTCACCAGCTCTCGGGTCACGCGTCGCTTCGACCAGACGCTCAGAGAATTTTTTACCCGACTACCAACAGGGGAGGGTTATGAGGTTAGCACCCTATGTTTGTATGTATGTGGCCGATTTCTTTGTTCCCACGTAGCGCTGAAACTACTGGTTCGATTTCAACAAATTATGTATCGATTGATTCGTCTCAATACCCCGATGGTTATAGGATTTAGGGCTCCGACCCCGAATAAGCCTTCAAAACGCGTATTAAAGTTTAGGTAGCCGCAGGTTGCAGGCCCCATAGAGAAAAATTACAATACCTACGACCTATTTTCATTTTCAACTCTATGCCTATCAAATATGACCGATACGTCATTCTATTTTGTCAATGTAAATGTTTCAAACATTTATAACTTTCACGTAGTCGGGTTGTAGTTTTTAACTTTATCTTGTTGAAAACCTAGAGTTCCTCTCTCGGTCGCCACTCCAAGCAAATGCGTAGGCTCTGTCGATAAGTTTCTTACCTTCATATGTTTCCTAGAATACGCCAAATCCTGCAGCTCCTCCACAGCCTTAGTCGCGAGCTGAGCGAGCCGTCTCACATGCTCGCTGGCTCGGCTCACCTCCCGGCATATCGTGTCGTTATATATTAAGTTCGTCAGCTCTATGGCAGGACGCCATTCAGTTGAGTTGAAATCGCTTGGGTCGTACCCGGTGGCGTTGATCAGGGTAGTTAGGTTGTATGAAGGGATTGATCCGGTCTAGAAATAATTAAACTGGATGTAAGTTGTTAGCTCAGTGTTTTACGGTGTTACGGGGAGGGCGAAACGAAAGGTAAGCAAATCATTTATGGGAAATTGCGTACGCTTCTATAATAAGCTTCCATCTGAAGCAACTGAGCTCCCTATTCGTAAATTTAAACAGTAGGTACATAAAACTAAATCTTATCAAGAAAGCCTTTTACTCCATAGATGATTATATCAATGATGTTAATGCTTGGCCAGATGTCGCCCAGTTCCGCACCGACAATAGTATTATGGGAGAACAATCTTAAGCTTAGTTTTATATAAATATTGACCTGTATCTAAATCACATTATATTTAGACTTAGATAGGCGAATAACATTGTATTAAATTTTAAGCATTATACACTTACTAGTGGTTTATTTTTCGCTTCTTCCACTAGTGGACAAAAAATTGAAGCGAACAAAATCAATAACATTTTGTTTCTTATTTGATAATAATTACTATTATTAAGCTGTTTATCTATAAAATTGGACTTGTCTAAGTGCTTATTTTGTAAGCCTAAAGCTTCGATCAAAAATAAGGAGTTCGCGGCCTCCCCCGTAGATACCTAGAGCCTTACAAAAATGTCACTCAAAATTGGGTTCGTTTTGTTTTGACGCAGACAGTTTGCGCAGAGCCTGACAAGTTTTTTCCATACGGAACAAGAGATTGGTGGAGTCGAATTCATTTTATTTTATTTTGTAAGTAGGTAGGTACCTACCTGAGAATTATATACCTACCTACTCAGTTTATTTTCTATAAGGATTAATTAACAGAATTCAGGTAAAGATAACGAATCATTTATTGATGAAACTATAAATTGGTGTCTCAACAGTAGGTATTTATACAAAAGGGTCATTTCAGACATACAACAATTTAAACTTAAAATACAATTACAGGATTAAAAAGAACTGGTTCCTGTCTGCGGCTTTGCACGAGTTTTTTTTACGGGAAAAAAATAAACGTTTTATAAATTCATACTTCTGGTAGGTAGGTAAGAACCTAGTCTTTCTTTTATTAGAGAGTCTACGCAAATGAAATTTTAGGGCGGGCCAACTAATTATTTTAAAAATCATCAACTAGTAATATTAAACTTATTTTTATGAAAAATATATTAATACATACTATAAATGAAAAAAAAATTTTAGAAAAAATAGCCTCTCCATTTATCAATTTAGAACAAAATTAATATTTTAACATAGGCAAACCAAACAACAATATTTTATGCTGATTTCACAAGTATAATTATGACTCACATTCACATCTCAATATACGGGTAAAAAATATATATAAACTTACTGAAAATAAGAAATTCCATCCTTTTTCAGCACTTTGGACGAGTGATTCTTGCATTTTTTGTACCCATGCTTTTTGTCTGAACGCTAAAATGACACTAGTTGAAAAGCTTTCCTAACATGTCAAAATGTACCTCTTTTGCTACTGAAGGTTGTGGCGTGCGCATTGTGAATCTAAGGGGGGCCGGCAAAGCCGGACATTTTTGATCGATGGCCTAAAGAAATAAAGTTATTGAATTTTGTTTTTTTTTTAATTTTGGCGTAATGTAAAGTGTTATCACTTATCATTATCAGCGACTCGCTGACAGCGAGCGTTCGTGCAGTCAGTACGGGAAAAGAAGGCGCGAGCAACGAGACGGACTTTTGACGTTTCACGCTCGCTCGATGGTGTATTACGCCCTGTTTGACTAGTTAGGGGTCTTTTTTAATTTTCCAACTTCAAATTTCGTGTTTCGTTTCGAGCAATTTAGTCTAATTGACAGAATTAAGAGTACTAATTTGCACCAAAAAAAGTATTGTTTCAAAGACTAAAAGTTTTTAAGTTTAAAAGAACAAAGAAGACCTACTCTCTCGCTTGACCTGCAGTTTTTGATCTGTCTCCTGAACAGCTCCAGAGAGCGCCGAAGACCTTCCAGGTATTCTCCTCCGTCGTGGATGATGCCCTAGAAATTATAAATAAATCATTACTACTAGAATCTTGTAAGCCCTAATCGGGGTTTTTAAGACGAGAAGATAAACAATACTGGACAATTCACGCAGAGCTTGTGTTATGGGTAGGTACTAGATAACTGATATACATAATACAATACAATACATAGATAGATATGTTTTATTTTACATAGTAAACAACCAGAACACTGAACAAATATTTACATCGTACAAACATTTGTCCCAAGGCCGGAATCGAAACTGCAACCTCCTGCGTCACAGGCGGACTTTCGCCCACCGCGCCACGAGGTCATAAAACGAGATAAAGTTAAAAACTACAACCCGACTACGTGAAAGTTATAAAAGTTTGAAACATTTACATTGACAAAATAGAATGACGTATCGGTCATATTTGATAGGCATAGAGTTGAAAATGAAAATAGGTCGTAGGTAGGTATTGTAGTTTTTCTCTATGGGGCCTGCAGCCTGCGGCTACCTAAACTTTAATACGCGTTTTGAATCCTATAGCCTATAACCATCGGGGTATTGAGACGAATCAATCGATACATAATTTGTTGAAATCGAACCAGTAGTTTCAGCGCTACGTGGGAACAAAGAAATCGGCCACATACATACAAACATATAAACATACAAACATACAAACATACAAACATACAAACATAGGGTGCTAACCTCATAACCCTCCCCTGTTGGTAGTCGGGTAAAAAACGTATCGTAACGTATTTCATAATTCAATAATTAGGTTGAGATCTCAGGAACCCGGCGTTCTATTGAAATGACTTATATTATGATTCGTAAGTAATTACTAATTACTTGAACCAGTTTCTCCATAAGTTGTGTAATTCTCTTGTAAATAAGCAAAAACTGGAGTTTCTCGCTTACACCGTTCCAAAAACGTATGCTCTGTCCCGCTCATATAAATGCGAAATCCTATATCTATCCTTTTCACAAAATGGCGCGTATAGCGTCCTATTCAGTTAAGTTTTAAAAAAGCCTCTAAAGAACGAATATTGATTTATATTACAACAAAGATTTTTTGATTTAAAATTTCTGATTTTAAAAATAGTTTATACATGTTTTATGATACAACAAATTGATAAATTTATTACGAAAATTACAATTACACAATAAAACAATTACTTACAACTAGTACCTATTTATATAATATAAACATATCTACTTAATAAGTATGTCCTAAAAATCTCAGCCGTCACTAGAAGGCAGAGTGCCTACCCAGAATGCTAGCAGTAATTCGTTGACCTAAATATAAGCCAGCACCTGTGGACTCCATAAGAATTTTGTAAGATCTTTATACATTGCATGTGCCCCAGGACCCCAAGGACCTAGGGTTTCCACCCCAAACGGCTCAAATAGGTATCCTTGGTCAAGATTAGCGTATTTCCGCCGTTTGAGAGACTCCGCTGATGTTGCTGCGGAGCCGGCTCTTACTGATGTCCTTACAAGATGAGAAGCTGCTAGGGTAAGTAGGTATCTACACACGTGGCATCCCAAACTAAAGGCCGACCTATCTTAACCTTAGCTTAAGCTAAGCTCAGGCGCAGCGTTGTCACTCATTGGTCGATGATGGCTGCGCGTGATTGGCGGAGCGCTTGTGTGCGGTGACGGTGACACCGCTGTATTTGTGTGCTAACTGTCTAGCTTACCGTGTCTACAAATTATTTTTATTGCTATTTTTAGAGAACCCTAGTGTCTAGTTAAACCTATCTTAGGATTTAAGACACTATGAACCAAAAATGAAAATTGAAGATAACATTATTATCTATTATTTGATTATTTATTGACAGAAAGATATGTAATCTTTCTGTCAATAAATAATATCTATCTTCAAAGAATCAGTGTGTTTTGAAATACCTTCTTCTCGATGTAAGCTGGGTAGCCGTATTCTCTAGCATAAGGATCATGCTCTTCATGGGATTCTTCCTCATGGTGCTTGCTGTTACTATCGTATCTGTTATTCAGGAAAACTTCATTCTTCTTCTCATAATCTCGGTCGACATTTTCTCGTTTATTCTCCAGGTGATCGTTTTTCTCGAACAAATATTTACGTGCTTCCGGCAAATCTATTGTCCAAGATGCCGCTTCGAGCGCCAAAAATAAAATACCGAGTGAAATCCGCGCGGAAAACATTTTGGTGAGAGTTCAAAACTTTCGTAGGTAACCCTGGTGTTCACTTTTTTTGGCAATAGATTTTTTCTATTCTGCCATATTTTTCGGCAATATTTTTTATCCTGCCATGAAAATTTATTTGGTAAAACAATTTTTGCGTAGTAATTGAGTTATTTTGGTGATTTATTGTTTCTTAATTACAATTTTATTAAATTAATGTGTGTAAAACATGGATTGTATCAAAACACTGACGTTGAGAAACAGAAAACAAAAGGATGGTGAGTATTAGCGTTTTTTACGTAATTATTCGTTTCCCGCGTTCGTCGAGGCCGATTGAGTAAGTAATAATGCTGCCAACTTAGTTTTGAGAAGTGGCCGAATTTAAAACCATCATTAATTAGGAAAGTTGATATAGGTACCTAGGTAACCTACATATTTTTTAACTAAACTACTGATTTCATTACTTCACGTGAAATGATAATTTGTAACAATGTCCAAAAGTGATTAGTGAATGATTTTCAGATAATAGAAAATTGCTGTGTATAAGACTTTACAATGAATCTAAATATTTTTGTTAGGTACTCTTTTTGTATTTTTTCTTGTATTAGATATTCAGAGTACCTACTCTGAATAACTTCGTTTATAAGTTGCCTGTAAACTAAAAAAGAACCTACCAAGATATTGTTGCTTTTACAATTATAGAAAAACTAGCAGCGCTTTGCGGTTTCACCCGCGTAGTTCCCGTTCCCGTGGGAATTCCGGGATAAAAAGTAGCCTATGTTCTATTCCAGACTATAATCTATCTCCGTGCCAAATTTCATCCCGATCCGTTGAGCCGTTCTGGCGTGATAAAGGAACAAACATCCATCCATCTATCCATCCATCTAAACTTTCACGTTTATAATATTAGTGAGATATTTAAGTGACAAGATCTAATAAATTTACTACCTGTGTGATTTTTCCAAGCCGATTTTTAACTAGGGCGCCTGGTCAGACGTTTTATTTAACTGAAACTTGGAGGGCTTCAATCATTCATTAGGGTGTTGGTTTTCTACCCTTTTGCCTTGCGTAGGTACTCAAGTTTGTTGCTGGGTGTAACGGTAATGGTAGTTAATGGCTCTCCTCACGACGCTCGATTTCAAAGGCGTCTACAAGATGGTGGATGAGGAATACCGTCCTGGAGTCCTAAATAGAAGATGCGCTTCGTCACTCTCCTCTTCGACACGCGATACATGTGTCCCCACCACCGCAGCTGTCGCCTCATTAGGTACACCTCCATGCCTACGTCGTCGTCGTTTCCGCGCCTCTGAACATTGATGTGCCTTACGTGGTACTTGTGCATGGCGTGATTGACGCTCGTTACAAAATTGCTGAATCTATCAAAAAACTTCAACCATGGCAACACTCTCCAAACTAAGCGTGCTAACTTAGAAAATATTCTACTAATCTATCAAGAGCACTGACTATGTTGTCTTATTATACATGTACCTTTAGTTCCAACAACAAATCTGTAAAACTGACAGAAAAGGAACTACATATATTTTATTCTTATCTACACTAATATTATAAAGACCTGCGACGGAGACGACATGAGGTTGCGGGTTCGATTCCCGCCTCGGGACAAATGTATGTACGATCTGCAAACATTTGATCAGGGAGTTCTGGTCGTTTTCTATGTATAGTAAAAAATATCTATCTATGTATTGTATTGTATTATGTATATCAGTTAACCGGTACCCATAACGCAAGCTCCGCTTAGCTTGGGTCTAGATAATACTGTGTGAATTGTCCAGCATTATTTATTTATTACAAAGAGCAATGATTTATATTTTTGTATGTAACGAATAAACTTAATACTACTGGAACGATTTCAAAAATTCTTTACCGTTAGAAAGCTACATTATCACTGAGTAACATAGGCTATAGAACATACCCGTGCGAAGCCGGGGCGGACCGCTAGTCATACATATTTCGGTTAATTCAGGGCAGAGCTGTTTTTAAGTTGAGTTTCAAATAAAACCTCTCTAACGAACGATTATTGAATTGCGGGGGGTACCCATTACCAATACCAAAATTAAGAATTAAGACCGGGGGGTTATGCACTATGACCAAAGAGATTCGAGACGAGACTGGCGTCTTCACAAACGTGTTTGTGATGATGCGCTGAACCTGCAGTTCACGTATTGTCAGTAAATTACCAATAACCCTGTATAGTAAGTAAGTAAATTATTTATTTGTCACATAAAACACACACATACAATTGGCTTTAACAAATCATTTTTTTTACATAATTTAAATATAAAAGGTAGGTAAAGAAAAGGATGTAGAGGCATTTCTTAACCGGATAATCGGGCTTAACACATAGAACCTACAATACAAAGCACAATACAATACAAATCAACTTCTCATAGACTCAGACACATGTCTAAAAAGCAACCGCAAGTAATTGGTCCAAAACTTTTCAACAAACTTCCATTGTGTATTAGACTAATAACCTGCGAAAAATCATTTTTAAATAATGTAAAACTTCTTTTGCTACATAAAACTATATACACTGTAAGCGAATTCCTAGAAAATGACTATAGAGAATTTGTAATTCCTCAAAGACGAACCTTTCCTGATCTCTATATGCCTAATTCGATAAAATTTGTACCCAATTTTACTTGACGAGAAACTGATAACACCTAACTAGTTTAATAGATTTAACTATTGTTATTGTGTATTTCTTTTTCAATAAATATTTTCATTTCATTTCATTTCATATACGCGTGTGTAGCAGTGGCAAATGGGTAATAGCTCAGTGATAATATTGCTCTATGAGCAAACACTGATTGTCAGCTATCACCTTCAGGGTGACGAGGCAAGGCGAGCCAGCAATACACGTCTGTCAGTCTACCTATTGCCTACAACTATACCAAAAGTTAAATTTACAGTAATCGATTGAGTACACTACATACAAATACCTATAAGTACCTAATTAAGTAGTATGGATTAATCAGTCTGCCTGTGACCATGGAAGCTGAAAAGCCTCCGAAACGTCAGGTTATAAACAAAATGTAAAAAATATACGCGATCAATCCGGTTAAAACGGCGTCATTTCCGCTACAGATTAGTGCAGAGTTAGTATGACCTTTCATTACATTTTATTCAAACTTGAAATGTACAATAACACTTATGAGTAAATAATAAAGAAAATCTATTAACAGCACAAACGAAAATTAAAAGTAAGGAATGAATTGTATGGCGTGATCGGACAGCACTAATTCGTTATTTTGTTTCTTATCCTGACCGATCACGATATCGGAGCACCTTCCGTGATCCGTCAGGATATGATCGGTTTTTGCGTGATCCGTCAGGACATACCCGCATTACAGGCAGTCTCTCACTTCACAGATAATTCGGCAGCACTGTACTTTTAACTAATTAATTATGTATGTAGTACTTACTGTTAATATGCGTGTTTACAAGCTGTGGCGGCGTAGTGGGGGCTTGTACAACTTTCGATTTGAAGGTCAAGTGTTTTTAGTGTTAGAATGGAAAAGTAAAGGTGACATGACATGGTTTATAACGGACTCTTCAAAAAAAGCAGGAGGATCAAATTAGATAAGTCTACATGTACGTCTAGTCTGATACTAACAACAAAGGAAAGGCCAACGGTTGGTTGCATAGTTAACTTAAAAAAATATATAACACTGAAATATTACACTGAGCCAAGGCCTTTTTGACATACTGCAGCGCACATAGACCCCTTCGTGCGCGAGTCTGACTCGCACTTGGCCGGTTTTTTTACTAAACATAATCATCGTTAAATGAGAGCGGAAATTCATTTCCGCGATTAAAATGTAGTTTCCAAATGAATTGAGATGTAGTAAGTAGTAACTATTATGTATGCACTACCTAATCTGTGGTATAAGATTTCTTTATTAACAAAGAAAATTACAATCAAACAATAGAATTAAATTAAAACTACTATTTACAATTGCAACAATTGAGCTAACTGCAGACTGTTGCAAACAATCTACAAGTAGCTCAACTGATCCATATCAATACCTGCCTTTATTAATGTAAAAAATGAGATTAAAATTACACATTTTTTGATACATGATCACGTGACCGAAAACGCTGTGTTTGGTTGCATTGCATCGCAAGTGACGTCACACTTTTACAGATTACAGTGTCAATGAGTTCTTGTTAGGTGTGGTATGGCGGAGTGACGTCATAGCTTGGAAAACGGGAGCCATGACAGATATTATCGTTTTGGCACGACATTATTTTATTCACACTTTAAAATTAGTTTTTATAACTAATACGACTGGCCTTGAAGAAATATTAATTACATTTTGCATTATTTTTATCAGACAATACGTTAGAATTATTTCCCAGTAGTCAAGTAGCCTATTATGGAGTTCCACAAGGGAGCGTCCTTGGCCCATTCCTCCTACAAACATACAGAGATATATTTTTAAGCTTACGCGCTCTGAACACATCATTGTAAATACTATATTCATCCCCATATCTCGGAAAAAGTATTTTTGCTCTTCGATATCTGAGTGTAATAGCCGCTTTTATCCGCTAGAGGATAAATAAAAAGTTAATTGAATTTAGAAAACCGTGCGCACGATTATCTAAATTCAATTTACTTCATCCTCTAGCGAATAAATAAAAAGTAAATTGAATTGAGAACATCAACCGCGACGAACCACTGGCGCTTTGTTTACAAATATTCCACATCGACTTTGGCTAGTGTATAGCTAAAACCCGAGCAAAAAAGCTAGCAGAAGATTTGTTAATAAACAAGGCAATATTTAGCCACGGGCGCTGAGATGTAATTTACCTACTTATTATCAGAGACCATAACCTCAAGAGCCGTAACCTGTTTCGGGGTCATCGATCGGGATGCCAGCTTAGGTAATTACCCGAGTTGTAGGGTAAAATTAACAATTTTACCCTACAACTCGGAATAGTAAAAAATGTACGGATATTTTACTATTATTTATCAGGCCATCTTACATAACTCTCAAAAAATTATCTGAGCGTCTGGTCGAAGCGACGCGTGACCCGAGAGCTGGTGAGTATCTGGCGCAGCGCATCAGCATTGCCATACAGCGGGGCAATGCAGCTAGCGTCTTGGGTACGCGCGCGACTGGTATTGATATGGATCAGTTGAGCTACCTGTAGATTTTTTGCAACAGTCTGCATTTAGCTTAATTGTTTCAATTGTAAATACTAGTCTTTTTAATAAAGACTTGTACTATCTCTTGTACCATATATTCCTTAACACTTTTATTGTCGCTTCGATATGTAAACTAAATTAAAGAAGCGAAGAAAAAACCTTTCATGCTGTGATTTTGTCCAGTATTCATTATTTATTTAGCCTGTTAGTTGTTATTTTTCGAGATGGAAAAAAACCCGTCCCAAGCTTTTTAATCCTCTGGATAACCTGATATTTTGTAGTAGGTAACTAAGCCTTTTTGCAGAAAAAGTACCTACTGATAATTTTTGCAACTCACTTGGAGTTTAGTTGTAGAGAGATGTCATATATGTACCTACATTAATATTTTTACATATTCAATCAATGTACCATCTTTATTACAAACAAGGTCCACTTTATTCTTAATTGACTTAACAATTAAATTAATGACGTCACAAAAACCCAGAAAATGCTATTAGGTGTTTGTGTATGTACAGTCAAATAGAAAAATATATCGTCAAACAAGGACAACAAGTAAATAAAATTCGACACAGACTACACTAAATAATGAGGGCTAACGCACTATAACCACAAAAACATTACAATAAAACAAGAAGTTTAATTGAATTATTTTAAAATAACAAACTTTTTAAGTTTAACTTTTTTTTTAAATAAAAAAAGTCATGCATTGCATTTTTAATAAACTTATTTCTACACTAGCTGCTGCTCGCGGCTTTGCACGCGTTGTTTAGGGTTAGTTCTATCCCATGGGAACTTATTTATGGGATAAAAAGTAGCCTATGTTACTCTCCATCCTTTCAACTAACTCCATGCCAAAAATCAAGCCGATTGGTTGCTTAGTTAGGGCGTGAAGGAAGGACAAACAAACAAAAAAATAAACAAACAAACACACATTATAATGTATAATATAGATGATTTCTTCCGGTCGTAGTAGTATTTCGAACCGGATGAAAAGTAAATTTAGTATTCTATCATTGGCGCTTTTTCCCCCATTTTCTAAAGGACTCTCATTCGGAATAGTAATATTACCATTCCACCTTTTCGCACTTGACTAAAGTTTTTTTGTATTACCTAAAGGCAATTTGAGTAATTTTATAATTTGAAAGAATTTTATAGCTTTTATCATGCAAAAAAGGGTAAAAACTCACACATATCAACACACTGAATAAAATTATCAAAAACGGGACTTTTTTCTGTCAATACCAGTTTTTGTACGTGTCTGTACTTTAGGTATTTATGTATAAGGAAAACTGGTATCAAAACATGGCACACCAGTACGCTTTAGGATTCCCCTTTAGACGGATTTGTCAAAACAACATGGATTTAAGTGTTTTTTAAACAAAACTACCTATACAAAGTGATTTTTAGTAAATTTAAGTGTTATTTTCGTGTCAAAACATATAAAAAAACAGTTATGAAGTTGTAGCACTGATTTTTGTGTTTTTCTAGTTAGTTTTGTGCCAAAAACTGTGAATATTGTTTAAATTAAGTGTTGTCTGCTCAATTTTTAACTAGTCAGTGTTTTTTTAAAGACTGATTTTATAGATAAGTCTAAAAATGATTGTGTTGTTTATATTTACACTTTTTGGTAAGTGTTCTCTTTTTAATAGAATACCTACTTAGTTATAAACAAATACCTAGACAGATATTAAACTATTGAACGAAATATCAGGTTTGTGAAGTGGGTAAGAGCGTTTTCCCACGAAGTACGACAGCACACGACAAAATTTGGTAACGACTCCGGGCATCATACTTTTCAATGAACCTGTCGTGCTGTGCGGTGTCGTTGCGTGTGTAAACGGTTCATAGAAACGTATGACGCCCGGAGTCGTCACCGCATTTTATCGTGCCTCGTGGGGAAACGCCGTAAGTCGGTAAGTTTATTATTGTTTATTATGTTAGGAATTCGCGTATTTAATCCAGAATACAAGTTTTAAATTTCTAAATACAACAATACATGTAAAGCCAATAGAGCACGATCATTTCTCACAGAAAATGTATTAATTTTTGCTAAGTAAGTAATTTGTACTCAAGTATGTTATTAATAGGTGGGTGGTTCATTAAATAAATTATGTAAAATTTAAACGAGCGAATATATAAATGGATGTTTTTCGTGCCTAAGATAAACCTAAACGGAAGTTAGAATGATTCACTTATTTTGCTGTAAAATGTACCAGGAAAAACCCGTAAGTTCCTGTTGCTTTGTAAAAACCTGAAACGTCTTTGGGAGATGAAGTATACTAATAAAAATTATGTTAATTTTCTCTCATAAATATTTTTAATGTACCTAGTTAACCTACGTCAAAGATCTAGCAAAACTCCTAATAGAGTCCACAGGTGATCGGAATGCTGGCTTTTATTTCGGTCAACGAATTAGCATTGCCATTCAACGTGGCAATGCTGCCAGCATTCTGGGCACTTTGCCTTCTGGTGACGGTTTAGATTTTTAGAAAATAGATTTAAGTGTAAATATTAGTTGTAATTATTATTGTATTTTCTTTAGTAATAAAAGTACCTACGTGGTAGGTGCTTGCTTAGATTAAATAGTTCTATTGGTGGGTGAATAATAACATAGGTAGGTCTTTCATCGCCCATGTCACATACGGCGTGCCCCTTCGGGTAGGTATACCGTATATACCACAAATCCACAATACCGTTTTGATTCGTAGGTTATTACTAATTCTTTGGTTCCTTCAGACAGTTTTTTCATAAGTTGTGTAGTTTTCTTGTAAATAAGCAAAAGCTCCAATTTCGCACTTGCGCCTTTTTGTCTTATTGTTATTTTTTTGTTTATTATTGGGCCCCCCCAATCAAATGTCGACCCAAATCTCACGATACCAAGGGGTTCGAAATTGCCAAAATTGCCTCACGTAATTAATGGATACCTCCTAAACTAATAAGGAGTTATAGATGGCGACGAAGAAAGTTGGGTGGGCTTTTACAATTTGTTTGGAGTTGACCAGCAGTGATGATGATGACCTAGTGATCCGCTCGCTCAGTCAGTATACAATAACAGAAACGAGGAAAGACACAGAAACCTCATTCTGTGACGTCGAATACATAACGGGTTCTTAGAAAAACAAAAACATAACTGGGGATTTTCTACCAATGTCGATATTTTTTACTTTTTTTCCAATTGAATTGATCACAACACGTCGTCGGTTTGTCTATTGTCAGACGGTTCCATAGACACAAAGTGTGCGAAGCCGCAGGTAGAAACTAGTAACATATAAATAATATATTTTTATGGTAATAAATAAATAAATAATGCTGGACAATTCAGACAGCATTATCCAGCCCCAAGCTAAGCAGAGCTTGTGTTATGGGTACTAGATAACTGATATACATAATACAATACAATACTATTTTTAGTAGTAGTTTTATGATACTTAAAAAACGACCAGAACACCCGGAACTAACATCTGCAAATCGTTCTAACATTTTTCCTGAGAGAATCGAACCCACAACCTTCTACGTCGTCCATCGCGCCACATAGGGCGTCAAATAATAGATTGTTTGCAACAGTCTGCAGTTAGCTTAACCTCTCTGAAACCGTAATTGGGGATCGAAAAAAACTTCTAAAACCCGCGCGTTTTTTAGCTCGTGACGGCCGCCGCGCCGCACAGTGGATCGAAAAAGCCCCTTTCATAGACATAGAACTTTTTTTTTAGATTTTCATGGGTTTCTCCATACATATTTTAGTTAGAAAGTTTTTCACAACGTCAAAATCACGATAGTTGTCTAAATATGATATATTTTGGGCTCTTATAAAGGTTTTGTGTTGGTTTCCAACAAGAAAAAGTATGTTTACAAAAAAAAGTTCTATGTCTATGGAAGGGGGCTTTTTCGATCCACTGTGCGGCGGGGTGTCTTGGGGAGCCAGTGGGTTTGGGCGATTCTTAGATAAAGGAGGTTCATTTTTAGATTTTGGTAGTTGTCCTGCCAATTAGATATATTTTATAGAATTAGGAAGTTAGGTAGGTGTAGATTAATTGTTACAAAAAATATATGGGGCTAACGTCCATCCATATGAGTACCGACTACCGAAGATAAGCAACGTCGGGCGAGGTACCCATCCAAGTACAGGATGGGTGACCGCGTCATGTTGACTTTTTACTTCTTTCAATCGACCAAAAAAAAACCGTTTACTTATTCGGGTTTCTTTGGCAAAAGTTTTTAACGATGGGGAACTCTCCGTGTGGGGTGACTCGTACTTGCCAGTTTTCTTTCTTCTGTGGAAAACGCCTCAAGAGGGATAGCATTTGTTACAAACTTACCTGCACGGTTGAAATTGGCTAAATCTGTCACTAAGCGCATGGAGTTAATTTTTTTTACCCGACTACCGACAGGGGAGGGTTATGAGGTTAGCACCCTATGTTTGTATGTTTGTATGTTTGTATATTTGTATGTTTGTATGTTTGTATGTTTGTATGTTTGTATGTATGTGGCCGATTTCTTTGTTCCCACGTAGCGCTGAAACTACTGGTTCGATTTCAACAAATTATGTATCGATTGATTCGTCTCAATACCCCGATGGTTATAGGCTATAGGATTTAGGGCTCCGACCCCGAATAAGCCTTCAAAACGCGTATTAAAGTTTAGGTAGCAGCAGGCTGCAGGCCCCATAGAGAAAAATTACAATACCTACGACCTATTTTCATTTTCAACTCTATGCCTATCAAATATGACCGATACGTCATTCTATTTTGTCAATGTAAATGTTTCAAACTTTTATAACTTTCACGTAGTCGGGTTGTAGTTTTTAACTTTATCTTGTTAACTGACAGGAATTATTATAATTATTATTCAATGAATTAGGCTTACTTAAACATTGTCGGTATTTATTTCGGTTCTGTACCTATCTGACGACGACTGTACAAGTCACGTCTTTCGAGAGTGGTCCCAATTGCCGGAAGAAAAATAATAAACTTAAATCTATCCGGCGAATGGGACCGCGGTCCCAATACCTAGCGGTCCCAGTTGACGGAAGCCTCACTATACTTCGGCTTCCTCTTTTCGGCCTTGTTGATAAGAACCTAGGTTCAAATAGGTACTGCGACAACAAAGAGTTTTGCTATTATTATATCCTTTCCTTTGCCATTGTGCCAACACGCCACTGTCAAGGGTAAGGCTATATTACTAGAAGAGGTAACTTTAAAAGCAATTTATTGTTTCAAAGTTTGTTCTGCACGCACTGTAATATTTAAGGTTCCGTACCCAAAGGGTAAAAACGGGACCCTATTACTAAGACTTCGCTGTCCGTCTGCCACCAGGTTGTATCTCATGAACCGTGATAGTTAGACAGTTGAAATTGTCACAGATGATGTATTTCTATTGCCGCTATAACAACAAATACTAAAAAACAGAACAAAATAAGTATTTAAGGCTCCCATACAACAAACGTGTTTTTTTTGCCGTTTTATAGATAATGGTACGGAACCCTTCGTGCGCGAGTCTGAGTAGCACTTGGCCGGTTTTATTTGTTTATTTAATTGTTTGTCTTGTTTTTCAGTTGCAACTCCTGCGTTTTCTGCGATAGCAAAAGACACTGCCTATTCCTGCAGGTGAGAATAAAAAAATCGTAGAAGGAAGTAGTATCTACGGGTATATTATATCGTCTACATAAAATATGTTCATCTACATACACTACTATTATAAAGAGGAACGATTTGTATTTTTACCCGACTACCAACAGGGGAGGGTTATGAGGTTAGCACCCTATGTTTGTATGTTTGTATGTTTGTATATTTGTATATTTGTATGTTTGTATGTTTGTATGTATGTGGCCGATTTCTTTGTTCCCACGTAGCGCTGAAACTACTGGTTCGATTTCAACTAATTATGTATCGATTGATTCGTCTCAATACCCCGATGGTTATAGGCTATAGGATTTAGGGCTCCGACCCCGAATAAGCCTTCAAAACGCGTATTAAAGTTTAGGTAGCCGCAGGCTGCAGGCCCCATAGAGAAAAATTACAATACCTACGACCTATTTTCATTTTCAACTCTATGCCTATCAAATATGACCGATACGTCATTCTATTTTGTCAATGTAAATGTTTCAAACTTTTATAACTTTCACGTAGTCGGGTTGTAGTTTTAAACTTTATCTTGTTGTATGTAACAAACAAACTTAAAAACTACTGGACCGATTTCAAAATTTTTTTTGTGGCTAGAAATTCACATTATCACTAAGTAATAGGTCATAGGCTATAGAATATACCCGTGCGAAACCGGGGCGGACCGCTAGTCAGGGATAATGTAGGATTCTAATGGTGAAAGAATTTTTGAAATTGGTCCAGTAGTTTCGGAGCCTGTTCAAACAAACAAACAAACAAATCTATCCTCTTTATAATAAACTCGCGGCCCGCCCCGCGTTCGCACGGGTAGATAGAAGTAATTAACAAAAAAAAAGCTGTAAATGTGTAACACACTCTTGGCAGACTTTCCATGCTTACTCAATCAAGTTTGCTTTTGACAAAATAAACAATCAAAATCATCCGTTTGGGAGCTATGATGCCGCAACAACCCACAGATAGATACACACACAGACGCATAGATCCACCCCACCGTCAAACTTCTACAACCCTTTATGTGTCGCGGCCGAATAAAAAAAATTGTATACTTTAGCGCTGGCCATATCTCGGGAAGAGCCGACAACCGCTGGAGTAAACGTGTTCTTGAGTGGAGACCGCGACTCAGGAAACGTAATGTAGGACGCCCTCAGACCAGGTGGGATGACGATTTGCCTTGATTTGACGATTTGACTGCTAGCAGATGCTTGATGCGGCAAGCTGAAGACAGGGCGCTATGGCGCTCATAAAGGGAGGCCTATGTCCAGCCGTGGACTATATTGCCAAGATAAGACTTGATATAACATGGATCTCACAATTTTTTACGGTATAAGAACTGAATTGCGAGTATTGGTGTTTTTAACAAGTTTTGTTTTTGATGGCATTTATATAACTTGACCAACAGAATATTCAAAACACTGATGTATTGTAAAAATATCTATCTATGTGTGTATCATATTATGTAAATCTATCAGTTAACTAGTACCCGTAACACAAGCTCTGCTTAGCTCGCGGCTAGATAATGCTGTGTGAATTGTCCTGCATTATTTATTTTCATTATTTATTTATTGTTTCTGTTCCAGCCTGACAGAATACGGTTGTAGCGACGGAGCCTGCGTGAGCGCAGAGCTGGTCTGCGATGGATCAGCGGACTGCGCGGACCAGAGCGACGAGACATCCTGTACGAGTAGCCAGTAAGTCGAACATTTTACATTATGAATAAAACTAAATGTACTTTATGGTGGGTGCGAAGTGCGAACCTCAAAGCTCAAAAACGTAAATTCCGATTCATTTGGAAACTACGACCCCGATTTGATTGAAATTTTGCATATAAAACCGGCCAAGTGCAAATCGGACTCGCGCACGAAGCCATTAGCTATAAAAGCGGCAAAAAAATCACGTTTGTTGTATGGGAGCCCCCTTTAATATTTATTTTATTCTGTTGTTTAGTATTTGTTGTTATAGCGGCAGCAGAAATACAACATATGTGAAAATTTCAACTAACTATGACGGTTCATGAGATGCAGCCTGGTGATGGTGACAGACGGACAGACGGACGGACCGCGGAGTCTTAATAGGGTCTTAATAGGGGTCTTAATAGGGTCTTAATAGGGTACCGTTTTACCCTTTGGGTACGGAACCTTAAAAACGGCAACTTTACGCCTTCTACTTTTAGATTTAACAAGAGTAATGTTTGTTGTAGCAAAAAGCGGGTGAGCGTTGTAGTCGCGCGTGTACGCTACGTGGATCTGGCATAGCAACGTAGCAGAGGGTACAAAGCTCTACGATGGAATATTTATTATAATTCAGTATTCATGAACATTTTTGGCTAATTCTGACCTTACAAGACTTTCGGACACGTCAGCAACTTCAAATTACCTTTAGGAAATAACGTAGGTACTCACTTTGATTTTGTGAACCGACCGACTGATTAAAAGTATATATTTTTTCAGATTATCCCAATTATATGCAGCGCCAGTATTGAATCGGTCTAAACGCCAATCTGCCTGTCGGTAAGTTAGAGTACATAATATTTATTTAAAAGCAAAAACGTATAAATAATTTTATGTTGGTAGTCAAGTGTGGATCTAGTAAACCAGTGGTTTACAATGACTCAGTCAAAATACATTACTTGTGCACAAAAATATCTGAATCATATAATTTGTTTCAATTAATTAATACCGATGCCCCTGGAGACCGAGGCTCTCTGGAATTTAAAAAATGTATCAGAGCGTCGGTCGTCTGGTCGAAGCGACGCGTGACCCGAGAGCTGGTGCCAGCGTCTTGGAGAAGCTTCCAACTATGGATCAAGATATGGATCAGTTGAACTACCCCTAGATTGTTTGTAAGAATCTGCAATCAGCTCAACTATTTCAATTGTTATTCCAAGTTCTTATTTCTTTCTATTCTTTTAACTCGAGTGCATAGATTTTTTACCTCGTGTTCTTTTGATTCCCTCGCTAACGCTCAGGATTATAATTTTAGAATCCTTCGCTTGCTCGGTCATCAAAATTGAGTACGCGGTTAAAAAGCAACTTTCCACTCTTGTATAACAAATAACTATTGTTAATAAAGTTGTAGGCTTGATATTTTGTGTTACAGAATATTATGCCTTTTTCAGCAAAAACCAATGGAAATGCCGCGACGGCAGCTGCATCTCTTTCGACGGCAAGTGCGACGGACTGGTGGACTGTCCGGACGGCAGCGACGAGACACACGCCCTCTGTCGGAAGAACAAGTAAGCTATACTAGTTGTTAAAAGATCTCTGACTAGTTTATAGTGATCTGTTTTAAAAGATATCATAGACAGACAAGTGTGACGGACTGGTGGACTGTCTGGCTACAGCGACGGAACACACCTCACACGTCCTGTGAAGGAAAAATAAATAAGTAAATAATACAGGACAATTCACACAACATCATCCAGCCCCGAGCAGAGCAGAACTTGTTTATAAATTTCTATTTTTTATCCCAGCCGACGGAGAATGACGCCCGCCAGCCCCGCCAGCTGAGGAGTACAAATACTGTACCCGTTAGTTGTATGATTTCTTTTCGCTAGTGTGGAGGCCTTGGCAGTTTCGCACCGCGATTACGCGGGCACAAGGCAAAAGAATAAAACTCTATTCTGAGACTTGACCAGCTTCACGTGGTACAAATAACGCTCCTGTTATAAGATCTCCATGTAATTTACCTTTTTTATTTTTAAAGTTTTATCGGCCTTGCAAACTCTGTCCATTAATTTATGTGTGTACCCCATCACTGTTCAAAAGATAGGTCCAGATCCAGACGAACGGGCAGGGAATCGTTTGCATCATAAGGTGTCAGTTTCTGAGTAATTGTTAGGTAATCCTTTCCATGGATGGGAACAGCCCGCGGCAGAGCGGTCGGATAACCAGGCTCCAAATTCTAGTCTTCTAAACTACTCTTCCATCCCCTAGATGCCAATCGAACTGGTTCCGCTGCACGTACGGCGCATGCGTGGACGGCACCGCGCCTTGCAACGGGCTGCAGGACTGTGCAGACAGTTCTGATGAGCTGCTGCCCAGGTGCCGGAACGAGACAAGTGAAGTCAGGTATCTATAACCGTCTGACCTTATACCGGGTACCGCAAAAGGAATGTCATCTAATGTATGAATGTGCCTTAACGTTCTGATAATGGCTTCAAATGTCACTGTACCTACTCGAAAACTAGAAAGATTAAAAGCTGCATGCCTGTTAAGAGCTCTTCTCATTAAGGTGGTATCGTGAGTTACCAAGTGAGCAATTCTGCTTGGCAGCAGACTATGGCAATGTTACCACCTTAATTTCACACATTTTTGCATGCCGATTGACGGTCAAGCATGTTGATCCATAAAATGTATTTACTTATTACCTTACATAACACATGTTTTGGCAAATAAAAAATCTTTATCTTTAATGAGAAGGGCCCTTAACAGGCATGCAGCTTTTAATCTTTCTAGTTTTCAAGAGTATCTCTGCAGGAGCTATTTCACAAGGACGTATCATACGTATAGTCTTTGCTGGCATCCAACAAACTTATCTTTAACATGAAAATTGTGTGTTTTTTTAATAGAAAGACTGTTACGTGGCCTGTTTGGGAGAGATGAGAAACTACTGAATTTAATATAAAAGAAAATTTATTCTCCAGAGCACAGAAAGTCAATGTAAGGTGGGGGCCTACACGGTACGCATACGGTCTTCCGTTATTAATTGATTTTTAATCCAAAAATGGCGCAAAAGGCGCTAGAAACTAGTACATGACTTACATAAGCTCATTGGACAACGGACTACAAAGATTGACGTGTTGGAGAGCAAAACCGACGACCAAAGCAAGATAATTTCAATTTCAATCTAAGAGCACATTTGTTACAGCTTGTTCCGTTTCCGCTATTTATTGCCATAATACTCTATGGCTATGACAATAAATAGTTCCGTTTCCGCTATATTATAAAAAAAGACTTCAGACTTGCTCATCAATATCACTCCCAGGCAGGACACCGTATTAATCTTTCATCTTCTGGTTGATAGTTGTCATTGTTTCCTAACGGTAGCGGCTAGTGGCTATGTATCGATGACGACAGTATAGGAGGGTTATTCGCTGCCTTTACCATAGTTAGATAATCTAAGATCTTGCTCCCTAGGGGTAAGTTCACCTGCGCGGACGGCAGTCAGATCTCGGCGTCCAGTCACTGCGACGGCGTGCGCGACTGCGCAGACGGCTCCGACGAGACCGTGCGCGCTTGCGCAGGGAAGACTTGCCCGTCATACCTGTTCCAGTGCGCGTACGGCGCGTGTGTGGATAGCGGAGCTGATTGTAATAAGGTAAACCTTGTCTCTGTTTTTTTCTACTAGCACCGCCTCGCAGTTTCACCCGCGTAGTTCCCGTTCCCGTGGGAATTCCGGGTTAAAACATAGCCTATGTCACTCCCTGAAAAGTAAACTTTCTAATTGTGAAATTTTTGAAATCGGTCCAGTAGTTTTTAAATTTATTCGTTACATACAAATCTTTCCTCGTTATAATATTAGTGTAGATAAATCATAAGGTTTTTTTTTGTTATAGTGCTTACCCGCACTTTGGGTATCTCTAAGAAATGAAATAAGTTCCCAAAAAATCAGATTCCGACCGGCGCTATAGTCCGTAAGAGGTGCCAAAGATTTGCGGTTGAACCGACTAAGGGTTTCGTGGCTTAGTTGGTTAGAGGACACCCGTACTGAGGGTGGGGCGCGGGTTCGAGTCCCGCCGAAATCGTACATTTTTGGGAACTTATTTCATTTCTAATAGGTAGATAAATCATTCTGAAACTTTATGCTTACACAGATGTTTTTGGAGTAGATATATGTTTTCAGTTATATGCGAGCTAGTACAACGAAGTTTTTTATAAATCAATATTTTAAATTGGGGTATCTTATTGCAGATAGTAGAATGTGCAGATGGTTCGGATGAAGCTGAGGAATTATGTGGGACATCTACTCCGTCTCCCATCAAGTAAGTGACTTATGCAGAACTTAGGGGCCTTTACTACGACGCCATTTTGTGAAAAGGACAGACATAGGATTTCGCGTTCATAGGAGCGGGACAGAGCATAGCAACGCAAGCTCAAAAATCAAGTTTTTCTAAACTATTAACTAGGACATTATTTGAAAAAAAAAACGCAACAAATAAAATGTTCTTTAAATTAAGTTCAATGGCCGTGCTTATTCTCAAAATCTTAACTTCTGTATTTATTGAGAAATTAAGTTTAAAAAAAAAAATTGAGAGGTAACTTTGCGATTTTTTTCTATAGAGAAAATTTTATGGAATCGTAATTTCGAAGCATGTGACGGATAGAGTAAGTCCTGACCATATAACATTTCTAAGTTAAATATTCAGTAGTTAATAGTAATGACGCGACGTCACCCTAATAGGTTCTGTCTGAAAACCAGCGTCGTTATCGTCCTCGGATGATAACGACAATAAGCTGAGGCAGGACCTGATTAGCCGCGCACATAGGGAAACACCAATTTTTCCTACTCTTGGGACTCTACTACATGCTTATTTTTTTTTATTATTATTTTGTTTAAAATTTAAATCTCAAAGGATTATGTTTCTGTTTTTCACGTATGTTTTGTATGTGTGATATGCATAAATTCTTTATTCTTTTATTCTTTATAATATAATATACATAGTAATAAAAGAAAATTTATTTATCAACAATAACAAAAGAAACAATTATAACAATTAAAACCATCACGAAATGGACTCCAAATTATTATTCAATGAATTCCCAATACCTACCGGTCCCAGTTGACGGAAGCCTCGAAGACCTAGGCGTAGATGGAAGGATGAGTAGACACATATCAAAAAGAGTGGCCAAGTCTAGCTATTGATAGAGAAAAGTGGAAGGAGGAAAGGGAGGCCTTTGCCCAGCAGTGGGATCCTGTAGGCTTATAATAATAATAATATACATTTATATCTATTGCCTATAAATCCCCTCCCGACAAGTCTCACTGTGCGCAGCAGTGAGGCTGTGGCTTTACGTCTTGATAAACTGATTTTGATCTCCCCCCCCCCCCCCCCCCCGCGCAGAGTAACAGCAGGCAACTGCGTCCTACCCCCCTACCCAGAACACGGGAGCTATACCACCAACATCGCCGGCGCACGACCCGGACTTGGCTACAAGTATGTCACCATAGAGGTTACTTGTCAGCGAGGGTATGGAGTCAAAGGCAGTGCTTCTGTCAGCTGTCAGGACGGAATTTGGAGGGAGAGTGTGCCTAAATGCGTCCGTGAGTATAAAATTATGAGTGTTTATGTATAAGATGGTACGACGCGGGTTGGCGCAAGTTTCAAATTTTTTTGTGGTCTTTAATTTTTTTTAGGAGCCTGAGATTTTGTGCCAAAAATCAAAATTTTCCCAAATGCTCCCAAATTCAAATGAATCGAAGTTGGTTTTATCATGAGTTCATAGAAAATGGTTTACGATTTGCGGCAAATTACTTTTCCGCTAGTTGTATTGCTTGTGGTACGCAGAAAAAAATAAAACCACAAAAAAAATATAGCTACCTATACTTACTATTACGTTGAACAGAGGAAATTTCAAAAATTTTATTGGGCAGTTTGTGATACCTATTGTAAACTTTTTTTGAATGCCTCTGTTACAGTTTCATTTTGTAAAGTTTTGGTAGAGTCGATTATTTATGTTATTTAATTACCGAAAAAAGTACAACACACAAATTTTACATGTTTAAAAAAAACGAAAACTAAAGCTGCTTTCAGTCTCGGGTGACTTTTTCTGTGACGTCACCGCTCAGTTTGTCAACTCAAAGTGCTTCTGTTCCTTCAATCAAAATAAAATTATAAAATATATTTAAAGATGTAAATCTCAATAAAAACCATCATGTTTGTTGTTTTTGTGTACCTAATGTCTAATTTTTTTTTTCATAAACGATATCCCGCTAAAAGCTTCAAGGCAATACGGTGAACGGTGACGTCGCGTTTATAAATTTTGCGTTTCCAAAGTAGGTCATATATTTTTCGATGATTAAATTTCACAGTAAAACATCAAAGAATATAAAAATAAATATGCAGATTCCCTATTGATATTTCATAAAACATACATAAAAATACTCTGCTCTTTTGAAGTCACATGTTAAATGTCATAATAATAAATTAATAAAAATAAATAATAAATTACATGAGTTAGAAAGTTAGAAAAATACAAGGTTCATCTACACTACAATTGACTCATCTTGTAATACATTCTTTCAGCGATGGAAACAGACGTCATAAAAAAAATTCCTTGCAGGTCAATGCCGGCTCGACCCTCACCCTTCCATCGAATACCGCTGCCTTGTATCAGGAGACATCACCGGCTCCCGGGCTTGCAAGAACTACGAACCAGTCGGTACAACTGTCATACCAGAGTGCAGAAAACCGAATTACTACTCTCCGACTACCCTCACTTTTATGCACTGCATAGATGGTTATTGGGACTACATTGCACGATGCTCACCAGGTTTGGAAAAAACTGGCATTAATATTACTGTCATAATCAAAGATACTATAGAAGTATACAAAAGCGAATTTAATTATGCTGCTCCGCATAAAGGTCCAATTTCGACCACGACTGAGAGACAGATAACTAACGAAAATTGGATTGGTCAGAATCAGTATAATTTAAGCGAATCGTACCTTGATTCGTTGTTTAACACCAGTCAGACTGCCGAACAGTGGATTAATAAGTTGAATTTAAGCGACGCGTACCTAAATTGGATGTTTAATAGAAGTCTAGTAACAGATAAGCGTGGAGAGGTCTACAATGGTCAATATGTTCCTATAACAGATGTTGACAGAGGTTCTGTTGATAATAATTATAATGATGATGTAGATATAGATGTAAGGTTTAATGGTGAAACGGCTAAGCCTAAAAACAAAAGTTTCCAAATTAATATATCCAACAGTAATGTTTATATTAATACTAATAGTAAAGAAGCTAGTCGAGGGTAAACGTTTTTTATACACATTTATTTAGGTTTATAGAGGTTTTTGGGTTCCTTAGAGATCTGGCTTTGATCGATTTACTGAAAATAGTTCCTTTAAACCTTCGAAGGTTTTAAATATCTTCAACCTCGCATATTACTAATTTATTACACAAATAATTGGGTATTAGTGATAGTTGAATCTAAAGAATTGTTATTTTAGATAATAGTTTACAGTCCAGTAATTATTTTTATTTTGTTCTTATTTTGTAACAAGTATTTTTCCAGTAACTTACCAAAGATGAAGCAGCTAGTACAACTTCAGCTTAATAAAGTGTTTTTAGTTTTTTATTGATAACTAGAAAACGTAGAATAGAACCTTGTAGTACAACTTCTGACGCTGCCATAAAATGTCCAACATAAAATAATATTTTTGAAATCCCCTTAATTTGTTTATAGACAAAATAATATTTTTTTTATCCCCCCATCTCGGAAAGAGTATTTTTATCCGCTAGAGGATAAAAACGGCTTTTGCACTCGGATATCGAAGAGCAAAAATACTCTTTCCTCGCTGAGGTGGGATGAAAAGTTACGTGTGGCACTCGAGTGCAAAGATTTTTTACCTCGTACTCTTTTGATTTCCTCGCTAACGCTCAGGATTCTAATTTTAGAATCCTTCGCTTGCTCGGTCATCAAAATTGAGCACGCGGTTAAAAAGCAACTTTACAATAATAACAAATAACTATAGTTTAGATTACATACCTACTAAATGCTGGATATTTGATACAATATCTAGCTCCAAAGAAAACGAAGCTTGCCTTAAAGGATCTGGATGGTTAGGTATTATAATCGCATCCAAAAGTTAATTTCTGTGTATTTTTAATAATTATTTTAATTATTTCAGTTTTAATGTTAACAGGATGGATGCTTTGTACTTTTTTAATAAATTTTATATGCAAAGAAATTTGTGGTTTCTCTTTTCCTCCATCCTTTTAGCATTAAATTAACACATCTAATTGATTCAGTGGTCAATCCACACTGAGACTTGACTTACATGAGAAAAGCCTCTATTCGCTTTGCACGCATTTTTAGGGTTCCGTACCCAAAGGGTAAAACGGGACCCTATTACTAAGGCTCCGCTATCCGTCTGTCACCTGGCTGTATCTCATGAACCATGATAGTTAGACAGTTGAAATTTTCACAGATGATGTATTACTATTGCCGCTATAACAACAAATACTAAAAACCAGAACTAAATAAATATTTAAGGGGGCTCCCATACAACAAACGTGATATTTTTGCTCGTTTTTCTAGATAATGGTACGGAACCCTTCGTGCGCGAGTCCGACTCGCACTTGGCCGGTTTTATTTAGAATACAAAGTAGCCTGTGTTATATGCCGAGACCTCCTCTCTCTCCCCCACGTGAGATTTGGATCGACTTGTAAGATTTTTAATAAAATTAACTTTATAGGTAGGTACTTGCTTAAGATAGTTGCGTACAAGCCCATCTATATCGTAAAAAGTATGTTTTTAGCCAGTGACGCGCTCTACGCTAAAGAAATGGTTGTTGCAAACGTCTTTATGTTTTTGTTAATTACTGAGATGACTGATTTGTGACGTCAGCGTAGTCACCTCTATGAAAAAACAAAAGATAATAATAATAATAATAATCGTTTATTTCGGATATCTTGATCCATATGAGTAGGTACACAGTCCTTTTAAATACTTATTACAATAAAAACAAAATAATATACTTAATATAATATAAGTACATACCTACTTTAGGTATATCTACTACAGTAATATCTAGGTGGCTAATTCCACCCATCGTTTATAAGTGTTTGTTAACACAAGTCGGTCGGACAGGCTTTTTATAATAGTGTTATTACACCTGTCAACTCTGGACATAAATGAAGCAATTCTCTTTCTTTGTATGGCCTGAAAGGAGTCAATTCGTGCATTCATGTACATTTCAGAAGCGCTGCAGTGACGTTTATAGCCCATGAGGTGCCTAAAGATATTGTTGTATGCAACTCTAATATGATCATGCGACTTCTTCGTGTAGTTGGTCCAGAGTTGGCAGGTGTAAAACGACTGACAGAACGATCGAAAGAGTGTAGTTTTCACGTCAGGTGCAGCTTTAAAAAACTTTCTAGCTATCATGTTTCCGACTACGCATAGCGTTCTGCGTTGCCGGTCTATGTCATCGTCATCCTTAAGATTAGAGGTAACGATATGGCCAAGGTACCTAAATCGATCAACCACCTTAATAGGTTGTTTATTAAGGTAGACCTCTGGAATGTTTTCGGGTCCCTTTCCAGACCTAAATACTACCATTTCTGTTTTCTTACCGTTGTATATTAAGTCATGCTTTTTCGCGTACCTACTCTTCACAGATGTTCAACAATCTTCTCAAGCCTTTAATCGTAGGGCTGAGCAACACCATGTCGTCAGCATAGCTCAGGTTATTCACATGATAAGAGATCGCGCTAGTTGTAACTAGCATAACGTGGTTCGTTGTGTACGACTCCAGGTAAACAGCGAACCAAAACCATCAATTTATCCCATAGAATGCGGTCGAGTAACCCCCTCAGGAATAGAGCTGGTGGTGGGCGGTCTCCCCGCTAAGAAAGGCGAGCTGCCGTGGCATGCTGGAGTCTACAAGAAGACTTTCAACCCTTACATGCAGGTCTGCGGAGGATCCCTAATCAGCAGTAATATTGTACTGTCAGGTAAGGTCACTACTTATTTGTTACTTCTTTACTAGCACTTGTTACCATCTGGTCCACCGGGAACAAAAGCTCCGCGTAGTTCCCTGTCTGTTCGATAGAGGCGCTGTACCACAAATGACCACAATCTCACGTCGGAAGTCTATTTTTTTTCACGCAAAAACATTAAGAATAACATGGGTAGGTACCTAATTAGATTAGATCACTTTCTAATCAAATGAAAAAAATCCTAAAAACAAACACACAAACAAACAGTAAAAAATAGATAAATTATTAAGCTCAGCTTTGATCACATAATACGGGATTACTATTAAACCGACTTTCTTACAGCTAGCTACTCTTAGGTAGATCTCATTGGATGTAAGCCTAGCAAGCTCATAGTGGTCGTCTGGTAGAAATCCCTGTAAGGGATAAGACCGCCAATTGCAGGACAGGATACTACTTAGTTTAGCTTTTTAAAACCAAAACTTTTATTTACCCATCTTTTGTAGGTACATAATGTATATCCATCTTTCCTGCATTAAAGCTTATTATTATTTATTTTTCGAAAACTAAGTCGTGAATTTTACCTTAATTGAAACTAGTTCTGATATAAAGCTAAACCCCCTAAAAGTATTTTGGTTACACCCGTAAAATTATCAGACAAGAAGTAAGAGAGGCTTTTGCCCGACAGTTGAATCCGTGCTAAGAATTTTTGGGTCGCGACTCGTGGTCCCACTAATTTGACCCACTGGTGGGACAGTGTGTCGATTTAATGGGCTCGTGGTCCCACTGTTTGGTGGGACCATCAGTCAACGTAATGCCGTCGCTCGTGGTCCCACTGCACTGATTTGGTCATAAGGGCTATAACACAAATATTTTTTTGTGAAATTAACAGAAAAGTGGATTTTATTATTAAATTATTTTATTTTATTATTAAAGTTTTTCCGCCTAAGGGGGATTTAAAACAGGAATTTTGACCAATAAGCTTATATTTTCAGCGGCCCACTGCTTCTACACTGAAGTAGAGAAGCAACTGCCGGCTGATCAGTTTGCCATCGCGGTGGGGAAGATCTATAGACCTTGGAACGACAAGATGGACGAGGTTCAGAAATCTGATGTGAGATTTTTTACGATTTTTTACGAGACGACTGATGTGGCGCGGTGGGCGAAGGTCTGCCTGCGCCGCAGGAGGTTGCGGGTTCGATTCCCGCCCCGGGGCAAATGTGTGTACGATCTGCAGACATTTGTTCAGGGTGTTCTGGTCGTTTTCTATGTATAATAAAAAATATCTATATATGTACTATTGTATTGTATTATGTATATCAGTTATCTAGTACCCATAACACAAGCTTTGCTTAGTTTGGGGCTAGATAATGCTGTGTGAATTGTCCAGCATTATTTATATATTTATTTACTTCTTATTTGATCTTAAGATAGCGTAAATAAAACTAGTCACCTCACTCACTCTCTCTCTATAGACAAATATGCGCATTAAAAGCTTAATAAGAAGGTTCCACAAGGCCGGCGTAGATACAAATATAAATCAAACATATAAAAACTATCGTAGTTTGACGAATGCATTACGAATGTAAGCGGGTTAACTACGAACCTTATTTGTGTTGGAAGAACACCAACGTTTCATCCCTAAACTAACTCCGATAATAGGATTTCTCTTAAGCATAAAATCAGAAATTATCCGAATGGACATTAAAATTGTTCTAATTAACTAAAATTAATTAAACTAGTGGTGGAAATACTTAATTTAACTTTTCTAATCGCATAATTATTATCGGTTTATTTTTAACTAGCAGTGCCTCTTGGTTTCACCCGCGTAGTACCCGTTCCCGTAAGAATTCCGAGATAAAACATAGCCTATGTCACCTGAAAAGTAAGTTTTCTATCAAATGGTGAAAGAATTTTGGAAATCGGTCCAGTAGTTTTTAAGTTTATTCGTTACATACAAAAATACAAATCTTTCCTCTTTATAATATTAGCAGGTAAAATATAGATTATCTAAGTACATAATGTTATTTTGTTTTAGCAGGTATGTACTCACTTATAACACACTTATAGTGCTTATAGTGTAGGACGCCCTCCGACCAGGTGGGATGACGATTTGCGGAAGACTGCTGGCAGTGTTGGATGCGGCAAGCTGAAGACAGGGCGCTATGGCGCTCATTAGGGGAGGCCTATGTCCAGCAGTGGACTGATATTGGCTGATGATGATGATGACAAACTTATAAATGTATTTTAATTAATACATTGCATTTTAGATTTTTTATCATATATGTAGAGTAAAATACCCTTAAGTACCTATATTAGGATGACGATTTGCCCATACAAACGTACTACCAAAATGATTTGTAATTCGAGCATATTTCCACCATATCAAGTTGTTTTTTGTATTTATTAATTTCTCATTCTCATCGTAAATTCCAACAGGTAAAAGAAATCCACCTAACCCAGCACTACCAGGGCTCGTCGGGTAACTTCCAAGACGATATCGCTATCGTGATCGTCGTAGAACCCTTTGAGTACAAGACCTTCATCCGGCCTGTTTGTCTCAGCTTTGATATCAACTTCGAAAGACAGCAGTTACAAGCACCTAACAAGGGAAAGGTGAGTTCTAGTACTACGGCCACAGTTGAGGTAATGTTACTTCATAGGCATACCTACAAATAAACCGGCCAAGTGCGAGTCGGAGTCGCGCACGAAGGGTTCCGTACCATTATCTATAAAAAACGGCAAAAAATCACGTTTGTTGTATTAGAGCCCCCTTTTATTTGTTTTATTTATATTAATTATTTATTTTTAAAGTGAACATGTAACCATAATATTTTGCTCGTCCTGGCGAAAATCCTCATCTCATTTTTACCATTTTTTATGAGAACACATTAAAATTACTACCTTTCAACTTTAAAAAAAAATCATCGAAATCAGATGTTGTCTTCGATAGCCCCCCTTTTGCCCTTTTTTGGAGGAACCAAGCCTTTAATCAAAAAACCCAGACGATCAAAAAATTCTATAAAATCGTAGAATCTGAACACCAAGTTTCGTCCAGATCGGTCGTAAAATACGACTTGCAGAGGAGTACGTACATTCTGACGGAATCCATACTTTTGCTAGTAGTTGATGCAGAGACGCTTCACTCTCTTCGCTCGCTCGGTCAATCAAAGAAAATTATAATTATGGAATAGAAACAAAATAGAACTGGCAATAGGTAGGTATTTACAATTGAAACAATTATATTGAGCTTACTGTAGGCTGCTGCTAACAATCTACAGGTAGCTCAACTGATCCATATCAGTACTCATAGAAATATGGTATTTTTTTGATAATTTGTGAAAATAAGAGATTTTATGCTAAAAATCAACATTTTCCCAAAGGCTCCCAAACACTACAAATGAATAAAAGTTAGTTTTATCATGAGTCCATAGAAAATGGTTTATAATTTATGGCAAATTACATTTCCGTTTCATTTATTGCTTGTGGAACGCAGAAAAAATTCAAACCACAAAAAAAATCATCTCGCGACAACCCGCTTCGAACCACCATCAAGCATTAATTCAAATGCTACTCCATCTTCCGCTATGTTTCCCGGCACTGCAAAGAACTTCTAAAAATCTAGTCAACTTTTCCACCAGGTAGCCGGCTGGGGCCTAACAGCAGAGAACGGCAAAGCAGCGCCTGTGCTGCAAGTCATTGATCTGCCGTACGTCGACGTGGGCACGTGCATAGCTAACTCTCCGCCCAACTTCAGAGAGTATATCACTAGTGACAAGATCTGTGCTGGCTCGCAGGATAGTAAGTACCTAGACCAATTTGTTACGATGTACAAGGTACAATGTTATTCAGGCCGTTCGGGTAAAATCTAGATCAGCTACTTGCACGTGGTGTTTGTTATTCCGCTTTGAACCTTCATGTTACCTAATTAATAAATTTATAAGATTTATTATAAACTAGCGGCGCCTTGCGGTTTCACCCGCGTAGTTCCCGTTCCCGTGGGAATTCCGGGATAAAAAGTAGCCTATGTTCTATTCCAGACTATAATCTATCTCTGTGCCAAATTTCAACCAGATCCGTTCAGCCGTTCTGGCGTTATAAAGGAACAAACATCCATCCATCTATCCATCCATCTAAACTTTCACGTTTATAATATTAGTGAGATGAGATTAACCGTTGTGAACTGGTTGAGAACTATCATCGTAGGAGTAATCATTTCCCGATACCTACGATACGAACAAAAGGTTTCATGGGCCCTTGGTATAAACGGCTCCTTGGATTCCAACTGAAAACTGTATACTTACGAAATTGAGTTAAGTACTACAAATTTTATAAAACTCGCTCGAAACATAATTTAAAAGACTACTACTACTACTCTTATAGTAAATTAACTACCTTTATTAACAAAGAAATTTAAAATAATATAATTAAATTGTAACTAGCAATTACAATTGAAACAATTGAGTTTACTGCAGACTGTTGTAAATAATCTAGAGGCTATCTAGCTCAACTGATCCATATTAAAAACAAGAACATACAAATCTTTATTTTCTGGATATGAAAATCTAGAGTTGTATAATGTTTTTTGTATTGTATTGTATATTACGTTAACCTAACCACCTACCAATCCAACTTAGCTGCGACCTTGGCTGGCTTAGCTGACCAGTCAAGCCAAAGTATATTGTTGCTAGCATGAATAATAAATCAGAAATTACCTGACCCATGTTTTTTTTTGCAGCTTCAACAGCCCTCTGCAAAGGCGACAGCGGTGGCGGACTCGCTTTCCCGACTTCCTATCTGGGAACAGAAAGGTTGGTAACAGTTGTATTATGTATTAAATAAAGAAAATTACAGTCAAATATTAATACAATTAAATTAAAACTATTTACTTATACATTTTTTAAAGCACACCAAATTTAAAATCAATAATCAAAATTCAATAACTTTATTTCTTTAGGCTTACAAAATAAGCACTTAGACAAATAAAATTTTACATATCATAAGATAAGATAAAATAAGATAATATTTATTAATTATAAAAAACACAAACTTAAATAATTATACTAAATAATAAATTAAGTCCGTGAATTTAAATAAACTTGTCAATATGTACATTGTTTTTGTATGTAAAATTTAATTATCAAAAATAGATGTATAGACATATAAAATTATAAATAAACAGCTTAATTATTGTCTACTACAATAGTTTCAAGCTGAGACCTACATACTCGGGTCTACCGCTGGTATCTTCGACTATGACCGTCTTACTTACAGTCTCTTTATAACATTTCCAGGTTCTACCTCCGAGGAGTCGTCTCCACAGCACCCAACAACGAGAACGCCTGCAACACGTTCACCTACACCAGCTTTACGCAGATCATCAAGCACGAGCACTTCATCAAACAGTACTGGACTGAGGCTTGATGGATGGACGCTTGAAGGCTTACTCCTCGTTTTCTCCAAGAAACATATTTACAACTACTTGCATGCATATCTTGTCCAATACTAGTCTCAAACATTCTTTCGTTCACACTAAGTAACTAACAAGTATTACACAAGTAAAAAACATATCTTCGGTTACACTGACGTCAACAACATGTTTTAAACATGTCTGATACATTGACTGCGTTCTCACTACAAAAAGCAGGCGTGTTTTAGACAAGTATTGTTTATTGGTGAAAACGAGGGCCGTCTAACAGTAGTTCAAAACAAGTTTTACACTATTCATCCCTGTTGAATAAAGTTTAAAACTATTTACATTTTACAATAAACATGTTCAAAACATGTAGACAACTAGAAGTTCACACATGCATCTTTCATACAAATTTGGTATGCAACATGTTTTGAACATGTATACAAGTGAGAACAAAAAACGAAACACTACACAAATCTTGTGAAATACATGTTTTATACCTTGGTGAAAACGGGGGGTTACTGAAACATGACGGACTGGTTACTACTTGACAGATTAACGCTTGACGAAAAGATGTTCAATAGACTGACAATACGTTTGATAGGCTTGACAGAATGACGGCACTTACGGACTTATTATACGCTTTAAGAATTCACGCTTGAAGGTGTCGTACCTTCAAGCGTACTTAAACTTAAAAGAAAAGAGCATTTACCTTCAGAGCAAGTCTTGTTTTAGATTGTGAGCTTGAAGTGTTATTGTGTTGTGACAGATATAAGATTAAAATATTGCTATAAAACTCTAGTGCTGGTTTATTTACCTTTCCAAATCTACCTACTTTCCTTTGAATTCATAGCCTAGAAAGTGTATCTCTCTAATAATAATAACTCTAATTTGTAAATACGAAAGCTTGGATGGATCTTTGTAAATCTTTCGAGACCCTAGGTCCGTGGGGTACCGAGGTTCTCCGGGTTTTCAAAAAACTATCTGAGCGTCTGGTCGAAGCGACGCGTGACCCGAGAGCTGGTGAGTATCTGGCGCAGCGCATCAGTATTGCTATACAGCGGGGCAATGCAGCTAGCGTCTTGGGCACGCGCGCGACTGGTATTGATATGGATCAGTTGAGCTACTTGTAGATTGTTTGCAACAGTCTGCAGTTAGCTCAATAGTTTCAATTGTAAATACTAGTTTTAATTTAATTCTATTATTTGATGTTTATCGATATTTTCAGTTTGTCCAATAACCTACTATGCACCAATCCTAATAGCATCACACGAGTGTTGTAATGCCTAATTATGTACAGTTGCATACACTACTTTATCTACCCAAATATCATAAGGGCTCTATGATGGGTTCAGGAACCATAGGGAAATGACCAGCATTGTTACCAGTGTAATGCAATAAAAAATAAATTGAACACATACAGTAGCAAATTATTTATTATAGTAATGGTAGTTAACATTGACAGTTTTTCTGAGTCACTATCACTCATTTTCGACAGAAATAAAGAACTTATTCAACTTATCAGAAAATTTGTCTACTCGTAACTGGAAATAAAAAGCTAACGAACAAATGACAGCTCGAAATGGCGGCGTTTCGAATATCTGTATTTTTTCAGCGTAGTGAAAAATTCTGTCAATGATTTTTTCTGAGTATTTTTTTTAAATCATAGACAAACGAACAAAGTCACTATTCTTGTGTCACTCGAGATCAAAATGTCGTGCGATTTATAGTTAGAATGTAGATACTAGTATAGCACACTCACTTGAATTTGACACCTATTCCAAATTTAAACTCTATAACCTACGGTTCAAAGAGCTACGGTTTTCAGTAGGTTATGAGTTCATTACAGTTCCGTTTATTTCTGTTGGTTGGTAATGCTGGTCATTGCCTATGGTTTTTGAACGCATTAGAGAGGGTTTATGATATTTGGGTAGATAAAACTTTTTTCTATACGGCTCCTTTGTAGTTAGAACTGTCTAACTAAACAAAATCAACCAGTTATGTCAATAGGTTTGGAAGGACAGTGTGGCGGTGTTATTTACGGATTAAAATGCATAATCTTATGCCTTGTCCTGTGAAGGCATATGTTTTGGTAGGTATATTAACACTTTTATTGCCTATGGCGCAAATAGAAATGTGCAAATGTGTTTAAAGTCTGTTGTTATAATCAGATATTTGTTTAGTTTTATTATTATTTACTCTTCAAACAAATGGGATAAAGGCAAAGATGAAATAATGTTACTTCGTAAATACAAGTAAAAAGAAAAAAATACAGGATTTCGTCCCAAATGCTTTTGGCATTAGGAAGGGATCCAAAATTAAGATTAAGAAAAAAGAAGTTTCCTCAATTTTCGTGAACCGTAATTTGGTGTTATTTATTTTATCTCTAGGTACTAATATTATACAGATGAAACATTTGTTTGTTTGTTTGAATTGAATAGGCTCCGAAACTACCTACTGGACCGATGTGAAAAATTATCTCACCATTAGAATCCTACATTATCCCTGATGAACATAGGCTATAGAATAGGTATTTTCAAGTTAGAGATCCGTACGAAAACTTCAGTAGGTACCCCAATGTAACCCAAGGTGTGAAAAAAATACCATAAAAAATCCTTATACATAGCGTACTACGCTGCGGAAACGATTGACAATAGAACAATGTGCTATTCTACAGATTTATAGAAAACATCAATATCTACAAAAAAGTCCGTAACACCATACGTCCAACTATAATAGTTGGACGCATGGTGTTACAATAACTAGGTACTTATCAAGAGGAAGGATTTGGGAAAAAGGAAAAAAGTAAGTGAAAAAAATAAAGCAATAATAATATCTTAGTACTTATCTATCTATCTATTATACATATTTTTATAAAGCACCGACACAAAAAGAGGGTTGTCATAAGTTTGACGGGTGGATCTATGTGTCTGTGTGTGTATCTATCTGTGGGTCGTTGCGGCATCATAGCTCCCAAATGGATGATTTTGATTGTTTGTTTTATCAACAGCAGACTTGATCGAGTGTATAAGCATGGAAAATCGAATTGATGATTTTTATTTTTTTGTTAAATTTTAACATCTAATCTACCCGTGCGAAGCCGGGCGGGCCGCTAGTTACAATAATATTTATGTAATGCCTTACGGGACATCATTCAAAAATTTGTTTTTTAAAAGCCTTTGCGCTCTTACGTACTAAGACGCGCACTGTATTCCAACTGACTCAAAATTTTATTTTCCACCTAAGCGGAAACCCGGAACGCTTCGTTAGCGCGATCTAGACGTCGTTCACATTTAGTCGCGACATCTAGTTATATTAGGGATGAACTACTGGGTGCACATGCGCAGAACACATTTTTATAGGTAGTATACCTTAATTCATTGCATTGAATTGTATAGTATTATGCTAGATTATATACTACCATAGATAAATTAAATGATACTACTTATTAAGTTACAAAAGATTTTTGTATGAAATGAAGATATTTTATGCTAGTAATTTAGAAATAAGATGACGGATTTTTTGACTGCATACCTACGCTGCAGAACTGTCTCTTCGATAGCTTATCTATGTGTGGGCCCATTGAAGTTTATTATCTAAGGTGATTCCTAAGAATATGGTACTTTCTACAATTTCTAACGTTTCTCCTCTTACGTTTATATCAGCCTTAACTTGTTTATTTTAAACATTAGGTAAAATAAATCTAATATATTTTGTTTTGGTTTCGTTAAGTAACAGATTATTGACACTAAACCAACTGGACTACTTTTGTGATTGCATTATTCACAACGATTAAAGTTCCTCAGTGGTTGAGAAAAAAGTAAATAAAACAGGTAAAAAACTAGATCGCAATTATTTTCATGCTTGTGGTTAGCATGATTGAGGAGGTTGTCAATTGGCAAAGTTAGAGCCAAGTTCATATGGGTTTGGCGCGGTCAGCTAGAAAGTCGGAAAGAAAGATAACGGCGAGCGGAGCGAGCCGCGAATTTTTTGTAATTTTTCAAGATTATAAGATATGCGAACGTTGAACGCAAACCTTTTGTGTGGCTATCGGCAGTAAAATTATCACCGAATTCTTTAGAAAATAAGGAAGCAAAAACAATAGATTACAGCACCAACGGAGCGAACTAGCAAAAAGGTTCGAGACAATCCAGTGGTTTAACAGAAAATTTTACGAAGTCATAAACATCCAGACTACAACAGATAGAGAACAACGGCGAGCGGAGCGAGCCGTAAAAATTTTAGATTGTAGTGAATGGTGTTGTACGCACGCACGCCCAGCTGCGCAGTTCGCTCCTCACAAGTCACCACATGGGCGCATCAAACTATTATTTTTCGCTCTAAATAAATTGTTTGAACAAAGAATTCGCGTTATAGATGCTTGGACACCGCTCGCTTTGCCCTAGGATCGGCGTAGATAAACAGAAAAACATAAGATGCGGCATTGAAACACGTGCCTTTCAAAATCTCGCGAATCTGTGACGATGTGATTTAAAAACATAAAGCCAGCCTAATGCATGCTAATAATGATTAAAGCGTCATTTCAAACCATTTTTTTAACGAAAACCGAGTGCTGGATCCTCATATAGCCTCCTCATAGCGGATGTGCACCGCGGACCCGCAAAAGCCGCCTTTGATACTAATACAGCCTAATGCCCATGATTGTTGCTGTCTTTTGAAACATATTAAAACAGATACCTCACTATCGCTGCCGTGCCGGCGGTGGCGTCGCGTCGGGCATAACAAGGGCGCATGGTGTGGGTTAGGAGGCCTGCGGCTGCCACCGGCGTGCATTGCATGGCGCCCCCTATGGTCCCACGCCCGTGTGCGCCGCTAAAGCCGCCTCTGACGCTCGTCAACCAATAACATCATACTAATTATCTGATTTTTGCTAAGTCCCTTCTTTTGAATTTTTTTATACACTTATAACAAAAATAAAAAGTTTTGACGGAATTAAATAATCATTTATATTTTGTAAGTAGGCGGATACCTGCTTACTCATATAATTAATTTTATACTTGGGTATTACCTTAAGTACATAATTCATTATTTACTAGTATAAAATTTTCCACGCGCGCGCCCCCTGGAACCTCGCGCCCCTAGGCACATGCCTACTTTGCCTTGGGGATGATCCGCCACTGCACCAATGTCAAATTATTCGATTAAAGAATATAGTATAGATACGGTAACAAGCAAGGAGAAGCCCTCTCCTACAGTATCCGCAAATGCGGTGTTAATATCCGCAGCGTTCCCCCACAGCCAGTACCTATACCATAAGACATACCTATTACTGTGAAATAGACTAGTCTAAAAGTATCAACGTCTGTAAGATGACGGATTTTTTTGACTACAAGCAATCTGTAATATGGGGTACCCAGAGAATCCCTACGTGATAAACTCCAAGAAATAAACATTATGACAGTCCTGTCAATATATTTATGAAAACTTGTTGTACACTCATAGAAATATCAATCGGTTACTTAAAATTAGAGACATACATAATTTAAATGGTACTATAGAAATAATAATAAACTCGCTGTGTCCACAACTAGGATACACAAGATTAATGTATCTTTTAACGGGCAATGTATACCTACGCTCAAAGTGAGTTGCAAAAGTTATCAATGAAAAAAATTCAAACAAATTGACAAGCATATCCTTTGTTAAAAGGCTTACTACAAATTTTGTAGTACAAAATATAAGATTATCAAGAGGATAAAAAAACTCATGGCGAGTTTTGCTCCAACTCAAAAACTAACATTCTTAGAAGGTAAAGGTTTCTTGTTCGCTTTTAAATTTACCATAAAAAGATTGAAGCGAACAAAAAATCTAAGTGATCACTTTATTTCCTAGTTTTATTTATGTCATTTGAATTTTTGTGACGTGCCCAAGAGTCCTGTCCATAGAGTTTATATAGTCTAGTAGGAACTATATAATAATAATACTAATAATAATCATTTATTTCAGACTATAGAACAGTTACAGATCTTATTTTAACTTATTCTACGGTCCATAGTAATATATACCTTAAAACTAACATACAATATTAAAAACTAAAATTAAAGACGCGTTACTTAACGGCGAGACGTGACGCAATCAGGGTGTCAGCTGACGACGGTGCACGGCGGTGTCTAAAATATAAACTATATATAAATATAAACTCTATGGTCCTGCCTGTCTAACGGAAAGAAAGCACTTTGATGTTTGATATTTGTTTTGCGACTACTTCTGTTGTCCTTATTATCTTTATTCGATATTTTATACCTTTTCCCATTAGTCTCGTCTTCAAAAACCACCAATAAGTCCGATGACGTAAACGCTGTCATCATGAACAACCAACCTTTGCGATCAAAACTGGTTATCTACATAAAATAAGGAGTGTGCACACCATAGTCACCAATACTGCTAATTTGCTGTCGGCTGGGTCGGCGAGTCAGCACAAAGAACCTGCCCGGTAGTGTCGCCGGGTTGGTAAACATTGTCGGCGGTACGAAATCAGCAACTTATCAAGTCGCGCCATCGACTCGACATTTGTCGCGGACATGCCGTCGAATATCGACGGTGTACGGACAAGGCGCCGACAGGTCACAAGAAGACTGTGACCATAATTGTTTTTATGATTGTTTTGAAAAAATTACTACTTCGAATTCTTATTTACTTAATTTTTTTTTGTCGTTTTATGTGACGTATACTACTTTGTTAGGTATATGTGCCGAGGGATAGCCCCGAAAATAAAAATTGTATATATGTAATATATTATTTGGGGATAGTTCTCTATACAATAGCAAATTAATCATTAAAATATGTTGACAATTGCTGCAGAAGTCTGTGAACATACATAAAAAAATCACACACATAAAGAAGCTCCGGTTTTTTTTAAGTTGTTAAATAATCTTTCCGACATCAACCCGCCGCACCGCCGCGCCACCTCCGCCGCCGCGCCGCCGCCGGGCTGTGTCCGTGGTGTGGCTGACTTTAGTGTAAAGGCTCCTTTACATACCTACCTTTATACGAATTACATAGGCCGAAAACCTTGAAATGGTCAGTCCATACGCAGATTTTATGAGATTAACACTTATGTTGCATAAATTAGTTTAAAACAAACTAGGATGAGTTTTCTACTTAAAACACCAACTAATTAAAGTTGTTTTTAAAACGTAGTTATACAAAAATTAAAATTTTATATATTTTTTGTAATTAACGTTAAAAATATTATAATTTAATAGTTTTTTGTAATAAGTACCTAAAAATGTTTAGTGTCAGTGTTTTGTTTTTTCTGTTTTGTTTTATAAATGTCAGCTTGCTGCAAGGAACCGGTTCTGGTACTGATGGAAAATGTAAGTTAGTTATTAACTTCTGGTGATGGCTTAAATTTTTAGGCAAGAGATTTATTAAAATTATATTATATTTATTTATCAAAAGTACAACTATTATTACAGGGGGCACCCAATTCAATAGTGTACATACTTAATTAGTCTTAACATTTTAAATTCACAAAACACATAAAGTTTTGCAACGCTTATTACACATGTAAATTAATTATTAAAATAAATCATTTACAATATTATAATGACACAATAAGACATAAATTGAAAATGTACATAAAAAAAAACGTTACATAAAATACATAAAATATTTCAGCCCTACAAATTAAGATTAAAATAAAATTACAAATAAAGTAATTGAAAAATAATAATGATAAAATTCGTCAGTCGATAAAAGATAATTAGATATATATAATATATGTGTATAATATATTAGTTGTATTTAATTGTTTTATTTTATTTTGTTATTGAAATAACTGGTAACGAAATAAAATTAATATTTCACTATCTTTGCCATATTAGCAGGATAGAATATTTATATTAATATTACTTATATATTATTAACTCGTTTATTTCGGATTTACAATCCATAAAACATACAAAATACCTAGGTACTTAATAGAAATGTCACACTAAATTAAATATTAGATTATAATTATAAAACACTAAATTAAACCCCATTAATAAACTCATCCATTTGTTTTGGTAAAAGTTTGTTTCGATAAAAGTAAAAAAGGTTACTTTTTTACTTTTATCGAAACAAACTTTTGAAAAAACAAGGATGGGACAGTCCAGAAGCGAAACAATCATTTTCATAATAGTTGTTAATCAAAACTGACTGAAACCGCGGGTATTGGTTTCACTCCGTAAATATTTCGATAAAACGTAAGAACCAAAACTAGGAATCGTAGTTTAGGCGGTTTTATGACACTACCATCGATTACCAAACAATTTTTTCTTCAGAAATGCGGAGCACAATGCAAGTCTTATATTTGGATAGATGACACTTACCTACAAAAAATTTGCTATTATCATAATGTCTTAAAGCATCAGGTTTTTGAGATAATCACCGGGAGTTCCCTTTTGTGTAACTCATTAAAATTTGTGCAACTCAGTTGAGCAAATTGCGCAACGGGACCTTTCCTTACCAAACTTATTTTGTTCCCCATTGCTCAACTCAGAAAATCAACAAGGTATATATCAGTTGAGCTAAATGTAGATTGTTTGCAACAGTCTTCAGTCAGTTCAACTGTTACAATACTATTTACTATTAGCGGATGAAAACGGCTTTTGCACTCGGATATCGAAGAGCAAAAATACTCTTTTCTCGCATGGGGATGAAAATTTTTATTTATTGGTAACAACCGTAACGGCGATACCTAAACTGGAAAACCAGTCTGTTTTCATAAGAAATCAGTTATTCGTTTCCTCGTATCAGTTAACTACAGGGAAACCCCGCGAGCCTCGCAACACGAGTTACCTGTAACAGGAAAATGAATATTGTTGCAAAACCTTCGCACTAGTGACCTCAACGGACAACTTACATAGACGTTGTGTAACTTTATTAAGGATCCATCTCTACGAACGTGCATTGCCGATATAGGTCGCAAAAGCGTGAGCGGATTTTTGACGGATTTTTAGTGAACTAGAATTTTGAGATTTCCTTAAAATAAAAAATCGTTAAAAATCATATAACAAAAGAACGCAGGTAGTCGAAGGTTTGATTCCCGCCACGTAACAAATTTTTGTACAATAGATATGCCGTTATTTGTACCGGGTTTGCGTGTTTGCTATGTATTTTAGGGTTCCGTACCCAAAGGGTAAATACAACATACAACCTTTCGCAAAATTTCTATGTTCTTTTCTTTTACTAATGAATGAACACTTTATTGAACAAAAAATTAACATGAATAAAAAAACTTATACTTCTAAATAAAAAATAAACAGTACAAAAGGCGGCCTTATCATTGAGAGCGATTTCTTCCTGGCAACCTTGATTTTAAGGTATAATTCTAATTCTTCTATAACCTTGACGTTTAAGGTATAATTCTAACGCTGATCATTCTATCCCAATCTACAACAAATTCCTTAGTAGGTATTAACACAGGTTTTTTAAATTGAGATTTTGATTTTAATTTTCATATAGGTACTTTAATAAAAAAGAAAAATACAATCAAAAATGGAAACAAATTAGAACTAGTATTTACAATTGAGCTAACTGCAGACTGTTGCAAACAATCTACAGGTAGTTCAACTGATCCATATCAACGAATTTAGGAGACGCTTCCGACATATCAGTCGGAAGCGTCCCCTAGATTTTCATAAAGATTTTAATTTTGTATTTCATTTTTATTGACCTGCCTATGGGCACTTTAACTTATTTTTTTAATTGTAATTTATTGTTGCCAGAAATAAATTGTATTGAACTAAATAGGATCATTTCCTTGTTCGTTTCGTTCTTCATACAAAAGCGAAAGAATTTTCCACATCGGTCAATAATAGGCTACTTGACTACTACTGGAAAATAACTAACGTATTGTCTGATAATAATAATGCAACGTGTAATTAATATTTCTTCAAGGCCAGTCGTATTAGTTATAAAAACTAATTTTACAGTTTGAATAAAATAATGGCGCTCCAAAACGATAATCTCTGTAATGGCTCCCGTGCTCTGAGCAATGACGTCACACGCCAAATCACACCTAGCAAGAAGGACTTATTGACACTGTAATCTGTAATAGTGTGACGTCGTCGTCACAGCGATCCAACCAAACGCAGAGCGTTTTCGGTCACGTGATCATACACAAATCTTTATTAACAAAGAAAATTACAATCAAATAATAGAATAAAATTTAAACTAGTATTTACAATTGAAACTATTGAACAAACAATCTATAAATAGCTCAACTGATCCATATCAATACCAGTCGGAAGCGTGATTTTTGTAATTTTAATCATGTTTTACCACCTGATTACTGTTTGTTACGCTGTCACCGACTAGGATGAAAACAATTTGGAACATATTTTGACAGAGAAATCGACGAACATACACAAAAAATACATACAGCGAACATAAAAACCCCTCTTCTGTTCTTCTTTTCGTCGGTTAGTTAGCGTTTGAAATGACAGACGCCATGACAAAACAACAAAATAAATAATTAACGATCCATTATGATATTTCGCAATATTTTACGTTTAGTGGTTTGGTAACAATAATTTAACTTGTTAGCGGTCAAGTTGGCTCGCAACGCAAGGTCAACTGGGTAGGTACGGTACGGGCGTACCGATTCATCTTGGGTGTATTTGTTTTTTCTTTTTATGAGTGTTCGTTGATGTCTCCGTCAAATATGGACCGATTATGATAATTATTTCGCTGTTGTATAGATATAGAAAGATCCCGAATCGGTCCGTGATAATTGTATCCTCAAAGGATTATTATTTATCCCGTAAAGCTTTTAAAACGACATAAAACTTTTGAAAACTCACGACTAACAACAAATTTGGTAATATCTTCGCCATTTCTCAATAGATTTTGATGATTCTTTCGTTGTTAGCTTTGTGCTTTTCAGTTATTTAAAAGTCTACTAGAAACAGACCCGCGCGTAATATCCTCTGCGATGTCCGAGCGAAACGAAACGCATCGTTCATTTGTTCGGCTTGCGGCTGTCCTACAAAACGCTACCTACGGGAGGTAAAAAAACCGTAGGTTTAAAAGGCTGGTATTTCGAAAAAATCAACACATCCATGATCTTTGAGATCCTACTGCTGTTTAAACATGAAATCTAGGATTCTTATACTCCTATACCTAATAGTCCATTTCATTCTCCACAAAAACGCCAAGATAGTTTTTTGATTAGTTGCATATGTTTGATTAAAAAAAACTTAAATATCTCAATTTTGATACATATTTGCCTTCTTCTCCGAACCAATATGACTTACTGACTTGATTTTTATATTGAAAAATAAAGCAAATGCAGAGTAACAGATTCGCCAAAATAAATATTTGATTACTTGAACAGTACTCTTTTAATTAGATGAATTCTTGATTTTTGCACTTGATTTCTGCAAACGCGCTCTGCTCTGTCCCGCTCCTATGTACGCGAAATCCTATGCCTATCCCTTTCACAAAATGGCGTCGTAAGAGGCCCCTTAAAACTCAAAACTGAGCGCGAATGACGGAGCACTTGCTTGGGGCTAGATGATGCTGTGTAATCCACACAGCATCATCTAGTCCCAGTACACTGTGATCTATTCCAGCATTATTTATTACAATGTATGGAACGTTAAATTTTGACGAAGAAGGTAGGGGATTCGATTCCCTTCTACAACTATTAGCTACGGTTCCTGGTTAGTTAAGGTCGGTGGCACATTTACTCAGCATAATAACTTTTTAGGGTTCCGTACCCAAAGGGTAAAACGGGACCCTATTATTCAGACTCCGCTGTCAGTCTGTCATCAGGCTGTATCTCATGAACCGTGATCGTAAGGCAGTTGAAATTTTCACAGATGATGTATTTCTGTTGCCGCTATAATAACAAATAAATATTTTTATTTTTAAACTTACGCGATCTGCACACATATTTATAAATACTATTTAACGGGTATTTATCGCGTTTAATTGCCTTATTTTCCCGATGTTTCGACAGGTTTACACACTGCCGTGGTCACGGGATGACTGGCGTACGCCAGTTATTTATAATAACAAATTCTAAAAAACATAATAAAATACATATTTAAGGGGGCTCCCATACAACGAATGTGATTTTTTGCCGTTTTTTTAGATAATGGCACCCTTCATGCGCGAATCCGACTGGCACTTGGCCGGTTTTATTTATTAATATACCTTCATGCCATCATAAATCGATTTTTTATTTTTCGTATCGTAATCGATTAGTTACTTAGGCACACTTAGATTAAAATTAACAACTCGAAACGAATTGATACTGTTGCGTAGACTACATTATTGTAAATTCAGGAATACATTTTATAGATAAAACCAATTTATATGTCATTTTTATTGAAGATTGTGTCATGATTTCGTACAGAATTTTCTCAAGTTTTTATTATGAGTAGCCTTGTAGGTATGCATTATTATGTATTTCATATGCATAGACAACAACAAAATAATACGTAACCTTTCGTCATCCTTGCGTAGTAGTTCCTATCCCACTTCTGAAGTGTGATGAAAACGCCGGTTGTGAGTTTCACTTGATTATATTATACTAAACAATTTTCCCCACACATCTGGGAATCGTTCTAATGTTATTCACACAGTAAACATTCTAAAAAACCCATTTTAATATTTCTATATCTTGTCTTTTGTTTTCCCTCCATGACCGAATTACCTCCTTCCTCTTCTTTTTTTCAATCTCCTCAGTGTTTCCAATCCACAGGTGTTTCCAGCCAGTATCCTTAAATCAATTCTCATTTTTTCAAAATGCTAAGCAACCTTTGAAATCATGACATAAATGTAAAAGGTATATTTATCCGACCAAAAAGAACACAGGAGGATTATAATTTTATCTCACAATAACTACTTTTTCATGTTAAAATATACAATAGTACCGCTGAAAAATCCTTAATAAGCGCGTAAGCTGAGGAAATTATTGACAACTAGCAGCGCCTCGCGGTTTCACCCACGTAGTTCCCGTTCCCGTAGGAATTTCGGGATAAAAAGTAGCCTATGTCCTATTCCAGATTATAATCTATCTCTGTGCCAAATTTCATCCAGATCCGTTTTGCCGTTCTGGCGTGATAAAGGAACAAACATCCATCCATCTATCTATCCATCCATCCATCTAAACTTTCACGTTTATGATATTAGTGAGATAGTGAGATGAGATGAGATGAGATAGTGAGATAGAGCAAAGTGATGTACTACAGTTTCATAGAGGACATCAATATCTACAAAAAATCTGCGATACTAATGTCTAACTATTACAGTTATGGTACAATAACTACTTGAACATTAGTTTGTTTGTTTGAATTGAATAGGCTCCGAACCTACTGGACCGATTTGAAGAATTCTTTCACCATTAGAATTCTACATTATCCCTGATGAACATAGGCGATAGACTCTACATGTGCGAAGCCGGGGCGGATCGCTAGTGTCGAATAATTTTGTGACTTCATTGGCATTTCAAATTAATCAGAATAACAAATAAAAGACCTTCATGCATTGTTCGTTTATATTTTTAAACCAGTTTGTGAAGGTTACAAAAGTGACTTCCAAAAGGATGAGATGCTCAATTCGTTGAGTTTTTTATGTACACTTAGCGATATAAAATGATTCTATACCATCTACATTGTCCATTTTAAATGTTGTTTTCCGACTTCAAGGAGGCTATTGCATTATTCTCCTGCAAAACTTAAAAACAGTCTTAGAATAAGAGTTTTTAAGTCGGTTTTTAGTTTAATCAAATAAATCAAATTATTCTATTTATTCGCCTCGCGGTTTCACCCGCGTAGTTCCCGTTCCCGTGGGAATTCCGAGATAAAAAGTAGCCTATGTTCTATTCTAGACTATAATCTATCTCTGTGCCAAATTTCATCCAGATCCGTTCAGCCGTTCTGGCGTGATAAAGGAACAAACATCCATCCATCTATCCATCCATCTAATTTTTCACGTTTATTATATTAGTGAGATTTATCCATAGCAATACCAGTCGCGCACGTGCCCAAGACGCTAGCTGCATTGCCCCGTTGTATAGCAATGCTGATCAGTTTAGCTACTTGTAGATTGTTTGCAACAGTCTGAATATAGCTCAATTGTTTCAATTGTAAATACTAGTTTTAATTTAATTCTATTATTTGATTGTAATTTTCTTTATTAATATAGGTTTTTATAATAATTTAAAACATTATTACACTAAGGTATAAAGGGTGGGCTTAATGCTGAGGCATTTTCTACCTGCTGACCAATAACACATGTTTATACAGATGGTTGGCGTGCTAGTATTAGTTTTACAAATATTCATGCTTAACTATACCTATTATATATATATATATACAGGGTTATTGGTAAATTAGTGACAATACGTGAACTGCAGGTTCAGCCCATCATCACAAACACGTTTGTGAAGACGCCAGGTCTTAATTCTTAATTTTGGTATTGGTAATGGGTACCCCCCGCAATTCAATAATCGTTCATTAGAGAGGTTTTATTTGAAATTCAACTTAAAAACAGCTCTGCCCTGATTTAACAGAAGATATGCTTGAAAGATCGGTCTTAAGTAACCCGTTGGGTTTCAGACAAAGATGTTTTTTCATTTAGTATCAGAGGTGACTTATTTTTTTTTTTACCTGGCTTCTTCACGAACGTGTTTGTGATGATGGGCAGGACCTGCAGTTCACGTATTGTCCATTAACCCTGTATACATTTCTAGTATATTTCTATTGGCACATGTAAGTTTAAAAGGCGTTCGTTTTACACTTAATAATTTAAAAAAAAGCGATTTTTAATTATTTTTCGTAAATAGTTGTTGCATTTAAGTGTACCTTAGACGAGACCGCTCACGTTTATTTCATTTGACTAGAAATCCCAAATATTTGCATAAAATAAATGTCGTGAGTTCGATACGACATTTAGGAATAAAAGCCAAGAAATCAACCTTATCGGTGATGTAAAAGGTCAAATAATTGAATCATTTAAATCACGTAACACACCGTAACGCACGCTATGACCAGCAATTCTCAGGTCACGTTATGTGCCTGTCCACACGTCCCGGTTGCCGAGAGTGGAGAGTTGTAGGGGCATGTACAGTCAGCTACAAAAGTCGCCTAACGTTTTATATATTATGTAAAACTCTTATAACAGCAGAATTGGTGGCCTTTTAAAATTATAAATTAAATAAAATAAAAAAGGAACCATGCTTAACATTTGTGAGCGATGATAAATAGTAATTTTTGCATTCGATTCGGATTACGAAATTTTTGAAAATTTGCAGCTGGTAATAGACTTTTGTTGCGAACTGTACGTATCTTTCACACATACAGGCGTAGTTTTAACTTCACCGCCGGGAACCCGCACCATCTACCCGGCAACCGGGTTGATGTGTGAGAAGGCACTAACGGGCGAAAATCTCTCGGCGAGACCATAGAAAACATGGTCTCGATACTTTGGTGTACTATTTTAAAAATAAAACCGGCCAAGTGCGAGTCGGACTCGCGCACGAAGGGTTCCTTACCATTATGTATAAAAACGGCATATAAATCACGTTTGTTGTATGGGAGCCCCCTTAAATATTTATTTTCACTTCTCTTGCTCGAAAAGTGTATCATAATAGTGTAGCTTAGCAGGCCTAAAACTCGAGTTTAATCCCTCGGGCTAAAAAGTAATTTTTCTTTTTAATTTTTGTCTAAAATCATCAGCCAGTACAAAGCATTCGTTCTCTTACATAAAAACTCGACTTCTTGGTGCTCCGTCAACCTTTTTTTTGAAAATAGAACCTTCTTGGTGATGTTTTATGAAGGTTGATTCTTCCCTTCACGGTAGAATGCGAACTCTTTCGTTGCGGGTTAAATAGAGATTTAAAAAAAAAGATGGTATTGGCGCTAAATCTCTAGAATTTTCTTCATTCCAAATCACAAACTTTTACGTTTAACTTCCTGACTTTTACTTCCAAATTGTGAACGTGAAAAATGTCATCAAGTGATAGTGAAGATGCTAATATGCAAATGGAAGAAAAGGGCAAAGAAATAATTATGAATCTGTTGCCGACAAAATCACGTGGAATATATTTAAAGAGTTACGAAAATTTTATGAAATGGAGAGATGAGAAACGTGTGGATTCTTTTACAGAAGGGGTTTTTCTCACTTATTTTGATGAATTATCGAAAAAATTCAAATCGTCGACTCTTTGGAGCACATATTCAATGTTAAGAATGACCTTACAAACGAGACACGACGTCGATATTAAAAAATATGTAAATTTAACGGCTTTACTGAAGAAATTGTCCACTGGATACAAGGCAAAAAAATCTAAAGTCTTGACGACACAAGAAATCGAAACATTTTTAAATAACGCTCCAAATAAACAATACTTGGCAACAAAGGTAACCTACTACTTATGTACTCAACTCAAACTAAATAAATAGATACCTACCTACATACCTAAATTATGTACCTAGGTTATTACGATTAATAACACACTTATTTTTTTGTTCAACAGGTTGCTTTAATTTATGGAATCAGCGGTGCATGCAGAGGAATAGAGCTTGCTAATATAACGCTAGAAGACGTAGAAACGGATACAAACCTACAAGCTGTGAGTCTGCCGAACACGAAAACAAACAAAGAGCGTAAATTTGTCATCAGTGGAGAATACCTTAATATAGTTAAAGCCTATCAGGAGTTACGTCCCACTAATGTTTCAACGTTTGGATGAATATGTCAACTCAGCTGAAGCCGCACTCAGATCTTAATAATGCACGAAACTCAAGCATGAGTCGAGTCTCTCCAACTTTTACTCCACAACAATCAACTCAAAATATTACACACACATCCCAATCACAGAGAACCGAAATAAAATTGCCCGGGAAAAACATATCACTAAACATTCAAAATTGCTCTAACTGCACATTTAATTTTTAATAAAATTTCTGAAAATTGTCTAATTTTGAATTGTTTTATTTTCTCGCAATCGAAGTGAAAAGTAGAGTGTTTTACTCGGGCCAAAACCACCCATTATAACTCGGTCTTGTCATCCTCCCTCGCTACGCTCGGGAGTATAACAACCTCGTATATAATGGGATGGTTTAGTCCCTTGTAAAACAATCTACTATTTATTCTGTTTTTTAGTATTTTTTGGTATAGCGGCAACAGAAATACGTCAGACGGACAGATGGACAGCGGAGTCTTAGTAATAGGGTCCCGTTTTACCCTTTGGGTACGGAACCCTAAAAAAACATGCAGCCGAACATAAAGTCGTAAAAAAGGCAAAAGGGCAAAAGGTTAAAAAGGCCTTGAAGTCGGCAGAAGGCAGACTCATAGAGAAAGAAGGCACATATTTTTTTACATTTCGAGTTCCTTTCTTAATAAATGCGGAAACAGCTTTGTAGAATTGTATGACACACGTTGAAGAATTATTTTTTACTAACTTTTTTGTATGTTCAGAGTTTTTATATGTATCTGTGCTAACTAGGTATATATTTAGGTACACACCACTTATTTTGCTTGCATTTATACGTATTTCAGGAACTAGTAACGCCATCTGTTGTTGGTTTTCTAATTCTCATTAAATAAGATGAACATAGCAGGACGGATAGGTGTATCAAATAAATTATTTTTTGTACAAAATATATAAAATAAATGAATAATTATGTAGGTAGGTCTGACTTATTATTTAGGCCTGAATTATAAACAAAATGTTGCGAATTATTTCCCACACGATATGGCTCCGCACTAAATTTAATGATTATTTTCCAGTACGCCTATGTATCGTGGAGGCCCGGGGCTCCTTCAAACGCAGCCAGCGGTACTGTCCTATACTAGACGCGGCGAGCGCTGACGTCGAGTGCGTTGTAGGAACTGACAGGTTAGTGCAGTTATATACAATACAATACAATACAAAAATTCTTTATTGTACACAAGAAAATAACATAACAAAGAGACATCACATAAGATAAGTACAATGGGCGACCTTATCGCTTAGAAGCGATCTCTTCCAGGCAACCTTGGGATGGAAAGAATTGTGCATTTAAGAAAGGCAGGGGGTGTACCTAAGATTATCTAAAATACATATGTATTTAATACTAAAAAGACCTAACTTAGATAAATAACATAATATAACATATATACATATAACATACATATATACTAACTACATAAATAAATAAATAAATAGTCAAAGTAAAGTACCATTATTCACGTTATATCTTCAAAGTGATGGACTGCCTCCCAATGTAATGGGCATCATAACGCCCGGTTTCCAGTCGTATCCAGCATCTGCAGCTTAGAGCGATATGCTTTAAGCTTCATCACTTAGGTCCAATTTCACCGTAGCAATAGGCTATTTGACTACATTAAACATAAATTCCAAATTGTTTTCATTCTAGTCAGTGACAACGTAACAAAGCGTAATCAGTTTTCATAACTAAAATTAGTTTTTATAACTAATGCGACTGGCATTGAAGAAATATTAAGTACCTACATTTTGCATTATTTTTATCAGACAATACGTTAAAATTATTTCCCAGTAGTAGTCAAGTAGCCTATTGTACAACTGTACAAGTTCACGTTGCAATTGAATGCGTTCAATGTAATAGCCCGACCATACGCTCCGTCTCGCTTGCGCAGTTCAGTTTGTTCAGTTATTATAGTGCAAAAAGACTGAAGGTACAGTGGTTACCCGTGCAAGTAAACTTGTACAAACTAGAGTGCGCTTTAATTAGGTTTTTATTTCTCTTTTTTTGGTGTCACGGTGTAGTCGCCATCAGTCGAGATTTTTTATTGGAATTGATGAAATTGGACCTTAGCCACCGGCTCCATAAATTACCGTTACAAGTATGAAATCTGGATTTTTACTGCAGCATCCATGACATGACATGGGACGACGATTTGCGAAAGACTGCTGGCAGATGCTGGATGTGGCAAGCTGAAGACAGGGCGCTCATTAGGGGAGGCCTATGTCTGGGACTAATATAGGATGGTGATGATGATCCATGACATGCATGCAAACCGCGGATTGTGGCGATCTCCGCAAGGGTGCAGTGGCCGGATTTTGGTTGTGATGTTAAGAGACGGATTTCAGTTCAGCATCAGGGGTATTTTGGCTGAGGTGATGATGATTTACTATAGATTGCTTTCGTTACTAAGGTGTGTAAATAAAAAACTATTGAGCGAATTATTTTTTAAATAAGAGTTGATTAATAAAAATCTAAATATATACAAACAGGGACGAGAGAAATCGTCCCTGTAGACCACAGATTACCCCAATGGGAATAATCTGTGCTGTAGACATACAAAAATAGTAAAATCTACGGTCAAGTACCTACTCCCAATTTCCAAAAAAACGAGCGTTGTTTACATCCAAGTTCTACTCTTCCAGACTGGACTGCCTCCGTCGCATCAGCAAAGGCACCGTAGATTTTGGAGTCTTCAGTCCTGAGGACCTAGTGGCGGCGCAGTGGGCCTCGCTAGACCTGCTCGTCACAAATGAGATCCGACATAGGGACAGCAGTAAGATGAAACTTTCTTGATATCTTGCTCATCAGCATACATACGTCCAGAACTCCAAATGCATCCCCCAAGCACCGGCTTTTACCGTAATGTATAAAGTAAATAAATAATGCTGGACAGTTCACACAGCATTAAAGCTAAGCAGAGCTTGTGTTATGGGTAGGTACTACAAAACTAAATGACATTTGTTCAGAGTGTTCTGGTCGTTTTCTATGTATAATAAAAAATATCTATTTAGGCACTTACGCCGTCAGCGCCGCCTACAGAGGAAACAATGAAGTTATCCAATTCTGCTCAAAGACTGAATTTACATTTAGTTCGTTTGACGAGAGGTTTTGCCGTTGCTTGATTTTCTATTATATAATATCTATTTATGTATTGTATTACATTAAGTATTTTGTCTATATGTAGGTACCGTTAAGATACTTTAATAATAAACTTACAATCCATTGATATAGAAAATACAATAATAATTACAACTAATATTTACACTTAAATCTATTTTCTAAAAATCTAAGCCGTCACCAGAAGGCAAAGTGCCCAGAATGCTGGCAGCATTGCCACGTTGAATGGCAATGCTAATTCGTTGACCGAAATAAAAGCCAGCATTCCGATCACCTGTAAGTGATTACATTAAGTATATCCAGTTATCTAGTACCCATAACACAAGCTCTGCTTAGCTTGGGGCTAGATAGTGCTGTGTGAATTGTCCAGCATTATTTATTATTGTTATTACCTGACAAAGTAAAACAGCTCAAATGCAGTTGGGAAGGCCAAATAATGAGAGGACCAGATAAATGGAGCAAAGTACTAACAACATGGTATTCCCGAGAAGAGCAAAGGAATCAGGGCAGACCTTGCGATGGGCAGATGAGCTTGTCAAAGGAGTAGGCAGGACGTGGACAAGGAAAACTCAGGACAGGGAGGAATGGAGGAGGCTGGGGGAGGCCTGTGCCACGTGGCAAACAAACTAGGTGTTCAAAAATGTTGTAAATGGTATAAAATGTTACAGTTTGTAATAAAGGCTGTATTAATTATTACTAGACGGCTGATATACATAATCACCGCGATTGGCAGACGGATCGGTGTTTGCTGTGGAGATGTTAATAATACTCAGAAGGAAGCCTTTCTGGTAGGTTCTGTGTCGGCTCTTACAACTCATACATTATTATAGATTTAGTTTTATTGTTGAATTAAGTTGATATGGATCAGTTGAGCAATCTGTAGATTGTTTGCAACAGTCTGCAGTTAGTTCCATTGTTTCAATTGTAAATACCAGTTTTAATATAATTCTATTTTTTGATTGTAATTTTCTTTGTTTATTTATGAATTAAGTAGGATACGGGAACACTGTTACTGACTAGATTTATCTACCCTGACTGTTGTATTGATCTACACGACACAGGGAATCCTAGTGTGCAGATCAAGGTTCCTATGTTGTTATTTAATTGTTATTTTCTTTTTTGCATACTTTTAATGATATTTTTTTAGTAAGCATGCAATTATTTAGTTATTTATAAGTTTCAAATAAACGCTTTTATTATTATTGTTATTAACATACACAGGCTGAGTGGTTGATTGCTGGAGGGGTTGATTTTTACGCCGCGTCAACCACGGTAACACGTTTCTTGAAATCTTTGAGTTGGATACATCATGAGCTATTTCAAGAGAGGTTAGGGTCCTTGTGACTGTGACGGGAACGAGCTGAATGCGGGTAGCACTGTACTAGTCACTATGGCGATGTTTGGGGGAGTCATATATCCAGGCATCTTGCGGTTGAATGATAATGTATATTTATTTATTTTATTTGTATATTTCTTTATCTTCACAAAAGGTTTGACCACTAGAATGGTTACAAGATTAATTACTATAATAGGTAGGTGTTGGCAAAACCTGTTTTGTGAAGACTAGTGCCTGGAGTAGGTTCGAAGAACCTGTATTATAATGATGATGGTTTGACGATAAGGCGACATGTTGTAACTAGATAAAATAACTTTTTCAGAACCATACGAGAGGTCTGTTGTAGCCCTGGTGAACCGACGTATCCTGCCCGACTCCTCATCAACTCTTCATGCCGTGCTACGTAACAGCACTCTCTGCCATCCAGGAGTTGGAGCCGACCATCTGCGGCCTCTCAGTGATACACTGTCTGGGGTAAGGAACTTCTGTGGGATTTCTACACAATTTAATCTCCAACCAACCAAAACTTGGGTCTCTTCTAGACAAAAGTGACTTGTTGTTATCTAGACCTTCGTGATACATCGTCGGCTACATCAGGTGAAATGGTCGTCAAACGAAGATCACTTTACGATTTTGAATTATCTCACTAATATTATAAACGTGAAAGTTTAGATGGATGGATGGATGTTTGTTCCTTTATCACGCCAGAACGGCAAAACGGATCTGGATGAAATTTGGCACAGAGATAGATTATAGTCTGGAATAGGACATAGGCTAATTTTTATCCCGAAATTCCTACGGGAACGGGAACTACGCGGGTGAAACCGCGAGGCGCTGCTAGTTTTGTATAAAATATAGAAATAAAGAATTTCTCCCCCAGTACCTGGAATCCCTGGTCCTCGAGCGTTCCTGCGAGCCAGCACTCTCTCTGGCAGAGAACAGAGTCCGCGCTCTCTCCCGGTACTTCGGACGAGCCTGCCGCGCTGGACCCTGGCTTGCAGATGAGAAAAGAGATGCTGAACTTAGTGAGTTATTTACAAACAATGTATAAAGGAAACCTTTAATTACAAAGAAAATTACAATCAAATAATACAATTAAATTAAAACTAGTATTTACAATTGAAACAATTGACTTAACTGCAGACTGTTGCAAACAATCTACAAGTAGCTCAACTGATCCATATCAATACCAGTCGGAAGCGTGCCCAAGACGCTAGCTGCATTGCCCCGCTGTATAGCAATGCTGATGCGCAGCTCTCGGGTCACGCGTGGCTTCGACCAGACGCTCAGATAATTTTTTAAAAAGTTTTCAGAAAAGGAAAAGTTTTCAGGGTCTTCAAAAAATGTATGATATAATAATAATATAATGTTTCAATGTGCTTTATTTCGCTCGAGGCATGAGGGAAGGTAAATCGAGAAGAGGTTGGTAACGTAGAGACGAATACTTCAATAGTTCTGTATTTGATGCATTTTAAATGGGCATTGAAAACGTTAGCGGTACCTACATTTATAACAGTTAGACTTCCATTGTATGAATTCTCTGACAATGTTTCTCGAATGTTCCAGAACAGAAATACCCATCGCTTTGCGCGGCGTGTGGCAACCCAGCCCGCTGCGGCGCCACCGACCGCTACTGGGGTGACGCCGGCGTCCTGCAGTGTGTCGGCGAGGGCGCTGGCGACGTTGCCTGGGCTGAGTTCGATGACGTCAGACAGTACTTTGGGGTAACAACGAAGTAACGTTAACTAATCTATGTCCTTTATAGTCCTGCGAGTCAATTCCGCCGATCGTAAGCTGTAACTTGATTACGAAAAAAAGACAATTAAAAACGAAGCGATCAGCAAAGAGTGAAACTCTTACGAATACAATCTGAAACGACTGTAAGCTAAAATGCCACTATCTCATCTCACTAATCTCACTAATATTATAAACGTGGAAGTTTAGATGGATGGATAGATGGATGGATGTTTGTTCCTTTATCACGCCAGAACGGCTGAACGGATCTGGATGAAATTTGGCACAGAGATAGATTATAGTCTGGAATAGAACATAGGCTACTTTTTATCCCGGAATTCCCACGGGAACGGGAACTACACGGGTGAAACCGCGAGGCGCTGCTAGTAATTATTATAAACGTGAAAGTTTAGATGGATGGATGGATGTTTGTTCCTTTATCACGCCAGAACGGCAAAACGGATCTGGATGAAATTTGGCACAGAGATAGATTATAGTCTGGAATAGGACATAGGCTACTTTTTATCCCGCAATTCCTACGGGAACGGGAACTATGCGGGTGAAACCGCGAGGCGCTGCTAGTAAACTATACATGGAAAGATGGATTGACGACATCCAACAACACGCAGGCCATGATTGGACTTCAAAACCGTCTGCAGTGGAGGCGATTGGCGGAGGCCTACATCCAGATATTGATCTAAGAACGGCCGCGATGATGATGATTTAAACTATCACGACCAAAAACTGTACGAAATAATTCATTTTCCATCTCTCCTCTAATTCCAGCTGAACAAATCAGCGCACGACACCAACAGTTACCCTCCGACGTCTGGTATGGCGTACCTCTGTCGGGAGGGGACTTGGAAGCCAGTAGACGGTGAGCCGTGCGTCTGGCTGCATCGGCCGTGGAACGTCGTGGTGGCCAAACGGTAACGAACGAAAGTAATTTACGGATACAAACGGGTTAGCTACGAAACTTTTTTGCATTGGAAGAACACCAACTCTACATCGCTTAGCGAGGGCTTCTTTAGGGTTCTTCCACGGTTCTTCAGATGTGGTTCGAGTCGCACACGTTCCGTGAGCCCCTGCGAACACTGTAATCGATTAGGAACTTGGTTTGTAACTAAAATAACTATGAGGTTAAAAAAAAACTTAAAACTATTTTCAAATTATAACAAACGGATTAAAAAAAGGCTGACTTTCAACAACGGCAGACCAGCAGGACGCCGGTGATGTTGCCTCTCTGATACACTTAAAACATACCTAATTTGAAATTTCTGTGTTCTGCGATTATTTCCGGTTCGAATAGAAAAGAGTTCTAGAGAACACTGATTGATATAATTAGTACCTACCATGGATATAATAAGTGCGCTTCCGCAAATATCTCTACGCCGCAAGCCAAAGTGACATCGCATCGCCGCTGGCACGAAAAGATATCCCCGATCTCCCGACAAGCGAAATAAACACCAAATTGTTATTTCAGGAAAGCAGCCGCAGCTGTTGCCACTCTCACCACCTCCCTCACCAACTCTTCAACAGTGGACTCCGATTGGCGCGGTGCGCTGGCGCAACTGTTGGACAGCAACACTGCTGTGCGCGCGCCGCTCCAGCCGCCGCTGCCACCGCAGGACTACCTGTCACGTGCACAGGGCTTCCGAGAGGCTTATAGTCAGAGCGGTTGTGACCCACCCAGGTACTTTAAGTCTTAAAGCCCGCTTTGTTCTACTGTAGCCTACTAAAAACTTCGTAGTTTTATTTATTTTACAATTTTAAGAAAACTTACAGCTAGGCTTTTTACAATAAGGTGTTAGTTTATGTATGCTAAGATGCATGATCAGCTGCTTGAAGTCTGCTACAAGTTTCCACTTTAAGGTTTTTTGTACAAAATCCAATGTAAGAGTAAATAGATGACGATAAGCAATAAGAACCGCTTTCCCGCTTCTGACCGCTGCTAGTACACTTGTCTGGTCTTCTCTGGTTTGTTTTACTATAGATAATCACGTTTGGTCTACTTTGGTCTAATTGGGTATCTAGTTTACTAGATCTTCTCCATTCTAACAACTTTCTCATAACACCAAGCTCTGGCCTTGTCTCCGTTTCCTTATTCTAGCTGGCCAGATCAACAGATGTACGGTCTGTGAAGGCATTTAGGCATATACTTAAATTCAAATGTCTTTTCCATTCTGACAGATCCTGTCTACTCAAAAAACCCAGATCGGCTGCAGCTTAGATTGATCTGCTCCAGTCCAGATGCCACTATTATCATGTCCAGATACAATAATTACAACTAATATTTACACTTAAATCTATTTTCTAAAAATCTAAGCCGTCACCAGAAGGCAGAGTGCCCAGAATGCTGGCAGCATTGCCACGTTGAATGGCAATGCTAGTTCGTTGACCGAAATAAAAGCCAGCATTCCGATCACCTGTGGATTCTATTAGGAGTTTTGATAGATCTTAATTACTTAATTTATTATAGGATAGGATTATAGCAAGGGTCTGTACTCAATTACTCACTGATATCATCCTCAACCGGAACCGGATGCGGCTGGTAGCCGGTCAGGTGAGACAACCTGTCCAAGAAGCAGGCCACGTTGAATAGCAATGCTAGTTCGTTGACCGAAATAAAAGCCAGCATTCCGATCATCTGTGGACTCTATTAGGAGTTTTGTTAGATCTTTGTATACTCCATGTGCCCCAGGACCCCAAGTACCTAGGGTTTCCACCCCAAGCGGCTCGTATAGGTAACCTCGGTCAAGATTAGCGTGTTTCTAACGCTTACTCTCACCTGATAATTATCTATAACAGATACATTACAATCTGCACAACATCCCTTCTCGAGAAGCACAAATGCGAGTGGCTGGCCGAAGCAGGCGCCGTCTACGGAGTCTCCCCACCCATACAGTGCAGTTATAGAGAGCACAGCGAGCTGTGTATGCGAGCTGTGGGAATAGGGGAGGTGGATGTGGCTGTGGGGGGGAGCGACTGGATTGTAAAAGGAATCAGGTGAGAAATAATAAAACCGGCCAAGTGCGAGTCAGACTCGCACACGAAGGGTTCCGTACCATTATATATAAAAACGGCAAAAAAACACGTTTGTTGTATGGGAGCCCCCTTAAATCTATATTTTATTCTGTTTTTTAGTATTTGTTGTTATAGCGGCAACAGAAATACATCATCTGTGAAAAATTCAACTGTCTAACTATCACGGTTCATGAGATACAACTTGGTGACAGACGGACAGCGAAGTCTTAGTTATAGGGTCCCGTTTTTACCCTTTGGGTACGGAACCCTAAAAACATCTAATTGACAAACAAAATAAAGCAATACAAAGAGACGCAAATACCAGTTCAGACATAAGCGATATTCGCTACCCAGAGAGAGCGGCGACGAAAGTCGAATACCTACCCACTGGCATTCGCATATATCGACCATAATAAGGTAAACTCGCTGACCACTGCTTGCTTATAGTAGGTACTAATGCAGTGCAGTAGTATAGTATGTAGTAAGATATTATACATGAGCGGTCCGCCCCGGCTTCGCACGGGTAGGCCCTATGTTCATCAGGAATAATGTAGGATTCTAATGGTGAAAGAAATTTTCATATCGGTCCAGTAGTTTCGGAGCCTATTCAATTCAAACAAACAAACAAATCTTTCCTCTTTATGACATTAGTGTAGATTATAGGGAGCAAAGCAAGTTGTTTAAAATGATATACTTATACTTACATCATAAGAATATTTTCTATCTGCCATAAGAAAGAGCGAAGCGAGGTTTAAGGCAAGACAAGATAGGGTAGGAATATTAACTTCAACTAATCTCAATTTTGTTCGCAGAGACTTCAACATAAATCCCATTCTACACGAAGTGACGCCAATAATCGAAAAAACTAACACCATAGTCGCGTACATACGCAAAAACGAAAAGATGACCAAAATGGCGGATTTACGCGGGAAACGGGCCGCTTTCCCGCGCTTCGACGGCGTCGCTTGGCATTCAGCTATGTCTTACTTCAATGATAAAGAAAAAGTTTCCTGCAAGGAGTTTGAGAGCGATTTCTTCAAGGAGGTTTGCGCTCCTGGTGGCGAAGGAAACGCTGATGTGAAGAATTGTTATGAGGAAGGGGAGGAGGAGGCTTTTACTTCGCTTTTGGCGGGAAAGAGTGATGTTGCTTTCGTGGATATGTCGACTTATAAAATGATGGCAGGTTCGTTCAAACATGGTTTGGTAATATTATTTCTGTGATTTTTCGCATATTTTATTTTAAAAATAATGCTTATAAAAGTTTAAAGCCATCGGTTCTTCAAGGGAGGCACGTTCAGCCGCTTTGAAGCTGATTATCTGATCTTGGATTTGAAAAATACCCTCAAACCTATCTTTTTGTGCCATCAAGCCGAATATTTAACTTTTTTTCTAGTAAAAGCTACGTTCTCTCACAATTAAGAAGTTGTACATGTATATTGATATTTAAAGAGTATAGGTTTATGACGCCGCCGGATCATAGAATCAGCCCATTCGTGTAATGGCATCGATTGCAAAACGGCGCAAGCTTTAATGAATTGCCTCTGCCGGTTGTTTGAACAACCAACGTTTAATTCAAAATTCAAAATTCAATAACTTTATTTCTTTAGGCTTACAAAATAAGCACTTAGACAAGTCAAATTTTAAACATAAACAGCTTAATAATAGTAATTATTATCAAATAAGAAACAAAATGTTATTGATTTTGTTCGCTTCAATTTTTTGTCCACTAGTGGAAGAAGCGAAAAATAAACCACTAGTAAGTGTATAACGCTTAAAATTTAATACAATGTTATTCGCCTATCTAAGTCTAAATATAATGGGATTTAGATACAGGTCAATATTTATATAAAACTAAGCTTAAGATTGTTCTCCTATAATACTATTGTCGGTGCGGAACTGGGCATAACGTTACTTATCCATCTCGTCAAATGAAATGTTTGTTTTGCAATCAGTTGGCCTAGCCATGCTACAAACGGGCTGATTCTACGATCCAGCTGCAACCTACATAGTTAACATTCCTATGGATCAAATCACACCTCACACCTTATTTACTACGCAAAAAGATAAAAATTGGTGCTGCGCTATGCCGCGGGGAATTTTACTATTATGTCAATAAAGCTTGTACTGTTTTGCGTAGTAATAAAGTGATATTTTGAATCAAAGTGATTACCTAGATTGAATCACAGTAAGAGCAACGGCGCGTTGCGTCACGTCTCGGTGTGAGCTGACCATGGTCTATGCTTACAATGGTGTTTTTTTCTGCAGGTAATCAAACCTCCAGTGTAAAGCTACAAGAAATAATAGCACTCTGTCCAGAAGAGAACGAAAAGTACTGCTACATCAGCTGGTCAGCGATCGGTCATGTCTTCGTAGCTAAAAACATAACTGCCATGCGACGACAAGAAATCATCAACGTTCTGGGACGATTAGACCAGCTTTTCGGACGCAACTATCCGTTCAGAAACCCCATGTTTTCGATGTATGGTGCATTCAACCATCAGTTTGATTTACTGTTCCATAGCAATACCAAATTTTTAGCTCATGATAGTGTATTTAAAATGCATCCCTACAGTTCGATGCCTTTGAACTTTGAGAGTAGGTTTTTGAATGTAACTGACTATGGCTGCAGTTTTAGCGGGAGAATGACGCCATCTTTAATTTTAACTGTTACGTTTCTAACTGTGATTATTGGTTTTTAAGTTGTTTTTAAGGAAAAGTAAATTGAAATTTAATAAATGTGTAGGTAATTGACTTTTTACTCCTCTTATTTTATTTTCAATTTCTTTTTCTGTTACATAACCGATATGGTTATAATTTTATAAATCATTAATTAATTTTCTGATTTGTTTTATGTGTAAGTTAAGTAACCTACATCGATTTCTTAAGATAAAGTGAGACCTTAATTCCATTGAATTTCTTGTAATCAAAAGTCTTGAAAATTTTGAATTTCTTGTGAAATTCATATTAAGGGCTCACTTATGAGGCGAACGTAATGTTAGGTACCTATATAAAGAGACACACACCGGCGCGTGGTAAAGGTTTCGTTACGACTGTTTTTTATGGTTTACAAATTAACAAAGTAATTCTGCTGTATGAGCGATATTGGCTCGTACAGGGGCGGTTTATCTTAAAATTATTAGGTATAAATATAAGAGTATAAATTTTATGACTTTTTATCTGAATACTTATTTTCAGATAAAAAGTTATAAAGTTAATTATCGAGAAATTGACGCCATTTTTTAGTTAAAAAAAGTGTTGTGTATCAAACAGCGTTTCCAATGAAAGAAACTGAAGTATTATATAGTCATATTTATTGATCATTCAGGAACTTCTTGATAAAATCCTGGTGTTTGATGACGGCGGTGAAGCTAGTAAAGCTGGCAGTGTTGCAAGCGTGCTCGTAGTTGGGCGCTGTGGAGACTACTCCTCTTAGGTAGTACCGCTCCAGGCCTCTCTCCGCGCCCGGAAATGATAGGCCTCCTCCACTGTCGCCTTTGCAGAGCTGAAATAGTATACGATACCATATAAATTAAATGCACTAGAAACAGAATTGCACTCAGCGAAGGACCTTGAAGAACTCCCACACACAATTTTTTTATTTTCATTTATCCTATATGAATCGGTGTTCCAAGCGATATTTATTGTATATATTTATTTATTAAAGGAAAACCAGCAGCACATACAACAAATATAACAATAAAGAAAATGGAAACAGAAGGCTATTAAAAGGTTTTCGACATAGTAGAGACATAAACAAAATCACACAAAATTTGACTTGTATACCTACATAATTTTAATGAAGTAGACTAGAACGACATTAAGTGTATCAACAGGTCAGTCACCTACGGTGGAATATATAAATATACAAATTACAAAAATATAAAAAGTGTGAACAAGCAACGTAAACATATAATTTACAACACTACAATTGACCTAATACATACACAGCAAAAATATCTACATAATAAATGATAAATGTGAGATAAAAAACAAGCAATAATATTACTAAACCAAAAAATAATTATATATTCAAAATAATTTCTACCTTAAGCTAGAAGAACCGAAGTATGTTACACATTATTTGTTCTACTATTCCAGTTTTTCTACAATATGATGGATAGATACTGAATCAAAAGCCTTAAAAAGATAAAAACGCTTCTCAATATATTATACTAGCAGCGCCTTGCGGTTTCACCCGCGTAGTTCCCGTTCCCGTAGGAATTTCGGGATAAAAAGTAGCCTATGTCCTATTCCAGACTATAATCTATCTCTGTGCAAAATTTCATCCAGATCCGTTTTGCCGTTCTGGCGTGATAAAGGAACAAACATCCATCCATCTAAACTTTCACGTTTATAATATTAGTGAGATTAGTGAGATGAGATGAGATTATTTACAGGTTTCGCGCACGCACGCGTTATTTCTAAGGAAGCATTTAAAGGTTACTTCTGGATAGAAGTTCCCATGGGAACTAATTTATGGGACAAAAAGTAGCCGATGTTTTATTAAAGGCCTACATCTAAAATATGCAGCCCCATCCGTTCAGTAGCTGCTACGTGAATAAGAAAAAAATATCCGTCCATAAAAATAATCGTATTTTTAATTTAGTGTTACTTATCACCAAACGTAGATTGCGCATCACCTCCAGCACAGATCTTGTCGCTAGTGATGTACTCGCGGAAGTGGGACGGAGACTCCACGATGCAGGTCCATATGGGAGCTCCACGGCACTCAGCACGGGGCACCGTGATCCGTTGGCAGAGGTCAGGCCCCTGCCTGCTACCTGGAGGAAAAGTGTTATGCTACATACAACATTTTGACTTTGAGACTTTAAAGGTCATGATATACGAACAATAAAAATATCCATTCCAAAAAGAGAAGTGGACAACTCATCCGCGGATGAGTTGTACCGTAACCCCACATAGCATCATCTAGGCAAGCTAAGCAGAATTTGTGTTATGGGTACTAGATAACTTATATAGTTAATATAATACCTAACATATGTACCTAGGTACAGATAAATTTTTGTTACATAGAAACCAACCAAATTACATAAGAAAAGTCAAGAACTTTCTCTGGGGCCTTAGTACGACTGGTAAGCATTATCTCTTGAATACTTCTATCCGAGTCCTTCCTATACATTTAGCGCCTTGTAGCGCCCCTACCGGATCGAGGGGAACTACTTATCGTAGTTTGACAACGAATCAATCGTTTCTTACTAGCTCGATGATAGTTTTCGAAAGGTTTTGAGTGATTTGTTGCACTTTGAAATGACAGCGGCAGTCGCGTTTGCGGCATTGATGTTATAAAAGTAAGTAGATAGAGCACCTTCAACATAGCTTGGTCACAGAAGTGCCTTCAATTGGTGCTTCAAGAAAAATGAAAACACACGGGAAAACATTTCACTGGGTGCTTGCATCGAATATAAGTATTTCCTTTGCGTCCTATGAGCGTACCAAGTCTAACCCAAACACGTCAATCATAGAGGTAAAACACGCTCACTCAACAAACAAAAAAAAATGTAATTTAAATTCTCTTTTTTGCCGAAAATAGACACATTTTTAATGAAAGCCATCAAAATACGCTTTTTTACGTTATCACTGACTAGGATGGTAACATTTTGGTAGGTGCCTACTTATTTTCAATGTAGTCAAGTAGCCTATTCTCTTGATTTCGAAAATAAAAACGAATCTACGTATGTGTGAGTTGACATACATAATAACAAATTCAGTGCTTTCGCGCATAGCACTAATACGAATAGGAAAATGAGACTCATTTATCGCATTTTTTTGGCTACACTTCGTTTGTGTCTACTACCATTATAAGCCTTTTTCTAGGTACCACCACATCAATGTTCTCGATCACGTGTATCGAATGTTTTTTGTATCAACTCAGACTACAGGAAGAAAAAAGCTGTACCTACTAAACTTTAAGACACCAAGATAAAAAAAAACGGCCAAGTGCTAGTCAGACTTGCGCACGAAGGGTTCCGTACTCATCTATAAAATGGGCAAAAAAATCATGTCTGTTGTACATACATATACAAATATTTGTTTTATTTCAATATAATTATTTATTTTTAAAGTTAATATATAACTTAATATTCTGTGAATATTTCAAGCATCTACCTGTTGCCGTTATCAATATCGAGCAAAAACGAGCAAAAAATCACGTTTGTTGTATGGGAGTCCCCATTTTATTCTGTTTTTAGTATTTGTTGTTATAGCGGCAACCGAAATACCTACATCATCTGTGAAAATTTCAACTGTCTAACTATCACGGTTCATGAGATACAGCCTGGTGACAGACGGACAGACAGACAGACAGAAACGGACGAACAGCGGAGTCTTAGTAACAGAGTCCCGTTTTACCCTTTGGGTACGGAACCCAAATTAAGTTTACCTCAATGACGTAGAATCATAAATACCTACTGTTCATCTCCATAAGTTGCGTGACTGGTTTGCAAGATATCTGGTACCACAAATGCCTGCAATGGGCAGGATTCAGGCTGGTCTTTGGGGTCAATTCTAAATTTTTCGTGAAATCGACAAAATTACCGTCTCTTCTTTAAAATTTATGAAGTCGTTTAATAAATCATAAAATAAATGTTCTCTGTTTTCCATAAAATGGCCTCATGTAGATTGTAAATTCTATTTTAAAGATAATACTTATGGGTGGAAAGTGCTTAGCTTATTTTTTCTAATGAAGTGTTTAATTTTCTACTTTTAAAGCTTTTTGTTTCTCTTAGATAAATAAATCTCTCTTATCTCTCTTGTAACTAACTCTCACTCTCTCTTTGGGTTCCTCTGAAACCCTCGTCTTAAAAATCCTTGCCGTCACTACCACTTTCTACGACCAATCATTCACTGTACAAGAGTTTATGGTTTGCTCTCCCCCTGGACATCAGACGTGCCAAATTACACCCTATCTTTAAAAAAATTCTGGATCAGCATAATATCTATCGTAAAATTAAACAACTTTATCTTTATGTTAATGTAAGTCTGATATAATTTTATAGGTTATGTAGGTATTAAATGTAGTGTAAGTATTATTGATTTCTTTTATAAATTTTGTCAAGTGTCACCGTCTTTTTTGTTCTTACATGGCCAGTCCATCTCAAGGTTGCCTGGAAGAGATCCCTCTTAGCGATAAGGCCGCCTTTGTGCTTCGTCTACCGTAATATTTATTTATGTACTGTTTTCTGTGTTTGTGTGTTACAATAAAGTATTATCTATCTATTTTTAAATAACATAAAAATAAAATGAACAAGGGAAGATGTTTTTTATTGGTTCACAAGACAAAAGAAAATACAATGATAAAAAGAAAACATAATGAGAAAAGAAGATAATGTGAGACCAAAAGGCCACATTATCTGCCACTCAGCGTGTGCAGGAGCTCGGGGTGCAACTACAGCGCTGGTCTTCTCGCATGCCCCCACTGCCTTCCCTGAGTACGTCGCTGTATTTTGGTGCTCGACGTAATAAGTGGTGTCTGTTACTTTGCCAGAGTGTATTTGATCGAAGAATTGTATTCGAATTGTATTTTATATAAAGTGATGTATAAATTATTAATAGTGTTGTTTCATATTAATTTGGCTGTGATTTTAACCGTAAATTGCGAGAATGGTATGTACTTCAAATATTTATGAAAACTTGTTGTTCACTCATAGAAATATCAATCGGTTCTCTAAAAATAGCGACATACATAATTTAAATACTAGAAATAAGAATAAACTCGCTGTGCCCATAACTAGGCTACACAAGATTAATGTATCTTTCAAAGGGCAATGTATACGCTTCTACAACAAAACTCCAAGTGAGTTGCAAAAACTATCAATGAATAAATTCAAACAAATTGTCAAACATGTCCTTTGTAAAGGCTTACCTACTACAAAATATCAGATTATCTAGACGATAAAAAATCTTAGGACGACTTTTGCTCCAACTCGAAAACTAACATTCAAACAAGGTAAAGGTTTCTTGTTCGCTTCTTTACTTTACCTTAAAAAGATTGAAGTGAACAAAAAATCAAAGTGATCACTTTATTTCCTAGTTTTACGTATGTAATTTGTATTTTGTGACGTGTCCAAGAGTCCTGTAAGGTCTAAAGGAAATAAAGCACTTTGATATTTGACATAAAGGAAGATTCCAGGTGGGATGACGATTAGCGAAAGACTGCTGGCAGATGCTGGATGCGGCATGCTGAAGACAGGGCGCTATGGCGTGAGTAAGGGGAGGCCTATGTCCAGCAGTGGACTAATATAGGCTGATGATGATGATGATGAAAGGAAGATTATGAGATTGTTAGATTTTTTAACAAATCAGTAATAATACTTATTTAAAAATATTGTCTATATTTTTCCTTGAACTCGAGATCAAGGCGGATTTGCGAGCGTTTGTGTAATAAAAAGTTGCATAATTGGTCAAAAGCAGACTTGATCGAGTGTTCTAAGCATGGAAAGACTGCGTTAAAATTCACATTTTTTTAAATACCTCTACCTACCCGTGCGAAACCGGGGCGGGCCGCTAGTAGTGAATAATGCTGGACAATTCGCTTATTCCCAGTAGTTCTGTGCTGTAGTTCTGTACAGAACTACTGGGACAAATTTTTTCCCAGTAGTTCTAGTTCTGTGCATCAAAAAAATATGATAATTGCAAAAATGTTAGGCAACGAAATCCAGCAAAATTTACACATCACCATCCGCCCCGAGCTAAGCCGAATCTATGTTTTAAAAAAAATCGTTAACCATCTTTTCATATGTATCTACTTTATGTATCCCAAATTATCCAGCGGAGTAAGGCCCTGGTGACCCGTGCCACAGGTTTTCGAACCTCTCAAGGGCACCAGTCTCTTGCAAAACAAGATAACTAGCTTTAAATTAAACGCAGGTTAACGTAAGTAACAAAAATTGTAAACATTTATCTTTAGCGAAAGAAAATATGACACTATGTCCAGCAGTGGACTGATATAGGTTGATGATGATGATAGTTACAGGTCTTGTCGTAAAACATTCTTTCTTAAAGTATGATGTAAGCGCTAATAATTTAACTTACTTATAACAATATTAATTACAAGATAAAGTTAAAAACTACAACCCGACTACGTGAAAGTTATAAAAGTTTGAAACATTTACATTGACAAAATAGAATGACGTATCGGTCATATTTGATAGGCATAGAGTTGAAAATGAAAATAGATCGTAGGTATTGTAATTTTTCTCTATGGGGCCTGCAGCCTGCGGCTACCTAAATTTTAATACGCGTTTTGAAAGCTTATTCGGGGTCGGAGCCCTAAATCCTATAGCCTATAACCATCGGGGTATTGAGACGAATCAATCGATACATAATTTGTTGAAATCGAACCAGTAGTTTCAGCGCTACGTGGGAACAAAGAAATCGGCCACATACATACAAACATACAAACATACAAATATACAAACATACAAACATACAAACATACAAACATACAAACATAGGGTGCTAACCTCATAACCCTCCCCTGTTGGTAGTCGGGTAAAAAATAAAAATAATTGAGTTAAATTAACAATTACATCTTAAAAAATTCAATTTCATTAACAAATCAAAAAATAATTGTAATGTCACTAATCAATTCATTTTCATATTCATTCATATGTCAATATAAAAACACATGTCAATTAGCCAAGTTAATATAAATTGAATGTGAAATGCAAATTAAATAGAATTATATGTAAAAATAATAATAAAATGTCAAACATAATTATTCAAAATCAATAAATAAAGATAATTACAGTTTATAATAAAAAAAATCATTTATACTATAAAAACATTTTTCTATTAATCTCATCTCATCTCATCTCACTATCTCATCTCACTAATCTCATCTCACTAATATTATAAACGTGAATGTTTAGATGGATGGATGGATAGATGTTTGTTCCTTTATCACGCCAGAACGGCAAAACGGATCTGGATGAAATTTGGCACAGAGATATATTATAGACTGGAATAGGACATAGGCTACTTTTTATCCCGAAATTCCTACGGGAACGGGAACTACGCGGGTGAAACCGCGAGGCGCTGCTAGTATTATAAACGTGAAAGTTTAGATGGATGGATGGATAGATAGATGGATGGATGTTTGTTCCTTTATCACGCCAGAACAGCAAAATGGATCTGGATGAAATTTGGCACAGATATAGATTATAGTCTGGAATAGGACATAGGCTACTTTGTATCCCGAAATTCCTACGGGAACGGGAACTACGCGGGTGAAACCGCGAGGCGCTGCTAGTATTATAAACGTGAAAGTTTAGATGGATGGATGGATAGATAGATGGATGGATGTTTGTTCCTTTATCACGCCAGAACAGCAAAACGGATCTGGATGAAATTTGGCACAGATATAGATTATAGTCTGGAATAGGACATAGGCTACTTTGTATCCCGAAATTCCTACGGGAACGGGAACTACGCGGGTGAAACCGCAAGGCGCTGCTAGTGTGTTAATACTTTTGACTTTTGTTGCTGCTTCCAGACTGTGGAATCATACCAGCCAACAGCAGCGGCCTCCCGTGGCAGGCGGGGGTCTACAAGAACTTGAAGGGAACTCCGCGGGAGCTCCAGTGGTGGGGCGGCGCCACCCTCGTCAGCAGTAAGGCTGTTATCACTGGTAGGTATCTTCATCTACAGCCTAATAATGGTCCACAGGTGGACGCAGGCCTCCCCTGATAGATAAATAGAATATAATGATAGAATAAAACTAATAAAACTCTTTAGAGTCCACAGGTGATCGGAATGCTGGCTTTTATTTCGGTCAACGAATTAGCATTGCCATTCAACGTGGCAATGCTGCCAGCATTCTGGGCACCTTGCCTTCTGGTGACGGCTTAGATTTTTAGAAAATAGATTTAAGTGTAAATATTAGTTGTAATTATTATTGTATTTTCTTTATCAATGGATTGTAATTAATAATAAATTTTAGAAAAAATGATAGAATTATTAGTACTAAGGTTTTTATTATAGTACTCTGGATAATCTCTAAGACATTAATAAATCCCAAAAATTTACGATCTCGACGGGATTCGAACCCGCACCTTCCCCTTCAGCGCAGGGTTGCTCTTTTTCCAACTAAGCTACGTGATCTTATCTCGCCGAGGTGAAAATCTTTGGGAGTTCTTTCGGCACTTACGCCGTCAGCGCCGCCTACAGAGGAAACAATGAAGTTATCCAATTCTGCTCAAAGACTAAATTTACATTTAGTTCGTTTGACGAGAGGTTTTGCCGTTGCTTGATTCTAGGTTTTTATTATAGTACTCTGGGTAATCTCCAAGAAATTAATAAATCCCAAAAATTTACGATCTCGACGGGATTCGAAATTATTAGTACCTTTAAATTACACGTAATATACAGGGTTATCGGTAAATTAGTGACAATACGTGAACTGCAGGTTCAGCCCATCATCACAAACACGTTTGTGAAGACGCCAGGTCTTTATTCTTAATTTTGGTATTGGTAATGGGTACCGCCCGCAATTCAATAATCGTTCGTAAGAGAGGTTTTATTTGCAACTCAACTTAAAAACAGCTCTGCCCTGAATTAACAGAAGATATGAGAGTGAAAGATCGGTCTTAAGTAACTCGTTGGGTTCCAGGCAAAGATGTTTTTTCATTTAGTATCAGAGGTGGCTTATATTTTTTTTTAGAATTTAGACTTGGCGTTCACGAACGTGTTTGTGATGATGGGCAGGACCTGGAGTTCACATATCGTCACTTATTTACCAATAACCCTGTATATACCTACTTAGCGGTCCGCCCCGGTTTCTCATGGCTATATTCTATCGCCTATGTACAGGGATAATGTAGGATTCTAATGGAGAAAGAATGGTTCAAATTGGTCCAGTAGTTTCGGAGCCTATTCAGTTCTACTAAGACTTCGCTGTCCGTCTGTCCGTCTGTCACCAGGCTGTATCTCATGAACCGTAATTACCGTCGTTATTATTTACTAGCAGCGCCTCGCGGTTTCACCCGCGTAGTTCCCGTTCCCGTAGGAATTTCGGGATAAAAAGTAGCCTATGTCCTATTCCAGACTATAATCTATCTCTGTGCCAAATTTCATCCAGATCCGTTTTGCCGTTCTGGCGTGATAAAGGAACAAACATCTATCCATCCATCCATCTATCCATCCATCCATCTATCCATCCATCCATCCATCTAAACTTTCACGTTTATAATATTAGTGAGATGAGATATATTTTAGCCGATGGTTTACCAAAATAAATAACGTGAATAGAATTCTTCTAATTTCAGTGGCTCACAAAGCTTACTACTACCTGAACTCGGTGCGGCCCGCTTCTCCGTCCACCTACTCCATAGGAGTGGGCGCCCAGCCGTGGCCGTGGACGGAGCCGGTTGATATCACCTCGCAGTACTCACAGGTGGGATTGTTATCAAATCAAATCAAATCAAAAATTCTTTATTTCCATAAATACAAAAATGTACACTTAGAAAAGGTCAAATTCTTAAAATAAAACACTGACACGGAAATAAAGTGGTACTTTTGATTTCTGTCGCTTCGGTATGTAGACTAAAGTAAAGAAGCGACTAAGAAACCTTTAGCCTGTTAGTTGTTATTTTTCGAGTTGGAGCAAAACCCGTCCCAAGTTTTTTTATCTTCTAAATAATCTGATATTTTGTAGTAAGCCTTTTTGCACAGAAAGGTTTTGACAATTTGTTATTAACTAGCTTCCTTGTAAGTAGAATGAATGAACACTTTATTGCACTTAAAAGATAACTAAAATAATCCTTATATCTAAATTTTGAAACATGACCAGTGCAATAGGCGGCCTTATCGCTGAAAGCGATTGACGATTGGTAGACGAGTTATTTACGACGAGTAATTTAGCTGTTTTGAAAATACTAAAAACCGATTCCTATTTACACATTTTTTTTAAGTTTTTCGAGACAAAACCTGTATCCCTCTGGAATAAAAAAATTTGTGACCACCTCGGGATCATTCTCCATCTTGGAGAAGATAACCAAATTGCCAAGTTCTCCGTATGTACAATAGATATAAAAACGGCAAAAAAATCACGTTTGTTGTATGGGAATACCCTTAAATATTTATTTTATACTATTTTTTAGTATTTGTTGTTATAGCGGCAACAGAAATACATTATCTGTGAAAATTTCAACTGTCTTACTATCACGGTTCATGAGATACAGCCCGGTGACAGACGGACAGACGGACAGCGAAGTCTTAGTTATAGGGTCCCGTTTTACCCTTTGGGTACGGAACCCTAAACATAACATACAGCCGAACATAGATCCTCTTCCTGAAGTCGTGATGTTTTAGGAAAGGACTGGGAGAGATCGCTTCTTAGCGATGAGGCCGCCCATTGTGCTTATTCCTTTTGTATGGCATTTTTGTTGATGTAGTTATTAAAGTTTTTTTTTTATATCTAAATTTACAGGTTGCCAGTATCCATTTGGCGCCTGGATTCCGATATAGTGGGTAAGTTTTATTCATTCACGCCAATATCTCCTCATCCTCTGGGTTTGATATCTTCAGCATGAATAGCCAAATATCAAATGTCAATAGCCAGCAATTATCAATTTAGAGACAACAATAAGTGCCAAGGGACACGTTCTTATAGCACAAATAAAGGGTAAGATCCAAAAATATTGTAGTCCAATCACAAAAAAAAAATTCACGCTCGTCATGGACCAAAACCGTATCTACAGGGTATCTACTTCCCGTTGACTTAGAATCATGATATTTGGCAAAAAACAACGTGTCATCATTGTATAATAATTATACGGTACTCTCGTTGCGCGAGTCTGACTCGCACTTGACGTTTAATTATGTATGGGAGCCCTCTTTATTTTTAATTTTAATATTTATTTTATTTTTATTATTAATTGTTGCTATAGCGGCCAGAGAAATACACACTGTGAAAATTTCGTCTACCCTTTACGGTCCATGAGACGGAGTTCGCTGACAGACAGATAGACAGCGGAGGCTTAGTAATAAGGTCCCGTTTTCAGTACGGAACCCTAAAAATGATGAACATCTTTGCTTATGTTACAGAAGCGGTACTGGTGTGGAGAGCTATGCAGACGACATAGCTGTGCTGATCGGCACCAAACCCTTCATCTTCACATCGACTATCAGACCTGTGTGTCTCAACTTCGATTATGACTTTGAAAGAAGGCATTTAAAGGAAGGGACTGAAGGGAAGGTACCTACAACAATTTATTACCCACTTTTCTTGGATCTTTTTTGACATAAGCGGGCAATAACATCAATAAAACATGGAGACAACCTCTGTGGCAACGCAGGGAATTCGATTTCCGCCTCGCGACAAACATTAGTACGATCGGCAAGTACCTATTTTTACCCGACTACCAACAGGGGAGGGTTATGAGGTTAGCACCCTATGTTTGTATGTTTGTATGTTTGTATATTTGTATGTTTGTATGTATGTGGCCGATTTCTTTGTTCCCACGTAGCGCTGGAACTACTGGTTCGATTTCAACAAATTATGTATCAATTGATTCGTCTCAATACCCCGATGGTTATAGGGCTATAGGATTTAGGGCTCCGACCCCGAATAAGCCTTCAAAACGCGTATTAAAGTTTAGGTAGCCGCAGGCTGCAGGCCCCATAGAGAAAAATTACAATACCTACGACCTATTTTCATTTTCAACTCTATGCCTATCAAATATGACCGATACGTCATTCTATTTTGTCAATGTAAATGTTTCAAACTTTTATAACTTTCACGTAGTCGAGTTGTAGTTTTTAATAAGATAAAATTGTAAATAACTGCTTTATTTATTTACGTAGTCAACCTTATTAAAGACTGTTTATTATTTTTTTAAGTGACGTTATTAATTTTACGTCTTTTTCTCTTCTAAATTATTAATTCTCATTGGTGTTTTTCTGTAGTTACCGGTCATATTATTATTTTAACCCCGCCTCCATTTCATGACTGTGAAATTTCTATGAACTAGACACTGGCAGAAAAGTGACAAAACAGTCGCATATTGCCAATAACAAAGAAGTCAAGTCAAGTCAACTTTATCTTGTTGTATTTGTATTTCCGGGTGTTCTGGTTTTTTTCTATGTATAATTAAAAATATCAATGTATGTTATGTATTGTATTATGTATATCAGTTGTCTAGTACCTATAACACAAGCTCTGCTTAGCGTAATGCTGTGTGAATTGTCCAGCATTATTAATTTATTTCCCAGGCACCTATCTGGGGCGACAAAGATTGGAACGCAGAGGATAAGTTCCTGTTGGAGGTCGGAGCCCTCCACGCAGTGCCTCTCAAGGACTGCCTCAGCGACGACTTCACAGATACCCTGGACCCCTATTCCGTGAAGATAGTCACCTTAACTGTCAGTGATAAGATTTGCTTCGGTGCTGACCTAAGTAAGTTTATTAACAGCCGAGGCCTGAGTATGAGTGAATACAAAAAACATTCGATAAGTTTTCGAGAGCTCGATAGACCATTTATTTATTTATATCGGATAGCCATCAGCTTAGCTAATTACAATAGATACAGATACAGATACAGAAAGATACAGAAAGCTAATAATAGGCATTCGCTAATAGAAACATAATAAACTAAGATGTGAACACTAAAAATTGTATGTCGTCGACAATCGCGTACTTAAAGTAATGAAATAAAACCGGCCAAGTGCGAGTCGGACTCGCGCACGAAGGGTTCCGTACCATTATCTATAAAAAAAAAAACACGTTTATTGTATGGGAGCCCCCTTAAATATTTATTTTATTCTGTTTTTTGGTATTTGTTGTTATAGCGGCAACAGAAATACATCATCTGTGAAAATTTCATTAGTCTAACTATCACGGTTATTATTATTATTATGAGACACAGCCTGGTGACAGACGGACAGACGGTCAGCGAAGTCTTAGTAATAGGGTCCCGTTTTAAAAACGGAAAACTTTAAAGTTTATTTTGTTATTTTATGACATTTTCAACCAAACATTTTCCGACTGCTTTTTTCCTTGCGTAATATTTTTTTCAAACCACATGCTCGACAATGCCGAATTATAGGTCATGTAAACCCTACCGAAAGCAAGACATTAAATCCCTTGGTATTAGCCGGGTTATAATGTTGTACTGAATTTCATTATAACCCGCTGGTTAATAATATGATTTCACTTTTCATAATTCTTATTACTATATGCATAAAGTTTAATTTTGCTAAACACAATTTGTCCTAGGCCATGGCCTACTTGATTTGACAAAATAAATGAAGTTTGCCTCCGTGTGAACCCCGGTCCGGAGGAGCGCGGTGTTCGAAATTCGAATTTCGAATCTAGGACCACGGCTTGTGCTTTCGAATTTGGAACGTCGCGCGCCTTCATTTGTTCACGCGTGACGAACAAATCGAGTTCTTGTAGGTGCCTATAGAAGATTTAATTTCAAAAATAATATTGAAAATGTCGAGTGATGAAAGTGTTTTGACTCCTGAGTTTATCAAATTAGATGCCATAGGCATTGTCAACAATCTGCTGCCAGAGAAGTCAAAGGAAAACATTATTTATCTACTGAGCCTGTTTTTTTGTCTCGCATAAGGTGTGAAAAGTAGAGTATACACCTCGGGGATAAGACTGTTTTAGTCTTGGGCGGTTGAACCCCTCACTGCACTCAGGACTCAGTCTTAATTCCCTCGCTTCGCTCAGGAATTAACTTATAACTCCCTCGCTACGCTCAGGAGTTAAATTATGAGTCCTTCGTTACGTTCGGGATTCAATTCGCTCCCGTGACATAAAACAGTGCTTTCCCCTTAGTGTATAATCTACTATAGATTATTTTGTCATGTACAGTAAAATATTATGTCATCCACCACTCATCACCATATCAAAATGATTTATCATCATCCTATTAGTCCACTGTTGGACATAAGCCTCTCCTAATGAGCGCCATGTCTTCAGCTTGCCGTAGCCAGCATCTACCTGCAGATTAGATTTCGCAGATCCTCATCTCACTTAGCCGGAGAATGTTGTGACAGCAAATTATCCTTTCATTCCATTCTAGAAACTTCATCCCCCTGCCAAGCCGATGACGAAGGCGCTGGTATATCCTACCCCGCGGTGGTGAACGGGGTAGTACGACACTACCTCTGGGCAGTCTACTCTGCACCCCTTAACAACGCTGAAGACTGTTCCACCAATACCTACTACCTGTTCACTCCGGTATTACGGTTCGAGAGCTTTCTGAAGAAGTTGCTGTACCCTGCTGATGTGTAAGCTGTTTTTTTCAAATTCTGGACTACATCTAACCTTAAAAATAACCACCGTTTGTGTAAGACAATAACTGATACAATGGTCTGGTCGAAGCGACGCGTGACCCGAGAGCTGGTGAGTATCTGGCGCAGCGCATCAGCATTGCCATACAGCGGGGCAATGTATCCAGTGTTTAGGATATGCTTCCGATTGGTATTGATTTGTATATCTTGTTCCGATTAGTATTGGTTTTTAAAAATCGACTGAAGAAATGGCTTCTAGACAATACTTTTTATTCTGTAGCAGAGTTCTACCAATTACCAATTATTTGAATAAACTATATAAAATACTAGCAGCGCCTCGCGGTTTCACCCGCGTAGTTCCCGTTCCCGTAGGAATTTCGGGATAAAAAGTAGCCTATGTCCTATTCCAGACTATAATCTATCTCTGTGCCAAATTTCATCCAGATCCGTTCAGCCGTTCTGGCGTGATAAAGGAACAAACATCCATCCATCCATCTATCTATCCATCCATCCATCCATCCATCTAAACTTTCACGTTTATAATATTAGTGAGATGAGATTAGTGAGATTATTGTTAGTATATATTATAATTAAGCATTAAATTAAGTCAATATAACTTTTATATTGCTTACCTTTTTCGGACCTGTAACTCGGAGTTATCAATAAATTATTTCTATTTGTATTTCTATTTGTATCAGCTACCTCTGAATTGTTTGCAACAGTCTGTAGGTAGCATTTTCAGATATAATTGACGACCTGTTGCGCGGTGGGCGAAGGTCCGCCTGCGACGCATGAGGTTGCGGGTTCGATTCCCGCCTTGGGACAAATATTTTTAGGATCTGCAAGTATTTGTTCCGGGTGTTCTGGTCGTTTTCTATGTATAATAAAAAATATCTATCTTTGTAATGTATTGTATTATGTTTATCAGTTATCTAGTACCCATAACACAGCTCTGCTTAGCTTGGGGCTAGATAATGCTGTGTGAATTGTCCAGCAATATTTATTATTATTTATTTATAATTTGTTTCTAAGTATTAAATGGCTGTAATTTTCTTTGTTAATTCAGATTATGTTAATACTATATTTCCAGACCTCAAAACAAATGCGTCATCCCTCCCCCGCCGTACCCTAAGCACGGATCCTTTAGCAGTAACATAACCCGGGAGGAGAACACCTCGGGAGGAAAAGAGTACGAACTGGAGACTTTGACAGTGACCTGCGAGCCAGGGTACGGAGTGGTGGGGCCTTCTAGGGTCAGCTGCTTCAACGGGTACTGGCTGCAAGGGTTCCCCAAGTGTGTGCGTGAGTAAAAATATGCCATCAAAAACAAAATTTGTAATAAAAACTAGTCTCGCAACTCGGTTCTTCTAACGTCAAAAGTTGTGAGATCCATGTTATACCAAGTCTTGACTTGGCCATCGCATGAAAACACATTGTATCTCACAGGTTATACATATTATACATTATTAATAGTAAATAAGATTGTTTAGTGCGATTTAATAACTTTGTCCAGTGATAAGGACGTTCAATCTCATCTCACTAATATTATAAACGTGAAAGTTTAGATGGATGGATGGATAGATAGATGGATGGATGACATATTATACATTATTAATAGTAAATAAGATTGTTTAGTGCGATTTAATAACTTTGTCCAGTGATAAGGACGTTCAATCTCATCTCACTAATATTATAAACGTGAAAGTTTAGATGGATGGATGGATAGATAGATGGATGGATGACATATTATACATTATTAATAGTAAATAAGATTGTTTAGTGCGATTTAATAACTTTGTCCAGTGATAAGGACGTTCAATCTCATCTCACTAATATTATAAACGTGAAAGTTTAGATGGATGGATGGATAGATAGATGGATGGATGACATATTATACATTATTAATAGTAAATAAGATTGTTTAGTGCGATTTAATAACTTTGTCCAGTGATAAGGACGTTCAATCTCATCTCACTAATATTATAAACGTGAAAGTTTATATGGATGGATGGATGTTTGTTCCTTTATCACGCCAGAACGGCAAAACGGATCTGGATGAAATTTGGCACAGAGATAGATTATAGTCTGGAATAGGACATAGGCTACTTTTTATCCCGAAATTCCTACGGGAACGGGAACTACGCGGGTGATCTCACTAATATTATAAACGTGAAAGTTTAGATGGATAGATGGATGGATGGATAGATAGATGGATGGATGTTTGTTCCTTTATCACGCCAGAACGGCAAAACGGAACTGGATGAAATTTGGCACAGAGATAGATTATAGTCTGGAATAGGACATAGGCTACATTTTATCCCGAAATTCCTACGGGAACGGGAACTACGCGGGTGATATATTATAAAAATGTAATTAAATAAACAAAATGCTTCTTTAGGAGCCAAATACGTACTAAATACGAACTTAACGTCTTTCCAGGTATGTGCACTCTAAAGCCGCACCCGAGCGTGACGTACGCCTGCTCGGGCTCCGCGGGCGGTGTCTGCAGCACCCAGCTCCCCCCTGGAACGCTGGTGTCTCCGCGGTGCAACGCTCCTAACTATAGGTCGGCCGCTCCCCTGCCTCTCATGAGCTGTTCTGAAGATGGTTACTGGGATTATGTGGCTCGATGTGTACCAGGTATAATAATAATAATAATAAAACATTTATTTCAGGCAACGTTACAGGATGCACAATACTTAAAGACTACGGCCCATATAAAATATATACCTTATTCTAACATACGTAAAATATATACCTATTTACTACCACGTACGTAGAGTCGGCGACGTTTGACACGCGATATGTGCTGCGACCGGTAATCGTCCGCGAAAACGCCGGAACAGCACATTCTTCGGCCAGAATCCTTCCTTAGTGAAGGTCGAAATATTCTCAGTTGGAATACGCACCACAAATGATTTAATAGTAGATTGTTTTACAAGGGACTAAACCATCCCATTATATACGAGGTTGTTATACTCCCGAGCGTAGCGAGGGAGGATGACAAGACCGAGTTATAATGGGTGGTTTTGGCCCGAGTAAAACACTCTACTTTTCACTTCGATTGCGAGAAAATAAAACAATTCAAAATTAGACAATTTTCAGAAATTTTATTAAAAATTAAATGTGCAGTTAGAGCAATTTTGAATGTTTAGTGATATGTTTTTCCCGGGCAATTTTATTTCGGTTCTCTGTGATTGGGATGTGTGTGTAATATTTTGAGTTGATTGTTGTGGAGTAAAAGTTGGAGAGACTCGACTCATGCTTGAGTTTCGTGCATTATTAAGATCTGAGTGCGGCTTCAGCTGAGTTGACATATTCATCCAAACGTTGAAACATTAGTGGGACGTAACTCCTGATAGGCTTTAACTATATTAAGGTATTCTCCACTGATGACAAATTTACGCTCTTTGTTTGTTTTCGTGTTCGGCAGACTCACAGCTTGTAGGTTTGTATCCGTTTCTACGTCTTCTAGCGTTATATTAGCAAGCTCTATTCCTCTGCATGCACCGCTGATTCCATAAATTAAAGCAACCTGTTGAACAAAAAAATAAGTGTGTTATTAATCGTAATAACCTAGGTACATAATTTAGGTATGTAGGTAGGTATCTATTTATTTAGTTTGAGTTGAGTACATAAGTAGTAGGTTACCTTTGTTGCCAAGTATTGTTTATTTGGAGCGTTATTTAAAAATGTTTCGATTTCTTGTGTCGTCAAGACTTTAGATTTTTTTGCCTTGTATCCAGTGGACAATTTCTTCAGTAAAGCCGTTAAATTTACATATTTTTTAATATCGACGTCGTGTCTCGTTTGTAAGGTCATTCTTAACATTGAATATGTGCTCCAAAGAGTCGACGATTTGAATTTTTTCGATAATTCATCAAAATAAGTGAGAAAAACCCCTTCTGTAAAAGAATCCACACGTTTCTCATCTCTCCATTTCATAAAATTTTCGTAACTCTTTAAATATATTCCACGTGATTTTGTCGGCAACAGATTCATAATTATTTCTTTGCCCTTTTCTTCCATTTGCATATTAGCATCTTCACTATCACTTGATGACATTTTTCACGTTCACAATTTGGAAGTAAAAGTCAGGAAGTTAAACGTAAAAGTTTGTGATTTGGAATGAAGAAAATTCTAGAGATTTAGCGCCAATACCATCTTTTTTTTTAAATCTCTATTTAACCCGCAACGAAAGAGTTCGCATTCTACCGTGAAGGGAAGAATCAACCTTCATAAAACATCACCAAGACGGTTCTATTTTCAAAAAAAAGGTTGACGGAGCACCAAGAAGTCGAGTTTTTATGTAAGAGAACGAATGCTTTGTACTGGCTGATGATTTTAGACAAAAATTAAAAAGAAAAATTACTTTTTAGCCCGAGGGATTAAACTCGAGTTTTAGGCCTGCTAAGCTACACTATTATGATACACTTTTCGAGCAAGAGAAGTGAAAAAGCCGTTTTTATCATCCAGCGATTGATAAATTAAAAAAAAAAAAACCTCTAGCGATCTGCCCATCACTTTCCGAAATGGGGGGTTGAAAAGAATTTTACCGACTTCAAGAAGGTTATATATTCGGCTACGTATTTATATTTCAACCGACGAAAAAACGAAGGACCTTCTCAAGTCAACGCGTATATTTTATGTTTTTTATGTTAGAGCACGCATAACTTTTTACAGAGTAATCCGATATTGATAATTCTTTCACTATTGTAAAGAGAATGTTCCTGAGGTGGTCCCATAATTATATTCCCGAGAGATTAGTATTTATCCCGTGAAGCTTAAAAAACAACATACCTACCTAATACTTTTAAAAAATCGTTATTACAACAAGTTTTGGTGATGTTTCCTTCAATTCTCGATATACTCGTATATCTAATAGATTATTTCGTTGTTTGTATCTAAAACATCATCATAAAATTCAAAAGTCAATGACTTTATTTCTTTAGGCATACAAAAAAGCACTTAGATAAGTCAAATTTTATACATACACAGCTGCATAAACGTAATTATCAAACAAGAAACAAATCTTATTGATTTTGTTCGCTTAAATTTTTTGTCCACTAGTGGAAGAAGATAAAGGATGGTTCTTGCGTAACTCCACATCAGGACCGCGTCTACCACAGCTTTTAGCATAGCTTGACGTATTCTCTCTTCCAGACTGCGGCAAGGTGACTCCACTGGGCACGGGGCTGGTGTACGGCGGAGCGCCTGCGACACGCGGCGAGCTACCGTGGCACGTCGGGGTCTACAAGAAGACATTCCGGCCCTACCAGCAGGTGTGCGGCGGGAGTCTCATCAGCACGACTGTCGTTATATCAGGTACGTTTAACTTCTTCTCATTCGTAGCGTTCTTGGCAAAACGGTCGTGGTTGGCACGACGAGTCTTTTGTAGCTGATATCGCTTGCCTCACAATATATCGCCATCTTTCCCTCGATAATTAATATAAAGATTAGTAACGGAACCCTCGTTGCGCGAGTCCAACTCGCAATTGACGATTTTTTTTATTTAAGACTTAGTTCCTTCAAAAAAGGGCAAAAAGAGGGATATTGAATATATACGCTTTATGACATCTGAATTCGATGATTATTTTTTTATTGAAAGGTGGTAATTTTAATTTGTTCTCATAAAAAAATGGCAAAGATCTGATAAGGATTTTCGCCATGACCAGCAAAATAGCTCTGCAAAATGCAATAATAAGCATGAGAGCATTTACTGTACAGCGCCACCTATTAGAACATCTTTGTAACACTTCGAGAGTAAGTAGGTACTATGTAATTAATAAAAAAAATAGTAAAAGTAATAGCCCGGCCACATGTTTCGTCTCCGTATGCTTGCAGTTTGCGCAGGTAAGACATCAATTTTATAGATGGCGCTAATGCTACTGAACATCTCTGATGTATGAGATTTTATTTCGAAGATTATTATAACAAACTACTATCTATTATATACTATCTATTATATTATACAATATATCTATTATATATATATATATTAGTATTCTAGGCGGGTAGGTGTGAAAACATTGTCTGATTTATCTAGTTTATGTGTTTATTAGTCTATCTTAAGTACACCCCCTGCCTTTCTTAAATTCACATAATTCTTTCCATCCAAAGGTTGCCTGGAAGAGATCGCTTCTAAGCGATAAGGCCGCCCATTGTACTTGTCTCATGTAATGTGTTTTTGTAATGTTCTTTTTCTGGTGTACAATAAAGTGTTTTTGTATTGTATTGTATTGTATCTATTAATTGTTAGAGAAAAGTTAAGTGCTCGCGAGGTCTACTGTTTGTAGAACTATTAGTTATTATGTTTCCCATGTCCATTGCATGATCTCGGGCCATAAAGTGTCTTGTCTTGTTCTGAATTGCATTATTTTTGTTTGTTTATTGTTTATTTTGCTCACATGAACATGTATACAGCTTAGATATTAATGTTAGCCTAGGTCAATAGTACATGCACCCTGTAGGGCACTGCAATTTTATTTTTATACAATGGCAAATACTGTGGAACGCGTTCCACAGTGTCTTAAAACACGTCTTTATAACGATGATGATGATGATGGCAAATACTGTGTTTAAGTTAAGTTGAGTGACCCGTTCTAGTGGAAGGCATTACACGTTTTACTTTTGGCGGTTACGCCCGAATACTCAAGCGCATTTCAGATTTAAGCATGTCTCAAGTCGTCGTTTTTCCACAGTTTTCAATAAAAGTCTGTCAAAAATTTGTCGCTTGAGCAGTGGCGGCGTAGCGTGGGCTGGCACCCGGGGCGTTTTTCTACCAAGCACCCCCCTGTTGTTGTTTGAGCGATCTCTGCTAGGCAACCTTTCTACACCCGATTTTAAAGTATTAAACAACGGCGAGCGAAGCGAGCCGCAATTTTTTTATAATTGTCTGCGTGTGAATTTTCGGTATCACCCCTTCGGATTCGGATTTGAAGTGCCATCTGCGCGCCCCGAGGGGTGCCGAGATGGCACCCCTTGGAGCTCGGTACCCGGGGCGGACCGCCCCTCCGCCCCCCCCCCTTACGCCGCTAGTGCGCTTGAGACGTGCTTAATCTGAGTTGCGTTTGGGTATTCAGGGGTAAAACAATGATCATTCGTAAGTTCAGAGTCATGTGTTGGTTCCAGCTGCCCACTGCTTCTGGAGCGACCTGGAGAAGCAGCTGCCGGCGGAGCAGTACGCGGTCGCGGTCGGTAAGCTGTACCGCGCCTGGGACGACCCCGCTGATGATGCACAGAAATCTGATGTGAGGATGCGTTATAGAACCTTATTATTTATTTATTCGGTTCGGTTTTTTCCTTTTATTCGGTTAGGTATGAGGTTGCGTTGCGGGTTCGATTCCCGCCTCGGGACAAATGTTTGTACGATCTGCAGATATTTGTTCAGGGTGTTCCGGTCGTTTTATATGTATAATAAAAAAAATATGTATCTTTGTATAGTATTGTATTATGTTTAACACAAGCTCTGCTTAGCTTTGGGCTAGATAATGCTGTATGAATTGTCCAACATTATTTATTTCATGAATTTGACCGTTTCTAAGTGTACATTTTTGTATTTATGGAAATAAAGAATTTTTGATTTGCTTTGATTTGATTCATCTGGTAGGTTCCCGTAGTAGGCTTTTGCGACATCAACTGGCGGAGTTGGCGGAATCGGTTCCTACACCGCAACCGCCACTGTCTGAAACTGTTTACAGTCCTATTTCTTCTCCAGGTGAAGGAAATCCACCTGCCTCCGCGGTTCCAAGGCTCGGCATCCAACTACCAGGACGACATAGCCGTGCTGGAGGTGACAGTGAGCTTCCAGTACCGGCCGCATGTGCGTCCCGTCTGCCTTAGCTTCGACAGCACGTTCGAGAGGGTTCAGCTACAAGCTAACAATAAGGGAAAGGTAAGTCCTCCCAGAACTTGGATGCATGAGCAGTTGAGCACACAGGGATGACGGAAGCGAGAGAAAGGTAAAAAAACCAGCAGTGAGTGATACACTTAATAAATTTCCTAGTTTTACTTATGTAGAGTTTTGTGACGTGTCAGTCAGGTTTGTATCACAAATTTTGTAGGCAAAAATACGTTTTTACGTTTATTATCGTTCTTTTGACTGCTTTTCGATGATAATGGACCGCCAAGAAATAGGTATGAACTATGTGTGAATCACTATACTGAATTTGGTACTGATCGAATTTGAGACACCTATAAAACGTGGGTTCGAATCGAAGCAACTAAACACACACTATAACTAACACTATAACAACTAAACTATAATTAACGGCAAACATTTGGGACCGCCAAGAACTCCTTCAAGATATGTGTTACAGGATATATAAATTTCAAAACTCCACAACCAATGTTTTTGTCAGAAAACGGGTTCAAAAACACCTAATTTTCGTGTTTTTGCATTTAGATACGCACACTTAATAACCATGATAGTTTCAAAAGTTGGGTATTTATGTTCTGTTTGTTTTTATTTATACATAGACAAAGTGTTTCTCTTCCAGGTAGCAGGCTGGGGTCTGACGTCAGCCAATGGGTCGCCCTCCCCAGTGCTGCGTGCCGTGGAGCTCCCATATGTGGACGTAGGCACCTGCATCGTAGATTCTCCGCCTAATTTCCGAGAGTACATCACTAGCGACAAAATCTGTGCGGGTACTACCGGTACCGGTAAGCGAGCGATCTTTAGTTCCATAAGTCACCATTTCAACTTCAAAACATAACGGGAGCAAAACATAAAGGGTTCCGTACCATTGTCTATAAGAACGGCAAAAAAGTCACGTTAGTTGTATGGGAGCCATACAACTAACGTTATTTTTTTTCTCGTTTTCTCTTAAATATTTATTTTATTCTGTTTTTTAGTATTTGTTGTTATAGCAGTAACAGAAATACATCATGTGTCTGTTTAACTATCACGGTTCATGAGATACAGCCTGGTGACAGACAGACAGACAGACGGACAGCGGAGTCTTTGTAATAGGGTGCAGTTTTTTACCCTTTGGGTACGGAACCCTAAAAAAGCTAATTTATACAGGGTTTCCAGGGCAGATTTGGATTTGTATCATATTACATTAAAGTTCGACGCAGCGGAATGGCTAATAATGGGTTCGGATTGATCAGTAACGTAGCATAAATAATTTAATACGTTTATTATCTTCTTCAGAGAACGCCGCGCTCTGCAAAGGCGACAGTGGAGGAGGCTTATCATTTCCGGGCGCGGAGAGAGGCCTGGAGCGGTACTACCTAAGAGGAGTAGTCTCCACAGCGCCCAACAACGAGCACGCTTGCAACACTGCCAGCTTTACCAGCTTCACCGCGCTCAACAAGCACCAGGACTTCATCAAGCCTTTCCTTACTGATGAATAAAGAGTTCTTACTATCAAGGAGTTTCTTACCCATATATCGATTAAGTGACGTTAAAATGAGGTTCTAGTTAAAATACCTCTACCTACCCGTGCGAAGCCGGGGCGGGCCGCTAGTAATATTATAAGTATATAATAGGTAGTGATTGTACTTACTGGTCTGGAACGAACAAGTCTGAAGTCAATACTTTATTTCATTAGGCTTACTAAAACCACTTAGACAAGTCAAATTTTATGCTATTAATCTATACGAATCACAACTAAGGTACTAACTACTCTTACTGACTTCTCAGTAAGAGGTACAAGCGTTTTTTTCCGTAGACCTGTATGCCATCTCCTTTAGTTTCAGTAGGTACTCGGAGCTTACGATAAAATATCTTCGGTGAAATAGCATCACGTAATTGACAAATAGGTAGACGCTCGCTGAAATTTTGTTGAAATAGCCTCCAACTCAGAGTAAGAAAGAACGGCCTCCATTTTATTTACATACATTACAATACATTATTGGAATATGCATGTTAAGTTAACAGTGGGACAATTATTTAAATGCGGATTGCTTTAGTTTATTGAATAAATAAGTAGTCGTTAGGTTTTTATAAGAGTGAAGTGATAATGAATTCAGTGTGTAGAATTTGCCTTGGCGGCAATATGAAATTGTATTCCTTGGAAAACAACCTACTCATAGATATGTATGAAAAACTGTCTAAAACCAAGGTAATAATCATAATCTTCTCCACAGCATTTAGTTTCACCAGCTGGTCATTATCACCTTGTTTTAGCTATTGTGAATGCTTCATCTTCTAGTTAGTGCTCTGACCTATTAGGAAACAAATATCACTATGATATGAAGCCTACCTCAGGATATGTGGTGTTTTGCGATATTCGCGTTTTTTATTATTTCATCAACTGACCATGAGACCGAGGCATTTTATTAGGAAGGTCATTACGAATCAAAAAAACAAATTCAAGATAAAGTACCACAACAGTTTGTAAATAAAGTTTAGAATAAGAAGAAAAAACCTGCACTTATGGGACACTCAATCCTTCTGAGGTTAATTAAGTTTTTATATAGTTTTATAATAAAAAGTCAAAGCAGCCGCAGAGCCTTTATTCAGCCTATATCAGTCCACTGCTAGACATAGTCTTTCCTAGTGCCTTTGCCTTATTACACGGTGATAACAAACAGAGCACTCGTGTACCTAAGTAATGGATTGTTGGAGGGTGGAAGAGTTCCTTAGTGGTTCCCTATTTATACAGTTTTCTATAAGAGAGATCATTAAATTTAAAATGGTCAATAACATTTTGGTTAGTATCTACATGGGACATTTAGCCTTGTGGAATGAGGACTTGCGAAAGACTGCAGATAGATGCTGGATGCTCAGTAGGGGAGGCCCGGAGGTGTATGTCCAGCTGTGGACTAATATACTGCAACTTTAGCAGAGCAAAGAAAGCATAATTTTGAAGTGTTGTTTCTTGAGATCTAGACATACATAGTTAAGGATGACTTTGCCTTAGAATGCATTTTTTTGAAGATGTAAGCCAAACACTGATAAAAGTCTAGGTTTTTCAAGCATTACTATACTGTTAGCACAGGTCTTTCGAAGTTGCAAACTTGGTTTTACAGAACTGGTATAGGACAGATACCACAACATCCCTAAAAAAATAGAGATACTCCCAAGGTGGTTCCTCAATTTATTGACGAGGGATAAGAATCTGTAAATTATTAGAACCAAGGGCTTCGAAGTATGTTTTTAGTTTTTACCAAACAATCAAATTATTTACTAAGTTTGCATAATGCAAAGAATTAAATTCTAACACAAAGCTAACCTAAAAAGAGAATTTTGGATATTGTTGTAGTGAGTTGTTTGGTTATTTACAAACATTATTGCTTGAGAAGGACTTGAATATATGTAAGTAGGTAAATGAAGTAGGTAGGTAGATACATAACCTACCAAGGTAATTTTGATATCTTTTATAATTGCATTTGCCCTAGTCTTAAACAACCTATCGGTACCTACAATATCATCAATGCATACCTGTTGTTTCAGTTCAACTCTGAAGATGCAAGGCCGAGAGCTCTATGTTGTTTTTGTTACCGGAAGCTTCTGAAATGCCACACCTTTTCCCAAATGGTCTACAGATCTGAAAATATATTCAGTTATCTTATGGACCAGGGCCTTGAGGTAATAAGAAAATCCAACAAGTAGGGAGAGCAGGTAGCTTTCATACAGCAGCCATATCTACAAAACTAAGCACACTATAGCGTTCGTTTATACACAAATCCAACCTGTACATAAAAATACCCAAGATGTAATTCTGGATCCAGAATAGCCACTACTTCTAGTACATCAGCAACCAAATGTCTATAGCATTTCACTCAAGGTTAAAACAAACACAGAGGGTTGAGAGATCGGAGCCCCGCATAAAAAGCAAGCAACCTACATATGTACGAACTCACCCGGCCGCTAAAAACTCCCATAGCTAAGGCATGTTAGTTTGTATTAACCCAGAATTAGTATAAATTTTGGAGCCATGTACAAGGTGATTCATTTTATACATGGATCAAACGAAGTGGTGTAAAAGTGGGCTTCATTAAGCATCGATTGGACTCCAACTTAATCATTGATTGAAACCTACTTTAATAAAACCGGCCAAGTGCGAGTCAGACTCGCGCACGAAGGGTTCCGTACCATTACTTATCTATTAAAAACGGCAAAAAAAATTAAATGTAATTATTTGTTTGATGTGAATACATATACTAACTAAATATTCTGTGAATACTTCAAGCGTCTACCTGTTGCCGTTATTAATATCGAGCAAAAACGGAAATAAAAGTTACGTTTGTTGTATGGGAGCCCCCTGAAATATTTATTTTATTCAATTTTTTAAGTATTTGTTGTTATAGGGGTAACAGAAATACATAATCTGACATCATTTCACCTGTCTAACTATCACGGTTCATGAGTCTTAGTAAAAGGGTCCCGTTTTACCCTTTGGGTACGGAACCCTAATTATAGAAAAAAAATTGACAAAGCCTATGTTTAATTCCAAGCTTTTACCTAGCTTCATCTGTACAAAATTTACCCCATCCATTCGTAGTTAAGTTTTATTACCCTTTGGGTACGGAACCCTAATTATAGAAAAAAATAGACAAAGCCTATGTTTAATTCCAAGTTTTTACCTAGCTTCATCTATGCAAAATCGTTGAAGAAGTAACTAACATCCATTCACCCGTCTATCTAAACTTTCGCATTGTTATTACCTAGTAAGTAGTGTGATTTAGGTAGGTAGGCAAGGTATCAACCTACTTAAGTAAAATAAGGCTTGATGAAATTACCTACGTAACGTACCCACGTTCTTCGCCTGTAGGCCGTTTTAAAGCTAAATCTTTATTTTTATTATTTCTCTTTTTTATTGCTAAACCAATCAACCAATCCACTGCACAATGCGTTTTACCGGGCATCGTTGAACTCGGATTAGCTTAAAACAAAAGAAGACATAGGCTGAGGACCAAAGTGCGGGTCTACAAGGCCTACGTACGGTCCCGTCTCACATACGCGGCGCCGGCCTGGTACGCTCTCGCCTCCAAGACCAACAAAGACCGGGTCCAGGCGCTGCAGAACGTTTCTTTGAGGATCTGCACGGGTGCGGGCCGCTACGTCAGGAACGACGTTATCGCCCGCGACCTGCAGATCCCCACTATCGAAGAGTTCATCGTGCAGTCGGCGCGGAGGATGTACGACCGCGCCGACAACGGCCACCACGACCACCTGCACCACATCGCGCCTCACCAGCCCCGGCCCACAGATGACGATCGCCCGTGGCGACCCCTCCCGCGGGACCTGATCCCCGCGGAACCACCATAAGTCCTTGGGTTACAAAAAACAAAACAAAACAAAAAAAAAAAAAAATAACCAAAACACATGCAGCCTCAAACAAAAAAAAAAAAAAAAAAGAAAGAGACAAAAGAGCACACGTCTCAACCCAAGGACCGAGGGGTCGTCACCCCTCGAGTTGCAGCCGGGGTAAAGAGGCCAAGCCTCGAGGCCTCCCTCCGTGCCCCCAACAAGGGCCGGAACGAAACTTTGACTGAAGACATAGGTATAGGTACCTATGCAGGTTATGTTAAGTACACAAATACAAAAACAATGACGCAATTCGCGCGCGGCGGCAAGACAGTTGTGCTTCACTCATCAATAGATGTCACCTCACGCACGACCGTGTAAGGAACCTTATAAAACCTTTTCGATCGTTTTTGGTTTCTATTTTGACGCTATCCCTCGCTAGATGGCGCTGTGATAGGTTGACCTTTCGACATCTCGCCTTTACTACCTTGGCTCCCGTTAATTTTGTTGTAAAGTGAATTCATTTTTGTAATGCTATTGACCATCTTTGGGAGAATATCCAAATTTGCTTAATTCACTTTCTTTTCGTCTGTCTTTCAAATGTTTTGTCTCGCTGATCATAGATGTCGCTCCCTCCCTTTAAAGATGAAATTATCGACTGACTCCTCGCGGCGCCTACCACATTGTATCCAGTTGGTCACCGCGGTAGATGGCGCTACATGTCTTAAAATACCGCTACAGTTACATAGGAGCCGAGCCCCCCATAAATATTTCTTTTATTCTAATTTTTAGTATTTGTTGTTATGGCGGCAATAGAAATACATCATCTGTGAAAATTTCAACTGCCTTACTATCACGGTTCATGAGATACAGCCTGGTGACAGACGGACAACGGAGTCTTAGTAATAGGGTCCCGTTTTACCCTTTAGGTACGGAACACAAATAAATATCTACTGATTACAACCTTCGCGCTTCGTGACGACTAGACTATGGAGTACCTACTGCACTCATATGTTGTGTCAGCTCCGAATTTAATAGAATTAATAATTCCCCGAATTTAATAAAGAGACAGAACTATGCCCTTGTGCTCCATCCGTTGTAGGTAGGTAAGGTACCGTCATCACGTTTGCATCAATAATCGGCCGTAGGTGACCTTTAACACCCGGTCAAGACATGCCCGTCCGCGCGTCTTGCGTCTGCGTCCGCGGCGAGAACAAATCAAAGAAGTTGTTTGAGTGTGTCCATGAGTAGCCGCGTTGCGACTTGCAGAAAAGTGAAATACCGACCTCAGTCGCAAGACGCAGGACACGCCGCAAGACGCATGGCCCGATGTCGTGGCCTAGGCCTGAGGTCGCCGCGCCGCCGCCACCGTGCCGTTAAAGACAGTGACCTGTAGTCACTGACCGCGTAGACACAGATGAATTAATGTTACTATAATAACATTATTATAAGGGCCTTACAACGAGAAGAGGCGGGGCTAAACGAAGCTTGTTGCCAGTTTTAGCATTAAAAAAATGCGTAATTGGCAACACTCAGAAAAAGTTTGTTTTCCCTTCATTTGACATAGACATACCCTAATCACCAGTTGACGCACTGCCATCTATCGAGATATTTAGAACTAGCTTTTTTTTTTTAATGCAAACCGAAAACCCCTCATTATAAATAAAAGGAATTATTTGAAAAAAAAAAGTGACTTTTGTTTAATGAAAATAAAGGTGTTCTCACCTTTATTACCTCACCTATTCACACTCAGCGAAGTCCTGTAACACTAACAATTCCATCAACAGCTGCTTAAATCGTGAATTCTCGGTCCTACGACGCCAGCCAGCCATCTCTGCCCTGGCTTCTAACTTAGTTTATAACCAAATGGGTATACATCTCTACGACCCTTGCCGAGGCTAGCCATAAGAGAATGAAACCACTGCCCGCTACCTATATACAGGCCGGCACAGGTATTACGCGTTATTGTTGCATGTTTAATTGCCTGTCTACCCTGTATATATAACTAAGCAGCATAGGCATTGAAAATGTATGAGATTTATTTTGGCTTGAAAAAAATACTGTTACCTGCTCTCCCCTACCTACATAATCATAATAAAAATACAATATCAGAAAATTATGAATACCCATTATGTATCATTTCATTTCAGGTCACGTATGAATGTATTACTGAAGTCAATCTAGGGATTAACCAATCCTTGTCTATTGCGTTTATGTCGCATGTAACCGTTGATGGCAACGCAACTGATACAGGTTCTCTGGTAACCATCAAGGAGGAACCAACACCTAGCGTTGATTCAAAAGAAGAGGTGGCCACAGAACAGGATGAATTAGTAGAGGTTGAATCAAAAGATCAGTTATCATTAGAAGCAGATCAAAGGAATAGTGTGGAAGAACTTCTTTCTTACATTAATGTTGAGCAAACCAAACCATATAATCCAAAAACATCATTTAGCTGCAACAATTGCAATAAAATATATTTCCCAAAAAGCAAACTCATTTCACCCATGAACGAAATGCATTCAGAAAATACAGAGAAGCTATATATCCGTAAGCAACACACTGAAAAAATTACTAATAAGAATAAAGACAAAATAATTCATAATCAAAAGAAGTTATTTCCCTGCCATGACTATGATAAAAAAATTGAACAAATAGGTGATTTCGTTTGTCACAAGAAAACTCACAGCAAACAGAAACCGTTTGCCTGCAATGTATGTGATAAACAATTTGGGCACAAATGTAGTTTAGTTTTGCACATGAAAACTCACACAGGAGAGAAGCTATTTGCTTGCAATGTATGTGATAAACAATTGAGGCACAAAGGTGAATTAGCTATACACATGACAACTCACTCAGGAGAGAAGCCATTTGCCTGCAATCTATGTGATAAACAATTTAGGCAAAAAGGTAATTTAGTTGTGCACATGAAAACTCACTCAGGAGAGAAGCCATTTGCCTGCGATCTATGTGATAAACAATTTGGGCAAAAAGGTAATTTAGTTATGCACATGAAAACTCACACAGGAGAGAAGCTATTTGCTTGCAATGTATGTGATAAACAATTTGGGCAAAAAAGTCATTTAGTTGTGCACATGAAAACTCACTCGGGAGAAAAACCATTTACCTGCAATGCATGTGATAAACAATTTGGGCAAAAAAGTCATTTACATAGGCACATGACAATTCACACAGGAGAGAAGCCATTTGCCTGCAATGTATGTGATAAACTATTTCGGCAAAAAAGTCATTTACATAACCACATGACAATTCACACAGGAGAGAAACTATTTGCTTGCAATGTATGTGATAAACAATTGAGGCACAAAGGTGAATTAGCTATACACATGACAACTCACTCAGGAGAGAAGCCATTTGCCTGCAATCTATGTGATAAACAATTTAGGCAAAAAGGTAATTTAGTTGTGCACATGAAAACTCACTCAGGAGAGAAGCCATTTGCCTGCGATCTATGTGATAAACAATTTGGGCAAAAAAGTAATTTAGTTGTGCACATGAAAACTCACACGGGAGAAAAGCCATTTACCTGCAATGCATGTGATAAACTATTTCGGCACAAAATTAATTTACTTATGCACTTGAAAACGCACACTGGAGAGAGGCCATTTACCTGCAATTCATGTGATAAACTATTTCGCAATAAACGTAATTTAAATAGGCACATGACAATTCACACAGGAGAGAAGCCATTTGCCTGCAATGTATGTGATAAACAATTTCTGCGAAAATGTCAGTTAGTTGCGCACGTGAAAACGCACACAGGAGAGAAGCCATTTGCCTGCAATGTATGTGATAAACAATATAGGCAAAAACGTCAGTTAGTTGCGCACATGAAAACTCACACAGGAGAGAACAATAAAGTATAGTTAGGTACTTATTGGGAGAGAAGCCATTTGCTTGCAATGTCAAATGGCAGGTGCGAGCGGTAGTTGTTCAGCGAGCGAGTCGAGGGAGCTGTTTCATCCTGTACTTTCTGTGGCCTATATAAATTATAAAGATAAAGATATATATATTTGACTCAACAAGAACTGCACAGACACACACAAACAAGATAGGTAAAATACAAAATTGAGGAGATGTTACATACGTAGATAGATGAGAGATGTATTATGTAGTTGGGTTGGAATAAAATTGTTGGTAAACTACAAAACTGTTTGACCTTTCTCACCTAAGCCAAAATAAAGAGCTAGGTAGTGATTGTGCCTACTCAACCGGAACGCAGATCTGAAGTCAATACTATACTTTATTTCATTATGTTCACAAAATACCACTTAGGCAAGTAAAATTTTATGTTATTTATTATTTTCAAATCCTAATAATATTAGTATATTCTAAGGTTATTTTCGCGAGAACTCATAATAAAACAATAAAGAATATGGCAATAGAGAAGATGGTGGGAGAGTACCTGCTGCTTGGGATTCAGTCCTACATCGAGTCAGGTCCCACACCCAGCAATCCATAGCTACAACCCATCAAGACACTGTTAGTGATTACTGCGTACATACGGAACGTTATAATTAAAGTTGTATAATTGACGGTAGATATGAAAAAATCCAAATTACCTACTTGTAAAGACAAATGTCACCTCAGTCTGCCTGTGACCATGGAAGCTGAAAAGCCTCCGAAACGTCAGGTTATAAACAAAATATAAAATATACGCGATCAATCCGGTTAAAACAGTGTTTTATCCTAATAATATTATAAAGGTGAAAGTTTGTCTGTTGTGAAGGTATTTGGCTGAAACGAATGCCAAAAATAGCTTGAAGAACATATAAACTTAGCTTTTTGCTTTATAGTGCGTAAATCAAAATGTAAATAATGTCCGCCGCGCCTCACCTTCAGTAAAGGTGCGCTCTAACCAACTAAGCAACGACATCGACATGTGCCATGTCAAAAATATCTGGGACCTCTAACGACAAAAAAAAAATTAGTTCATAATTAAATTTTTGTAATGAGCGCCATAGCGCCCTGTCTTCAGCTTGCCGCATCCAGCATCTGCCAGCAGTCTTTTGCAAATCATCATCCCACCTGGTCGGAGGGCGTCCTACACTACGTTTGCCGAGTCACGGTCTCCACTCAAGAACACGTTTACCCCAGTGGTTGTCGGTTCTTCTCGCGATATTATTTATTATTTATTTATTTAATTAGAACGGCGGCGATTGCCAATTACACTAATTAATTAATTATAATTTAAACACAAACACTGAAAGCACAAAAAATAATACAAAAATTAAATGATTAATTATTATACATTGTTAATAATAATTTTTTCAAACCACATGCTCGACAATGCCGAATTATAGGTCATGTAAACCCTACCGAAAGCAAGACATTAAATCCCTTGGTATTAGCCGGGTTATAATGTTGTACTGAATTTCATTATAACCCGCTGGTTAATAATATGATTTCACTTTTCATAATTCTTATTACTATATGCATAAAGTTTAATTTTGCTAAACACAATTTGTCCTAGGCCATGGCCTACTTGATTTGACAAAATAAATGAAGTTTGCCTCCGTGTGAACCCCGGTCCGGAGGAGCGCGGTGTTCGAAATTCGAATTTCGAATCTAGGACCACGGCTTGTGCTTTCGAATTTGGAACGTCGCGCGCCTTCATTTGTTCACGCGTGACGAACAAATCGAGTTCTTGTAGGTGCCTATAGAAGATTTAATTTCAAAAATAATATTGAAAATGTCGAGTGATGAAAGTGTTTTGACTCCTGAGTTTATCAAATTAGATGCCATAGGCATTGTCAACAATCTGCTGCCAGAGAAGTCAAAGGAAAACATTATTTATCTACTGAGCCTGTTTTTTTGTCTCGCATAAGGTGTGAAAAGTAGAGTATACACCTCGGGGATAAGACTGTTTTAGTCTTGGGCGGTTGAACCCCTCACTGCACTCAGGACTCAGTCTTAATTCCCTCGCTTCGCTCAGGAATTAACTTATAACTCCCTCGCTACGCTCAGGAGTTAAATTATGAGTCCTTCGTTACGTTCGGGATTCAATTCGCTCCCGTGACATAAAACAGTGCTTTATCCCCTTAGTGTATAATCTACTATAATATAAGAAATCGGTCATTCATCCCTCTCACAATAGATCATACATACAGACATTAGGTCCATCCATTCGTCCGCAAATATATCGCAGTCTGGAAAAAATTTAAGTAGCTCGTTGAGGGCGTGGAGAGCGTGAGGCAGCGGCGATTGATGGTGTCCTACAGTACGACAAGGTGGTAGAGCGAGGAGCCTGTGACTTCTACCGCGAATATATTTGTTTGGCACGTAAAGGCGAAGCAACTGGTTTAGTAGATCAGGGCTGTCAATAATGTTCCTAAAAATTTTAACTACAGTTGAAAGCTGGTCATACGCCCGTCTAGTTTTTAGCGAGTTATAACCCAGGTAACCTTGCAGGAATTTCGTGGGATACATAAATGGGTAATATCCTGCCACACGCTTATAGAGGTGCCTTAAAAACGCTTTTTGAACCTTTTCCAGCAGCAGATCATATTTTTTCTCATGTGGACTCCATACACAAGAACTGGCCTCCAGCTTGCTACGGACCAAAGCGTTGAAAAGGAGTCGTATCACGAACTCGCTCTGAAAATCACGTGCGTTTCTAAGCACGAAACCCAGCCTCATGTAGGACTCCTTAGCTATGATAGAAATGTGGTCATTGAATGGATATGGCCAGCCCACTGCCACTTCAGCTTGCTAATCCTTTGAGCTATGTCGACAACCTTGGTTCTCTGTCGGATGTACTCGTTGCAAATCCTATCCTTCAGAGAAACTCCGAGCATAGCTCTCTTCATAGCTCGCTGGGCGACTTTAAACTGGTGGACAAGCACTACCGTGCGTGTCCACCTCTCAGCTCCGTAATAATTCTTACTTTTATTTGTCATGATTCCTTATTTCAGCATAAATACAGTCCATTTACGATCAAATTGTACCGTCAGACACACCTACCGGACTACCTGCACATCAATTATTCTCATTGCAACATGCAACTACACTTTTTTTTTGTTGGTTGTTTCGTTCTTCTGGTCGTCTCATAGGGTAATACTGAAAATCAGTGTTTTACCCTCGAGCAAAGTTTGTACTGAGTTATTGCCTTTTTGACAGGCTGCAGCACACACATTTTCTTTTTTTTTTTACGAATTCATACTTTTTTTGATTGTATATACCTACACCAATTTATTGTTCCCAGGCATTGTTCTATTCTTAAGTTTTTTTTTTTCTGTATTATGTTATGAATTATAATGTACCTTTGTATTGTCGAATAAATCTTTTATCTATCTAATAGTAGGTTCCCGTTTTACCTTTTTTGATTCTTCCACAATTAGAAAGCTTACTTTTCAGGGAGTGACACAGGCTATGTTTTATCCCGGAATTCCCACGGGAACGGGAACTACGCGGGCGAATCCACGAGGCGCTGCTAGTCTATATGTAGAAGATACTAGTTCCAGGTAATTTAAAGGAGAGACAAGTTTATTACAAAATCGCATTTATTTACAAAACTTACAAAAATCATTCTCTCACACTTCTTAATCTATGGAGTATTTAGTTTAGTCTCGTTTACCATACGACAATATATTTATCAACATTATTTTACGACATGCTATAGGAGGGTAGGCATAATACTGTATTAAATTATTTAGAAATATATATTACTATGGGTAAGGCCGTGGACACATCACCACGGTATGGCGCCGCCGTGCCGTGTTACGGCGGCGCCGTGGACGGTGCGCCGCGCCTGGCTCCTAAACTGTCAATATTTCGTAGTCGGTGTGCTTCAACGGGCTTGTCTAGGTATGGATCGCGAAAGAGTTGGACACTGGACGCGGTCCATACCTAGACAAGCCCTTTCAAGCACGACTGTCGAGGAGCCAGGCGCGGCGCACCATGCACGGCACGGCGCCGTGTAGTTTTACGGTGGCGGCGCCGCCGTACCGTGGTGATGTATCCACAGCCTAAGGTCGGTTTATAGATGAACACTTAAACTAGTCAGGGTGTGAGTGGACTAATACAGGTTGATGGTGATGAGTTTTATTCACACGGGGTCATCAATTTATGAATACTTTGAGTCTGCGGCCAGAGGGTGGATGCGGCAAGCTGAAGACAGGGCGCTATGGCGCTCATTAATAATAACAATGCTGGACAATTCACACAGCATTATCTAGCCCCAAGCTAAGCAGAGCTTGTGTTATGGGTACCAGATAACTGATATACATAATACAATATATGTATAGATAGATATTGCTTTTCATTATACCCACAACTCCCGTGAAAAATATTTGCAGATCGTATAAACATTTGTCCCAAGGCGGGAATCGAACTCTCAACCTCCTGCGTCGAAGGCGGGCTTTCGCCCACCGCGCCACAGGGGTTGTCCTTAGAGGATCCTTGTGGCGCGTCATTAGGGGAGGCCTCCAGCAGTGGACTAAGTTATGATGACGATGAATAATGTGGACGTGTTATAAAAAATACGTTTGATTTATTATGTAACATGTTATTTAATCTGGACGCACCTTTAGAACAGCTTGATCGAGTGCAAATATCGGTTTGCTGTGATGAGGGAGTGCTCACTTAACCTCGGATTAGCGCTTAAACCGGATCAACTTTAAGTCCCATATCAGATCAAGCTACCTCCCAGCACATAATAATAATAATAATAAGCTTTATTGCAGGAAAGATGGAAATACATTATGTACAATAGATGGGTAAATAAAAGTTTAGGTTTTAAGGAGTTCTTAAAACAAACTAACTAGTATCCTGTCCTGCAATTGGCGGTCTTATCCCTTACAGGGATTTCTACCAGACGACCACTATGAGCCAGCTAGGCTTACATCCTGTGCTCCGTAAGAGCAGCTAGCTGTGTGTAGAAGTTGGGCTAGGCCAGCGTCAGTGAGTCCGACAGCAGTTTGGTAGCCTACTACCCCCCGAACTAGTTTACTACTTACTTAGCACAGGAATGTGCATTCAAATATGGGCTTTAAATCGTAACATTTATTTTCATATTGACAGCATTAGGAGACGGACAGCTCGCCAGCCACTCGCTTGAAGCTTCAAACGAGTGGCTTTGCAAAAGTTTCGAACCGATTTCGACCCGTTCAGAAGTTTTTTGCGTGAAGACAACAAACGTCCATCCAAACATACAATCTTTCGCATTTATAATTATTAGTGTGACATTAACGAATCTATCTGAATTTGGTGTAAATTTTTTACAGCAAACTAACAACTTTACTCGTCTTTATTTATTAGTAACAGTTCAGTTTCTATTTGTTCTCTTTATATGGAACAGTTGAGCTTTCTGTAGATTGTTCGCAACAGTCTGCAGTTAGCTCAATTGTTTCAATTGTAAATGTTAGTTCTAATTTGTTTCTAATAATTTATTGACATTTTCTTTGTTAATAAATATGTTTGTTAATTTAAATTCAATTGCGGGTAACCATTTATTTTTGCATTGAGATCTGATTTCGGAATAATATACATGGTGTTAAACTTTTCTAAGACCTTTTTGTTCTCTTTAAGTTTTTTTATACAAATTTTGTTCGTACCTACAAACTTTACAACAACTTAGGGGCATCCATAAAAAACGTGAGGTGATTTTCCGTTTCATTTTTTTTTAATTTATTGATTTGTACCACCTACAGGTGAAAATGAACGAATGAGTATGTACTATTTTGAAAGTTGCATTTTTTACTATATCGTTTAGATAATAATGATAATATTTATTAGATAATATGCCAAAACCAGGATTTTTTTATAAAACTAACAATGATAAACAATAATTTAATCAATTTGATAAATTTTTAGTACCTACTTATTTTTATATCGAGAGTATCGATACATTATTTTGTTATGTCAGCACAACACTAGTATATCAGTGACAAATCACTAATGAGTTTCGAAAATGGAAGGACCTTATTTATTCTCTATTTGGTATATGCTCGATGCATTTTTGTAACGGGATTTGCGTGGTTCCTTGTCCGCACAATAGAGCGCTGTACCAAAATCTATGGAAAAATGATCAAGTGTCGATATTATCGTCAATTAGATTCACACTACTGTTTGTATTGAATCATAAAGTAGTTTTGGATATAAAAAAACTGTTGTTTTTTGTTTAATTGCATGACGGCGAGTGCAGTAAAAGAATTGAACACGATGTATGTAGAATGAGATAATACTTATATTGGGCACGCTTCCGACTGATATTGATATGGATCAGTTGAGCTACCTGTAGATTATTTGCTACAGTTAGCTCAATTGTTTCTTTTGTAAATACTAGTTTCAATTGAATTCTAATAAATGATTGTAATTTTCATTGTTAATAAAGAACTTGTACAAAAAATTGTGTGCATAAATTTTAGTAGGTCTCTCAAAACAAGAGTGAATAGGTATCTTGTAGACCTTCGTGATAATTCGTGGACATCGACACTTCACCAATGAGATTGTGGCCAAAGGGAGGTCTTTTTAGTATAAAAAATACAATAGGGTATTTAACTACATTGAAAATAAGTTGCAAATTGTTTTCATCCTAGTCAGTGACAACGTAACAAAGCGTAATCTTGTTATTTGCATTTCAAAATATCCATTATTTCATTCAAACTTTAAAATTCGTTTTTATAACTAATACGACTGACCTTGAAGAACACACACACATTATTTTTTTAAGACAATACGTTAGAATTATTTCCCAGTAGTAGTCAAGTAGCCTATTGTAACAAATTTTGTTTTCACACCCTGTATAAAAAATATTTTGATACAAAAAAACATTAATTACGTGTGTATCTTAAATCTAACAGTTGTCTATGTACAGTCTTATGCTACCCGTTTACCCGACTGCGAGAGAGGTAATTATTGTTACACGCTTAAAGCCCACAACAGACGGAGCTTTAATATATATTAATATAAATCAAAGCAAGGTATATTACGGTATATTTTCTATAGTAATCGACGAGTGACCGCAGACGCAGCTATAACGTATATTTTTATTACGTCACCCAAATATGTCGACAGATATAGCACGATATATTTTGGTATAGTAAGACATGACGGCCGCAGAGATAATGAGGGCAAAAATATATATTATAGTATAGCCACCGTCTGTGGCAGCTTGCTATACCGTGATACATTAATATATATCATAGCTTTATACATTAATATATATTATAGCTCCGTCTGGTGGGCTTTATACTATGCAGTCGGGATTATACATTTAACTAATAACTTAAATTTACCAGAATTTTATGACGTAAAGTTTTCTAATTAATAAAAACGACTTCAAATTCCCGAGTAATAAAAATGAGTCTGCAAGTTAAACCCACTTCGATAGCACTGTCTAATTTTTCAAGTGGCGACATCTAGTTAAATTTCGAGTTTAATGTAGGTTGTTTACGCCCGTTGGAAACGATTTGTTACCAGTGATTATGAAAATTATCATGTGATGATGTTTTAGATACGAAAAATTTGATTCCCGAGGAATGATTATTTATCCCTTTTAAATGAAGTCTGTTGTTTTTTTTTCTTTCTTCAAAATAATCGGTCTGTTGCCTAAACTGCCTTAAGGAACATTATAAACACCCGACGTGTCGTCGTGACGGATATTACGTGCGATTCTGAACTTAAACGTATTTTTATAATATATTTATTTATATTTGTACGATCTGCAGGTTCAGGTTCAGTGTGTTCTGGTCGTTTTCTATGTGTAATAAAAAATATCTATCTATGTAATGTATTGTATTATGTATATCAGCTATCTAGTACCCATAACACAAGCTCTGCTTAGCTTGGGGCTAGATAATGCTGTATGAATTGTCCAGCATTATTTATTTATTTATTTTTGAAAGATTGAAAATTCATACAGTTTTATCACTCAACATACATTGAGTTTCGTCGGGTTGCGTGACGTGTCAATAGTTAATTAATTTTAGTTTTTAATATTTATGTATGTTAGTTTTAAGGTATATATTACTATGGACCGTAGAATAAGTTAAAATAAGATCTGTAACTGTTCTATGGTCTGAAATAAATGATTATTATTATTAATAGTTTGTTTGGGGCATCTATTAATTAATCGCGCGATTTTTCGACCTCCCCTCCTCTTCCCTTGGTGAGATGTCGTGAGATTTGGCTCACACCCCCCCCCCCACCCTAAACGCCACACGTAATTAATGGACTCTCCTTTTCCGGCTTCATCGTACGCTACGCCATCCGACGTGCAGGTCGCGTACGTTGCGACTTGCGAGGCGGAAGCTCGGTGTTTCTAGCTTAAAAATTTGAGGCAGAATTTCGCAGGATTACGGACACTAATCGAGTGACGCATTTAAATTAATTCGTCATAAAATTCTAGTATATAATAAAAATCATGTTATATATTTAAATGTATAAGTATTTAATACTGCTACGATTTGGTCTTTTACGTTACGATAAGCTAAAGTCCTATACCAAGTTGCCTCGAGGATATCTCCTCTAAGCTATAAGGCCGCCTATTGTACTTATGTCATAACTAATGTGTAGGTATCGGTAATTTATTTTCTTTGTATGGTACATCAGAGCCCCGTCCATTTGACGATAATCGGCACGTGGTTCTGTCGTCTTTTTATCCATATATTTTCGTACAACACCTAAAAATAGCGATGTACATATTAAATACTAGAAATAAACATAAACTCGTGCCCACAACCAGGCTTCACAAAATTAATGTATCTTTCAAAAGGCAAGAGTTTTGTTGTAGACGCGTATACTTCACAAGTATACGCTTCTACAACAAAACTCCAAGTGTGTTGCAAAAATTATCAGAGAATAAATTCAAACAAATTCTCAAAAACTTTTTAAGTAACTTACTATAAAATATCTGATTATCTTGAGGATAAAAAGCTTGGGACGGGTTTTGCTCCAACTCACAACAACAAACAAGCTAAAGGTATCTTCGTCGCTTCTTTACTTTAGTCTACAAACCGGAGACACAGAATTAAAAAATACCGCTTTATTTCTGAGTCAGTGATTAATTTTAAGAATTTGACCTTTTCTAGGTGTACATTTATTGAATTAATAATGGAAATAAAGAATTTTTTTGATTTGATTTGACCCCTATATTGTGGACATTGAACAACGCAAATCCTTTAAAAATATGAGACGTCAGAATCAAGGCTTGATCCTATTATAACGTCAAACGGACTCGGGGCCCCATGTCGATTCAGATGTATTTATGAGTTTATCGCTCACGATTTTATTAAGGCGCTACCCCGACCCAAATAGCGCCGCCTTTTTTTTATTTTAAAAACAAGCTTTTTCATCATATTCATTTGGAAAGGTTTGGGGAAGAGAAAGCCGACGAACCCAAACCGACGGGTCTAAGTCGTTTTGTATTGTATTATATTTTGAAGGAAGGCTTTTTAACCCAATGATGGTGTAAAGTGCAACACAGATATCTGTGAAGTGAGTCACTTCTCTGTAATCGCTCTGGTACATACTAACTCTGCATTAACCTGTAGCGGAAATGAGAGCAACCGATAGTAACTGAGAGACGAATGTAGGTTCACTTTCTGCCGTTTTATAGATTATATTGGTGAAAATGTATTGTACACTATATTTTTCAAAAGTTTATGTATGTTTTAGGACACTATTAATTCTACAATTAAATGCATTAAAATTTCTATAAAAATACTGGTATACACGATTTTTGTACATTATTTCTATTAACTAATTTATATTTAACTAAACTAAATAAGACTTTAAGCGTATATACTAAGTCTACTTAAAACTAAGCTTCGCTAAATTATAGTTAAGGCTCAAACATTATTTGTAGTATAAAATAATAATATAAATAAAACAAGAAAATTAATTAAAAAGTAAACAAAGGAATTTCTATTACTAATCAGCGATGGTGTAATAGGCTCTTAGGCATTACAGTGGGAGAATTATCATAATCGGTTCAGAAAAATAGTACTTTATGTATTACTTTGCTGAACCGATAAAAATAAGTACTATGGCATTTAACATTTAAATAAGCACAAAACAATAATGATATAATGTGATGATTATCAAATTATTATGCATTTTCAGTGTTTGAGTAAAATACTTAAAAAGTGTAAAATAACATAGTTGCCGTAAAAGGTGTATAAATTATGGAAATCATTTAGAACGGGATATTTACCATGATTCAATTTTTGAGTTTTCCAATATTTCGGCACAGTTTCATGCGCCATGATCACGGAAGAACTCACAAAGAAATATTGGAAAACTCAAAAATTGAATCATGGTAAATATCCCGTTCTAAATTATTTCTATAGTAATAACCATGATAGTTTCAAAAGGTGTATAAATTAATTTAAATTAAACCTAAATCAGCTGCAATACTTAAAATTACGATTAAATTAAACTTAATTTCTAGATTATTTATTACAAAATAGTTGCCAGTTATAAGCTATTCTAAAACTCATTGGTGTTGTATTTAATATTATTGCCAGCTAAAATCACAAATACTACCAACTATAGGCACTCTTAGTATAACTATGGCAGATTTTGATCAATTTTTGTCGAGCCTAATCTATCTTATACTTTCCACTAATATATCTGTGAAATTAAGGGAGTTAACTGTAATCGCCCCGGCCATACTAACTCTGCCTTAACCTATAGCGAAAATGACAGCAACTAAAAGCTATGTCCATACTGTATAACTGAGATGAGAGTTTAATGAAGTTTCTACAATTTCACAGATATTTTGGTAGCACTACAATGTCATAAACAGGGTCTTAATCTAGAATAATCGTAAAATATGGAAGCTTGTTACAAAAATACAATTTAAATAATATTTTTCTCTTCTTTTTTAACACTATGGTTATCTTTATCACCTGTTTCATAAGTATGTCATTAACGCTTGTTTATTGAATAAGCAAATTTTTTATGATTAATTTATTTATATGAAAACTTATAATCTTCTGTCATAATGTAGGGAGCTATATATCTTATATTGTTTTGATAATCATTATAATAAATATACTCATTATTTTAATTATTAATACTATTTAACGGGTATTTATCGCGTTTATTTACCTATTTTTCCCGACGTTTCGACAGGTTTACACACTGTCGTGGTCACGGGATGACTGACGTCGGGAAAAATAGGTAAATAAACGCGATAAATACCCGTTAAATAGTATTAATAATTATGTGTTCAGATCGCGTAAGCTTAAAAATACTCATTATTTTGTCAAAATTATTATTTATTTTATAATAGGCTATTTGACTACATTAAAAATAAGTTCCAAATTGTTTTCATCCTAGTCAGTGACAACGTAACAAAGCGTAATCAGGTGATTTTTATTAAAGTATGCCTATTTTAGGTGAAAAAACGTGATGAAAATTACATATTTTTTGTTCAATAATCACGTTGCCGAAAACGCTTTGCGTTTGGTCGGATCGTTGGTGACGTCACACTATTACAAATAACAGTGTCAATGAGTTCTTCATGTTAGGTGTGGTGTGGCGTGTGACGTCATTGCTCAGAGCACGCGAGCCATGACAGAGATTATCATTTTGACGCGCCATTATTTTATTCAAACTTTAAATTAGTTTTTATAATTAATACGACTGGCCTTGAAGAAATATTAATAATACTTTGCATTATTTTTATCAGACAGTTAGAATTATTTCCCAGTAGTAGTCAAATAGCCTATTGTTTTTAAAAATGAGTTAAGTTTTTTGCATCATGATTTTGAAAAGTTTGTTTTAAAGACACTATTTTGAATACTGTACGGAAGCAGTTATATTCGATTCCTTAAGTTGCATACTTCACTTATTTATATGAAGTTCGAATCTAAGAATACAATTAACGAATACTGTATGAAAATAGCAGAAAAACCACTTTATAATAAATTATTTTGTTTTGTAGTGTGAAACTTGTGTCAAAATTCTCCGGAATGGGGCCGACAACAAGGGAATGTTCCAAGCGTTTGATCGCGCGCCGCAGCTTTGGAAAGACGTTCATGTGCGTCATTGGGGTTGTTCGCCGCGAGTTGGCGAGAGATACATTTTTTGTGGTTTTTAATTGTTTCTGCGTTTCACAAGCAATAAAACTAGCAAAAAAGTAATTTGCCGCAAATCATAAACCATTTTCTATAAACTCATGACAAAATCAACTTCGATTCTCTGGTATTTTTGGAGCATTTGGGAAAATACGAAATTTTGTGCTAAAATTGTACATTTTCACAAATGAATCAAATACAAAAAACAATTTTATCATAGGTTCATAGAAAATGGTTTACGATTTGCGGCAAATTACTTTTTCGATAGTTTTATTGCTTTTGGAACGCAGATACAATTAAAAACCAAAAAAATATATTGAATCTCGCGCCAACCCGCGACGAACCAACTTACGGCTATGTTTTATGTTGAGGGCGCAAGTAACACTGTATTTATAACAGTGAAACTGTCAAAAAAAAAATTTGTGTCCTCTGTCAAAAAAGTGTCACACATTTAGAACCACTTTTTAGATTAATGGATTTTAGACACTTCAGAAGTCTTGTTAAATCCTCTATAGAATAAAAAAAACAAGTTATCTAATAAACTATTGGCTTGCGCGTCTCGTCAGCTACAGTTCCGCGTAGGGATGCTTCTTCTTCTTATGTAGTCTGAGAGACTCCTCCGATGCTTACCAGTACTAAGTGCATTTGTCGAAGGGGTGTCTGACATGTACTATGCACCATGACAATGATGTTTACCAGTAAAAAATTGTATAAGACACTGAGTTTTGACTCATGTGCACATATGACGTGTGACTCATATGAGTAAATTTAACATTGACATAATCAGCAATTTATTTAAGTTTTGTGACATGCTAATGCTATTTATACGAGTCAATTCACTCATGGCATTTATGTTTTTTAGGCAGGTACTCGTTTTGTGGATGCGTTTTGGTAAACAGTGTTAGCGGAAGCGTATTTTTGAAGGTAAAATATCTTACTATGTATGTTTTTTGTCAAAATGCGTGCCACAAATTTAAAAGCACTTTTTGAGGGTATTTAAGACACTTTAGAACTCCGTCGAATCCTATTCTACTTAGAATCGTCTAATAACCTAGTAGCAGTACAGATGTAGTCACAGAACTTACACTCTAACTATTGGCTTGCGCGTCTCTCCAGCTGCAGTACCAGTTGTAGTTAAACATTGCTGCGTAGGGATGCTTCCTCTTCTTATGTAGTCTGAGAGACTCCTCCGACGCGTACCAGTACTGGGGGCATTTGTCGAAGGGATACTTCTCGGATTCCTTCACGTAGGGTTGAGTTGGGTCTACTGGAAAGGTAAAACAAATAGATAAAAATATAATAAATCCCAAAAATTTACGATCTCGACGGGATTCGAACCCGCACCTTCCCCTTCAGCGCAGAGAAGAACTAAATGTAAATTTGGTCTTTGAGCAGAATTGGATAACTTCATTGTTTCCTCTGCAGGTGGCGCTGACGGCGTAAGTGCCGAAAGAACTCCCAAAGATTTTCGGGTCGACTAGATAAGATCACGTAGCTTAGTTGGAAAAAGAGCAGCCCTGCGCTGAAGGGGAAGGTGCGGGTTCGAATCCCGTCGAGATCGTAAATTTTTGGGATTTATTAATTTCTTAGAAATTACCCAGAGTACTATAATAAATAAAAACCTTAGAATCAAGCAACGGCAAAACCTCTCGTCAAAGAACTAAATGTAAATTTGGTCTTTGAGCAGAATTGGATAACTTCATTGTTTCCTCTGTAGGTGGCGCTGACGGCGTAAGTGCCGAAAGAACTCCCAAAGATTTTCGGGTCGACTAGATAAGATCACGTAGCTTAGTTGGAAAAAGAGCAGCCCTGCGCTGAAGGGGAAGGTGCGGGTTCGAATCCCGTCGAGATCGTAAATTTTTGGGATTTATTAATTTCTTAGAAATTACCCAGAGTACTATAATAAATAAAAACCTTAGATAAAAATATGATCGCGAAAATTATGCATAGGGTCATCAGCATTCCATAAACTGCTGAACATGCTTCCCCTAAACAATGGAGGGCATGTCATCACGACGGTTATCTACTCACCAGGCGTCAAACTGAATATTGAACTTGACAAATGACTCATATGAGTCACGTGCTCGACGGTTGTTTACTCACCCGGCGGCAAACAGTAGATAGAGAAGATCCTATGCCACCGTCCCCTATGCGACTCTAGATGTTTCTTGTGATGTTTCTTGCAGATGAAGACGTGCGGACAGAGGGCTATTTGTTTGGGCATAGTGCGTGTCATTTTATACTTATACTGAGAGTCACGAGTAACTAATGGTAGCGCAGTCACTTCCCAGCCTGTGCGGTGCGACCCGAAGGGACGCGCCGCAGCTACAACATTGGTAAGATTGGCATGTGCATCATGGGCTAAAACGTGCTATTTAATGACTCGTGTGGCGATGACAAAAGACTCATACGCTGGATGTTGAACTTGACACGTGACTCATATGAGTCACATGTCATATCGAGGGTTGTTGACTCACCAGGCGGCAAACAGTAGATGCAGAAGATCCTATGCCGCCGTCCCCCGTGCGACTCGAGATGTTTCTTGTGATGTTTCTTGCAGGTGGAGACGTGCGGACAGCACGGACAGGGGATGGCTAGTTGTTTGGGCACGGTGCCGTGCCGTTCCGCCGCGTGGGTTAGAAGGGTTGATGCGACGCGGTAGCCCTGTGGAGATATACAGGTTGAAGGTAAAGTTAGCAGCACATTACGGATGTCAGCGGGTTAACCACGAACCTTATATAAGTTCATAGTTTGTTTTGTAGTAAATTATTAATATTTTTACAAAAAGTTAACAGGTGATCGGAATGCTGGCTTTTATTCCGGTCAACAAATTAGCATTGCCATTCAACGTGGCAATGCTGCCAGCATTCTGGGCACTTTGCCTTCTGGTGACGGCTTAGATTTTTAGAAAACAGATTTAAGTGTAAATATTAGTTGTAATTATTATTGTATTCTGTTAGAATCTTCTTTATCATCCAAATCAGTCTATAAATTACGGAGAAATCAACTTACATACAGCCGAACATAGAACTTCCTCCTTTTTTAGAAGTCGGTTGGCTACTGATTGGTCTCACCTTAAAACAATGCTCGCATCTGAAAGGGAACAGCTTCCACTTGGGGTTCTTCTTCCGGCTGAAGGTCATCTTGTAGGGCTCCGAGGGAAACCAGTCTTCAGGGTCTAGGTCCAGGGTTACCAGCTCCACTCCTGGAAGTAAAGGGTTGGGTTATAGTCAACGTACGAGTGAATATATTGTTCAAGAAATCTCCGGTTTCTTATGATAATCTTCACTATCCCACTAATATCATAAATGTAACAGTTTGGATGGATGGATGTTTGTTACTCAATCACGCCAAAACGGCTAAACGGATCTGGATGAAATTTGGTACAGATATATATTATAGTCTCGAATAACAGATAGGCTACTTTTTATTCCCGAAATCCCACGGGAACGGGAACTACGCGGGTGAAACTGGGAGGCGCTGCTAGTAATATTATTGTTGGGAGACTAGAGCATGAAAACAGGGCAACAGTATAAAAGCCGGCGCAAACCAACGCTCGGGGCTCATTCTACTGCAAGTCGTCGTGGTGAACGGACGTTCACTCTCTTGTGTATCGTTGCGATAAGTACTTAAGTGTAGTTGAATAATAGAAATTCTCATTGTGTTCAGCAATTAATTTTCCATTGTTTGAGTAAAATCTTATAAGGTTATGAAAACTGTGTTTTTAGGGTTCCGTACCTCAAAAGAAAAAAAGGAACCTGTATAGGATCACTTTGTTGTCCGTCTGTCAACCCACTTTTCTCAGAAACGCGTGGAGGTATCGAGTTGAAATTCACATCATATACTCAGGTTCGTAACCTCTTGGAGCCGCGATATAAATCAAACTTCTAAGTCAACGCAATCAAAAGTTACAGCCGTTTATGTCAAATTTTCTTGAATTTTCCATGGGAATCACATGCACACAAATCCTATGGGGTACTGCCCGTTGACCTAGAATCATGAAATTTGGCAAGAGGTCTTATAGCCCAAGTAAAGGAAAAAATCCGAAAACCGTAAATTCGTAGTTTAAAACCTATAGGGTAGAATTTTGATATTTGGTAAGAAATAAGGTCTTTTATTAATATAATGTGTAGTTACGGAACCCTCGCTTGACGTTAAGCTCAAAAACCTGCTTGCCATTAAATGCTATTACTCTGTAAACGAATTCCTATCCGATTTATCTCTGCGTGACATAAACTCAGATCGATGACCTCAACTCCTTATCTTACCAATGTGATTTTGCCTACCCTAGACACCATATGTAACCAAATCTGCGGTTTTGACATTGTATTGAGTTTTAACTATAGGATTATTTAATTTTACTTATAATTGACATGCCTGAACCTGACATTAAAATATGTACCTTTAATTATATTAACTTACAGTTTGCCATTTTATATAAATTCTTTTGCAGTGCCCTACACCTACAGGGTGCATGTACGATTGACCTAGGCTAACATTAATATCTAAGCTGTATACATGTACATGTGAGCAAAATAAACAATAAACAATAAACGTTTTCATTTAAATAATTAAGCTTCAGATTGCCAATGATATAGTATGGGTGAGCACAAACCTTCAGGCACTTTTACAGGCGGTGGAATGTATAGAGGAAGTTCTTTCTTGGGCGCTATCGGTGGCGGAGGAGGCACCAGCACCGAGGTGTTGTTGGCAGCCAGAAGACTTGTCAGGATAGTGTTTTGAGTCTGGAATATATATAATATTATATTAAAGGACGCTCCGCGGTATGTTGCTCTACCCACTTTTATTAAGGCGAATAGTAAGGCAATTGACCTTGGGCATGTCCGCGCGCCTATATGCAACAATGAGTGCTTGTTTTCGATTCAGCATACCATGTAGTGCCCTAATCAACCAAATAATACGATCCTCTGCGGTTAGGTGACGAGTAACTGGTCAGGTTTGTATCACAGATTTTGTAGGCAAAAATACGTTTTTACCTTTAATATCGTTATTTTGACTGCTTTTCGACGATAATGGACCACCAAGAAATAGGTATGAACTATGTGAATCACTACACTGAGTTTAGTACTGATCGAATTTGAGACACCGATAAAAAGTGAGTTCGAAGCAACTAAACACATACTATAACTAACACTATAACAAGTAAACTATAATTAACGGCAAACATTTGGGACCGCCAAGCACTTCTTCGAGATATGTGTTACAGGATATATAAATTTCAAAACTCCACAATTAATATTTTTGTCAGAAAACGGGTTCAAAAACACCTAATTTTCGTGTTTTTGCCTTCATATACGCCTTAAACAAGCTGACAGCCGGTTTTTCACCCGCTTGTTACAATTTGACGATAGTTCAATCTTTTTGCTACCTCTAGTGTGTTTACTTGTGTGTGGAAAAACCTAGACTTGGTTCGTAAAACAACTAAACGAAAGTTAATCAATATAAGCGCTATATTATATAGTGCTATATAGTGTAGATACCCTAGCACCTTCTCATCTTGCAGGGACATCAGTAAGGGCCGGCTCCGCAGCAACATCAGCGGAGTCCCTCAAACGGCGGAAATACGCTAATCTTGACCGAGGTTACTTAACCGAGCCGTTTGGGGTGGAAACCCTAGGTCCTTGGAGTCCTGGGGCACATGGAATATACAAAGATCTAACAAAACTGCTAATAGAGTCCACAGGTGATCGGAATGCTGGCTTTTATTTCGGTCAACGAATTAGCATTGCCATTCAACGTGGCAATGCTGCCAGCATTCTGGGCACTTTGCCTTCTGGTGACGGCTTAGATTTTTAGAAAATAGATTTAAGTGTAAATATTAGTTGTAATTATTATTGTACTAGCAGCGCCTCGCGGTTTCACCCGCGTAGTTCCCGTTCCCGTAGGAATTTCGGGATAAAAAGTAGCCTATGTCCTATTCCAGACTATAATCTATCTCTGTGCCAAATTTCATCCAGATCCGTTTTGCCGTTCTGGCGTGATAAAGGAACAAACATCCATCCATCCATCTAAACTTTCACGTTTATAATATTAGTGAGATTGTATATTTTAATTTTCTGTAAATAGTCTTTTGCTATATTATAAATCAATCAAAGCGTTTACTAAAATTTGTAACTAAAACTTATATACCAAAATCATATACAAATACATAAACTTAAATCATATACAGTTACTTAATTTAAGAAAATACGGTGTAGAGACTTCATATAAAATTATACAATATTATTGAATTCTTAGCTTTTTGCTTTATAGTGCGTTACTCGCACTGGGTAAATCTTCTACGAATCGGTTACGGGTTCGAATCCTGCCGAAATCGATTTTTTTTGGGATATTATTAAAAAGCTTTCGTAGAATATTATTAAATGTTTAATATAATAAACAAATTAGTGCTCGATTGCTCGATTTTGTTTTTTAAAAAGACTTGGTTCGTATAAAATACAAAGTCGAGCTTTACGCAGAGGGACTACACTCCTACTCAACTCCACTCATAAGGGGAGGCCTATGTCCAGCAGTGGACTGATATAGGCTGATGATGATGACTACACTCCTATACAAAGCACTAATATAGCATAAATAGCACTTATCCTGATTTAGTTTAGTTTATTTGTTTAACGAACCCGGAAAAAGCCACAGGCAAAAGAAATAAAGAAAATACATTCATTGGCACACACACAATAGGTACATTAATCATAACCCTCTCCTGTTGGTAGTCGGGTAAAAATATACATAACATAAAAAAAACATAATTACCTCTAACCTAAATATGTTTGTGAACCAATTAGGAGGACCTAATTGGTTCACAAACACATTGAGCAGCTGAGGCAGGTGCCTCAGCTTAATGTTGCTCCACAAAAAAGTTGAGCAACGCTGGTTTTCTGGCAGAACCCTTGGTGCGTGCGTGCAAAAGCTAAGTAAATACCTGTAGGTTGTGTGGCAGTCCAAGATTCAAGCTCTGTGAGAGGTCTAATTTAGGTTTCCGTTTGTAGCCTTTAGGAGGGCCTCGCTTTTTTGCAACCTCGCCATTCTTTTTATATCTGGAAAATGCACAAAAATAATACAATACGATACAAAAACACTTTATTGTACACCAGAAAAAGGAACATTACAAAAAGACATTACATGAGACTTGTCTCATGTAATGTCGCCCATTGTACTTGTACAATGGGCGGCCTTATCGCTTAGAAGCGATCTCTTCCAGGCAACCTTTGGATGGAAAGAATTATGTGAATTTAAGAAAGGCAGAGGGTGTACTAAAGATAAACTAATAAACACATAAACGTAAATAAAAATAACTAAGAGAATAAATAATGCTGGACAATTCACACAGCATTATCTAGCCCCAAGCTAAGCAGAGCTTGTGTTGTGGGTACTAGATAACTGATATACATAATACAATTTTTTTTTATTAGCCTATTCCGTCCCACTGCTGGGCAAAGGCCTCCCCCAAATCTTTCCACTCCGTGCGATCTTAATACAATATACAGGGTTATTTTTAATTGACCAGCAACCTTCAGTGACCATGTTCCTAGCATCATCAGCATCAACGTTTGTTCTACGACTTTTGAAATAACTCAATAGTTACGTTAGTTAACGTTAATTAGAAATTATTTGAGTTTTTATTGTACTGTCGTGACTTTTGTAGATCTATGTAAGAAACATCGAATGGCGCTGCCTTTCGTGAGGAAGTTGACTTCCCCTGGTGCAGATTCCGCATATTTTTATTTTGTTCCGGCGCCATCCATAGAGTATCAATAACTTATTAAACCATTCACCAGATTATTTGCTTCAACAGTCTGCAGTTAGCTCAATTGTTTCAATTGTAAATACTAGTTCTAATTTGTTTCTATTATTTCATTGTAATTTTCTGAGACCTGTTATGAATAAAATTAAATCTATCTCTTTGGAGGAAGCCTTTGCCGATTGGCAAACGGATCTATAAAAAAAGAACATTTTTTTTTTTTTATACCACCGAGATGGCAAACAGGCGTGCGGCCCACCTGATGGGAAGCGATTACCGCAGCCTATGGACGCCTGTAACATCAGGGACATCAGACGCGCGTTGCCGACCCTTTAAATGCCTTAGAAGGCCCATACAGGAAGGAATATACTAGGCTAAGTTCTAAGTTTGATATTAATTTTATATTAGTTATACTTAAATTTTTCTTAATTAACTTGTTATTTAGTTACCTAGAGATCTGTATAAAAGCCTTTATCATTATCTCTTCGAAGTTGGTTAATAAATCATAATAAACACCTTCATTACGGATGTAAGCGGGTTAACTACGAACCTTATTTGTTTTGGAAGAACACCAACAAACCAGGGTGCGCAGCGAGCGATAGCGCGCAGTGCTCGGAGAGACGCGGAACGCGCGCGCCTAGATCCGCCCTCACCCTGAAGAAGTCCCTCGTTAAAGGATGAAACGGTGTTCTTCCAACACAAATAAGGTTCGTAGTTAACCCGCTTACATCCGTAATGAATTCGTCAAACTACGATAGTTTTTATAGTAAAACTAGCAGCGCCTCGCCGTTTCACCCGCGTAGTTCCCGTTCCCGTAGGAATTTCGGGATAAAAAGTAGCCTATGTCCTATTCCAGACTATAATCTATCTCTGTGCCAAATTTCATCCAGATCCGTTTTGCCGTTCTGGCGTGATAAAGGAACAAACATCCATCCATCTATCTATCCATCCATCCATCCATCTAAACTTTCACGTTTATAATATTAGTGAGATACACACCTTATAATCTCTCCAGTATCAGATATAACCGGACTTTTAACTTGCACGGGCGTTATACTCAATTTAGCAGGTAGCGAGAACCTCGTCTGCAGATTCTTGACTATATTATTCGTCTCCGAGGCCAAAGCGAGTGGATTTGCCAAGTTCAACGGGTTGTTCACAAACTTTGGTAAAGTGGCCGGGTTATACGGGGTAGGGAATATGGACAGAGACTTTGGTGTGTTGAACGCAGGGATCTGGTACACTTGTAGGTTCAGTGAGGAGTTGATTTTGAGGCGCTTTGCTGCCGGCTCGTCGGGCTCATCGCTGTCGGAGAGGCAGTCAGCCTCGAGGGGGTCGGAGTCGTTGAATTGGTCGCGTTCGTTTTCTTGAAGGCAGAACATCTGTGGAGAAGTAATTTTGAGTGAGTTTAAGGTTATAATAAGTGGCAGAAGACCGGCCTTAATGGAGGCAGTTGGAGGAGGCCTATGCCGAAACGAACTTGTATATGAGATAGATAGATAGATAGATATTATTTATTGAAAGAAAGATTACATATTTTTGGTTCATAGTATTTTAAATCCTAAGATAGGTACACTAGGGTTCTCTAAAAATAGATAGAGAGATATTTTGTAGAGGAAACGGAAGCGCAAATGTATTTTACATCTCTCATGTTCGGTAAGTAGGTTCTTATTACCTCCAAATGGGGCTTGTATAGGTGACTAATTAGCGCTCTAGGGTAATAATGTAGCTAGAAAAGCCCTAGGGCGGTAAGTAATCAAAAATACACTTCTCTCTTTCAAAAAGTTCGCGTACATCTAACCACCATACTGGCAATAGACATCATGCATTAAACCCAATGACCAAAGAGGTCGCTTTGCTATTCAGCCTTGTCTTCGTGTGAGTATTATTATACCTAAGGTTTTTATTTATTATAGTACTCTGGGTAATTTCTAAGAAATTAATAAATCCCAAAAAAGAAAAACCAAATAAATAAAAACCTTAGAATCAAGCAACGGCAAAACCTCTCGTCAAAGAACTAAATGTAAATTTGGTCTTTGAGCAGAATTGGATAACTTCATTGTTTCCTCTGTAGGCGGCGCTGACGGCGTAAGTGCCGAAAGAACTCCCAAAGATTTTCGGGTCGACTAGATAAGATCACGTAGCTTAGTTGGAAAAAAAAGAGCAACCCTGCGCTGAAGGGGAAGGTTCGGGTTCGAATCCCGTCGAGATCGTAAATTTTTGGGATTTATTAATTTCTTATTATTATACCTTTTTTTTGTCATTAATTTTAAATATCGAACGGCGCAGATCAATTTCATTCATGACAATTTTTTTTAAAAAGTTCTTTACTTGGTTCTTTTAAATGAAAAAAGGCGGGAATAGAAAACTTTTACTTTCAATACCTAGTGTTTGTTTTTGGGTTTTTTTATAATTACGTGCTAATTAGGAAAAAACATGAGTTCTTCTAGTGATGAATATATAAGCTACATTCCCGATTCAATGAAAAATGTTTTATTCTTGTAATGCCGGTTTTTTCTACTTACCTCACAATCTAGATGTAAAGCAGAGTAGTTAGCTCGGGTGTAAGCACCAATTGCACCCTCGAATATCTCGGGCTGCAATTGATGCCTTACAGCCCGTGGCTACTAATCTACTAAAGTTTTTTGTTATAGTGCTTACCCGCACTTTGGGTATCTCTAAGAAATTAAATAAGTTTAGGTTTCGTGGCTTAGTTGGTTAGAGCACACCCGTACTGAGGGTGGGGCGCGGGTTCAAGTCCCGCCGAAACCGGAAATTTTTGGGAACTTATTTCATTTCTTAATCTACTAAAGTTAGTTAAAGAATCACATTATTGTATCTCAGTTCGGAAATAAAAAGCTATATTATTATTAACCTAATAAAGCTATTATAGGCTGAGATGCGAGAACAGAAATTGGTGGCCGCCAAGAGCAACTTCGCATCTCTGCCTAAACTAGAAAGAATACAACTATTGGGCCCCCCACGCACTAGGCAGACTGGCTGCGGCACCCAGGCTGCCTAGTGCGCCTTGCAGAGGCATTAAAGCTTATGATAGGTATCACAAACTGCCCAATGGTTTCATTTATATAAAGCTATAATAAAAACAGTTATAATAAAATAATAAAACCGGCCAAGTGCGAGTCAGACTCGCACACAAAGGGTTCCGTACCATTATCTATAAAAACGGCCAAAAAATCACTTTTGCTGTATGGGAGCCCCATTAAATAATTATTTTATTCTGTTTTTTAGTATTTGTTGTTATAGCGGCAACAGAAATATATCATCTGTGAAAATTTCAACTGTCTAACTATCACGGTTTATGAGATACAGCCTGGTGACAGATGGACAGCGAAGTCTTAATAATAGGGTCCCGTTTTTACCCTATGGGTAAGGAACCCTAAAAAATTACGCAATAACTAAATTAGACACTGTTTGATATAGACACATCAGCCACAGGCTGCTCGTCCATTAATAAATAAATAAAGTTAAGCAAATGATAACAGCATTGTTCGATTGCATTGACAAAGTCTGCCAGCAACGCATGAATTCGACTCCTGCCAAACAGGGACAAATGTTTGTATCATGATTAGCAAATATTTGTTACAGGTGTTTAGAGTATTTTCATATATAAATGTATAACTTAAGCTCTGCTTAGCTTGGGGCTAGATGATTCTGTGTGGATTGTCCAGCATTATTTATTTATTGCTGTTTTGTAGTTGCCCAAAGAAATGTTCTCAAGGATGGACCAAGTCCTGTAGCCTTTTGAAATATATATCATAATCTTGGCATAGAAAAAGAACATGGGCATTAGAAAATTAGGTTATAAAAAGTAAATAACATCTTGTGAGTGATTTTCAATAGAGAATTCTGAATTATTATTGTATGAAGCCTTCTTCAAAATGTAGGTTTGTTAGGCTTGCAAAAGAAAGGAGGTCATCCTTAGATGAAACTCTATGTTAAAATATTTGACATAGAGGTTTCACTTTCAAACTAAGTAATTTGGTTAATTTGTTTTCTAGAAAAAAATGTGATTCATCCTCATAATTATTGGACAGTTTAGTCTAGTTTTTAGTAGTTTTTCTATTATTTACGTAACAACAACGAAATAGAAAGCTTTCCAAGTGATAGAATAGAAGTATGTAAAGAAAAAACTCATACTTACGATTTGATTTTCAAAATCTTCACAATAACATCGGAAAATCTAACGCCGTCCGTGTTAATACTCGAATTGTTGCATAGAAATGGTGAAATTACCACGAAAAGGCACTTTCAATCACAAAATGGCGTTATAATTCATAAACGAACGAAACAATAAGAGCGATCTCACAAAATAACTGCACATGCCACTAAAAACTTACGCGTAGGTACGTAGTTGAACTAATTATCTACTGAAAAATGTTATATTATTGAATGGAGAACTCACTTTTTTTGTGATATTTCAACAGATTTTTGTAGATTTATCACAAAAATAACTTATTTGATAGATTATAAGCGATATTATATTAGTTTTTGGGTAAGTTTTCAAAAAAACATGAAAAAGGTTAGGTACACGAATAAAATAATAACAAGTGTTTGGTTGGATTTGTGACGTGTAGTGTTGTGCACAAGTTTAGGGAAACTTTCATAATCGATTCAATAGAGATTGACTTCGATTTAACTTTCCTTGTTTATCAATTATCATTTATCATGCTCGTTTGGTCGAGCCTTGACCTAAGCCCCCTCCCTTACCCTAAGATTCAGGATATTTTCACTTTATTCGTTAAAGATTTTCGATCTAAGTTTTTTTTTTTTTTATACCACCGAGGTGGCAAACAGGCATGCGGCCCACCTGATGGGAAGCGGTTACCGCAACCTATGGACGCCTGTAACATCAGGGACATCACACGCGCGTTGCCGACCCTTTAAATGCTTTAGAAGGCCCTTTTTAAAAAACCCCATGTTGTAGTCCAGAGGGAAAACCCCGGCAGGGAGATCATTCCACAACCTGACTGTTCGCGGGAGGAAAGTCCTCATGAACCTAACAGTCCGCGAACTAAATGTCTTTAAGGTATAGGGATGATATCTCTGCCGATGGCGAGCCGTGCGAAGGTAGAAGGGAGCCGCAGGCACCATATCAAATAATTCAACAGAACACAACCTATTGTACAAGCGGTAGAACACACACAGAGAGGAGAAGTCTCTCCTAAGACTTAGAGGATCAAACCGTCTGTGAGCAAGGGATCGTCAACAATCCTCACAGCACGTCTCTGAATCGAATCAAGGGGCCCAAGCTGGTATCCAAGTTATTCCAAAAACAAACAATTTGATATGTAAAAATCTCGCATTATGTAAAATCGATTTAAATGTCACTAGAAAAAATTCGGTTACTTTGGTTTCATTGAACACATCACTACTTTTGTAGTATTAGTCAAAAGCACGAAAGAAATTAAACTCTAAAACGTTGTTGGTAGTGCAGATATTGGCTTGAAACGTCTACAGCGTCATTTGCTTGACGTTGAATGAATAAGTTGCCAGCACTAAAATCTTAATAGAATACCTAAAACGATAAATAAATAATAAATTTACTCTAGAATGCGAGTCTTAGAGGAACAAGTAGGTACTCAATCTACGCTGAGAGTACTGATTAAAACCTCATTCTTCTATGGCTATAGAAATGAAACGAAAAACCTTTATAACAACTATTATTTTTATGTACAACAACAACAATTAAAAATACCTAGGTAGATAAGTAAATTTTATATACAAATGGTACCTAAACTTACTATTATCTATAATAGCATTGCAGCCTCGGAAAGTGCAATGCAGTGTTAGCTTCACTACGAACTAGATGGCTCTGTGGCAATTAATTTTTTGTTACACTTTTACTGAATTAATAATTTTACCTATCTAATTAAAAAAATATTCTCGGTATTAGATAGGTCTTACTAGCTAGGAACCTATTTCAACATGATTTTTCCATATTATTTAGGTATTGTCTTAGCTTTGACTATATAAAATTATAGTAAGTAGGAAGGAACTTACTCATTCTAGAACTGTATTTAAGTTATGTAGATGGTTTCGGGTTGCCCCGAAACGCATTTTTTTTTTGTTTTTGTTTTTTTCTGCGTTTAACAATGCATAAAACTAGCGGAAAAGTAGCAAATTTGTTGTACGTTAATTTTATTCCTTGTTGAAAGCAGAAACAATAAAAACAACACAAAAAATTATATTTACCCTAAACCAAAACGATATATATACCCTATAACAATAAATTAAAGTTAGTTTATCTTAATATTATTCAGGACGCAATTTTTGCGGCAGCGGCAGCAGCCAACGCTGCAGCCTTCTTCTTGACAGCGAGAGCGGTGCGTTGTTTCGCTTGAATCTTAGCTTTCTGGCTTTTTGACAGTTTTCGCTTTTTTGCATCTTCTTTGGACGCTGCTGCTGAAACAAATAATTATTTTAAAAACCAGAACACAACAAGAAATACTCTTTGGATTGTACTTCTATGACGGAAGAAATCGAACGATAGACTTATTTATTAGGTACTTTTGCAACTACCTACCTCCCTATCGCAGATGGCAGAGTAAAGCGTTACTGTGATAAGCATATGCAGTATCTACAAATAACGCAGTCATAGAGCCCAAAACATCGGAAGGTTAAGGGTCGATGCTCTGAACAAATACCTAAATACAAGGGTACAAATCTTGAAATTATTACTTTTTTGATAAATACAAGGTGACGCAAGAGTTTGCACCCGATGTTCCGAAGCTGTAATATTTTTTTCTAATGGAAAACAGTGCATAGCGGCAAAATTACTAAAAACTACTATTCGCAATCCCCTCCTAGCGTGGTGATTATGGCAACATCCCCTTTGGGAGGCATGTTCGGCAGTGGACAGCCAGTTGACGTACTTGAGAGCTTATTACAAAGAAGAAGACTCACCGCTAGCCAAAGCCTGTCTGTTCGCAGCTGTCCGTGCAAGCTCGCCGAGCGTGTTCGCGAGCGCCGCGCCGAGCCGCGAGCATTCTGAGCGCGTTGCGGAGTGTGCGCGCAGCGCTAATGTGGCTAATCTGTTGCAGAAATGGTACCATTATTGGCCAATCTTCGACTACGAATTACAATACATCTACAGCTCATTCTGGCCCACTGCTGGACGCAGGCCTGGCCGCTGATAAGCGCCTTATTAGCTTAACATTTATAGGGTGCGCTGTATGAAATTAACTTCAAGGATTGCAGTTCGGTGGTAGAAATATTCTGCAGAAGGCGCTGCTGCCGCCCCTCGGTGGATATACCATAATTGCCCCAGAATTTCGATTTAATTACCTTCCAGCCAAGTCCTGTTGTTCCGTGTCGAGGTCACAGCCCGTCGTGGAGGCATTCTTGTTCTTTATACCCAGCGCCATCTGTGACCAGCGGGACTGCATAAACAATTTTATTTTGAGGAGTAAAACCAAGACAAGACAAATGAAATTAGCCCTGAAGAACCATTGATATAGGTTGGGGCTGGGTGAAAATTGATGTAAAATCCGCTATGCCACTACACACTACACTCGGTAGTCACTTTTAGAGCCAATCGCTACGCTTGTTACTAATAAAATTGAATACTATTTTTGATAGGCGAATGAAAAAAAATTGGAATCGGTTGGACGAGTAGCTTTGTTCCATCACTATAACATCGGATAGCGCATTGGTTTCGTAGTTCCTATACAATAACCAAAGATGTCGCTGTTTGTAATTTGAAATACAAGAATCATTTAGAATCATTCATTTAGAATCATTTATTCATTTGTTACATGTTGTTGTGTGCAAGGATCTTATGACAATTTCTAGTATCAAACATGTATGTACCCGGTGGTAGCACCTTCACTTATTTTAAACCGTAAATTGAGTTAAGTATTAATTTAAAAAAAGTTTGAATCTCGTGCCAACCCGCAACGAAAAACCATAAAAGCGCTAATTAAATTAAAAAAATTAAATATAAATAAATGCTTAGGTACCTTGAAACTCTGAGGGCAGATTCCGAAGAGATATCGCTCTAGAGTCTGTTTGAATTCATCAGCGAACAGCGTCGCGGGACCTTCGCTCTGAAACTACAAATAAAAAAACCTAAGATTGAAGAGAATTGACGTGAATAAGGTTATGTTAAAACCTTTTTTCTTCGTTATCTTGTTGAAAAAGCTTCGAAAAATATAGGTAGGTACATAATAATCTATGGGATATAAGGCGGTTCATGAGATACAGCCTGATGACAGACGGACAGACAGACAGCGGTGTCTTAGTAATAGGTTCCCGTTTTTACCCTTTGGATACGGAAACAGGTAGACGCTTGAAATATTCACAGAATATTTGGTTACATATTCCCTTTAAAAATAAATAATTAAATTAAAATTAAACAAATATTTAAGGGAAAGAAATTAATATATTTTCCTGTACAACAAACGTGATTTTTTTGCCGTTCTTATAGATAATGGTACGGAACCCTTTGTGCGCGAGTCTGACACGCATTCGGCCGGTTTTATTTAAAGATAGGGAGTGATTTGGCACGTCCATCGAGCACAGTGATCCATAGCACGTCTGATGTCCAGGGGAATAGTATTCCATAGGCGCGCCGCTTATTAATCTTTTGGGGGACCTTCAGGAGCCGAAGTATGAATGCTCTTCAAAGAAGCTGTTTGATAGTATCCAATCATCTTAAATAATTGATTCAGGCGTTACCTTGCGGAAATCCATTGCAAAATATAAGGATGAAAATATTTAGTAACAATTCCGCGAAAAAAAGCCCTCTCCGACAAGCTTCAACAAAATGTAGTCCGCGCCGTAGAAGAAAACGACGCCAACTACAAAATGAAAAACTACCTATCAAAGCAAGATCTTGCTTTGATAGGTATTTTTTCATTTTGTCTACGGCGCGGACTACATTTTGTTGAAGCTTGTCGGAGAGGGCTTTGTTTCGCGGAATTGTTACTAAATATTTTCATCCTTATATTTTCCAATCATCTTTGTAATTCTGAAGAACGAGCTAAGCATTTTCGTTGAATAATGGATGAAATGGCAAAAACGAATACAAACAGCGAAAAGTGGCCTTCACTATAAATAAACATAGGTACAATTTTAGATCTCCATGCAAAATTGTTTGTTTGAATTTTAAAATGGTTTTAAAAATAGACTGTTTGATTTTGCAAAATGTTATCTAGTAGCGATTAGGAAGAATGCTATTTTTAATTTTTAATTTGGTGGGACACTTATACAAACGAGGAGAGGTCAGGCGCAGGGCCATGCTTTCAGATTCGGAAATTCCGAGATACGGATGCAACACTGCGGACTTACTGAATCCAGTCTGCTACTTTTTAAGGTTTCACACCCAAAGGGTAAAAACGGGTCCCGTTTTTACCTATTACTTAAGTCTATTAATAAGACTTCGTTGTCCGTCTGTCCGTCTGTCATCAGGCTGCATCTCATGCACCGAGATAGTTAGACGGTTGAAATTTTCACCGATGACATTTCTGTTGCCGCTTTAACAACAAATACTAAAAAACAGAATAAAATAAATATTTAAGAGGGCTCCCGTACAACAAACGTGATTTTTTTGCCGTTTTTATAGATAATGGTACGGAACCCTTCGTGCGCGAGTCCGACTCGTACTTGGCCGGTTTTATTATAATAAAAGAAGGATGATTTCTGATGATAATTTTTACTTGAGTACCTACCTATAGGTAGGTAGGTAAGGTTATAAAGAGCTTTCGGTTTTATTAAAAGCGGTAAGTGCGAGTCGCCTCGCGCACCGAGGTTCTGTATCATCATACAAAACATTCGCGAAAGAAATCCTATGAACGGGATTTTTTATGGGTCGAAAAAAAGCAAAAAGACTACATGACGCGGTCACCCATCAAAGTACTGACCGCGCCCGACGTTGCTTAACTTCGATAATCGTTACTCAGCGTGGTATGGACGTTGACTTGCCCCCGGTAAAAGTTAATTAATTTTGTATACGCACAGCAAACACTGACAAAATTTAACTGTCTACATTTTACGGTTCAGGGACAAAGGCCGCTGACTGACACGGACAGACAGCGGAGGCTTAGTAATTTGGTTTCATTTTCACCCTTCAGGTACGGAACCCTAAAAATCATGGTAGTTTCAAAATTTTGAACATTACGTAGGTTATATTTTTTTCCCGAGAAGGCCCTGAGTAGCCCCTTATCCTACAATTTTAACCTTTAATATTTAAGAACGAATAAATAAATAAATAATATAAAAATTGACTAGCTAGACAATTCACACAGCACTATCTAATCTAGCCCCAAGCTAAGCAAAGCTTGTGTTATAGGAAGTACTTTGTATTGTATTGTATAACTTTATAATACAATAGAATCCATAGATAGTTTTTTTTCTACACAGAAATCGACCAGAACACCCGTAGCAAAATCTGCAGATCGTACAAACATTTGTCCTGAGACGGGAATCGAACCCGCAACCCCCTGCGTCGCTGGCGGACCTTCGCCCGCCGCGCCACAGAGGTCGCCATAAGAAATGTTTGAATAAGCACCTCCACCTGAAGCTCGTAAAAATTATTTTAAACAGCTGCAAAATATAATTTATCGTAAACTAGGTAAGAAACATAAAAGAAAACGCAATAAATAAAGCCGCGAAATCGCGCTCATGCTTGCTTCCTCGTAAAACCATCAAAACAGAAATAAAGATTATCGTCCACTAGTAGCTTACGTATTGCTTAACCCGTCCTGCTAGATTAGCCCGGCCATCCAAACAATAGGTATGACGACATACATGTAATGGAATAAACACGCATTATATATTTTAACAGGTTGACTGTCCGTGCATAACATGTAATGGAATAAACACGCATTATATTTTAACACGTTGACTGTCCGTGCTTTTTAAGTAATGTTCTGTGGAAGGCTGATACGCGACACCGCGCGCACGTCATTGACCTAGTGCCAAAGACACGATTCTTTTTAAGTTTTACAATGATGTATATTAGTTTCCAAGGTATTTATCATATGGGCCCTAGTTAAGTTGCCTACTTTGTAAGTACTTGTCTTGTGTTGCCTTAAATAAATGATTATTATCATTTAATGCATTTTTTGTCTGGGGAGGACGTTCGTGCATTACATGTAATTTAGTATCCAAAGGCAATTCAACCGCGTTTCCTGGGCTCGAAGTGTGAGATAGAGCTTCGAATTTCTAGATGCATTGGAAAATAGTTATTTGTTATACAAGAATGCAGAGTTGCTTTGTAACCGCGTGCTCAATTTTGATAACCGAGTAAGCGAAGGATCCTAAAATTGACGAGCGTAGCGAGTGATTCAAACTTAGAATCCTGAGCGTTAGCGAGGGGGAATCAAAAGAGCAAGAGGTAAAAAATATTTGCACTCGAGTGCAACATGTAACTTTTCATCCCACCTCAAAGAGGAAAGAGTATTATTGCCCTTCGATATCTGAGTGCAAAAGCCGTTTTTATCCGCTAGAGGATAAAGTAAATTGAATTTAAAACATCATGCACTGCATGGCGCAGCTCAAAGCCTTGGGCTAGCTGATAATATGTGAGCTGTCCAACATGATTGACTTATTATTATTTACTACTAGCGACGCGCCCCGGCTTCGCACGGGTGCATGTTTTATACATAACTAGCAGCGCCTTGCGGTTTCACCCGCGTAGTTCCCGTACCCGTGGGAATTCTGGGATAAAAAGTAGCCTATGTTCTATTCCAGACTATAATCTATCTCTGTGCCAAATTTCAACCAGATCCGTCCAGCCGTTCTGGCGTGATAAAGGAACAAACATCCATCCATCTATCCATCCATCTAAACTTTCACGTTTATAATATTAGTGAGATTATAACCTTCCTCTTGAGTCACTCTATCTATTAAAAAAACCGCATCAAAATCCGTTGCGTAGTTTAAAGATCTAAGCATACATAGGGACAGACAGCGGGAAGCGACTTTGTTTTATACTTGGTACCTATGTAGTGATTCATTGCATTGAAAACTTCGCAGCCATGTGGACGGCTAGCTTTATAAGCATTATTTCTAAAATAAAAATATTTAAGAATACATGCATCCGTTACAACGACAGGTGTGGGCAACATTTTTTGCTGTGGTTCGCTAGCCAATATTTTTGGCAAATTATTATATCAAACAATACTAATCTTTTGAAATAATGTGAGTTTCTTTATAATTAGTAGTTTATTGAACCAAAAAAGACCAAGATATCTAGTTCTAATTTGTTTCTATTATTTAATATATATTTATTTAGGATAAGAACAGAATACAATAATAATTACAGCTAATATTTTTACACTTTAATCTATTTTCTAAAAATCTAAGCCGTCACCAGAAGGCAAAGTGCCCAGAATGCTGACAGCATTGCCACGATGAATGGAGGCATTGCTTATTCGTTGACCGAAATAAAAGCCAGCATTCCGATCACCTGTGGACTCTATTAGGAGTTTTGTTAGATCTTTGTATATTGCATGTGCCCAGGACCCCAGGGACCTAGGGTTATTATTTGATTGCATTTTTCTGTGAATAAAGATCAATATTATATTTTAAAAAATCATGTAGAGTCAAATAATCGGTTTTGTCATGATTCTACATAGGTTCATAAGATAATAAATACAGGTGATCGGAATGCTGGCTTTTATTTCGGTCAACGAATTAGCATTGCCATTCAACGTGGCAATGCTGCCAGCATTCTGGGCACTCTGCCTTCTGGTGACGGCTTATCTTTAGAAAATAGATTCAAGTGTAAATATTATTTGTAATTATGTTCTCTGTCAATTGTATTCTGTTCTTATTGTAATACAATACAATACAAATTTCTTTATTGTACACCACAAAATGGGTCGCGACTCGTGGTCCCACTAATTTGATCCACTGGTGGGACAGTGTGTCGATTTAATGGACTCGTGGTCCCAATAAAGCTAAAAGAAACATATATACGTAAACATTAAACATAGTAGTACAATGTACGTAATTTTCTTTAAATAAATATAATATGAAAGTTAATAATAAATAAGTATAAAAAATTAACCCAATTGTGGCGCTACGTACGACACAACATAAAACATGGCGCACGAATTAAAACACAAGCCCCCATTGAAGTACGAGTAATGACAACTCTCCACCTTATAAATTTTAACACGCACCAAAATTATAGCTTTGCGCTAACTAATATTTAAAGTGGAAAATCGCGTAATTTATTTTAGAACTGACCGAAACTGATTTATCTCTCATCTCAAGTGAAGCATGGCAACACATGTTTCGATAATTTTCGAATCTGGAACACCTTCCATCAGTTTTAATAGAATAAGCCAAGACTATTTCAAACAGAAATAATTCATTAAAATGTACACTATTACGTTGCAACATGAATCATCTGTTTTCAAGTATTTGTGTATATTGAGACGAGTAGGCGGATGTATCATAATATGTTGGATTTTGTATATAAGCCCACAACAGACGGAGCTATAATATATATTAATATAGTAAGCTATATATTACGGTATAGCGAGCTGCCACAGATGCTAGACGGTGGCTATGCTGTAATATACAGGGTTATCGGTAAATTAGTGACAATACGTGAACTGCAGGTTCAGCCCATCATCACAAACACGTTTGTGAAGACGCCAGGTCTTAATTCTTAATTTTGGTATTGGTATGCCGCGAAATTCAATAATCGTTCGTTAGAGAGGTTTTATTTGAAACTCAACTTAAAAACAGCTCTGCCCTGAATTAACAGAAGATGAGAGTAAAAGATCGGTCTTAAGTAACTCGTTGGGTTCCAGACAAAGATGTTTTAGGGTTCCGTAACCAAAGGGTAAAAACGGGACCCTATTACTAAGACTTTGCTGTCCGTCTGTCCGTCTGTCCATCTGTCCGTCTGTCACCAGGCTGTATCTCATGAACCGTGACAGTTAGACAGTTGAAATTTTGACAGATGATGTATTTTTGTTGCCGCTATAACAACAAATACTAAAAAACAGAATAAAATAAATATGTAAAGGGGCTCCCATACAACAAACGTGATTTTTTTGTCGTTTTTATAGATAATGGTACGGAAACCTTCGTGCGTGAGTGCAACTCGCACTTGGCCGGTTTTATTTTATGAAATAATTGTTCTTCGTTTTACAAGGAATAACATTATGGAGAAAAATAATGCCGCTAATCGTAAATCATTCATCCTTTGCAGCCATGACAATCTCGCCGCGCTGCGCCATGCAACATAGTTAGATTAGGTACTAAAAGTGTTAAATTTTAGGATAAACCGGGCTTATAATAATTATAGCACTAACCTTGATAAATAATCGAAGGATAAAAACTTATCTTTGTTTAGTCCATAAGCATGTTCACGAAAGTCGACTGTTTTAATGATTTAAACTTAGTGGGCGTGAATGTATTTTTAACTAATGTAGGTACCTACCTACCCACCGATTTGTGTTTTTTCATTAAATTCGTTTGTTATGTTGGCAGTGGCATATCTTCCAAAATGAAGTAAATACTTCTTGAATGAACTGCACTTGACCCCAAATTGACTAACCAACGCGCAGGAGCTGGCAGCCCTCCAAGTATTGATTTCAAACGCTGTTTACACGTAATATTTTAACTTTGCTAATGCAAGCGCTGAAAGGTAAACGAAAAGTGCATCTTCATCAAAGTGAGGAGAGCAATTTCAGTTTTAGAATAGGTTTTAGAGGTAAAATCATTAACTTACTCCTGGCTTGCGTTGCGGCCATCTTGTTTTTATTCTGCCATCTTGCTGAAATATGGCGGTTTCAATGCTAAAACTACTGAGACGATACCAAAATCAACATCGTGTGAGCTATTAATAATGCTGGAATGGAAACTCAATCACACAGCCCAAAAACTAGATTTCGGATTTTCAATCCGAAAATTTCAAAATGTTAAGCAGAGAAAACGTCACCTACGTGTTCTCTGCTTAGGTAACATTTTGAAATTTTCCAACTTTAAAACTGATAGAAGGTGTTCCAGATTCGAAAATAATCGAAACATGTGTTGCCATGCTTCACTTGAGATTAATGCGATTTTCCACACTATATTTAGTGTATTTAGCGCACTATAAATAAAATAGTATAGGTACATACCTATTGGGGCATTAATTTTGGCGCGTGTTAAAAAAATTAAAATGGGGACTTGTATTATAATTCGCTATTTATGACATGTTTTAAGTTGTGTTGGTACTTAGGTACTGTACTAGACCCTAAGAGTGCAAACGCACTACGCGACAGCAGAACTGCGCGGCCGCGGCACTTTATGTCAAAATTAGAACACATCACCAAATAAACTGCGCGGCTTTTTTCGTCATTTGTTCTAATTTGACGGGCAGTGCCGCGGCCGCGCAGTTCTGCTGACGCGCAGTGCGCTTCCACCTTTAGAAGTCTAGACAGACCGTACAAAAAATTGTAACGAACGAAAAAGAAAACTTAATTAGCAACACAATGATAGAAATATTCATAACAAGGCACGATTTCTATTATTTTCTGTAATGTTCTATCGAAATTTGAAATTTCGATAAATTATTTTATTATTTAATTTACCTACTTTAAAGATAACCTTCTAAATTTCAATTTTTAGTAGAAAATTACGGACCTGACGTCATTGTAATTCTAACGTAGAAAAATGGAAATATATACGAAATTATTTAGGAAAATTCCACAGGATATGAAGTCCAGACATTTTAGTACTACTTTTAAGTACAGTGAACCGTTAATACAAATCTTAACTGCCCATAAATACGGGTCGAAATCGACTATCAAACAGATTTATTATGGGTTTGGTTTATTATACTAACCGCGAATATAATAACAGAATGTGTTGAAATAACCTCAATGTCGTGTGTTTTCGGCGAGAAGGTGTCCGGCGATTTTGTGAATTTATTGAAAAGATGATATAGGTAGTCCCTAATCGTAAAATTGGCTCATCATTGTTAACCTAACCACTAAGCTTAAAGGTAGGTTGGGGGTAATTTATGGGTTCCTTTCTACCACAGAACAAAGATATTTGTTCTGTGGTCCTACCAACGAACGGTTTCACACAGCCAGATGCATTATGATTTTATTTAAAATTATACTCATATCATTTTAGTGGGGACGAACGCTACAAAAACTTTCCGCTGGCTCCTTCGGGGACGAACGCTACTGAAAAACCCGCTGGTCCCAATCCCAGCGGGGACAAAGCGTGGGGACAAGCGGGAATAACCCACCTTACTTAACATACAAAAAGCAATATTAGTTACGTAGGTAAGTTACTAAAATACCTAGGTACTATGGTACAGTTAAAAAAATAATTTTCATTATTGACGTGCTAAATGTTAAACGTAACTTAAATAAAACCGGCCAAGTGCGAGTCCGACTCGCGCACGAAGGGTTCCGTACCATTATCTATATAACGGCAAAAAAATCATGTCTGTTGTATAAGAGTTAATCTTTTTTATTATAATTTCATTATGTATTTTTAAAGTGAACATATAATTAAATATTGTGTGAATATTTCAAGCGCCTACCTGTTGCCGTTATCAATATCGAGCAAAAAATTCACGTTTGTTTTATGTGGGACCCCCTTAAATATTTGTTTTATTTGAATTTAATTATTTATTTTTAAAGTGAATATATAACTAAATATTCTGTGAATATTTCAAGCGTAGGTAGTAAAATTAGTTATTATCAAATAGGAAAGAAGGTTCTAAGGTTTTTATTTATTATACTCTGGGTAATTTCTAAGAAATTAATAAAAAAAATCTAAGATTTTCGGGCCGACTAGATAAGATCACGTAGCTTAGTTGGAAAAAAGAGCACCCCTGCGCTGAAGGGGAAGGTGCGGGTTCGAATCCCGTCGGGATCGTAAATTTTTGGGATTTATTAATTTCTTAGAAATTACCCAGAGTATAATAAATAAAAACCTTAGAATCAAGCAACGGCAAAACCTCTCGTCAAAGAACTAAATGTAAATTTGGTCTTTGAGCAGAATTGGATAACTTCATTGTTTCCTCTGTAGGTGGCGCTGACGGCGTAAGTGCCGAAAGAACTCCCAAAGATTTTCGGGCCGACTAGATAAGATCACGTAGCTTAGTTGGAAAAAAGAGCACCCCTGCGCTGAAGGGGAAGGTGCGGGTTCGAATCCCGTCGGGATCGTAAAAAATTTTTGGGATTTATTAATTTCTTAGGAAAGAAGGTGTTATTGATTTTATTCACTTAAATTATTGTCCACAACTTGTGGACAATAATTTAAGTGAAGGGGTTTAAGTTGGGTTATCTTTAGCTTCTTCCACTTGTGGACCACAAGTGGAAGAAGCTAAAGATAACCCACTACACTGTCCAAACACTGTCTTGACTGACATAATTTCTCATAAGGCTAGGCTAATATTGTATGCACACTAGCAATACAACGTACCTATGCGGCGAAATCGCTGGCAAAGGCTTGTGTATTTGTTTATTAGTGTAGGTAACCGATTTAATGACAGATTTTACAGGCCATTTCGTTTCGTCAGGGACCATAAACTGAAATGTATTATTTACACACAAATTTAGTAACATTTTCATATGGGCTACAAATAAATTTTAAGTGTGGAGTGTGTGTTGTAAATTTTAACTATGCTCTTGCTAAGTAAATCTTTTTTAACCGACTTCAAAACATAAGGTTCTATTTTCGGCTGTAGGTATATTTTTTTTTCTTGTGCTATTGTATAAAAAATGGTCCAGAGATGGTCCTATATTATTTTCATCCCTGAGATATTGTCAACCAAGGTGGCGCGGTAGGCGATGGTCCTCCTGTGGCGTAGGAGGTTGCGGTTTCGATTCCCACCTTGGGACACGTGTTTTTACGATCTGCAAAATTTGTGTCAGAACCCGTAGTTCTGGGTATTTTCTTTGTCTAATCTCACTAATCTCACTAATATTATAAACGTGAAAGTTTAGATGGATGGATGGATGGATGGATGGATAGATAGATGGATGGATGTTTGTTCCTTTATCACGCCAGAACAGCAAAACGGATCTGGATGAAATTTGGCACAGAGATAGATTATAGTCTGGAATAGGACATAGGCTACTTTTTATCCCGAAATTCCTACGGGAACGGGAACTACGCGGGTGAAACCGCGAGGCGCTGCTAGTATTATAAACGTGAAAGTTTAGATGGATGGATAGATAGATGGATGGATGTTTGTTCCTTTATCACGCCAGAACGGCAAAACGGATCTGGATGAAATTTGGCACAGAGATAGATTATAGTCTGGAATAGGACATAGGCTACTTTTTATCCCGAAATTCCTACGGGAACGGGAACTACGCGGGTGAAACCGCGAGGCGCTGCTAGTAAAAAATATTTATCTAAGTATGTTATGTATTGTAATAATGTTTATTAGTTATCTAGTATGTACCCATAACACAAGCTTGAGACTTTTTTGATGTTGTGTGGATTCAGAATTAGTTATTTAGATAGGTACGGAAAACTTAAAATAAAACCGGCCAAGTGTGAGTCAGACTCGCGCACAAAGGGTTCCGTACCATTATCTATAAAAACTGCAAAAAAAACACGTTTCTTGTATGGGTGCCCCCATTAAACATTTGTTTTATTTAATTAAATTGTTTATTTTTAAAGTGAAATTATTATATTTGAATATTCTGTGAATAATTTAAGCGTCTACCTGTTGCCGTTATCAATATAATAGCTTATAGTGGCAACAAAAATACATCATCTGTGAAAATTTCAACTGTCTAACTATCACGGTTCATGAGATACAGCCTGGTGACAGACGGACAGCGGAGTCTTTGTAATAAGGTCCCGTTTTTCTCTTTGGGTACGGAACCCTAAAAACCGGCGTAATACTTATTATGGAACTTGAAGTCGCTTTTCACATTTTTAAAAGCAATCAAATTATTATGAGAGTGCTATTTCCTTAAAATTATTTATACTTACCTAGATCTAAATGCTTCGAATATGTTTTATTAAAATTTATATTATTACTAGCAGCGCCTCGCGGTTTCACCCGCGTAGTTCCCGTTCCCGTAGGAATTTCGGGATAAAAAGTAGCCTATGTCCTATTCCAGACTATAATCTATCTCTGTGCCAAATTTCATCCAGATCCGTTTTGCCGTTCTGGCGTGATAAAGGAACAAACATCCATCCATCTATCTATCTATCCATCCATCCATCTAAACTTTCACGTTTATAATATTATATATTATTATTATTCATAATAAAACACTGTTTTAACCGGATTGATCGCGTATATTTTATATGTTGTTTATAACCTGACGTTTCGGAGGCTTTTCAGCTTCCATGGTCACAGGCAGACTGAGTACTTATTATTCAATGTACAAAGAAAGAAAGGTACCAACTAAATTGTTTTTCGTGCTTATTTAGAAAATATTAATTAATAAAATATAGTGAAGGTAAAAATGTCTGGTTTTAAGTATAATATATATATAAAATGCACTATGATATACAAATAACGTTTGAAAATTTTTATGCTACTAAAAAATTATAATAATTGTATAAAAAAAATCAGATTTAGTATATTCTAAGGTTATTTCCGCGAGAACTCATAATAAAACACTGTTTTAACCGGATTGATCGCGTATGTTTTATATATTTTATATACGCGATCAATCCGGTTAAAACAGTGTTTTATTAAAATCAGATTTCAAAAAATATACATCCAAAATAATTCACCTTTTTATGCGGAACAAACTTCACTTCCGCGGAATCATCATTAGTCCTATTGTCATTCAGTTTCGCATTCGACACATACAGAAACAACAAAAAAATAAACACTGAAATTCTCGACTGCATTTTTATTTTTACCGCAGCCATTTTTAGTTTAAAAATCCAATGTCACTTTCGATTGACGTAAAAATACGCGGGAAAATCTGTCGATACGCGGCCACTGCGGCTAGACCACTGGAGACGTAGTGCGACTGCAAGTCGCAACGCAAGTATTTTGGAACATTGGAACATGTTCCGCGTCTTTGCTCTCGACAAAATTATTTTCGTATGTTTTTTATTTCTCCGCGTCTGGGCTATTAAAATTAATTTATTGGAAAGATGACTCAGACCGCTGCCAACACGGTTTTCTTTATTTTGAAACTAGCTTTCTTTTAACGAGATTTTTTTAAAGAGCCATTTTATAATACACCTAGCAACACCACTCAAAATACAACATTTCCTCATCAGTTGTTTAACGTTAAGAGAGTAGGTACCTTATATAACTAGTGTGTGCGTGAATCTAAAGCTTGCCTGGAAGAAATCACTTCTAAGCGATAAGGCCGCCCATAGTATTTTTACGTTGTTATGTCTATGTTTCTTTTGATCTATTTTGTGGTGTAAAATCAAGAATTTTGTATTGTATTGTATTGAATCTGTGTTTGAGCACCCTTTAATCAAATGCGAGCCTGTGAAAGGGTTAATGAAAAGCTAAGTTTGGTTTTAAGATAAGTTTGGGTATGAAAAATCCATAAATAAAACCGGCCAAGTGCGAATCGGACTCGTACACGAAGGGTTCCGTACCATTATCTATGAAAACGGCAAAAAAATCACGTTTGTTGTGTGGGAGCCCCCTTAAATATTATTTTATTCTGTTTTTAGGGTTCCGTACCCAAAGGGTAACACGGGACCCTATTACTAAGGCTCCGTTGTCCGTCTGTCACCAGGCTGTATCTCATGAACCGTGATAGTTAGACAGTTGAAATTTTCACAGATGATGTATTTCAGTTGCCGCTATAACAACAAATACTAAAAAACAGAATAAAATAAATGTTTAAGGGCGCTCCCATACAACATACGTGATTTTTTGCCGTTTTTATAGATAATGGTACGGAACCCTTCGTGTGCGAGTCTGACTCGCACTTGGTCGGTTTTATTTAATAGTTTTTGTTTATTTTTGTTTTTTTTGTGTATTTTTGTTAGAGCGGCAACAGAAATACATCATCTGTTAAAATTTCAACTGTCTAACTATCACGGTTCATGAGATACAGCCTGGTGACAGACGGCTAACACCTTCATGGCCCAAAACGCAGAAGTCGATTTGCGACACGGACCTGCAGACCGCCCGCCGCGCTGAGGCTGGACACTGGGCAGTGCATACATTAAACGATGCAGAAGGACATTGACGATGATGAATTATAAGCTTTATGAACAATATCCCGGCGCCAAAATCATCAACTAAACACCCTGTCAGTTTTGTCAGATCTAAAGATTCCAGGAATAACGTATAAACTGACAGTTTTATAGCTAACCGCGGTTTATAGGCTGCTATTTTAAACTGATGGTTACGTCAATGGTGTGACTGGGATTTCATTGTTTTTTGGTTTGTATTGATGAGTGCCAACTGCCAAAATAAACAACTAAATACGTTTATAATGATTTACCGATTGGCAGCAAAGAATGTTTACCACATGATTTTCTTTTATTACAAAAAAACCATTTCTTCAGTTCAGTTCAGTTCTATTTATTTATTTTATAATGGATTAAATACAATGCATTAAATATATACATTACAGGTCAAAATGCTATCTATACAATAGGCTACTTGACTACTACTGGGAAATATTGCTAACGTATTGTCTGATAAAAATAATGCAAATTGTAATTAATATTTCTTAAGGCCAGTCGTATTAGTTTTTAAAACTAATTTTAAAATTTGAATAAAATAATGGCGCGCCAAAACGATAATCTCTGTCATGGCTCCGGTGACATGACTCGATGACGTCAAACCTCACACCACACCTAACAAGAATAACAACACGCACTGTAATCTGTGATTGGTGTGACGTCACCAGCGATGCTACCAAACGCAGAGCGTTTCCGGTCACGTGGTCTAAAAAAAAAGTTATTTTAATCCCGTTTTTAGGGTTCCGTACCCAAAGGGTAAAAACGGGACCCTATTACTAAGACTTCGCTGTCCGTCTGTCCGTCTGTCACCAGGCTGTATCTCATGAACCGTGATAGTTAGACAGTTGAAATTTTCACAGATGATGTATTTCTGTTGCCGCTATAACAACAAATACAAAAAAAAACAATAAAATAAATATTTAAGGGGGCTCCCATACAACAAACGTGATTTTTTGCCGTTTTTATAGATAATGGTACGGAACCCTTCGTGCGCGAGTCCGACTCGCTGTTGACCGGTTTTATTTTACCAAAACTAAGCATATTTTTTTATAAAAATCTCATTTGTTCGATTAGGTACGCTTTGTTACGTTGTCACTGACTAGGATGAAAACAATTTGCAACTTATTTCCAATGTAGTCAAAATAGCCTAGGTAATTAAATAGAAAATATAGTTATATTGGAAACATATGAATTACAAGGTACATTTATGCAGAAAGACCGATTAGTTTCTTGCCACAAGCTGTCATTTTGTTAATTTCAGGCTTGTGAGCTCATTGATTTGTTCTATGCATATAAAAATACTGCAGCGCATCGCGGTTTCACCCGCGTAGTTCCCGTTCCCGTGGGAATTCCGGGATAAAAAGTAGCCAATGTCCTTCCAGACTATAATCTATCTCTGTGCCAAATTTCATCCAGATCCGTTCAGCCGTTCTGGCGTGATAAAGGAACAAACATCCATCCATCTATCTATCCATCCATCTAAACTTTCACGTTTATAATACTAGCAGTGCCTCGCGGTTTCACCCGCGTAGTTCCCGTTCCCGTGGGAATTCCGGGATAAAAAGTAGCCCATGTCCTATTCCAGACTATAATCTATCTCTGTGCCAAATTTCATTCAGATCCGTTCAGCCGTTCTGGCGTGATAAAGGAACAAACATCCATCCATCCATCCATCTATCTATCCATCCATCCATCCATCCATCTAAACTTTCACGTTTATAATATTAGTGAGATTAGTGAGATATAGTGAGAAAACATCAGACAGCCGAACAGAGAACCTTCCCTTCTCTGTTTTTGAAAGTCGGTTAGAAATTACTAGTCAACCAACGTGGCTATTACAAATCATTAGGTACTTGAAGCTTCAGCTTGTTCCTCGCGCGTCTTTGGATCGCGTCCAATTTTATATCAATTATTAAACGACGGGGTTTACTTGATATTCAGGCCGATTTTATTAAGACCTTCATACTCGATGACATGAATAAATTGATAGAAGAGATAAACAAACGGGTTAGATTAAAAACGGGTTATGCGTTACGTAGGAATTTCTTTTAAAATAATTATATGTCGGTACCTAACCTACTAACCATCACCATCGGAGCAACAGACAGCCCTCTCTGCAGAGGGTGTCTCAGCGACGAAGAATCAGCTGCCCACGTAGTCCTGGAATGCGAGGGAGTAACGGCGCAAAGACACGAAATCCTCAACCAACCGAGGTCACTTCGCGAAGCCTGTGAAGACCCCAGGAAGATTCTGCGCTTCTGGACGGAGTTAGGCTGGCTGCGCTAGCAGAAACCACGCACAATGGACCAACCTGAGTCTCAGTGCGGATACAAGAGTACACATACATACCTACATACATACTAACACTTTCATGGCTTTTGACGCAGTCGTTCATCTGGAGCTCGGTACAGCGGCGGCGGAGTTGGGCAGTGAATGCGTTTGTAAGTTTTTAGCTAATTAGTTTTTTTTCTGTTGCGTGATGGTGTTAAGAGGCCCAACGGCATGACTCTAGTCCCTGGGAGTTGAGGAGGCCTATTGTGTGGAACGCTACTTGCGTCAACACACTCGCGCCTTCAAATCTTCTTAGGACTTCCGTGAGGGCTGGTGCGGCGGCAGATTTGGCCGAAGATCTCATGAGGTGCAAATGTGCAGGTCTCGACAGAGCCTACGCATGTGCTCCCCTTGGTTTCAAGACCCTAGGTCCGTGGTACCGCGGCTCTCCGGGTTTTAAAAAAAATATCTGGATGTCTAGTCTGGTCGAAGCGACGCGTGACGCGAGAGCTGGTGAGTATCTAGCACGGCGCGTCAGCAATAAAAATTAGAATAAATAAATATTTAAGGGGGCTCCCATACAACAAACATGATTTATAGCTCGTTTTTGCTCAGTATTGATAACGGCAACAGGTAGACGCTTGAAATATTGATAACGGCAACAGGTAGACGCTTGAAATATTGATAACGGCAACAGGTAGACGCTTGAAATATTGATAACGGCAACAGGTAGACGCTTGAAATATTGATAACGGCAACAGGTAGACGCTTGAAATATTGATAACGGCAACAGGTAGACGCTTGAAATATTGATAACGGCAACAGGTAGACGCTTGAAATATTGATAACGGCAACAGGTAGACGCTTGAAATATTGATAACGGCAACAGGTAGACGCTTGAAATATTGATAACGGCAACAGGTAGACGCTTGAAATATTGATAACGGCAACAGGTAGACGCTTGAAATATTGATAACGGCAACAGGTAGACGCTTGAAATATTGATAACGGCAACAGGTAGACGCTTGAAATATTGATAACGGCAACAGGTAGACGCTTGAAATATTGATAACGGCAACAGGTAGACGCTTGAAATATTGATAACGGCAACAGGTAGACGCTTGAAATATTGATAACGGCAACAGGTAGACGCTTGAAATATTGATAACGGCAACAGGTAGACGCTTGAAATATTGATAACGGCAACAGGTAGACGCTTGAAATATTCACAGAATATTTAGTTATATATTCACTTCAATAATAAATATAATTAAATTAACTCCCATACAGCAAACGTGTTTTTTTGTCGATTTATAGATAATAGTACGGAACCCTTCGTGCGCGAGTCCGACTCGCACTTGGCCGGTTTTTGTACTTTTATATAAGCTTCTATTTTTATATCTATTTTATATCAGACTTTCGTTTGCATGTAGACTCCATTGCTTTCGACAACTAGCTTCCTGAAACAGCAAGTGGAACCTAAAGAAAAAAATATTCGTAGACGTTCCCAAACATTGAAAAAAACAGATCAGTTGTCCGTAACCTCCCAAGCCCGTGTGTTTACGGAAAGCGCACGCAGGCGACGTTTACGAGACGATGTGACTGACAGGTTGATGATAACCAGACCGGAGTGGGAGGCGAAGTGTGCAGCTAAACAAAATTATTTTTTGGGTAGGATTTTTAGGGTTCCGTACCCAAACTCTTCCTAATGCTAGTCAAATCACTTTGATTTTTTGTTCACTTCAATCATTACCTTAAAAAGATTGAAGTGAACAAAAAATCAAAGTGATCACTTTATTTCCTAGTTTTATATGTGAAATTTGTATTTTGTGACGTGTCCAAGAGTCCTGTAAGGTCTAAAGGAAATAAAGCACTTTGATATTTGATATTTGAAAGGGTAAAACGGGACCCTGTTACTAAGACTTCGCTGTCCGTCTGTTACCAGGCTGTATCTCATGAACCGTGATAGTTAGACAGTTGAAATTCACAGATGATGTATTTCTGTTGCCGCTATAACAACAAATACTAAAAAACAGAATAAAATGAATATTTAAGGGGGCTCCCATACAACAAACGTGATTTTTTGCTTGTTTTTGCTCAATATTGATAACGGCAACAGGTAGACGCTTGAAATATTCACAGAATATTTAATTTTTATTTATTTAGGTACCTATATATAAAATATACTTTAAAAATAAATAATTAAATTAAAATATAACAAATATTTAAGAGGGCTCCCATACAACAGACGTGATTTTTTACCATTTTTATAGATAATGGTACGGAACCCGTCGTGCGCGAGCCGGCCAAGTGCGAGTCCGACTCGCACTTGGCTGGTTATTTTCTTTTGCCTAAATTCTACTAAAAACCCTCTGTCTTGCCTGCGCAAACCAATTTCATAACTGTAGAAAAAGACGGAATACCGTACAGTGACCAAATATGCAAATAAGCTCGTACAAACTGGACTGCAAAATAAACAATTTTGCCGGACTGAAACGCGGCTTGAACGACTGGCCACACGTCTTGTCTGCACAGTCCAATTTCCAGTCCTATCTTCAACATGTCAACTATTGCTGAAACTGCGCTTCCGGATCTGCGCGAGCTTACCGTCTTGCAGTCTAGACGCATGTTTGCAAACTGGTTTGTGCAGGCATGCTCGCAGGTAAGACGGAGCGTGTGGTCGGGCTATTACGGTGTTGTGCTTGGTTAACAAAACTACGGGTCAAATACCTACTTAGTACAAAAATACCGATCAGAAAATAAACATCCCTTGTTATCTAGACCAAAATCAGTGTTTATCTTGGCAGGAGATTTGTTTTGAAACTTTAATAATCACGCTGGAAACGTACTAGGTAATATAATAAAGACTTTGACATGCGATCACAACGCCCCCGCACTGTGACTTGTAATTTTATGTTCTAACTCTTTCTATCCTTACTAGATGTCGCTCATGTCGCAAGGAACTCTAATCTCACCGTCTTCTAAGCTCCCTGTCTTCCTTCAATACGTGCTTTATAGATGGCGCTAAGTGAAACACCAGTAAAAAGTAAATAATTTTTTCACTAACGTCTGCCCGTGAATTCCGTCATGTATTTGAATGAATAAAACAGTCTACAATACTCAGGGTTGTAGACTGTTTTATGAGACACGTTATTTGCAGCACGTCATCGATAGCAGACTTATTCCATAGCTCCCTTTTTTCGAGGAACTAAGCCTTTAATCAAAAACCTACGACGACAAAAAAATTCTATTAAATTGTAGAATCTGTACACCAAGTTTCGTCCAGATCGGTCGTAAAATACGACCTGTAGAGGAGTACGTACATTCTGAAGGAATTCATACTTTTGCTAGTAGTTGACGCAAAGATGCTTTGCTCGCTCGGTCAGTTAAAAAATGAAAAATGAACTTCCAAATTACGACAAACTCCTATAATTCATTTAAATAATATTAACAGATGGAAAATAAAGATGATTTGAACATCACTTTTCACTTAAAACTATTGTTTTTCTTTAATTCACTTTTTCGGGGCAACCATTTCTTCTAAGGACTTGATCTCGGCTGAAAATAAAAGAAAAACAGAGTTAATAATTTATTTCATGCTTATGTCGCAAGGAACTCTAATCATCGTCTTCTAAGCTCCCTGTCTTCTTTCAATACCTACTAGATAGATGGCGCTAAGAGAAACTCCAATAAAAAGTTAATAAATTTTTCACTAACGTCTGCCCGTGAATTCCGTCATGTATTTGAATGAGTAAAACAGTCTCCAATATTTTATATCAGAAAATTAACAACCAGAGAAGGCTGGAAATAATTAAAGGAGGCCTATGCCCAGCAGTGGGCAACTCAAGTGCTATGATGAAGATTTCTTCAGTTAAATGTGGAAACTGTATTTTCAGTAGATATAAATAACTCATATTTTTACAGACGCTCATCTTACCCATAAGCTAAAGCTTTTGTTATGGGATGGTTATGTCCTCCATGGAGACCATGGTCAGTCAAGCAAATCAACCACATCAACGAATAGGATTGTTTTATATAATTACTTTCGCAGTTAGATGTGTTCATTATAAAGTGTTGGTGGTCTTCCAACACCAATGAGGTTCGTAGTTAACCTGCTTAAATTCATAATATGAATAGAATTCATTTATGAAAATATTTTACTTGACTTACTATGATACTGGTAAAAGTTTAACTCCTACATTCGGAGCCTGATCAGGGCTTGGTTTTTTTGAGTATGGTAGACTCGCATAAGCCCTGATCAGGGTCTACCATAGTCGTAAAACCGACCCCTGATTTAGGTCTAAACTAGTCTAGGGGTTGAACAAAAGTTCTTCACACAAAACTACTGAAAATCTATACTAATGATTTATGATTCATTAAAAATATTTATAACTACTGAATCGAAAAAGAGGGTCACAAATGAAACCAAGTAACACTAGTATGTAAATACTAGCAGCGCCTCGCGGTTTCACCCGCGTAGTTCCCGTTCCCGTGGAATCCCGGGATAAAAAGTAGCCTATGTTCTATAAAGACTTTAATCTATCTCTGTGCCAAATTTCATTCAGATCCGTTCAGCCGTTCTGGCGTGATAAAGGAACAAACATCCATCCATCTATCTATCCATCCATCCATCTGAACTTTCACGTTTATAATATTAGTGAGATGGCTACATGACTGTGATGTAATAGGGCAAAGCTTACACTATAGATTGCCTACAAGGAACAGCTGTGAGTGCCCCATTGTCTTCATTTAAATTCCCTCTATAAGTTTTGCTTGAAAAAACCAATATGATTTGTTTTCTATTTATTCTTACCAGCAGCAGCCCGAGCCTTCTCTTCTTTAAGCTTGGCATCCTTCACAATACGTTCCTTGGCCTCAATCTCACGGAACTTGGTTTCCTTCTTTGAAAGCCTGTTTTGGTGGAAAGCTCCATAGGCAATTCCGACGGTCAGGAATGACCAGCGGCCAAACTGGAATTTTAGAAATGTAAATCAGCATTGTTATCAGAGGCGGATTAATTGTCGACAGCGCCCTAGGCAAACCCCTCATTGGCGCCCCTCTGTGAACGAGCCGCGGCAAAGCTCAGTATTGGGGGTGGTGTTAGTTACATAACAACGACGTTCCTCAGTGGTTGACAAAAAGTATTTAAGGCAGGTAAAAAACTAGAAGTAATGGCGAGCGAAGAGAGCCGCAATTATTTTCATGCTTTTGGTTAGCATGATAGAGGAGGTTGTCAATTGTCAAAGTTAGAGCCAAGACCATATGGTCTTGGCTAACCCATATGGGTTTTGGCGGGGTTAGCCAGAAAGGCAGGGAAAGAAAGATAACGGCGAGCGGAGCGAGCCGCAAGTTTTTTGTGAATTTTTAAGATGAAATAAGATAGGTATGTAAACGGTGAAACGCAAAACTTTTGTGGCTATCGGTAATAAAATTATTCCCCAATTATTAAGAAATTTATGGAAGCAAAAACAATAGAAATTACGGCAACAACGGAGCGAACTAGCAAAAAGGTTCGACACTTTCCAGTGGTTTGACAGAAAATTTTCAAAGTCATTAACATCTAGAGTACAACAGATAGAAAACAACGGCGAGCGAAGCGAGCCGTAAAAAATTTTTGAGTGTGGCGATCGGTGTTGTACGCACGCACGTACCCCGCCCAGCTGCACAGTTCACTCCTCTCTCAGAAGTCACCATATAAACCCATCAAACTATAGGGTATATCGGGGTATGATCGGACGAGGGGAAGACCGTATGACACTAATTGTAGCCGAATTAAGCCATATTTTCTAAAGCTGACAACATTTTATGCCGACGCCCTCAAAAAAGATGCGGCATTAAAACACTTGCCTTTCAAAATCCCGCGAATCTATGGCAAAGTGATTTTAAAACTTACAGCCAGCCTAATGCATAATGATTAAAGCGTAATTTCAAACCAGTATTTTTTTTCAACAAAAACCGAGCGCTGGATCCTCATAGCGGATGTGCGCCACGCTCCCGCAAAAGCCGCCCTTAATGCTAATACAGCCTAATGCCCACGATTGTTGGTGTCTTTTAAAACATATACCTCACTATCGCCATGCCGGCGGCGGTGGCGTCGGGCATAACAAGGGCGCATGGTCTGGGTAAGGAGGCCTACGGCTGCCACCGGGGTGCATTACATGGCGCCCCCTATGTTCCTGCGCCCGTGTGCGCCGCTAAAGCCGTCTCTGACGCTCGTCAACCAATATCATTACACTAATCATCTGATTTTTGCTAAGTTCCTTCTTCTTCTTTTTTTCTGGACATAGATAAAAATAAAAAGTTTCGACAGAATTAAATAATGATTTATATTTTGTAAGTAGGCGGGATACCTGCCTACTCATATAATTAATTTTACACTTAGGTATTACCTTACATATTAATTATTTAGTAGTATAAAATTTTCCGCGCGCGCGCCCCCTGGAACCTCGCGCCCCTAGGCACATGCCTACTTTGCCTTGGGGATGATCCGCCACTGATTGTTATGACTATTTGAAAGTGGTTGTATGCCAAATGTATAGCTAATACAGTACAATTAGGATAGGATAGGGTAGGATCGGATAGTGTTTTTTAAAATAAAAATTTCGTTTCTTTGAAGTAACAAAAACAAAAAATAAGCTCAGTCTACCTACGAAAGGTTTTGAAATTAGAATGAACAACATTTAAGTTTAGCACTGGCTGGAAGGAAGTATTCAAGAAAGGTTTGCGTATAACGAAAGAGTTTCACTATGTTAAAATCAATAGGAAACTGAAAAATAAAAAGCCAAAACACATATTACATAATGGGGTATGTTCTGAGGACAAGTAATGAATGATGGTTCTTTACCCTAATCAGGGGCGAAACGCGCACTGGAGGTCCGTAAGGAAGTGCAGACATCTTGATATATATCTCGATTTACAGAAGGAATCCGAAAAGGATTTTTATTGGAAAAATCCCGAAAAACTTCTTTCACGAAATGAATGAGGTTATAAAGTATAAACCACCAATGTTGCCCTGTGAAAAAATTAATTTCCTTGCCCAGAGGAAGAATGTATTCGGTTGACCAGGGACGAGAGAAACTGTTGACAAGACATTTTTTGTCAACAAATAAAATAAGAAATTAATAAATCCCAAAAATTTTACGATCTCGACGGGATTCGAACCCCGTCGAGATCGTAAAATTTTTGGGATTTATTAATTTCTTAGAAATTACCCAGAGTACTATAATAAATAGAAACCTTACAAATAAACTACGATTCTAAATCTTATTATAATAAATTTATTGAATGAAAACATAACAAAAACTGATAATAATAACAGAAAACAACAAGGCTTTTACCTTGTTGGGGTTATAATTAATATAATATATAAATAAATAATTATAACTAAGCTACCTATTTATCACAAACAACAACGCATACCTAATGTAACATTTGCAGCGGAAAATGTTTTATAATTCTCTTAAGTTTTAATTTAATACTGGGCAACTCTGACAACCGCAATAATGTTAAAAAAGCACGAAAATTATAACTTCATCATTTTTCTTGTTCTTCGGATTTTGCTATTTGTAGCGTTCCGTACCTCAAAAGGAAAAAAGGAACCCTTATCACTTTACAGGATTACTTTGTTGTCCGTCTGTCCATCTCTCCCCCTTTTCTCAAAAACGCGTGGAGGTAGGTATCGAGTTGAAATTCACATCTATTGTACATAATGTATTTCCATCTTTCCTGCAATAAAGCTTATTATTATTATTATTATTAAATACTCAAGTTCATAACCTCTTGGAGCCTCAATATAAATAAAACTTCTAAGTCAACGCAATCAAAAGTTACAGCCATTTAAGTCCCATTTTTTAGAATTTTCCAAGGGAATCACATGTACACAAAACCTAGGTACTTTTCGTTGACCTAGAATCATAAAATTTGGCAAAAAGCAAGATCTTATAGCACAAAGTAAGGGAAAAAATCCAAAATCTGTAATATTGTAGTCAAAGCACAAAAAAAAAATTTATTCTCGCCATGTACCAAAACCTATAGGATACCTACTTCCTGTTGGGCTATAATCATGATATATGGCAAGAAGCAAGGTCTTATAATTGCATGAATATAATGTTTAGTTACGGAACCCTCCTTGCGCGAGTCTGACTCGCACTTGACTTTTTTTTCTTGCTCGCGCCTTGGTGTCCGGTTTAGTTAACACGGACGGCCCTGGTACGTACCTACACGTATCTGCGCATGGTACATTTTGATCGCGCGTCTACTCCATCCAACTGGTTTATACCGTTTATAAAACATGGATATTTTTTCAGAAGAAAGAAAGAAACAGGTATTCTGCGTGGAACGAAACTATTTTTTTTATACTGGCAATAATTCATGACAACTTCATAACAGTTGAGAAAATCCACCAATCACTGTCCGCATCGCAGCCCGGCTGTTTCAATGACAAACCAATCAACAATCAATCCGTCACAAAACAAATAATCATCATCAGTCGTCAAAATGGCGTTAATGATGGCGTTCGTGTCGGTCGCAGTATCAATATTGTACACGCCGTTCCTATTATTAATTCTGTGTGTGATATTCCTTGCTTCAATCGGCAAATCGCTAGGAGTCCGGAAACTATATGTGAACATATTGCTCAAACTTTTCGAGGTGAGTAAACAACATCTTAAATTAGTACGTAAATAAAGTTCCTATTTTTGCCAATCTAAATCTAAAATTAACTAGAAAACACAACAAAGGTATTGTTTACTTCGATAACTCGCTAATTTTTCGGTAATTTGATGACGAGTGCGGTATTTGCGGACCAAAACAATGATGTGCACACATGTGAAGGTTATATTTTTCTCTTACACGCACATACGAAACCTACACTTACCTTACGTCTTACCGCTTAGCATTGCTCAGTCGGTATCATGTTTTATCAACAGCTAGGAAATCAAGTTAGTCATAACATAAAACGTCTTCTGAAGTAGTGGTAATATGCGTATCAGAGTTCACTAATACTCACCTACCTTATTACCTGATAATTTTAATAGCATTCATTGCTTTAGGAGCTTCGTTTGTTAGGTACCTACCTGCAGAATCGCGATTTATTGCCGACCCTTTTTCCCACGTCCTCGCACGCGTTTTCCTGCATTATATTAAAGACATGTTTATCCAAATGTAGATAATATTGTGAGCTAAGGTTATATTACAATCAATTTAGAACTACTTCTTATTGACAATTGAAACAATTCAGCTAACGGCAGACTGTTGCAAACAATATACAGGTAGCTCAACTCATCCATAACAATATCATTCGGAACAGACCTCAAGATGCAGCCAGCAGGCTGCAAGTAACCTTTACATTAGTTTTGACCTAAATCTGAGGTTGGTTTTATGATAATGATTGACCTGATCAGGGCATTTTAAGCGAGTCTACCGTGTCGTAAAACAAAGCCCAGATCACGCTCCAAACTAGTCTAGAAACATCCATTTCTATCTAAGACTAGGTTTTGCCCGCAGGTTCCCTCTAGTTTTTACGGCATAATAAGTAGCTTTTATTCAAGGTATGCAATTCCATCAACAAAATTTTAACCTAATTAATTCAATAGTTTTGACATTATATTCATACAAACATTTCAGTATTTTTATTTATTGCATGCATATAGTCATCAGGTCTCAGGCTGAGTGCAGACTTGAGTCGCTATAGTTTTAAGACAGGCTCTCCTCAGTTGAAGTTTGCGCGTCTTCATAATTTTTGTTAGGCAATAGTCTGTCTTAAGGCTATCGTGACTCAACTCTATGTACTCTTTAAGACAGGCAGACGCCTGTCTTAAAACTATTGTGACTCAAGTCTGCACTCAGCCTGAGACCTGATGACTATAGTTAGACGCTCTGCCTTAGTGATAAGGTGAGTATTCATAAAATGTTCACAGTATGTACCCATTGAGGGTGTTGCAATGGAAGACTGACCAGGTATCATGCCTTTTTACTTAAGATTACTACTACTTACTGATTATTAATGTATTAGAAACCTATTACTTAATATTATGAGTCACAAAAATTATCATTGAAAAAATGGACAAGTTTGTGAAAACATTTTTTATGAGCAAAGATACAATCAAAGAATAAAACAAATAAGAATAAGTGTTCACAGAACTGTTGAGCTAACTGCAGACTGTTGCAAATAATGTAGAGTCCGCTAAACTGAGCCATAAAAGTTATATAAAACCGACCAAGTGCGAGTCGGACTCGCGCACGAAGGGTTCCATACCATTATCTATGAAAACGGCAAAAAAATCACGTTTGTTGTATGGGAGCCCCCCTTAAATATTTATTTTATTCTGTTTTTTAGTATTTGTTGTTATAGCGGCAACAGAAATACATCATCTGTGAAAATTTCAACTGTCTAACTATCACGGTTCATGAGATACAGCCTGGTCGGACAGCGGAGTCTTAGTAATAGGGTACCGTTTTACCCTTTGGGTACGGAACCCTAAAAATAGGCTTCCATCCCACAGCCGCTGATATAAGCCGGGAAAGATAGGAATATGTAAAGTCTTTTAAGTTATTCTAAACAGTTAAAATAAGTAATGATTATTTAAAGCGACGAGTCACGTTAGGAACACGTGCGCCGGCGCAAGTCGAAGGTTAGATAACGTGGGTATAGGTCAAACTACAGAGTCTATGTTAGAAGTTGCATTTTTTCTACTTGCTGATGTGAGTCAGCGACCCGAAGTGGATCTTAGGCTTGATACAAGACTTCTCCAGGCATCTCGGCACATCCTGGTATGCGCTTCTAGAATCCAAGATATTTTTTGTAAACAATGAAAATGATAAATCAAAATTAATAATTTATTTCATTAGACTATACAACGTATAAATAGCTTTGTAAAGTGGCCGCCGAAGGCGGTCCTTACCGGAGCAGTTTTTCTCCGGTGAGGACCGCCTTCGGCGGTGAAAGCCTCCTCCAAGTTCTTCCATTCGCTCCTGTCCCTTGCTGTTCTGGTCCATGTGTTCCCCGCTACTTCCCTGATGTCGTCACGGGGACGGACATAGGCAGCTTGAAAATCGCGTGCGGAACCGCGGGCAGTAGCTAATTATTCCTAAATACGAGTATCTTTGTTGTCATAAAATATCTTGGATTCTTGACCGAAGTGGTTGTGGGGCGACTCTTTGTTTACCAATAAATAACCAAGTTTGCCAACAGTCTGTTTGTAACCATTAGTGCTTCCGCCAAAAACAACAACAACCTGATTATTTTAAGTAGAGAAGGAAAGAAACATGAGTTTGTGGTACTTAAGGCTGTGGTATGAGTCAAACTAGCGCCGCCATCTATTTAATCTTTTTTTTTTTTTTAAATCATTTATTAAGGGTTTGTTCAATGATATGAACATGCCACCCTTATTTAATCTTATTACTACGTTAAACAAAGGAAATTTCAAAAATCCATCGCACAGTTTGTAATACCTGTTATAAGCTTTTTTTAGGGTTCCGTACCCAAAGGGTAAAAACGGGACCCTATTACTAAGACTTCGCCACGGTAATGTTATCTATACAGTATTCTGTCTTCATACAAACGGCCGGAACACGAGTCATAACTGTCACCTCATGTGAGGGCGGGATCGTGGTAGGTACAACCAGTCGGGGATGCGCCGCGCGCCGCAGCGCAGTGACGAACGAACTTTTTTGTATGAAACTATTTTTTATCTAATTTGAATGTTTTTTTTGTTTGACAGAATTGTCATTACGAATGATAAGTTATTGATTTTTCTTTGCAATAGGTAAAAAATGTTGTAAGCAGTAAGCGTGCAATTTGAGAATTTTTTATTTAAGTAAGGTATTTTAGTTTTATATTCAGCTTAGAAATATATAATAAAATTAAAATAAAACAAATATTAAAGGGGGGCTTCGATACAACAAACGTGTTTTTTTGCTGATTTTATAGATAATGGTACGAAACCCTTCGTGCGCGAGTCAGACTCGCACTTGGCCGGTTTTATTGTCATTTATTTTATATGTAGGGATTAAAATATATAATGACAAAACTAGAAAGAAATTCAAGTAGGTAGGTACCTAGATGAAATTAAAATACTGCAGGCGGGCAGCCCTATCGCGTGCTTTTGTTTTGTTTTGGTAGGTAGTTATTTCAAGGACGTGGCCGAGTTACAATACTGTATAGATAACATTACCGTGACTTCGCTGTCCGTCTGTCACCAGGCTGTATCTCATGAACCGTGATAGTTAGACAGTTGAAATTTTCACAGATGATGTATTTCTGTTGACGCTATAACAACAAATACTAAAAAACAGAAAAATAATTATTTAAGGGGGCTCCATACAACAAACGTGATTTTTTTTGCCGTTTTTATAGATAATGGCACGGAACCCTTCGTGCGCGAGTCTGACTCGCACTTGGCCGGTTTTATTTTTTATTAAATACCTCTATCTACCCATGCGAAGCCGAGGCGGGCCGCTAGTTAGCTTATAATTATGTACCCGGTCATGGTGTAGCTAATTTTCATACTCCCATTATCAGCCCCTACACATCACTGCTGGGCATAAGCCCCAACCAATAACTTGCATAGCATACAAACAAACAATGCTTACATGAGGAAGTTAGCCCAGACATTGAATAAATAAGCGTTTATCTACATTCGACCCACTTTACAAAGTAGGTAAGTACTAATGTTCTAGATGACCTTAGACATCTCAAGGTGGACTGTGCATTATGTAGAAGCGAAGTTGTAGACAGGAACTAAACCCCGATTTAAAATTTAATAGAATATTATATGGATATTGTATTAAAACAGAATAAAATAAATATTTAGGGGGCTCCCATACAACAAACGTGATTTTTAAGGTAAAACGGAACCCTAGTACTAAGACTCCGCTGTCCGTCTGTCACCAAGCTGCATCTCATGAACTGTAATAGTTAGACGGTTTAAATTTTCACAGATGATGTATTTCTGTTTCCGCTATAACAAATAATAAAAACAGAATAAAACAAATATTTAAGGGGGGCTCCAACAACAAACGTGTTTATTTTTGCTAGTTTTTGTTGCTCGATGTTGATAACCGCAACAGGTAAACTGTGATTTATTTTATTCTGTTTTTTAGTATTTGTTGTTATAGCGGCAACAAATACATTATCTGTGAACATTTCAAATGTCTAACTATCCCGGCTCATGAGAAACAGCCTGGTGACAGACAGACAGACGGACGGACAGCGGAGTCTTAGTAATAGGGTTCCGTTTTACCTTTTGGGTACAGAACCCTAAAAATCCAAGGTACCTGGGTACCTGGTACATTTAGTACACTTCAACTTAAAGACAAGGTTGTCGCTTGCTAATCCTTTGAGCTATTCAAAGGATTAGCAAGCTGAAGTGGCAGTGGGCTGGCCATATCGCGAGAAGAACCGACAGCCGCTGGGGTAAACGTGTTCTTGAGTGGAGACCGCGACTCGGCAAACGTAGTGTAGGACGCCCTCCGACCAGGTGGCATGACGATTTGCGAAAGACTGCTGGCAAATGCTGGATAACTTATGACCACAGGGCACTATGGCGCTCATTAGAGGAGGCCTATGTCCAGCAGTGGACTGATATAGGCTGATGATGATGATGATGATGAACTTAAAGACAAGACCTATTTATTATTGTTGATTTTATCAATAGTTGCTAAGCTACTTCTGATAAAACATGACTGATTCGGTCCCTATCTGTTGTATTTTATTTAAAACAGATTAGATAATTCAAGACCCGTGCGTGATTAAAACAATAAAATGCTTTAAATATTTATAGCCGTTCATATTTTTAACAGGTGTGACAAATCATTATCATAGTTTCTAGGGTACCGTACCCAAAGGGTAAAACGGAACCCTGGAAAGTAGTCCGCTGTCCGTCTGTCCGCCTGTCACCTGGCTGTAGGTATCTCATGAACCGTGATGGTTAGATAGTTGAAATTTTCACAGATGTTGTATTTCTGTTGCCGCTATAACAATAAATACTAAAAAACAGAATAAAATAAATACTAAAGGTTTATATTTTTATTTCCATACAACATACGCGATTTTTTGCCGTTTTTATAGATTATGGTACGGAACCCTTCGTACGCGAGTTTGACCCGCACTTGGCCGGTTTTATTACACCTATCACTTACAAATAATTAATAAATAATGCTGGACAATTCATACAGCATTATCATTATCTAGCCCCAAGCTAAGCAGAGCTTGTGTTATGGGTACTCGATAACTGATATACATAATACAATACAATACTCACATAGATATTTTTTATTATAAATAGAAAATGACCACAACACCTGGCACAAATATTTTGCAGATCGTACAAACATTTGTCCCAAAACGGGAATCGAACCCGCAACCTCCGGCATCGCAGCCGGACATTCGCCCACCGAGCCACAGAGGTCGTCTCTACAAACAAGTTATTAAGTTTTATTTAGTTGACACTGAGCACACCAGCTGACCAAGCATGGGAATGAGAGCTTTTCAATGCAATCTTGCCATGTCAGTCCAAAGATCATTAAACTGACGAAACGTCATTAGTCATTACCTTGCGTCATTCTATTACACTCGTAAGGTATTGCGTCACAGTGTGCAGTGCAGCCTACTTATCTGTAGCCACCGCACCTCCCCATAGGCACACAGGCAGACGGCCACTGTGGCGCGGCGGGCGAAGGTCCGGCGGGCAGGAGGCGGGTTCGATTCCCGTCTTGGGACAAATGTTTGCTAACTAGGTATTTTCTATGCATAATAAAAATCATAGCAAAATTAAGCAACCTTTGTAGAATACAGATATTTATGTAAAAAATTAAAGCACATTTCACAACGCGTTTTACGCCCGCGGCGTGTGCGATTGTTTGCGGGTCCCGCTGCGCCGGCACTCATCTTTTGGGCGCAGGTCGCGGTCCCGCAGCCGGGGGGCGGATGTACAGAAATCCGACGCCATGTTGCAGTTCATCATCATCATCATCATCAGCCTATATCAGTCCACTGCTGGACATAGGCCTCCCCTAATGAGCGCCATAGCGCCCTGTCTTCAGCTTGCCGCATCCAGCATCTGCTAGCAGTCTTTCGCAAATCATCATCCCACCTGGTCGGAGGGCGTCCTACACTACGTTTGCCGAGTCGCGGTCTCCACTCAAGAACACGTTTACCCCAGCGGTTGTCGGTTCTTCTTATTTGTTATGTTGCAGTTATTAAGTAAGTATAACGCAACAGCTCGTTTCTGGTGTGTGTACATGGCGGTCTGGAACTCAACTGATCGTTTAACCGCCCGTCTTGCAACCGCCCGTCTTGCGATACTTGCCATCAACCGCCAAGTTTGCGAGCGATAATCGCAACCGCGACGGCTGCGTAACCGCACAAAACTCCGGTCTCGTGAGTTTTGAAAATAAAATTCCGCCGCCCCACCGCGCGGGCGCGGGTGAAAACCGCTTCGTGAGTCCGCTCGTACAGATAAATTGGTAGATCTGTCGTAAATTTGCGGTTGCGTGTGTAGTTTAGAACGACAGTGGCTCAGCCTTATATTGGCAACCTTATTGCACAAAAATGTACGCGATCGTGTGCAAGATCCGAAACCAGTTTTGTCATTTGAATAACTTATATTTATTTGACTAGCTCCTGTCAGTGGATTGTGATCTATGGAGCGAAGCATGCTGGGCAAAAATAAGTTACATAAAGTTAAAAACCAAACACTTCTGAGGTGAACTAAAATAGAAGACGTCACACTCAATGTAAAGAAACTGAAAGGGAGGTGGACCGGACATACAGCAAGGGGGAAAGATAAATGGAGTAAAACACTAATGGACTGGTTTCCAAAATATTATAAAGAAATGGAGCCAATTCAAAAGGTGGGAGGATGAGTTAAAAACCATAGCAGGAAATACATGGATAAGGTTGGCGAGAGATAGAACAAAGTGGAAGGGGCTAGAGGAGGTCTTTGCCAAAAGAGGGCAAACAGAAGAATTATTGATGTCGTAACAATAGTATAAGTAACACTCGTAGTATTTAAAAAAACAAAAAAAATGATTTTTTTCTGAATAAAGTCTTGAAATGAATGAATGAAATTAATATCTGTGGATTTAAACGCGGAAACTGCGAAACTCTAAAATAACTGCTTCGGACATTCTCGTGAAACAAACATAGGTCACATTATCACAGTATCACATTAATATTATAAATGCGAAAATTTGAACAAATGTTTATTACCTCGCGATGCGCGATGGGCGAAAGTCCGCCTGCGACGCAGGAGGCTGCGGGTTTCATTCCCGCCTTGGGACAAATGTTTGTACGATCTGCAACATTCCGGGTGTTCTGGTCGTTTTCTATTTATAATAAAAAATATCTATTATATTTGTGTATTATGTACATCAGTTATCTAGTACCCATAACACAAGCTCTGCTTAGCTTGGGGGTAGATAATGCTGTGTGAATGCATTCTTAATTATTTTTGTTTATTATTTACGGGCTGCGTGGAGCTGGAGGGTCGATTCTTACACCGTGACCGAGCTAGTAAACATGTCGAGGTAGTTTTCCTATCGTCTTAGCTTGGCTAAAGGTCTTCGCCCTGCACCTAGGTCCCACAGATAACGTAATATCAGTCCTGTTATCAGTAATGCCGCAAATCCTACATCGTGTAGATTGTAGCAAGATATTGCAATTTAACCAGAGTATCTGCATGCCAAGAGATTTCAAATTAAAATGCATTTGATGACCTCTGTGGCGCGGTGGGCGAAGGCCTGCCTGCGACGCAGGAGGTTGCGGGTTCGATTCCCGCCTCGGGACAAATGTGTGTACGATCTGAAGACATTTGTTCAGTGTGTTCTGGTCGTTTTCTATGTATAATAAAAAATATCTATCTATGTAATGTATAATATTATGTATATCAGTTATCTAGTACCCATAACACAAGCTCTGCTTACCTTGGGGCTAGATAATGCTGTGTGAATTGTCCAGCATTTTTTTTTCTATCGTAATTTTTTTCTTAATCTTGTTTTCACGTACTTTGAAGGAACCAAAGAAAAAATGTAGAATTTAATGTAATTCGAGTTTGTAACCACGGGAATCCCGTGAGAACTGAGATCTAGTCGTAGTTTGACAACCAAACCCGCTAGGTTCCTCTTAACTTCAACCTTTTCTTAAAGTTACTTCTCCTTCCAGTATGGCAGACAACACATCGAAGTCGCGAAGAAGATCCAAAGGAACGACAGTTCTGATGATGAAGAGGATCCGCCGATACCTGACGACGACAAGCCACCGTCAGCGATCATCAAGGAGAACGGACTTGGGAATGGTAAATAATAATCATCAGCACCGTACTAGGTTCTTAAATCCAAAAAAAACCGGCCAGGTGCGAGTCGGACTCGTGCAAGAAGGGTTCCGTACCATTGTCTATATAAACGGCAAAAAAATCACGTTTGTTGTATGGGAGCTCCACTTAAATATTAGTTTTATTTTCATTTAATAATTTTTTTTAAAGTGAATATACATATTCTGTGAATGTTTCAAGCGTCTACCTGTTGCCGTTATCAATATTGAGCAAAAACGAGCAAGAAAAAATCACGTTTGTTGTATGGGAGCCCCCTTGATTTTTGTTTCTTCTGTTATTCAGTATTTCTTGTTAAAGCCGCAACAGAAATACATCATCTGTGAAAATTTCAACTGTCTAACTATCATGGTTCATGAGATACAGCCTGGTGACAGACGGACAGACGAACAGACTGACAGACGGACAGCGAAGTCTTAGTAATAGGGTCCCGTTTTTACCCTTTGGGTACGGAACCCTGAAAACTACGAAAAAAATACTTATTAATCTATGGGATTCAAGGCAGATCCCCTTCGTTGCAAAAATGAAAAAAAAACTATCTATCGAAATAATTTTGCAACGTACCATCTATTTTTACCCGACTACCAACAGGGGAGGGTTATGAGGTTAGCACCCTATGTTTGTATGTTTGTATGTTTGTATGTTTGTATATTTGTATGTTTGTATGTATGTGGCCGATTTCTTTGTTCCCACGTAGCGCTGAAACTACTGGTTCGATTTCAACAAATTATGTATCGATTGATTCGTCTCAATACCCCGATGGTTATAGGCTATAGGATTTAGGGCTCCGACCCCGAATAAGCCTACAAAACGCGTATTAAAGTTTAGGTAGCCGCAGGCTGCAGGCCCCATAGAGAAAAATTACAATACCTACGACCTATTTTCATTTTCAACTCAATGCCTATCAAATATGACCGATACGTCATTCTATTTTGTCAATGTAAATGTTTCAAACTTTTATAACTTTCACGTAGTCGGGTTGTAGTTTTTAACTTTATCTTGTCTTAGTTACTATCGTTTTTCTCCACTATCAATCACAAGTTTTTTTTATTGTCCTCATCACTGTTAAGTAATTGAATACAAAGGGAATCTTCGGCTTATTTTTGCAACTAAAATATGCCCTATTTAATTGATAATCAGTAAAAACTTGATTTTTGCTCTTACGCCGCTCTGCTCTGTCTCGCTCCTATGAACGCGAAATCCTATGATATCAATAATCAAATCAAAAATTCTTTATTTCCATAAATACAAAAATGTACACTCAGACAAAGTCAAATTCTTAAAATAAAACATTGACACGGAAATAAAGTGGTATAGGGTATATCGGGGTATGATCGGACGCGGGGGAAGACCGTATGACTCTAATTGTAGCCGAATTAAGCCATATTTTCTAATGATGACAACATTTTCTGCCGACGTCATCAAATGGAGTCGTAGAAAATGGTGGCAGCATTAGAAAATAATACAATACAAAAATTCTTTATTGTACACAAGAAAATAACATAACAAAGAGACATCACATAAGATAAGTACAATGGGCGGCCTTATCGCTTAGAAGCGATCTCTTCCAGGCAACCGTGGGATGGAAAGAATTGTGCATTTAAGAAAGGCAGGGGGTGTACCTAAGATTATCTAAAATACATATGTATTTAATACTAAAAAGACCTAACTTAGATAAATAACATAATATACTAACTACAAATAAATAAATAGTCAAAGTAAAGTACCATTATTCACTTTTCTGAAAGGAAAAACTCCTTGACACGAGCTTTAAAAACTGGCAAGGATTGGACTTTTCTAGTGGACTCTGGTAGTGCATTCCACAACCTTATGGCTTGGATGGTAAAGGATTTGTCGTAGAAACTGGTTCGGTGAGGTGGCATATTTAACACTAGATTTTCTGACGATCGAAGGACACGGACACAAATAATGGTTTAATTCGGCTACAATTAGTGTCATACGGTCTTCCCCCGCGTCCGATCATACCCCGATATACTATACTTTTGATTTCTGTCGCTTCGGTATGTAGACTAAAGTACAGAAGCCTATTCCTTTTCACAAAACGGTGTCATATATCGCCCACTTAAAAAAATCTTTACGTCTCTATGATATTGTGTACATTTATGTGTAACTCGCTCTCTTTCTTCCAGGTACCCTGAACACTGTGATAGAAAGAGACGAAATACTGGGTCCCTCGCCAGAGCTGAACTACAAGCGGAGTTCGAGCCAGGAGCGAGTCAACGGACAGAATGGATCGAAACTTGCAGGAGATCAGGGGAAGTCGGACGTAAGCCTCGGTTTTCTAATGTATTTAGTACTAGCTGTTGCTAGCGGCTTCGCCCGCGCTTTTCAAGTATCCTATGTCTTATGTTTTATTGTTATTTATTTATTTGGCACACAAAACGGAACACAATCAAAACATTAAATATAAGAAAGACACAGTATTAGGATCTAGATTGTATCCCTAAGTATGTGTACACAGCATGATTTATACGGAACAGTTCTGTGTTAACAGTTAATAGAAATGAATATTATCGTTTATAGCATGCATTAAAATTAAATTACAGCAATTAATAAGTAGAACAATAAATTAATAGATACTGTTTGAGAATTACCTACCTACCTAGCTATACCTATTAGAGATGGGCCGAACATGGGTTTCACCGAATACGAACATTCGGCCGAATATTCGGTAAAACTTTTACCGAACCGAATATTCGGCCGAATATTCGGTACATTTGATTCCGTTCCGTCGTATATGAGATGTCATATTTGTCTTATATCTCAGTAGATTAAGTGATTGATCTCTTAAATATCAACCTGAAAAGTACAAACAAATTACTAATTTTCTTTATAAAGAACTATATTGGTTGAATAGGATAGGTTTAAACGTTTAATATAAATAAATAAATTTTGCGACGCTATGCTGAGTAGACACTAGAAAAAAATATTATTCATAATCTACTAAGGTGTTGTGATTTGATTCAGCTATTCTCTAACACAATAAAGACTGACCGAAATAAATATCTTGTTTATTTTCCTTCAATTAAGGCCTGTTTAATATATTATTATAAAGAGTTAACACAGAAGCCTAATCCCAAAACAGCTAGATACCTATGTTTTGCATTAAGTTATTATGGATTCCTTGCCTACCCTGCAAGGGATCCGGCTTGAAGATATTGATTGAAGTTATTATCTTTTTACCAACCTACTTTAATTGAAAATAAAGCTTCAGTGACGACAAAATCAGAAAGCTACACTCTAAAATACTTACTTCATTACACTGTACACTCAAATCATCATAATACACGGGTCTTAACAGTAAAAACTTTGAGTAGGTATCACTTTGCCGAACATTAGGTGATTCAGCCGAATATTCGGCCGAATATGAATATTCGGTAAAGCTGCCGAATATGCCGAATACCGAATATAAAACGAATATTCGGCCCATCTCTAATACCTATGAAGAAAATTTAAGAATTACATAAAATTGAAATTACGAAAAATTAAGACCACTCTCCTTAATGAGAGTGGTTTCAATGTCTTTTTTAAATTTTAATATTCTGTTGTTAAAAAGGTCAATATTATCACTATTATTAATTAAAAGATCATTGTACTGACGACACATTCTGACCATAGGGTTGTAGTAAGAGGTATTATTGGTATGAACCTGGAGGGCGAAAGTATGTTGAAAGGGATATCGAGATCTCGGCCTGATATTATACTAGCAGTGCCTCGCGGTTTCACCCGCGTAGTTCCCGTTCCCGTGGGAATCCCGGGATAAAAAGTAGCCTATGTTCTATTCCAGACTATAATCTATTTCTGTGCCAAATTTCATCCAGATCCATTCAGCCGTTCTGGCGTGATTGAGTAACAAACATCCATCCATCCATCCAAACTTTGACATTTATAATATTATATATTATACTAGAAGCGCTTTGCGGTTTCACCCGCGTAGTTCCCGTTCCCGTGGGAATTCCGGGATAAAAAGTAGCCTATGTTCTATTCCAGACTATAATCTATCCCTGTGCCAAATTTCATCCAGATCCGTTCAGCCGTTCTGGCGTGATAAAGGAACAAACATCCATCCATCTATCTATCCATCCATCTAAACTTTCACGTTTATAATCTCTGTGCCAAATTTCATCCAGATCCGTTTTGCCGTTCTGGCGTGATAAAGGAACAAACATCCATCCATCTATCTATCCATCTAAACTTTCACGTTTATAATATTAGTGAGACTAGCTGTTGCCAGCGGCTTCGCCCGCGCTTTTCAAGTATCCTATGTCTAATGTTTTATTGTTATATATTACAAAAATTTTTATTGTACACCACAAAATAAAACTAAAAGAAACAGATATAAACATTAAACATAATAGTACAATGGGCGGCCTTATCGCTTAGCAGCGATTTCTTCCAGGCAACCTTTGGATGGAAAGAAATTTGAAAATTTAAGAAAGGCAGGGGTGTATACAACGTAATACATAATAATAATTATTAAATAATAATGTTATAGTGTTAATAATAATGTTATAGTGTTAATAATAATGTTATAGTGTTAATAATAATGTTATAGTGTTAATAATAATGTTATAGTGCTTACCCGCACTTTGGGTATCTCTAAGAAATGAAATAAGTTCCACCAGCTATGGGTTTCGTGGCTTAGTTGGTTAGAGCACACCCGTACTGAGACTCTGTCTCTGTCTGTCTGTTTGTTACATTTTCACGCCTAAACGGCTGAACGGATCTTAATGAAATTTGGCAGTAAGGTAAATAGTATCCCGGGGACAGAGATAGGATATGAAATAAGTTCCAAAAAATTTCGATTTCGGCGGTACTCGAACCCGCGCCCCACCCTCAGTCAGTACGGGTGTGCTCTAGCCAACTAACTATATAAACTAACTATTTAAATTTAAATGTATTTAAATTCAATTATTGTGTTATTATTTGTCTTAATTTTTATTATATAATCTTATTTCTAGTTAAATTTAATTCTATTTTGTTTCGTTTCATTGTGTAATTTTAAGTGACATTTTATAAATTTGTATTTAATTGTGTTATGGATTTGATTTGATTTGATTTGATCTGAAATAAATGAGTTAATAATAATAATATAATATACCTATGGATTTATAGAACTTAAGATTTCTTTTATATTAATATTTTTTTCCAAATTTCCAGAAGATCCTCGACTTCCACCTCTCCCACTGCCTGGACCTGGTTAAGGCTGGCATGGAGTCGATCATTGAGGACCAGGTCACGTCTGTCTTCGAGGCTGAGGAGTTAAGGAGTTGGAACCTGCTGACTAGGACTAATATGTGAGTTGTAAAGCTTTTGAAATCTATTGTAAAAATTGTTTAAGGATCCGGCGACAGCAATTCGCAACTTCAATTCGTAAATTATTATGTTCCGTAATACCAAAAATGATGACTGAAAACTTTTTGTATTTTCCACATTGTGTTGTTATTCTGTAACTAGACAATATAAGCTATGTTCCTTATCAAACAAAACGTAAGATACTCTTGTTTTTAATACAAAACAAATAGGTCGAAAACATGTAATTTTTGACGTAAAAATATGCAAAATCGGATTTTGCATATTTTTGCGTACATTTCATTAAAGGTGTGTATTATTAAGAAAAAACAACTGAAAAACATCACGAAATTGCACTGTTTTGCACATAATTTGGTCGAGATCTCAGGAACCCTGCGGTCTATTGAAATAACTTATGTTTTGATTCGTAGGTTATTACTACTTACTTGGTTCTTCTGACAGTTTTTTCATAAGTCGTGTAGTTTTTCTTGTAAATAAGCAAATCACCATATTTGCACTTGCGCCGTTCCGAAAACGCATGCTCTGTCCCGCTCCTATGAACGCGAAATCCTACGCCTGTCCTTTTCACAACATGGCGCGTATTATACTATGTAATGTCACGTACTAGTTTGCGACGCAGGAGGTTGCGGGTTCGATTCCCGCCTTGGGACAAATGTTTGTACGATCTGCAATTATTTGTTCCGGGTGTTCTAGTTGTTTTCTATGTATGATAATTTCAGAAAAAGGTAACAAAGTAGGTACATGCTTATCGTAATTTCCTTAAATTAATTGTTTTATTCTAACCAACAATTTTATCATAAGATAGATACTAACAGTATATCAGTGTGTACGTGCTTCGGATTAACCTTTGAGATCACAGGATAATGGCACCGCTAAAAGCGTTTTCCCACGAGGCACGACGACACGACTAAATGCGGTGTCGACTCCGGGCGTCATACAATACAATACAATAACACTTTATTGCACACCAAATTAAAAAGATACATCAGACAGGAAAGAACTTAAAATACAGATTTCGTTGTACAATGGGCGGCCTTATCGCTTTGAGCGATCTCTGCCAGGCAACCTTTGGATGGACAGGGAGTGGTGTAACAAGTGTGACGGTGGCGTGTCATAAAAATTCAAAATTCAATATGTAACTTCATTTCTTGAGGCTTACAAAATAAGCACTTGGACAAGTCAAATTTTATGTCATACATTTTCTATGAACCGTTTACTCACGCAGCGACACCGCACAGCACGACACATACGACCTCTGTGGCGCGATGAATGAAGGCCTGCCTGCGACGCAGGAGGTTGCGGGTTCGATTCCCGCCTTGGGACAAATAGTTGTACGATCTGCAGGTATTTGTTCAGGGTGTTCTGATCGTTTTCTATGTATATTATAAAATATCTATCTATGTATTGTATTATATTATGTATATCAGTTATCTAGTACCCATAACACAAGCTCTGCTTAACTTGGGGCTCGATAATGCCCAATGAAAATTGACCAGCATTATTTATTTTATTTATTTTCTCTTCCAGGCAATACGAGTTCCTAACATGGCGCCTGACAATAATCTGGGCCATGGGATTCATAGTCAGATACATGGTGTTGTTACCGCTTAGGATTATGGTCTTCTTTATCGGGGTGAGTTTTATTTTGTACACCCTTTGTTAATTTCATTATGTGACCTTCTTTACTTCTTGTAGGATTCTAGACGCTATCCGGACCATCAAGAGAACGGTCTGTCACCTTCACCTTCTAAGAAACGAGGAATGTCGGGGTCCTAGTTAGGTTTTGAAGCGATGATGAGCTCCTAGAACTTGAAAAAGGGATGGTAACAAAATAAAGTCCGGGAAATAGGTTGTCACCTTCCAGGACATGCATTATGAGACTGAAAACAACTGATGTGGGGTTTCTAGACGGCAAAAACCCCCTACAGATAAAATAGTGTCTATAAACTCGCTAGGTCGGACGGTTGTGTTCTCTAGGGTAGAATAGACAATTATAACATCGCATCGTCATACATTGCGTACAAGTGAAGTTGAAGGAATTTATTTCAAATAATTTACGCTTTCGATGACAAAGTGACGTAATTTTTCTCTATTCTACCATAGACAATAATCCCTACTGGCGCTCAATATATCAAGGGAGGTTGATTAGACACGAGGGGCTTATTACCTAGATGGGATCCTTTTACAGCTAGATGGGGTTCTGTCTTAGCGATTATATGGTCCCTTTCAGCGAGGCGGGGAGTAATAATTTCGAAGTAAGCTAAAAATGGGCCCCCCATTTTAGTGACCTGAGGTATTTTCGTAGTTGAGGTATTGGGGTGTTGAGACACGAGGGGCTTATTACCTAGATGGATTCCTTTTACAGCTAGATGGGGTTCTGTCTTAGCGATATACTATTAGCGAGGCGGGGAGTATTTATTGCGAAGTGGGGCCCATTTTTAGCGACCTGAGGTATTTTCGTAGTTGAGGTATTGGGATGTTAGAATAAGAATAATTTATTTGCTTAAGACATGAGTATTAACATGGTATGAGCATGCAATTATGTTAAAATATAAATCAAATAAGATCTACATGTTTTGCCATTACTGGCGTGCAAATAGGAGACGGCACACTGCAGATTTGTCACTAATGCGATATGCCTTTTCATAACTAGGTAGGTAGGTGTTCATAAAGACAAGGGGCTTATTACCTAGATGGGGTCCTTTTACAGCGAGATGGGGTTCTGTCTTAATGATACGGGGTCCTTTTTTACCTAGGAGGGGTACATTTACTGTGAAGTGGGTGATTTTAACGACATAACCCCATATCGCTACAGTCACTTCGTAGTTAAAGATCGGACGCTAAAGCTGAGCGCTCACCGGCACGGCACAGGCATTGCCTGCTGTCATCGCATTTCCTCATGAAATGCCGCGCGCTATGTGCCGATAGGTGCGCGATGCTGCATACTCTTTCATATATAGATTTAGAACATTCGAGGTACGCGCTCAGCTTAAACGAGCACTTTATAGATTAACGAGCATTTTACACTTCACAAGGTGTTACTTTAAGCTTGTTCCACTTTAAGCTATAATATTCCACCTGAATATGGTAGCTTAAAGTAGAATGTGTTTTTTGTTTTTGAGTGACACGAGGGGTTTATCAGCGACACGAGGGGCTTATCAGCGACACGAAGGGTTTTATTAGCGACACGAGGGGTTTATCAGCGACACGAGGGGTTTATCAGCGACACAGGGGGTTTATCAGCGATACAGGGGTTTATCAGTGACACGAGGGGTTTACCAGCGACACAGGAGGTTTGTCATCGAAACAGAGTTTTATCAGCGACACGAGGGGTTTATCAGGAACACGAGGAGTTTATTAGCGACACGAGGGGTTTATTAGTGAAATGGGGGCAATATTTAGCGAAATAGGGTGGGTTAAAAGCGAACGGGGTGCAATTGAGTTCGAATTAGGTGGATCTTAGTAGGTTTTGTCAAGTTTACGGAATCCTAACCGAATACTTTACACTTCACAAGGTGCTAACAATGCTATTGACGACGTCGTTGGTCAGCCTCCTGCCATCTGGCCGGATCCGCCGGTACTTTGGAGCCCTATGCTACATGATATCCATCCGGAGCTTGATGAGAGGACTCTCGGCGACCATCACATTCCACGACACGCACCATATGCCGAAACACAACGGATTCTGTGTTGCCAACCACACGAGTCCGATTGACGTTGGGATACTCAGCGTGAACAATTGTTTCTCTTTGGTATTTGTTTTTTTTAGCTGGTGTTGCCAGGAATGGTGCTTTGGGTCTGTGATTGTCTAGGGTTATCTTTCGATATTGGTTGTTGGGAATATCATTGGGTGATATTCTGTCTGGTGATATGGTTATCCAAGGTGATGTAAGTTTGTAGATTTAATAGAACGACTATTTAACTCTTACACTCGTTCGGAGCCTGGGTTTTTTGAGTACGGTAGATACGCTGCCCTTTCAGGGCCTTTGTTTTTTGAGTACGGTAGATACGCTGCCCTGATCGCGTGATCAGAGCTTATGCGAGTGACACGACGGATTTATCAGTGACTACCGGTCCGCCCCGGCTTCGCACGGGTATATTCTATCGCCTATGTTCATCAGGGATAATGTAAATAGGCCCAGTAGTTTCGGAGCCTATTCAATTCAAACAAACAAATATTTCCTCTTTATTTAAACACCGCCTAAAACGCTGGCTTATCGAGCAAACTTTTTACAGCTATGACGAGTTCATAGGCTCAAAATGACATGTTTGTTTTCTTTTAAATTTATGAATTGTATTTAATTACCCGACTACCAACAGGGGAGGGTTATGAGGTTAGCACCCTATGTTTGTATGTTTGTATGTTTGTATGTATGTGGCCGATTTCTTTGTTCCCACGTAGCGCTGAAACTACTGGTTCGATTTCAACAAATTATGTATCGATTGATTCGTCTCAATACCCCGATGGTTATAGGCTATAGGATTTAGGGCTCAGACCCCGAATAAGCCTTCAAAACGCGTATTAAAGTTTAGGTAGCCGCAGGCTGCAGGCCCCATAGAGAAAAATTACAATACCTACGACCTATTTTCATTTTCAACTCTATGCCTATCAAATATGACCGATACGTCATTCTATTTTGTCAATGTAAATGTTTCAAACTTTTATAATAACTTTCACGTAGTCGGGTTGTAGTTTTTAACTTTATTATTTTTTTTTTTTTTTTTTTTTATTCAGTTTTTACAACCTTTTAAACAATGTTTATGTCGGTTGACTTAGTAACAATAGAGTTGACTTAAATTATAACAACAAAAAAAAAACCACTTCTGGAATAAACAAAACAAAATTAACCTATAAGAAAATGAACTTAAGAACTACACTACTTAACTAGGTACATATTTAATCTATATTTAATACTTAACTATCTACCTACGTGTTGCTACTTATGAAGCTAAGTTGCGATTTGAGCCAGCACAGTTCGCTAAATCAAATAGCAATCCAGCCTCTTTGGTGTTGGGATGAGCTAGTATTTGGTGGAAGGCGCCTACATCAAGAACATTGATGTTCAGTTCCTGGAGAACCTGCTGGCGCTCAGCCTGGTTCCGGACACACTCCACCAGCACGTGGTACACGTCCTCCGGCTTGTCGCACGTCTCACAGTTGGGTGATGTTACTTTGCCCATTAAATACGCAAATTTCCTGAGTGGCATGTGTCCGGAACGAAGCCTGTGTGCTGCTACTACGTCTCTTTTACCAATGTCGCCCATGAACCACGGTGAACTGGGAGGCTGACTTTGTATAATTTTGTACCAGATTCCTTTTGTTTTAGACCGTTCGTCGAAATATTCTCGCCAAAATGCATTACTCATTCTTCTGTATTTAGGTATAAGTTCCGAGTATGATTCTAGAATGAAAGTTTCCGAGCCATCTGAGCCAGCTGTCCTCGCTAGTCGGTCAGCCTCCTCGTTCCCCGATAGCCCTATATGCGACGGGATCCACTGTAGGATAACTGTTACATTGTTCACAGAAAACTCCTCTATTTTTCTGAGTATATCATACGCAATCATAGCACCTCGATTACCTAGAATACAACTAGTTATATGTTGTAGGGCACTTTTGCTATCGCTGTAAATGACAATGTCCAAGTGAGGGTCTATACAGTATTTAAGATACGTCAAGGCTTCCGATATAGCAAATAGTTCTAACGACATAATGGAGACATTAGACGTGATCTTGTAACATTCTCCACGCTTATAAAATGAGTCATAGAAAGCGGCGCCAGATGCGCCAGTGCTCTTTGAACCGTCAGTGTAAATTTTAAACCAGTTCCTATATTTTTTATCCAATTCGCTTAAAATGTCGTTTTTTAGTAAATTTTGATCATAATCTTTTTTTGCCATTTGAACACAGTCTAAACTATCTCTTACTATATACTTTATGTTAATCTTCGACAGCCATGATTTTAGCAGAAACATTTCAAGTGGGTTAGATGATGTAACTTTTTCTTTATCTATTAGGTTAAATGTACTAATTAATAACGGTTTCTTTTTATTCGACCAATATGTATTTTCCCCAAGAGCACTGAGCAATTTCAGGCTGCTTGTTGTGGTACCGTTTGTCCAAGATTTCGCTTTAAGACAAAATTTAAAAGCCAAATATTGCCTTCTTACTGCTAGTGGAGGAACACAGATCTCGCTTTCCATCACGTGTATTGGTGTTGTTTTTATGAAACCACCTATGATTCTAAGAGCCTGATTTTGTATTTTATCTATTTTATATGTATGACATTTAGCGCTATTGTCATATAAATAGCTACCAAAATCGATACGACTTCTGATAAGGTTGATGTAAAGTCTCCTTAAGTGTTTGGGATGGACCCCCCACCCAGAACCGGTTAAAACTTTCAAAATATTTAAGAACTTATGTGTCTTTTCACTAACTTCGTTTATATGCCTACCCCATCGCAGCGATCGATCTAGCCAAATACCTAAATATCTAATATTCGCTTCGCACGATAACGGTGAATTGTTTACGTTTAATTCTATTTGATGTTGTCTGCGACCCCTACTGTACAAACAAAATTTGGATTTATGGGCCGAAATATCTAAACCGATTTCAATTAGGATTTGAGCAATAATATTTAGTGAATTTTGAATGCTTAATACACAATTTTCTACTTTCTTGTCACTTGTAAAAATAACGAAATCGTCTGCGTATTGCGCAATTTGTGATGGAACACTGTTACAAATCTCATGAGTTACTATATTAAATAATAGTGGAGATAACGGGTCTCCTTGGGCTAAGCCCTTGGAGGTCCATCTCACCAGTATCGAGTCATCCGTATCATCAAAAACATCAATAATTTTCAAATGCCGTTCACTCAAATATTCCCATAGATAATTACATAATGTCGAGCCAACATTCAGGCTATCTAACGTCATTACAAGCCTATCAACAAGTACATTGTTATAGGCATTCTCAAGGTCCAGGTAACATGCAAGCGTTGGTGTGTTTTTAGTAAAACCTGCTTGAATTGTTGACACCAATCGAGTAACTGAATCAAGACAGGACTGAGCTTTTCTAAAACCGGTTGTATACGGCGATAAAATTTTATTCCTTTCAATGAACCATTCTAATCTTTTTGCTAACATCAAATTAAACATTTTACATAAACAAGATATCAAAGAAATGGGTCGCAATTTAACCTCCGAAGGGTCAGAACCTATTTTTGGAATAGGAACGACTTTAATGTCTCTCCATTGTTGTGGAATAAATCCCGAAATAAAAATATCATTATACAGAGTGATTAAAACGTTTCTTCCTACCGAAGGTAAATTATAGATCATAGAATATGTTATGTTATCTTCCCCGGGGGCTGAATCCTTCTTTTTTCTTTTTAAACATATCTCTAATTCATGTAAAGAAAAATTCTGTTCCAATAAGTTATTACTAGATACAAAACTAGGTTTATTAATTTTAACAAAGTCGGGAGCAAGATTACATAGCAACTCGTGTTTCTTATCAGCGGGCGCCTCATACCTGTTTTTACGATAGCCCTTTATCCAACGCATTCTCCGCCACATGTCTGACAAAGAAGTTGATTCATTCGTGGAATTACAGAACTCCCGCCAATTGTTTGATTTTGCCTTAGATAATCTGTTTTAACTATTTTATTCCTATTTTCCAAAACTAATAAATTATTCGGCGTTGGATTACGACGAAAGGTGCTTAATGCGAAACGACGTTGAGCTACGAGCTTAGATAATTCTGCGTTCCAATACGGTTTAGGAGTAAACTTACTTTGAGGATCTGAGTTTATATTTAACCAAGGAATGCTACAATCGGCCGCTTGTTTAATTATACCTAAAAAGGCATCATACCTAGTTTGTATGGAGAGTTCACTACTATGAGCATAACCGCAATTAATCGAGTCTTCTACACAATTCCCATACAAAGTCCAGTCCGCTTTTTTATAATTACGTTTTTTAGTAAAATGAGGCCTATCCTGAAAATGTGTACATATTTTTAGTATCAAGTGATCACTACTTAAATTTTCATTTAAAACAGTCCAGGAAAAATGTATAACGATGTCTGCAGTTGCAAACGTTATATCGGGCGAAGATTTTTGTAAAACGTTATCTACGTATTCAGCTCGCGTTATGCTACCATCATTCATGTAAATATATCCATGTTCTAAAGACGAATCTAAAAGCTGAAAGCCTCTTGTGTCATTTTTATACGACCAATTTCTGTGATGCCCGTTAAAATCCCCTGCTATTAATGTTTTACTGCTAAATTTAGAAAAAAGTTCGTCCCAGTCCGCCTGGGTAGTATGAACTGATGATGGACAATACACACATACAATTTGTGAAATAAATTTGCAATTTAAAATGTTTACGGCTATAACTTCAATACCTGAATTTATTAAATTAAGTGGGCATACCTGTACTCTAATAGATCTGTGTGCGAGTATACCTACTCCGCCGTACGAGTCGGCGCGATCTTTTCGGTACCAATTGTAGTCGCTAATATTAATGTTTATATCCTCATTCAGCCACGTCTCACTAATGATAGCTATATGCACTTTATGTTGAAATAGCATACACTCAAATTCAGTCTGTTTTGGCTTGATGCTCCGAGCATTCCACTGGACTATATTGATAAAACGTTGACTAAAACAACTGCTATCCATTTGAAAAAATGGACAGGATTTTATCAAGATAATCCCCTAACTTGAAAAACTCGGCTACATACGAGTAGCATTCCTCGAACAATACACACAAACATTTATTAATTTTTTCTTCCAGTAATTTTTCTGAACTAAATATTTCCCTTAATTTATTATACAGTCTCACAAAACTAAATTTCTCCTTCTTACATTTTTCTTTGGTTTCTTTCACTATGGTTCTCGTAATTTCCGTTTCCTTCTCATCTTCACTCTGATTTTGACTATTTTTCCTATTCGCTTTCTTCTTCTTTTTCGTCTTTAGAGCCGGCCACTCAATTCCAGATCCTTCCCCCGCAGAACAGTTTGCCTCATCCCTACTAGCGCCATCCATCTGTGTCACTGGTTTCGATAGCAGAGCTTCTCTGTACTTTCTAGATTCTAATTGTGACGCAGTTTGTTCAGTCACCTCCATCGATTCTAGATCTATCACGTAGTAATCTTTTTCATCCTGTTTCGACACTTCTTCGTATATCTGACAAGCTTTCTTGTACGAGTGATTTCCGTCTCGCATTATTATTCTTATGTCTTTCTCTTTGCGGAAAACCGGACACTTAGACTTCTCGAGCGACATATGATCGCCTTTACAGTTTACGCATTTAAACTGCTCAGTCTCACAGTTTGCATGGTTGCGACCACACTTTGGGCAAAAGATTTTGTTCAATGGACAATACTTGATTCTGTGCCCAAACCTCCAGCAGCCAGAACATTGCGACACCGGGAATATGTAAGGTTCCACTGCAAACCTGCAACCATATGCTTCGACATATGGAGGATTAATGGCACCTTTGAAACATATGCGAACTGTTTCGCTATCTACCCATTTGCCTTCTATTGTTTGCCGTTTCAAACGATTAATCGATAAGATTTCGTATTCACAAATAAATGTTTTCTTTAACTCTTCATCATCGATCTCTAAGTCTACTCTCCTGACTATTCCATAACGACTATCCATGTCGTCCATCCCTTGGCATTTAAATCCTTTTGCCAGAAACACTTCGTTCTTCATTAATAATTCCGCCTTCTCTTTGTTTTCAAACGAAATAATAACTTTATATGAACTCTTGTATTTTATTTTAACTATATCCCTAATCTCAAGTCCTCTCAATAATTTGGCCAAAGCCATTTGTTTCGGCAATGGATCTGTCGATGTCACGTTCACGTCGTAAAACTCATAAGCAGGGGTAGGTGACCGCAGCTGAGCCCGGCCTTCTATTGTCTTGTTATCAGCCGTACCGCTTGGCCTTGGTATCTCATTCCTTTTTACACCGTTCTTGAAACACCGGCGCTTATGTTTATGTTTCGTCACTGGAGTAAAATCCAGCGTGTCTGCATCACTTTCCCCGTTGTATGTGTGTGGTAGATTACTCAGCCTCTTCAATCGTTGCAGAGAACTGTCCGAGAAGATGTTCTCCGGCGATCGTATACAGTCTCTCTCATCAATCTCAATATCCACCACCTGGTCCGCCATCGCGGCAGATACAGCGCGCGCGCGCGCGCGCGCTTATTTTACTACTAGAAAGAATAGACGAGATACGTGCACACTCCGTAGCGATCGGCGCGCGACTGAACTTTATTATTTGTTATTTCTATTATGAATGTGACTTTTTACGTATCTACAATATATCTTTTTAATATATTTTTTCTTATTTTGACTGTGTAATAATAATTAATAATTTGGCTACAACGTATAAAATTGTTTAGCATAGGTACATAAGAGACCAGACATGTAACATCTTTGTTATGAATAAAGAACCATTGAACCATTATATCATTATCAGCGATACTAGGGGTTTATTAGCGACACGAGGGTTTATTAGCGAAATGGGGGGTATATTTAGCGAAATGGGGTGGAACTTTACGTGCAATTAAGTTATATTTGGGTGTCTATCTACACTTATATTATAAAGAGGAAAGATTTGTTTAATTGAATAGGCTCCGAAACTACTGGACCGATTTGAAAAATTCTTTCACCATTAGAATCCTACATTATCCCTGATGAACATAGGCTATAGAATATACCCGTGCGGAGCCGGGGCGGTCCGCTAGTATATCGTCGTAAAACCGACCCCCCGATCTGGGTCCCAAACGAGTCCAGGCGTTAAGTATCTCCTTCACATCACATGTATCCTCGTATATTGTCAGGTGTATCTAGAAATCTTCCATGGAGCCAGCAAAATCTGATTTTATTATGTTGCGTATATAAACAGCAAAAATCAAATTTCGTGGAGATACACGACGATACCCGACAGTATAAAGCTGGGTCCTGACCGTTGTTACGAGCCGTAATGTAACGTGTAACACAGCGAGCGTTCATGCAGATAGCACAGGGAAAGAGGTGCTCGAAACGAGACAGATTTTAGCAGACGGTTTAACGTTTTGTGCTCGCTGCGAATGATACATTACGACGTGTGATACCGGTCAGTACCCGCTGTGGAATTACGCTAAAACCCCCATCCTAAATTGACATTTGAAAGCCCTTTGAATGACCTTCATAACTTGCAATAGTATGGCGTAGGTCATTAAAAGAGCTTTCAGGGCCATTTCAATGGCTTTCAAATGTCAATTATAGGATGGGTGGTTTTAACGTAATTCCACAGCCGGCTTAAAAGGTTTCGAAAGAGTTGCTGAAAGAGATGTTCCAATTAGTAATGCGAATCGGAACGATTGGAGAGTATCCAAACTCAGTGTACGGTCAGAGTGCCCGCTCTACTCGAGCGTCGAGCGGCGCGGGGCGTGCGGCGTTCCAGCGAGCGTTCATTGAGTGGCCTTAGTGCACGCTCGGCTTTTGGCCCCAAATGACACACTTGATAGAAATAGGCTACTTGACTACTACTGGGAGATAATTGTAACATATTGTCTGATAAAAATAATGCAAAGTGTAATTAATATTTCATCCAGGTCAGTCGTATTAGTTACAAAAACGAATTTTAAAGTTTCAATAAAATAATGGCGCGCCAAAACGATAATCTCTGTCATGGCTCCCGTGCTCTGAGCAATGACGTCACACGCCACACCACACCTAACAACAGTTTTCTTGTTAGGTGTGGTGTGTCATTGACACTGTAATCTGTGATAGTATGACGTCACCAGTGATCCAACCAAACGAAGAGCGTCTTAGGTCACGTGATCATGTATAAAAAATGTGTAGTTTTAACCCCGGTTTTTTTTAACCTAAAATAGGCATATTTTTAATAAAAATCACCTGATTACGCTTTGTTACGTTGACACTGACATGATGAAAACAATTTGGAACTTATTTTTAATGTAGTCAAATAGCCTATTGGGCACGTTCTCGCCTAGGTATACACTGCCCCGCCCGACGGACGCAAACAAGCCCGCTGCTGTCCACGCGTCGCTCGGCCGGCTCTCAGGACGCCGCCACGCGTTTGCACGTGTCTACCCCGAACGCCGCACGCCCCGCCCCGCTCAACGCTCGTATTGAGCGGGCACTCTGGCCACACACTAACTCAGTTTTAGCGTGTGGGTTTATTGTGATTGTCCTGTATTATTAAACTTATTTATTTAGTATTGTATTTTACCATCAAATTGTATCTTTTTCAGCATCGTACGGGCCGTATTCTAGAACTCCAATCATGATTGTAACTCGGAAATGAATATGATGTCCACAAAGTCTTGTTATAGTTTTTGGTTAGAGTTCTAGTACGAGCCTTTTTATTTACATTGGGATCCATTTATTCATTTGCTACCGGTATTTTGTAACAAACAAATGTATAGAAAAGTAATGGGTAACTCGGGTAACTGATATCGGTGGAAAAACATGAATCGTTTTGTTGTCAGTATTGTATCCGTAGAAAATATGCATTTTCATCGAAAACTATCAAAAATCTTTTCGTACTCGATCTTTCGATAACGTATCCTTACGTGGATAAACGAGTAACGGTTATTTCGTTGCAAAATATCTGTTCAATATCAACAGTTACTGTTTTTAGCAGTTACTCGTACCAGTTCAAATAAAATAACCTGCTAATCGCAGTTGTTCATACACGTTATTTGTAGCAGTTACAGTGACCCTCATACTGACGTTACGTTTTGCTTAGCAAGATCTTGCATCATTAAATTTATGTAAAAAACATTATGTCATAGGAATACTTTTCCTGATTCGACAGCTATTGGTGTCTTGTCTATTTTTAGTGCTGTCATTAGTTGAGTTAATTTTTGTGCCAAACGAATCGATTAGACTATCGTTTCAAAATAAAATGTGAAATCGCCATCTTTATTCGTGAAATAATCATAGGTTTATCATTAATCTTTCACCCTAGTGTTTTGACGTTGCAAAATCTTGCTCAACAAAAGTACTAGCTATTTATAACGTTCGGTAATAATACAATCAACCTAACTGCTACTTATAACGTTAATCATTACCATAATCAACTGGGCTCATTAGGTGTGGTGGCTGGTGCTATCGACCTGGATCGTCGGCACGCTCCCCGACGGACCCTGGAAGCAGCGCGTTAACTCCACGTCAGCACACGCGTGCTTCAACCTGCTATCGCGATGTATATCAGCTGTGATCACATACCACGATGAGCACAACAAACCAGCGAATGGTATATGTGTGGCGAATCACACGAGTCCTATCGATGTGCTGGTTTTGATGTGCGATAACTGCTATTCACTGGTGAGTTAACGGTAAAATGTTTTCACTGGTGATTTTCATTTCACAGCACAAATTAATTTCACGTTAATGGTAGAATGTGAAAAATAATTTAACATGCAAAATTACTTAGTTATTTTGTGATACTGAGTCAGTTTTTAAAAAGATAATCGAATGTTCAGAATCAGGAGGAAGAACTTGTAAATCTTTTTTTTTTGTCTAAAAGACCTTTGTATTGAATTGAACATTATCCTATTTTTTTTTGTGGACATCAAAACAAGATTACACCGCAATATATTAAATAAATCTTTTTTTTTGTCTAATAAACAATCGATGAACGAAATTAGCGTCTTAAAAAGTACCTTAAAGCATTGTTTAAGTACTTTGTTACTTATTATTTTTAGTTAACACATTACAGACAAGAATTAATTGGGTTTTACAAAGAGTACACATTAACTAGGGATTTAGAAATAAACTCTGAAAACAACTTCGAATTTGACGGTTAAAACATATTTAAGTATATAAAGGATTACCCCAGCACATGAATGTAAGTTATTTTATATGTTATTGGGAAATTATATACGTTTGTCTGTCCGTTTGCTTGTTGGGAGAGCATGGCTTTGGGGAAGCTCTATGTTTATTGTAATAAGGGTGGTTTTGGAATAACTTGAAGATGGTAAGAATATATATTCAAATAAAGCTTACCAAACAGTGACTTGACCAAAATATTCCATATGAAATTAATTAATTGTAAAAATCACACTGATATTATAAATGCAAAACGACTGAACGGATCGGGCTGAAATTTTGCATACAGGCCGTTTTAGGCCTACTTTTTAGGGTTCTGTACCCAACGGGTAAAAACGGGACCCTATTACTAAGACTTCGCTGTCCGTCTGTCACCAGGCTGTATCTCATGAACCGTGATAGTTACGACAGTTGAAATTTTCACAGATGATGTATTTCTGTTGCCGCTATAACAACAAATACTAAAAACAAAACAAAATAAATATTTAAGGGGGCTCCTACAACAAAGATGATTTTTAGCTGTTTTTATACATAACGGTACGGAACCCTTCGTGCGCGAGTCTGACTCGCACTTGGCCGGTTTTATTATTCATAAATTAGTTCCCATAAAAAGAAGAATATCGAGTAATCGATGAACATACAATAAAAAATACATAGGTGCAGCCGAACATAGAACCTCCTCCTGTTTTGTTTTCGTTTCGTCGTCCGTTAAAATATGGTAAATATCCCGTAATAAATAACTGTGTTAATAACAATGATAATTTAAAAGTTTGAACTATAGTAAACAACAATCTTAAATTGTAGATCGGACAACGCCACGGAGGATTCCTAGGGCTATTACAACGCGCGCTCGCTCGGGCTTCGCCCCACATCTGGTTCGAGAGATCCGAAGCTAAGGACAGGAATGCAGTCGCTAGAAGGTAATTATCATCTTTTTCTTATTTACTCCATTTTATCTTTGTCTGCTATTTTTAAGTTATGTGTGCAATAAAGCATTTTCTATCTATCTATCTATCATCTTGCTCTCGGCGCCCGGCGGTCTCCTCCAACTCGTTTTCGCGCTGTCTCCGGCGTGTTGCCTGGAAGATATTACTTTAAGAGGGCGCAATGCGCGCCATTTTGTGAAAAGGATAGGCATAGGATTTCGCGTTCATAGGAGCGGGACAGAGCATGCGTTTTTCGAACGGCGCAAGTGCAAAAATGGAGTTTTTGCTTATTTACAAGTAAACTACACAACTTATGAAAAAACTGTCTGAAGGAACCAAAGAATTAGTAATAACCTACGAATCAAAACATAAGTCATTTCAATAGACTGCAGGGTTCCCAAGATCTCGACCAAATTATGTGCAAAATAGTACAATTTCATGATTTTTTCCTATCGGAAAAAATAATCCTACTCCCATAACAGCTGCCTAGGGTAAGCTGGCGGTGAACTGGTTCTGTGACATCACACGCTCTCGCGGCGGCTACTCAGTAACCTTCGCTAGTAATTCCGGCATAACTTCGTAAATTTTTGTCGTAAAACAAAATGTTTTGGACTTACGGATACTTAAGGATTGCTTAGCTCTATAAATCTGCATTCTTAACTAAAAACTTCCTTATTTTAATAGTTTTGTAAATTTTAAGACGTTGCACGCCCAATAGGTTAGGATACATTGTGACATTCCATTTTAAATAACAAATTTTATAGCATGTATTTCATGCAACAAATAAATTGATTGATTGAGGCGATAGAATATACCTAAGCAAAGCCGGGGCGGACCGCTAGGTTGTTTTTTTTTTTAAATAACTTGTTTATTAAATTAGCCTGTTCTCCTTCCAGATTAAAAGAACACATCTCAGTACCAGATAACCCTCCCATCCTCATTTTCCCGGAAGGCACCTGCATCAACAACACGTCCGTGATGCAGTTCAAGAAGGGAAGCTTCGAGGTCGGAGGCACCATCTACCCGGTGGCTATCAAGTGAGTAGTCCACTGTTGGACTTTAGTCTCTCCTAATGAGTGTTGTAGCGGCATGTCTCCAGCGGCATCCAGCTGTCCAACATCTGCCAGTAGTGTAGCGAAGTATCAACCTGTGTATGGTCCACTGGTGGAAAAACAGTCGCCCCCTAGTCGTCAGTTTAAACTTGTCTTGTTGAGCGGCGGGTATGTGTTTGGTTTTGTTTAGCACTATTTCAAAAAATTGTAATTGTGACATATTATGGTGAAGTTATTGGAGTTTTCAACAATGAACGCTCTTCCAGGAGGTAATGACTTTCGCTTTTTGTAGTATTTAAGCATCGATCAAAAATGTCCGGCTTTGCCGGCCCCCCTTAGATTCACAATGCGCAGCCCACAACCTTCAGTAGCAAAAGAGGAACATTTTGACATGTTAGGAAAGCTTTTCAACTAGTGTCATTTTAGCGTTCAGACAAAAAGCATGGGTACAAAAAATGCAAGAATCACTCGTCCAAAGTGCTGAAAAAGGATGGAATTTCTTATTTTCAGTAAGTTTATATATATTTTTTACCCGTATATTGAAATGTGAGTCATATACTTGTGAAATCAGCATAAAATATTGTTGTTTGGTTTGCCTATGTTAACATATTAATTTTGTTCTAAATTGATAAATGGAGAGGCTATTTCTTCTAAATTTTTTTTTTCATTTATAGTATGTATTAATATATTTTTCATAAAAATAAGTTTAATATTACTAGTTGATGACTTTTTAAAATAATTAGTTGGCCCGCCCTAAAATTTCATTTGCGTAGACTCTCTAATAAAAGAAAGACTAGGTTCTTACCTACCTACCAGAAGTATGAATTTATAAAACGTTTATTTTTTTCCCGTAAAAAAAAGTCGTGCAAAGCCGCAGACAGGAACCAGTTCTTTTTAATCTAGAGTGCCTGCCTGAAATTGTATTGTAAGTTTAAATTATTGTATGTCTGAAATGACCCTTTTGTATAAATACCTACTGTTGAGACACCAATTTATAGTTTCATCAATAAATGATTCGTTATCTTTACCTGAATTCTGTTAATTAATCCTTATAGAAAATAAACTGAGTAGGTAGGTATATAATTCTCAGGTAGGTACCTACCTACTTACAAAATAAAATAAAATGAATTCGACTCCACCAATCTCTTGTTCCGTATGGAAAAAACTTGTCAGGCTCTGCGCAAACTGTCTGCGTCAAAACAAAACGAACCCAATTTTGAGTGACATTTTTGTAAGGCTCTAGGTATCTACGGGGGAGGCCGCGAACTCCTTATTTTTGATCGAAGTATTTAAGGTATATAAATTATATTTTCGTTAGTTACGATTTTTTTTACCAAAACCGTTTTTGAAAAATTAAACTTCTCTTGTGCTCCTATCCTGGACGATCCGGGCAGTAGATAGGAAAAAGATTGACGCCTTCGAAATGTGGTGCTGGAGGAGAATGCTGCGGATACCATGGACAGCCAAAAGAACCAACAAATCTATTCTCAAACAGCTAAACATTGAAACCAGGCTCTTCACCATCTGTTACCAACGTGTCTTAAGCTACTTCATATAGCTAGAAGAACCCCAGATAACCTGGAGAAACTGGTTGTTGTGGGCAAGGTGGATGGGAAAAGACCACGAGGCCGATCACCAAGCCGCTGGTCTGACATTGTGAAAGAAATTACGGGACTCCCAGTGAGCACTGCTCTCAGACAAGCCGAAGATAGGGTGGCGTGGAAGCATCTGGTCAACTCCTCAACTAAGGCTTTCCAAAGCGGGCACGACCTTCAGTGATGAAGAACACGATGAAGAAGTGCTCCTATCAATTCATTTCTTAAAATTGCTTTTAATACACGCTCTATATATCAATTAGTCGATTTAAGTCAATAAAAAAGGCGACTTAAGAACAATGGTGGCATCATCACAGGCCACTGTGAGCTGAACCATCATCTTTTCAAGGCGGGAGCCACAGACAGTAGCCTGTGTCGCTGCCTCCAGCAAGAAGAGACTGTGGAACACGTTGTGGTACACTGCACGGCCACAGAGGAGGCCAGGTGGAAAACGGGATTGAAGAGTCTCGTAGAGACATCAAATCCAACCACACCCACAGAAAAGCTGAAACGAAGCTGAAGCAAGAGTCTTGGTCTTGTTGGTGGAAGGACTCTTGGTGGTTAGGGCTTGATTAGGCAGGGGGACAATGCACAATACACTCCCATGCGAGATGTCAGTGCAGATCAGCTTAAGAATCCAAATGCGGATAACCATCCTCGTCATCTCGCTACCTTGGAGACTGCGTCTTTGTTTCCTCACTTCCCCGGTTTTTGTTTCGTCTCTTAAACCCCGTCTCTCCTTCCAGATACGACGCACGTTTCGGGGACGCATTCTGGAACAGCTCCCGTTATGGAATGCTGCATTACCTCCTCAACATGATGAGCTCCTGGGCTATTGTCTGCGATGTCTGGTACCTGCCAGCCATGACTAGAACCCAGGTACAGTACCACTATGCCGTCAAAGCCGTTTCATTCTGCAACAGCTCCCGTTATAGAATGCTTCATTACCTTCATAGGCTCCGAAACTACTGGACCGATTGTTTATTTTTTAGGGTTCCGTACCCAAAGGGTAAAAACGGGACCCTATAACGAATACTTCGCTGTCCGTCTGTCACCAGGCTGTATCTCATGAACCGTGATAGTTAGACAGTTGAAATTTTCACAGATGATGTATTTCTGTTGCCGCTTTAACAAATACTAAAAAACAGAATAAAATTAATATCTAAGGGGGCTCCCATACAACAAACGTGTTGTTTCCCCCGTTTTTATAGATAATAGTACGGAACCCTTCGTGCGCGAGTCCGACTCGCACTTGGCCGGGTTTATTTTTCACCATTACAATCCTACATTATCCCTGGTAAACTTAGGTGATAATCTACCTGTGAGAAGCCGGGGCGGACCGCTAGTGTCTTATAAGTATGTGATTTTTCTTTTCCAGGATGAAACGGCGGTCGACTTCGCGAATCGGGTGAAGGCTGTGATAGCGAGGCGCGGTGGTCTTGTTGATTTACAATGGTATGTATTATGTACTTGTGTAGTGTATGGAGAGAGCTATGCTCGGAGTTTCTCTGAAGGATAGGATTCGCAACGAGTACATCCGACAGAGAACCAAGGTTGTCGACATAGCTCAAAGGATTAGCAAGCTGAAGTGGCAGTGGGCTGGCCATATCGCGAGAAGAACCGACAACCACTGGGGTAAACGTGTTCTTGAGTGGAGACCGTGACTCGGCAAACGTAGTGTAGGACGCCCTCCGACCAGGTGGGATGACAATTTGCGAAAGACTCCTGGCAGATGCTGGATGCGGCAAGCTGAAGACAGGGCGCTATGGCGCTCATTAGGGGAGGTCTTTGTCCAGCTGTGGACTATTATAGGCTGATGGTGATGATGATGTAGTGTATGTGCATCATAAAATGTATGAGGGTAGGTTGCCTCGACAGTAATTGATTGTTGGCCAATACAGAGTTCGTGTGTTCACCCGTGTTTAATTTATGGGTATTCCCTAAAAAACGCAATAACTAGTTAATTCAAATAAGAGTTATATTCGCAAGAAGTCCCCGAGACGCAGCGCTGTCGACAGTGCGACCAAATGCATTTAGAGAATTTAACTTTTAATTTATTTTTTGTTTTACTAATAGGTTATATACAGGGTTATTGGTAACTTAATAGGATACATTAAATAGATCGATTTTTTTACGATACATAGCAAATACCTAGAACACCCGGAACAACAATATGCAGATCGGACAAATATATGGCCCAAGGCGAGAATTGAACCCGCAACCTCCTGAGTCGCAGGCGGACCTTCGCCCGCCGTGCCACAACGGTCAATACTTTGCAGATTAATTATATTTGTACTAATTTAAGTTAATTTTCGATTTCAGGGACGGACAACTAAAACGAGTTAAGGCAAAGAAGGAATGGCGCGAGTTACAACAGGAAGAATTCAGTAAAAGGTTAAAATGTGAATAGTTTTAGTTATATTAATAGCCTCGTATAATCGTTATTTATTCACTGTGAAGTTATCTGCTACTTAGTAATGTTAACGAAATAATGAAGCAAAATAATAACAGTGGAATTTTCGTTGTTATTGAAAATGAAAATCACTGTTATTTAGAACTGTGAAGGTATCTGCTTATTGTGAAATTAACGAGAAAACTAAGCACCATTAACAGTGATATTTTCACCCTAGTTGAAAATCACAGCTGTGAAGTTATCTACTCTTTGTAAAACAACTCAGCAAAATATAACAGTATTTTTAAGGTACTGATGTTTATCGTTATGTGTTTCTCACCGTTATTTTTAACTCGTAAAGTTAATAACGGTAACTTATCAGTTATAATCGTGATCTATAACTTATGTGAATAATAGTAGAGTTATTACTAGAGTGACTGCTATTTATCACTGTAAACAACTACTCCGATTCGGTAAAAATACTAGGAGGTAGTGGTTAATCATTTCAAATAACTGTTACTAATTATTTGTAATAAAATAACTCAAATAGATAGTAGCTATTCAAACCTGCTACTTATGTAGACCTTTGTTCTACCAAAAACGGTGATTTTACTAATTACTTAGCTACGCCGCCGACTCAACTTTCAACTCTATGGTAATAGAGATTCGACTGAAATCTTGTTGTAGGTACTCAGCGGTTTCAGTCTTCTAGAGCCGAAGCCTTCTTTCTATACATTTACCATCTTCCTTATAAATCTGTCAACTTAGAGCAATGGCTAAGCAGTTTTTTCTCATTCTGACTCAACAGAAGACAAACGAATGTTAGCTATTGCTTAGGCGACGGCCGCACTGGATGCTAGCTTCAATGGTCGGCGGTAGCTATAATTAAGTCATTCTTACAATGTTCGTATAACCCACAACAAAGTCCAATATTCTGTTTTAAGCCGATTCGACTGTGGGGAAAAATAATTGTACTTGAATTAACCGAATCGAGGTCGGTCGACGGATCGTCTCGCTACGTCCGGCGACTAGCTAACCTATAAACTTACAGTGTTGCCGGTGCCGTTTTAAAACGTTTTCTCGTCTCCCAAGATAGCTTGATCTTACAGTGCGGCCGTGTTCTTAACGTTGAGAGAGTTTAATATTTAAAACTAAATAAATCGTATTGTATACATACCTGTTACTAGTATACAGATAACTAGTCAAGGTAACTGCGTTACCGTTACCAAATAGTTAATAAAAATAGCTGTGAAAAGTAACGTGAAAATAGCTGTGAAAAAAAATTGGGGACGATTAGTGTTGCGATTTGACGGGTTGAGATTTGAAAATGATTTTGTTTTAGGCTCATTGTATGGTTACGCGCGGCGCTATGGCGCTCGTTAGGGAGGCCTATGTCCAGCAGTGGACTCATATACGCTGGTGATAATGATTATGTATATTTGTTAGATAAACCATTTGTTTCGTTAGTAATTGGAATAATATTTATACTGAATTAGTAACGTTTATTTCTTTAGGCTTATTAACCTCATAATAAGATGATAGACAAGTCAAATTTGAAACTAAATTATTATCAAATCCATGTTAGTATTAAAAATTCGAAAGTGACTGTCTGTCGGTTTCCTTTTCACGCCTAAAAGCTGAACGGATCTTAAGGGGGTTCGTCGCGGGTTGGCGAGTTTTTTTTTGTGGTTTTTAATTTTTTCTGCGTTCCACAAGCATTAAATCGAGCGGATAATTAATTTGCCGCAAACCGTTAACCATTTTCTATGAACTCATCATTATATTCACCTAAATTAGTACCCACTCAAGTGTGAAACATAATACTGTAATTATATTTTTTGTTTTATAGCTTTTTTTTGAAGAAAAAAAAACTTTTTTTTTATTTTGTATTCAGTACAATTTTTGGAGCATTTGGGAAAATAACAGATTTTGTGCTAATTTTTTTCCCAAATACACCCAAAATACAAATGAATCAAAGTTGGTTTTATCGTCAGTTCATAGAAAATGGTTTACGATTTGCGGCAAATTAATTATCCGCTCGTTAAATTGGTTGTGCAACACAGAAAAAATTTACAACCACAAAAAAAAAACTCGCACAAAGAACCACCTTAATGAAACTGGCAGGAAGGTAGACGGTATCCCCATGACGGACATAAGCTACTTTTTATCCCGAGCGCGTGAAGCAGCGGTCACAAGCTAGTAAAAAAAAGTGTTAATTAATTCACTTTTTTGTGAAGTAGTATTTGCCTAAAACGATAAACATTTTCAAATATCAAAGGTATTGTTAAGAAAGGAATATATTTTTGGATTGCTCATGTGATGGCTATCGAAGGGACTTAGGAATGAAGTTATATTAAAAAATGTATATTCTTGTAGTCGGTTTTCAATGTTAAAGGTCTATGTTTATTTAATGTATTACTAGAGGATAGAGTCTAAGAATTCTGTGAAAAGTTAAGCCCGCAACAGATGGAGCTGTAAGCGCTGCAGCCGCCCGACATCCTATTGGTTAATATATATACAGGGTGGAAAGAAAAGTAGAGAAGAATAAATTTTATCCTGAACAATAATCCTACAGATTCGCATAATAAAATAGCGAGGATTCATTTTTTTAATGTTTAGTTGGTTCGATTCCCAGGTGAGACAAGGAATTTTTAGAAGATCTTTGAATGCAATTATGTTTCATTTTAAAAATAAAGGAATGTTTTCTTTCAGTTAAATGAGCTAACTAAAGGATTTAAGGTAGTTCCCCTCCAGGGCCCGAGATTCTTTCCACCCTGTATATCCTACTAATCCTACTAATATTATAAATGTCAAAGTTTGGATACATGGATGGATGTTTGTTACTCAATCACGCCAGAACAGCTGAACGGATCTGGACGAAATTTGGCACAGACGTAGATTGTAGTCTGGAATAGTACATAGGCTACTTTTTATCCCGGAATTCCCACGGGAACGGGAAAATACAAATACACTCCTGCCTTTCTAAAAAAATTTAAGAAAGGCAGGGGTGTATACAGTATAATACATAATAATATTACAGCATAGCCACCGTCTGTGGCAGCTTGCTATACCGTAATATATATAATTTAAATGCTGTGTGGCTGTGGGGTTGGACGTGTGAGCGACAACCTGCTAGCTACATTCCTTGTAGGAAACCGTGGATTTTTTTAATTAACGTCACGTTCCCGGAAAAACTAGAATTTACTTCAGTAATACATGAATTAAACGATTTAGACCGTCGATGTTATATGTAAATATATATAGTACAAGGTGCCTCAGAACATATTGTATTCACAACCCCTTTAGTATATAATTAGACTTCGAAATTAATACGAGTAGTTTATAAAAAAAAAATTAAAAAATATAGTAACACGTAGCGTAAGCGTCTTGGGCACGCTTCCGACTGGTATTGATATGGATCAGTTGAGCTACTTGTAGATTGTTTGCAACAGTCTGCAGTTAGCTCAATTGTTTCAATTGTAAATACTAGTTTTTATTTGATTTGATTGTTAATTTCTTTGTTAATACGTTTGTGACACGTCGAGATAACAAATTTTTGGGGCACTTTGTAACAAAATATATACTTTATAATCACACAAATAAATATAATGCAAAAGTTTGTATGTTAAGTGTTCTGATTGAATTTTAGCATGTATTAAATACATAATTGTTTAGGTTTTATTCTTCGATATAAGTAAAAAAGGGAGATGAGGCATTACCATCTCGAAAGTGGATGGCTCAAGTTAGGTTCAACTATGTTCCCTTACCTCAGTCATAGTCGGACCGGCGGCGGCGCGGGCGGTGGCATTTGTGTTTCGCGTGCTTGCTACGACGTATAATTTTGTGTGATTTCGACTAAATCACCTCGACAATGCTCTCGTGTTCGTTCACCAGGTGTACGAATAGCTCCAAAACAAAAAACAAAGCCCAAGGCATCACATATTTTAAGTACATACACCAAACTTTAAATTTTCTGATAATCCGATACCTTATCATTATTTCATCTGTAACACGGTACAGTTTTTGAGTGAGCGCTGGTAGAACGTACCGTATCTTCCTTTTTTACTTTTATCGAAGGTTTTATTGTATAGATTCAAGGGAAGTCGTGGGATATGTTAGTTAACACGATTTTAAACTTTTTAATGGACGATATATCAGTTTTTCATGTGTACTATTAAAATTATCGCAGATGAGACACGCACGGACAGGGCTTGGAATAGCGGTATTTCGAAATACCGGTTCGACTGACTTGGACGTGTTACCGGTACATTTTTGGTATCGGTATAATATAATTGAATGCACATTTTTCTGTGAAAATAAAAAAAATTCTGTGTCTTCTTGTTGTAGTAAGATCTCAGACAAGAGATTGTGTCCATGGTTTTTTATTACAACTAACAGATACAATAGAACTAGATATCGAGCCACCTCTAGATTGTTTGTCTGCAGTTAGCTCAACTGTTTCAATTGTATTACTAGTTACAATAAATTATGTTCTTTGATTGTAATTTTCTTTTTTTTATAAAACCTAACTATTTTGACAAGTAGTTTTTACAATTAAAACTGTTGAGCTAACTACAGACTATTGTAAACAATCTAGAAGTAACTCAACAGATCCAAATCAATACCGGAAGCGTCACCAAGACGCTGGCTACATTGCCCCGTATGACAATGCTGAATTGAAAATTATTTTTACAATCGACCACCTTTTAAATACATACTTTCATAGTGTAATCAAAAGAAATACTTTCGTTGGATCGGTCTTCTGTGTACTATTTTTATTTATTCATATTATTTTATTTATTTAGGTTAATATATAATGCATTTAGAGATTCAATTATTAATTTGAGCGAGATGGAATAAATAAGGGATAATTTTGCGAGATTCAGCTAATAAATAATGCTGGATATAACACAGCGCCATATAGCTCCACGTCTAGTAAAACTTGTGGTTAGTGATAGATCAAATCCGAAAATTAAAAAAACCGGCCAAGTGCGAGTCGGACTCGCGCGCGACGGGTTCCGTACCATTATCATAAAAAAAACGGCAAAAAATCACGTTTGTTGTATGGGAGCCCCCTTGAATATCTATTTTACTATATTTTTTAGTATTTGTTGTTATAGCGGCAACAGAAATACATCATCTGTGAAAATTTCAACTGTCTAACTATCACGGTTCATGAGATACAGCCTGGTGACAGACGGACAGCGGAGTCTTAGTAATAGGGTCCCGTTTTACCCTTTGGGTACAAAATCAAATTAGATCAAATAAATAAATATTTAAGTGGGCTCCCATACAACAAACGTGATTTTTTTGCCGTTTTTATAGATAATGGTATGGAACCCTTCGTGCGCGAGTCCGACTTGCACTTGGCCGGCTTTTTTGTATTTTGGGACCATTTGAATAATGTTGAATTTTAGCACAAATTTTCCTATTATCCCAGAATCCCAAAAACTGTCCCAAAAATACCAGTGAATCGAAGTTGGTTTTATCATGAGTTCATAGAAAATGGTTTACGATTTGCGGCAAATAATTATCTATTTTTATTCCGCCATCTAGTACCTACAACACAAACTGCTTAGTATGGTATGGGGCTAGATGGCGCTGTGAATTGTACAGCGTTATTTTTTCATTATTTCTTCCATTTTGTTTAACTTGTAAATACATGTTACGTTATTATTATTATTATAATAATTTATAAATAGTGTAAGTAATATTAAGATTTGTACTGGGTTTATTTATTAAAATGTATTGTAATACTTATTTCGAAATAAAGGAGGCCTATGATAACTTTTGTTTTATTCATCACTAGCGGTCCGCCCCGGCTTCGCACGGGTATATTCTATCGCCTATGTTCATCAGGGTTAATGTAGGATTCTAATGGCAATTTAACATGGTCCTATATTACTCACATAATTATCCAAGTAGGTAAATATATATGTAATCACTTTATATTTAATTATTAATAATTGACTTAAATTGACATTGAAGCTTGATAACTAGGTATTTGTATTCATTGTCTCATTATGTATTATTTAAGAATTGACTTCCTTTAGGCCTACTTTTTACCCGACTACCAACAGGGGAGGGTTATGTTATTTCTATGTACCTACCTGACTCCTGGACGTTTTGGTTTTAACTGTAAGTCCATTTGTAAATAAACAAATAAATAAATAAAGAATTTTTCAAATCGGTCCAGTAGTTTCGGAGCCTATTCAATTCAAACAAACAAACTAATCTTTCCTCTTTATAACATTGGTATAGATTAGTTAATTATTTTAAAAACGTTTAACTACGAAAATATTGCAAGAACAACAACGTTTCATCTCACTCCTTCAGTCTGGGTGAGTACAGCTCGAGTCGTGCGCGTTCTACGTGCACTGCGTGGGAGCGCTCGTGGCGCAGGCGCAGGGCTGGCGGGCGCAGGGCTCGCGCTCCAGGGCGGTAGGTCATGCTTTGTAACCAAGGATTAAAGGTAGTTCGTTTCGCAAGTACCTAGTTCTTTGTGGTGTTTGTTTCTGAGAACAAAAACAGGCATTTTGTACTCGTACATTTTTTTTAATTTAGCATTTTCCTGGTTTGCATGGAACTTACGGAAAACACAATAATACCACCCGTACCTGGTCGTTATACCACAGTGTCGAACCAAAAAATTGTGCTCTACCTTCAAAAAAAGCACGGCCAAAGAGTAGAATGAGCTTCCAGCATCTGTTTTCCCGTCAGAGTACAATCTTGGAATCTTCAAATCCAGGGTTAAGGGCAGGATATTCGATCCATTTTGTGAAAAGAACAGGCATAGAATTTTGTGTTCACAAGAGTGAGATAGCGCACAGCAACGCAAGCCCAAAAATCAAGTTTTTGCTTATCTATTATCAAAATTAAAAAAGGTTTTGAGAAAAACTAACCGTAGAATATTCTTCTAAACATATTGTAAATAATATATTGAAAATATTATATAGGTAAATTTATTCACATATAAATATCGATATCATCAATAAATGGACTCGGGTTCAGTAGGTAACCTACTGAACCCGAGTCCATTTCATTCCATCCATTTTAACAAAAGGTTTTAAAACTAGTAAAGTCCAATGAACCTCACGAGGTTTCATCATCATCAGCATCAGCCTATGTTAGTCCACTGCTGGACATAGGTATCCCGTAATGAGCGCCATAGCGCCCTGTCTTCAGCTCGCCGCATCCAGCAACTGCCTGCACCTCTTTCGCAGGTTGTCATCACACCTGGCTAGAGAGCGTCCTACACTACGTTTGCCGAGTCGTAGTCTCCACTCAAGAACACGTATACTATACCCCTAGTTTATCAGTTATCGGTTCTCCGCGAGATATAGCCGGCCCACTGCCACTTCAGCTTAGGTACTAATTCTTAGAGCTATGTCGATGACTTTGGTTCTCTGTCGGATGTATTCGTTACGAATGGATTACGTTTGGATTATTCGATGGATTCGTTACGTTATGGATTCGTTACGATTGGATTACGTTTGGATTACGAATGGATTCGTAACGAATACATCCGACAGAGAACCAAAGTCATCGACATAGCTCTAAGAATTAGTACCTAAGCTGAAGTGGCAGTGGGCCGGCTATATCTCGCGGAGAACCGATAACTGATAAACTAGGGGTACACGTGTTCCTTCAGAGAGACTCCGCGGGCACGAGGTCTAGGCTTCAGTAATAAACTGCTTGATAAAATCCTCGTGTTTCTGGACATGCGTGAAGCTCGTATACGTGTTGGTGTTGCAGTCGTGCTCGTCGCTCGGCGCTGTGGAGACAATCCCCCGAAGGTAGTAACGAGATGTGTCGCGGTCCGTCGCGACGAAGGTTAAGCCGCCTCCGCTGTCGCCTCGGCAAAGCGCCGTGGTTGCTGTAACGGTAAAATTAATAACCTTTAAACCTTAAATTCACAATTCTTTCCCTCCAAAGGTTGCCTGGAAGAGATCGCTTCTTAGCGATAAGGCCGCCCATTGTACTTATCTTATGTGATGTCTCTTTGTAATGTTATTTTATGGTGTACAATAAAGCATTTTTGTATTGTATTGTATTGTACCTTTATTAGTATTTTTTTCACACACGGTGCCATGTCAATGTTTACTAAGATTGATGACCTCTGTGGCGCGGTGGGCGAAGGCCTGCCTGTGGCTGCGGTGGTTGCGGGTTCGATTCCCGCCTTGGGACAAATATTTTTACGATCTTCAGGTATTTATTTGTTCCGGGTGTTCTGGTCGTTTTCTATGTATTATAATAAAAATATATCTGTGTATTGTATTGTATTAATAATAATAATAATAAAACATTTATTTCAGGCAACGTTAGTCTAGTACAGGATGTAAAATACTTAAAAACTACGGCCCATATAAAATATATACCTTATTCTAACATACATAAAATATATGGTACCCATAACACAAGCTCTGCTTAGCTTGGGGCTAGATAATGCTGTGTGAATTGTCCAGCATTATTTATTATTATTTATTTTGTCCACAATCTCACCAGATGGAAAGTGAAGATGTGGCCGACGATGTATCACGAAGGTCTAGAAGATACCTATTCACTCTTGACTTGAAGAGACGCAGATTGTAAACAACCGGAAAAACAGCAGCAGGGAGCGTGTTCCAAACCCCAGCAGTGCTCTTTTGATTCCCTCGCTAACGCTCAGGATTCTTATTTTTTCGGTCATCAAAATTGAGCACGCGGTTAAAAAGCAACTTTGCACTCTTTTATAGCAAATAACTGTTTTATAAAAACAATAGGTAAAACCTTCGATAAAAGTAAAAAAGGAATACACGGTACGTTTTACCAGCGCTCACTCAAAAACTGTACCGTTTCATAGATGAAATAATGATAAGGTATCGGATTATCAGAAAATTTAAAGTTTGGTGTATCTACTTACGCGGGAAAATATATGATGCATTGGGCTTTGTTTCGTTTTGGAGCTATTTGTACACCTGGTGAACGAACACCAGAGCATTGTCGAGGTGATTTAGTCGAAATCACACAAAATTATACGCCGTAGCAAGCACGCGCAACACAAATGCCACCGCCCGCGCCGCCGCCGGTCCGACTATGACTGAGGTAAGGTAACATAGTTGAACCTAACTTGAGCCATCCACTTTCGAGATGGTAATGCCTCATCTCCCTTTTTTTACTTATATCGAAGGGTAAAACTTACTGTTCTTGTCGCCTGCGCAAATCTTGTCGCTCGTGATATGTGCCACGAAAGTCTGAGGTGAGTGTTCAATACATGTGCCTACTTCCACGTAAGGCAGCTCCAGTACTTGTAGAACAGGGGAGGGCTTGCCGTCAGCTGCTGTGAGCCCCCAGCCTGACACCTGTAAGAAAATGTAGATATTTTAAGATCTATTGAGACGCAATAGCCGTGGACCTCGCGCCATGCAAAATGGTCACACACAATATCTGTGGACCTCGCGCCATACAAAATGGTCACACTCAGTATCTGTCAAACTCGCGTCATACAAAATGGTCTCACACTATACCTGTGGACCTCGCGCCAAACAAAATGATCACACACAATATCTGTGGACCTAGCGCCATACAAAATGGCCACACTCAGTATCTGTCAAACTCGCGTCATACAAAATGGTCTCACACTATACCTGTGGACCTCGCGCCAAACAAAATGATCACATACAATATTTGTGGACCTAGTGCCATACAAAATGGTCACACACAATTTCTGTGGACCTCGCGCCATACAAAATGGCCACACACAATATCTGTGGACCTCGAGCGATACAAAATGGTCACACACAATATATGTGGACCTCGCGCCATACAAAATGGTCACACACAATATTTGTGCAATTCGCGCCAATAACGAAAGTAGGTAAGTAAATATTTACCTTGCCCTTGTTAACTGTCTGCAACTGAAGCCTGTCGAAATGAGAGTCAAAACTGAGGCACACAGGTCGCACATGGATCTTATACTCGAAGGCGTCTACTGGTATGACCACGGCGATGTCGTCTTGGAAGTTTGAGGAGGCGCCTTGGAACCGTGGGGGAATGTTGATCTCTTTTACCTGGAATTTATAGTTTTGAACGAACGGCAATATTAATGCGCTTCAGTCCGACAGTGTTTTTGACGCGTCGCTTGTTTGAATGTTGCTTTTATATCAGCAAACAATAAAATAAAGTTCATTAAAAAAATATTCTCTGTTTGGCGGCATCGTGATACCGAAAATAGAGAAATATAAACATTTAGTATTATAAAATATGATATATTTATTTAAAGAAAATTACAATAGCAGAATTAAATAATTACAAATAATATTTACACTTGAATCTATTTTCTAAAAATCTAAGCCGTCACCAGCACGTAGAATGAACTTACATCAGTCTTCTGTGAGTCGTCCATCTTGTCATTGTAGGGTCGGTACAGCTTGCCGACTGCGAGCGCGAAGTCTGACGCCGGCAGCTGCCTGTGAAGGTCGTCCCAGAAGCAATGGGCAGCTGGAATAGGGGAGGTTTAAGAATTATTTATTTATTTATTTAAAATTGACATTGCACCAACACAGTGTACACTAGAGCATTGATTGTGGGCTGTTCCTTAAAAATTACACATCTAAGTGCCACTACAAGTATAGGTGCAAATCCATTCACAACACTTCGTCCTTAAATTAATATTACAAATTCAATACAATTCTATTTTGATTTATTTTGTAAAATTTTTACTTGTTAGATAATTGTAAATAATGTGTTTTAATTTTAAGTAACTAATGTAATTGGTTTTATAAATCGTGTTAGTTACTATATTTAATAAACAAACAATAAACAATACAAAAACCAATGACAATCATAAAATTTCTGTCGATTTAAACGTCTAAAAGTAAGAAAAAATACAAATAAATTAATAAAAAAAAAAAAAGATATTATTGAAAATATAAAGGTGTGATTTGTGACGTGTCCAAGAGTCCTGTAAGGTCTAAAGGAAATAAAGCACTTTGAATTTTGAATTTTGACTGAACTCCAATAGGGGTCATACACTCACCCGATATAATAAGCTTGTTGCTTATAAGCGTGCCTCCACAGACTTGCATGTAAGGCGTGGACTTCTTCGAGTAAACACCAACATGCCAAGGGAACTCCCCTCTTTTCGCATTTTGCCCGCCGACCACCAGCCCATGCCCGTTGGCGGTCACTGTACCGCATTCTGAAATATATTAAAATACAATAAAACGAATTTAAGGGCAGGTACTTCTACTGAGGCCGCGCTTTTGTGATTTTTAAAACCATCTGCGACATAGAACTAACTAACTATTTAACTAACTATTTAATTTTTAATATTCTATTTTGATTTATTTTGTAAAATTTTAACTTGTTAGATAATTATAAATAATGTGTCTTAATTTTAAGTAACTAATGTTATTTTAGTTACTACATATTTAATAAACAATAAACAATAGAATATAGTATTTAGAGAACTGAAAATAGGGGTCCATTCAATAGTAGATAATATAATTTTTTGACGTTTTTATAAATGGCACTTGACCGGTTTTATTTAAAACACGTCAAACAACATTATACCATACGTACATCTATTTCCATATGATCATTAATTATACATAACCACTTTTAATTTGCCATGATACGTTGTTTAGCAGCATATTTTGTGTTAGATAACTAAACTCCTGATCTCTGTATGCCTAATTCGATATAATTTGTACCTAATTTTACTTGACGAGAAACTGTTACCACCTAACTATATCTACTGAATTACAGAATAAACTAAAAATGACAGAAACTATCAATCTACGCAAAACCTATGTTACGAGCAACATTCATTTCAATTAAGCATCCACCTGCGGGTGTGCGTTACCCCAGCACAAAAGTATCTTCTAGAATGAAGTGAGTTCCACAAATAATTAGTGTGTTCAACGCTGTAAATGTGCGTCAGGTAAAAAAAATTGTGCATGTCCTCGTTTGTAGTTAGATTTAACTATTGTTATTGTGTCCAAATAGCAGGAGAAAGCTGTTTGAGCCAGACAATCGACAGACAGTCATGGATGAATATGGAGGAGGCCTTTACTCAAGAAGGGATCCAACTCACTACAACTGTAAATAATATCTAGTATTATATAAGTACCTATTAACCTACTAATAAGCAAAAATACTAATAATAAAACTTTGTTCATAGTCACTTATGAAGTTTGGAAATAAAAAAGGCTTAATTATTAATATTATTATTATTATATTGTTATTGTGTATTTCTTTTTCAATAAATGTTTTCGTTTCATTAATTATCCATTTGGATGGATGATGGTTACTCCTTTACGCCAAAAATACTAAACGAATCGGGCTCAAATTTTGCATACATGTCATGTAGGTAGTTCTAGGGAAAAAAATTGTGAGATTGGTATTAATTTGTCCGTAAAAGTCAAAAGCCGGCCAGGTGCGAGACACGCTGGGTTCCGTACCATCGTTTGAAGAAGAAAAGACAGAAACGACGTTTTTGTAGATCATGGTACGGAACCCTTCGTGCGCGAGTCCGAATCGCACTTGGCCGGTTTTTATTTTTTCAAATAATTTCCTAATTTATAGATAACTAGCAGCGCCTCGCAGTTTCACCCGCGTAATTCCCGTTCCCGTGGGAATTCCGGGATAAAACATAGCTTATGTCACTCCCGGAAAAGAAAGCTTTTTAATGGTGAAGTAATTTTTGAAATCGGTCCAGTAGTATTTTGTCTCAGCGGAGGCCTAGTAATAAGCTCCCGTTTTCACCATTTGGGTACGAAACCCTAAAAATACATGAATTACCTGGGGTGCACTTCGCCAGATGGTCCCAAGTCCCATCCTCTCCACAATGCATGAACGCGAGGTTGTTAGACGTGGAGTAAAAGTGCGGCTTGCGGCAGAGAGGACTGACCATGGTGCCTACTGGCTCCTCCGCGTGGCACACCCTGGAGCCGACCACGTCACCGATCACCAGGCAACGGTACTCCACGGAGTGGTGCTTCTTTAGTGGGCAGGTGACAGCTGCAGTAGCAAACAGAGAATACTGTGCATTAGTACTTCATTGAATAAGCAGGAACAATAGCTATTTGTTATACAAGAGTGCAAAGTTGCTTTTTAACCGCGTGCGCAATTTTGATGACCGAGCAAGCGAAGGATTCTGCGCTCGTGATTCAAATTTTTTAGGTTAAAGTAAATTGAATTTAGAACATTTTACATTTGTTTTATACACTTTGTTATCCGAGTATTTTTGCTCTTCGATATCTGAGTGCAAAAGCCGTTTTTATCCGCTTGAGGATACAAAAATACAAAAAAAAAATAAAAAATTATTTCCACATAAGTCATGCAATAGTATACAGTGTACCACATAAGTATACCACATAAGTCATGTAATAGGATACAGTGAATTTCATTTCATTTGACATCATTTCGTTTCATCGTGCGCACGATGCACGATGAAAAAAAAGTGTATAAAACAAATGTATAAGAGGAACCCATATAGAATACTAGCAGCCTGCCCCGGCTTCGCAAGGGTAGATAGAGGTTTTTTACGCTTAATTTAGGGGTTTTATTGAAAATTCCTGAAATACGTATTTTGATTTATTGTGTATTTTAACTAATCACAGAAAAATTTCAGATCAATCACACTAATATTCTAAACGTGAAAGTTTAGATGGATGGATAGATGGATGGATAGATGGATGGATGTTTGTTCCTTTATCACGCCAGAACGGCTCAACGGATGTGGATGAAATTTGGCACAGAGATAGATTATAGTCTAGAATAGTACATAGGCTACTTTTTATCCCGGTATTCTCACGGGAACGGGAACTTCGCGGGTGAAACCGCAAGGCGCTGCTAGTAGCATATAAATTAAAATGTTACACCCATTTCAATTCTGAGCCAAACTACGAACCTCAAACTTTAATAAACCGATTTAACCCAGTTTCAGGAAAATTTTGGAAAATCCTGAAACACGTGTTCAATTTTTCTTTTATTTTTAGTACTCTCTGTAAGTTTTAAGCAAATCGGACCATTGGTTAAAGAGTTACAAAAAACACCAAAAAAACTTCAACTTTTAACCCCTTTAGGGGTGGAATTTCCAAAAATCCCTTCTTATCGGGAGTTTGTTTATTAAGAGGTACCTACCCTCCAAATTTCAGTTTTCTAGCTTCAGTGGTTTGGGCTGGGCATTGTCCCCAGAAAATCCTTTTATTAAGATATGGGTTCCTTTTACCCGTATAGAATTAAATGGGTTTCTTTTATATGTGAGGTACGGAACCTTAAAAATAAACACATGCAAAAGAAGCAAATACTCACGCAAACATTTCGGCATATCATCCGCCCAAAAACCATTATAACAATGCACAGTCGAAGCCCCATGCACTATATACCCTGGGTCACAGCTCACATTCAGGGTTACTATCTCAGACCCCAAGCGCAGCGTGGGGTTTGCGTCGTTTTTGACGTAGCTGCCATGCTCCGGTAGTGGTGGTAGAATGCATTTCGGTTCGCTGTCTCTTCAAGGAACAGTAAAAATATATCAGCGGGGTTTTTCAGTGAATACATTATCTATTTGATACAAAATAAAGCATCTTTTTAAAAATGTTCACACTAGCCACAATAAGAATGAAATAATGGGAATAAAATCCGAAAAAACTGGAGCTATTGTTAAGGATTTTTTTTAAAACACGTCGTTTCAGCTAATTTTAATCAAATATTAATTTCTACTTACACATTACTGCCTGCTCTTGATGACGAGGCAGGGTTAGTGCCCCCCTGGTTGTACTCATAATCAGACGCGTCATTGGCTTGTTGACTTGTTGACTTGACTGCAACATCAGCGAGGGGGGTCTTAGCATTGCTTCTGTAGGGTTCAACCCAATACGCAGACGGCGATTTCAGTGGAACAGGTTGAACCTCGTCTGCGGGTTGATTTTCTTGACCGTAGGTGGCGTCGGACTTTGTAGCAATATTGGAAACTTCAGGGTTAGTGCCCCCCTGGTTGTACTCATAATCAGACGCGTCATTGACTTGTTGACTTGTTGACTTGACTGCAACATCAGCGAGGGGGGTCTTAGCATTGCTTCTGTAGGGTTCAACCCAATACGCAGACGGCGATTTCAGTGGAACAGGTTGAACCTCGTCTGCGGATTGATTTTCTTGACCGTAGATGTCGTCGGACTTTGTAGCAATATTGGGAACTTGTTTTTGAGAAATACGGAGGTTAGGGTCGAAGTTCTGCCGTGGTATAGGGTCCACGTTGTAGGCTGGTTGTGAGCGTGTAGGGGGGTCAACGTCGTAGACTGATTGTGAGCGTGTAGGTGGGTTGACGTCGTAGACTGATTGTGAGCGTGTAGGGGGGTCAACGTCGTAGACTGATTGTGAGCGTCTCGGAGGGTCAACGCCATAGGCTGGTTGTGAGCGTGTTGGAGGTTTGACGTCGTAGACTGATTGTGAGCGTGTAGGTGGGTTGACGTCGTAGACCGATTGTGAGCGTCTCGGGGGGTCAACGCCATAGGCTGGTTGTGAGCGTGTTGGAGGTTTGACGTCGTAGGCTGGTTGTGATCTTCTAGAGGGTGTGACGTCATCTTCAAAAGCCGGCCCAGGCAATGTTGCAACGACGACGTAATCGGATTCAGCTTTTCTGGGATATCTCACGGAAGGATAGTTATAGGAAAGGAAATGATTGTAGTTACCTGAGAAAAAGAAAAGGATAAGAAGTTAGTTAATTGTTTTACTTCACGTGGTAATCTAATTAAATTTAGAAACAATAAAAGAAGCTTCAGAACCTGTATGTAATATTGTTTCAATAGGAACTCCAATAAACTTTTATTTATTACTAGCAGCGCCTCGCGGTTTCACCCGCGTAGTTCCCGTTCCCGTAGGAATTTCGGGATAAAAAGTAGCCTATGTCCTATTCCAGACTATAATCTATCTCTGTGCCAAATTTCATCCAGATCCGTTTTGCCGTTCTGGCAAAACTGAACGGCAAAACGTTTATTCACAGAAAAATTAATTTTTGTATCTCGCTATGGACCGAAAACCTATAGATACGGTACTTCCCGTTGGGCTAAAATCATGATATTTGACAAGAAACAAGGTCTTTTATTTAATTAATAGAATGTTTAGTTACGGAACCGTCGTTGCGCGAGTCCGACTCGCACTGCACGCACTTTTTATTATTTCCTATAAATCTCCCATAGCAATTTGATGTTTTACCAAGACAAAAAGAAGCCTATGCAACCCTCCATCCTTATAATTAACTCTAGACAAATCAAGTCGATTAGTTGCTTAGTTAGGGCGAGAAGGAAAGACGAACAAATAAACAGATACATGGCACTTCCGCATTTATAATATTAGTTAGGAAGTTAAGATTTACTAACTGATTATAAAAAATACTCACCTAGCATGGCTTGTTGAGCCCACACCTGAATAAAAAAACAAAGCACGAAGAATATAGTACATTTTAACATGGTTTAATTATAATTATCCAGCTCAATAATAAGGAAAATCAAGTTATTTATTAACACTAAGGTTAGACGCAAACAACACACACGAGGTATTTCGCAAGACTGGCTTAACCACTTATAAAAACTAGTATCCTAGCGTTTATACCGAGTTTTTAGGGTTCCGTACCCAAGGGGTAAAACGGGACCCTATTACTAAGACTCCGCTGTCCGTCTGTCCGTCTGTCACCAGGCTGTATCTCATGAACCGTGATAGTTAGACAGTTGAAATTTTCACAGATGATGCATTTCTGTTGCCGCTATAACAACAAGTACTAAAAATTAGAATAAAATAAATTAAAGGGGCTCCCATACAACAAACGTGGTTTTTTTGCTCGATTTTGATAACGGCAATAGATAACGCTTGAAATATTTACAGAATATTAAATTATATATTCACCATAAAAATAACAAATTAAATTTAAATTAAATTAATATTTAAGAGGGGCTCCCATACAACAGAGATGATTTTTTTGCCGTTTTTATAGATGGTACGGAACCCTTCGTGCGCGAGTCTGATTCGCACTTGGTCGGTTTTTTGTTATTGTCCATAAGTTTTTAGAAAACGTTAGCCGTAATAAAACGGCCACACTTCTTAAAATAAACTTTTCAAACGACTTAAAAAAGGAGACGTCTCGAGTCGACTGCAGGATTTATTTTTGGTGCAAGTATTGTTAAACGGGTCAAAATCAGAGAGGTGAGCATTATGCTTCTGACAATGTTTTTCTTAAAAATAATGCGTCTTAGGCACGCTTCGGAATGGTATTGATATGGATCAGTTGAGCTACTTGTAGATGTAGATTGTTTGCAACAGTCTGCAGTTAGCTCAATTGTTTCAATTGTAAATACTAGTTTTAATTTAATTCTATTATTTGATTGTAAGTTTCTTTGTTAATAAAGATGATTTTCTTAATAAAATAACATGATATTTAACTGCAATATTTATTTCAAAATGTAGGTAGGTACCTACTCTGCATAATTACAAGGCACTTACCGTATTTTATTTTCTTGTAAAAATGTTTTACTTGGTTTTAAACAAAAAGTCTAAATAGTCATTCCGGAAACGCATCCTTTTACCTTGTTTCGTAGTTCAGACAAGTCAAAAATGTATACAATTAGGAATTAAAATGTCATATTTTAATATTAACTTTGAAAATCATTAAATAAAGAATATAATATGTATAAAATAATTCATATCATTTAAATTTCTTCCTGTTTTGGCTATTCAAATGCTGTCTGAAGTTTATCAAAACACTAGCTACTGCTCGCGGCTTCGCATGCGTTGTTTAAGGTTATTTATATCCCATGGGAACGAATTTATGGGATAAAAGTAGCCTTCTTGAATGTGCTGTTAGCATTTTGTTCCTTATACCTAATGTTTGGTGATAGAAACTACTAAGTTTATTATTATTTATATATTTTATATTTATTTTATATTTATTTATTATTTATATTTTTTATATATTATTATTTATAAGATCGTACACATATTTGTCCCGCCTCGAGACAAATGTGTGTACGATCTGCAGACATTTGTTCCGGGTGTTCTGGTCGTTTTCTATGTATAATAAAAAAATATCTATCTATGTATTATATTACATTACGTATATCAGTTATCTAGTACCCATAACACAAGCTCTGCTTACCTTGGGGCTAGATAATGCTGTGTGAATTGTCCAGCATTATTTATTTTTTATTATTTGATATTAAGATTATCATTTGATACTCATTTTCCTCATTTCTGAAATACAAATAAAGTTGTAATACCTACTGTAAACCTATATTATTTTCATACATTAAATATGTCGAAAACCGGGTGCTGCGCACATTCAGGGAACGTCAACGTCATTTAGGGAACTTCGCTGTCATTTTGGGAACACTACATCATTTCCTAGAACGTCACAAAAATGGCAAATAAATCACAATAAATAAGTAACGTTATCCTAGTTGAATCCTGCATACACAACATGAAATGACCTTTGAACTTTTGTAGGTATTGATATTATTAATATAATACGTAGTGCAAGAATGTATAAAATAAATTAAAATTTTCGCGCAGAATTTACACTAATTGAAATTTTATGAGAGTACCTAGTAATTTGAAAAATAAGCATTTTGATTATAAAAATATCAACATTTTCCGATTTAAGAACAGGTTTTAAATTTATTGAAGGTTATTCTTAAATACGTTGGGTTGTAAATATTATATTTTTTTTTAATGTTCCCGAAATGACAACGAAATGAAACGCCACAGAAGTTGTCAATGAAATTGACGACCTCTCTGGCACGCGGGGCGAAGGCCTGCCTGCGACGCAGGATGTTGCGGGTTCGATTCCCGCCTCGGGACAAATGTGTGTACGATCTGCAGACATTTGTTCAGGGTGTTCTGGTGGTTTTCTATGTATAATAAAAAAATATCTATCTATGTAATGTATAATATTATGTATATCAGTTATCTAGTACCCATAACACAAGCTCTGCTTAGCTTGGAGCTAGATAATGCTGTGTGAATTGTCCAGCATTATTATTATTATTAATGACTCACGACTCTGGCAAAATTATAAACAGGTAGTATTTCGAAAATATACATTTTTGTGCGTGCCTTTTCACAGATAAGATTCGTAATGAATGACACAACAAAAGACTCCTCTTGTTTGTTTTCTTTAAAAAGAATCTTTATTTCTCAGATACAAAAATGCTCACCTCTCTGATCTTGACCCATACCTACTAGGTATCTCATACAAATGTTAGGTATCAGTTTTATATGATTTTTTCTGCTTCTTATAGAAAGAGATTAGTCGACCTCTGTGGCGCGGAGAGCGAAGGTCCGCCTGCGACGCAGGAACTTGCGAGTTCGATTCTCGCCTTGGGAAAATGTTTGTACGATCAGCAATGTTTGTTCTGGCGCAGATAAAATTGTACTTACCTGTGAAAAGAAATGTAAACTAAAAGCGATACTCATAAAAAAATGTTATTACGAACTTGACGATTTCTTCAATGATAAATTTAGCGACTCGTAATTTTTGTAATAGGTATTGAATGCATAAGTTTATCATAAGTAGAAAGGCATGAAACTGATACTAAATGAAAAAACATCTTTGCCTGGAACCCAACGAGTTACTTAAGACCGATCTTTCACTCTCATAATATCTTCTTTTAATTCAGGGCAGAGCTGTTTTTAAGTTGAGTTTCAAATAAAACCTCTCTAAAGAACGATTATTGCATTGCGGGGGGTACCCATTACCAATACCAAAATTAAGAATTAAGACCTGGCGTCTTCACAAACGTGTTTGTGATGATGGGCTGAACCTGCAGTTCACGTATTGTCACTTATTTACCAATAACCCTGTATAATATAGCACAGCCACCGTCTGTGACAGTGTGTGTCGTGAGTGTCACGACTGATAAGTTTCTTACAAATTATAATTGAGTAGGTACGGTAGATAGGTAGGTACCTACTTAACCTATGATATGACACTAAAATATAGGAGTTATTATCTGATACCAATAATAGGTAGATATACCAACAAAGATGATTGAAGTGAACAAAAAGTTAAAGTGAACACTATATTTCCTAGTTTTACTATGTTATTTGAATGCCATCAAAAATAAAACTTGTAATAAACTAATAAAACCGGCCAAGTGCGAGTCGGACTCGCGCACGAAGGATTCCGTACCAATATCTATAAAAACGGCAAAAAAACGTTTGTTGTATGGGAGGCCCCTTAAATATTTATTTTATTCTGTTTTTAGGGTTCCGTACCCAAAGGGTAACAAGATAAAGTTAAAAACTACAACCCGACTACGTGAAAGTTATAAAAGTTTGAAACATTTACATTGACAAAATAGAATGACGTATCGGTCATATTTGATAGGCATAGAGTTGAAAATGAAAATAGGTCGTAGGTATTGTAATTTTTCTCTATGGGGCCTGCAGCCTGCGGCTACCTAAACTTTAATACGCGTTTTGTAGGCTTATTCGGGGTCGGAGCCCTAAATCCTATAGCCTATAACCATCGGGGTATTGAGACGAATCAATCGATACATAATTTGTTGAAATCGAACCAGTAGTTTCAGCGCTACGTGGGAACAAAGAAATTGGCCACATACAAACAAATATACAAACATAGGGTGCTAACCTCATAACCCTCCCCTGTCGGTAGTCGGGTAAAAACGGGACCCTATTACTAAGACTTCGCTGTCCGTCTGTTCGTCTGTCACAAGGCTGTATCTCATGAACCGTGATAGTTAGACAGTTGAAATTTTCACAGATGATGTATTTCGAGTCGGACTCGCCCACGAAGGGTTCCGTACCATTGTCGCCACATCACACTTAACAAGAACAACTCATTGACACTGTAATCTGAGGACTCAGACTAAGTCTGAGGATGTGTGGTGTGACGTCACTTGCGATCCAACCAAACGCATAGCGTTTTCGGTCACGTGATCATGTATCAAAAACTGTGTAATTTTAATCCCATTTTTTTTTTTACATAAAAAAGGCATACCTATCTCATCTCACTAATATTATAAACGTGAAAGTTTAGATGGATGGATGGATGGATAGATAGATGGATGGATGGATGTTTGTTCCTTTATCACGCCAGAACGGCTGAACGGATCTGGATGAAATTTGGCACAGAGATAGATCATAGTCTGGAATAGGACATAGGACATACTTTTTATCCCGAAATTCTTACGGGAACGGGAACTACGCGGGTGAAACCGCGAGGCGCTGCTAGTTTTTAATAAAAATCTCCTGATTACGCTTTGTTACGATGTCACTGACTAGGATGAAAACAATTTGGAATTTATTTTTTATGTAGTCAAATAGCCTATTCAGTTAGGTAAGTACCTACTTAATATTACGTAATGTACGCATGATACTGTAGTAGGTACTTAACCTCAAGTCAACAACACACATAATATAAATGCGAAAGTGTGGATGTATAGATGGATTTTTGTAACCTTTTCGCGGCAAAATTACGGAACAGATCAATCTGAAACTTTATTTCGGTCAACGAATTAGCATTGCCATTCAACGTGGCAATGCTGCCAGCTGTCTGGGCACTTTGCCTTCTGGTGACGGCTTAGATTTTTAGAAAATAGATTAAAGTGTAAATATTAGTTGTAATTATTATTGTATTGTATATTGTAATTTTCTTTAGAATAGATTTACATTATGCCTATTCGAGATCCTTCCTTCGACAAATATTGCTTACAAAACTAAAACTCGACTCGAAACAAGCGAGTATTTTTTATATCGTGGTTTGTTAGCAATCATTTCACATTGCGTGCGAAGTGGCGGGCACAAGCTAGTATATTTACATAGCAATAAAATAAAATGATATAGTTTTGATAGCGTTATCACTTCTCGCGCTGTCATACAGTGAAGTGGTCGTGTCGGCAGATACAATCAAGATGGTGCGTGTACCGGTTGTCACTTTCAACAATGGAAAAACTATTCCTATCATCGGATTGGGCACATGGAAGGTGAGTGACCGTTACCTGCTACTTCATTAACGTGGCCATAGAGAAGAAAAAAAAGCCATGTCTCGCGAATCAGTTCTTTCTATCGCAAAAATTTGTGAGATCCATGTAATACCAAGTCTTGACTTGGCAATCGCACTAAACAATCTAATCTTACCTATTGTATAGTATACCTAGTAGTTAATATTGGAATACAATAAGGTAAAGCGTGCTCCATCTTAGGTCTCATCACTTTATTTTTTTATAATTTTTAATTGGTGTTTTTTAGTATTTGTTATAACGGCAACAGAAATACATCATCTGTGAAAATTTCAACTGTCTAACTATCACGGTTCATGAGATACAGCCTGGTGACAGACGGACAGTGGAGTCTTAAAGTCTTAGTAATAGGGTCTTGTTTTTACCCTTTGGGTACGGAACCCTAAAAAAGGTAATCTAAAGGTAGGTATTATGTGCCAAGATGGCACCCCTTGGAGCTAAATAGCCAGGGCGGACCTACGCGTGCTTCGGTTTTCGAGTAAATAAATAAAAAAACTGTTATAGGTAATAAAAATAATAAAGAACCGGCCTTCTGTGTTCTTATATCTTAGCTTCCCTAATAAAAATAATAAAGAACCGGCCTTCTGTGTTCTTATAAAGTAGCTTCCTTGTCTTACTAAGCGTGCCTCACCAAATTAAAAAAATGCTGCATGTTTACTCGAGTCGTTGATACTTTTTAGGGTTCCGTACCCACAGGGTAAAAACGGGACCCTATTACTAAGACTTCGCTGTCCGTCTGTCACCAGGCTGTATCTCATGAACCGTGATAGTTAGACAGTTGAAATTTTCACAGATGATGTATTTCTGTTGCCGCTATAACAACAAATATAAACAGAATAAAATACATATTAAAGGGGGCTCCCATACAACAAACGTCATTTTTTTGTCGTTTTTATAAATAATGGTACGGAACCCTTCGTGCGCGAGTCCGCACTTGGCCGGTTTTATTTATGTATTCGTCAAGCGGGTTAAATTGTCTAAGGTCATTACCGATATTTAAAATTTCATGTAAAAGTGGTTAACCACTACAACAGCGTGGCTTGACTACCCCATAGCCACTGTCACAACGTCAAGGGTCGGTTTACTCATTGATTTGAAGGGGATCTTTTTTTTCATTGGGTTTACCCGAAGGGGATCTCTTTTTTCACTGGTTTACCTTACATGACATGCAGGCAAGAATCAATCGCGTTAGCTAGCAAATGTCAATGTCAATCAAAATTGCAAAAACAAAACATTTTGTTTACGAACCGGCTTCGCTTGCACACGTAAATTTTTAATTTTCTTCGTATTTCGCTGTAATAAAACTGATAATTAACCTACGAAAACTTTTTGCTATGGCTTCTAAAGTGCCGAAAGTGAAATTGGCTGATGGCAACGAGTGCCCTATCCTCGGTATCGGAACTTGGAAGGTAGGAACTGATAAAATTATTTCATTGGCCTTGATCGATCTTCATAAATATTCCCACATTCATTTTACTTTAACGTTTGTATTGATTTAATTCTTATCTGAGAAATAGAAACTTTATGGCTCTGAAGAGAAGTTTCATGTTGATAATGTTCTATTCAAGGTCTTGCGAGCCGGCAGCTGATAACCTTAAAAAATATTCATCAAATCGGTCGTAGGCTGAAAGTTTTACAAACAAATATTGATTTTGATATAAGATAACTACGCCGTGTAGTGTGTGGCATTGTGGGGCGATAGATAGCCCTAACTACCTACCTCATATTAGGTAGGAATAGCAATTTGTTGTACGTCTTAAAATACGTGTAAAAAATATCATAGGTATATTATGTTACTGGATGTTGCGAGACCAACAACTCGATAGAGCCATGCGACGCGACGATATCGTAGTAGGCAGCTCAGGAGCGCTATTTCTAGCATCGTATGGGGGAGGCCTATGTCCAGCAGCCGACATGTATGGGCTACAATGATGATGATATGATGAGTGTATTAAGGCCCGTAGGTATTAAATTAATCATAAAAGTGTGCTCCTCAATCTATGCTGGAGTAACAAACTCTACGGTAGAAATGTTACTTAATAAATGTCAAAGAGATCAATAACTGAGCATAGTTTCGTAATACATGCTTATGAGTGGATGTTTATCAGTTATCTAGTACCCATAATACAAGCTCTGCTTATCTTGCGGCTAGATGATGCCATATAGATTATCCAGCATTATTTATTCTCATAAATACAGTGCTTCTTAGATAATAAAACATCTTGTAAAGATAAAACACACTTGTTGAATAATATTGATAAAACAAATAAAGATGTTATTCAAATGGTTATATAATGGATTAAATGCATTATTGTGTGTAGATATAGCATTGACCGTTGACAAGTCAGCTCATCAGCTCAGGGCCTTGCTATGTAAAAGGTTTTATTTTTAACACCCACTTTTACACATTGTAGCACAAAAATGACATATCTCGCCATGGACCACAAAACCTATAGGGTAATTTGCGTTGACCTAGGACCATGAAAATTGGCAAGAAGCGAGGTTTTATAGCCCAAGTAAAGGAAAAAATCCGAAAACTGTAATATTGTAGTCTAATCACAAAAAAAACTGGCCAAGTGCGAGTCTGACCCGTTTTTAACCTTTGGGTATGGAACCCTAAAAAGCATTATTTTAATTCTCTCCATGGACCAAAACCTGTAGGGTCCCCCCCGGGGACTTCCCGTTGAGCTAGAATCATGATATTTGGCAAGAAAAAAGGTCTTTTATTTATATAATTAATATAATGTTTAGTTACGGAACCCTCGTTGCGCGAGTCCGACTCGCACTTGACGTTTTTATTTTTAAACCACGCCGCATTTTATTGCAGCCATGTCACAATTAAGTAGGTGTGTATAGTACATGTATGTACTTGAAAGTCCAGTTCTTGGATATAGTCATGGAATGGAGTCGTCGATACAAAAATAATATGAGTAGTAAATTTAGAGAAACAATTTTTTTGTACATTGAATACAAATAAAACCGTCCAAGTGCAAGCCGGACTTGCGCACGAAGGGTTCCGTACCATTGTCTATAAAAAAGGCAAAAAAAAACACATTTTTTGTATGGGAGCCCCCTTAAATATTAATTTTATTCTGTTTTTTAGTATTTGTTGTTAAAGCTGCAACAAAAATACATCATCTGTGAAAATTTCAACTATCTAACTATCACGGTTCATGAGATACAGCCTGGTGACAGACGGACAGCGGAGTTTTAGTAATAGGGTCCCGTTTTACCCTTTGGGTACGTACGGAACCCTAAACACCAAGACTTCAAGGAATAAAATATTTTGATAGAAATAACTACATATCTCTGAAGTTTCTGTAAAGGTCTTGAAGAAGGAATAGATAAAACTGTGTGTACAACAGATAATATTTGACACTCCCGGTGCGTTTGTGTATGATAAGACTTACACATGTAGATTAATTTGGCAAAACTTGTTGATAAAATTTGCTATAAATGTATAAATAGTACCTACCTACTTATACAGGGTTATTGGTAAATTAGTGACAATACGTAAACTGCAGGTTCAGCCCATCATCACAAACACGTTCGTGAAGACGCCAGGTCTTAATTCTTAATTTTGATATTGGTGATGGGTACCTCCCTAAATTCAATAATCGTTCGTTAGAGAGGTTTTATTTGAAACTCAACTTAAAAACAGCTCTGCTCTGAATTAACAGAAGATATGAGAGTGAAAGATCGGTCTTAAGTAACTCGTTGGGTTCCAGACAAAAATGTTTTTTCATTTAGTATCAGAGGTGACTTATATTTTTTTTTAGAAACTTGGCGCCTTCACGAACGTGTTTGTGATGATGAGCAGGACCTGCCGTTCACATAATTGTCACTAATTTACCAATAACCCTGTAGTACCTAGTTATTGAGTGGAAATCTTGACTCGGAAACGTAGTGTCGGACGTCCTCCGACCAGGGGCCCTATTCTGCTAAATTAATTCGCCTGGCTATGACTATGGTATCATCATAGAATAACACATTTTGGCATTACACCTTCCTTAATTGACTACAACAATCAAAAGTCAAAAGTAACAAAGTTGAAACTATTCTATCAATCTCTCCGTGCAAATAGCACGGCGCGCACTATCTAGTGTTTATTTTCATGTAAGGGTTCTACGGGACGATTTTGTGACGATACCATTGTGATAGTAAAGCGATTGGTTAGCAGAATTGGGCCCCAGGTGGGAACTTTGGGACCAATTCTGCTAACCAATCGCTGACGACCTACGAAAGACTGCTGGCAGATGCTGGATGCGTCAAACTGAGAACAGGGCGCTATGGTGCTCATTAGCGGAGGCCTATGTCGTATGTGTAGTATAGGCTGATGATGATGATGTACACTATACAAGGCATCTGCGTATCTGGTTCTGAAATCCAAAATATTTTTTGTAAAAAAGATATTTCTGTTGTGAACGGAAACTTAACAAAAACTGACAAAATACATCATTTACGTGGAAACTTAAAACGGACTTTAAATGATGTATTTTGTCAGTTTTCGTTAAGTTTATTTTAGACGATAGTATGGACATGTGATCGCGTCGTCTAATTTTTAGGGTTCCGTAACCAAAGGGGACCCTATTACTAAGACTCCGTCTGTCTGTCACCAGGCTGTATCTTATGAACCGTAATAGTTAGACAGTTGAATTTTTCACAGATGATGTATTTCTGTTACCGCTTTAACAACAAATACTAAAACAGAATAAAATATATATTTAAGAAGACTCCCGTACAACAAAAGTGATTTTTATGCTCGATATTGATAACGACAACAGGTAGGCGCTTGAAATATTCACAGAACATTTAGCTATATATTCACTTTAAAAATAAATAATTAAATTAAAATCTCACTAATATTATAAACGTGAAAGTTTAGATAGATGGATGGATGTTTGTTCCTTTATCACACCAGAACGGCAAAACGGATCTGGATGAAATTTGGCACAGAGATAGATTATAATCTGGAATAGGACATACTTTTTATCCCGAAATTCCTACGGGAACGGGAACTACGCGGGTGAAACCGCGAGGCGCTGCTAGTAAAACATATATTTAAGGGGGGCTCCCATACAATAGACATGTTTTTTGCCGTTTTTATAGATAATAGTACAGAACCCTTATTGCGCGAGTTCTACTCGCACTTGGTCGGTTTTTCCATAAGTTTTGGTACAGCGTCTCTTTCGTGCGAACACGGAACTTACGGAAATCACATACAACTAAGAGACGTCACGATCACGTCTCGATGTATCCTTCAAATGGACTACACAAGCTCTACTTAGCTTGAGGGCATTATTTATTTATTTATATTATTTTCCAGTCCAAGCCCGGCGAAGTCACTCAAGCAGTAAAAGATGCCATCGACATCGGGTACCGCCACATCGACTGCGCGTACGTGTATGGGAACGAGAAGGAAGTCGGCGAGGCCATTGGAGCCAAGATCAAAGAGGGAGTGGTTAAACGGTGAGATGTGGTACAGTTGGGAAGGTTAAATACAGGGTGTTCGGCAGAACGTGTGCCATAGACGACTTCTGTGGCGCGGTGGGCGAAGGTCTGCCTGCGATGCAGGAGGTTCCGGGTTCGATTCTTGCCTGGGGACAAATGTTTGTACGATCTGTAGGCATTTATTCAGGGTGTTTTGGTCATATATAATATATATTATAATATTATAAACAGGAAAGATTTGTTTGTTTGAATTGAATAGGCTCCGAAACTACTGGACCGATTTAAAAATTCTTTCACCATTAGAATCCTACATTATCCCTGATGAACATAGGCGATAGAGTATACCCGTGCGAAGCCGGGGCGGACACCTAGTGAGTAATTAAAATATTTATCCATGTATTTTATATTATGTATATCAGTTATCTAGTACCCATAACACAAGCTCTGCTTAGCTTGGGGCTAGATAATGCTGTGTGAATTGTCCAGCATTATTTATTTATAACTAGCCCGCCCCGGCTTCGCACGGGAAAAATGAATATAGGTATATGTACAATATCAATTTTCCAATGTTTTTAATAATTATTCTGCTATTCGAAACGGACACAAATATAATAAATCAAAAACCATGAAAATCGGTCCAGCTGATCTCGAGTTATAAGTGTTCCAACAAACCCGACTTTATTTTATTTATTTTATTTTTTATTTTATTATTTATACATGTAGATTATTAATCATGTCTCCCGTTCCAGTGAGGATCTCTTCATCACCTCTAAGCTCTGGAACACGTTCCACAAGCCCGCGCTGGTTCGTGGAGCCCTGCAAGAGACGCTGAAAAATCTCGGGCTGCAATATGTGGACCTGTACCTTATACACTGGCCTCAGGCCTACAAGGTCAGTATCTATACTCCGGCCAAATTCGAGCTTGCGCTGCGTCTCGAGATGTCTCGCCGCGTCGCGTCTCAGTGTGACTTGACCCATACAAGTAAGCCGGAGGGAATCTCACTAATATTATAAATGTCAAAGTTTGGATGGATGGATAGATAGATGGATGGATGTTTGTTACTCAATCACATAAGAACGGCTGAACGGATCTGGATGAAATTTGGCACAGAGATAGATTATAATTTGGAATAGAACATAGGCTACTTTTTATCTCGGAATTACCACGGGAACGGGAACTACGCGGGTGAAACCGCGAGGCACTGCTAGTATTCTATACGCAATGACAGTTGTTTATTTATTTTTATTTATTTTATGGAAAACCACAGGTTTTTATATACACAGAGTCAACCCCCCCCCCAATCTCACGTGAGATTATTCAAAACGCATATTTTAATGTAAATAAGAACGTAGTCATGATCACAGTGACTAAATCGAACAATAAAATACTTAATGAAGATCAAAACAAGAGGATCTCGCGCCTTAGCGGAAAAATAATTACGTGATATATGCCGAGACCCCCCACCCCCCATGTGAGATTAGGTGAGATTTGGCTCGACCCCCCCCCCCCCCAAACGCCTCACGTAATTAATGGACGCCCCCCCCCCCCTTACTTACATTTGGTTCACCCTAATTTGCGCCTTATATCCACAGGAAGGCGGCTCACTATTCCCTGCAGACGCGGCCGGTAACATCCAGTTCTCGGACGCCGACTATGTCGACACGTGGAAGGCTTTAGAGCCGCTTCAAGCGGAGGGACTGATTCGCAGGTAAATGCCCACACATTTTATTTATAAATCAAATCAAATCAAAAATTCTTTATCTCACTAATCTCATCTCACTATCTCACTAATATTATAAACGTGAAAGTTTAGATGGATGGATAGATGGATGAATGTTTGTTCCTTTATCACGCCAGAACGGCAAAACGGATCTGGATGAAATTTGGCACAGAGATAGATTATAGTCTGGAATAGGACATAGGCTACTTTTTATCCCGAAATTCCTACGGGAACGGGAACTACACGGGTGAAACCGCAAGGCGCTGCTAGTATTTCCATAAATACAAAAATGTACACTTAGAAAAGGTCAAATTCTTAAAATAAAACACTGACACGGAAATAAAATGGTACTTTTGATTTCTGTCGCTTCGGTATGTAGACTAAAGTAAAGAAGCGACGAAGAAACCTTTAGCCTGTTAGAACAGTTGTTATTTTTCGAGTTGGAGCAAAACCCGTCTCAAGCTTTTTTATCTTCTAAATAATCTGATATTTTGTAGTAAGCCTTTTTGTACAGAAAGGTTTTGACAATTTGTTTGAATTTATTTATTGATAGATTTTGCAACTCACTAGGAGTTTTGTTGTAGAAGCGTATACATTGCCCTTTAAAAGATACATTAATCTTGTGAAGCCTGGTTGTGGGCACAGCGAGTTTATGTTTATTTCTAGTATTTATATTATGTATATCGCTATTTTTAGGAAAGCTTTTGATATTTTTAAGAGTGTATAACAAGTTTTCATAAATATATTGACAATATTAATTAATGTCCCAAAATTTTTTGTACTTCAATGCGATTTGAACCCACAACCCTCCCTCAGTGTGAGATGCGCTGCCAATTAGCAAAAACATTGAAAATAGACGAGCTCTGTGGCGTAGCGGGCGAAAGACCGCCTGCGACGCAGGATGTGTGGGTTCGATTCCCGGCCCGGGACAAATGTTTGTCTGAATCGTCTAGCTGGTTTGATGTAAACTTTTTTGTTTGTTTTCAGTCTGGGTTTATCCAACTTCAACGCAAAACAAGTGACCAGGATCTTGGAGGTGGCTAAGATTAAGCCTGTCGTCAACCAGGTAAGAAATTTAAAAAAATAGTTACCTTGACAAAGAATGTTCGAAATCGGTCCATAAATGACCGAGAAATAGACGAACATACATAAAAAAACATATGTACAAAGAACATATGTACATACGTACAGGTTGTGTATCTTGAACCGCACTCACGCTGAAGAAGTCCCTCGTTAAAGGGTGAAAATTTGGTGTTCTTCGAACACAAATAAGGTTCATAGTTAACCCGCTTACATCCGTAATGAATTTGTGGCGTACCTACGGGTCACTCAACATCATCATCAGCCTATATTAGTCCACAGCTGGCAGCTATATAAGTCCTCTAATGAGCGCCATAGCGCCCTGTCTTCAGCTTGCCGCATCCAGCATCTGCCAGCAGTCTTTCTTAGTTCGTCATCCCACCTCGCCGGAGGTAGTCCTACACTACATTTACCGAGTCGCGGTCTCCACCCAAGAACATGATTACCCCGGCGGTTGTCGGTTCTTCGCGGGATATGACCGGCATTCTGCTCCTTCAGCTTGCTTATTCTTTACGCTATGTCGATAGTTTTAGATAGGTGCTATGGCGCACATTAGGGCATAAGCCCAGCAGTGGACTAATATAGGCTGATCATGGTTATAACACAGCCTATCCCCAAGCTAAGCAGAGGTTGTGTTACGGTTATAACACAGCCTATCCCCAAGCTAAGCAGAGGTTGTGTTACGGTTATAACACAGCCTATCCCCAAGCTAAGCAGAGGTTGTGTTATGGTTATAACACAGCCTAGCCCCAAGCTCAGCAGAGGTTGTGTTACGGTTATAACACAGCCTAGCCCCAAGCTAAGCAGAGGTTGTGTTACGGTTATAACACAGCCTAGCCCCAAGCTAAGCAGAGGTTGTGTTACGGTTATAACACAGCCTATAGATGATGCTGTGTGGATTGTCCAGTATTATTTATTTAATGAAACATGTATCAGCAGGTAAGCATGCTGCCCCGCTGTAGTGAAGATAAAGAACGGAAATGACGGAAATCATTTCCGTTCTTTATCTTCACGATTAATTCAAAGAATCACTCTCTCCCAGGTCGAAAGCCATCCCTACCTAAACCAAAGACGCCTGATCTCCTTCTGCGAAGCCCGGGGCATAAAGGTCACTGCCTACTCTCCCCTGGGTTCCCCAGACAGGCCCTGGGCTAAGCCAGGCGACCCCCAGCTTATGGAGGACCCCAAGCTTAAAGCGGTCGCCGATAGACTGCAGAAAACTGTGGCTCAAGTACTCATCAGGTGAGAATAAAATATAATAAAATAACACATATTATAACACAGCCTAGCCCCAAGCTAAGCAGAGGTTGTGTTACGGTTATAACACAGCCTGGCCCCTAGGCACCAAGCTAAGCAGAGGTTGTGTTACGGTTATAACTATAACACAGCCTAATAAAAAAACTAGGCTCAGCCCATGGCTTCGCACGCGCTTTTCAAGAAGCGTTGTTGTGTGAGGATAAAATTAATGATATTAATTTAATAAACTATTTATTAATTTATTTCCAGATACCAAATCGACCGCGGAATCATCGTCATCCCCAAGTCCGTGACTAAATCTCGCATCGCGTCCAACTTCGACGTTTTCGACTTTAAGTTGTCGCAGGAAGACTTAGATTTGATTGACAGCTTCGACTGCAATGGACGTCTGGTGCCTATGACAGCGTAAGTAGTGGAAATCTGAAATAAGTTCCCAAAAATTTTCGATTTCGACGGGACTCGAACCCGTGCCCCACCCTCAGTACGGGTGTGCTCTAACCAACTAAGCCACGAAACCCTAGTCGGTTCAACCGAAAATCTTTGGGCCCTCTTACGGACTGTAGCGCCGGTCTAAGAGATACCCAAACTGCGGGTAAGCACAATAACAAAAAAAAACCTTAGTGGAAACCTGACCCTTAGGGCGAAGGCCTGCCTGCAACGTAGGAGGTTGCGGGTTCGATTCCCGCCTCGGGACAAATATTTGTACGATCTGCAAGTATTTGTTCCGGGTGTTCTTGTCGTCTTCTATGTATGATAAAAAATATAATTAATTATTATGTAATGTATTGTATGATGTATATCAGTTATCTAGTACCCATAACACAAGCTCTGCTTAGCTTGGGGCTAGATAATGCTGTGTAAATTGTCCAGAATTTAAAAAAAGTGTTCTTTTTTCAGATCACTCGGCCACAAGGATCATCCTTTTGAAAATGATGAATTTTAAAAGAATAATTACTGATCAGCTCACACTGAGACGCGACGGGTGCACTTTTTAAGATAGTGATTCAAAATATAACTTTTACTACGCAGATAGATACTAATTTTATGGACATAATGCGGTGACGCCGGCCGGCGACTCCACGCGGCGGCGGTGCCGCACTGTGTCGCGTCGCGTCTCGGTGTGAGCGGATCCTTAGTGAGTGTCAAACACATCTGTAATATATTTATAACAATCAACGATTTGTAAAACTGTATAATTTTGAGATGTTTAAAAAAACTGATACCTAATATATTTTTCTAACCATGTTATTTAAATATATTTAAGAAATTAATAAATCCCAAAAATTTACGATCTCGACGGGATTCGAACCCGCACCCACGCAAATATATTTAATCACACAAATCATCAAGAAGAATTTAATTTTTTAACTAGCTGTTACTCGCTACTTCGTTAGCTCTCTTTTTTAGGGTTCCGTACCCAAAGGGTATAAACGGGACCCTATTACTAAGACTTCGCTGTCCGTCTGTCACCAGGCTGTATCTCATGAACCGTGATAGTTGACAGTTGAAAATTTCACATATGATGTATTTCTGTTGCCGTTATAACAACAAATACTAAAAAACAGAATAAAATAAATATTTAAGGGGGCTCCCATACAACAAACGTGATTTTTTGCCTTTTTTATAGATAATGGTACGGAACCCTTCGTGCGCGAGTCCGACTCGCACTTGGCCGGTTTTATTATTTCCTTTTAAACCACCCCTGTACTTATAAGAACAAAACGAAACAAAAGTATTTAAATTGTATATCAGTTGCACAAAGTTGCTTGCTGCACTCATGGCCAATGTATGTACGGTGTTCCGTCATTTTGTTTATCCGAGTCAAAATTGCAAGCAAGCTTCCGAGCCTGCTGCGCTAGCTACCACACCACCGTCTTGTCGTCTACACGCACGTTCTTACCAGCGCAAACTGGTTTGTGCAGGCATGCTCGCAGGTGAGACGGAGCGTGTTGCTGGGCTATAAGACTACTTCTTTCTTCGATGGTAAAATTGGTGGTATACAAATACAATTACTTAGTTGAAAAGGTCACGATTATCAATCAATACTGCGGCCGCATCTGTCGGTCCCTTATACGCCTCAACAAGTCATCTACGCGTAAGCAACGAACACACACTAGGTAGGTACATCTTTATTAACCCTTAATTTGACGGATTTTTTTTAACTTAAATATGTAAAATCGATATAGATTTAGGTTTGTAGTTTTTAGGGCACCCTAAAAAAAATATACAAAAAAATCTACCCATTTCAGTTTCCTGAAAAGCCTACGTCTATTATACTGGACATCATCAAGTTCACAAGAAACAAATACACTCTAACCATGTGCAGTATATCTCCCATTGTCGAAGATAATGAATAAAGGAAACAGCGAGTTCATTTAAAAATATTCAATATATTTTAGACAATTAGTCTCATAGTTACATTTTCTTAGGGTCAAAACACTAATAGGAACTCTAAAAACTTAAAAGTATCAAAACTCACTCATATTTTGAACATAATAATTAAGGATTTATAAAATCTTCATAATAATCAACATTTTTTATCAACATTATTATTTTGATCAACATTAAACAATAATCAGCCTTAAATTCTTAAAAATATTAAATGGAATCGCTATAGTATCTATCATTATTTTCTTTTTGGTTGTCTTCCTACCTAATTACTTTTTGTGGAAGTTGTAAAAGCAATTTCTTTTGCTCACTAAGCACAACCTCTGGTTGCATTTGGAACATTGCATGTTCGTTTTATTGTTCTTGCAGAACTTGCAGCGTCCGTATGACGTATATTCAGGCCAGTTGTTGGATCCATCAAAACGCACAGAGTTTGGGGGCATTGGTGCACTTGGCTTTTGGATCAGCGCTTTTTTGTCTACAGGGCTCGGTGGTACCGTCACAATTGATCTTCCTTTTTGTCTCAATTCGACTGCCAATCTCTGTCTAAACTTTTTCAGGGAAATGTTTTTCAGGCACTTCATGTCGCATTTTCTCCTGTAGAGCAGCCAAGCATTATGAACTGCTATATCTAACATTTAGCCAAAAATGTTCATGTACCAACAACCAACCAACCAAATTTTGACAGATGTTCTTTATAGAGCTATTAACATGTCACACAGGTCAACATCTCCCATATGTTGATTGTAGTGTCGAACTAACTGCGGACACGTGACACCTATTTTCTTCTTTTGTTCTTTGCTCCATCTCTTGATTTGTTCAATTGGGTAAGCATCTGCGTAAGAACAGGCTAAAGTCACAACTTTATTGTCGTTAAAATTACAAATTTATTCCTCTTCATTCTCATGTTTAGAACAGCTATCGACATCCGAAGGAGCATTTTCAGGTGGCACCAATGCTAATAACCGATGTCCTCTAGACTTGAAGCTCTGAAAAACAAGAAGTGGTAAGGTATAAAACATTTTATCTGCAGATCTCTAAATATATAATAGGTAAAACAATAAAATTAATTTTCTAATAATACGGTAACGGGAAGAATACAAGACATAAGTTTTTATGCTAAGTTTTCTATCAATTTGACAATGGGAAGAATACTGGACATAGTATTTAGCGGTTACTTTACTAGTAATTCGATGACGGGAAATATACTGGACATACAAGTTGTCGGCGTTGTAAAAACTAAATAAAACTCAATAAAACAAACAAAATTTTATGAATAGCTCCGGGTGTATGTTATCTTTAGCATTCAGTAAAAGTACAAAGAAATAAGCCGTGAAACAATTAATGAAATACAACTTACCGAGAGCCCGCGCAGCGCGTCCTTCCTCCCCGCCATCTCTCCGGCGACTGCTCACGTCCCGTCGTTGTGTAGGCCTTGATGATTTTTGACAACGTCGGTAGATAGTTAAGGATGCTTTTATAGCACTTAGGTTTGAGATATATGGTCTATTTTTTTATGTAGATTTTTTTTCATTCAACGGGACGTATACTACACAATGTCGAATTAAGGGTTAACAAAGAAAATTACAATTAAATAATAGAATTAAATTAAAACTAGTATTTACAATTGAGCTAGCTGCAGACTGTTGCAAACAATCTACAGGTAGCTCAACTGATCCATATCAGGTAGGTCCATTACTTGTACCATCCTTCATGCATGCTATAGGTCAATGATGACGAAAGCGACGAAGCACCCGTAAAAGAACTATAATATCGTAACGATTACTCTACCTACCTACCTTGTTATTTATCTGCCTTTAAAGCTGTAAAAGACTGCTTAACCATTTTTTTTATCTTGGGCTAACTGGTGAAACCCCGAAGGAGATCTCTTTTTTCATTGGTGACGGATGACAAATAGATTTCATGGTTGACAAAGAGATCAAAATCATACGGGTAAATAGATATTATTCATTCACCATAATCCAAGGAATTTATAAACTAAAGTTTACAAATTCCTTGGCTTACTCTTTCTTGCTTGTCTGCAAGCGAAGAGAATACAATAACATAATAATAAAGCAATAACAACGTAAGATTTGTCTGTGCAGTGTGCAAACGCCTACTCGGGATATTAATTTTCCTTGCTGCAAGCTAACTTGCAGGATAATGTTAAATTTCTGGTTTTGCTGAAGAGACAGGAAAATGTCTTCGGTGTGCAGAATTTGCCTCGCCGGCAATACGAGTCTGCAATCCCTGAACAGCAACCTTCATATAAGTTTTTATGAAAAACTGACTAGTGCCAAGGTATAACGTGATAATTTTCCGATTTCGCTGTTTTATGAGCTTCCTTATAATTTAGGGCCCTGAGCGAATGATCGTTGATTGATTTGGGCTTAATAAAAGTAAAAAAGCAAAAGCAGATAACATCATACTTAGGTATAATAAGTGAACGATTATTATCAGTTCCTGTACATACTTAACTTACTTATTTAAATGAAGAAGGTACAAGCGTTGGTCCTAAAAACCTAACCTACGCCTAGGTACATAGTCCAGCAATATTTATTTATTTTGAGACATGAAGGCTTCATGTACCTAACTCTCATGTTTGTCAATGACTTGTTTCAGTTCAACTCTGAAGATGCAAGACCCAGAGTTCTGTGCTGTTTTTGCTACGAGAAGCTGCTGAGATGCCACACCTTTTCTCAAATGGCTGTGAGATCTGAAAAGATCTTCAATCATCTTTATGAAAGTGGTCTTGAGGTAAGTACCTTACTAGCCACATGCCTTGCTGCACAAGTAGCTGGCTAAGGCTGTTTATAGATATTTTTGAGAGGAATAATTACGTAATTTTTGTCATTTGAATTTATTTATTTTCTATAAATATCGTGCACAAGTCCTATTACGTAATAAAATTTAAGGCTAATGTCACAGTAATATATTGCTACTACTCACTTATAGGTAACACAAGATATCTCTATACTGAATGTTTACACTGCACCTTTCCAGTGAAAATCATATGAAATTCTGTTCCGTACTTTCTGAGTTCATCACTCTTAGGGCTTAGATACACAGGCAGCAGTCAAGATCGACTACTGCAGGCTGGCAACTGCAGAGTGAACTACAGTCTTCTATTTAAAGACATATTCTATTGACTATTCACTCCGCAGTCATAAACTTGAAGCAGTTGATACTGACTGTATCATGCTACCCGCATATTTAGGCCCTTAGACTGACGGATGCGGAAAGGGATTTTGTTTCATTGTATGTATGTAGTGATTTTGAATGATTTTTTATTAAATATGCATTAAAAAATATGTTTATTTCAGGTAACTCATAAATATATTACTGAGGTTAAACTTAACATGGAACAACACTTGTCTGTGGCCACTGAAGTAGGTTCTGAAGTAACCATCAAAGTTGAACCACTACCTACTGATATTGATATCAAAGTAGAGGTGACCACAGAACCAGATACATTGCTGGAGGTTGATTCTTATCCAAAAGATATTTGTGGTCAAGAGAACGATGTGGAACAACTTCTTTCTAATTCTCGAATCGACCAATCCAAACCAGATGACTCATCTTTCAACATAAAAGATGAACTACTATCTAGTATTGATATCAAAGAAGAGGTGACCCCAGAACTGGATAAATTGGTCGAGATTGAGCTTTTCCCTGAACATAGTAAAAGAAGTCAATCAACATCTGAAGATGATTATTGTGATCAAGAAGATGATGCAAAAGAACTTCTTCGTATAAGTCATGTTGAACAAACCAAACAAGATCACACAAAAATGCAATTCAGTTGCAAATATTGCAACAACATATTTGACAAAAAAAGCAATCTAATATCACACATAAGAAATTCGCATTCCCAAGTTAAAGGAAAGCAATTTTCCTCTACTAAGAAGCATACTGAAACAACTGGTATGATTGCAGACAAAACAAATGACTATCAAAAAAATATATTGGCCTGCCATGAATGTGATAAAACTTTTGATGATAAATCCAGTTTTATTCGTCACATAGGAACTCACACAGGAGAAAAGCCATTTACCTGCATTTTTTGTCAAAAACAATATAATCGAAAAGATAGATTACTATCACATCTGAGAACACATATAGGTGAGAAACTGTTTAGCTGTCATGTCTGTGATAAACAATTCAATGTCCAAAGTAATTTAGTAGCACATTTGAGAATTCATATGGAGGTGAAGCCTTTTGCCTGTCAAGTGTGTGATAAACAATTTACTTACAAAAGTAATTTAGTTTCACATATGAGAACACACACAGGTGAGAAGCCATTTGCCTGTGATGTATGTGATAAACAATTTAATCAACTCAGTAATTTAGCTTCACATAAGAGAACACACACAGGTGAGAAGCCATTTGCTTGCAATGTATGTGATAAGCAATTTAATAGAAAAAGTAATTTAGTTTCGCATATCAGAACACACACAGGAGAGAAGACATTTGCATGTAATGTATGTGATAAACAATTTACTTACAAAAGTAATTTAGTTTCACATATGAGAACACACACAGGTGAGAAGCCATTTGCCTGCGATGTATGTGATAAACATTTTGATCGAAAAGATCGTTTTGTCACACATATGAGAACTCACGCAACTCAAAAGCACCCCAAGCCGGAGTCCCCGCAGGGGAAAGAGACTGCTACCCTCCATTCGAAGATAAACGATAAGTAAAATTAAAACCTAACATTCACATCCAGGGGAGCCTCGTTCTAAAGTCCAGTATCTGATATTTGTAGCTGAAAACATGAACTGATATTGATATGGATCAGTTGAGCTACCTGAAGATCGTGTGCAACAGCCTGCTGTTAACTCAATTGTAAAATCAAATTGTTTCTATTTTCCTTAAAATCTTTATTTAGGAACAAAATTACAATATTTGATTGTTATTTTGTTCCTTAATAAAGATTTTAGTATCATACATAGAGTAGGTACATATATATATAACACAATATTGCTGGAAAAAAATAATAGAATATGATTATTAATATGTTCACCATAAATAAAATATTGTAGTTTAACGAATTCAAATTAAGCTGATTAACGCCTAAGTTGTCAGAGGGACGCAAAAGGGCGCTAGGAGTCCAATACTGCGCAGTTTCGCATTCGTGGCTATGTTCACAGAATTCATAGAGATTTGACTGATAGGTGGGTACTTACGTAACAATTTTGTTTTTTTTTTACGTTAATTTGTTTGAGTTTCATTCTTTCTATTAGTTTGTGTTATTGTAACATTGTTTTATTTATCTTTTTTAATTAATTTCTACTAATAAATAAAATTAAACGTCTGTTAGTACAATCAAAACAACGGCTTTAACTATACTTAATGCTTATGAAATTACACCTTACACGGTACGATACCGTTAATAAAACGCCATAGTTATTTTAAATGTTTGTCTGTCTGTTCGTTTGTTTGAGCTAATCTCAGAATCGGAAGAACCGATTTTGACGAGACATTCACTGGCAGATTGCTGATAGTTTTTTTGGCAGGTAATATGGGCCGTGTTTTTGTTCAGAATAAGAATTTGCCATCTTTATGAATTTAAGCGAATTTAAGCAAGTCAGTCCTAAAAATTAGGAGAAATAGTGCAGTCATATTATGGGTTTCACCTCGGAATGCGAGATATTAGCTGTAAACTCGTGTACACCTTCATTTTGGGTGTGCGTTACCCCAGCAGAAAACTATCTTCTAGAATGAAATGAGTTCCACAAATAATAAGTGTGTTCAACGCTGTAAATTTTGGTGTTCCAAAAGTTGTCTCAAAAGTCATGAAATCTCGTGTCTGTGCCGTAATTTATTCAATGTATTTCAAATTCAATGTTATATGTATTTCAAGGTCACAAAAATCCGTTAGGTATAGGTATACGAGTTTACATTTATCATTTCCTTCGTTAATTCCGAGGTTGACCGCTATTTTTTTAGGTGATTGTAAGTTGAAAATCATTTTTTTAAATAAAGGTCCTCTCGCTTTGAGCGGAGCTGCACTACAACGGAACTGCGCGACACGGCGCGGCCAGTTATTCTTTGCATGAAATCCTGCAAAGAATAACTGGCCAATGAGAAATCGCACTACGCGTCAGCGGAACTGCGCGGCTTTGTTGGTGATTTGTTCTAATTTGACGGGCAGTGCCAATGTAAAAAGAGATCCCCTGCGGTCAGTGCCGCGCGGCCGTGCAGTTTCATTGACGCGTAGTGCGCTTTCACCCGAAAGCTTTTGCCCTCCGACCAGGGATGACGATTTGCGAAAGACTACTGGCAGATGCTGGATGCGGCAAGCTGAAGACAAGACGATATAGCGCTCATTAGGGGAGGCCTATGTCCAGCCCAGCTGTAGACTGATATAGGCTGATGATGTAAAAGTTTGGATACCTAAATGTTTTGATGTTGGTTTCCTCTTCACGACAAAACTTATGAACGGATCGGGTTGTAATTTTACATTGATGTAGATAGAGCTGGAATCAAACATAGACAATTTTTTATCCCATATATCAGTTCCCATGGGAGTAGTAGGATGTATTTCTATGGAAAAATTTAAACGTTTAAATTTTTCCATAGAAATACAGCCTGAAAAGCCGCGGGCAGAAACTAATTTTTTTAGGGTTTGCGCAGTCCAGTTTGCAAAAAAAGGTGTTCCGTTTTATTGTTATTCTGAGTCATAACTGCCAGCCACGCTTCCAAGCCTGCGCGAGCTACTGTCTTGTCGTCTACAAGCACGTTCTTCTTAGTTTTTTTTATATATGACTGGGGCCGCACAGCCAGCGGGTTAAATTGTTTAAGGTCTGTCCCATCTAGGCCGTAAAAAGTCATGGTCAAGAACTGTATCGTATCGGTTACTCTACCTCATTGATCTAGGAAGGGAATCTCTTTTTTCATTGCTCTACCTACATACCTTCTTTTTGAAAGGTTTTCATCATCCCATTATCCTGTAAAAGGTTAATGATTGGAAAATTTTAAATTTTCTATGGGTTGGGGGAAACGGTCTTCGGGGTCTGTAGTTAAAATGGGTGTACCGCAGGGTTCTATCCTCGGTCCTTTCCTATTTTTAGTTAATATTAACGACCTGCCTCATCTGGTAAAGAATAATCACGAGATTGTACTGTTTGCTGATGACACTTCATTAATTTTTAAAATGAAACGACAAAACACAAATTTTGACGATGTGAATAATGCAATCTCAAAAGTAGTCCATTGGTTTAGTGTTAATAATCTGTTGCTTAACGAAACCAAAACAAAACGTATTAGATTTATTCTACCTAATGTTAAACAAGTTAAGGCTGATGTAAACGTAAAAGGAGAAACGTTAGAAATTGTAGAAAGTACCGTTTTCTTAGGAATCACCTTAGATAATAAACTTCAATGGGGCCCACACATAGATAAGCTATCGAAAAGACTTAGTTCTGCAGCGTATGCAGTCAAAAAAATCCGTCATCTCACAGACGTGGATACATCTAGACTTGTTTATTTCAGCTACTTTCACAGTATTATGTCTTATGGTATACTGCTGTGGGGGAACGCTGCAGTATTAACACCGTATTTGTGCTGCAGAAGAGGGCTGTTCGTGCAATCTATAATATGGGTCCCAGAGAATCCCTGCGTGATAAATTCAAAGAAATAAACATTATGACAGTCCCCTGTCAATATATTTATGAAAACTTATTGTACACTCATAAAAATATTAAAAGCTTCCCTAAAAATAGAGATATACATAATATAAATACTAGAAATAAACATAAACTCGCTGTGCCCACAACCAGGCTTCACAAGATTAATGTATCTTTTAAAGGGCAATGTATACGCTTCTACAACAAAACTCCTAGTGAGTTGCAAAATCTATCAATAAATAAATTCAAACAAATTGTCAAAACCTTTCTGTGCAAAAAGGCTTACTACAAAATATCAGATTATTTAGAAGATAAAAAAAGCTTGGGACGGGTTTTGCTCCAACTCGAAAAATAACAACTAACAGGCTAAAGGTTTCTTAGTCGCTTCTTTACTTTAGTCGACATACCGAAGCGACAGAAATCAAAAGTACCACTTTATTTCCGTGTCAGTGTTTTATTTTAAGAATTTGACCTTTTCTAAGTGTACATTGTGTATTTATGGAAATAAAGAATTTTTGATTTGATTTGGTTAACTGCTTAAGGGGATCTATTTTTTCATTGGTTAACTGGTGAAGCCAGTTGACAAATCGTTTTCAAAGTTCGACAAATAGATCAAAATCATCCTATACGGGTAAATAGTTATAATTCATTCTATATCTTTTGTTTGTGTAGTGTAGTGATGCAAAGGCTTGCACAGGTTATTTGTTTTTCTTACTGCAGGCTGGCTTGCAGGATATTGCTATGTTTTGCTGAAGTGAAGATAGGAAAATGTCTTCGGTGTGTAGAATCTGCCTCGCTGGCAATACGAGTCTGCAGTCCCTGAAAAACAACCTTCTTAGATGTTTTTATGAAAAACTGACCAATGCCAAGGTAAATAACGTGATAATTTTCCGATTTCGCGTGTGACATTATAATTTGGGCCGTGAGCGAATGATGTTCGCTTGATTTGTGTTTTGCAACAAGTGAAAAAAAAACAAAAGCATAAAAAATCCACTGATTGAATGGATTTAAATGCATTTGAACTAAATAAATATACTATTACTCACAATAATACTTACAAAATAAAGTGTTCATAATACAATACATAAATAGATATTTTTATGAAACATAAATTACGACCAGAACACCTTGTAACTCATGTGTGTCAATAACTTGTTTCAGTTCAACTCCGAAGATGCAAAGCCCAGAGCTCTATGCTGTTATTGTTACCAGAAGCTGCTGAGATGCCACACCTTTTCTCAAATGGCTGTCAGATCTGAAAAAATCTTCCATCATCTCTATGACAGTGGTCTTGAGGTACCTGACTTGCCACATGCGCGGCTGCACAATTAGCTGGGCTATTTAATAGATCTTATTGTGAGGAATAATTACGTAGAGTTTGTCTTGGGCCGAATATGGAGCTGAAAAGTAGGACGAAATAAGATTTTCTGTAATAAAATATATTATGGACCAAATTGATAGATATATTATTTATTAACAGAAAGATTACATATTTTTGGTTCATAGTATCTTAAATCCTAAGATAGGTTTAACTAGACACTAGGGTTCTCTAAAAATAGCAATAAAAATATTTTGTAAACACGGTAAGCTAGACAGTTACGCACACAAACACAGCGGCGTAACCGTCTTGTAGTATGTCGCGGCATGCAGGCATGCAGCACACAAGCGCGCCTATGCGAGCAATATGGCATACAATGTGGGACGAAAGCAGATTTTCTACTTCCTAGGGACGAATATGGCATAAATCAATTTATTTGGTGGACGTTGGTCTGCCTGCGACGTATGAGGGTGAACTACAGGCATCTATTTACTGACATACACGGAACCGGAACCGCAAAGCATTAGCAGAGTTCACTGTGCAGTTGTCATCTTGAAGCATTTGATGCTGACTGCTTCATGCTACCAGTATATCTAGGCCCTTAGATATACAGATGTGGGGAGGGATTTTGATTTTGAAGTGATTTTGAAACAAATCATAGTAAATATGCATTTAAAATCTGTTTATTTCAGGTAAATCAGGAATATATTACTGAGGTTAAACTAAACATGAAACAACACTTGTCTGTGGCCACTAATGTTGGTTCTCAAGTAAACATCAAAGATGAACCACTAACTACTGAAATTGATATCAAAGTAGAGGTGACCACAGAACCAGATACATTGCTGGAGGTTGAGTCTTATCCAAAAGATTGTATAAAAAATCAATTAACTTTTAAAGAAAGTATTAGTGGTCGAGATAACGACGTGGAACAAATTCTTTCAAACACTCGAATTGACCAATCCAAACCAGAGAACTCATCTTTCAACATAAAAGATGAACCACTATCTAGTATTGAAATCAAAGAAGAGGTGACCCCAGAACTGGATAAATTGGTGGAGATTGAGCTCTTCCCTGAACATAGTAAAAGAAGTCAATCAACATTTGAAAAAGATTATTGTGATCAAGAAGATGATGCAAAAGAACTTCTTCGTATAAGTCATGTTGAACAAACCAAACAAGATCACACAAAAATGCAATTCAGTTGCAAATATTGCAACAACATGTTTAACAAAAAAAGCAATCTAATATCACACATAAGAAATTCGCATTCTCAAGTTAAAGGAAAGCAATATTGCTCTACTAAGAAGCATACTGAGACAACTAGTATGATTGCAGACAAAACAAGTCGCAATAAAAAAAAGAAATTGGCCTGCCATGAATGTGATAAGACTTTTGATAATAAATCGAGTTTGATTCGTCACATAAGAACTCACACAGGAGAAAAGCCATTTGCGTGCATTGTTTGTGATAAACAATATAATCGAAAAGATCATTTAGTTTTTCATATGAGTACTCACACAGGCGAGAAGCCATTTACTTGCAATGTATGTGATAAACAATTTTATAAAAAAAGTAGTTTAGTTTTACATATGAGAACTCACACAGATGAGAAGCCATTTGCTTGCAATGTATGTGATAAACAATTTAATCGAAAAGATCGATTACTTGCACATATGAGAACACACACAGGTGAAAAGCCATTTGGCTGTCGTGTCTGTGATAAACAATTTAATGTCAAAAGTAATTTAGTTGCACACGTGAGAATTCATATGGAGGTGAAGCCATTTGCCTGTCAAGTGTGTGATAAAAAATTTACCCACAAATGTAATTTAGTTTCGCATATGAGAACACACACAGGTGAGAAGCTATTTACCTGTTTTGTATGTGATAAACAATTCAATCGAAATGATCGTTTTGTTACACACATAAGAACTCACGCACCCCAAAAGCTACCCAAGCCGGAGTCCCCGCGGTGGAAAGATACTGCTACCCTCCATCCGAAGATATAAACAATTAGTTAAATTAAAACCTCACATTCACATCCGGGAGCCTTAGTTCTTAAGTTTAGAATCTAGAGCTGATATTTGCAGCCAAAAACCGACTATTATACAATTTGGTGTCTGGCATCAGCATTGACATACAGCGGGGCAATGCAGCCAGCGTCTTCGGGACGCTTCCGACTGATATTGATATGGATCAGTTGAGCTACCTGTAGATTGTTTGCAACAGTCTGAAGTTAGCTCAATTGTAAATACTAAATCTAATTTGTTTCTATAATTTGATTGTAATTTTGTGTGTTAATAAAGATTTTTACCTGTAAACATTATTGTACCTATGTTAAAATATCGCACAAGATTATAGATACGACAAATATTGAACGTATTTGTCGTATCTTTAATCTTGTGCGATATAAAATATCCTAGTTTAAGTAATTTAAAGCGAGCATAGAAACACAGCGTGCGAAGCCGCGGGCAGAAACTAGTTGTTTATATAGTTTTACGCAGTCCAGTTTGCACAATCTTACATGTACGTGCGTGTGGTGGCCATTGTACATCGGTACCTATGGTGCGCGGTGTTCCGTCATTTTGTATATCTGGGTCATAATAACTCATAACTACAAGCTACGCTTCCGAGCCTACGCGACCTATACGATATATAGTCTTGTCTACAGGCATGTTCTTATCAGCGAGTAAGGTCGCCGCAGACCAACTAGGTACCGTCTACCGGGACGCACGGGGCACTACTATCAATAGGTACTGCGGCCGCATCTGGCGGTCCCGTATACGCCGCAACAAGTCATCTACGCAAATGCCGACAACACAAACACACTAGGTACCTAGATACATAAAACATCCTTTAGGATTGCTAAAGGTCAATCATGATGATGAATGTGGCATCGTTGTTGGGTGGTCGAGAACTGTAATTAACTGTATATTAATCTACCTACCTTCTTTTTGACAGGTAGGTAATTAACAAAGAATGCAAACTAAAAATTTCTACCTCAATCTACAGCTCAATGGCCAATCTGGTGAATCCAGTCGGATGACAGATAGATTTCATGAAATGACAAATAGATCAAAATCATCCTATACGGGTAAAATAAATTTATTAAAATCATCGATCAAAAATGTCCGGCTTTGCCGGCCCCCCTTAGATTCACAATGCGCACGCCACAACCTTCAGTAGCAAAAGAGAACATTTTGACATGTTAGGGAAGCTTTTCAACTAGTGTCATTTTAGCGTTCAGACAAAAAGCATGGGTACAAAAAATGCAAGAATCACTCGTCCAAAGTGCTGAAAAAGGATGGAATTTCTTATTTTCAGTAAGTTTATATATATTTTTTACCCGTATATTGAGATGTGAGTCATATACTTGTGAAATCAGCATAAAATATTGTTGTTTGGTTTGCCTATGTTAAAATATTAATTTTGTTCTAAATTGATAAATGGAGAGGCTATTTCTTCTAAATTTTTTTTTCATTTATAGTATGTATTAATATATTTTTCATAAAAATAAGTTTAATATTACTAGTTGATGATTTTTAAAATAATTAGTTGGCCCGCCCTAAAATTTCATTTGCGTAGACTCTCTAATAAAAGAAAGACTAGGTTCTTACCTACCTACCAGAAGTATGAATTTATAAAACGTTTATTTTTTTCCCGTAAAAAAAACTCGTGCAAAGCCGCAGACAGGAACCAGTTCTTTTTAATCTAGAGTGCCTGCCTGAAATTGTATTGTAAGTTTAAATTATTGTATGTCTGAAATGACCCTTTTGTATAAATACCTACTGTTGAGACACCAATTTATAGTTTCATCAATAAATGATTCGTTATCTTTACCTGAATTCTGTTAATTAATCCTTATAGAAAATAAACTGAGTAGGTAGGTATATAATTCTCAGGTAGGTACCTACCTACTTACAAAATAAAATAAAATGAATTCGACTCCACCAATCTCTTGTTCCGTATGGAAAAAACTTGTCAGGCTCTGCGCAAACTGTCTGCGTCAAAACAAAACGAACCCAATTTTGAGTGACATTTTTGTAAGGCTCTAGGTATCTACGGGGGAGGCCGCGAACTCCTTATTTTTGATCGAAGATTAAAATAAATAAATTTCGCAAGCATTTCTGCCCCGCGCGTAATGCCGGGTACAGACCAAGCGAGCGAGAGCGAGCGAATGCAAACGATTGGGATTTGAAAATCGGTACGTTCGTTCCATGTTGCTTTAATGTAGCGACAGCCGCCGGAGCACGAAATAGGCATGAGACGAGTTAAAGTGACTGACTAGATGCAGAAAGTGACGTGATAGAGAGGGATGAAATAGCGAAAGTGACGACTGATGAACGCAACCTTTTGCTAGGGGGATGATTTCTTCTGTCCCCGCTCTTTTACCACTTTTCTGTAAGTGTCCTGTGTTTCAAAGTCGTTTTAAAGTCATGGACTGGAGGCAAGGTTACAAAAATAATATGAGCGGTAAATTTTACAACACATCAATAATGTTTGTTGTTAAAATAGAGCTAAACAAAAAAATCATATAAAAATAAATAACATAAATAGTAAAAGAACCAGAATGTTTTACGAGCTTCAAGTAAAGTAAAGTAAAGTAAAGTATTGTTTATTGCATGAAATACATGTGGGTACAGGTGTTGTCATATATATGTGAGTCAATGTATTCCTACCTTTACGGTGTGCAATGTCTGTGTACAGATAATAAAAAAACTAAATAAAATTATACAATGAAGAAAATAAAACTGAAATTGAAAGTAATGTTAGATAAAAGCAAATTAAACAAAACAAAAATAACGATGGTCATGAAGCAGAAAAATCTTTGTCAGTTAAAAATTCATTTATAGCATAATAACATTTACTCAAAAGAATTATTTTTAACTTTCTCTGAAACTCCATATTCGGCATTATTCTTAGAGATTGTGGTAATTTATTATATATGGAGGGTGCCATAGCAAAGATACTCTTGTTCATCATTTCGGTTTTTCTATTTATATGACAGACTTTATTGTTGTCACGCCTATTGCGGACAACGAAATCTGAAGGTCGGCCGAAAAGATTTCGATTATTCCTAACAAACATAGCTGTCTCTAAAATATACAGTGATGGTAGAGTCAAAATTTTATACTTAAGGAAAAACGGTTTACATGAGTCGGTTACTTTAAGATGGAACATGGTTCTAATGCAGCGCTTCTGATACTTGAATACTTTTAAAACATCTGTCGAATTCCCCCAGAACAATATTGCATATCTAATATTAGAGGCAATTATACCATGATACGCAATTAGTAGCGTATCTATATCCACTATTGGTGCTAATTTGTATAAGACATATGCCGAGCTGTTGATTTTTTTACAAAGAGCTTCTATGTGTGATTTCCAATTTAGTTTCTTATCAATATTTACCCCCAGAAATTTTGTATTATCCACCTCTTCGATTTCATTATTGTTGTAATTAATGTTAATTGTTTTTGCAGCTGCATTGTCGCGTTGTCTAAAATGTATGATCTTTGTCTTGTTTATGTTAATTTTAAGATTATTATTATTTAACCAGTCTATAATTGATGTCAAAGCTATATTTATGTCATTTTTATAAGTGTCAGTGTTCTTACAAGCTACAGTAACCGTGCTATCATCAGCGAATAGTGATATTGGGTGGGTGGTGGCTTTAGGTAGGTCATTAATATAAATAATAAAAAGTAGAGGTCCTAGCACACTCCCTTGGGGGACACCGTATTTTACAATTCGTTCTCGTGAGAAGTAGCTTTCTTCAGTTTTGGTTTTATAATTAATATTGGTAATCTTAGTAAACTGTTTTCTATTCTCTAGGTACGACTTGATCAATTGTAGAGTATTTCCTCGTACACCGTATACTTCAAGTTTGCTCAGTAAAATGTCGTGTCTAACATAGTCAAAAGCTTGTGTCATGTCACAGAAGATTGAACATACGGGGGTTCTGTTATCAACATTTCTTGTGACAAGTTGTAGAAAATCATAAATTGCCATATTAATTGTTTTTTTTTTTCTGAATCCTTTCTGTTCATTACATAGAACTTGATTGGATTCTAAGTAGTTATAGAGCGATTCATATATATGCTTTTCAAATATCTTAGAAATAACTGGTATTAGAGATATGGGTCTATAGTTACTCATACATTCTTTGTTTTGTTTTTTATGTACGGGCTTAATAATCGCAATTTTTAATGAGTCTGGAAATGCACCTGCACTAATGCTTAAATTTATGATATGGCTAATTGGTTTACATATAGTTCCAGCTACTGATTTGAGAATTTTCGTGGATATATCGTCATATCCAACACTGCTAGTATTATTAAGGGACAGTATTATTTTAAGAGCATCAGTGGGTATGCAAGGCTGTAGATACATTGAGTCTCTTTGGCTCGATAATCTTGAAGTTACATTGATGCCTGAAGATTGGATTGGCACTATTTTGTCTATAAAGAAGTTATTGAATGCATTTGCTATGTCAGTTGGTTTATGTAATATTGTAGAGTTATTTAAACATATTTTTCGTATAATATCTGAGGGAGTATTTCGTTTTGCATTGTTTATTATTCGCCATGAAGTCTTTGATTGGTTTTTAGATGTCTTTATCTTATGGTTATTCTGTGCTTTTTGTGTAAGTTTTACAATTTTATTTAGGATTTTGGTGTATTTTTTATAGTTATCTCTACTTTGTTCCGATGGTTTTTTTCTGTGTTCCCATAGAAGTTTTCTCTTTTTTTTACAGCATAACTTAATGCCGCGAGATATCCAGCGCACTGGCTTTGTTGTTTTAATAGTAATGATTTTAAAAGGAAAACATAAGTCATAGAGCAGTTTAAAAATGTCAAAAAATATATTATAAGCTAGGTTGGGGTCATTTTCACTGTATACTTCAGAGAAGGATATGCCTGCAAGAACACTCGAAAACTTATTTACATTTTCAATCGAGTAATCTCGCTTTTTTACCCGCCAATATTTAAGTAGTGCAAAGTTTTTAATAGGTAATCTTATCAGTTGAGCCGTGTGGTCAGACAATGCGAATTCTATAACTTCAGTTGTACACGGTTTTTTAGAGTTGTGGGCAAAATTATCAATACAAGTTTGACTCTTCAGCCGTGTTGGTTGTTTCAGAGCAAGTTTGAGATTAAAATTTAAAAGTAAACACTGAAAGTCAAGAGATATGTTAGTTTTCTTTAAGATGTCAATATTGAAGTCTCCTGCTACAATAATATTATCATATGATTTTTTTGAAATTTCATGTAAAGCCTGTCGAAATTTTGACATAAAAATGTCGAGATTAGAAGCTTTAGGTACTCTATAAACACAGAGGATAGCAATATTATGTTGGTTTAGTTCCACAGCACAACATTCAAACATTCCTTTTATAGATAGTGCCGTTATTTTCTTGAGATCAACCCATTTGTGCTCGTTGCGAATCAGAATGCAAGCTCCTCCTCTTTTCCAAGATTTAAACGAATATGGATTTTAATTTCTGAAATTGGCTAAGCTCTATAAGGTGATCAAGAACTGCATCGGTAATGAAATTGACAAATAGACCAGTAAAAGCATGTTATACCTACGGGTAAACAGACTTAATCAATTCGAAGTTCGAAGAATTAAAGGTTTTGTTTTGGCAACAATATATAATAGTTATTGTAGTATACTATTAGTCTATGAGTTATTGTTTACTCCTTGGTGAAAACAGGAAAATGTCTTCCATCTGTAGAGTTTGCCTTGTTGGTAATACACGACTGCATTCCGTGAAAAACAACATGCTTCATAATTTATACGAAAAACTGACTAATAACAAGGTAAACAATGTGAATATGTTTTTGCAATTGTTCCGATATCAAAAACGAAAACATAATTCTGAAATCCGATTAAGTAAATAAAATCTGTCTCGTCTCGGTTCATAAATGCAGTAGAACCTGTTAGGTATATTAGTAAAGGTCACTTTATGGTCCAATAAATAATTTGTCTTATCTAAATTAATATTTCAATTGTAAAAGCATCATTACCTTCTTCTATCGCGTGAAGAAAGTACACGGTGGCTAGTAATTATGTCACTTTGATGTCTGTTAGTTTTGTTCTAAATAAAACAAAATAAGCCTTTATTTCTGGATTACAAATTCTGGTTTTTCCTATATTCTTAATTCTATTTTTCTTTTGCTCCAGTTTGTCCTTCGACATAGGCCTCCTCCAAGGTCTTCCACTGTTTCCTGTCCTTTGCAGTGTGGGTCCATTCCGGGCTTGTAGTTTTGTTCTACAATGTATTAAATGACTTATTCCAGTTGAACTCAGAAGATGCAAGGCCGAGAGCCCTATGCTGTTTTTGCTATCAGAAGCTGCTGAGATGCCACACCTTTTGTCAAATGGCTGTCAGATCAGAAAAGATCTTCAATCATGTTTATGACCTGGGTTTCGAGGTACTGACAAATATTTTTATTTACTACCTAGCCACATGTTGGGCTGCGTAGGTACCTGTAATAGATCTTTTTATGAAGAATGGTTACATAGTATGTAGGAATATTGTTCTCATGATCATCATCATCATCAGCCTCTATTAGTCCACTGCTGGACATAGGCCTCCCCTAATGCACGCCATATCCCCCTGTCTTCACATTGTTCTTATACCTTTAATTAATACAACACTAAAGTCAATGCAGCTGAAGATCCCAACTGTTAAAGTATGAATATTATAGGAAGGTCACAATGAAACGACTCGTGTGGTAGCCATGATTGCTGTATTAAAGTTTCCTCTCTACCTACATTTATCTAAACAATAATCTGAATCCACCCACCCAAACGTGTCCAATTTTTTCAGTATTTAAGACGATTCAAACAATTTTTATGAATCTGTGAGAAAATCATATGTTTTGATATGTTAATATATATTTTGTAGTATTTGAGTTCTCGCTTTACAGAGACAGAGGGAGGGTCTCATCTCATAGTAAATATTAAAAAAAAAAATAGTATTGAGATATTATGTTTATTTCAGATAACTCAAGATTATGTTACTGAGGTCAACCTAAACATGAAACAACACTTGTCTGTGGCCACTATGCCATTTATTAGCATTGATGTCAACGCTACTAATGTAGGTTCTCAAGTAAACATAAAAGATGAACCACTACCAACTGATATTGATATGAAAGAAGAGGTGACAACAGAACCAGATAAATTGCTGGCAGTTGAGTCACTTCCAGAAAATTGTATAAAAAAGGAATTAACTTTTAAAGAAGATATTGGTGATTGTGAGAATGATGTGCAACAGCTTCTTTCTACAACTCATATTAATCAATTCAAACCAGATGACCTATCTTTTAACATCAAAGATGAACCACTATCTAGTATAGATATCAAAGAAGAGATAATTACTGATTTGAATAAAATGGTGGAGCTTGGTACTTCCCCTGAACATAGTTCAAAAAGTCTGTTAAGGTTTGAAGTAGATTATAGTGATCAAGAGAAAGATGTGAAAGAAGTCCTTCATAAAATTAATGTTGAACAAACCAAGCCAGATGAAACAAAAATGCCATTTAGTTGCAACAACTGCAATAAAATATTTCTCTCAAAAAGCAAACTCATTTCACACATCAGAGGTTCAGATCCTCAACTTACAGGAAAGCAAAATTCCTCTACAATGAAGCATACTGAAACAACTAGTATGATTGAAGACAAAACAATTCACAATAAAAAAAAGAAATTGGCCTGCCGTGTGTGTGATAAAATGTTTGATAGGATAACTAGTTTAATGTGTCATATAAGAATTCACACAGGAGAAAAGCCATTCGCCTGCAATGTATGTGAGAAACAGTTTAATCGAAAAGATTATTTAGTTTCACATATGAGAACACACACAGGTGAGAAACCATTTGCGTGTCATGTCTGTGAAAAAAGTTTTAGTGATAAAAGTACTTTAAAACATCATATGAGAATTCACACAGGTGAGAAGCCATTTTCCTGCAATGTATGTGATAAACAATATAAACGAAAAGCTATGTTAGTTTCACATAAGAGAATACACACAGGTGATAAGCCGTTTGCCTGTAATGTATGTGACAAACAATTTATTCGAAAAGATTGTTTACTTTTGCATATGAGAAAGCACAGGTGAAATGCCATTTACCTGTCATATATGTGATAGACGATTTAATCATAAAGGTTATTTAGTTTCACATATTATGAGAACTCACACAGGGGAGAAGCCAATCACGTATGTGATAAAGAATTTAGTCGTAAATGTACAGTTTCTCATATGAGAACAAACACACCCCAAGCCGGGTACTCCTCGCGGGGGAAACAAGACTGTTATCGTCCAACTGAAGTTACCTAATTAGTGCAACTAAAACCTCACATTCCCATAGCAACATAGATCCTCGCACTCAGTTCTCAAGAGAATATAGAAAGTGTTATTTGCAGCTGCGGATCTAGCGCTGTGGCCCGCGCTAGATCCCCTATTCCTCGATCTCTTTCTGCTTACGCTCTACTCGCTCTACATCCAGACTTAGGCCCGTATTATGAAAGCATGCTCAGTCATCGAGCTCTGCTTGAGTGATGCTTATGTCTAGTTTTGAGTGAATACTAATTTTCAAACAATGCTTGGGAGCTCATGTCAAAATCTACACTCACTCAAGTAGCTGTAAAGAGCGGATTTCCTCCGTCCACGCCTTCAGTACAGTTCAGCTCAGCTTCAGCTCAGTTCAGTTCAGCTTTCATAATACGGGCCTAAGGCCCGTATTATGAAAGCTTCCCCAAGCATTACTTAAGCAGTCATTACGTGATCTCTACTCAAGCGTTAATTACTCAAGTAATGCTTGGTAACCGTTCAATAATATGTCTAAGCAGTTACTCGAAGGCGTGGACGGAGGAAATCCGAGCTACTTGAGTGAGTGTAGATTTTGACATGAGCTCCCAAGCATTGTTTGAAAATTAGTATTCACTCAAAACTAGACATAAGAAGCTCGATGACTGAGCATGCTTTCATAATACGGGCCTTAGACGTGCTCGCAGGAGAATGGATGACGTTCCGACATACATGTTTGGAATTCGCTGAAGGAATCTGATTTTTAAATTGTTTTTTTTATTTTTTGACATAACCATATGCAACATGCCGCGCATTATCTTATCCTTTATATAATAGTAGATTATACACTAAGGGGATAAAGCACTGTTTTATGTCACGGGAGCGAATTGAATCCCGAACGTAACGAAGGACTCATAATTTAACTCCTGAGCGTAGCGAGGGAGTTATAAGTTAATTCCTGAGCGAAGCGAGGGAATTAAGACTGAGTCCTGAGTGCAGTGAGGGGTTCAACCGCCCAAGACTAAAACAGTCTTATCCCCGAGGTGTATACTCTACTTTTCACACCTTATGCGAGACAAAAAAACAGGCTCAGTAGATAAATAATGTTTTCCTTTGACTTCTCTGGCAGCAGATTGTTGACAATGCCTATGGCATCTAATTTGATAAACTCAGGAGTCAAAACACTTTCATCACTCGACATTTTCAATATTATTTTTGAAATTAAATCTTCTATAGGCACCTACAAGAACTCGATTTGTTCGTCACGCGTGAACAAATGAAGGCGCGCGACGTTCCAAATTCGAAAGCACAAGCCGTGGTCCTAGATTCGAAATTCGAATTTCGAACACCGCGCTCCTCCGGACCGGGGTTCACACGGAGGCAAACTTCATTTATTTTGTCAAATCAAGTAGGCCATGGCCTAGGACAAATTGTGTTTAGCAAAATTAAACTTTATGCATATAGTAATAAGAATTATGAAAAGTGAAATCATATTATTAACCAGCGGGTTATAATGAAATTCAGTACAACATTATAACCCGGCTAATACCAAGGGATTTAATGTCTTGCTTTCGGTAGGGTTTACATGACCTATAATTCGGCATTGTCGAGCATGTGGTTTGAAAATAACATTATGTACACTCTGTTATCTGTCTAGTCCTAAGTTATTTATGTTTTTTTTTTTTATATTTAGCTGAGTTTTATTTTTTGACATAACCACATAATTTATAGGTGATTTTTTACTTTATTTATTAGTGATTTGATTGTGTATAACGTTTAGGAATAATTAATGTAACATGATGTACTTGACTAGAATTATAATTTGTGTAGGTATTGTGTGGTCGTTCAAATTAATAATAAATTAAATCATAAACTCGACTATAATTATAGTCAAGTATAATTACAGATCGGAGGCAAATATAAATAGATTACGACAAGTATATTTACCACAGTTGACGACCTCTGTGGTGCGGTGGGCGAAGGCCCGCTTGCGACGCAGGAGGTTGCGGGTTCGATTCCCGCCTCGGGACAATGTTTGTACGATCTGCAGACATTTGTTCAGGGTGTTCTGTGTAAAATAATATCTATCTATGTATTGTATTATATTATGTATATCAGTTATCTAGTACCCATAACACAAGCTCTGCTTACCTTGGGGCTAGATAATGCTGTGTGAATTGTCCAGCATTATTTTAATATTAAAATAAATAAAATATTGTAGTTTGCGTTTTTTTTTCACTTTTCTCTATTATCAATAATTTCCTCAGCTTACGCGCTTTTAAGGATTTTTTCCAAGATGCAAGATTGTTTATTGTGTTCATGTTGTACATAAGTAGGTTTTAAAATAAATGTGTACCTACAGTTTCAACATGAGCCCGGTTGGGGCACAACAATGGATAGGTAGGTAATGTTTTATCTACTATATTATGGTAAAACTTACTAAAGTTTAACTGGCAGTCATTTAGTTGAAAGTCTATTTGTCGACGAATCTCTCGAGTTAATCAAAGATTCAAACACCTTACCAAATACCGATGGGACCGCTATTGGTCTATGCATCTCAATTCCCAAACCTGGTTTACTTTTAGGTACTGGCGTAACTTTGGAGACCTTTCAACATGAGGGGTATCGACACAGCTCCAGAGAAAGATTGGAGAGGTGAGTGGATGTTCTAGAAAAGACCGAGATTTCACAATGAATGTCGGCACCCGTCTGGACCTGCATAGGATCTCGGTTTGATTCTCTTTAGGGAACGTCTCAAGTCTTTCAAAGAGATTTCGTCTACAACGATATAATTAAAATTCTGATCGATGTCAGGCCCCCTAGCACGGGGATTGTTGTCTAGGGTAGAATAGACAATAATGACATTGCATCGTCATACATTGCGTACATTATAGATGTTGAACGAATGCATTTCACATAATTTACGCATTCGATGACGAAGTGACGTAATTTTTCTCTATTCTACCCTAGACAACAATCCCCGTGCTAGGGGGGCAGTTGCTCTTGTCTGCGCTAGACAAGAGCAACATTTTGTAAAATGGTTCTGTTTCATGCAGTTTGTTCAAGTTTATCCTCCAGGGCTCCTGAACCTGTGGACTTACCACACCTATTATTACCTACAAGATTGGTTTAGGTGATTGTGACTCAAAAGTAAAAAAAGTCAAAAGTCGATATCTTTATTTCTTTAGGCTTACAAATTATGCACTTAGACAAGTCAAATTTTATACATAACAGCTTAATAAATAGTAATTATTATCAAATAAGAAACAATATGTTATATTTTGTTCGTGTGTTGTGTGCTTTTTACTGTGTTGAGACCTGAAATCTAGAATGGTTATTATTTCTTGTTGGAAACTGACTGATATTTTTGATTTGAATCTGCTGCTTGACTTTGTCAATAAGACTTGTCGGCTTGAACTGTACTTTTTAGGGTACCGTACCCAAAGGGTAAAAACGGGACCCTATTACTAAGACTTCGCTGTCCGTCTGCCCGTCTGTCACCAGGCTGTATCTCATGAACGGTGATAGTCAGACAGTTGAAATTTTGAGATGAGATGAAAACCGGCTAAGTGCGAGTAGGACTCGCGCACGAAGTGTTCCGTACCATTATCCACAAAACGGCAAAAAATCACTTTTGTTGTATGGGAGCCCCCTTAATTATTTATTTTAATCTGTTTTTTAGTATTTGTTGTTATAGCGGCAACAGAAATACATCATCTGTGAAAATTTCAACTGTCTAACTACCACGGTTCATGAGATAAAGCCTGGTGACAGACGAACAGCGAAGTCTTAGTCCCGTTTTTACCCTTTGGATACGGAACCCTAAAAACAGTAGGTACATCTAGAAAGTTAAAGCTATGTTAGGTAAAAGATCTCTGTAATTTTGAATAAAATACAAAATACCTTAATTAAGTACTTATTTTAAGTCCTACTTAGATTAAGAAATATTGCCATACCCTATGTGACAGGGTGCAGGAATACATACAAAACTCTGTATTATTTTGTTACGCAATAAAAATACTGAATACAAAACCATAGAGTATACAACACTTGGAAAGAGTTATGTTTGGCAGACAATATGGAGCACACATTTATTAAAATGTTTCCTTTTTACGTAGTTGTTCGTTTCTGCGTTTTCTATTGTTTCTTTGAATGTCCAGTACCTTTTGTGCAGATGTTTCTTATTTTTCTTTCTATTTATAAGATATTATTAGGTACTTCTTCAGTAGAAAACAAACGCCATCTTTGCCTGAGTCTCTTCCATGTGATAAGAAGCATACTAAATTGTAATGTGACCTGGTTATATGTATACACCTTGATTGTGTTGGAAGACCACCACCTTCACAAGGGACATCTCAAGGGTTAAACCACGGTTAATCCGCTCATTTTGATTTATAGAATTCGTTAAATTACGAATAGCCGAGCTTATGTTTTCGGCGGCAAATATAACAAAGACTTTATAACTGAGGCTCACGATTGTGAATTTGAGATAATTTAGTTTACTTATTATCTTCGTTTGGAGGGTAGCAGTCTCATTCTCCCGCGCGGACTACCCGGCTTGGGGTGATTATGGGATGCGTGCGTGATATGTGCAACAAATATTTTTTCTATTCAATTGTTTATCACATACATTGCAGGCAAATGGCTTCACACCTGTGTGCGTTCTCATATGTGAAACTAAATGACTTTGTCAATTAAATTGTTTATCACATACCTCACAGGCAAATAGCTACTCGCCTGTGTGCGTTCTCATATGTGAAACTAAATTAACTTTTTGATAATATTGTTTATCACATACTTGACAGGCAAATAGTTTCTCGCCTGTGTGCGTTCTCATATGTGAAACTAAATTAACTTTTTGATAAAATTGTTTATCACATACTTGACAGGCAAATAGTTTCTCACCTGTGTGAATTCTCATATGTCGAACTAAAGTACCTTTTGTTTTAAACTGTCTATCACATACTTGACAGGCAAATAGTTTCTCACCTGTGTGAATTCTCATATGTCCAACTAAATTGCCTTTTAGATTAAACTGTCTATCACATACTTGACAGGCAAATAGCTTCTCGCCTGTGTGTATTCTTATATGTCTAACTAAATCACTTTTTTGATAAAATTGTTTATCACATACTTGACATGCAAATGGCTTCTCGCCTGTGTGTGTTCTCATATGAGTAACTAAACTACTTTTTTGTTTAAATTGTTTATCGCATTCACGGCAGGCCAATTTGAGATTTGTTTCATCTGCTAACTTAATAATTGTTTCAGTAGGCTTCTTACTAAAGGCATATTTATTTCCTTTAACTTGGGAATGCGAATTTAATACGTATGAAATTAGTTTGCTATTTATAAATAGCGTTTTAGAATGATCTTGTTTAGTTTGCTCAATCGGAATTTTATGAAGAACTTCTTCCACATCTTTCTCTTCATCACTATTATCATGTTCAGATGTTAATTGACATTTTGTACTATATTCAGGGATCAGTTTATCCAGTTCTGTGGTCACCTCTTCTTTGATATCAATTTCAGTGAGTAGTGGTTCATCCTTTATGGTTATTTGAGAATCTACATTAGTAGCGTTGACATCAATGCTAGTAAATGGCATAGTGGCCACAGACAAGTGTTGTTTCATGTTTAGGTTGACCTTGTTAATATAATCTTGAGTTATCTGAAATAAACATTTTTTTATATTCAATTTCAATTTCATTTATTTGCTTACATGTACGTACAATTCATTCTTAGTCTATGTGAATGGCTAGGTGTAGGTGGTCAGTACATGCACCCTGTAAGGGCACTGCAAAAATTAAGGCACTTTATACAATAATAGTTAATTGAATATGAAAGAAATGTCAAACTAATATTAATAAAAATTTAAAATTGGAAGTAAAATTAATTTTGCATGCATACACATATTTGATAATTTAAAACTTATACTAGTAGTCAGAATGTCAGTTATTTATGATGTCCTTAATTTAATTCTCATGTCAGTTTGTCCATATTAAATTGGTTCACGGAATAGTAACACTTATCTAGTAAAAATTGTTTTAGCTTTTTACAAAAAAGTGTATGTTTGTCCTCGTTTTTTATGCATTCAGGTATTTTGTTATATATTCTAGATAGTCTGTGGTATGGACTTAGTCTTGCTAGTTCAAGTTTGGATGGCGGTAATACTATTTTATTTTTGTTCCGTCTGTTATACTCATTGTTTATGTCGTGATTGGTTTTAAAGAGATTTTTGTGTTTCCTGACAAATAGTACGGCTTGCATGATATAGATAGATGGCAAAGTCAAAATTTTGTTTTTGATGAAGTGTGGCCTACAGCTATCACGTGGTTTAGTGTTAGTGAGGATTCTTACACATTTCTTTTGCATAATAAATAATTGTTTGAATTCTACACTGTCGCCCCACAGAATTATGGCATAATTGAGCCAACTATAAGCGTAAGCATAATACGCAGATAAGGCAGTCTCGTAGTTCGTATTGGCTTTTAAAATACTTAGGGCGTATACAAATTGCGAAAGTTTAGTTTTTATTTTTTGTACATGGGCCTTCCAATTTAAATTTGTGTCTAGTGTTATTCCTAATAAGTTAAAATCATTTGTTTCGTCAATTGAGAGGTGTTTTGATAATAAGCTAAGGTCAAGGGGGGTTCTTTTATATGTCCGGAATTGGGTTAATTTGGTTTTGAGTAAATTAATTTCTAAATTATGGTCCTGAAGCCATGAGAGGCATTCCTTAAATACTGTATTTATGTGTACATAGTCGATTGTTGAGTTACTAATAAACAGGAGAGATACGTCGTCGGCAAATAAGATACTCATTGTATTTATTGATTTTGGAAGGTCATTAATATATAATAAAAAAAGGGTACATCCAAGAACAGAGCCTTGGGGAATTGAATTATTAATTGTTTTTATGTCAGATACTACATTTTCTTGTTTATTTATATCATGATTTATTATTTCTACAAATTGTTGTCTGTCATTTAAATAAGTTTGGAACCATCTGTAAGCAGCACCTCTAATTCCATAGTTATATAACTTATGTAGTAGGATTTCATGATTTACTTTGTCATATGCTTTTGACATGTCTAGAAATATTCCTAAAGCATATTTCTTATTATCTATTACACGATATATTTCTTGTAAGTAGTTAAATACTGCTAGGGTGGTTGAACGGTTTTTCCGGAAACCATATTGACAATTGTCAAGAATGTCGTACTTTTCAAAGAAGCTACAGATTCGGTTAGCCATAGCCTTCTCAAATATTTTAGATATAGTTGACAAAAGAGCTATTGGCCTATAGTTCGCGGGATTATCATGTTTCCCACCTTTTTTAAAGATAGGTTTAATTTTTGCTAACTTCAAACTATTCGGAAATGTACCTTCGTCAAACGATTGATTAATCAGGGTGGTCAATGGATTGCAAATTTCATTACTGCATTTCTTAATTAATGTAGGAGGGATCTCATCCGCACCGAAGCTGTTCTTATTTCCTAAATTCTTAATTATGCCTATAACTTCCCGAGCGCAAACAGGTTTTAGATAGATCGAATTAGTAGCGGGCGACTGCACGGGTCGGCCGCACGCCTGCCCAGTGCACCCTGGACTAGGTGCACCTACCGATGCAAAGTACTCGTTAAAGTGATTTGCTACTAATTGCGGTGAATCATAGGTTTGGTTGTTTACCGATAGGACAATATTTTTGTGTTGCGTTAGGCTTTGCGAGTTCGTAATACTTTTGACAGTATGCCACATAGTCTTTATTTTATTTGTAGATTTGCGCATGTTATTTATGAAAGTCAATTTTTTTGAGTTTTTTATGCATTTTTTTAGTAGTTTTTCATAGGTTTTATAGTGCTGTCTGAGAATAGTGTTTTTCGTTTGTAAGGTGATCATTTTTAGTGTTCTTTTGTGGTGACATGATATTTTCAACCCTTTAGTTAGGTAAGTATTTTTTGAGTTGTTATTCAGTTTGAGACGTTTTATTGGAAAGTGCATGTCTAGGTAAGTTTTTAGTGTTTTACTGAAGAGGTCATAATTTTCATTCACATTTTCGTTCTGAATTAATATGTTGTTCCAATCAATATTCTTAAGATCTAATTTAAATTGATTTACACTTTTTTCGTCAAATATTCGCTTTTGTAGATAATATGTAGGTCTGGTATTTACATTGGATTTTAAAAAATTGTGTTTATAGTTAAGACAGTAGTGGTCAGAGATGCCGTTGTTTTCGACTTTTATGGAACCGTTTTTGATGTTAGTAAATAGTAAGTCTATGCATGTCGAAGTATTTTGAGTAACACGGGTTGGGTATTTTACAATTTGTTGTAGGTTATATTCGTACATTTTGTCTGTCAGTATTCTAGCTTCTTTACATTTTGATAACCAGTCTATGTTAAAATCACCTGTTATTATAATATTTTTATTTACATGTTTTTGATTGATTAGCGTTAAAATTTCATTTAAGGTCTTAAAAAATGTTTCAATATTTCTGTTAGGTCTGTAAATTGTAATAACTATAGTATTAATTGGTTTTAGATCTATTGCGCAACATTCGATAATAGATTCTGCTGATAATTTTGAGAAGTCTGGTAGTTCCTTGTAGGCGAGGCCTCTTCTTGTGAGGATGGCCACGCCTCCTCCGCGATGCTCCTTTCTGTTGAATGAGGCAGCAAATTCAAAATCTTCTACTGTGATGAGATTTCTTTGGTTCTCTTGGATCCATGTTTCCGTTAGGCATAATAGTTGGTACGATGAATTTTCTAGTAGGCTTTCGAGGACGCTAATTTTGTTTTTTATGCTTTGTACATTTTGGATAAGTATGCTAAAATCGAAATGTACCTCCGACTTTTTTCTGAGGTGCTTCGGTAGGATTTCGGCTATTTAGCGTAGATGCTGTATGGAAGTCCTTAGGCTGGGCACTTGTTGTCGGCTTAGAGTGTGGTTTGTTTCCCTGTGAAAGTGTTCCTCTTATTTTGTTATCAGGCCGTTCCATTTGAGATGTCGAAGTATAGGTTCTGTTACCGTGCCGGGTTCTTCTATCATGTAGGGCCTCTTGATCCAGGAGTTTAGACACGTATAGTCCAGTGGATTTGAATTGTATAACGTTGGTAAGTATGTAGTTAGTCATTCTTTTGCTTATTAGTTCTACCAATATAGGCCTTCTGTTGCCTCTTTTTCCCAATCTAGATATAGTTTCAATGTAACCCGTGAGGTCTATGTTCATGATGGTCATAAAAGCGTGAATTACCTTTCTTTCGAGGTCATTTTCGTGTTCATTGTAGTGTTCTTGAATTCCGTAGATTATAATTGTTTTGTGTTCTTCTGTGTTCGTTTGCGTGATTTTGCGGTGATTTTCGTTTACTATTTGTTCTATTTCTAGCTTTAGGTCTTTCCGTTCACTTTCTAATTTTTCAATTTTTTTCTGGAGTGTTTTAATATCGTCTCTTATAATTATTTGTTCTTCCTGTATTTGGTCTGTATTTTGTGTCAGTTCCTCTCTAAGTTTATGAATTGCCAAGTTGACTTCTTTCTGGACTGTCGATTTGATTTCGGATATTATTTCCCGTTTGTGTGTTTCTAATGTTGCATCTAGAAGCTGCTTGAATCTATCGATGCCTATAGTTTCTTTGCCTGATTGGCGTGTACTTGTGTCTTTATTTTGTGGTGTACTTAGGCCTAATGTATTTCCGAGTATGCTTTTGTCGTTCTGTTCATAGTCATCTACTGACATAATCGTTTCATTTATTTGGGTCTCGTTTTGCTTCCTCGTTGGTGTATCATCATTTCGAATGCGCCTGGTAACATTTTCGCATCCAGGGCAGCGCCAAGAGCTAAACAATGCGCTTTTATTTTCTATATAGGTTGCTGTTGTGATGTTTAGGCATTGGTAATGGTAAGTTATCTTGCATGACGAACAAGGCAGCAATTCTGCTCGCCCTATTTGTCTGTTACATGCAACACAGTTCATTTTTATAGATGTGTAGTTACTTGCGTTTGTAGGATAAAAACATGAAGCGATGTCCGTCGGCGGCAGTTTAGGCCTAGCGGGATCAGCTGGCGCGGTGAGTCACCGCGGCACTGCGAGCGGTGTTCCTCCGTAACGACTTTTCTGTGAATGTTTAGGCTCGTATCTTTTCTCACAATGTTTATTTCCTTGATTTTATTTCACTGTTCGATATCGTTTTAAATGGTCTATAATTTGATGCTAGGTATTTGTCCGGTTTCGAGAAAAAAATGCTAAGTTTCAAATTAAAATCGGTAGCGAGCGTAATTGCGATGCGTCCACAGTGCGAGCGAGACGCGAACTCTTCACTGTGTTAAGGCACATACACGAACTTGACCAAAGGAACTGAAGCGTTCAAACTCTTGGGTTATAGGTATTTGATTGAAAACAATTCATTTAAACGGTAGAAAAACTTCTTTTAATCTCTTCAGATATACAGTACATTGCAAGAACACTCAGTTACAACCATCGAGAAAGTGTTGCCATACAGTATCATAATTTAAATTTTCATATTTCTAATTCTCCCACTAAAATTTAACTCTTTCTATAAACTAACAAACAAAAAATTTATCAACATCATATAAAATCTGATCTCTCAGATATGCATAGGTTTGAGTGGGTAATGCTTTAGTTAAAATATCTGCTAATTGACTATTGCTTGGAACATAATTAATTTTAACTAAACCCTTTCAACCTTTTCTCTTATAAAGTTATATTTAACATCTATATGTTTTGTTCGCTTATGATAAACAGGATTATTAATTAATCTGATTGCACTCTGATTATCTACATTTAATGTGATACAATCATAACTAAAGATGGTGCTTTTCACTGGTATGGCAACTAAATTTTCCACCCAAGACCACATCTAATTATGGCAAAACAGCCGATTGTAGACACAAAATAGAAGAAATAATAAGTAAATACTGAGTTGAGGGCTCCCCCCTCGTCTCTCTAAAAGCGAGAAACTCAAACACATTTTCAGATGATTGTTGAATTGGTTCCATCTACCTTCAGTTTACCATATGACACACGCTCTGCGGAACAACCTGTATAAGGAGCCATATAAAAGACTCTTTGCACATGAACATGGTTTGACAGTTAGGGAAACATACTTTAGTATTGTCTAGTCTTTTCCGCACAGCGACATTGGACAGTATACTAAATAAGTTATTTTTCAGCAACACAGCATTTTTCAAAATATACAACGAATGAGAACAATGTACTTAGTACTTACTATGAAATTATGCCTCTTAAAAAGATCTATTAAACTGCTCAGTGACCCATGCAGCCCAGCATGTGGCTAGGTAGACAATAATAAATGTATAAAATTATTTGTTGGTACCTCAAGACCCATGTCATAAACATGATTAAAGATCTTTTCAGATCTGACAGCCATTTGAGAGAAGGTGTGGCATCTCAGCAGCTTCTGGTAACAAAAACAGCATAGAGCTCTCGGCCTTGCATCTTCAAAGTTCAACTGAAACAAGTCATTCAAGATATTGTAAAACAAAACGAACAGACATCGAAGTGACATTTACTAGCCACCTTATAAGTAATACTTCATACAAGAGAAGAAGGAACTTGTAAGAAATAATATTAATTTAGACGACCTTTTATTTAAACTGGACCTAAGTAACGTTACCTACTAGTTACTGGTTCTACTGCATGTATGAACTGAGACAGTTTTAAGAATTTTATTTTCGTTTGTGTTATCGGAATAATTGCAAACACATATCCACATTGTTTACCTTGGTATTAGTCAGTTTTTCGTATAAACTATGAAGCATGTTGTTTTTCACTGAATGCAGTCGTGAATTGCCGACGAGGCAAACTCTACAGACAGAAGACATTTTCCTGTTTATATTTCACCAAAACCACTACCATTTATTTTTCAATCAATGTTTGAATGCAGCAGGCAAGCCTGAAAGCAAACATCAAAAACAATTCATCATCAGTGGTCTTCAACATTCGATCGACTCTACATGGCTCTACGTCGTCAAATGCAGGCAGGAAACGAACTAGAGTTTTTTTTTCCGGTTTCTACGTCGAGAAAAGCTTTACTCGAGTCATGTGTTGTTGCTCGGAGAGCCATGCAGGCTTCTCAAGAGCTGTTCGTTAGCCTGTTGGCTGTTCTGGTCATCTTGGGAGATAGCTTCGGGGGGTTCAAGGAGCTCCCGGGGAAGGGGTCGCCACGGAGTTCTTGCATCCGGCGGTCTCGTGTGTAGAGGAGCGAGTCCGTTGAGGTGTACGTGGCGGGAGTTGTCCGCACGATCGTACATTCGGCGCGCCAACTTTACCACAAACTCCTTTACTGTGTTAAGCTGCAGGTCACGTGCGATGACGTTGTTTCGCACGTAACGCCCGGCGCCTGTACAGACTCTGAGAGCAATGTTTTGCTGAGCTTGAATTCTCTTCTGGTTTGTTGCAGAGCACAGAGAGTACCTACCATGCTGGTGCTGCATATGTGAGCCTCGAGCGAATGTAGGTCTTGTAGACCCCAATTTTTGTTCTCAGCGGCAGTTTGGAAAAAAAAAAAAAACAATTAAAAAAATATAGGCGTAGATCTTAGAGTATACCTAGAGATGGCATACCTACGAAAAAAACGTGTATACCTAAACTTACCTAGAAACTAAAATGGCTCCTTTCCGTAGTGCTGCCCTTTTGTACCTCGATATTTTTATCGAAACAAGTATTTTTGTGACGATATTTTAGCAGTTTCGTAGTGATTTTATTGTTTTCACCACGATTATGAAACAGAATTCTATAATCATATAGTCATAGAATACTTTAATTAGAGATACAAAGTATGTGAATGCACGTACCCAACTATGGCTCGACCGCGCTCATGAGACGCAACCACTGAGAAGTTAAGAAAATGAGCTATTATAACAATGGTAATTTTTTCATGTATTTTCCGAGTCAAGACTCTTGCGTTTAGACACGTGCCAGACCTCCTTAGAATTAAAGATCAAAGTTCACCAAACCAGTTTATTGAACAGTCTGCAGTTAGCTCATTTGTTTCAATTGTAGGTAAATACTAGTTCTAATTTGTTTATACTATTTGATTCAAATTTTCTTTGTCAATAAACGTTGTGTTCATTTAAGAAAAAAAGGTACCTACTGAAATGAAACAACAAGCTACTTAATTGCAAAATATATTGTTTGTATGCAACAGTGATTTGTGAGATAGTATATTTATATTTGTATAACAATATGGGTATCTTTTTGTGATTTATATTATTATTATAATATAAATCACAAAAAGATAGACACCACATTTTATAAGCAATTCAACAAGTCTCATTCATTTATTATATTATATCACAAATTTAACACAGACTCCTACATTTTTAATTAAACAAGCAATGTAATCCGTCTTATTCATTTACAGTATAAATCAAAAATTTAACACAGACGCCACCTGTATTTTCGATTGTAGAAGCAATGCAACAGTCTCATTCATTTACACATTTGCAATATACCTACCTAATTCAAAAATTCAACTAATACTACACCTAAATTTTCAATTTTACAAGTACCTAATGTAATCAGTCTCATTCATTTACAGTATAAATCTCAAATTTACATTATTTCTATTAAAGTACTGGGTCGCGCTGGCACTAGTGGCTGAAACAAACATGAAGAATAAATTTATAATGCAACATTATTTGTCAGCCTACAATTATAGACTCTAGAAAGGTACTGAGTAGTTCAACTTTGAAAAAAAATCTAAAATCTTAAAGAAATTCTAAAAAAAAAGGTGACCGTGCCACATCGTTTACGAAATAACTTTATTTTGCATGGAAATAATTTGCTAAGGGAGGATTTATGGAAATGTACATTTTAGAGGGGATTTGAAGTATTTAATATTACTTTGGGTCAGATTTATTTACTTAAAACTTAATATTCATTAATATCAAAATTTAAGCCCTTTGGAAAAATAAAGGTAGTCAAGTTTGTTAATGCATATATGCATTACTTTGCAATAGAAGTTTGTGGGAGTAAGGTCAAGTAAAATACTTACTAAAAAGATTCGTGACGGTACGGCATCCTCTCGCAGTCTTGTTATTTAAAGTTTGATTGAAGCAAGTTTCTTCAAAATGAAGAGAACGAACGAAAATATCTTTCGTACCAAACTTCAAATTTTCTACTCCAATTGAGTCCAGCCACTTTTTCTTTTACCGTAATTTTCGGGTAACCTAGAACGTAAAAAACCAGTTGAAAATTAATACACTACAATTTACACTTGAAAACATCGATACCTATGAAAAATGCCTTGAAGGACAACACTATCGCCAAACAAACAGTTTCATGTTTTCTTTAATTACACTTAAAACTTACAAAAATAAGCTACATTCGGTATGAATTTTATGTAAACTATTCCTATGAAAGCCAACACATAAGGTATTTATTGTATTATTTGGTAATTTAGCAAAATAAGAATACGTACCGGTGTAATGTTATGTTTGGACGATTTTCACTTGTTTTTAAGCCGCAACCTACCAAACTGCTGTTTGGCATCTTCCTATTAGCTTTCTTTCGCTTACTATATAAGTATTCACATGAAAAAGTCCCGAACTCAAATAATTTTAGCATTTTTACTGTAAATGCAACTCTCGTTGACAGTTTACATACCTGAAAGTTAAATGGCGAACCGGCCTCAATCATGCTTTGCTATGACGTCACGTTTCAATGTTGCCAAAAATAGGTTTCGCACATTATATTGATGTCTCTTTTTACATTGGTTATTGTAGGTAAGATAAAACGAGATAGCTATAAGTTTATGAGTACAATATCGATTTATATCATATTTGTATAACCGAAAGTTCCTATAGAACAATACGCCGTCTCTATATACCTATACTCTAAGGCGTAGATTGACAAAACTACAAAATTATAATTAATTATGCAAATAGGGAACTACGAATGAAGTCTATTTACCCGTAGATAAACATGCTATAGTTGGTCTATTTGTCAACTTCATTAACAATACAGTTCTTGACCACCCTATTGTACATACTTGTCCAATTTCAGGGAAGAAACTCCTTTATTTACAAACGAGGTCTGTGTTTTATGCAGACGTACGATCAGCACGACGATGCAGTTGTACGATCTGCAGACATTTGTTCAGGGTGTTCTGGTCGTTTTTTATATACATATAATAAAAAATATCTATCTACCTATGTAATGTATAATATTATGTACTTATATCAGTTATCTAGTACCCATAACACAAGCTCTGCTTCGCTTGGGGCTAGATAATGCTGTGTGAATTGTCCAGCATTACCTATTTATTTATTTAACCTCTATAACTTACCAGTGCTTTATTTTTCGCTTATTCCACTTGTGGACAAAAAATTTAAGCGAACAAAATCAATAACATTTTGTTTCTTAATTGATAAAACCTACCTAATTACTATTTATAATTAATAATAATTATAACTGTTTAGGTATAAAATTTGACTTGTCTAAGTGCTTATTTTGTAAGCCTAAAGAAATAAAGTTATTGAATTTTGAATCTTTTTATAAAACTATCATCAGCTTATGGTAGTCCACTGATGGACATAGGCCTCCCCTAATGAGCGCCATAGCGCCCTGTCTTCAGCTTGCCGCATCCAGCATCTGCCAGCAGTCTTTCGCAAATCGTCATCCCACCTGGTCGGAGGGCGTCCCACACTACGTTTGCCGAGTCTTGTCGCTTCTTTACTTTACCTTAAAAAGATTAAAGTGAACAAAAAATCAAAGTGATCACTTTATTTCCTAGTTTTACATACCTACCTAATTATGTAATTTGTATTTTGTGACGTGTCCAAGAGTCCTGTAAGGTCTAAAGGAAATAAAGCACTTTGATATTTGATGATTTGATTCTTGATGGCATAGGGCTCTAAGTTTTCTATATATAATCATCTTGATCCGAGTCTACATGTCGCCCCAGTAACGCACACCCAGAAACAGAAGCGTGGAGGTATTTATAAGCTGTTCGTAGGTATAAGCTTGGTTCGGGCTCGCGGGACGTTCACACTGGTGAAATGTATTAAAAATGGAGCATTCGCATTACATTTCATGTTTGGTTCGTAGATCTGCACGCAGCACGAGTGAGTCGGCGGCACTGAGCAATTGCCTTTTTTTACCGGCATAAATAACGAAACCAGTTGGCAGTGAACGCGTTAAAGTAAAATTTAGCTCCTTGATAAATAATTTCTACTCTTTCTGATCGAACGTACCGTTGTACCTCTACCAATCTAGATTTACGTTTTCAACAAAATTATATAGGTAAACGCAAGTATCAAGACCGTTTGCGTCGTAGTATTCGTGTTGCTATCTTAACGACAGCCGCGCCCTCATTTATTTTCTGCTCATTCATTGAAGGTCGCACTATACAATACAATGGCGATACAATTCGCCGCTTGCAGACTACCCGGAAACCGGGACGCATGCGTACCTGTAAGCAACTGATTCGGGTCTGGTTGTAGGAATAAGAATTTACAGAGTATGTAGGTATACTCCAATTAGCATAAAATTAAGTGTGGCTACCTCTCAAGAAGAGGTAAGGTCCCATTTGTTCTATGGAACATGACGTAATTGAACAAATTGAGAAAATGTTGTCCCTATTTGTACTATACCTAGAACAGTTTGTACTTTTGGTCTCAAATTGTTCCGTAGAACAATTTAAGTAGGTACCTACATTATATAAACTTTAAAAATAAGAAGAAAAATTGTCTTTAGTTTGTAGTTAAAGAAACAAGTAAGTATTGATAAACTGCTGTTTTGCTTTTATTTTGCAAAATAAAAATATGTAGCGAGTAGTGTCTAGTAGTTTCATTTTTACCCGACTACCGACAGGGGAGGGTTATGAGGTTAGCACCCTATGTTTGTATATTTGTATGTTTGTATGTATGTGGCCGATTTCTTTGTTCCCACGTAGCGCTGAAACTACTGGTTCGATTTCAACAAATTATGTATCGATTGATTCGTCTCAATACCCCGATGGTTATAGGCTATAGGATTTAGGGCTCCGACCCCGAATAGGCCAACAAAACGCGTATTAAAGTTTAGGTAGCCGCAGGCTGCAGGCCCCATAGAGAAAAATTACAATACCTACGACCTATTTTCATTTTCAACTCTATGCCTATCAAATATGACCGATACGTCATTCTATTTTGTCAATGTAAATGTTTCAAACTTTTATAACTTTCACGTAGTCGGGTTGTAGTTTTTAACTTTATCTTGTTTGATAGTGAGCTGTACCTGGTATTAACGTCAGTGATTAATGTTATTCACGTCTTATTTTATATAGCATGGAAGAATTTGGGAAAAGCGATTCCCATTTAGTTCTGTGCATTCACAGACAAATAAATACAGGAGCAAAAGCTAGTATGTAGTTCTATAGTTCAAATAGGGACAATATTTTCTCAAATTGTTCTATTACGTCATGTTCCATAGAACAAATGGGACCTACCGCAAGAAGACACCATGAAATGGTATGGAATTTTAAAGCCTTAAGTTGTATGTGAAAATTGCGAAGACGCTAGTTTCACCGACTGGTCGGGCCCTACTGTATAACTCGCTAAAGGTAGGTACTAAGTTCAACAAACATTTTTATTCAAAATGACAATACATTTAAATTTGCCTGTACAGTTACACACCATCAATTAAACATTTATTTTTACTCCTCGCTTCGTGGGCGGTCTCGTTTGATGGTACAATAAACTACAGACTTTAAGAATCCACAGCCCGTCCTGAGTAACGCGCACAGAATCTCACAGCAATCCTTGCAAATCGTACCGGATAGATGGAACACATCTTTTAACGTATTTATTAACACAGGTTCTCCGTTTTTACAGAAAATATTCAAGGTTATAACATTGCCAAAGTAATTTTGCAAAGCGCGACAGCAATCACAGCAGTCTTTAACGACTTTAATGTCAGAGTCACCACCACTAACATTTCGATAAGAAGTAAACTTGTTGCTTTTACTTTCCTTCTTCTTGGATCTTCGCTTTGCGTCATTGAAGTCGACGCTGTTGCTGGCACTCTTCGAACGTAATTTATGATCGGAGACAACCATTGACGACATGCTAGCAAGCTGTGGAATTAATGAAAATGAGTCAGTCACTGGAGTCGAATCTGTTATGAAATGCCTAACCTCAGACGACCTTAGTGGCGAGGCGAAGGTCCGCCTGCGACGCAGGAGTTTGCGGGTAAGATTCCCGCCACGGGACGAATGTTTGTACCTTTGTACGGTCGATCAACGTATTGTTCTGGAAGTCTTCTTTGTAGGTAGGTTTAATAAAAAATACCTTCTTATTATAATAGCATTTTGTTTTACATCAATTATCGAGTAAGAGTAAATACCTCCTTAACACTCAGATCAAGAAAAAAGATAACCTAAGGCTTAACATAAGTTAGTCATATTCAGTTTAGCTTGGCTTTAGATTATGATGTCATTAAGACTGACATTTTTTTTGATAACTTAATTTTTTAGGGTTCCGTACCCAAACGGTAAAACGGAACCCTATTACTAAGACTTCGTTGTCCTGTCACCAGGCTGTATCTCATGAACCGTGATAGTTAGACAGTTGAAAGTTTTACAGATGATGTATTTCTGTTGCCGCTATATAACAGCACTAAAAACAGAATAAAATAAATATTTAAGGGGCTCCCATACAACAAACGTGATTTTTTTGCCGTTTTTATAGATAATGGTACGGAACCCTTCGTGCGCGAGTCTGGCTCGCACTTGGCCGGTTTTATTTGTTAAATACATCTACTCGTGCGAAGCCGGGGCGGCAGGGACTAGTTTACAAAAATAGCAAGCGGATGAAAAACCGGCTGTAAGATTTATAATAAAGACACAAAATACAAGGTAGGTACTTACGTTATTTATGTTATACCTAATATATTTAATATTTGTTACAAAAGTTAGACAAACATTCTAAACACGAGAGCATTCTTTTCAAGAAACGATAACAATCTCTGCAAAGACACGTGGTCATAGCAATCAAATCCTTCAGCAACGTAGCAATAACTAACTCGTCGTTGCAACAGAATATATTAAGAGTGAAGACTTCGCGAAGATATCTCTTGAGAGCGTAACAACAACAGCAACAGTCGTCCAAAGCCTGAGTTAACATCTCGTCAATGTGCTGCTTCTTCTTCTTTGCAGCGATTGAACTTGACTTCACGACGGCCTCTACATAAGGCGATGCTCGTATTTTACATTGGGAGCATCCATTTTCTTGTTTCTTTTTATCCTCTCTCTTTACATCGATGACTTTCGTGGCGCTCTGTGAAGAAACGATCGAACTTTAGAGTTTAATTGCATATTGGTATGGTCTGGTCCGGCCCGGCCAGTCTAAAGTTGCGCGCGGATTCACCGTAAATAATAAGTAATGCCTAGTTTATGAAAAACAAAAAAAAACCCGCTCTATTAAGATTTATTATGTAAAAAAATTACGATTAAGTTAAAATTTGAGAAAGAAGCGCATAACTTGAGAATGGCTGGACTACTTAAGTGATTTAAATTGGACAGACTATAATAAAAATGACGTACTTACGTAGTTCCTCCAGTCTTAAATTGCGCATCCCACCATCATAAATTAATAACTTATTTCGCGTAAATGTGATTAAAATGTGTAATTAAAGCCAACCGGTGAAGACGCGCGCAACTTTAAAGTGTCTATACCAAATCAAATATACAAATCGCAGGGGACAAAAACTAATTCCATGTTTCCTAAAGTTACCTATTGAATCTTAGGGGGAGGGGGGGGGGGGGGGGGGACTTTTGGCAGGCGGATAGCAGTGGATGTGTTAAGAGGGCAAGCTATGACGCCATTTCTCATCATCATCATCATTGGAGCACGTAATCTGGAGGAAAGCTTGTTGCACTATTACGTTGATGATGGTTTAATATAAAGTTGTTAAGTTGAGTAAAAATTTTGTGCACGCTGCGGCGTCCCATAGGTAAGTGTGAAAACACATAGATTATAAGATTTTGTAGTGTAATATTTAGCCTTCATGTGATTTTCACGTAGGATGCCCTTTTGTAAATAAATAAATTAATTAATGGTTTAGTGGCTGCAACAAGTCAAAATCTTATTCACGAGTTTATGCACAAATGCAGACTAAGTTTAAGATAACTACAAAGACAGCGTCATATTTCCTCGGCATTGAAATAGAGAAGACTGATGGTGGAATCAAGATATCTCAGGGGTGTTATGCAAAGAAATTGCTTACAAGATTTGGCATAGAAAATTGCAGACCGGTAATGACACCAATTGTTACAGAAGACAAATATCAAGACCAGTCATGTGATGTGAGCAACTTGCTAAGGATTTATAGACAAGTTGTAAGTGCATTGGCTTACCTAATGAATAGAATAGAATAGAATATTATTTATTTGTAACTTTATCAACATATAGGTACAGACATAATTTAGAGACAAGAGACAAAACTACTGTCGATAAAAGTCACAAAACGGTCCCTGTCTCAGCATGGGTTGGTTGTAAACACTTTACAACCAACGCTGGTCTTCCGACAGGGCCGTTTGGTGGTAATGGTCGGAACTAGGCCTGATATTGCATACGCGATCAGTGTAGTTTCTCGAAGTCTTGAAAATACAAAAGAACAGGATTGTGTCAAACTTAAGAGAATACAACGCTATTTGCAATACCACCAGAAAGAGGAATACTCTACAAAAGAGGCTTTAAGACTGGCATTCTTGAAAGCTACAGTGATGCTGATCATGGAGGGGATTTGAACACAGGTCGTTCAATCACAGGTATATTGTGCATTTATGCTGGAGGTCCTGTGTCATGGATGAGCCAGCGTCAAACAAGTGTGGCTATTTCAACTACAGAAGCTGAAGTCGTAGCGGCTAGTGAACGTGCTCGGGAATCAATTTGGCTATAGATTACTTGGAGATATGACAAAATTGAAGGGCGTGCCTGTTTTGAAAGTTGATAGCGAGGCTGCAATCAAGTTAGACAAAATCCGAAGTATCACAAACGTACATACGCATATCCGGATTCCACATTTCTTTGTGAGAGAAATGGTCACAAGTGGAGAGCTGAATGACGCAATGAATGAAGCAAGGTGATCACGGAGAATCAGCTTGCTGATACATTCACAAAAGCATTAGGTAGACCAAGGCTGCAGAAGCTTCTGAATCTAATGGGTCTATAATGAGAGAAGATACCTAATAAGGTTGCTGCTTTTTGTAATGCAATATGCGACCTCATTAGATGTAGAAGCTAGTTTTATTATAGTACTCTGGCTCTGGGTCTGAAGGGGAAGGTGCGGGTTCGAATCCCGTCGAGATCGTAAATTTTTGGGATTTATTAATTTCTAAGAAATAATTGTTGTAAAATTATATTCCAGTAGAATATTAAATGGTTTAATCCTCTATTGCACTGTATTTAACATAACCACTCGGCTGTCGCTACCGCATTGGGTAGCGAATGCCGTACATGTATGAATGGACCTTTACGCTGCAGCCAAACAAGCGTAGTTTTTTGAGTTGTGGGTCGCATAAATTCTGCCCAGCAGAAAATCTGTTGCGCTGCCGTAAGGGCGCGATTTATTCAGTTGCTTTCCAAAGTTTCGCTCACACAATGTACCTGACTGACGCATTCCTCCTTAACCCCCGCGAACACAATTCGGTTGGAACTATGCGTGTGAGTCAGCAGATAACTCATTTTACGTCGCCGTGTGATCGTGTATCAAACAGGACATTTCTATGAAACCAAATGCAGCAGAAGTTACGCGACTGAAAACTCAAAAATTTGTGCTCGTTTGGCCTCGCACTTACTTACCTTTTTGTTCTTGGTGCTCCGATATATTTGAAAATTCTTCGACTCAAAATCCATCTTGACAATAATGTGTAAAGGATAATTATGTTACTTTTTACATATACATATAAATTACATAAATATAAAACGTATCTATGTTATCTTTTACACATTATTGGTATAACTAACTTAGAATTTAAGCTGAAACTGTAAAGATTTTAGAAGAAAATGAAATGAAAACGGTTTGTGATGTTTACATAATTGACATATTTTTGACAAGCGAGATTTTACCTATCTACGCAGAAGGAACTTTTCATGCATAGAAGAAGGTCCTTTGATCCTTAAGTTGAGTTCTCGAGTTTAAAAAGGTAGGAACATAAGGTACCGATCGGTATCATACACTATTTCTGTAGGTACAGTCAGCCGCTCAGATATATATACACTTCAAAGTTTTTCACTTTTATTTTACTCAGAACTTATCTATTAAAAGTTTACGCACACATTTTTCATACTAAGTTGTCATCGTTCTTGTCAGAATACGATGTTTAAATTATATAAGGTATCATAAATACAGGGGGCCGGCGGCAGCAGCGCCTGCAGAACAGATCCACCATTGAACTGCGATCCCCAAGCCGCATGCCCAGCGTGGGAATTATGGGCATTACCCGATGTGGCGCGGCGAGCTATGGTTCGCATGAGACGCGGGGACAAATCTGCAAACATTTGTTCAGGGTGTTCTGCGTTTTATCTACCTGTACTTATAAGGTTATTTTCGCGAGAACTCATAATAAAACACTGTTTTAACTGTTATAAACAAAATATAAAATATTCGCGATCAATCCGGTTAAAACAGTGTTTTATTACCTGTACTTATAATAAAAATAAAACAACAAGTGCAAGTCTGACTCACGTACCGAGGGTTCCGTAGAATTAAAAGATCTTGTTTCTTGCCAAATATCATGATTTTAGGGCAACAGGAAGTACCGTATAGGTTTTGGGTCTATGGCAAGAACATAAACTCGGATTGTCCCTTTACTTATGCTATAAGACTTCTCGCCAATTTTTGTGATAACCAAGAAATAAAAAAATGGCTGTAACTTTTAATTGCGTTGACTTAGAAGTTTGATTTATATCACGGGTCCAAGAGGTTACGGATCTCATGTTAATTTCAACTCGACACGTCCACGCGTTCCTGAGAAAAGAGGGTTGACAGACGGACAACAAAATGGGGTTCTTGAGGTTTTATCCTTTTGAGGTACGGAACCCTAAAAATATGTTATTTATAATAACAAAAACTAGAATTTACAATTGAGCTAACTGCAGGCTGTTGGAAACAATCGATAGGTAGCTCAACTGACTGTCGCGCGCGTGCCCAAGACGCTGGCTGCATTGCCCCGCTGTATGGCAATGCTGATGCGCTGCGCCAGATACTCGGGCTCTCGGGTCACGCGTCGACCGAGCAGACCTTGACAGAGGTTATCGTTTTGGCGCGACATTATCTTATTCAAACTTTAAAATTTATGAGAGAATGTTTTTAATTTTCTTTATATTCACATTAATCTTATAGTCGTAAGTCTATTTTAAGATACCTACTCTTAATATTCAAATACAATTGTAAACATTGTTCATGAATAAACTATCTATCTATCTATCTAATTAGTTTTTATAACTAATACGACTGGCCTTGACGAAATATTAATTACATTTTGCATTATTTTTATCAGACAATACGTTAGAATTATTTCCCAGTAGTAGTCAAGTAGCCAATTATTTTAATATTACAGCCAAATGTTTTCTAAATAAAACGACAATTATAATAATCTTCGAAATAGCATATATTAAAAAAAAACACGTTACATATAAAAATTATAACATAACGTTCATAAGCTTACTTACTCTAACATCGCCGTTGAAATCTGTTTGTGACAGAATTTTATTAAGAACTGTCCAGCATTTTAAAGAAAATATATTTACGTGATGTAAAATTAATAAAATAAACACACAAAAACATACATTTGAGTCAATAAAATCGCACGTGGTAGAAAGACATGTATAGAGTTGAATTTTCTTACACCCCTCCGTTGTTAGTCGGGTAAACAGTGAATTAGCAGAGCTGCGGCAGCAAAGGGAGCCATGAAATAAGAAGTTGAAGTCAAGTATTGGTACGATGATACATTCTACCTTACGATGCGTCCAAATTAAGTAACAAAACATGTTATAAAACATAGATATTAAACGATCTATCAGTGTGAACGATTTATATAACAAAATCTGTATGGATGAATTCATATAATAACATGTTACTAACAAAGAAAATTACAATCAAATAATAGAACTAAATTAAAACAAGTATTTACGATTGAAACAATTGAGCTAACTGCAGACTGTTGCGAACAATCTACAGGTAGCTCAACTGATCCATATCAATACCAGTCGTGCGCGTGCCCAAGACGCTGGCTGCATTGCCCCGCTGTATAGCAATACTGATGCGCTGTGCCAGATACTCACCAGCTCTCGGGTCACGCGTCGCTTCGACCAGACGAGTTACTTAACGTGGACGCACCTTCTATAAAGTTTAAATTTAGATTACTTATTTTTTGAGAAATTTTAATCATGGAAACGTGATAAAATATTTATTAAAATAATAAAATGTTGCACAGTTCTCTTAAATATACGAAAAAAAAGAAAAAATGTTTTAACAGCTAATTTGAATAGGTACAAATATAAAATGAATAGTCGAATTAATTACGAGCTTTTTGAATTATCTGGATTTTATTGGCAGCTTTAGTTATTGCTCAGAATAAAATATGATACAATTTATTTTAACACAATAACAATTAATACATAATTATTACGTATAATACCTACATAAATAATTAATTAAATAATTTAGAAAAAAAGGATATCCCAGCGATGATGTTAAATCGCTTTTATACGTTGTTTTTTATTTTATTCCAAGCAATTAAAAATTCAATTTGTCATTTTAAAAACACTAGAAAAGTCTAGGTAATGTCAAATTGGCACGGGGTCCAATAGAAAAAACAATAGTTCAAACGATTCTTATGACTGGACCCCAATAATAAAAATAATATACAAAATTATAATTTAATATTTTGTTACTACAACTTGAAATTTTTTTATGAAGAAAAAAATTTTTCCTTTGCAATTTTTCCGAATTTTTAAGTAAAATTTACATAACCTATATCGATTTTTAAGGTTTCGTAGCTTTATTGAAAAAAAGGAACTCAAAAAGGATCTGTCTTGTGTCTTTCTTTCTGTCAAGCAAGACCGATCTAGCATGTTTGTATTTCCTACGAAAATGTATACTTTTTATTGATGTTCGTATTTTTACATGGTCAAACAGTTTCATAGATAAAGAAAAAACATCTAGTAAGTCAATTAAAATTTACAAATTTTTTTTTGACATGGTCAAACGGTTTTCATTGAGAACAAAATTTTATGATATCTAGCCAAGTTGTAACAAAAATGTACGTTTCAAAATTAAAGGAAAGTTAAAAATTTCTACAAAGGTAGTCTAGCCGAATCTTATTTATAGTGCTTACATATATTATATTTTGTTTTATATTAAAATAATAGCTGATATACAAAAGTATATATAATAATCTGATGAGAGCTGATTTAAATGCCATTTTGGTATATTTTTTGTTCGATACTTTAATTGAAAAATTAACACAGATATATTTAAATATACTTTTGTATAACTAAATAAGCTATTTTATTTAATCTTACCTACCCTATTAATAAACATTCAGGCATTTAGTTTTTTTTTTTTTGCATAATTATTTGTCATTTTATGTCGTTCTGTGGTATTTTCGTCTGTTTCTTTTGTTACGTACTAAATGCTCGAAATGTTTATGAATAAGATTTTTTTATATTTATAAAAGCACGTCAGTGCAAGCATCACATGCCTAATATTAATGAATGCACCAAAAAAGATTTAGTGCGATTTTGGTCGTACAGATTATTTTTGAAATTTAGTTCCACAAAAAAACAAAAATGATTCGGAGATGTTTCACAGCCACCAACACCACGCCGTCAATAAAAATACTAAATCTAGCGTTGTACTTATTTTACAGACAAAAATAATTAATTTATTTTAGTAAAAAATACGTACTTTAACATTTTTTTGTTTAAAAGCGGTCAATGCATAAGAAAATGTACTCATAGCGACTGATAAAAAAAAACGATTTATCAACATTAAACATTAATTACAAATTTGTTATTTACGTATGTACTCAAGCTGCCGATAATGACCAAATCGCACTAAAAACTAAAAAATATGTAAAGTTATAAAATAATTCCATCCACATAAGAAGTTGGCAAGTTAATAATCAATTGAAATCATCAAAAATAAATAAAAATCTGATTGTAAAACTATTACATAGCTTAAATTAGTAACTTTTTTGTCTAAGCAAAATGGGAAATCTACAACTTGCCAGTTAAACCATACAAACGAGTCATTTCCGCTTTTTGTATTTTTTTAAATTCCTTTTCTTAATACGTCCCATCTAAACCCTAAAAGAGGGATATTGTAAGTTTTTTTATAGTCAGACCTACGTTCGACCACAATCTCACCTGATGGTAAAGTGACAATGCATCACAAAAGTCTAGAAGTCACCTTCACCATTCACTGTTGTCTTGAAAACACCCAGGTTGTAGTTGTTGTTCAAGTGTCCTCCTACCCTTATCAAAGAATTGTGGGCTATATTTTTACGACGAAACCCATGTTCAACTATTAAACATAATTTCTTATGAGTAGATCAGAACTCGGTTTAGACTGAACTATTTCCCATTTAGATTAAACAATAAAGTTTACATCAGTAGCGCCATCTATTAGCAACATTAAGAGCACTGGCGAATAACATTAAAATTTGACAGATGGAATATAGCTTAAATAACCTACAGTGCACCAAAACAAAACGCCAATAGGTGGGTTTTAAAATGAGCCTTATAAAAGCTACATAAGACTCATTATTGCCAGAAATAGCAGAGCTATTTTGAGCGGCGTCCCGCATCCGCCATTTTGGATTCATTTATTCCATTTAAAATTTAATAAATATAACAACATAACTCATTTTAATCAACAGCTTTTCGTTCAATTTGTTTGAACAACTTGTTATATTAAACTTCATTTATGCGAAAGGTTGTTCATCTGCGATTGTAGTTAGTTTTTCGACGCTAGATGTCACTTTAACAAGATCCTACAAGGCAACAACTTTTACTCAAGCCACATTTAACAACAATACCAATGTCAAATTAACATTCCTAAGCAATAAAACGACAACTAGAACCGAACTTTAGCTCTTCACCACAGATAAGCAACCTGTCACAAATGACATTAGTTGTCAAAGGTGCCAAAATGGCGGACGCCTCACATACAGCGTGTTCTTGAAACCACACAATATGTACACCTCGGCTACACACTGTATAAGCTGTTACGCGTTTTATTCTTAAAAGATATAAGTTTGAAGCGATGGCAGTGTGTTCTTGACGGCTTTACCTGCGAACAAAATCACACTAATATAACTAAACTCAAGTGCTTTGGATGGATGTATGTTTGTTACTTCTTCACGTCAAAACTACCGAACGAATCGGGTTGAAATTGACATATATAGGACGGGGACATGGGATGAAAATAGCCGTTACACTTTTCCATAATAAAACCGGTCAAGTGCGAGTCGGACCCGCGCACGAAGGGTTCTGTACCATTATCTATGAAAACGGCAAAAAAAAAAACACGTTTGTTGTATGGGAGCCCCCCTAAAATAATAAGCAAGACGTCAACTAGTTTCGTCTCTCCACGAGATATCATCAGGACACCACAAATTGTGGTGTCCTGATGATGTCTCGTGGAGAGACGAAACTAGTTGACGTCTTGCATTGATAGGTATTTTTTCATTATGTAGTTGGCGTCGTTTTCTTCTACAACGCGGACTACATTTTGTTAGAACTTATCGGAGAAGGTTTTTTCGCGGAATTGTTACTAAATATTTTCATCCTTATATTTTGCAATAGATTTCCGCAAAGTAACGCCTGAATCTATTACTTAATTTACACAGCATCATTTAGCCCCCAAGTTAAGCAGAGCTTGTGTTTTTTGTACTAGATAACTGATATAATTAATACGTAATACTAATTATTATACTTACACCTAGGCGGGTTGCGGCGTGCTAGACTTCTCCTTCTTTTTTTCCTTCTTCTTCTTGAGGAAGGAGGGTGTTCTGAGTCCCTTCTTCTTCTTCTTATCTTTCTTGGGAGAATCCTCGGTGGATACCTCCTTTGAGGGAGATCCCTGTAACAAAAATGGTTGCCTACATTCAGTTGAGTCCTAAATATACCTACCTTCTATTATAAAATAATATCTCAAAATGTACCTATAATTTAAATAAAAAATAAATAAATAATGCTGGACATTTCACACAGCATTACCTAGCCCCAAGCTAAGCAGAGCTTGAGTTATGGGTACTAGATAACTGATATACATAATACAATAAATTACATAGATAGATATTTTTTATTATACATAGAAAACGACCAGAACACCCGGAACAAACACCTGCAGATCGTACAAATATTTGTCCCAAGGCGAGAATCGAACCCGCAACCATCTGCGTCGCAGGGTTACCTTCGCCCACTGCGCCACAGAGGTCGTTTATACTTCAGTCTTCCCTCTTACTGCCCACGCTATAGCTGTAGTCCGCTGCAACGCGGTCAAAACGTCGGAAACAGGGTAAAGTGAGTGAAAACGAACCTCTTTACTGCTGTGTGAGAAGGTGCTCTGGTGCGCGTCAGAATGGTCCCCGTTCACAGTGTGCTCGCCTGGAAATATAAATTAAACAATTAAAAACAATTGCCCCGTCCACGGATTAATTTTCTTTTTGATATACACACTAGCTGCTGCCCGCTGCTTCGCACGCACTTTTCAAGTAGAATATGTCTGTCTCCTGGGATACCATTAACCTCCATGCCAAATTTCATTAGGCTTGCTTCAGCGGCGTGAAAAGGTAACAGACAGACAGACAGATAGACAGACAGACAGACAAAGTTACTTTCGAATTTATGATATAAGTATGGAAGTATGGTTTAAGAACATCCTTAATAGGCTACTTGACTACTACTGGAAAATAATTCTAACTTATTGTCTGATAAATATAATGCAGTGTAATTAATATTTCTTCAAGGCCAGTCGTGTTAGTTATGAAAACTAATTTTAAAGTTTGAATAAAATAATGCCGCGCCAAAACGATAATCTCTGTCATGGCAACACAGCGTATTCGGTCACGTGATCATGTATCAAAAAATGTGTAATTTAAATCCCATTTTTTTACATAAAAAAGGCATATTTTTAATAAAATTCACCTGATTAGGCTTTGTTACGTTGTCGCTGACTAGGATGAAAACAATTTGGAATTTATTTTTAATGTAGTCAAATAGCCTATTGTTGACAGACACCTACGGCGACACAAACGGCTTGTTTGGGCGTGGTAAATGTATTTATTTTTGATCATTCGCTCCCACTACTGGGCAAATCCCTTGTCCAAATCATGCGCACCGATCACCATAGTTCTTACAAATTACCAAAAATTCTCGGCTATTTGACTTTACTCCACCATATCACATCCACATCACAACGGCTTCACCAGTTTTCAGAAACATCAACAAAACAAACCGGTTATGTATCGGCGCCCACAGAGTTAAGGTGTTAAAGCCTGAGCAGACACATCCAACACCGCTACCGCACTACATAAAAAGTAAGCATTCAACTCGTTATCTTTAGATATATATTTTACAGTGTCAAAATGGAGCGGTAAGCCATTTTAGCTTCAAATGAGTGTCCCGCGCACTGCCATCAATAAAAAATGCATCTAAATATTGCGAGTTTAATGCCATATTTGAATGCTTCTTTTTGTGTCATGCGGTAGCGGTGTTGGACGTGTGAACTCCACCCTGTAATTGGAACCACTGGACACCCCACTTCGTTGAATCATGTATGTAGTGTCGTTTATTGTCAGCTTTTACGTGTTATCACTCAGACAATTTCTTTGAATTCTTGATGTGAAGAATATGATAATATGATAATGAAGATAGCAAGTCGTTTTATAAATAAAACCGGCCAAGTGCGAGTCGGGCTCGTGCACGAAGGGTTCCGTACCATTATCTATAAAAACGGCAAAAAAATCACGTTTGTTGTATGGGAGCCCCCTTAAATATTTATTTTATTCTGTATTTGTTGTCATAACAACAAATACTAAAAAATAATATAAAAGTAATAATTCTGTTGGCGCTATAGGGGCAACAGAAATACATAATCTGTGAAACTTTCAACTGTCTAACTATCACGGTTCATGAGATACAGCCTGGTGACTGACGGACAGCGAAGTCTTAGTAGTAGGGTCCCGTTTATACCCTTTGGGTACGGAACCCTAAAAAATAACAAAATGCTGATATAATTACGACTGAGACTTGGAACCTACGAGGGGGTAAGCTAACAATTAACGACACTGTACATACGCAACAAGTGTTTAGTAAAAGCTAAATATAAACATAAAAAGCACTTACTTCGCATAACGACGAAGCGGTTCTGCTTGAACCAACCACCAACTGACATGCAGGTGTAAAAGCATTGCAAAGAATTAAGCAAAACAAAGCCATGTTTCAACATTAAAATCTGGTTTTCACGAGTTTCACTCGAAAGGGGGGACCAAAGCCATGTTTCAACATTTAAATCTGGTTTTCACTAGTTTCGCTCGAAAGCGGTGACTTCCTCAAAACAGTGAGCAAAATCTTTTTTTGGCAAAAGTTGTATAGATACATGTCCCACATTGAGAGTAAATAAAAACAGAATTTGTCTCCGAAAGGCGTTTCAAGGTTTTTAAATGGAATGGTGGCTGGCCCTAATATCTATTTAACATCTACACATGAAAAATAAAACCGGCCAAGTGCGAGTCGGACTCGCGCACAAAGGGTTCCGTACCATTATCTTTCAAAACGGTAAAAAAACACGTTTTTTGTATGGGAGCCCCCCTTAAATTTTTATTTTATTTTAATTTAACTATTTATTTTTAAAGTGCATATATAATTTAATATTCTGTGAATATTTCAAGCGTCTACCTGTTGCCGTTATGAATATCGATCAAAAACGAGAGAAAAAAATAACGTTTGTTGTTGTCTGTATTCTGTTGCCGCTATAACAACAAATACTAAAAAACAGAATAAAATTAATATTTAAGGGGGCTCCCATACAACAAACATGATTTTTTTACCGTTTTTATAGATAACTAGCAGCGCCTCGCGGTTTCACCCGCGTAGTTCCCGTTCCCGTAGGAATTTCGGGATAAAAAGTAGCCTATGTCCTATTCCAGACTATAATCTATCTCTGTGCCAAATTTCATTCAGATCCGTTCAGCCGTTCTGGCGTGATAAAGGAACAAACATCCATCATCTATCCATCTAAACTTTCACGTTTATAATATTAGTGAGATGGTACGGATGGATCCCTTCGTGCACGAGTCCTACTCGCACTTGGCCGGTTTTATTTATTAATAGAAATACTAGTTCTTATAAAAAAAAAACAAGTATTCAAATTGTTAAAACATGGCTTCATTTAAGTGCTGAATTAATAAAATCACAAAAAGAATAAAATTAAAAGCAGATTTTTTGTAAACTTAATTTAATAATCGTTAATGTAAGTGACACAAAACATTACAAAACATACAGGCATTCCATAGAAAAAGCAGAGAGTACGGAAAGAGGAGAAAGCACATTTTAGATAGAGTTTTGAATCAGCGTTTTGTCACTAAGATTGTATTCGTGAGTGAACATACTTTTTTCGTCGCTTATTGGCTAAATTTTCATTACGACAAAAACACGAGAAAATTCAACCAATGAGCTGCAGAATAGGCTACTTGACTACTACTGGGAAATAATTCTAACGTATTGTCTGATAAAAATAATGCAAAATGTAATTAAAATTTCTTCAAGGCCAGTCGTATTAGTTATAAAAACTAGGTAATTTTAAAGTTTCAATAAAATAATGGCGCGCCAAAACGATCATCTCTGTTATGGCTCCGGTGACATGGCTCCGGTGACATGACTCCATGACGTCACAGCTCACGTCACACCAAAAATAAGAACAGCACGCACTGTAATCTATGATACGTGTGACGTCACCAGCGATGCAACCAAACGCAGAGCGTTTTCGGTTACGTGATCGTATCAAATGTGTTATTTGAATCCCGTTTCTTTACCTAAAATAGGCATATTTTTTAATAAAAATCAAATGATTACGCTTTGTTACGTCGTCACTGACTAGGATGAAAACAATTTGCAACTTATTTTCCATGTAGTCAAATAGCCTATCTATTGCATGAGTCACACCCCCTCACGAGTACATCTGTAGGTATTCATCCGCTGACGATGTTGTCATTTTTCTCCATTCTTGCCTAAACAAAACCTTTTCTATAGTGTTCATGTTCACTGAAGTCTCTTAGGCCCGTATTAAAAAAGCACAGTCATAGATAGATGTTTGAGTGACTAGAAAAGCGTTCCTCAAGTATAGATCGAATGAGGAAGCTTTCAAAATACGAGCCTTACAGCCGGTTTTTCATCCGTTTGTTAGTTTTTACAATAGTTTACACACATCGTTGACGAGAGCCGGGTAGACAATTTGTTAGCAAATGAGAAATTGTTAACAAACATACGATGTGACAAGCGGATAAAAATCCGGCTGTTTGTGTTGATAATAAAAATCTGACAAAAATCGTGAAGGCCAGGATGGTTTAAAGAAAATGTGCTATCCCCTCGTAAACATTGAAAACTTTTACATAAACCATGGTTTCGAACCATCTATCAAGGTATCCGCCGGCCTCCCATAGATTCCCAATGAGCACTTGTTTAGAAACCGTACGTATCAAGAGAGAACACATGTGTCAAGGGTTTCCATTTCGACTAGTGTCATTTTAGCGCTATATCCGAGTGCAAAAGCCGTTTTTATGCGCTAGAGGATAAAGTAAATTGAATGTAGAACATCGTGCACACGAGCTTTTCGGCAAACTAAACAAAAATATTATTTGTATTGTTTAAAATAAATTTTATATATATTCATTGTTACGTTTATTTAGTACAATTCCTAAAATATCCATTCACCTATTCTTCTACACTAATAAATTTAAAGTGGTAAAAATTATAATGCATACTAGGTATATTGCGGTAAAAAGTTTGAGAACCATTGATTGATTCCTAGCCTACGTTATTTTTTTTGCTCGGATGAAAGGGGTTTAGGTGTCTACGGAGGCGGCACGGCGGATACTAATGTCAAAACGTACTTTTAGGTTAAGTTTACTCAATGAAAATGGAATAATCATATGAACACAATTAAATTAAAGAAGCAGTAGGTATATTTGAGCGTAAAACCAGCCTAAATTAAACAATTACACAACAAAACGAACCAAAAACACAAAACAGGCATACGTTACCTACATCTAAATAAATTATTATTACAAATCACTTAAAACACAAGCTTCCTTACAAAATGATAAAAGGGACGAGAAGAAACTAACTCATGCGTAACAATGCTGTCTCGTTCGCTACAGGTTAGTACAGAGTCAGTGTGATCAAAGCGATTACAGCGATGCAACTCACTTACGGTGGGCCTGAACCTCTAAGCTCCAGTACAAACGTACTATTTGATTCTTTTGGAAACTGCGTCCCCGATTTTAACCCAGATAAGCCTACCGTCCTACATATAGGTCGGTAGGAATAAAAATATATTTATGTTTATCCTCTCAATTTACGGGTAATATTGTTTGTGATATGAAGTGTCGAGGCTATGCGCTATTGAATAAAAAATATAAATCGGAAGTTATTCTGAGTTATCTAAGCAATATTTGATTGATAAGTGTGCAAAAAATTGAGTTTCAGATATGTCTGTCAACAGGTATGCATAAAAAATCAGTGTTCATAAAAAAGTATTTTATTTTTGTATCTAAATGTTGTTGATAACCTTCTTCTTTACGATATACAATGATTTTATGATATTAGGAATCTGAAAGTGGAGATTATTTGTTTCAAATAGGGGTGTTCTACATACAGGACAGTAGGATAATGCGAGCTGAACTTTTCGTATACAGACCGTTAGCTGCTTATGAAATTTTAGATGGGAGTGATGCGGTGAGTGATGCGGAAGAGGATGAGGAATAGGAACCCGCTGCACCTCGAACCAAACCCAGGTGAAATTACGCGTGGAGAAAACAGGACTTAGAAAAATCTCGAGTACATTAGCCTCAAGTCCAAGGAGCATTTCAAGATAAGCGTCCGATTTAGTGGTTTGGGAAACATCGATAAAGAGGAACTCCATATGATTGCAATCCATTACAAACGTATGGGAGGAGTAGACCGATCTGATATATCTCATATCGAATTGGCATATGAGTTAAGAAATAGTACATACGCACATGATAGATCTGTACAAAACAAACCATGGAAAACTTGATCACCTAGGCTTTCGCAGGAGGATAGCAATAGCCTCGATTGAATTTATTAGGAAAATGGCGAAAAGAGGGCCAAGTCGACCTTCCCAGCATGAACACGTTGATTTGATAGTAAAAGAGACCCAATCAATCATTTGGTTATACCACAAGCAAAACAAACACGCTGCCGTCAGTGCCATAAAGAATTTTTGACCCCTTGCTGTAGCAAATGCGATTTTTGAGTATGTGTCAAGTGTTTTGAGATTAATCATTCATAATTATTCATAATATGGGCAATATTTCCAACCATTAGTACGCCTTTTTCTAATAAGGAATCATTACATGCAGTTTTGTCAAACAACGTTTTTTAGTTACCTATTATCCTACTGTCCTACATATAGGACGGCTGTTTTCCTGAAAACCTTACAGCCAATATTTTTTTCAGTACTTTTTATATTTTACTTAGGACCCAAATGACTAAGAATTATTAACTTTTTCAAAGTTTTCATAAATAAATAGTTTCAGGCTTATCTGGGTTAACGAAATTTTGCATACATAATCGGACAAGAAATAGCTAAGCTTGTATCGTTTTAGTTTTTCAAAATACATGATAATCATAAAGTGAGAGCGAAAATTCATTTTCATCCATTTTCAAGCGATTTTATTACTTTCGCTCTAATTTAATGATGATTATGTATTTTGAAAAACTAAAACGATATAACGTAGCTATTTCTTATCCAATTATGTATGCAAAATTTCATTGAAATCAGGGACGTAGTTTCCAAATAAATCTAATAGTACGATTGTATGGGAGCTTAGAGTTTTAGGCCCACCTTAACAGATATCTTAGTGACCCTGTAAGCTTCAGCCAAACACACAAAACACATGCAAAATCCATTCTTTTGCAGAGTCCGTTTTTCTTCGTCTACATTTATGCTTTATAATAATACCTTAAGGATTAGCAACTCATAAACTATCGATTCTAGCCCGATCGAGTTCACTAGAATCAAAACTTTCCGACATTCTAAACTTAGAAATTATTCTATAAAACAACGTGTCCTCAAATGGAGGCCACGTTGTGTACAACCGGTCCCTTCTCCTTTGCACTTCATACAGCAGTTTCTTTTCAGAGTTATCAAAATCGTATACGTTTTCTGGTATGTTTTCTATCTTTTGGGGACTGTCAAATTTTTTCATAAGACTATCGTCGTTTGATTCGCAAGTGTCATAAAAGCGCGATGTATTCGATGACGAGAAATTCTGGAAGTCTATTGAATCATTAACTCTATATCTATCTGTTAGCGGTGTTTCTACACTCTTGTCAATATCATTGACTAGAACGGAGCGTTGCATTTTGTCATCTTTATTTTCGAAATCGACGCCGTAAAAGCTTGGAACAACATCATCGGTGTTTCTAAGACTTCTCCTTCCATAGCTGACGTAGCTGGCATTATTTTCTGTTATGCTATCATCGAACGATAGCCAGTACTTGATGCCGCCAGAATTCTCTGTCAGAGACATTGATATAACGGCAGCTTGTTTCACGAAAGGAGAGCCTAGTACCGTGTCATCTTTATTGTATAGTGATAGGTCTTGACCTACGAAGCTAGTACTAGGTCTCCTTATAGGTGATTCATTGCATGTGTCAAAGGCTTTTAGATTCTCTCTTGGTGAAGACGCGCGACTGCAGAAAACGTCGTGTACAAACGCAGTGTTCATTTTATCAGTGTCGACCAATGTATCGTTTGTGCATGCTTCGATATCTTGGTCCAAGTCTACGGTTTTATCCGATGGATCTTTGACATTGGTTCTCTCTTCAGATCTTACATTGTAAGTTTTGTCAAAATCAATATCATTTCCAACCTGGTGATAAGTTTCGAGATCAACATAACTTTTTTCGAAATCTCGATCATGATTTTTTGCGCTCGCTGATTTTTCATCACTAGCTTCATAATTCTGATAATTCTGAATGTACGTTTTATTCCTTCTTAGAGATGCATGATCGAATATCTCAAAAATAATGTCTTCAGCTATTTCAATACTAAAATCAGATAGCTCTTTGCATTCTTCGTCATCTGTTGTAGAATAATCATCTTTATGATAATTTGTAGTATGTTGAAATTCTTTTGGATTATTGAGCACTATTTCTATATCAGATTCTCTAAAGGTTTTTACTAAACTATCAAAGTGATTCATCACATTGGAATCATTTGTCAGTCTTTGGTCAAATTCAATATTTGTTTCTTCATCATATTTATCTCGTTTGTAACTCATTTGATGATCAGAAAGTTCTTCTGTTAAACGATTATCATTTTGAATGACTGCAGGCAGATAGTCTTGGTTAATTTCGAGATGGGTTTCTTCTTCATATTTTTCTTGACACGAGTATTCATTTTGGTCATCGCTAGCATCGGTATGAATGATATGTATTTCTTCAACTGTTTTCGCGTAAGTCATTTTATCTTTCTTATCAGGTTTTTCTACGATATTGTTTGCATAAGGGACATTTTCATGAACTGTTTGGTGGCCTAGATCAACTATATCGTTTTGATTATACGGTAATTTTTTTGATTTAATGTTTATCGTTGCTTCAAATCCAATTTGATCTACAGCCCCACCACCTTGAAGAACTTTATGTCCAACGGCAATAATGTTAGCATCTTGTTTGATATCGGCTGACACCCTCAGTTGAATTTCAATATTATTTTTTGAATTCGCATCGATGCTTTGGACGTATTTACTATCCAGCTTATAATCAAAATAGTTTTGTTTATGTCCACCAGTTTGTTCTTTAGAGGTTTCGTTTTGTATATTTATATCTTGTTCATGAAAAGCATCTTCGTTTGTGATATTTTGTAGTTTGTCATGACGAGAATAAATATCTTCATCAGTATTGGCATTATTGTACAGATTAGATTCAATATTGAACTGATGTTCAGCATAGGAATTAGTTGTGAAATCATAGTTTTCATCAAGATCCGGCCATAAACTTTCAGCAGTAAACATTATATCTTCTGCATCAACCACAGTGACAACCTTTTTGTTATTTCTTTTTTTATTCTTATGTTTCTTGACAACGAAAACCCGATCGAAGATATAATAAAGAAGACTTTCAGCTACTTTGAAAGGTTCTGTAACACCGCTGTCGCTGGTCTCTGTCAAAATGGTTTCATTCAGATTTAAGGTTTGTTCGATGTCTTGAATCATTTTCGTTATCGAAAAATGTTCTTCGTTTTCTTGGTTGTGTAAATCGTCATTTCTAAGTTCCTGTGCCATTTCTTTTTCAATAACGGGTTTATCTTCTCTTATATCACACTTTATTTTACTTTCATTTACTGAACAAATTACTTCTGTTTGTTGAGAATTATCAGTTAGATCATCAAAAAAGATTTTAGTTTGTTTATTTTCAGTTTCATTGAAAAAGTCTTGCCTTATTTCATCGTAATGAATTTTATTCAACAAACCCGAGAGTAAATCAGCAATCGCTTCGTATTTTTCGAACTCTATCGTTGAATTAAAGCTCGTGGTTCCGAAAGAACTTACGCTGTATTCGATAGAGCTTTTTCTTGCGTCCTTACTATCAATACGGAGGTCGTTATCAACATATCGAGTTATACCCGACGTCGTCGTTTCTGTAGGAAGGTCGTCTTTTTTTAATTCGGAGTTTTTTCCATGTGAAACATTTATATTTTTAGGTTCATTATCATCTGCTACTTGTTTTACTACATCGACGCGTTCAAAATCATTGGGCGGAACGTTAGTCGCCAAACTATTTTCAATTTCTACAATCTGAGCATCTGAATCTTGCTTCTCGGAGAAATTCGACAAACCACCGTACGAGCTTTTTGATTCTTCAAGAATTGGCTCTAGAACCGGTTCGCGAGGCTCCAGCAGAAAATCTTCGTCACCTGAATAAACACCGAATTCATTAGCAGCTTTTTCTATGCATTCTGTTGATGGATTAACTACATCTTTGTATTCATTGGATTGAACATGATACACAGGAGCCAGCTGAGCATCATCAATGGAAATCTCTGAGAATAAATTGTCTTCTTTTCTTTCTACTTTTTCTTCAACATCTGGATCAAAGACAGGCTTTTTTTCTACATTTGCTATTACATTTTCATTATCATTAGACTGAACACAACAATTATCATTATGATTCTCAGTCATAACTTTATCCAAAACATCATCAGTCGACGATGCAATCAAACATTCATTCCTTTTTTGTTCAAGATCTTTATGATAAACATTTGTGTCAGTTGAATCATCAGTGTCTTCATTTTCAGGCCCATGATTTTTGTTTTCTGGATTCGATTTGACTACATTATTATTAGCTAAAAGCTCTGTCACTTCTACCTTCAAAACATCAGCTGTGGCCTCTTTCATCAAATTATCGTCTACTTTGTCTTCAATATCTTTATCATCAACATTTTTGTAGCTTGAATTATCATTGACATCATTTGCAGATACATTGTCATTAAAATCTGCCTCAAAAACTTCATCTGTCTTTATCTCTTTAGTCATATGACCTTTTGTTTCTTCGACATTTTTACCGTCGACATTAACAGATTTATCAGTTCTTTTCTTTGGATTCACGTCCAATGCATGTATATTGTCACAGGGTTGAACATTGTCATCATTTGATTGAAGTTCAGTTACAGCTGTTTGTAGAGTATCAATAATTGTCTCGGTAGTTAAGAGGCTATCCATTTGTTTTGCGAGATCCTTGTAACATGAACTAGCAATATTTATTTCTTGGTTCATTACATCTGTGCTATCATTTGATTGACATTTAGTCATATTGAAGTCAGTGGCTTTCAAAGCATCACCAATCGTCTTTGTGATTAAATGGTCATCTATTTCTTGTTCGGAAGCTTTGTCACGTGGGTTAATGATTTTAGTAACATCAGTATACGTATCTTTATCATCCTTTGATTGAACATCAGTGCCACTTACAGTGGCTTCACAATCATCACGCATCGTCTTTACAATGAAATGGTCATTTGTTTGTTGTTCGGGATCTTTGTTACATACATAAGCCGCATTTTCAGTACTGGCATCAGTTTCCATATTCTCTTCAACTTCATTTCCATTATCATTTGTTTGAACCTGAATTACTGTATGATCATCGATCTTAATCTCAGCGTTTAAATATGCGTCCGAATCTCGTTTCTCTGACATATTACCGGAATCATCGCCATAAGAGCTCTTAGATTCTTCTAGAATGGGCTCCAGCACATTTACAGCTTCTCGCGCTTTAAACGGAGATTTCGTCGGACTTTCGCCACTTTTCCTGTCACTGTTGAAAGGCGATTTCTTGGGACTATCCTCACTCTTTCTGTTATAATCTTCGCAGTAAAAGTCAATAGGGACAGAATAGTCCCTTATATCTTTCTCTACGAGATCTTTAACCGGGCTTTCGTATGCCTCTTCGAAATCTTCCGTGAAACTGTGATACTCACCTTCTGTCGTTTCCAGAGTGTTATCATTATCAGTATCAATTAGTGCGTAATCTGCTCTGTACGAGTCACTATTATCATCTGTAGCAACCTCAACATCTTTGGCAGTCTTATCTATAGCTTTCTCTATCACAGTCTGATTGTTCGACGCAAAGCTGTTAAGCTCTCCCAAGTAATTATCCTCATTAAACTCTTGGCTTTCAACAAACTCCGGTGCATTTGCGACCTTAAACGCTGGTATCACAGACTCTTTTACCGTTATCTTTCCTGTTTCATCTACGCATCTTTGATGTACGTTATCTACAGATAGGTAGAAAGATGTAGGCATTCTCCTGTTAGTCATCGAATCTTTCAGGGAATGATCACTGAACGTACCGCAAGATTGACACCTAGGCAGATGATAGTGCAAAGGTTCCGGATCTTTTAGAAAAGAATTTATGAAACCGCTATGGGACCTAGTCCTATACAACTTGCTGAGACTGCCGAGTCTCTGTCTAGGTAAAGATTTAGTGCGTAGCGCGTATTCAGATTTACATTTTCCGTCCCATTCGATAGAAGGGATGGAAGAGAGGCTTGATCTGCTACTAGTGTGCTCTACAGCGTCAAGCTTGTTGCTTAGACTAAGTTTACATCTGGGATGTCTGACTTCGTCTTCTGGGCTGTTATACACCTTGATGAGGTTGTCTATGTTAGAGTTGCGGGTGTAATCGTGCAGGGTGCGTTTGCTAGCGGTTAGCGGTTCGTTTTCTTCACCTGTAAGCAATGCGAGCGTGCAAGCGTGGTTGTTAGGGAATGTAACTACGGGCGAGCGTTTCGTCGGTAATCGTACCATTTTATTTCCATACATATGATTTTACTTTACAACTCCATGAACGTTATTATCGCTCTGGCATTTTATTCGCGGAGGTATTTTATATCGCCGCGAGAGACCCGCCCGTAGATTTGGTCAGTTAGCGGTACAGTACACAAGTATGTAGACGAGATAAAATAACTAACAATCATAAAACACTAAATAAAACGGAAAATAATAGAATATTAGTATTAACTCAGATGTTATAGTAAATTTTATCTCGTCCACGTTTTAGTATAGAAACAAAGACAAAAATAACTTAGATAACATGGAAGAAACATTATCTAGCATACTTGTGTTATTTGTTTATTTAAATGTAAACTTAATTATGCTGTTAATAAAGAAAATAGATATACATTAAAAATAAGTTATGAAAATAAATAAAGACACCATGATCCGCGTACTCCTACAAATGTTAACTGACTATGTCAAGCTTAACAACACAATCAAGGACTAAGATATACACGCATCAGCAGAGGTGAATTACAAATAATAATCACAACTAACACTAAAGGACCACCTCCAAGAACGAGTATATCGTCGGCGAATGTCACTTTATAATACAACAACGCGTCCTGGTACACTCGCTCGTGGTGGTCGTCTAAGGACAGTTACAACAACAACTATGATACAGACGATGGTCGTTATGAGCTGACAAGACAAATGTGAAACAAAATTAATGAAACCCTCCACCCTGTCGCTATGTTTCATCCTCTACCGCTGAAACACCACAACAAAATAAGACTCAAAACCTCTAAGCGTATTTTCATAAGTTTGCAAGTTTCACTAAAAGTTTGCGAGTAAAAGCGTATAGGCTTGCATATCAAACGACCCAGCATGCAACTAACAATAAATATTTTCAAACTAACGCGATCTGAACACATAATTATTATTTCTATCAATCGTGTATTTATCGCGTTTATTTGCCTATTTTTTCCCGACGTTACAACAGGTTTAAACGGAGTACAGGAGCTACCGCCTCTGCCATGCGGGGCAGCATTATTTGTAACTGAGGGTAGTTACTTGGTTTTCGAAACTAGGCGGACGACACACAACTACAGTGTCCGCGACGCACACTAGTGTTGTGGGAAAAATCTATACTAATAAATAAATGTGAAAGGTGTTTGTTTGTCTTTCCTTCACGCCGTAACTAAGCAAACAATCGGCTTGATTTTTGGCATGGAGGTAGTTGAAAGGATGGAGAGTAACATAGGCTTTTTATCCCACAAATCAGTTCTCATGGGATAGAAATAAACTTAAATAAAGCGTGCGAAGCCGCGATCAGCTAGTAGGTAAATAAACGCGATAAATATCCGTTAAATAGTTCTAATAACTTCATCTAACAAGAATCGTGAACAGGTTACTCTTACGAGTCTGTACTCTTTAGCTACAAAGGCGCGTAACTGTAAATCCGGTTACATGCAACAAAAAGCTTCGACTTCTCACATTTAACAACCCAAAACCTCGATTCTGATGCTGCAGAGACGCTGGAGAGGTTTTCCTCTGACTCTAATATCAGGGGAAACGAGGATAATCTCCGGACAATACATAAAACAACATTACCGGTTAGCTACAGCACATCTTTCTGATGGAAAAGCAACCCAAGACTTTGACATTGATGTTCAGCGATGATTGACAGCGTCCGTTCAGCGTCGTAAAGCCACATCAAACAACCCAACATCATTAATCCAGTCTCAAACAACCCAACATCAACCCTCAACAGCTATACCTCTAACGCTTTTACAACCCAACATGAAAGTCTACCTCTGACGCTTCTAGCTACAGCGGCGGTGCTAGATCGCACAACGACTTGGGCAGGCACGCGTTGCGGTGTAGGAGAGACAAGTGGAGACATCAGTCCAATGCTGGACGATCCTGAAGCTGCAGAGTCGAGGAACACCTCCGACTCTGATAGCAGTGCCGGATCTTGAGGAGAGCGGGAAGATATGTCAGTAAATTCTAACGTTTCAAGAAAGAATCATAAGTTTTCTAATTTAAAGGACATTCACACAGTGAATTACACAGTAAACTTCGGACATAGTGTCGTGAATTTGATACTATTTGATTAAATAGATAACTGACCAGAACAAAATCTAACGGTCAGACAGACGAGAACTTACCAATACTTTCTCCCTATTCCACACAAACAATAGAGCTATTTGTATACCCACCAACGTAAAATGACGAGAAATTACTACATCATTTCGACAATTTACTACCTATCAACATCAAGAATAATTTACTACTCAGCATGATGATCAATGATTTAACTACCTGACATGGCTTAACTATAACATTTTACTACCCAACATGGTCACAACACGACAATTTACTACCCAACACGATCTCAGTCTCACCTCTATGATGCGCGCGGGACACGATGGGCCCTCGCGGCGACGGTAGAAACACATCGTCATCTGACAGAATCGGATCACGGGTGTCTTAGGATAGGATAGATAAGTGTTAGTAAGGGTAGCTAGCTGATGTTTTATTTGTTCATAAACAGGTTGTTCCAATAAGAAATTGCCAGCCTACTTTATGGAAAAGCCCTTTTTTTATCCTCTTTACCTTATTGCAAAAAAGTTTTAAATAAAGAAAAATTAAGTAACAAAATGTTTTTTCTTAAGACATCAGATAGCTTTCATAGATAAAAGAAAATAAGGATAGATTAGAAAACCATACACCTGGCAATAAAGTTATTACATAATGCAAATTATAAGAAACGGTGCCACCTTCGAAAATATCAAGAACGTAAAGCCGGGTACTGGTGTAACGGGGCGTAATGTAATGCCGGGTACAGACCAAGCGAACAAAAGCAAGCGAAGGCTAACGAGTGGGATTCGACGATCGATGACGAACGTTCACTCGCTTTCGCTGTTGTATCCACACCACACGAACACACGAGAAACAGTCGGCGGAGGACAGCCGAAGGCGAACGAAGGCCCTCATTTGGGCTCGCTTGCTTTCGCCGTGACGTCCACACTGCACTGGTTCAATCGCGTTGGGTGGTTAGCCTTTGCTCGCCTTTGTTCGCTTGGTCTGTACCCGGCATAACATTCGCAGCGATCATGATACGCGATGCTGGGTACAGACCAAGTGAAAAAGAGCAAGCGAAGGCTAACCACCGAACGCAATCGAACCAGTGTGGCCGTCATGGCGAAAGTAAGCGAGCCCAAACGGCTTTGTTCGCCTTCGGCCGTCCGTTTTACATGGTATTCGCACGGGGTGGATACAACATCGAAAGCGAGTGAACTTTCGAACCTCTCCGCAAGACGCACCGTGGCGATTTATGGCACACTCAAAGAACTTCCGAGTGATGAACTCTTTGATTTGTTCTCGCCGCGGACGCAAGACGCGCGGGCGAGCATGTCGCGGCCTTGCGGTAACGTGTTACATTACGCGCCGTAACGTCAGTACTCATTGTAAGATATTACAGAAATAAACATTTTAAAAACGCTTCATCTTTATTGGTCTGAATGCTAGTTTATACTTATTTATAAGCTGAGACACCGATCTGTCATAGGCTGTTTTCGGTGAACTTCTTGGCGTATTTTTGACAGTTTTCATAAATAAAACCGGCCAAGTGCGAGTCGAAGTCGCGCACGAAGGGTTCCGTATCATTATCTATAAAAACGGCAAAAAAATCATGTCTGTGGAGCCCCGCTTAAATTATTAATTTTATTGCAATGTAATTATTTATTTTTAAAGTGAATAATGTTACTCAATATTCTGTGAATATATCGAGCACAAACTAGGAAAAAATAAACGTTTGTTGTATGAGAGAAATATTTATTTTATTCTGTTTTTCAGTATTTGTTGTTATAGCGGCAACAGAAATACATCATCTGTGAAAATTTCAACTGTCTAACTATAAGGGTGCATTCACAGAATATTTAATTATATATTCACTTTGAAAATAAATAATTAAATTAAAATAAAACAAATGTTTTTTTTTTGCCTTTTTTATAGATAATGGTACGGAACCCTTCGTGCGCGAGTCCGACTCGCACCTAGCCGGTTATTTATATTAAACTAATACTTTCATTGCCCACGACGCACATGTGCTTCTTGCAGACCTTCTAACTGCGACCCGCGCCTACGTGACGCGCCGCAAGGGTGGGCAGTGGATGCGTTGATATATTTTAGATGAAGCGTTTTTACAGTCAAAAAACCAACTCCATGTTATGTTATAAAATGATGCATATAATCTACTACGAAAATTTAAAAGTATCCCAAAAATTTTCGATTTCGGCAGGATTCGAACTCGCGCCTCACCTTCTGAACAGGTGCGCTCTAACCAACTAAGCAACGAGATCAACACGTGCCTCGTCGAAAATATCTGGGATCTCTTACAACTTAAGCGTCATTTAATCTAGTATACAAATCCATGTCGTAATAACTATAAAATCTATAAGTAAAAATCATACCTTTTGTCCGGTCGGCATGCGAGCGTTCGGCATTCAAGAAATCGGTTGTGTCAACTACAAAAAACACGATGCTTTATAGACATGCATAAAAAAAATCACAAACACCGTGTTCCACCAAAACGCAGGGATTATAAATTGGGCAGGGTATTTTGGCTGAACGGCCTATGTCCAGCGGTGGACTAATACAGGCTCATAATGATTTGGCGTGCCATATGGCAAGAGGTAGGTGGAATCAAGTGCAATAGCTTGGAAAAATTTTGAACCCTCAAACCTCTGGGCTATTTTAAAGATGTTTCCAACCTTTGTCGAGGTTTTTAAAAGATATTTGGCTGAACGGCCTATGTCCAGCAGTGGACTAATATAGGCTGATGATGATGATTTGGCTGAACGGGTGCCATATGGCAAGAGGTAGGTGGATCAAGTGCAATAGCTTGGCAAATTTTTGAAACCTCAAACCTCTCGGCTGGCAGATGCTGGATGCGGCAAGCTGAAGACACGGCGCTATGGCGCTCATTAGGGGAGGCCTATGTCCAGCAGTGGACTAATATAGGCTGATGATGATGATGAAGAAACCTCTCGGCTATTTTAGAGATCATATCATATTATATTTTCTGAACCCTTGTCGAAGTTTTTCAAAAATTTAAACTGTATTTAGTGCTTTGGGTTACAAAAGCCTCTAAGCTATTGCAATAATAACTATTTCTACGGTTTGGTGGAAAACGTTGTTAAATGCTTTTATTCACTGGAGTTTTCTATATCCCCTAGTATAGATCGATATTGTATATTACTAATTCGACTATGTTTAGCAGGGTGAAATTCAGAATTATTGATGTATCTCAGTGTAGATTCTTTATGCAATATTATGAGATGCAATAAGCTAGTTTGCTAAAAAAATATAATTAGCACGCCAGTACAGTCAGAAGATTTGTAAACGTATTAATTCTTTTGTCAATAAAATAAATAAATAATGCTGGACAATTCACACAGCATTATATCCCCGAGCTAAGCAGAGCTTGTGTTATGGGTACTAGACAACTGATATACATAATACAATACAATACCATCGATAGATATTTTTCTATCACACATAGAAAACGACCAAAAAACCTGAACAAATACCTGCAGATCGTACAAATATTTGTCCCAAGGCGGGAATCGAACCCGCAACCTCCTGCGACGCAGGCGGACCTTCGCCCACCGCGCCTCGGGATAAATGTTTGTACGATCTGCAGACATTTGTTCAGGTTGTTCTGCTCGTTTTCAATGTATTATAAAAAATATCTATCTATGTAATGTATTGTATTATGTATATCAGTTATCTAGTACCCATAACACAAGCTCTGCTTACCTTGGGGCTAGATAATGCTGTGTGAATTGTCCAGCATTATTTATTTAGGAAACTAGCCTATTGAACTAGAAGAATACAATACAAAAATGCTTACACTTACTTGCTGTCGTGTGTTGTACCATAAAACCATAAAAGTACCATAAAATAACATTACAAAGAGACATCACATAAGATAAGTACAATGGGCGGCCTTATCGCTGAGAAGCGATCTCTTCCAGGCAACCTTTGGATCCTTTGGACCTTTGGAAGAATCTGCAGTGATCAAAAATTCTGAATTTCACTCAACTAAACAGAATAGGAGAATAGTACTTTATCTACTATTAAAAGTTGCTTTTAAACGATATTATAATGCAATAGGGATCAGAAAAGCCAACAAGAGTCTAGAAAACTATCATGAATAAAGGTAATGTAAAGGTAAAAGTGTATTGATACAACTCGGCATTTAAATTAAAAATTCAACTCAAAACTCAAGCCTAAATACAGTATTTATATGCCAAAAAACTTAAAATGCAAACATAACACAGTCCCAAAGTTATCAGAGGTTTTCTTTCGCGTTCTTTCGAACAATGAACGAAACTGAACGGTCACGCTCGGGTTCGTTACGCGGTGTACTCGGCTCCAGTTTGTGTGTGACGCTGAATTGAAGTTTTCGCTTATAGAATTCCTCATGCGGTATGAACAAAACTGGACCGTCACGCTCGGGTCTGTTACGCTTTGTACTCGGCTCCAGTCGTTCTGTTAAGCTGAATGAAGTTTTCGCTTATAGAATTCCTCATAAGGTATGAACAAAACTGGACCGTCACGCTCGGGTCTGTTACGCTGTGAACTCGGCTCCAATCGGTCTGTGACGCTGAATTGAAGTTTTCGCTTATACCATTGCTCATGAGGTAACACCCTCTTTCTGTTAATATTGAGTGACTTTAAATTAATAATAAGTGACTTACCATCGCTCAATACAACTTCAGGCTGACTCCTGACCGGCGCTTGAGTTGTCTCAATTCGCAGCACGCGGTGTTCTGGATAAACAAAGATAAAACCTTTAGTATAGTTATTTACATTGGGACGTATCCTAGTCGTGTGCCCTGGGTATCGCTGGATCGACGAAGTGTAAGCCGATCTCCGCGATGATCACTTTTCGGCTATGTACACATGTTAGGGAGCATCCATTAATTACGTGATGCGATTTTGGCAATTTTTGAACGGTGGGGGTTCTAAAAAATTATGAGATGTCGTGAGATTTGGGTCGACGCCCCCATAACCTCTTCGAGATTTTTCAAAACGCATATTTTAATGTAGTTAAGGTAATCTGGGCTTGATTGCATTAGATTTAGGACTTCTAAGATCCTCGTCTAATCACAGCGACAAAATCGAACAATAAAACACTGAAAAATAATTACGTGATATATGCTTTGCATAAATTTGGTAAGGATGGTATCCCGGGGAAGGACATGGGCCACTAATAATCCTGGAAAAACGAGCGCGAAGCCGCGGGTGCTAGGTAGTAATAAATATTACCATCGCGAGACTCCTCCTCGGTCTCGGAAGGCGCGCTGGCTGGAGAAGTGATCAGGTGGCTGATGGCTTCGGACTCCGACAGATCTGTGTCGTCTGAAACACAATGATTAACATTTTCCTAGCCCATGAGCAGTGATCGGAAATTCGGGCGCTTATTTACCTAAAGTTGGTGTAAGACACAACATGGAGCAGTTAAAACCATCTTTCTCGGGAATACTTTCCCGTAAATTCCTGGGATTTCAGAATATTCTAAAATAATGATTTTTCACCGGAATCTTATTTATAGACGAAATATAAGACACTTTTATTCTGACGTGTTTTTCACTAAAGTCAATATTTCTGAAAAAAAAAAACATTTTTAATTATATTTATGATTTTATGCCAAAATCCTTTTTCTACACGAAATTTAAAACACTTATTCATACGCATTTATAATTTGTTTGATAATTGCGTAAGAATAATAGAAACAAATATTATAAAAAAAAATATAGGTATATAATTGTCTGTTTTGTGAGATGAACCCAAACTTGTTTTATTCCAAATGGGAATTTTGGAATTTTCTAGAATGTATTTTCACTGAAATCTTATTTATAGACGAATTATAAGACACCTTTTTTGAACGCGTTTTTTTACAAAAATCGATTTTCGCGTCAGAATAAAAGTGTCTTATATTTCGTCTTTAAATAAGGTTCCGGTGAAAAAATCATTATTTTAGAATGTTCTGAAATCCCGGGAATTTACGGGAAAGTATTCCCGTGAAAGATGGTTTTAACTGCTCCATGTTGTGTCTTACACAAACTTTAGGTAAATAAGCGCCCGAAATTCCGATCACTGCCCATGACACACATCTCCATGGTCGACCTCCATGTTGAACTGCGGTGCACCTCTTCGGGTCGCAGAATCTGGACAGTGATTGGGTTAATTACATAAATAACATGTCGTAGGCTGGCAGAGATTGAATACAGTAAACTTAATTTACTATGCAAAAAGATACAAATTGGCGCAAGCGCGGCGTTTTCATATTGTCAATATAAAAACTTTTTAACAAAAAAAAGATTGCGCCCCAGAAACGAAGAATATGCAAAGCCAAAGATAATACACTTATTTCAACAAATCTTAATTACGAAGTTTTTAAACACATTTAAGTATAGCTAAGTAGTTTTGAGTCGGCGCCAAACAATCAATGAACAAAGATAAAAACAGTATTCAAATCTGTGGGGGAACAATCAATCATCCCCTTTTTTTATACCCCTACCCTTAGGGTATTGTTTTCCTCAAATTTATATGGGACTATCTTCGGGACCTTTCCAACAAAAAAAGAATGTGTGTGTCTGTGTGTGCAGTATACAGTGCAGTATGTGTGTGCAGTATACAGTGCAGTCTGTGTGTGCAGTATACAGTGCAGTATGTGTGTGCAGTATGTGTGTGCAGTATACAGTGCAGTCTGTGTGTGCAGTATACAGTGCGGTCTGTGTGTGCAGTATACAGTGCAGTCTGTGTGTGCAGTATACAGTGCAGTATGTGTGTGCAGTATACAGTGCAGGATGTGTGTAGTACGTACAGTCGTTTCCCCTCGTCTTCCGCTCCACAGCCCGCTTGTAATCCTCGATCTCGTTGTCAGTGACGTGGTCGAAAGGATTCCTCGCGTAGGGGGCGCTGTACATAGTCGCGTTGTGTTGGTATCCGCGCTGGATTATGCCTTTAGAAGCTGCGCCCATTAGGACCTGCAATAACATAGTAGGATTTAGTCGAGGTCGAGACAGAAAGATTTAATTAAATTAAATTTACTTTATTGGTATACAAAACAGGAAATAATTTAGTCATTCCTTCATGACCCGATGGTTTTCTGTTTTTGCTGCATTACAGAAAAATATAACTATAAATAATCATAACTATTAATTTATAGCCTCAGCCCAAAGCCTCAAGGGAGGCCTTTACCCAGCAGTGGGATCCTGTAGGCTTATAATAATAATATTAATTAATTTATAGTATGAAGCAGTATTTCACAGATCGTCATGTTCCTGCCCAAAAGGCGTCTCCTACACTTACTTTAACTTGACCCTTACCTTGTGTGATGATCAGTGATCGGAATTTCGGGCGCTTATTTACCTAAAGTTGGTGTAAGACACAACATGGAGCAGTTAAAACCATCTTTCACGGGAATACTTTCCCGTAAATTCCCGGGATTTCAGAACATTCTAAAATAATGATTTTTTCACCGGAACCTTATTTAAAGACGAAATATAAGACATTTTTATTCTGACGCGAAAATCGATTTTTGTAAAAAAACGCGTTCAAAAAAGGTGTCCTATAATTCGTCTATAAATAAGATTTCAGTGAAACTACATTCTAGAAAATTCCAAAATTCCCATTTGGAATAAAACAAGTTTGGGTTCATCTCACAAAACAGACAATTATATACCTATATTTTTTTTTATAATATTGGTTTCTATTATTCTTACGCAGTTATCAAACAAATTATAAATGCGTATGAATAAGTGTTTTAAATTTCGTGTAGAAAAAGGATTTTGGCATAAAATCATAAATATAATTAAAAATGTTTTTTTTTTCAGAAATATTGACTTTAGTGAAAAACACGTCAGAATAAAAGTGTCTTATATTTCGTCTATAAATAAGATTCCGGTGAAAAATCATTATTTTAGAATATTCTGAAATCCCAGGAATTTACGGGAAAGTATTCCCGAGAAAGATGGTTTTAACTGCTCCATGTTGTGTCTTACACCAACTTTAGGTAAATAAGCGCCCGAATTTCCGATCACTGGTGATGATGAAGATATAGACGGTTTCTAGTAACGCCATCTAGTTATAAAATGATAAACTCACCACATGGTCTCCAGTCTGCGTGTTGACCGCGTCTTCTCCTACCAGCCTGTTAGCCTCGTCCCACGTGACCCCTTCCAGTATGTGGGACTGCGGCCCGGCGCTGATTTTGTCGGCGCGACGGTTATCCTTGATCTAGATTGCAAATAAATTTGTAAGTTATTTGGTAGAAGGCCTATTACTAATACTTCCACTGCCCAGCCTCTGCGGCGCGACCTGCATGGGCTGGTGGACCGCAGCTAGTTGGGCCGCAAGATCCACATGCGCGTCGTGGGCAATCAGAGTTAGTATATTAAAGAAACTATATAAAACCGGCCAAGTGCGAGTAGGACTCGCGCACAAAGGGTTCCGTACCATTATCTATAAAAACGGCAAAAAAATCACGTTTGTTGTATGGGAGGCCCCTTAAATATTTTTTTTCCGTTTTTTAGTATTTGTTGTTGTCAGCGGCAACTGAAATACATCATCTGTGAAAATTTCAACTGTCTAACTATCACGGTTCATTAGATACAGCCTGGTGACAGACGGAAAGCAAAGTCTTAGTAATAGGGTCCCGTTTTTACCCTTTGGGTACGGAACCCTAAAAATGGCCAGGGATCGGACAGTAGTTGATTTCTGGTCCAGATATTGTGGCCATTTTGACTCAGTAATGATAATGTTTGGCCCAGACATTGCTTTCAGAATTTTAGAATAAAGAAATACATTGCCTTAGCCCACCCAAATCATCCTGTCCTACGCATTTTGTGTAGCTTACAAAGAGTAAAAGTAAATAAAGGTACACACCTGCTGTTGCAACTTCTTAAACTCCTTAGGGTTCGTCTTCATGGGCACAAACTGTAGCGTATCTATCTTCACGGGCGTACTGGAGTGAGCCGGCGAGCCTTCTTGCACCCACTGCCGTACGCAATACGGTCGAAAATCCAATGTAGGTACCATAGTGGAGGGAGAAAAAAAGAAATATTAGTTAATGTTGCCAGTGGAGAAAAAGGATTTGGGTTAGTGCGTGCAAAGAATAAGTAAATAGGTGTATTAAATAAGGTTATTTTCGCTTCGTCCTGGTTATCGAGCGTGTACAGTTTTTTATTTAAATTATGTAAGTTTTTATTCATTATTAAGGGCCATTCTCATGCATTATCTGTCAAATCTTTGGAAATAGCTCGACATATTTTTGCTGTTTTGAGTTAATTTTGCAACAAAAGTACATTTTCTTTGAAGATAAATTTTAGTAAGTAGTATCATTGATGTATTTGATAAAAACAAAAAAACTTTTAATTTAAAACATCAAGTAAAAAAAAACAGGGTAGCCATAACAATATTATTTTGAGTACTATTTGACATCATGCACATTGATTCGGAAAAGGATTAAAAAAAAAGGAATAAACAAAAAAAGGTAGTGCGGGAAGGTTGAGATAATGGCAACATTTAACTATTTCCTTTTCTCGCTCACTGTACAAACTCGATTATTTGAATAAAATTATTAAATAAATAATTTTATTCTTTTACCAGGGGGTTAACAATGAAATGCTTTTGATTGCGTATTTTTTTAACTGAAGTTATTATTCCAAGATTTTTAGCATATTATTATCGTATTTGATTTTCCCGATATTTCTAACACATTTAAAAAAAATCTTTCATTATCATAGCGTCAGTGAATACGGACATCGGGAAAGTCAAATAGACTTTACGTAATAAAGATAGACACGTCCATAAATAATACCTGTAGCACCCTAATAGCTTTAAAGTTACTTAATATGTTGACAGGTGGTAAATGAAGGAGAAACGCTTGGTTAAATAAATTTAAGTTAAGTTTTTCTTTATTTAATCGAAGTGCCTGGCTTATCTTTTTAGCTACCAGGTTTACGTTTTGTGTAATATCATGTAAAATGCTTATTTTATTTACATTTTTTTTAAAAGATGAGTAAAAGAAGAAGAATTTATGTAAAAATTATATTTCACATGCGAAATATTTTTTTCATTGACATGTAAAACATTAGATTGTTTGCAACAGTCTGCAGTTAGCTCAATTGTAAAATATACTAGTTTTAATTTAATTTTATTATTTGATTGTAATTTTCTTTGTTAATAAACTTTGACATGGTCATTCATTTTTTTTATTGATAAGTAACAATGATTTTTACCAATAGAAAACTTGAAACTATTGTCATCAATCAGGGTACTATAGGATATTGACTAGACCCGTTAGTTTATCATGTTAAATTATCCTGTGAAAATGTAAAAGAATGGACACCACAACTATACCTAGACCGAAAATAAGTTAAAAGATTCAGGAGAAAAAAAAATAAAGTGAAGAAGCCAGAGATTTTCGACGAAGCTTGTATTCGATCTCGTTGCTTAGTTGGTTAGAGCGCACCCGTACTAAGGGTGAGGCGCGGGTTCGAATCCTGCCGAAATCGAAAATATTTGGGACTTTATAAAATTTTTGAAAAAGCCAGTTGTGAAGGAGTGAAATTAAAATAAATAATAGGTATTCGATTCTTCTAAACTCATGTTTTTCATTATTCTTTTGAATAACATGGGAAATATTTATTATTTAGTACTCGTTTTATCATCAATTCTCTTTATAATAATTATATATAATATAATAATAATATATAATAATATATTTTCGTAATTTAGCATTTTATTATTATAGGGACGTTAACATTATGTTGATAGGTAGCACACATTTGAGCTAAAATAACTAAGTAGATACTTATATAATAAGTACACTTTTTTTTGTTTTTCTCTTATAAGTGAAGTGTAATGTTCTTAGAGAAAATAAAGATTCTTTAAACCGATAGGGACGTTAAAGAGGTTTTTATTTTGCCTATACCACCATCTCTTTTATTTTAAGAGACGTGGACGGCCACGACTCTTTAAATCCCAACCGTCGTGACCGTCGGCGTCGTGGCTAGAAAAAGGATATTATAAACAGCTTATTCCATCTTTACTTCGTAAGCATCGCATGTGAGAATTTAATCGTTTTGGTAACGATTGTTTAATAAACTATCTGGTTTCCTAGGGTGCGTCCAGATTGATTAATCATTACACACTGGGCACCTCAATATCCGTACACACCCAAACGCGCGCTTCAAGCTATTCAAACGCGCGCTTGGATGTGTACCTACAGATGATTAATAAAACACGCGTCACCAAAGCGCGCATGTGAGGACGCACAGCAAACCACCAGGATATACACCAAATACCCAGGACTCCCGGAACATGTCATTGGTGGGCGTACTTGCGCACGATAAATGTGTCACGTTTCAAATGTGGCGCCACAATTGTCGTAATACAAGTGTATATCTGGTGTTCGGCCTCCCTAATGCGTGCTCTTGAGAAAAATGTCACTGACATGATGTGTCTAGTCCAAAGGGATGTGTATAAGGCCTGTATATTGTTATGATTTAACTATACCCATTTTAAAACCCAGAAGGCAAGTTAATGAAAAAAGAAAGTTAAAAGAAGAGAAATAAAGTTCATTTTCCATTATTTACCTCGTCGTTGTTAGCGTCCACCCACTGCAAAACATTATAAAATTAGTCACACAAAAACACATTAACACACTTAAAAAATCAGCTTAAAGTTTTTAGTAAATGTACATTAGTTTTTAGTAATCAAGAGCATTTCAATGTGAGTGCAGCGATACGAAAAGATTTAAATTTTTTTAAATAGTTTTTATTGAATAAAATTCTATAAGCACATTAAAAGGAAAGCTAATTTGATCTTCAGTCTTATGGTGCGTCCAGATTATGTAACAAAACGTACTATATGTAAAATAAAACATAGTAATTTAACATGTCTTATAATGTGGACGTGTTATATAACATAAGTTATATATAACATTTTACAAAATCTGGACGCACCCTTATGGAGCAAAAACAAATTTTGTAATTATAAAAAACATTTTGAATATTCAAAATAGAAATTATAATGCTACTATACTATTTATTACTTTTGTTATTTTTATGTTTTTTTTATAAATAAAAAGACACCATAAAATCTTTTTGCTCCATTTTAAATCTGAGTCAGTCGTTATAAATCTTTAAATACACACTAAGCAAGAAACGTTAGCTTTAATATTTTTTTAAATATAAATATCTTTGCATAATATCTATTCACTAAATCTAAAATCGAATTCGATGATTTTTCATAAAATAATATAAAGAGCAAAATATAAAAGTACACAAATGAGTTTTTGAGCCATTTTGAGCGCTGACACAAAATGCTTGACTGATATTGACAAAACTCTAAATATTTAACAGGGATAGTTTACAGACTAATAGACTTTAATGAAGTGGTTAACATATTAAACTATGTCCATAATATTAAATATTGATTAATTACCTTATTGTTGTAAAGTTGATGTGCAAATACACAAAAATAGAAAGTTATACAAAATATAGAAAAATAAATAAAATTGTAAAGAAAATAAATAGAAAAAATCACTAAGATAAACCCAAATATATAAAAAAGTTAGTGGAATGTCTACATAATCATCTTACAGGTAAAGAAATATTAAACATTTAATAAATAAACATTGTGTACGTATTCTTAAATTACCTGTGATGTTACAACGTGTACCGTGTGTTATTGGATCATGAACAGAATTTTGAGAATGAATTTAATCTATTTTAGTTTGACAAATTTTTTAAAATTATCAATACTTGCTTGGCAGGTAAGCCAACTAATGCGAGTTCTAACATGACGTGGTCGAACTTCACTTCACTGAATGTATTATGGCCACCTTAAGGATTGCAAAATGTTGAAGTATGTTTGATAGTTACTTTTAGATAAGTATTGAATTTTTATGCTTGACGAGAAAAGTATGTGTTTTATCATTGTAAATTTTTTTGAGATACTATTTCTTGAGTAATAAGTATGTATTCGTTTCTTGAATTTTCTTAAACCTTCAATAGTTTTATTCTGCCATGTAATAAAAGACCTGCCCCCCTAGCACGGGGATTGTTGTCTAGGGTAGAATAGACAATAATGACATTGCATCGCCATACATTGCGTACATTATTGAAGTTGATGGAATGCATTTCAAATAATTTACGCATTGGATGACGAAGTGACGTAATTTTTCTCTATTCTACCCTAGACAACAATCCCCGTGCTAGGGGGGCTGGGCACACTACATAACGGCCTGATTTAAGACTTTAACCACCGAATCCGTATGCTCAAACGCAACTCAGATTTGAGCTCGTCTCAAGTGACGAATTTTTAAAGTTTTTTGGTATAGTGCTTACCCGCACTTTGGGTATCTCTAATAAATGAAATAGGTTCCCAAAAATTTTCGGTTTCGGTCGAAATTTTTGGGAACTTATTTCATGACGAATTTTTGTCGCTTGAGACGTGTTTATATCTGAGTTGCGTTTGAGTATTCCGGGGTGACCCTATTGCGATTTGAGACGTACTCAAATCTGAGTTGCGTTTGAGTACTCAGGGGGTAAGACAGTTCCGGATCTGCCTCATGTCTTTATAGTACCTTTCTATCATAAATGCTTTGTAGCTAAACTGCAGCTGTGTGTCTCATCGACCAACATAATATTCCTGAACCTTATATCCTGCGAGTAATACATATCTATGTATTACTCCTGTGAGTACATGTCCATGTATTACATGGTAGAAATACTTTAGGAGCAACGGATGGACTAACCTATCGCATAGCTATAAAACTCCTGATCTTTATATCCTGCGAGTAATACATATCCATGTATTACTCCTGTGAGTAATACATGTCCATCTATTACTCCTGGGAGTAATAGATGTCCATGTATTACATGGGAGAAATACTTTAGGAGCAACGGATGGACTAACCTATCGCAAGGCTATAAAACTCAAGCAATCTTAGTATTTGATTGATTTGATATTCCGTCGCTTAGCTACCTAGCAAATATCAGAAAGGTCCCTCAGCTCCAAGAGCTTACTCAGCCTCGACCCTCAAGTATTCTACCTTGGTGATTTTCTTGGGGTCATGGGTGCCCGTCTCCAGAACTTCCACCTTCTGGTACACGTTGGGAGAGTTTAACCAGCGCGTACGTTCGCCGGTCTTGCCTTGACCTTTCTTCCATATTCTGAAATGAGAGGTTGGTTGAAACATCTTCATATTCGAGGAGAAAAAAAATAATTGTAGGTACTCAAGTAAAATACCAGGCATTTATTAACAAAGAAAATTACAATCAAATAATAGAATTAAATTAAAAACTAGTATTTACAATTGAAACAATTGACCTAAGAAATTAATAAATCCCAAAAATTTACGATCCCGACGGGATTCGAACCCGCACCTTCCCCTTCAGCGCAGGGGTGCTCTTTTTCCAACTAAGCTACGTGATCTTATCTAGTCGGCCCGAAAATCTTTGGGAGTTCTTTCGGCACTTACGCCGTCAGCGCCACCTACAGAGGAAACAATGAAGTTATCCAATTCTGCTCAAAGACCAAATTTACATTTAGTTCTTTGACGAGAGGTTTTGCCGTTGCTTGATTCTAAGGTTTTTATTTATTATACTCTGGGTAATTTCTAAGAAATTAATAAATCCCAAAAATTTACGATCCCGACGGGATTCGAACCCGCACCTTCCCCTTCAGCGCAGGGGTGCTCTTTTTCCAACTAAGCTACGTGATCTTATCTAGTCGGCCCGAAAATCTTTGGGAGTTCTTTCGGCACTTACGCCGTCAGCGCCACCTACAGAGGAAACAATGAAGTTATCCAATTCTGCTCAAAGACCAAATTTACATTTAGTTCTTTGACGAGAGGTTTTGCCGTTGCTTGATTCTAAGGTTTTTATTTATTATACTCTGGGTAATTTCTAAGAAATTAATAAATCCCAAAAATTTACGATCCCGACGGGATTCGAACCCGCACCTTCCCCTTCAGCGCAGGGGTGCTCTTTTTCCAACTAAGCTACGTGATCTTATCTAGTCGGCCCGAAAATCTTTGGGAGTTCTTTCGGCACTTACGCCGTCAGCGCCACCTACAGAGGAAACAATGAAGTTATCCAATTCTGCTCAAAGACCAAATTTACATTTAGTTCTTTGACGAGAGGTTTTGCCGTTGCTTGATTCTAAGGTTTTTATTTATTATACTCTGGGTAATTTCTAAGAAATTAATAAATCCCAAAAATTTACGATCCCGACGGGATTCGAACCCGCACCTTCCCCTTCAGCGCAGGGGTGCTCTTTTTCCAACTAAGCTACGTGATCTTATCTAGTCGGCCCGAAAATCTTTGGGAGTTCTTTCGGCACTTACGCCGTCAGCGCCACCTACAGAGGAAACAATGAAGTTATCCAATTCTGCTCAAAGACCAAATTTACATTTAGTTCTTTGACGAGAGGTTTTGCCGTTGCTTGATTCTAAGGTTTTTATTTATTATACTCTGGGTAATTTCTAAGAAATTAATAAATCCCAAAAATTTACGATCCCGACGGGATTCGAACCCGCACCGCAAAAGAGCACCCCTGCGCTGAAGGGGAAGGTGCGGGTTCGAATCCCGTCGGGATCGTAAATTTTTGGGATTTATTAATTTCTTAGAAATTACCCAGAGTATAATAAATAAAAACCTTAGAATCAATTGACCTAACTGCAGACTGTTGCAAACAATCTACAGGTAGCTCAACTGATTCATAACAGCTGAAACAGACAGTTGAACAGTTGGAAGCGTGCCCTAAAGTTAAATAAAATAATGAATTATCGCATCAGCATTGCCAAACGGCGGGGCAATGCAGCCAGCGTCTTGGGCACGCGCGCGACTGGTATTGATGTGAAAATTTCAACTGTCTAACTATCACGGTTCATGAGATACAGCCTGGTGGCAGACGGACAGCGGAGTCTTAGTAATAGGGTCCCGTTTTTACCCTTTGGTTACGGAACCCTAAAAACTCACCCCTGCTTGTAGAGTTCTTCCTCCTCTAGAAGATATCCCAGCGAGGAAACGGCCGGGGGCACTTCTACGTCGTTCTTAGGCTTCGGGACGTCGTTCTGGGAACAAAATATTGATGATCATACCCCGATTCAAAAACTTGGATGTTTTTTGTATACAAAGTGGTTACAAAACCCAATGAATATTGGTGAAAAATATTTAAAGACATTGGTATCATCGAAGCAAAGCACAGAAGCTCGAAACAGTATTTCGTTTTGAAAGTTTTCATTCATCATTTAATTGATCTCTCGTTCGTTTTCGCATTCAAATTTTAACATTTTTCGCTGCACATGTGAGATTCGATTTGATCCGTTGTCGAAGTTTATGTTTTACTTTTTAGTGATAACGTCACTGTTACCTTGTTGTTATCAGTTTTTGTTAACTTTTCATTCATAAATGTCTTTGTTGACATAAAATATCTAGGATTCTAAATCGTAGTATAAGCTGGGCAGTCAAACTTCGTTCCGCCTTAGAATCATGGCGTTATATATATACGAAAGTGTATGAGAAAACGACGTGGTAGCGGTGTTGGATTAATGTTTAATGACAACCTATGTATGTGACGCGGTTGGCCAAGGTGCGATGCAAGAGGTTGCGGGTTCGATTCCCGCCTTGGGACAAATGTGTGTACGATCTGCAAATATTTGTTTCGGGTGCTCTGAGTATTTTCTATAAATAATAAAAAAATATCTAGGTATCTTTGTAATGTACAATACATTACATAGATAGATTATGTATATCAGTTATCTAGTACCCATAACACAAGCTCTGCTTAGCTTGGGGCTAGATAATGCTGTGTGAATTGTCCAGCATTATTTATTTAAGAGACGTTTGCTAGTGAAACTCGGCCTAATTCTCAGTATTCACGGTAAAAAACATAAAATGCAATATTTTTTCTTTGGTTTCTTGAATGTGAAAACACGATTAAGAAAAAAAATACTATAGAAAAAAATCAAAAATCAACGAATGTACACTGTTTTGCACATAATTTGGTCGAGATCTCAGGAACCGTGCGGTCTATTGAAACGACTTATGTTTTGATTCGTAGGTTCTTACTAATTATTTGGTTCCTTGAACCAGTTTCTTCATAAGTTGTGTAGTTTACTTATAAACAAGCAAAAACTTGATTTTTGCGCTTACACCGTTCAAAAACTTATGTTCTATCCCGCTCCTATGAACGCGAAATCCTATACCTAACCTTTCACAAAACGGCACGCATTGCGCCCTCTTAATGTGTCTCGAAGCTTTACCTTGATAAGCGGGTGTCTGTAGATGTACCCGGTGCGGAAGCCAGCATTGTCCAGCATCCGCATCAGAGCTTCGAACTCTTCGCCGCCGACGCGCCACTTCGCCTGGTCGTTAGGAGCTTTGTGGGCTGCTTCGAAGATCTGAGAACAACAATGTAAGGTTTTTTTGTGATATAGCTTACCCGCACTTTGGGTATCTCTAAGAAATGAAATAAGTTCCAGTAAAAATTTCGATTTCGGCGGGACTCGAACCCGCGCTCCACCCTCAGTACGGGTGTGCTCTAACCAACTAAGCCAAGATACTTACTCGGTACACGACACTTAATCGGTTCAACCGAAAAACTTTGGGACCTCTTACGGACTATAGCGCTCTTTGAGGTCCCAAAGATTTTCGGTTTGCGCCGTCGTCGTCGTCCCACCGTCGTCATCCCACCTGGCCTGATGGCTTCCTAGACTACGTTTCCCGAGTCGCGCTCTCCACTCAAGAACACATTTAGCCCAGCGGTGGTAGGTTCTACGCGGTATATGGCCGTATTATAATGGACCAACTTAAGTCAAAAGATGAATAAGGATGTATAACCTGTCGTCTAGTGACGTCATCAATGAGAGCCAGTCTATCCAGCGGGATAGAAGCTAGCCTCAGTTGCACATCAGCTGCCGCGGTGAGCAGACGTGCGTGCTGGAAGGCCTCCTCAAGAGTGGCGCCGCAGCAGAGAGCTCCAGAGTTGACGAGGATCAGGATCTTGGACGAGGGACCCAGTGCTCGGACCAGCTTGTCTTTCTCCTCGTTGTCTAGGATACCTGGGGGTGAAGAATGTGGTTACCAATGTTTGTGAAACTTTATAATACAATACAAATATATATCAGTCAGCTATGTGTGATAGCAAATCATTTACACATATGACGACCTCTGTGGTGCGGTGGGCGAAGGTCCGCCTGCGACGCAGGAGGTTGCGGGTTCGATTTTCGCCTCGGGATAAATTTTTTTACGATCTGCAGATATAAGTCACCGTTTTCTATGTATAATTAAAAATATCTATCTGTTTTATGTACTGTATTATGTATATCAGTTATCTAGTACCCATAACACAAGCTCTGCTTAGCTTGGAGCTAGATAATGCTGTGTGAATTGTGCAACATTATTTATTAGTTACTAGCAGCACCTCGCGGTTTCACCCGCGTAGTTCCCGTTCCCGTAGGAATTTCGAGATAAAAAGTAGCCTATGTCCTATTCCAGACTATAATCTATCTCTGTGCCAAATTTCATCCAGATCCGTTTTGCCGTTCTGGCGTGATAAAGGAACAAACATCCATCCATCTATCTATCCATCCATCCATCTAAACTTTCACATTTATAATATTAGTGAGATTTGCTGTTCCAGTAGGTATATTTGACACAACAAAAATGTAGACTAAGCAACAAGTGGAATATTGCGCTGTGGTTCTGTTTCACACTAAGGGCCAACCAGTTGTGACCAGCGGGTGATTCTGTTGCCGACTGGAGAGTACTCCATACAACAGTACACATTTTGTTGATGGCGCGACAGGTGGCGCCGCCATGGTGGCCTTGTGAGCTATCTCACCAGGGCCCAATGGCCCTAACTATTAATAAAACACTGTTTTAACCGGATTGATCTCGTATATTTTATATTTTGTTTATAACCTGACGTTTCGGAGGCTTTTCAGCTTCCATGGTCACAGGCAGACAAAACAAAACAGTTACAACAAAAACCGAACACGGTTAAAACAGTGTTTTATTATGAGTTCTCGCGAAAATAACCTTAGAATATACTAGGCCCTAACTATTGTTTACTTCTGACGGGAGAGCTTAACCTCCTACCCCCCAGATTATAATCTATCTACAATCTATCCTTACCAAGCGGCACGCGGTGCACCACGCAGTCCCCCAAGGCAGCGGCCTCGTGGCACAGCGGCAGCAGTCCGCCCGCCATGCAGGACACGGCGAGAGCGGACCCGGAGCGGACGTGCAGGACGCAGCGGATGTCCGGCCGAGCGGCGTGGACGGCCGCGTGGAGGGAGAACCCTGGAAGTAGAGGGCGGTGGTGAGATATAGTATAGGCTGAAGCATCTTCTAATGAGCTGTTCTTTCACGACAGTATTTTGAAGAGTCTTCTGAATAGATAGTGAAGTTAAAATAGTCAAAGAGTCAAAAAATCATATATGGTGCAACAAAACATGTGCGCTAAGCTTAGGGAAGTGATACTGAACTCCGAGGAAATCAACTTTGTATGTTTTGAATTATACAATATTTTTTAACTTCATATTCAAATTCTGTTTAGCGATAGGACCGCCAATTCCATTGCCTTTTATATAGGATAAATTTATTAATGTACTGAATGTTTTGTGTTATGAAATAAAGCATTATAATATAATGCTTTATTTCATAACACAAAACATTATAGTATACTCGTAAAAGATAGATATATTATATCTATCTTTACTACTACTGATACTTATAAATTTATTATTTATTTTAAAATTTGAAAGGCGACATAATTTCAAATCATATTTTTGAAATAATTTTCATGACAAAACAATTGTTTTGCCGAGAAAACAAGCAAAAAACATTTGTTTAATATTTTATTTAAATATTTCAAGAGTGCATGTAAAAGAACAGAAACAGGAAGAAAAAAATACTCAATCTTTTCACAACATGTTTTGTGTGGGTGGGCGAGATCCAGTTTGGGTCACTGAGCCACATGACCAATATTATAAACGTGAAAGTTTAGATGGATGGATAGATAGATGGATGGATGTTTGTTCCTTTATCACGCCAGAACGGCAAAACGGATCTGGATGAAATTTGGCACAGAGATAGATTATAGTCTGGAATAGGACATAGGCTACTTTTTATCCCGAAATTCCTACGGGAACGGGAACTACGCGGGTGAAACCGCGAGGCGCTACTAGTAAAGTATAAAATGACCAGACCCTCCGTACCCCCTTCCGGTTTAGTTACGCTACGTTGTCTGTATGTATGATCTATTGTGAGAGGGATGAATGACCGATTTCTTATATTAAAATTATTATTAACAACGTGTAATTTTAATTTTGACATTTTTATATTTAAACACATTTTTAAAATTAAAAACAGTTTTATAACTAGAAAAGTAATTATTAATAATTTAATTTTTGTCTTATTTTTTGTGTTTTTAGGGTTTGTATTTAAATTATAATTAATTAATTAGTGTAATTGGCAATCGCCGCCGTTCTAATTAAATAAATAAATGAGTAATGAGTAAATCGTTGCACCCTGTATAATCCTGGGTTGAAAAACCAGTTTCCCGACGTTAGATCAAGTAAAAGATCGAAGGTTCCTATATTCAGAAAGAACGGAGATGCTTGGCCATATCTTGTGATGGTGGACAAGACCCACTTTGAATCACTGGGCCCTTCGATATAAGTAAAAAAAGGAGATGAGGCATTACCATCTCGAAAGTGTATGGCTCAAGTTAGGTTCAACTATGTTCCCTTACCTCAGTCATAGTCGGACCGGCGGCGCGGGCGGTGGCATTTGTGTTGCGCGTGCTTGCTACGACGTATAATTTTGCGTGATTTCGACTAAAACACCACGACAATGCCCTCGTGTTCGTTCACCAGGTGTACAAATAGCTCCAAAACAAAAAACAAAGCCCAAGGCAACACATATTTTCCCGCGTAAGTAGATACACTAAACTTAAATTTTCTGATAATCCGATACCTTATTATTATTTCATCTGTAACACGGTACAGTTTTTGAGTGAGCGCTGGTAGAACGTACCGTATCTTCCTTTTTTACTTTTATCGAAGACTGGGCCACATAATATTAGATTCCCCACCTTCAACGTTGACAGGGAAGTTGGTTGTCCCCTGATCCTGCACTATCCCCTGCATATCAACCTTCACCAGCGAGGAGGCGGTGACCTCATGCGGCAGCAGCCCGCGAGGAGTCGTCAGGACTGACTCCACGGCAGTGTTCAGGCGAGCGGTGATCTGGCCGTTGACACCGGCTGGAAAAGAGGTCAGGATTTATTGAGATTAGAACAATCAAGCGGCGGAAAAGATTATGATTATGATTAAGATTATTATAATTAATTAATTAGTGTAATTGGCAATCGCCGCCGTTCTAATTAAATAAATAAATAATAATAATATGCAAACATGACTCAAAACTGCTATGATAAGAAAGTGAACTGTGCATGGCACTCATAATTAACAAAAAAGTACGATTTTAATAAATAACCTGATATTTTAATGTTAACTTATTTAGGACTTATTTTAAAAAACTTTTTTTTAAAATGTTATTATTGTATTGACGAATTTCTAAATGATATATTTCAATTTAATTTTATTATATTAAAGCATTCTTTATTAACAAAGAAAATTACAATCAAATTGAGCTACCTAACTGCAGACTATAGCAAACAATCTACAGGTAGCTCAACTGATCCATATCAATACCAGTCGGAAGCGTACCCAAGACGCTGACTACATTGCCCCGCTGTATGGCAATGCTGATGCGTGCTAAAAACATAAATAATAATACATTGTGTTGGTGTTCTTCCAACACAAATAAGGTTCGTAGTTAACCCGCTTACATCCGTAATGAATTCGTCAAACTACGATAGTTTTTATAGTAAAATAATACATTGTAATTTGTTTGTGATTGATAATGTTTAAAAGCTGCATAAATTTTTACCTAAATCATTTGTTGTTGTATTTAGATTTGCATGCCTGACATGACTCTGGACATGTTTTTTTTGGATACCGATATAAATTGGTCAAACTAGTTATGTCATAAATTAATTACCATCTTTGTTTACACGTGTTTTTGCAAATAAAATATCTTTATCAAGGCCGTCTTACTATTAGAGATACAGGAAGATACTTGATTTATTTATTTATTCACAATTGACTTGCAGAATAACATAATGATGAGTGTGTTAACGACATAACGACCATCAGAATTCTTTGACATTTATAGAACCTACCTTTTAATTTAAGGATCGTGGGTGGAAAAAACAATGTTGTGGTGTGACTGCACCTCAAAAAACATTATTTTTTAGGGTTCCGTATCCAAAGGGTAAAAACGGGACCCTATTACTAAGACTTCACTGTCCGTCTGTCACCAGGCTGTATCTCATGAACCGTGATAGTTAAAATTTTCACAGATGATGTATTTCTGTTGCCGCTATGACAACAAATACTAAAAAACAGAATAAATAAAATATTTAGGGGGGCTCCCATACATCAAACATGATTTTTTTGCTGTTTTTATAGATAATGGTACGGAACCCTTCGTGCGCGAGTCCGACTCGCACTTGGCCGGTTTTATTTTATTCTTTCTAAGAACCTTTCTTTCCCCGAACCCCTAAAATATTAAAAACGTTTTGATCCGAGGCTGCGTTGCGCTTTCCTTCAATAAATAATATGTAATTAAGATTCGACGTCTGGTAATCGTTGAAATAAATGCAAGCTCAGTCGGAAATGACCTCAGGTAGAGGATACTCACTCTGAGTCCACCCGAACAGGTCCACCAGCCGGTAGACAGCAGCAAGCTTACACCTCAGGATCTTCTCTCCTTTCTCGTAGCCGACACCTTCGATGCCGCGGATGTCGTTGATCGGAAGGACGCAGGTTGGCCCCTGGGTATGGAGAAATACAAGTTATCGTAGAGCTGTACGAAACAATAAATAGTACATTGTAAACCTAGGTGAAAACGTGCCTGATTCCTATCGAGTGCGTCATTTAGGGGGGCCCCAAGCGCAGCCGAGGGCCTTAAATAAACCACACGAGGTAGGAATCGCACTTTCTCCTGAGTGATACATATGTAGTGCTTTATACTACAACTACGAAGAAAAATCTTTAAAATCACTCGTGTGAATTCAAAATGTAACACGAATTATGTGAAAATCGTACGTAATAAATACGTAATAATACCCATAACTCCAGCTCTGCTCAGCTTGGGGCTAGATAATGCTGTGTGAATTGTCCAGCATTATTTATTTATTTATATTTGACAGTTTACCATGACCAATTAAGGAAAAATGTATTCTCATCTTCTCTCGTACACTATTGGATCACGACATTTGGCAAGTTTTTATAAGCTACTAACCCTCAAAGAGCCGCTATGCAGCCGCCCGCCCACCATCTCCCGGATGCGCTGCAGCAGAGGCGCATCCCCGCCCTCGTGTATCTGCTGGTCCAGCACACGCTCCAGCTCCTCGCGGAACAGCTTCGAGGACATGAGGGCCTCGACGCGCTTGCGTCGCTCCATCTCGCGGACATCCTGGAACAGAAACAGTTTATGTTACTCGAGTGATTTTTGCACACGCAAAACTTGGAGACGAAGAAGATTGGAAATCATGTCGGCCTCTACATGTTATGCCAGTGAAGACAAATATCGTTCGTGATTAAGAGAAACGCACAAAAATAGGGATAGTTTTTTGAAAAAATGTGATGTTCACAACAGAAATACAAGAAACAAGAACAAACTACACTTCCCATCATATAGATTACGAAAGGTAGGCAAATCATTTATGGGTAATTGCGTACGCTTCTATAACAAGCTTCCATCTGAAGCAACTAAGCTCACTATTCGTAAATTTAAACAGTACATAAAACAAAGTCTTATCAAGAAGGCCTTTTACTCCATAGATGATTATATCAATGATGTTAATGCTTGGCCAGATGTCGCCCAGTTCCGCACCGACATTAGTATTATGGGAGAACAATCTTAAGCTTCTCACTAATATTATAAACGTGAAAGTTTAGATGGATGGATAGATGGATGGATGTTTGTTCCTTTATCACGCCAGAACGGCTGAACGGATCTGGATGAAATTTGGCACAGAGATAGATTATAGTCTGGAATAGGACATAGGCTACTTTTTATCCCGGAATTCCCACGGGAACAGGAACTACGCGGGTGAAACCGCGAGGCGCTGCTAGTAGTTTTATATAAATATTAACCTGTATCTCACATTGAAGCTGAAGACAGGGCGCTATGGCGCTCATTAGGGGAGGCCTATGTCCAGCAGTGGACTGATATAGGCTGATGATGATGATGAAATCACATTATATTTAGACTTAGATAGGCGAATAATATTGAATTACATTTTAAGGATTATACAAACTTACTAGTGGTTTATTTTTCGCTTCTTCCACAAGTGGACAAAAAATTGAAGCGAACCAAATCAATAGCATTTTGTTTATTGCTTGATAATTTACTATTTATAAACTTGTTATTTATGTTTAAAATTTGACTTGTCTAAGTGCTTTTTTGTAAGCCTAAAGAAATAAAGTTATTGCTTTTGAAAAAAAAAAAACAAATCCATAAAATATATGCTTGAACTTTCACACTGGCGACGTCACGCAGCGGAGACGAGAAGAGATGAGCGGAAATGTGAGCAATGGCTCGCAAGCTGGCAACGTCACGCAGCGGAAACGAGAAGAGCTCAGCTGTGTACTGTGCCTCGCTAGTGCATTCATCTCAACAAACGCAGCTCAGCCGCTCTGTATAACCAGCACACTTCTCCACTCCAGTTTATCCACTACGCATCTCCGCACAGCTTCGGTGGAGACACCCTAGCTGAAGAACGCCTTTTCGTCTCCGCTACGGACATCTCCGCACATCTCCGCTTTGGTGGAGTCAGAGTCTAAGGCCCGTATTATGAAAGCTTCCCCAAGCATTACTTAAGCAGTCATTACGTGATCTCTACTCAAGCGTTAATTACTCAAGTAATGCTTGGTAACCGTTCAATAATATGTCTAAGCAGTTACTCGAAGGCGTGGACGGAGGAAATCCGCTCTTGACGGCTACTTGAGTGAGTGTAGATTTTGACATGAGCTCCCAAGCATTGTTTGAAAATTAGTATTCACTCAAAACTAGACATAAGCATCACTCAAGCAGAGCTCGATGACTGAGCATGCTTTCATAATACGGGCCTAAGACTGAAGATGACTTACAGCATCGATGTCGGCAGGCCGCTGTTTCAGCCTTTCCTCTTCCTCCAGCGACAGGTTCGCTGTTCCGTTCTGCAACGTTTCTATATCCGTGTCTGCCATCGCTTCTCTTGCTCGCTGGAAACAAAGAGACATACATTATAAATAAATAAATATTGCTGGACAATTCACACAGCATTATCTAGCCCCAAGTTAAGCAGAGCGACCAGAACACCCGGAACAAATACCTGCAGATCGTACAAATATTTGTCCCAAGGCGGGAATCGAACCCGCAACCTCCTGCGTCGCAGGCGGACCTTCGCCCGTATCCAAAGGGTAAAAACGGGACCCTATTACTAAGACTTTTTTTCACAGATGATGTATTTCTGTTGCCGCTATAACAACAAATAATAAAAAACAGAATAAAATAAATATTTAAGGGGGCTCCCATACAACAAACGTGAATTATTTGCTAGTTTTTGCTAGATTTTGATAACGGCAACAGGTAGACGCTTGAATATTTTGATTAATTTAAAAAAAAATTATAAAAAAAAAAATGCCGTTTTCATAGATGAAGTACGGAACCCTTTGTGCGCGAGACCGACTCACACTTGACAGTTTTTTTTTTTTTTTTTTTTTTTTTTTTCATTTTTGAAACGAAGAGTATCTGCCTTGTATTGTATCTCATAGATTATTATGTATTTTTTCGAAGCTTTAAGAAAGGTTTTAACGTAACCCAATTCACATACATCCACGCCTTAACAGGATAATTTTCAAAATTCGTTGGTTTCGAAAATGCCCCGCAACAATGTTCTTTCACAAAGCGGTGCGACTTCACAATAAAACATGGCAGCAAACAGAAGCTGGTCTAGCATGTAAAAGTTAAAATTATATTTGCGGTAGCCGATAACAGTACTCCGTTGGCCTAACCGCAGTTTCCCAAACAACAATTATAAACTACAGTTTAATTGCAATAACGAGTTCTCAGGCTGCGGGTGACGCAAGGAGATTCGCAGTCTTGCAAAATTATAAATTACTAGCGGCCCGCCCCCCGGCTTCGCACAGATACCTATAGCCTATGTTACTCAGTGATAATGTAGCTTTTTAACGGCAAAAGAATTTTTAAAATCGGTCCAGTAGTTTTTCAGTTTATTTGTTACATACGCAAATACAAATCTTTCCTCTTTATAATATTAGTGTAGATTATTATTAGTATAGATTACTTAAAACAAATCTATCCCACGGGAACAATACATTTTACCGGGATAAAAAGCCTATGTGCTATTCCAAACTATAATCTATCTCTGTACCAAATTTCATCCATATTCGTTCAGCCGCTCTGGCGTGATTGAGTAACAAACATCCATCCATTCTTTCACATTTATAATAATTAATTAAAAGTGGGATAATGCTGGGTGAACCTTTTAGCTTCGCGAAATCTGATACTTTTAGAATGAAGTTTGTAGTGAGATGGGTTATCTCGGGCCTAATTCTGCTAACCTATCGATTCACTATGACAATGGTATCGCCGCAGAATCGTCAGGTAGAATCATTAGGCTGCACGCCTATGGCGACTTTTTGTAGCGAAGCTATCGCGCGTTTTGTAGACGCGCGAAGGCATCGCTACAAAAAGCTACTACAAAACGCGCGACAGGCTTATGCAATTGCAAAAAACACAAATGATAATAACAAGTTAATATTCGTATTTACCACATATAAATTTACTATAAATTAATTCAGCTTATATTTTACTAGCAGCGCCTCGCGGTTTCACCAGCGTAGTTCCCGTTCCCGTAGGAATTTCGGGATAAAAAGTAGCCTATGTCCTATTCCAGACTATAATCCATCTCCGTGCCAAATTTCATCCAGATCCGTTTTGCCGTTCTGGCGTGATAAAGGAACAAACATCCATCCATCTATCTATCCATCCATCCATCTAAACTTTCACGTTTATAATATTAGTGAGACTAGCGGCCCGCCCCGGCTTCGCACAGATACCTATAGCCTATGCGACTTAGTGATAATGTAGCTTTTTAACGGCAAAAGAATTTTTAAAATAAACACAAATGATAATAACAAGTTAATATTCGTATTTACCACAGATAAATTTACTATAAATTAATTTAGCTTATATTTTATTATGAGAACACATAATAAGTACTGTATTCATTCACTTATTGTTTATCCAACTGATATTTATCAAAGAAAGACTTGTTTAGCTTGGTTTTTACCCGACTACCAACAGGGGAGGGTTATGAGGTTAGCACCCTATGTTTGTATGTTTGTATATTTGTATGTTTGTGGCCGATTTCTTTGTTCCCACGTAGCGCTGAAACTACTGGTTCGATTTCAACAAATTATGTATCGATTGATTCGTCTCAATACCCCGATGGTTATAGGCTATAGGATTTAGGGCTCCGACCCCGAATAAGCCTTCAAAACGCGTATTAAAGTTTAGGTAGCCGCAAGCTGCAGGCCCCATAGAGAAAAACTACAATACCTACGACCTATTTTCATTTTCAACTCTATGCCTATCAAATATGACCTATACGTCATTCTATTTTGTCAATGTAAATGTTTCAAACTTTTATAACTTTCACGTAGTCGGGTTGTAGTTTTTAACTTTATCTTGTTAAAACCAGGGCTGCTGAAGTTGTCAAGCTCAGGCTCAGCATTCAGAGTTCCGGGGCCCTATCCTGCTAAACAAATAGCTTCACACGATAGTGCTATTGTCACGTCACATTACCAGTTTTAATAATAATAATAATAAAACATTTATTTCAGGCAACGTTAGTCTAGTACAGGATGTAAAATACTTAAAAACTACGGCCCATATCTCACTAATATTATAAACGTGAAAGTTTAGATGGATGGATAGATGGATGGATGTTTGTTCCTTTATCACGCCAGAACGGCAAAACGGATCTGGATGAAATTTGGCACAGAGATAGATTATAGTCTGGAATAGGACATAGGCTACTTTTTATCCCGAAATTCCTACGGGAACGGGAACTACGCGGGTGAAACCGCGAGGCGCTGCTAGTAAAATATATACCTTATTCTAACATACATAAAATATATACCTATTTACTACCACGTAGAGTCGGCGACGTGTGACACGCGATATGTGCTGCGACCGGTAATCGTCGGTTTAAACTGAACGCGCATCTATCGGCGCTACCTACATGCATTACCGGCAGTCATCGCATTTCCTCATGGCATTTTACAGAAATGCCGCGCGCTCGGTGCTGATAGGTGCGCGATGCTGCAAACTATTTCATAATACCTTTATACATATAGATACTTATACATAGTTTTGTAAACAAAGAGCGTGGAGTTAGGACCTTTTGATAATAAAGGGTACCAGCAGTTGGGTACTGGACCACTATGTGAGAGGACGTTTTTTCTTTGACAAAACCGCCCCCTGTTGTATATCTATATTTATAATTTACCCCTATAAAGATTTAGAAAATTCGATAGCTGCAGGGAATACCGCGTCTGCCGTCCTCCCAGGTGCGCGGTCAGCTTTATGTATACCTAAGTTAGAAAGAAACTATAAATGCCAAATGTGTCTACACGTGACAAAAGTGTCAAGTTGAAATCATTCTATCAATCTCTCCGTGCAAATACTACCGCACGCATGAAAGCCATTTCTAGAGTTTCTTCTATAGACGGTTTTGCGACGATACCATTGTCATAGTTAAGCAATTGGTAAGCAGAATAAAGCCCCAGGTTGAAGGCTGTTCATGCAGTCAGAATCACAATGATGTTGTGTAGGTTTTCCTAGCCAGTATCGATAAAACTAAGCTGTAATTACGATGTTTATGGTCACCACACCTTTGTTACAGCAGGTCGTTGAACCCGCGTTATCGCTGTGTATCGGTTATGGTAAATAATTTTACTATACAGTAATAAGCACTATGATGTTTACTAAGCTTTTGTATTTGTATCCTGAACAATAATTTTACTGATTCGCATAATAAAATAGCGAGGGTTTATTTTTTAATTTTTAGTTGGTTCGATTCCCAGGTGAGAAGGGAATTTTAGATAATCTTTGAATGCAATTATGTTTCTTTTTAAAAATAAAGGAATGTTTCCTTACAGTTAAATGAGCTAGCTAAAGGATTTAAGGTAGTTCCCCTCCAGGGCCCATAGATTCTTTCCACCCTGTATATATTATATGTATACCTATTAGGGGGGATATATCATAGCTCCGTCTGTTTCGGGCTTAATACGCCATTGACAATGCACGTCTTGTCTGCTACGGTCAAATATTCAAATCGTAAATCATATGTCGTACAAAGAACAATTGGTCAGTGAAATTTCAAAATGGCGGCACGGTCAACGAACCTCCACGGCGACCATGGTACTCGAATTGGGGAGGCGATTCCTGGTAGGTGACCTGTAGGTATGTTTATTTATGTGGAGTAACGGTTTGGTGGATAAATGGTGTTTTTATTGACGACCTCTGTGGCGCGGTGAGCGAAAGTCCGCCTGCGATGCAGGAGGTTGCGGGTTCAATTCCCGCCTCGGAACAACTGATTGTACGATCTGCAAATATTTGTTCAGGGTGTTCTGGTCGTTTTATATATATAATAAAAAATATCTATCAAAAAATATCTATCTATGTATATCAGTTATCAGCTGACCAGATTTTATCGCGGAAATGCGCAAGCGAAGCCACGTGCAGAAACTAGTTTACAATATCAAAATAAAAAAATCCTTATTTCCATAAATACAAAATTGTACACTTAGAAAAGGTCAAATTCTTAAAATAAAACACTGACACGGAAATAAAGTGGTACTTTTGATTTCTATCGCTTCGGTATGTAGACTAAATAATAATAATAATAATAATCATTTATTTCAGACTATAGAACAGTTACAGATCTCAGATCAGACTAAAGTAAAGAAGCGACGAAGAAACCTTTAGCCTGTTAGTTGTTATTTTTTGAGTTGGAGCAATACCCGTCCCAAGCTTTTTTATCTTCTAAATAATCTGATATTTTGTAGTAAACCTTATATTAGTAGGGTTAGCGTGGTTTTTGTGCAAACGCGTCCTTTCGAACCAATTTCACGGCCGATAGATCTGAGTAACCTCCCAAACGCTAGCTATAAATACAACGTATTTATAAAAGTGGTTATTTTTATTTTTTAAATTACAAAATCGATGCAGCCGACGTCAGATTACAGGGATGTGGGTCACATAAGGCTTCGCGTGTCGGGTCACGGCCGAAACCAGCGAGGGAAAGGAAAGGTAGCTTGCTTTTGATTACGGCTTCTCTTGGGGTATTTTCGGACCTTATTACATATTTGAGGGTCTATATACTACGACGCCATTTTTTGAAAAGGATAGGCATTGGATTTCGCGTTCATAGGAGCGGGACAGGGCAGAGCGGCGCGGTGTGTGCAAAAATTAGGTGTATAATCAAGTGAATGCATACTAAACAAGATAAAGTTAAAAACTACAACCCGACTACGTGAAAGTTATAAAAGTTTGAAACATTTACATTGACAAAATAGAATGACGTATCGGTCATATTTGATAGGCATAGAGTTGAAAATTAAAATAGGTCGTAGGTATTGTAATTTTTTTCTCTATGGGGCCTGCAGCCTGCGGCTACCTAAACTTTAATACGCGTTTTGAAGGCTTATTCGGGGTCGGAGCCCTAAATCCTATAGCCTATAACCATCGGGGTATTGAGACGAATCAATCGATACATAATTTGTTGAAATCGAACCAGTAGTTTCAGCGCTACGTGGGAACAAAGAAATCGGCCACATACATACAAACATACAAATATACAAACATACAAACATAGGGTGCTAACCTCATAACCCTCCCCTGTTGGTAGTCGGGTAAAAACCGATTAAGAATCCGGTGACAGCAGCTTTCAACTTCAATTCGTGAATTATTATGTTCCGTAATACCAAAAATGATGACTGAAAACTTTTGTATTTTCGACATTGTGTTAGTATTCTGTAACTAGACAAGACAATACAGGCTATGTTCCTTAACAAACAAAACGTAAGATATTGTTGTTTTTAATACAAAACAAATAGGACGAAAACATGTCATTTTAAACGTAAGAATATGTTAAATTAGAATTTGCATATTTTTGCCTACATTTCATTATAGGTGTGTATTATTAAGAAAAAAACTAACCAGGGACCTCGATATATACTATTCGAATACAAAAAACAACATGATGTGGTGGAAATATGCTCGACTTACAAATCATTTTGGTAGTACATTTGTATGGGCAAATCATCATCCGCAGGCCTCTTAAGTACATAACATTTTCTCAATTGAAAAAGAAAACAAAAATCGCTCTTAACTGTAAAATAAATCGTCGCTTTTTATTAAATACTTTAAATTAAGCCTGGATAATTTGTTCAGTAAACAAACAGAATATCAAGCAGGCGGTGTGTTTTAGATTTTCAAAATAAATAATATTTTTTTGTAAGCATTAACTTGATTTTTGCACACGCCGCGCCGCTCTGCTCTGTCCCGCTCATAGTCGCGGTGAAAAGCAAGTGGTGCCATAAAGAAGTTTAAGTTGAAGGAGTGACGTCACCAGCAATGGTAGAGCGTTTTTGATCACGTGATCGAACATAAAACAAACGTAATTTAAATTCTTTTTTTTTTAACCTAAAATGCCTAAAATAGACATCTTTTTAAAGAAAGTCATCAAAATACGCTTTTTTACGTTATCATTATCACTTACTAGGATGATAAGTTGATAAGAATTTGGAACTTATTTTTAATGTAGTCAAATAGCCTATTCGAGTTCAAATTCGAACTTTCACAGAATGAGTCTGTCTGTGGTTTGTTGTGTATAGTGCTTGCACTTTGGGTATCTTAGTTGGCTAGAGCACACCCGTACTGAGGGTGGAGCGCGGGTTCGAGTCCCGCCGAAATCGAAAATTTTTGGGAACTTCTTTCATTTCTTAGAGTCTGTCTGTAATAGTGGGATGAAATAGGCTGTCAAAAAAAAAGGTCACAGACAAAAATTCGACATTTTTATACCTAATGAATAAGTAATTTTTCCTGATAGACGACTAAGTCCCCATAAGGATTAGAGCAATATCCTAACGTCTCGAGCATTATGGTGTCCCTACAAGACAACTGTCAGTCAATTTGATTGCCACAAATTACTGTCGTAGATCAGGTCATAAAGAACTTGCCTGGGATCATTGGTCCTACGATAAATTCTTATTAGAAGGAGGAAATAATAATCAAACGAGAGTGGAATGAGCTTCCAGTTCTACTCTGGCGGGAAAACAGACGAAGCTGTTCCCGCCAGAGTACAATCTTGGAGTCTTCAAATCCAGGGTGAAATTAATGTGCCAATGTTCCTTCTGTAAAGACAAACAAACACACTTTCGCATTTATGATATTAGCTAGGATTTCACACCTTTCTTAGGCCCGTATTATGAAAGCTTCCCCAAGCATTACTTAAGCAGTCATTACGTGATCTCTACTCAAGCGTTAATTACTCAAGTAATGCTTGGTAACCGTTCAATAATATGTCTAAGCAGTTACTCGAAGGCGTGGACGGAGGAAATCCGCTCTTGACGGCTACTTGAGCGAGTGTAGATTTTGACATGAGCTCCCAAGCATTGTTTGAAAATTAGTATTCACTCAAAACTAGACTTAAGCATCACTCAAGCAGAGCTCGATGACTGAGCATGCTTTCATAATACGGGCCTAAGAATCTTGGCGTTAGCCTGCAATGAGCAGAATATCTCTAAATAAAAATAAAAAATAATGCTGGACAATTCACACAGCAGTATCTAGCCCCAAGCTAAGCAGAGCTTGTGTTATGGGTACTAGATAACTGATATACATAATACAATACATTACATAGATAGATATTTTTACTATACATAGAAAACGACCAGAACACCCGGAACAAATGCCTGCAGATCTTACAAATATTTGTCCCAAGGCGGATTGTTTGGTATTGTACTGTATTGTATTTCAACCTCATTTTCCTCTAAAATACAAAATGCAACGTTTCTTTCGTTGTGGCAGGTCTGAGGACTTCCTGTCTGAGTTCGTCACGGTGTTATGTCATGGTGACAATGAATGACAGGGATATTTTTGTTGGATCTTGTTTTTGTTACAATTATAGAATCGGTCTATTGAAATGACTTAAGTTTTGATTCGTAGGTTATATACTTATTACTTATAACTTTGTTCTTTCAGATAGTTTTTTGATAAGTTGTGAGCTTTCTTGTAAATAAGCGAAAACTCCAGTTTTGCACTTGCTCCGTTCCAAAGACGCATGCTCTGTCCCACTCCTATGACGCCTATCCTTTTCACAAAATGGCGCGCATTGCGCCCTCTTAATACTAGCTCTAATTTGTTTGTTTTAATTGATAATAATTTTCTTTCTTATTTCAAGAGCAAGAGGGTATCCACCATGATCAAGATGAATCTTTTCTCGATCGGTTACATATCTTTTGTGTATAATATGATCCTTGTGCTTAATCCCGCCGAAACTGATAATTTTTGGGACTTATTTCATTCCTTGTTCATAATGTTGGTTCGATGCGAACGAAGCCTGCAGAAACGTATAGAAACGCATAGAAGCGTCTGCAGAAGCTTGTCAATAACTTGACAAGCTTCTGCAAACGACAAGACAGAAACTGGTCAGTTTCACAGCTACCTCTCAACCATCAGACCGTAAAACCACTGAAAGAGAACCTTGATGACAATACGTCGAAGAATTTCTAAAATAAATAAATAAACGTTCGAGTACGCTGTTGAAAGAGCAGGATTTCTTACAGCTGATCTGGCTGTCAAAACAATACGGGGTGACTGACAGGAGGTAAACGTTTGCATCAGCCAACCTATCCAGCCCCCCTAGCACGGGGATTGAATGAATGAATGAATGAACACTTTATTGTACAATAAAAATAAACATGAATAAATATTCTTATATCTAAAATAAACATAATACAGTACAAAAGGCGGCCTTATCGCTGAACGCGATTTCTCACAGGCAACCTTGGGATGGAAAAAAAAGATACAAAAAAAGTTTGGGGATTGTTGTCTAGGGTAGAATAGAGAAAAATTACGTCACTTCGTCATCCAATGCGTAAATTACTTGAAATGCATTCCATCAACTTCAATAATGTACACAATGTATAGCGATGCAATGTCATTATTGTCTATTCTACCCTAGACAACAATACCCGTGCTAGGGGCTGGTAGGCTGAAATAATTTTACGCAAAGTTATGTTGAGTAAAAATTAAATGACTCTTGGACTCCATATAAAAATGAATAAAAATAAAATCACATTTATATCAGACAAATGGTCCAGCACGACTGCGGACGTTTATATGTCTACTACTATCGCCTATGTTCATCAGGGATAATGTAGGATTGTAATGGTGAAAGAATTTATCAAATCGGTCCAGTAATTTCGGAGTCTATTCAATTCAAACAAACAATCAAACAAATCTTTTCTCTTCATGATATAAGTATAGACATCGTAGGTACAAAGTTAACGTACACAGTCAGATAACGAGTCATATTTCAAAACACAAAGATAAAAACACAGAATACATTTTAGGATACAAAACACTAACAACCAATATTAATTTTTGTCCAGTGCTACATGAAGGCAAAAAAATCTCGTACATTATAATGCAGGAGGCATATAATGTACAAGACTTTTTTGCGATTTAGTACTCCAACCTCTGTTGGTCTGTTAAAAGTTTTTGATCAAATAAGAAATGGGATCGTACGGCAATAAAAAAAAATCGTGTGTAAAATCGTGTTGAAAGCCATTTTTTTTGCCAAACAGTTCTTTTTTTTTAAAATCTGATGAATCTCGAGCGAGACGGCGCGTGGCGTAGCGCGGGGAGTTATCGTATTGTGTCAATAAAATTGGTAGAAACGCAAAGGAAAGGAAAAAAACTGCGACGCATGTTCCTTGCATGCAACAAAATGTTGAATCTACCTTTGCCTGTTAGTACTTTTGTATTTTTTGTGTATAATTCTAGTTTACGTTAAGAAATTCATTTATTGCAAATGTCTTTTTTTTACTAAAGCATAGAAGACACGTATACACTACTCTTTACACTAGGCCAGCAGCGAAAATAATCTGAATCGTTCAAATTCTTTATTTGTGGCGAAAATAATCTGAATCGTTCAAATTCAAATTCTTTATGGGTCACAGAGATGGAAGAATAATAATAGGTCAGCACCATACATGTTTTGCCTAAATCTAGGGCATGCAAATATACATATAGGTCGGTAGGAGAATTTAGTAACAGACACAAAGAAGCAAATTAAGGAACATATTGAAACGTTGAGAATGTTAAATTACAGATTCACATTGCTGGGTGTGGGACCTGACTCGATGTAGGACTGGATCCCAAGCAGCAGGTACTCTCCAACCATCATCTCTATTGAAATTATTCGCATTAATATAAAATAAATAATAATAATTTAATATAAAATATACGCGATCAATCCGGTAAAAACAGTGTTTTATTACAGATTTACATTGAATATTAAATTGGTCAAAGAAATAATCATTAATTAATACATTAATTTCATTTCACTGATTCGTCAATATGTTCTTATCTAGTTAAAAATCATAAATATTATAATATACTTTTGATGTCAGAAGTTTTTCGTTCGCTTGCATATCACTCAAGGGCGTCAAATTCTACGTAAACCAATTGATTTCGATACTGGAACGGTTTAAAATGAGTTGAATCTTTGAACGTCAATGGAATTCGAGATGTGAAGTGCTCTTGTGGTATTTATGAGGGCACTTGTCATTATTTATAGCTCCAACTATTTTTTAATTGGGGCACTTTTGTTACCTCATTTATTTTATTGATCATCAATAATTTAAGACAGGCAGACTTGAGTCACGGTAGTTTTAAGACGGACTATTGCTACACATTTTCAGGCAACTGATGGGCATTAACCGCTTCAGCCCCCCTAGCACGGGGATTGTTGTCTAGGGTAGAATAGACAATAATGACATTGCATCGCCATACATTGCGTACATTATTGATGTTGAAGGAATGCCTTTCAAATAATTTACGCATTGGATGACGAAGTGACGTAATTTTTCTCTATTCTACCCTAGACAACAAACCCCGTGCTAGGGGGGCTGTAGTGCTTCTGAAATGTTAGCGCAGGCCAGCGTAGACTCTTTTAACGCTATCCAGCGGAAGAGGATTGCGTCTTTCATGTCCAGAGTTGACTCGTGCGATAATTCGACTATCAAGAGTCTGGCAGAGAGACTTGTACACACAATGACACTAAGACGATGGGAGCCATACTATATCTACCTCACTTTCGCAAATAAATGATTTGATTGATTGATATTATTTTGACAATCTTTTTGGAGCAAGGTCGGCCTTTTCGGCTTACTCGAAAAGGCCGACGCGACTCGGCAAACGTAGTGTATGACGCCCTCCGACCAGGTGGCATGACGATCTGCGAAAGACTGCTGGCAGAGCTGGCTGCAAGCTGAAGACAGGGCGCTATGGCGCTCATTAGGGGAGGCCTATGTCCAGCAGTGGACTAATATAGGCTGATGATGAGTAGGAAGCATACAACCCAGAGCCAACCTCTTCAATAATTTACTTTCCGGCCGTCACGGAGCGCCCTACACGGAATCATTTTATTTTGAAAAAGGCCTAAAAACATTTATATCGAACGCGCCGAAAAAACGACCGAAATAGACGACGCGCTGGAATGCGCATGCGCTTCCGTCGGTCCAATTTTAAAAATTTCACCAACTTATTAGTTTATTTCGTTTACGGTCGCGCGACGGTTAGCGGCTGGTGCTTCGAAAGGGAAAAAAGAAAAAAAAAGGAAAAAATATTTTGTATTGTCTCGATTAAAAGAATGGCTAAAAATGTAACTACATTAAACTCTCAGATGCTATTGGTGGTTGTCATGCATGCTTAACAGCAATGTGACATCTGTGGCGCAGCGGGCGAAGGGTAGTAAGGTGCGTGTTCGATTCCCGCTTCGGGACAAATGTTTGTACGATCTGCAGATACATAACTGTTACGGGTGTTTCGATGTTTTTATGTGTAGTAAAAATATCACATTGGTTGTGCAACCAAGCTAATAACAAGTGAGGTACCACACAACATAACAACAGTACACGTTTTGTCGGTGGCGCGACCGATATGGCGCCGCCATGGCGTCCTAGTGAAATGGTTCAATGGATCTTTATTAATAACAAAGATGTTACATGTCTGGTCACATAGGTACCTATGCTAAACAATTTTATAAATTGTAGCTAAATTATTAATTATTATTACACAGTTAAAAGAAGAAAAAAATATATTAAAAAGATATCTTGTAGATAAGTAAATAAAAAAGTCACATTAATATCTCGGTATTTTTAATCTCTCGGTACTTTTGTTTTGTATAAGTATACTTAGTTGTAGAAGAGGTAGGTATGATTTCACTATGAATTTACGTAGCTTTAGGTCTGGTTTACTTGTCTAGACTAAGTTTTAATTGTAACAATAGATTTATGTTTCTCGTTTTTATTTTTTAAACTACAAACAATGTACCCAGCAATGGGGAAGACGCTGTCTTCTGTAACACAGTTTTTTTAAAAGCTAAAACAGAAGGCAGAGCTGCCCAGAACTTTGTCATATTTTTGTGTTTTTCAAAATAAACATTTTCATTTTCAATAATAAAAAATAATTCAATTCAATTAATAAATTTAAAATAAATGTCATTTTGAGCCTATGAACTCGTCATATCTGTAAAAAGTTTGCTCGTTAAGCCAGCGTTTTAGGCGGTGTTTAAATGTCCTATTGCTTGCAGCCTGTTTGATCGAGAAATAGGGCTCTAAGTCTAAATCCATATCTTTACTAGTATTATAAATTTGAAAGTAACTCTGTCTGTCTGTCTGTTACGAAAGATCTTAATGAAATTCGGAACAGAGGTTAATGGTCTCCCGAGGATGAACATATTGAAATGCGTGTTCGAAGCCCCAGGCACCTAGTCTTCTTTAAACCCAGCACCAGCAGTCAAGTCCACAGATATTAACCTACAGTCGCAAGCGCAGGTACGAAGGCACCCACGCGGGGTCAACGACCCGGTGACTCACCGCCCTTCGCGCTTCCGTGAACAGGCGTAGGTGTTTGCAGATCTTGTAGCTCGATCAATATCTAATCGATAAGATGGCCAGTTTTTAGGATTCCGTACCTAAAAGGTAAAACGGGACCCTATTACTAAGACTCCGCTGTCCGTCTATCACCAGGCTGTATCTCGTGAACCGTGACAGTTAGACAGTTGAAATTTTCACAGATGATGTATTTCTAGTGCCGCTAGAACAACAAATACTAAAAATCTGAATAAAACAAATATTTAAGGGGGCTCCCATACAAAAAACGTGATTTTTTTTGCCGTTTTTATAGATAATGGTACGGCACCCTTCGAGCGCGAGTCCAACTCGCACGTGGCCGGTTATATTGTGGGGTTTTACGATAGTTTGTTGTTATGATGTTACTCTGAGCTATGTATTTTTTTGCATTTACACCTGGTAGGCCTTGAATAAGTTGATTGAATTAATTAATACAAAAACCTAGGTACCTAGTACACCTTTAGCCTACAACGAAACTAATACAAGCGAAGGGGTTAATAAACCTTTTCTCACCTAACCTCTGTATGCAAATATCACGTCACGTGAACCACGGATTCGGATGTTACCATCATTACGATTGTACTATCAAACCACTTAAGACTTTTTTTAAATAATTTTTGAATCTCGCCATGGACCAAAAACCTATAGGTTACTTCCCGTTGACCTAGAATCATGATTTGGCGAGAGGTAAGGTCTTATCTTAACTTTTCACAAAATGGCGCGCATTGCGCCCTCTAAATAAAGATTGTTTAGTATGTTACAGCGAATACAGTCCCATCTTCCTTTGTATTTTTCTATGTAATGTATTGTATTACTTATATCAGTTATCTAGTACCCATAACACAAGCTCTGCTTAGCTTGGGGTTAGATAATGCTGTGTGAATTGTTCAGCATTATTTATTTATTTATATATCTTCCATTGAATCTTTCCATCATATAGAATAGCCACGGAAAGTAATAGACAAACGTGAATAGCCGTACACCCAAGCGCCTGAGTCACGGGCACCATGGCAGCCGTCCAAATACCAACTTGATTATGACAATTAGCGCCATGATAGACGCCCATTGTGTAAGGTCGCAGACCTGGGTTAGCTTGTGGTTCGGATGATTCCAATGATAGAATCCTTTCGGTGTTATTTGATTTGTATTTCAATGTTCTAGATTTTAATTGCAGTTTTATGATTCAGTTTTCAAGTTTTTACCCGACTACTAACAGGGGAGGGTTTAGCACCCTATGTTTGTATGTTTGTATGTATGTGGCCGATTTCTTTGTTCCCACGTAGCGCTGAAACTACTGGTTCGATTTCAACAAATTATGTATCGATTGATTCGTCTCAATACCCCGATGGTTATAGGCTATAGGATTTAGGGCTCCGACCCCGAATAAGCCTTCAAAACGCGTATTAAAGTTTAGGTAGCCGCAGGCTGCAGGCCCCATAGAGAAAAATTACAATACCTACGACCTATTTTCATTTTCAACTCTATGCCTATCAAATATGACCGATACGTCATTCTATTTTGTCAATGTAAATGTACTTTTATAACTTTCACGTAGTCGGGTTGTAGTTTTTAACTTTATCTTGTATAATACCCATTCTTAAGAAACCCTTTGATAGGTATCAAACAGATTGTCAGAGAATTGGACCGGCTCTCTGTCACCACCGGTTTACCGTATAGCCGCGGACTTTACTGTGCTTGTTCTATTTACGGGAAACTAATTTTTTTTATTATTCCAATGATAGAATCCTTTCGGTGTAATTTGACTTTTATTTCTATGTTCAAGATTTTACTGTGCTTGTTTTAAGATTTAAGGGAAATTACTTTTCTGCTATATTCCTTGTAGAACGCAGAATTGAATATCGCGCGAATTTGTGTCAGATTCCGTTTCGAAGACTCAGTAACAGAGTTATTGAATAGCCATGCTGGGCCCGTGCTCGTAAAAACGAAAATAGAATATTCCGATTCCTTTTCGTGCAAATGATCTTACCTAGTTGACAATTTAAGAGCAGGTTTGCACAAAAACGCATTAGAAACTTGTAGTTTTCTTTTCCGAGAAGTCCCCTTTGATATTGTAGTAATAGGGTTTCACCGACTTTCAATCAAACTAAGGCACGGGCAGAAGCTACCTCCAAAATATTTTTAAAACACATCTTTCTCGTCCGTCTCTTTTCGGTCAGTCGCTGTGAAAGGTCCACCTAATTATGACGTCACGTCCAAAGCCCCCGTTTCGTGGAAACCAGGTCGATGCGGGGTCGACGTACCTACCCCCCCGCCTCCCGTAAGCGGGGAGCGTAGTGTGAGTGATTAGTTTTCGAAGCTGATAGACGTCGAGTTTTATGCTTTTCGACAGGACTATAAAACGAGTTATTAATTGTAAACCATGTTGTTAACAAGTTTGATTGTTTTGATAAAACTAAAAACCGACTTAGGATATCCAAGAAAATAAATAAGTCTCCAAAAATTACGATACGATTTTTCGTGATTCGAATCCGCGCCCCACCCTCAGTACGGGTGTGCCAACTAAGCCACGATATCAAGGACTCGCCGATTTAAAAATCTCTGGAAATTCTTACGGACTCTAGTGCCGTTAGCTCCAACTACAGGTAGACGACTTAGAATCCCTTAGTTTTAAATTGTTTTTTAAATTTTTGCGGGATAAATACTTATCCCTCGGCAGCATTTTTATTGGCCTCCTCGGTATCATTCTAGATATATACAACAGCAAAAGAATCATCCAAATCGGTCCATAAACGACGGAGAAAACGACTAACATAATGTACTTACATTTTTTTAAAAACCCGAACCGAACATAAAACCTTCTCCTTCTTTCGAAGTTGGTTAAAAATAGCTTAAAAGTAGTTTTGATGTTTGGAGTTAGTAAAAAAAATCCGTTTCAGCCGAAATTCATTTTGTAACAGGAAGCAACACGTAAACCGCTGTTCTCACAGAAGCATAAATAAATATCATCACACAAGCCCTAGAGACCTTCAAAAGGTCCTATTTAAATATAACCCCATTCTCTTTACGGCGGCTCTTCATGCTAAAACCAACCAAGCTATTCAAACACACGACTCAATCTGCAACGGAAAACAACTCTATGCATGATATGATAGCACCTCGTTGGGCGCCATTAAACCAGCTATTCTAAAACAGACCGTGTTGTTCGGACACTAGGGTGCAAATTAGAATGGAGTGGTATACCTACTTGTTGGAAATAACATGGTTTCGCAGTCCGCAACTGTAGAGATCAGTGAACCTAACGTTTGACCTCAAGGTCGTAGGATCGATTATCGGTGATGCATCACTGGTTTGACGCAAATTATTATTCAAACCATTGTAACTCGTATAAATAGAAGGAAAGAAAGAGAGAAAACGCGTTAAGTTTTATGTTTTTATTAAAAAAAAATGTACTTATTGTTTAAAGAAACTAAAAAGAAATGCTAAAATCGGTACTCACAAATAAAAAAAAATAAAAAAAAGATAAATCAACCAGGACCGTCACTCAAAAGTAAATTGTAAGACAAAGTCATAGAGTCCAATTTACGAGTGCAATCTCAGCATAGTACTAGTCATACCACTTTGAGCGCCACAAATTCGTACAACAAAAGTTTTCCTTCAAAGAATGAAACATGAAGTTACAAATAACTGCATGCCATCAACCAGGAAGGTTGTTCAAAATTAAATTGTAGCACAAAGGCATAAAGTACAATTTACGAGTGCAATCTCAGCACGGTAGTCGTACCACGTTGGGCGCCACAAATCCTACTAGCGTGGATCAATAGTGAGCGCACGCACGTCAACTTGACGGGGTGTTTCTGCCGCACCTGTTTAAATTGAGTTTGTGTGCGTTGTGGGCGGGCTATACTACCTCAAATCAACTCCGCCGGATGTTCATATCGTCCAAACTACTGAATATTGAATTTGAAATTTATATATGGTAAAGTTCAGGACTTACTCTATCCGTCATATGTTACAAAAACACGATTCCATAAAAAAAAAACTAGAAAAAATCGCAAAATTACCTATTAATTTTTACTAAAATCTTAATTTCCCAATAAATACAGAAGTTAAGATCTTGAGAATAAGCATGGTAATTGGACTGAGTATATAGAACATTATAAAATGTTCTTTGTTGTTGTGTTTTTTGTTGTTTTTTTTTTTAAATTATTTCCTGGTGAATAGTTAATATAAAGAACATTTGGCAGGCGGCTCAGGAACGCTGTTCGTGTCGTCTAGTAACAGAGATCTAAGTTCAGCAGTGGATGTAAAGGGCTCATGATATTGATAGCAGACTAAAATGAGACTGATCTCATTTTAGTCGCTTTATTTGTGAAAAGGATGCAAACTAACGCTGGCCTGATGATATCGTGTTCTACACAGCCTGTAAGAAGGCGAAGAAGTAGATGTATGAAACAATGTGGAGCGACACGAGGAAAACAGTAAAATAATTAACAGGAAAATAAACTTGACCAGTGAAATTGTTGAGTATTGAAAATAATTACACAAGTTCAGTAATTAGTAATTACACAAGTTTCGCAATGACAACGTCATTGCGAAACTCTTACGGCACCGCACCTACGGTACCGCACGGCAGTATAAGAGCGCTCTGAAGTTTGTGTTAAATCAGACTTGTTAAGTTTTCATTCATAAATGTCTTTGTCGACATAAAATATCTTGAATTCTAAATCGGAGTACAACTTCGTGAGCATGAAAAGTACCAAGAGCTGAAAGAAAAAGGGAAGAAAGAATGGCAGGGGATCTTATCAAAGCAATTGATTCCGACACGGACAATAATTGGATCAGACTTACTCAATCCCGAGGCGGTACACGATCCTATCTTAGTAATGGATTTCATAATAGGCCTATAAAACACTCAGCTGATAGCCGATGCTCAGGGATTTATTAGATTTTCGTATGCAGGGGATAGTGCAGGATCAGGGAACCACCAACTTCTCTGACAACGTTGAAGGTAAGGGGAGTGTTTTGAGTGGTCCAGGTGGTTAACAGGCAGATGCCAGTATTCTATCGAAGGTTTGAAGATAGTAGGTATAGGATAGATAGATATTTATTTATTTATTTTATAGTCTAATAGCAGCGCCTCGCGGTTTCACACACGTTGTTCCCGTTCTGGGAATTCTGGGATAAAACATAGCCTATGTCACTCTCTGAAAGTAAGCTTTCCAGTGGTAAAAGAATTTTTGAAATTGGTCCAGTAGTTTTTAAGTTTATTCGTTACATATAAATACAAATCTCTTCTCTTTATGATATTGGTGTAGGTTGATAGACCTTCGTTTGACCGCAATCTCACCTGATGGAAAGTGAAGATGTGGCCGACGATGTATCACGAAGGTCTAGAAGATACCTATTCACTCTTGTCTTGAAGAGACCCCAAGTTGTATAGACCGGAAAAACAGCAGCAGCGTGTTCCAAACCCAGCGATACGAATAATGAAGGTGGAGGAAAACCGCTTAGTGCGAGTGTGTATTTTGTGGCAGTCGACAATTTATATTCCGCTTCTCAAACGACGTCAAATCTAGTAATTTCAATAGGTGGTTACGCAGCGGAACTCGTTTCCCTGTTCCGCTGCTATGATTTCACAGCGGAGATGTGCTACGGGTCTTTTTAGTAAGTAGTATCTAAAATAAAAAAAATCAGTTCATCATCTGGGGCTTGTTTAAACTATTTAAGCAGCTGTCGGTTGAATCGACTAAGGTTTCGTGGCTTAGTTGGTTAGAGCACACCCGTACTGAGGGTGGGGCGCGGGTTCGAGTCCCGCCGAATTAGAATTTTTTTGGTAACTTATTACATTTCTTGCAAAGTTTAAACTTAATGGTAATTTCATCAATCATACGTTTTATATTTGAAACAAATTGTTACTATTTTTAGAAAGAACAAAAATGAATGTTTTATAGATAACAGATAAATAATAAATCAATAAATAATGCTAGACAATTCACACAACATTATCTAGCCCGAAGCTAAGCAGAGCTTGTGTTATGGCATAGATAGATATTTTAGATAGATTACATCGTTTCAGTTATTAAATTATGGCCTATACCAGTGGGCGAAAAAGAGTCGGAAATCCTTTAACACTACTACGATTGTACGTTAATCCAGTCTAGATTATTAAACGGCCTGGCTAATTAAATAACTTATACAAAGGTCCTTGACCTCGCTGAAGGTTTTCTAGAACCTACAAAACGCCAGGGGGATGATATTGCTGCGCAACGATTGACCCACTTTTGCGACCTCTGCCGATATCCTTTATGGTAACAAAGGCCTTTGTGTGAGAAAGGATTGCTATTATTTAGAGGAAAGGTTGAACACCAAGGAAATTCAATGGCATTTTTTTTTTGTAATAACTGTACATTCTATGAGTTTTGGTCAGAAAGGTGAATTAATTAATTTAATAACAAAAAATGTTTTGACCCACAGTGGGTCAAATGGGTTCTTGAAAGTGGGTCATAAGGGGACTTTTACTAAGCGGGTCAGAACATGTGTGGTCAGAAGGGTCCGAGATCAACAAAAAGAATGAGAGAGAGTCCTAGGGATTGTAAAATGTTAAAACAATGTCATTCTAAACCGATAGTTGAACCAAATCGCGGTTTTGAACGTCAATTTAAATGAGTAGTGTCTGGCCTGGCTTTCAAGGTAGGTACCCGGATAACCCGGATTTAGCAGTACCGCTTTAGCACTATTTGTGAAAAAAATCGAAGAAGTTGTTCCGAAAATTAACATTTTATAACAAACACAAAAAATACCCTAACGTCAGTACATATCAAATATCAAAGTGCTTTATTTCCTTTAGACCTTACAGGACTCTTGGAAACGTCACCAAATACAAATTACGTATGTAAAACTAGGAATAAAGTGATCACATTGAGTTTTTGTTCACTTCAGTCTTTTTAAGGTAAAGTAAAGAAGCGAACAAGAAACCTTTACCTTGTTAGAATGTTAATTTTCGTACTAAAATTATTATAATTAGTAACCTAACCTACCTTCAACTCGGCATCAGCTGTGCCATAATATTTGTTTCGCACCGTCTTCAAGCACAATAAAAAATCAATAACAAGATACCAGCACGTACGACAAATATAACGTCTCCCCAGAACCTAACACAGTATGTAAGCAAAGAATGGCAATGAGCATCATGGACGCACTCAAAGTCCAACCGATAGCCGTAAACTCGTTTCATTTAGGTATAGATTTTCAACTCTATTGTCAGTAGTTGAGTTAGAAAATCGAGTGTGTATCGAAACAAAGGGACATAACGATTTATGCATTTGTAATAATGTCTTTATGAACATGTGTTTGCATGTACGTTGGACTTACAAAAGGGTGCGTGCATGTAATGTCTAGTTTTAAAGACATTTATGTAATAGTCAAGGCGACCGACGTCCTACTGTTTTTATAAAATACTAGGTTTTGTCCACTTCGGCTCTTATAGATAAGAAACTTAGCTACCAGTTACAGTATGATTTTTTAAACGGCTCTGTTGCTACAGAGATATCACATTAAAACGAAATACGTTCGCTTTTTCGAGACAAAGACGAGCGAACGCCGCGCGGTTAAGGCGAGAAAGGAAGGCAAGAGCCGCGGAATGGTCGGAACGTGCGCAATTTCACTGCTTTTCATTTATAAATTTGTTATTGGTGTAAAATCTTCTTTATCGCAATAAAACAAAACCCTAATCGTCTAAAGTATAAGGGAACATGTAGACGAAATTTCATTAAAATAATGTTAAATAACTAGCAAATGAAACTGGTTTTTCCGTTGTAAATAGAAAATTTAGGGGAAACTGCTATTTTTTTGTATCCGGTCAAGTTCAGTCCATCGTGTTTCGACTCCCATAATTTACTAACTAAAATCCTAAACTTTCTGATGCAAAATAGTCAAAAACTTGTATTTCATTGCCTTAAAATTGATTTTCCGTACAGTCAAAACGTAAGTTTTGGGACTCATTCCACTTTAAAAATTAAATTTCGTACTTTTCAAAAATTTTAAAATTGTACGTACCTATATCGAAAAAGTCATAAACGCAGAGAATTAAACATGAAAGCAACATGTAGAATAAAACGTATTCATCCTATAAGGCTATTTATGGTCTAGTCTAGCCGCCTACCCCGATTCAAAAACCTGGATATTTTTTGTATACAAAGTGGTAACAAAACCCATTCAATATTGGTGGAAAATATTTTACGACATTGATATTTTACGGCCTATCCAGCAGTGTGTAAAATACGGCTGCGGATGATGATGATGAAAGTTCAGGACTTGTTCTATCGATCATAAGTTTCGAAAACACGATTCCACAAAATTTTCTCGATAGAAAACAATCGCAAAGTTACCTCTACATTTTTACTAAAACCTTAATTTCTCAATAAATACAGAAGTTAAGATCTTGAGAATAAGCATGATTATTGAACTGAGTATAAAGAACATTTTATGTTGCGTTTTTTTTTTCAAATAATGTCCTAATAGATATTAGGCAAAAACTTGATTTTTGGGCTTGCGTTGCTATGCCCTGTCCCGCTCCTATGAACGCGAAATCCTATATCCTATCCTTGTCACAAAATGGCGTCGTATGGTACCCCCCTAAAATAGTCTTATGCCATAGAAACCTAATTACAACAAGCGTGTACATATGTGTAAATTCAACGAGCGTGTACACAATACATGTGTACACTTAGCATTCAAAGAGTACGTTATAAATAGACCTTGAGACCTATTAATGAATCACCAGAGTTTTGTTTTGGTGAATGTTGGAAATTTATTACAGATTTAGGCAGATTACGATGTGACTGGAGTGACGTAGGCGCTGCGCAAAGGTAGACACTTTTTGTTGCCGACACGGCTCACCATCACAGGGAACCGTAGTTGCTGTGTCTTGTAGCGGTGATCGGACACACTCCCCCGTTGCTACTACTGGTCACTGGTAACCGTAGTTGCTGTGTCCGGCTCAGTACAATTGTAACGAAATTTGTTAATGTTGCTTGTGTCTTCAACTGGCGACTTTTAGTTTCCAGTTTTGTGAATTTAAAATGTTAAGACTAAGTAGTTACACCATTGAACTGGGTGCCCCTGTAAAAATAGTTGTACTTTTTATGAATAAACTAGCAGCGCCTTGCGGTTTCACCCGCGTAGTTCCCGTTCCCGTGGGAATTCCGGGATAAAAAGTAACCTATGTTCTATTCCGGACTATAATCTATCTCTGTGCCAAATTTCATCCAGATCCGTTCAGCCGTTCAGGCGTGCTAAAGGAACAAACATCCATCCATCTATCCATCCATCTAAACTTTCACGTTTATAAATATTTTTTATTTGTGTGTTTACTGTGTTCCTACTATTTGATGTATGTGATACTTTTTTTTACCAAAAAATGAACCATTGAACCATTAATAGAGGAAGAAGAGCTTTTTCTTGCAATCCAGACAAATTGTAATCTACCCAAAACTAAAATCGAACGATAGCATAATGATTACAACATGATGGATATTTATATCGATGATTCTGCGGATGCGAGATGCGTTTTGCAATTTAGAAAGGCGAGTCTGAAGCGTGGGTATATTGTATAGGAACAAGATGCTAATCATCATCATCATCAGCCTATATCAGTCCACGGCTGGACATAGGCTTCCCCTAATGAGCGCCATAGCGCCCTGTCTTCAGCTTGCCGCATCCAAGATGCTAATGTCAAGAGTGAATAGGTATCTTCTAGACCTTCGTGATACACCGTCGGCCACATCTTCACTTTCCATCAGGTGAGATTGCGGTCAAACGAAGGTCTAGTGACTATAAAAAACTGGCCAAATGCGAGTCAGACTCGCGCACGAAGGGTTCCGTACCATTATCTATAAAAACGGCAAAAAAAAATCACGTTTGTTGTATGGGACCCCGTTAAATATTTATTTTATTCTGTTTTTTAGTATTTGTTGTTATAGCGGCAACAGAAATACATAATCTGTGAAAATTTCAACTGTCTAACTATCACGGTTCATGAGATACAGCCTGGTGACAGACTGTGGGCTGGACGGATCTTAATAAACATACCTACTTACTCGTACCTGCGAACAAAGATAGGTACACTTCCTGTTAATTTAAAAACCCGAGCAATGTAACATTCGGGTCAAAACCCTACGGGTTTAAAGAGTGTTATAAATTTAAGTCCTATGTACATAGGACTTTCGATGGTATACAATTATTTGCCTAAATAGTGTATACGTGATTATGATAAACTGTATACCGCATTTTGACAAGTACGATGACTACATCATTTTGAAAATTTTTGTGTATACTTTTATTTTGAAAAGTTCACGTGTACATAAATATGAAAATTTGGGAGTGTATACATATCTGTGCAGCTGACTGTACATTCCTTTTAAATAAAATAAATAAATAATTAAATTTGATAAGGAGATTGATGGTCAGGCAAGGACCTTCTACATTTTGAAAATAGCGCGTGCAAAGTAGGGATAAAAAGCTTGTATCCTTAAAAAAATCTGTAAGCTATATGCCCTTAAGAGATAATAGAACTAAACGGACTTTCAAAATCACCCTAGCTAACACACACGTATCACGCCAATTTGCACTCACGTTTCCGCTATTTACGGTTTAATACGGCATTTGCATAACATTAGTCATAGCGTAGCGCCGGTGGACAATCAGTCACAACAACATATCAGAGGTAATAATGAGTGAGTTGGGACAGATGGATGCGTAACTCAATAATAAATTAATATTTATTGTCTTTCTTTATAAATCACTAGTTGCTGCTCCCGGCTTCGCACGCACTCTTTAAGTCTAAGTCCATCCGTGGGATACCATTAACCTCCCTGCCAAATTTCATTAAAATTTGTTCAGTAGTTATTTAAATTACGTCACCAAAATATGTCGACAGATATATTACGATATATTTTGGTATAGTAAGACATGACGGCCGCAGAGCTAATGAGTGCAAAAATATATAGCATAGCCACCATCTGTGGCACCATCTGTCGCTAGACCGTAATATAAAGCTTACTAAATTAATATTTTATTATAGCTACGTCTGTTTTGGGCAGCTTCGACCAAAATTATACGTCAAACACGCAGGGCGCGAAGCTCGGCGGACGCTGAAAATCTAATATAGAATCGAATAATGGCGTCTTGCACACCTTAGCAATTTGACGCTAGAGCTTCCGCTCTCGCTTCGCGTCGTCACTACACGTGTTTGACGCGCAGTTTTAGCTGAAGTTTAAACCTAGGTATTCAAAGCTACGAATCGAGTTTCACATCTACTATTCTCATTAGCGGTGGTAATACCAGAGGTATTGTCATAAGTCATACATAACACATGACATTGACAGTATTATGCGCGCGCGCAGAGCATGACATAATCGTGATGAATGTAATTACGTTTCCAGGCGGTTACTTTCTTTTACGTTTGTTTCTAGTTCTTTTACTCAATAGAGTAGGCATCAATTTTTTTTAATTCTTTTATATTTTGATGAAGATTCAATATATTTGATGACAATTCTAAAAAAATTTAGATGATCAAAGAAAAAAGGATGAGATTTATAAATTATTCGTGTTCCACAAAACTTTAAACATAGGTACTGAATTTTAAAACTAGATGTCAATACATTTATTTATTGGTGATATTTAGACTTGGCGCCTTTACGAACGTGTTTGTGATGATGAGCAGGACCTGCAGTTCACGTATTGTCACTAATTTACCAATAACCCTGTATATAAATATTTCAGAAGTTTACTTCTGAAATATAAGTTATTCATAGTTTAGTTATAAGTAGGGCAAGAGACGAAATAAGGCATGAGACCAGATATGGTGACTGACTAGATGCAGAAAGTGACGTCAGAGGATAGTGACGTGATAGAGAGGAGACGAAATAGCGAAAGTGACAACTGATCAACGCAACCGTTTTGACGACCTCTGTGGCGCGGTGGGCAAAAGGTTGCGGGTTCGATTCCCGCCTTGGGACAAATATTTGTACGATCCGCAGGTATTTGTTCCTGGTGTTCTGGTCGTTTTCTATGTATAGTAAAAATATCTATATAAGTACCTTATGTATTGTATTATGTATATCAGTTATCTAGTACCCATAACACAAGCTCTGCTTAGCTTGGGACTAGATAATGCTGTGTGAATTGTCTAGCAATATTTATTTCCAACCATATCTCTCCTATCATCCCCGGTACATTGCATAGTGTTAATTCGCTCCTCGGAATCCTAACGGACGGAATTGCGGGTAGCGCATCCGTCGAGCGGCCCCAATTGCTCCCGTCCAGCGGAACGAGCGGAAGTCGACAGGTCGACGTCACTGCTCAGGTGCATGGTGCTGTACCGAATCTGATCAACTACATGGAACTGTTCCTTTGAAATTAATTTGTTAACTTTGAAAGGAGATTTTGTTCAAATAAAAATAAAACCGGCTAAGTGCTAGTCGGACTCGCGCACGAAGGGTTCCATACAATTATCTATAAAAACGGCAAATAATCGCGTCTGTTATATGGGAGGCCACTTAAATATTACTTATATATCTGTTTTATTTTAATTTAATTATTTATTTTAAAGCGAATATTATAACTAAATATTCTGTGAATATTTCAAGCGTCTACAATTCTACATGTTGCCGTTATCTACATCTATAAAAAAAATCACGTTTGTTGTATGGGAGCCCCCTTAAATATTTATTTTATACTGTTTTTTAGTATTTGTAGTTATAGCGGCAACAGAAATACATCATCTGTGAAAATTTCAACTGTCTAACTATCACGGTTCATGAGATACAACCTGGTGACAGACGGGCAGAGGAATCTTAGTAATAGGATAGGGTCCCGTTTTACCCTTTGGGCACGGAACCCTTAAAAGCCCGACATAAAACTGCATGGACCTTCAACGAACCACTGATTAAAATAAGTCAATGCAACTCGATTCTATTTACATTCTTGTTTAGACTGTGCGTTTCCTTATAAAGGTAAAATAAAAATAGGTTTCTGTTTTAAAATTCTAACTCAAATAACAAGATAACAAGCCTAGCATCAACTGTACTAAATTTATTATAATTTGCCTATATAAAAACCGTGGGCCGAATGTGGAGCTGAAAAGTAGGACGAAATAAGATTTTTTGAAATAAAATTTATTGCGGGCCGAATATGGCATACAATGTGGGACGAAAGCAGATTTTGTCATGTGGGCCGAACTTCTTAGGGACAAATATGGCATAAATCCATTATGCACAACAAATAAATTAATAATGCTGGACAATTCACACAGCATTATCTAGCCCCAAGCTAAGCAGAGCTTGTGTTATGGGTACTAGATAACCGATATGCATAATACAATACATTATATAGATAATTTTTTTAATTTATGTCTGCAGATCGTAAAAACATTTGTCCCGAGGCGCGAATCGAACCCGCAACCTCCTGCGTTGCAGGCCTTCGCCCACCGCGCCACAGAGTTCGTAGAAACTAAAAAACTATTACTTATTATCTGTCTTCTTATTTCTTGTATTGTTTTTGTATTTGTGTCTTGTGTGTTTTCTTTTTTCTTTATTATATTAATGTAGGTATCCATTGCTCTTTGTAGTTTATGTATTTTAGATTATCTTTGGTACACACCCTGCCTTTCTTAAATTCACAATTCTTTCCATCCAAAGTTTGCCTGGAAGAGATCGCTTCTTAGCGATAAGGCCGCCCATTGTACTTATCTTATGTGATGTCTCTTTGTAATGTTATTTTATGGTGTACAATAAAGCATTTTTGTATTGTATTGTATTGTTGCCTGGAAGAGATCGCTTCTTAGCGATAAGGCCGCCCATTGTACTTATCTTATGTGATGTCTCTTTGTTATGTTATTTTATGCTGTACAAGAAAGCATTTTTGTATTGTATTGTATTATCGGTCACAAATGTGAAAAAACACTCTCCCGGCAGATTTCCACTAGTGCACGTCCGCAGTCATTAACAAGATAAAGTTAAAAACTACAACCCGACTACGTGAAAGTTATAAAAGTTTGAAACATTTACATTGACAAAATAGAATGACGTATCGGTCATATTTGATAGGCATAGAGTTGAAAATGAAAATAGGTCGTAGGTATTGTAATTTTTCTCTATGGGGCCTGCAGCCTGCGGCTACCTAAACTTTAATACGCGTTTTGAAGGCTTATTCGGGGTCGGAGCCCTAAATCCTATAGCCTATAACCATCGGGGTATTGAGACGAATCAATCGATACATAATTTGTTGAAATCGAACCAGTAGTTTCAGCGCTACGTGGGAACAAAGAAATCGGCCACATACATACAAACATAGGGTGCTAACCTCATAACCCTCCCCTGTTTGTAGTCGGGTAATAAAAACATCGAGGGCTGTAACCCTCAGTTCCTGCAATAAAAACAAATTGAGTCCCGTCTCAAGGAGGTCGTTAGGGGAGGGAAGGGGATGTCGCTTAATGGCGGCCATGGAATATTCATTTTAGCCGCGTACCCACCTAGCGCACAGGCTCGCGCGGCAGCCTCGGTGTCCCGATCGCGAGCGATGGCTCTCGAGGCAGCCTCGGTAGTTTTGTTCATTTTACACGAGGCCGCCTCGCACCTAACACACAGCGCTCACTGAGGCACCTTTGAGCGCGTCAAGTTTACCGACAACAGATGGCTCGGGGCCGAGCCGTGCTCAGCCGAGCAAACGCGCGCCCGAGGCAGCCCGAGGCCCGTCCACACCAGCCGAGGCATTAGGCTCGCGAGGCTGCCGCGCGAGCCTGTGCGCTAGGTGGGTACGCGGCTATTGGCAGACGAGGCGGTTGGAAAAGGTTTGGAATGTGTTTGAAAACAACTTTATGGTACCTTCCTACTACTGGTACCAACTTGGTATTACCAAGCAACAACAATTACACGTAATTAATTGAAAACTACAAAAAAATTTACCGGTCAAGTGCGAGTCGAACTCGCACACGAAGGGTTCCGTACCATTATCTATAAAAACGGCAAAAATATCATAATATGGCATGTTTGTTGTATGGGAGCCCCCTTAAATATTTACTTTATTCTGTTTTATAGTATTTGTTGTTATAGCGGCAATAGAAATACATCGTCTGTGCAAATTTCAACTGTCTATTATTCTCTTGTACCATTGTTTTTGTTCCGCTCCACCCCAGTAGCTAGACGAAAAACAATAAATTGGTCGCGACTCCACGGCGCCCGATAACGTAATTATAATGTATAGGAGGTTGACATTCCAATGCTGGGGGCTCATTTATTGGTTAGAATAGGCTACTTGACTACTACTGGAAAATAATTCTAAAGTATTGTCTGATAAAAATAATGCAGTGTAATTAATATTTCTTCAAAGCCAGTCAACTAATTTTAAAGGTTGAATGAAATAATGGCTCGCCAAAACGATAATCTCTGTCATGGATCCCGTGCTCTGAGCTATGACGTCACACCCCACACCACACTTAACAAGAAGAACTCACTGATACTGTAATCTATGATAGTGTGACGTCACCAGCGATCCCACCAAACGCGCTCTGCGTTTGGTGGGATCGCTGCGTCTTTTTACCCGACTACCAACAGGGGAGGGTTATGAGGTTAGCACCCTATGTTTGTATGTTTGTATATTTGTATGTTTGTATGTATGTGGCCGATTTCTTTGTTCCCACGTAGCGCTGAAACTACTGGTTCGATTTCAACAAATTATGTATCGATTGATTCGTCTCAATACCCCGATGGTTATAGGCTATAGGATTTAGGGCTCCGACCCCGAATAAGCCTTCAAAACGCGTATTAAAGTTTAGGTAGCCGCAGGCTGCAGGCCCCATAGAGAAAAATTACAATACCTACGACCTATTTTCATTTTCAACTCTATGCCTATCAAATATGACCGATACGTCATTCTATTTTGTCAATGTAAATGTTTCAAACTTTTATAACTTTCACGTAGTCGGGTTGTAGTTTTTAACTTTATCTTGTTGATATATAATATATAGATAATATATCAAAAAATGTTTTTTGTTGCGATTTTTTTACTTAAAATAGGCATATTTTTAATAAAAATCACCTGTTTACGCTTTGTTACGTTGTTAATGACTAGGATGAAAACAATTTGGAACTTATTTTTAATGTAGTCAAGTAGCCTATTCTTGCACTTTTTTACAGTAGGATGTGAATAGCATGCGACTTCAAAAAAGTTGATTATTTTTCTATCAAGTGATATAGAAATATATCTGCACTTTTGTTTTTGTGTTGTGTTTATTGTGCATAGTGAAATATTGAAAAGTAGATATTTTAAGAATCAATCCCAAAATTCCTAAACGTAACGTCACCGTTCACCGTTTTGTCATGAAATTTTTTAGTGGGATATCTTTTTTTAAATAAAGTAAGAAAGAAAATTATTTATTAGACACAACACACAAACATTATAGTTTTTATCATATTTTGGTTCCTAATTTTATTTTGATCGAAGGAACTGAAGCATTTTGAGTTGACAAACTGAACGGTGGTGGCGTCACAGAAAAAGGGTAGCGTTTTTATGACCCGACACTGAGTGCAGTTTTATTATTCTTTTTTTAAATTATAATTTTAGTGATTTTAGTTTTCATTGTACGGTTTTCCCCAGAAGTGCGTCCAGTGATCCGCATAGCACGGCGCGGACGCATCTCACTGTCGGCAATGCTATAGATTCGTTTAGTACGGACAAAAAAAGAAAGGAAATAAATTTATTTCAACTCAGAAACACAAATCTAGAATTTCTTCATCATCATCCGCAGCGGCTTTTCCCCACTGGTGGGTATAGACCTCCCTCAGTTTGTGCCATCCACCACCTGTGCTAACGCCTCCATCGACGCCCCCCCCGACGCGTACTATATCGTCGACTCACCTTGCAACAGGTCGTCCGTCGTTTCTTTTCCCCATTCCTGGCCACCAATCAGTTGCTGTTTTTTGCTTACATATTATCATCAGAATTTAAGAACATAAATTTCTACATTTTCAACTTCTCCGATACTTGGATATAATAAGCGTTACTTACTCGTTAGTTAGTCGTGATTAACACCAGAGCTGACGTCTCGTTGGCTTCATGCACAGCTCTGTAACAAAAGATTTAGTTTGAGTGTTGTGATCATATTGTATGGACAACTTCTCTACATTATCAATGCCCTATACTACCTCAAATCAACTCCGCCGGATGTCTATATCTTCCAAACTTCTGAGTATTTAACTTTGAAATGTATATATGGTAAAGTTCAGGACTTACTCTATCGTTCATATGTTTTGAAAATACAATCCCATATAGTACATCGGGGTATGATCGGACGCGGGGGAAGACCGTATGACACTAATTGTAGCCGAATTAAGCCTTGCGTATCTGGTAATTTGCGAAATCCATTTCTGGCCATCCGCGTATAAGGTAATTTGCGTTTCTGGTACTATGCGTCTGAATGATTATTTTCTAATGCTGCCACCATTTTCTACGACTCCATTTGATGGCGTCGGCGTAAAATGTGGTTATCATTAGAAAGCATGGCTTTATTCGGCTACAATTAGTGTCATACGGTCTTCCCCTCGTCCGATTATACCCCGATATACCCTATAACATTTTCTCGATAGAAAACAATCGCAAAGTTACCTCTACATTTTTACTAAAACCTTAATTTCTCAATAAATACAGAAATTAAGTTGACTATAAGCATGGTAATTGAACTAAGAATAAGGAACATTTTATATGTTGCGTGTGTTTTTTTACAAATAATGTCCTAAATAAAAAGATAATAAGAAAAAACTTGATTTTTGAGCTTGCCATAATAGAGCGTACCATTCATATTTATTCATATATACTAGCAGCGCCTCGCGGTTTCACCCGCGTAGTTCCCGTTCCCGTAGTAATTTCGGGATAAAAAGTAGCCTATGTCCTATTGCAGACTATAATCTATCTCTGTGCCATATTTCATCCAGATCCGTTTTGCCGTTCTGGCGTGATAAAGGAGCAAACATCCATCCATCCATCTATCTATCCATCCATCCATCTAAACTTTCACGTTTATAATATTAGTGAGATAGTGAGATTATTATAGTGAGATTTTTTTATCCACTCATTAACGGAACAAGCTAATGACCCTACTAAAACTATTTGTATCAAAACTATTTTTGCTTTAGTCATGGACAACAATTTCAAACACAGATGAGAGAGAATGTCAGCTACATAATAAACCGGCCAAATGCGAGTCGTTATTAAAGCGGCAAGAGTCAGAGACACTGAAAATTTCTACCTTTTACGGTTCATGAGGTACTGACAGACGGACAGACATCACAGACAGCAGAGGCTTTGTAATAGGGCCGTTGGCAACCTTAGGGTACGGAACCCTTAAAATGCCCAGTCATACTTCTCTAGTCTAGACAAGAATTAGATAAGAACCATACACTTGCTTCACAACATAATAGATTCATGGTAGGTATTATTAAATAGAAAAGATATAGCACAGAATATGAGCGATTAATAAGGAAGTATTTTTCTAGTCAGCTTAAAAATTCCAATCACTACAATAAAGCCCGATTCTCGGTATGGTAAGGGAACGCGTGAGTCACAGTACACAATGTGGTTTTGTACTCTTTCTGCTCCAGTTGCTGGGATGAGTGCCGTCTGACCCTGAAGGTATAATTGTAAATCGAGTCCTTTAAAAAGGAGTCCAACACTTAAACATAATAGATACAAAGAATCATTAGAACAGACAGACAGAAAAGATAAGCCTGTATTCTCTAGCCAGCTCAAAATTCCAATCATGACATTAAAGCCCTGTTCACTCTGTACACGCGTGAGTCACAGTACACAATGTGGTTTTGTACTCTCTCTCTGCTCCAGTTGCCGGAAAGAGTGCCGGCTGACCCGGTCTAATTGTAAATTTAGTCCTTTTACAAGGAACCCAACACTTAAACATAATAGATACAATGCATCATTCGAACAGAACGGAGCAGAAAAGATAAGCCTATCTTCTCTAACCAGTTCAAAATTCCAATCATGACATTAAAGCACAATTCACTCGGTATGGTAACGCGTGAGTCACAATACACAATGTGATTTTGTACTCTTTCTGCTCCAGTTGCCGGAAAGAGTGTCGTCTGACCCTGAGGGTCTAATTGTACAGGATTCAGTGAGATGAGTGAGTACCGTTTATAGAAAGCTTGTAGAATGTGATCTATTTACATCGCACATTGGGCACACATAGAAAACATCCATAACAAACTTGTTCAAATCAACAGATCGTAGGTACAAACATTTGCCGCGTGAATCGAACCCGCAACCTCCTGCCAGATTGAAAATTCCAATCACTGCAATAAAGCCCAATACACTCGGTATGGTAACGCGTGAGTGTGTGACTCACGCGTTACCATACCTACCGAGTGAGTTACACAATGTGGTTTTGTACTCCTTCTGCTCCAGTTGCCGCGATGAGAGCCCAACAGCAGACTGACCCTGGGGGTCTAATTGTACAGTATTCAGTGAGACGATTACCGTTTGATTTAGGCTTGTAGATACACCGCACATTGGACAGAAAACATCCACAACAAACTTGTTCAAATGAACAGATCATACAAACATTTGTCGCTGGAATCGACACCGCAACTTTTAACAGATTTAAAATTTCAATCTCTGCAATAAATAAGCAGGATGAGCAGGACAAAGGCCAGTTACAACAGCATCCTAAAAACCGTGGCGGAGCATTGTCGGTCTCCCATGTGGGCACATTTTGCCAGATCCGTTGCACCCGTCTGTGGTTATGATGCCTGATTTCGATTTAAGCTGTGTCTCTGTGTGCAATTTTCTATAACGTAATTTAATCTAGTTTTAGCTGTGTAATTTTATATAATGTAATATTTCTAATTATTTAATTTGTAATTATGAATGTTATTTAGTTTTGAATGTAATTATGAATGTTATTTTTTAAATGTGTTATATGGATATATTAATTGTCTGAAATAAATGAATACAATACAATAAATCCTAATGCACTCGGTATGGTAACGCGTGAGTCACAGCCTCCCCGAGTGAATTAGGACACAATGTGGTTTTGTACTCTTTCTGCTCCAGTTGCCGGAATGAGTGCCAACTGACCCTGAGGGTCTAATTGTACAGTGTTCAGTGAGACGAGTACCGTTTGATGTGGGCTTACAGAGGGTGTTTGTAAATACTATTTAGCGGGTATTTATTGCGTTTTTTGAGTCATCCCGTGACCACGACAGTGTGTAAACATGTCGAAACGTCGGGAAAATAAGAACAATAAACGCGATAAATACCCGTTAAATAGTATTTACAAATATGTGTTCAGATCGCGTAAGTTTAATAATATTTATTGCAGAGGGTCATTGATATAGGCTGATCACAGATAAGGCACCAGCGAGAGATAGATGCATTATGGTGGAACGTGACGGTAGTTCAAAAATTTTCAGGTTTTTTTGTCATTTCTGTTTTCGATAAGATATTTTTTGCGACCATTTTGTAAGACATTTTCTATGAAAGTATAAATAAATAAATAATGCTGGACTATTCACACAGCATTATCTAGCCCCAAGTTAAGCAGAGCTTGTGTTATGGGTACTAGATAACTGATATACATAATACAATAGTATACACAGATAGATATTTTTTACTATACATAGAAAACGACCAGAATATCCGGAACAAAAATCTGTAGACCGTACAAACATTTGTCCTGAGGCGTGAACCTGTAACGTCTTGCATCGCAGGCGGACCTTCGCCCACCGCGCCACAGAGGTCGTCTCCTAATCCTAACTAATATCGTAGATACAAAAGTGTGTTTGTTTGTTTGTCCTTCTTTCACGCCCTAACTAAGCAACCAATCGACCTTATTTTTGGCATATGATTAGTTGAAAGGATGGAGAGTAACATAGGCTACTTTTTGTCCTGGTAAAACATCAAATTCATTCGAATTTAACGCGAGAAACCGCGGGGAACAGCTAGAAATATAATAGACTAGCCAACGTCCGAGTCACCCATTCAACTTTAAGACCTCGTCAAAATATGAAAGTGGGTAAGCTAAGTATTTGAAAACGCAAAGGTGAACCCATGCCAATTAAAAATGGCCGATGGAACAATGGCCTCGACTTTCGACTGGCCGGGTCGACGAACCTTATTGTGTAGACATAACCACACCATAGATCGGTATAGGATACCTAGGGGGAATACTAACGACGTTTAGAAGGTGAAAGTGGGTAACAGGGGTATATGCATGTGATTTCAAAAAAGCTGATTAGTTTTTATATTCTTTTTTGATATAGAAATATACTTATCATTTCTACTACATACTTACATATAAAAAAAAATTACAATCAAATAATAGAATTAAATTAAATTAAATTCCGACTGTTGCAAACAATCTACAAGAAATACTTGTTTATATATACTTACTGATATATTTTTTGTATTTTTTAATGTTTTTATTGTGAAATTTAATAATTGAAATGTAGGTATTTAAAATCGCTTAATTTCTAAACGTTACGTCACCATTAACCGTATTGTCATGAAGCTTTTAAAAAGGAAAAAAAAGCAACCCATAAAGGATTACTTTGTGTCCGTCTGTCAACCCTCTTTTCTCAGAAACGCGTGGAGGTATCGAGTTGAAATCATATACTCATCATATACTCAGGTTCGTAGCCTCTTGGAGCCGCGATATAAATCAAACTTCTAAGTCAACGCAATCAAAAGTTACAGCCGTTTGTGCATATTTTTTTGAATTTTCCAAGTGAATCACATGCACACAAAACCTATAGGATACTTCCCGTTGACCTAGAGCCATGATATTTGGCAAGAAGCGAGGTCTTATAGCACAAGTAAAGGGAAAAATCCGAAAACCGTAAAATTGTTGTTTATTCACAGAAAAATATTTTTTGAATCTCGCCATGGACCAAAAACCTATAGGGTACTTTCCGCTGACCTAGAACCATGAAATTTGGCGAGAAGCAAGGTCTTATAGCACAAGTAAAGGGAAAAATCCGAAATCTGTAATATTGTACACACAAAAAAGCATTTTTTTGATCCTTCTAATAGCCGAGCGTCGCCCAAAGCGAAGCACGATCGACAGAATCTTCTTACATACCTTGTCTAGTGCGCCTACCACGTTAATCCTATGGTGAATCCGAGGAATTTAGTACTGTGCACTTGATCGACTACTTCACCTTCCAGGCACCAGCTAACAGAGCCCAGCCAGATTCAAGTGACTGATGCTTCATTATTTAAACTTCTTACTTAAATCGTCAATGAACCACCATTGCTCATCAAGTCAACGAACCGACCCTTGACCCTTTTATCACACCCAAAACGACAGTCCATTAAGACACAGATGACAAGCCAAGATGACCTCGCGATAACAGGCAATTGAAGCATTGATTGTTGACAACGAGACGGTGTCGATTCCATGCTCTGACGTGTCTGATTTATAAAATCAATTAGGGTACTATTCTGCAAGTAATCTCTTCACTACGAGAATGGTATAGTTACAGAATGACACGTTTTCGACCGACGACGGAACGAGTAACCAAAGAGGACGAGGTTCTATTCGGCTGTATTTATTTTTGATGTACATTATGTTCGTAGATTTCTCTGTCAATTATTACCCGTTTAGAAAAATTATTTCACTATTGTAAGGAAAAGAAAACGGGCTGATTCTACGATCCGGCGACAGTAATACATATATGTCGCGCAGCGGGAATCGAGCCCACACCAAGCATCGCTTCCTACTCATCCGCTGTATGAAATGGTTGAATAGACCGTGGAGACTCGCCCACCTGACCTGACCTTGTTCATTTAGCAACGGTTCCATTATGTGCGTGAGGTACGCTTGTTGCCGTCATATTTATGGCAATTTACTGGCATCCGTTCGTGTTTTGGGGGTTTATTGTAATTTGAACACAAGGTTAAGTAATAATAGAGTCTTTTGTGATAAGGTTCGTTTAAGGAAATCATTATTATCAGCCTTTATTATCATCATCCCATAATGAGCGCCATAGCACCCTGTATTTAGCAGGCCGCATCCAGCATCTACCAGCAGTCTTCCGCAGTCTTCAGCCTGCAGTATTCTGCAGGTTATCATCACATCTGGTCGGAGGGTGGCCTTCACTGCGTTTGCCAAATCGTGGTATCCACTTAAGACCAAGTTTACCCCAGCGGTTGTCGGTTCTTGACGAGATATCTGTATTTTTGTCGTATTTAAATTAACTGCAAGAAAACTAACGTTTTTCGGATTTTACGCTTTACTTGTGCTATATTATATACCCTTGTTGCTTGCCAAATTTTATGATTCTAGATCACCGGGAAGTAAGTAGGTACCCTATAGGTTTTGTGTAAATAATGAATTGATGATTCCCTTAGAAATTTCAAAAAATGTGGCCATAACTTGCTGTAACTTTTGATGTTAACTTAGAAGTTTGATTTATATCACGTCTCCCAGAGATTACGGACCTGAATTCGGTGTTAATTTCAACTCGATACCTCCCACGCTTTCCTGATCCTGACAAGGCTCTGACAGACGGACAACGAAGTGGTATGATAATATTTAAGGGGTTTTACCTTTTGAGATTTGGAACCCTAAAAAATCATTTGATTTAAGACTGTGGTATGGGTCAAACTAGCGCCACCACCTATTTTTAATCTTATTATTACGTTGAACACAGGAAATTTCAAAAACCCATCGCACAGTTTGTGAAACCTGTTATAAACTTTTTTTTAATGCCTGCAATAGTTTTATTCTATTAGGTTTAGGCAGAATATCAAAGTTGCCCTTGGTGGCCACCAATATCTATTTTCGATTTTCTGGCTAAACTAAACAGAGTAAAACTATTACAGAGGCATTAAAAAAGCTTAAGGTATCACAAACCGTGCGATGGATTTTAGAAATTTCTTTTATTCAACGTAATAATAAGATTAATAGGTGGCAGCGCTAGTTTGACCCATACCACAGCCTTAAATCAAATGATTTTTTAGGGTTCCAAATCTCAAAAGGAAAAACCCCTTAAATATTATCATACCACTTTGTTGTCCGTCTGTCAGAGCCTTGTCAGGATCAGGAAGGCGTGGAGGTATCGAGTTGAAACCAACACCGAACTCAGGTTCGTAATCTCTTGGAGTGAAATAAATCAAACTTCTAAGTTAACGCGATCAAAAGTTACCTACAGAAAGTTATGGCCACATTTTTTGTAATTTCTAAGGGAATTATCAATTCATTACCACACCCTTAAATCATCTCAACCCTGGAGGTAAGTGTTCTGATGGGGAGACGCACTTAAGCTATAAAGCCTGAGCTATTTCCAGATCCTTTAAGAGACAAAATCGCTGATCTGGTGACCTTGTCCCCACTTGCAGCATGCTGTCATAGTTGACATCATGACAACGTCTGGAAGGCCGGGCCAATTTAAGAGATCATAAGAATGGAAGGATTAGGTCATGCAGTTTGTATTAGGTGTTATGAAGCTAGGTGTTAGACATCTCACTAATATAGTTACTGTCAGCGACTTCGCACGCGTTGTTTAACTCATACACTCGTTCGGAGCCTGATCGGGCTTGATTTTTAGTGTTTCGTACCCAAAGGGTAAAACGGGACTCCAGTAAGACTCCGCTGTCCGTCTGTCACCAGCCTGTATCTCATGAACCGTGATAGTTAGACAGTGGACATTTTCACAGATGATGTATTTCTGTTGCCGCTATAACAAAATGTACTAAAAACCGAATAAAATAATATTTAAGGGGACTCCCAGTGATTTTTTTGCACGTTTATGCTCGATATTGATAACGGCAACAGTTAGACGCTTGAAATATACACAGAATATTAAGTTATATTATTCACTTTAAAAATAAATACTTACTTCATTAAGTAAATTAAAATAAAACAAATATTTAAGGGGGGCTCCCTTACAACAAACGTGATTTTTGTCGTTTTCATAGATAACTAGCTATCCCCCGCGGTTTCACCCGCGTTAAATTAAAAATCTCCTAACTCTATACCAAAAATCAAGTTGATTGGTTGCTTAGTTAGGGCGTGAAGGAAGGGCAAACAAACAAACAACTTTCGCATTTATAATATTAGTTAGGATAGTTAGGAAGGAAGGAAGTTAGGATGATACGGAACCTTTCGTGCGCGAGTCCAACTCGCACTTGGCCGGTTTTATTTAAACACGCCAAATTATGTTTTTTTCTTTTCAAAACTCGCATAGCGACCCAACTTATAACTTTTCCCATTACTTACCAAGTGAATCACGTATAATTCGAGTTTATCTTCAATTGTTATCTTATCTTACGAGCTCCGTCCTACTTGAATACTATCAATTGGCGAGTAGATAAAAACGAATGCTTTTTGAAGACTATAACAAACTATTGTTACAATTCTACGAACATGTTACTTTGAGGTAAAGAACGAGACGGTATTTCTTACTAATTCATCGCATAGGTTAAAGAATCAGGTTAGGGATTATCGAAATGAATAGGCTACTTGACTACTAATGGGAAATAATTCTAACGTATTGTCTGATAAAAATAATGCAGTATTATTAATATTTCTTCAAGGCCAGTCGTATTAGATAAAAAAACTAATTTTAATGTTTGAATAAAATAATGCCACGCCAAAACGATAATCTCTGTCATGGCTCCCGTTTTCCAAGCTATGACGTCACCCCGCCATACCACACCTAACAAGAAGAACTCATTGACACTGTAATCTGTAAAAGTGTGACGTCACCAGCGAACCAACCAGACGAAGAGCGTTTCCAGTCATGTGATCATAAAATATATCAAAAAATGTGTAATTTTAATGCCTAAAATAGACATATTTTTAATAAAAATCACCTGATTAGAACGAAAAAAAAACGTTTTCTACGCTAAATTCACCTAATTCATACAAAAGCACTGCCGACAGCGCTGCGTCTAGGGGACTTCTTTCGTGAAAAGAACCATAGATTGATTTAGTACTAGCCTATTGTCTACCATTATTTTTATTTTCTTTACAAAACTATATATACAAAACATAATTAACGACAAACGTTTATAAATACTATTGAAGTGGTATTTATCGCGTTTATTTAACTTAATTTCCCGACGTTTCATTCGTAAAAAATATTTAACGACAAAAGATTCTTGAGAAACCACTCCCCTAAAATCTACAAGGATGCTGATACAAATCTAATCCCGAAATAGTCAAAATTATTCATCCTAAATGTCACGAAGTGTCGAAGACCCAAAAGGAACCGGCGCAAAAAATATTACGTGCAGTGCAACCGGTTTATCTGTAACGTTCAGAGCGACGCTAGCGGCGATTATTCATTTAGTTCGATAAAAAGTTTATGCCACTTCTGACACAAATTCAGATACTTTATTATGTGTTCATTTCATAATTTTTTGATCAATTTGTTCATTCATACATTATCATCAAATCAATGACTACATGAAGTCGTTGTGATTGATTTGACTACTAGAAAACGCCATGATGGCCCCGCGAATTTTTGCTCGTAACGCAAAAAAACAACTTATTAATAACCATAATAACACATTGAAGGTAAGCTGTAAGTTTTTAAGAAATTAGTTGAATCACATAGTTTAGTCAGTACCGTCATATCGTGTTATTTTTAAGGATCGAACCGGCGGCGTGTTTTAATAAAACCGGCCAAGTGCGAGTCGGACTCGCGCACGAAGGGTTCCGTACTAATATCTATAAAAACGGCAAAAAAACACGTTTGTTGTATGGGAGCCCCCTCAAATATTTATTTTATTGTTTTTTAGTACTTGTTGTTATAGCGGCAACAGAAATACATCATCTGTGAAAATTTCAACTGTCTAACTATCACGGTTCATGAGATACAGCCTGGAGACAGACGGACAGCGAAGTCTTAGTAATAGGGTCCCGTTTTTATCCTTTGGGTACGGAACCCTAAAAAACTATATCTTCAAGTCAAATTCCAGAATAATGTTTAAATACAGCTAACAGACAGACAGGAGGATTTTGATTCTAATTCGTTTTTTTTTCTTTACAGATAAGTTTGCGGCCTTGTACCGTATGTCAGACCGACCGACGACGAGCGTGGTCATTATTAACTTTGAGATGTACTTAACTTAATAACTCGTAGTTTAAGAGAAGGAGGTAGATAGATATGAGAGTTCAGTTGATTAATAACAATAATAATAATAATAAAATCATTTATTGTTCTCTTGACACAATGAGCTTAAATTTAAAAACAAAAATAGTAGGTATGACTATAAAAGTAACATTGCGCGAGACTGGTGCCTGCGTTAGGTTTGTAAATAAAACCGGCCAAGTGCGAGTCGGAACAGAAATACATTATCTGTGAAAATTTCAACTGTCTAACTATCACGGTTCATCAGATACAGCCTGGTGACAGACGGACAGCGAAGTCTTAGTAATAGGGTCCCGTTTTTACCCTTTGGGTACGGAACCCTAAAAACCTGTGTTACAGGTCACCGATTGGTCGGGATCTACACAAAAAACGGTCTACACCTATATCTTAGCCAAACTCGCTGTAAAATATTTGTAAACGAACCGCCTATAGTTAACCTAAAATTCACTCTCTTGTTTTTTACCGTCAACTGGGACTACTAGGTATTAGGACCGCGGTCCCAATACACGGATAGAATTTTTGAATCCGTCACCTGGGACCGCAAACCACATGACGTCAACCTCCTTTCTTAGTTAAGTTAAGTTAAGTTAAATAATTATTGTACGTCCATAATTAATGGATAAACTGTTGATCCAGCCTAGCATATAAGACCTTTTTGTACACAGTTTGAACAATAAATTCATTTCATTTCATTTCATTTCAATTCATTTCATTTCATTTCATTAACTATTTTCGGATTTCAGTTAAGACAGGCCACTTTTTATTGCATTTTAATAACCGGTTATGAAATAAGGAGTAAAAAGTGTCTTTTCTTAACTAGTAGTGAAAAATAGTTGTGAAAGTGGACCAAAGGAACAGTTCAGGGTCCCAGTCGACGGAAGTCACTACGTTGTCTGCATGTACGTACGTACAGACCGATCCTAAAGTTCAAAATATCAAACGAACACAACCACTGCACTATTTCTACCTCGCTCTAAAGGATTTCGGAGACCGGTTAGTCGAGTCGTTCGTGTATTGGCTTAAAAAAAGTTAAGAGCAAACTCCTTGTCCAAACAGAGAGTTGTCGAATGTTTTTGGTAAATACGCACTTAAGAGCCTTTACGCTTGCCATGCGCAGTTTGGCTCAAAAACAGTACTTTTCAAACTCGTTATTTTCATGAACCAGTTATCTTACACTATAAGTTAATTAGTAATAATTTTAGGAAATTTCATTGTCTAAAAAGTTAGTTGAGAAAATATTTGAATTAATATAGTATGTACGCGTTCTATGAAAATAACTTGTTAGAGGTTTTCTTAATTTCCCTGTCAGCATCAGTTTCGAAGCTCAAAATTTTATGAAAATACTGACATATCTAATAAAAAAAAAATGATAACCAATAGATAAAATCCTTGGGGAAAAAGTTAGTTGAAAAAATATTCGGTTTTGGTATCGTACTATGAGAAATTAATTTACAAAAAATGTGAAATTTTACGAATTTCAAATGACTTTTTCACCGATATTACTTATTTAATTTACTATAATAATAGCTTACTAATAAAGTTGAGAATCGTCTTTAAAATCATGCATTTAAAATTTTAAATATTTTGTTCTTATTAATTTTCTGTGAATATTTTAAAACTACTATAAAACGCTGCGCGCAAATCCATTCAAATCAGTCCGCCGCGAGGCTTTCTAGAGTGTGGTCATGTCGCTCGGCGCTCTGACTGACCTGTGTTGACCTTTGTCGTGCGTATAAGGCGAGCGGATATTTATAGCGCCCTCGAAACATTTTGGTACTTTGGTAAGTAATTTTTTTTATTATTATATTTGATTGCAAACATAATTGTAGAATGTATTAATATAGACAAAAATCATATTTCAGACATAATGGGAAATAAAATAAAGTTATTTTTTGCGAAGAAACGAAAGCGCAAAAATTAGCAAACATGGAAAATGCAAGAGCTAAACAACAATAACAGGACCAAGTCAATAACAAAATAATATTTTGGTAAAATGTTTATCACTCTACAGGGTGTTTTTTTTTTTCAAAATGAAAATGCAAAATGAGGTCAGACAATTTTTTACTTCATTTGGAAGGATTTTTCCTTGATGAAATATTGAATCGATAAAATTTTGATATTTTTCAATGAAATTGAAATTTATTATGCTTATTTGGTATTTTTAGTTTACCTGCCCATACGATTCGGAAAAATAAGTGGGTAGCTAACAAGTGGACTAAAAACATTAAATTAATCATATTTTGCGGGACAAAGAGTTCACTGAATTGTTATCCAAAAATATATTTATTTATTAACAGACGAGCAGCCAGTGGCTGATGTGTCTATTATCAGCAGTGATCGGAAATTCGGGCGCTTATTTACCTAAAGTTGGTGTAAGACAGAACATGGAGCAGTTAAAACCATCTTTCTCGGGAATACTTTCCCGTAAATTCCCGGGATTTCAGAACATTCTAAAATAATGATTTTTTCACCGGAACCTTATTTAAAGACGAAATATAAGACACTTTTATTCTGACGCGAAAATCGATTTTTGTAAAAAACGCGTTCAAAAAAGGTGTCTTATAATTCGTCTATAAATAAGATTTCAGTGAAAATACATTCTAGAAAATTCCAAAATTCCCATTTGGAATAAAACAAGTTTGGGTTCATCTCACAAAACAGACAATTATATACCTATATTTTTTTTTATAATATTTGTTTCTATTATTCTTACGCAATTATCAAACAAATTATAAATGCGTATGAATAAGTGTTTTAAATTTCGTGTAGAAAAAGGATTTTGGCATAAAATCATAAATATAATTAAAAATGTTTTTTTTTTCAGAAATATTGACTTTAGTGAAAAACACGTCAGAATAAAAGTGTCTTATATTTCGTCTATAAATAAGATTCCGGTGAAAAATCATTATTTTAGAATATTCTGAAATCCCAGGAATTTACGGGAAAGTATTCCCGAGAAAGATGGTTTTAACTGCTCCATGTTGTGTCTTACACCAACTTTAGGTAAATAAGCGCCCGAATTTCCGATCACTGATTATCAGACAGTGTCGAATTTAGTTATTGCGTAATTTTTTTAGTTTGTCAATTTTGTCTCGTAACCAGTTGTCGAGTTTATTCTTGAAGGCGTATATTGATGTGTGATATAGGGTGTTTTATTTTTTCAGGGCCACTGAGAGGAAGTCTGAAACCGTGAGAGTTATCAAAAAGCCATGTTAATAGTTACGTGTTTGAATTTGAAAATAATAAGTTCTTCGTTAAAAAAGACAAAACTTTTTTATATTTTTGGAAAAGTAAGCATTTGTAAAAAAAAAAAATTCTTTTTTGGCTTCTAAGTTGATAATAAATAAATAAATTTACGACGCCTATGTGCCTTAATGGTTGGAACACCTTCAAAATTGATTTTTTCTAATGGGGTTATTTAAAGAATCATCTGTACAAAAACAGATTTATCACACTGTGGACAATCAATATCATTTTGAACATTTATTAAAATAAATTCAAGGTTATTGCGCTTATTTTGTTTTCCATCGCCCAGTTTTTCTACAAAAATTACAGAAAGTATTTAAAATCTAACGTCCGTGCGTAGATGCGTAGAATCCGACTGTCAGTGCTACCACTGACAGTCGAAAGACGGACGTTAGATTCTATCTACATAACCCTGCAAAATGTACTACATATATCTGACCAAACTAAAATCACTACTTTCAGCTTTTTTGAAGAGGGTATGCAAGAAAATTTTATGTCAAAAAGCTCATAACGATAAAAAAATATGACAAAAGAAGATAGATTTCTTTGCGTATAGTCTGAACGTTTGTACTTTCAACTATACGACAAACAACCTTTTCTCGAATTTGTAGTCTAATTTATAAATTTACAAATTTGAAGGTTTCATTTTGAAAAAAAAACTCACCCTGTATAGTAAAAAAAGCATTTGACCATATAATTGTTTCGTTATTGACTTGGTCCGGTCCATTTATTGCATAAAATCGTCCACGCCGCTATGAATCAGTTGTCATAGCTGCCATTGCAGCAGGCGCGCGAACCAATTGAAGTGATTCCTATTTGAATTATCCATAGTTTTGATTTGAAGCAGCGCCCACTTTTTGGTTGGAATTTGTTCTGAATTAGACTTCCTGACTTATTATTTATTCGTAGAATAAAACATTTAAAATGTTGTAAAATAAACTCGACTTTATCCGTACCAAGTGTTTTATTTGTACCTACTCGTAACAGGCTGAAGGTTTATTAGTCACTTCTTTACTTTAGTCTACATAGCGAAGCGACAGAAATCAAAAGTACCACTTTATTTCCGAGTCAGTGTTTTATTTTAAGAATTTGACCTTTTCTAAGTGTACATTTTTGTATTTATGGAAATAAACAATTTTTTATTTTGATTTTATTTTAACACGTAAATATGTCATCTGTCTAAGTTCAAATTTAAATTAAATAATTGCTATATCAATTTCACTCGAATGGATCAAAGTGCTAAGCTTGACTATACCACAATAGAACGCGCCAGCGCTACTCACACAGTCACGCTCGCTTCTGTGTGGGTTTGAATTACCTAAACTTGACATCGCGCGCTAGGCGTGAACGCTCTTAATGCTTTCTTGGTAAGTCACTTTTACAAATATAAATGTCGGGGATTGGTTCCAAAAGCGAGTATATTGCTGGCGAAAGTCTCGTTCTGTGAAATACATGAATGAAATAATACTATTTTACTATAAAAACTATCGTAGTTTGACGAATTCATTACGGATGTAAACGGGTAAGAGGCCTGCGGATGATGATTTGTCCATACAAGCGTACTACCAAAATGATTTGTAATTCGAACATATTTCCACCATATCATGTTGTTTTTTGTATTCGAATAGTATATATCTAGGTCCCTGGATGTTTTTTTTCTTAATAATACACACCTATAATGTAATGTAAGCAAAAATATGCAAAATCGAATTTTAAACATTTTCACGTCGAAAATGACCTGTTTTCGTCCTATTTGTTTTGTATTAAAAACAACAATATCTTACTTTTTGTTTATTAAGGAACATAGCTTATATTGTCTAGTTACAGAATAACAACACAATGTCGAAAATACAATAAGTTTTCAGTCATCATTTTTGGTATTACGGAACATAATAATTCACGAATTGAAGTTGCGAGCGGCTGTCGCCGGATTCTTAACTACGAACCTTATTTGTGTTGGAAGAACACCAACGTTTCATCCCTTAACGAGGATGAGGATGTCGAAAATATTACTGGACAAATCACACAGCATCATCTAGCCCCAAGCTAAGCAGAGCTTGTGTTATGGGCACTAGATAAATTAAACTTAATGCAATACATTACATAGATAGATATTTTTTTATTAAAATACATAGAAAACACCCGAGACAAATATGTGTAACATGTTAATTGTAAAAACATTTGTCCCGAGGCGGGAATCGAAACCGCAACCTCCTGCTTCGCAGGCGAATCTTCGTACACTGGGCCATAGAAGTCGTCAAAATTTATCTCGGCTATATTGCAGCCAAATTGCATGTACAATCTTTGTAAAGAAACCGTCCATACTGAACCTAAACTTCACTATGTTGCCGCGTCTTTTTATACACAACTAGCGGCCCGCCCCGGCTTCGCACGGGTATTCTATAGCCTATGTTCATCAGGGATAATGTAGGATTCTAAAGGTTAAAATTTTTCAAATCGGTCAGCAGCTTTGGAGCCTATTCAATTCAAACAAACAAGCATTTTTTTTTCTGTAGAATATTAGTTTAGATACGGAACTCGACGCCGCCGCGCTGAGCAAATGAGTTTTAGTTTTTTGTGTCGTGGTTTGTTTGCAAGCATTCCACATCGAGTTCTGCTGCTGTACAGTACCAATCAAACATAGTTTCCCATTAACAGTCCCAGAAACCCATTTTCCGCCACTAAATCAAACACATGTACGCTCCCTAGAGATTCCGGCTGTTAAAAATAGATTCGTTTTAGTAACGGATGGACTGCTAACCTAGTGAAGCATTCTACGTGTACACATCCTTATCAATTCAATCTATCTACACTAATAAAACCAGTCAAGTGCGAGTCAGACTCGCGCACGAAGGGTTCCGTCTATATCTATAAAAACGGCCAAAAAAACACGTTTCTTGTATGGGAACCACCTTAAATATTAATTTTATTTAAATTTTATCATTTATTTTTAAAGTCAATGTATATAACCAAACATTCTGTGAATATTTCAAGCGTCTACCTGTTGCCGTTATCAAAATCGAGCAAAAACGAGCATAAAAATCACGTTTGTTGTATGGGAACCCTCATACAACAAACGTGATTTTTATAAAATATTTATTTTAATCTGTTTTTTAGTAGTTGTTGTTAAAGCGGCAACAGAAATACATCATCTGTGAAAATTTTAACTATCTAAACTATCACGGTTCATGAGATACAGCCTGGTGACAGACGGCCAGACGGACAGCGGAGTCTTAGTAACAGGGTCCCGTTGTTTTGTTCAATTTAATTATTACTTAAGTATTATGTTTTAGTACTATTGTTTGATTATTGTGTAGATTCAAATTTTTATGTAACCCTGGACCCATGAAGTCTGAAATAAAGAATTTAATTTAATTAGAGCACCAATTTTAGGAGCACCGATTTTATTCCCAATAGGAGCACCTGCCAAGAAGAAGTTTCTAGTGATGTAGTTTCGACAATAGCTACATAGTGATAGAAATAGTGTAAACCACTTCCTCCATTCCACTAAGTTCAAAATGGTTCCAATCCGTGGTACAGCTCACTAGAGTGTCAAAAATGACAGCAAACGTCAATAAGTTCCTAACATATGATGACTTGCGTCTTGGTCCAGGCCGCAAGCCGTCGTAAGTTTCTAAATCTATGTGCTTTTATCTCCTTTTTACGACGTTTTGCCTACACCGTTACGTACATAAAGTCAGGATACACAAATCCAATGCATGATCGTAAATATACCGCTATGTATCCTACCGAGGTGTTTTAGACCGGTTTTACAATGTTGGTGCTGCAGCTTAAACTAGTAGTTCTACGAACAGTAGACCTCGCGAGCACTCAACTTTTTTCCAACCATTAATTATTGACCTTCTTACTTATTACTAAACTGATTGAAAACTGGATAATATTTAGTTAGGTAGGTACCATGTTTTTGTAATTCCTGTTCGCGTTCACAGAGGTAGTATTGCTGGCACTATTGTATTTGTACTAGATTTCCCTCCAACCGCAGTATTCCCAGCCCAACTTTGAGGTTTGGTCTGGTCTCGGTTTTATGCGAATTTTTAGTCTTTTTTGATATTATTCCACTTGTTTTAAGTTATTTTCTTCATAATACGGTCTTTAGGCTTAGATCATATTTCATAGAGGTATAGCTGTAGTCACAAATCCGTATTGTTCGATTGGTGCTCAACGTGTCACGGCGTGTTGCTGTATTTTTTGGTAAATAATAAATATTGCTGGACAATTCTCACAGCATTATCTAGTCCCAAGCTAAGCAGAACTTGTGTTATGGGTACTATATAACTGATATACATAATATAATACAATACATAGATAGATATTTTTTATTATATATAGAAAACGACCAGAAAACCCAGAAAAAATGTCTGACAGATCGTACACACATTTGTCCCAAGGCGGGAATCGAACCTACAACCTCCTGCGACTCGACAAACGCAGTGTAGGACGCCCTCCGACCAGGTGGGATTACGATTTACGAAAGACTGCAGGCATATGTTGGATGCGGCAAGCTGAAGACAGGGCGCTATGGCGCTCATTAGGGGAGGCCTACGTCCGTCCAGCAGTGGACTAAGGCTGATGATGATGATAACATTGGTGATTTTTATGTCTGTCATCATCCCTAGTGGCTATCTCTATTATCGGAGGCCAAAATTTAAGTGAAGTTTAGCCAACTTACGTCTGAAGACAGTAAAGTGGGTGATCCCACACACACACAAACATAAACCAGCGAAGCCGGTCGACTGCGCACACGCATCAGGTTGAACTTTGTTACGCAACGCGAATACAGCTTTTATTGCAAATAAAATGGCGGGTGAGATAAGTTTATGGCCACTCTGAGTTTTAATGATATTTTGTAGGTCTTTTGTCTGGTCTCAAACTACAAAATCCTAAGATATTGTGAAATGGATGCATCTAGCTGGAACTTGATACGTTCGACTATCATACATAACATAAATATAAACATTTATTTATAGCTTTACATATTTAACTATACACCGATTCAGAAACCTGGATATTTCTTATATACAAAGTGTAGCATTCTGACTTATATGTGCACGGCCATCGAATGTGCTCGTCTAACAAGGGTGTATATCCCGCGGGGCATGCGGGGGATGCATTCGCACAAGGTGCGGCATATCGAGTGGACGTGTGTCACCGAACAAATCTGTGTTTTATTGGCATAAAGTTAAAATTACCTTTACCCAAACCAATACCTGGTATATTACACAAAGGAGCTACAAAACCCAAGGAATTTTGGTGGAAAATATTTAACGACATTGGTATCACCGAAGCAAAGCACAGAAGCTCGAAAAAAATTTGGTTTTGAATGCTTTTATTCATCATTTAGGTGATAAATCTCTCGTTCGTTTACCAATTAAAATTTAAACATTTTTCGCTGCAAATGTGAGATTATGCATTGTCGAAGTTTGTGTTATAGTTGTTACTAGAGATGGGTCGAGGGTTTAAACCCAATTGGGCAAAAAGGGCATAAACAGGGCAGATTGGGCAAAAACGAGTTTTTGCCCAAATAAATGCCCGATGGCAGGGCAGAAACTACGCTTGTAGTTTTTAGACTTTTTGAATAATTTTGAATAAAATATACATATAAATATGTTGGGAAAATGTATAAATAGCACAAAATATATTGTTTTGTTGCTGATAAAACTTAAATACACGAGGAGTACTATTATGTTATTGTTATATTTATTTAAATATCACTAATAATTATCTTTCCCAAGTATCAGTGTTGCTTGAACGTCGATGTCAAATACACCGTCTCGTAATAAAAGGTCAGAGGGCGTCCTACACTACGTTTGCCGAGTCGCGGTCTCTACTCAAGAACACGTTTACCCCAGCGGTTGTCGGTTCTTCTCGCGCAGCCCACTGCCACTTCAGCTTGCTAATCCTTTGAGCTATGTCGACAACCTTGGTTCTCTGTCGGATGTGTTCTTTGCGAATCCTATCCTTCAGAGAAACTCCGAGCATAGCTCTCTCCATAGCTCGCTGGGCGACTTTAAACTGGTGGACAAGCCCTACCGCGAGTGTCCACGTCTCAGCTCCGTAAGTCAAGACGGGTAGGACGCACTGATTGAAAACTTTCGTTTTCTAGCATTGCAGTATGGATGACGAGAAGACTCGACGTAGTTTCCCAAACGCTGCCCAGCCCAGCTGGATCCTCCTCTCGGCCTCCTTCTCGAAATTGTTTTTACCAAACTGCAGAATCTGCCCTAGGTAAGTGTATTCGGAAACAATTTCGAGAAGGTGGCCCTGTACGACGACCGGTCCCCGATCAATGAGGCCATTGATCATGACCTTGGTTTTATCCAAGTTCATCCCTAGACCGATACGTCGCGAGGCTGAAGCTAGGCCGTCCAGCATCTGGTTCAGCTCCTCCAGCGACTCCGCCATTAAGACTATGTCATCAGCGAATCGCAGGTGTGAGATGTAACCGCCATTTATGTTGATGCCCTTACCTTTCCAGTCCAGCGTCTTAAACACATCTTCCAACGCGCTTGTGAACAGTTTCGGGGATATAACATCCCCCTGTCTCACTCCTCTGCGCAGTTGGATAGGTTTAGACTGCTGGCCCTGTACTTGGACACTCATGGTGGCGGCTTCATAAAGACATCTCAGCACCTCGATATAACGATACTCTACTTGGCATCGCTGTAAGGATTCCAGAACCGACCAGGTTTCGACAGAGTCAAAGGTCTTTTCATAGTCCACAAAGGCCAGACACAAGGACTGATTATACTCTTCGGACTTCTGTATAATCTGCTTCACTGTGTGTATGTGGTCTATGGTGCCATATCCTCCGCGAAACCCGGCCTGTTCCGGTGGCTGGAATTCGTCGAGTCTCCTGGCGAGACGGTTCGTGATCACTCGTGAGAAGAGCTTATAGACGTGACTCAGGAGTGTGATGGGTCTGTAATTTTTAAGAAGGGTTTTATCTCCCTTCTTAAAAAAGAGCACCACCAAACTCCCGCTCCACGCCTTTGGAGTTCTCCCACTGTGAATGACGGTGTTAAACAGGTTCTGTAGCTCCTGTATAACAGGGGCTCCTCCTGTCTTCAGAAGCTCTGAAGTTATGCCGTCTTCACCGGGGGCTTTTCCATTTTTAAGCTGCCTCAGAGCCAACACGATCTCGTTTTGACTGATGTCTGGCAGTGCGTCGGTGTAGTGGCGCGTCAGGGTGGCTCTGGAATCGTGGTCGTCCCGTAGAGGACGAGGGGCATGTGCAGCGTATGGCCGTTTATACGCTGCACATGCCCCTCGTCCTCTACGGGACGACGAAAGATGATAGAAATCCTCTATCTCGGCAGAGATCTCCGGCTTCGACAATACGGTCCTCCCATCGTGCGTTTTAAGCTTCGTCAGGTGGCTCCTGCCAAACTGCTGAGTGAATACTTTGGACCCTCGGTTTCGCTCTATCGCCTCTTCAATGAGGCGTGTGTTGGAGCTCCGAAGGTCGCGCCGTACCATCTTCGCAATTTGCTTGTTCAGGTCTGACCTCTCAGACAAAGTCTTTTACTTCAATCTTTACGTGCCTAAATCACGACTACAAAGCAAGTTAGCGACTCGCCAACAAGTTTAGTTTGATTTAAACTCGGGGAAGTACTGACTGCGATGCGCGGAACGCAGTGAAGTGAAGTTCTTACCTTGTAGTGCAAAGCGAGAGCAATGGATTGAGTAGGTACTAACTTCACTTCATTGCACGCTATGACCAGTGCGAACATACCGAGCTAACACAAACAAATACCTACAGACAAACGAAAACTCACTTTTATTTACTTTATCTCGTACACTTGTTTATGAAATAGGTACGTCCTACTTACTTTTCCTCAGTCTATCTACAAATTATTTTTAGCTATGTTAAAAAAAGTCATTTTTATGTAAGTTATAAAAGCAAGAATGAAGAACATAATGGATAACAAAATTATAATATCTGCCCTGTGATTGGACATTTAAAGGGCATAAAAAGACATTTATTCGGCATTTACTCAATGCGCCCAGTAAATGCCCGGCATAAACCCATCTCTAGTTGTTACTGATTCCCTTGTTGTTTTCTATTCTACCGTGTAAATACAAAACACGTAAGTTCTAAGGTTTTTTGTTATAGTTCGTGGCGTCATTTCAGAGAGTATGTTCAGCAGTGGAGGTCTGGACGTACGCGGACGAGCTGAGGATGATGATGACTCTTGAGAATATTAGGAACTTTGAATATACCTTACTAGCGGTCCGCCCCGGCTTCGCACGGGTATATTCTATAGCCTTTGTTCATCAGGGATAATGTAGGATTCTAATAGTGAAAGAATTTATCAAATCGGTCCAGTAGTTTACGAGTCTATTTAATTCAAACAAACAAAATCTTTCTTCTTTATAATTATAACATTAGTATCGACAGCTATGTGAAGGTATATATGGAAATCCATACACATTTGCATTTTGTGTCATGCAGATTGTGGCGTAATTAAACTAGATGAGTCGCATCTAGGCTTTTTTGCAAGTGACGAAAAAATACTTGACCCCAACCCAAACATTCGCATTTCGTGTTCTCTCAAAAGTAATGCAATATACAGGGTTATTGGTAAATTAGTGACAATACGTGAACTGCAGGTTCAGCCCATCATCACAAACACGTTTGTAAAGACGCCAGGTATTAATTCTTAATTTTGGTATCGGTAATGGGTACCCCCCGCAATTCAATAATCGTTCGTTAGAGAGGTTTTATTTGAAACTCAACTTAAAAACAGCTCTGCCCTGAATTAACAGAAGATATGAGAGTGAAAGATCGGTCTTAAGTAACTCGTTGGGTTCCAGGCAAAGATGTTTTTTCATTTAGTATCAGAGGTAACTTATAATTTTTTTTAGAATTTCGACTTGGCGCCTTCACGAACGTGTTTGTGATGATGGGAAGGACCTGCAGTTCACGTATTGTCACTAATTTACCAATAACCCTGTATAGAAGCTGTGTGAACTTGGCAGCCGACTTAGTACAAACGAATTTTTTGATTCACAAGTTCACACAGCTATTGACTCTATGGTATAGAGCTAATACGTACACATTTCGACAGAGCAGATGATCAAAAAGAACCTCATAATAAAACACTGTTTTAACCGGATTGATCGCGTATATTTTATATTAGGTTTATAACCTGACGTTTCGGAGGCTTTTCGGCTTCCATGGTCACAGGCATGCCTGTGACCATGGAAGCTGAAATATAAAATAAAACCAAAATATAAAATATACGCGATCAATCTGATTAAAACAGTGTTTTATTAAAAAGAACCTCATTGACAATACCACAATGACCTCATCACCTGTAAGTAGACGCATGACGTCATAATCATGGCCTTATGCCAGCACTCGACTTGATGGTGTTTAGTAAATACTGTACCGACATCGTGAAATGTGTATTTTTGGACTGGGGTTCCCTCTCAGAGGTTTATTCAGGTTCTCTCAAGGGATATTTCATTTCATTTATGAATTCCACCGTAGGTACCTGTTGATACACTTGATGTCGTTGTAGTCTAAACAATATTCTTAGTTAAACATGTACTCAATTAAAATTATGTAGGTATACAAGACAAGTTTTGTGTGAAGAAAAGAAACACCATGAGGATTGTATGCAGAAACAGTAATTCCCATAAATATATTTCGGAGTTGAATCCTTATCTATAATTTGCAATGCGCCTATTCTACTCTATGCGAATCTCAAGCGTCTACTGTTTTGAGGTTGGATCAATTCTACAGGATGACAGAGAAGAAATGGAAAAGATTCAGATAAGTGCCTAGTAGAGTTTGAGTAGCAGATTGGTATAACAAGGTCAAAAAGCGGTCTCGCGATTCGTGTAGATAGAAGCCCTAGGCCTGGTTCTGTGTTTCATTCAGAGCTGTATTTCCTTCTGGCATTACCTAGATACGCCCGCAGTTAACAAATAATGAACCTACTCCGTTATATAGATAAATATTTAACACATTAAATATAGTATATTCTAAGGTTATTTTCGCGAAATCCATCCATGATCCATGATTCCATGGAAGCTGAAAAGCCTCCGAAACGTCAGGTTATAAACAAAATATAAAATATACGCGATCAATCCGGTAAAAACAGTGTTTTATTACATTAAATATACAAATAATCAGCTGTAAAGGGGCCTATATAATAATATTGTCAAACGCAAAATATAATTATGTACAATTACATGTCAAGGAATGTCATAATGATGCAGCTGTATAGGGGCGTTGTCAAAATAAACTAAAACAAAGATAGGTAAATAGCCTACTATCAAATAAAAATTGTTGAAAAAGTTAATAAATTAAAATAAATGTCAAGAAAAATCTTAGCTGCTATAAGGGACATTGTCAAATCAAATATAAATTTAAATAAAAAATACATAAAATTACATCATGTCAGGGTAATCAAATTGCGGGTCAATTTAAATTTAATATTGAGAAACGAAATTTAAATTTAATATTGATATTGAGAACAACTAGGATATTTGTGAAACGGTTGAAATAATGATAATGCTAGCAATCAGGAACTTTCTTGATGACGAATAATTATTCGATCAAACTGAAAAGATGGCCCTATTAGTTTAAAATTAAAATGTCATCAACCCTGCACAGGTTCACATGACACTCTATCCATGAGCCATCCTCTAGCTAGGCCATGCAGGTGAAGTATGTACGACAGAGTCTACCCATTTGCTCCCCTTGGAGTCGAGACCCTGGTCCGTAGGGTACCGGCTCTCCGGGTTTAAAAAAAATTATCTGAGCGTCTGGTCGAAGCAACGTGTGACCCCGAGAGCTGGTGAGTATCTGGTGCAGCGCATTGCCATACAGCGGGGCAATGCAGCCAGCGTCATGGGGACGCGCGCGACTGGTATTGATAGGATCAGTTGAGCTACCTGTAGATTATTTGCAACAGTCAGCAGTTAGCCCAATTGTAAATACTTGTTCTAATTTTTTGTTTCTACGAGTATTATTTGATTGTAATTCACTTTTTTAATAAAGATTCATTTTATGTACTACTTAAATTTCATTGGTCGGATTCCGCAACGCTCCTCGAGAACACAACCTACGCCTGGTTGTCTCCACTTGGAAATTGACACAAGCCTAAAATTGTCAAACCCTTCGATAGACGCAAGTACAAAAGGAATTGCATCGAGACATCTTGGCAAGTTGGCATTGCTCCAGCTGACGTATATTACAACAAATACCTAACGTCTATTATAAACTGGAGAACTACCTTTTTCGGTACATGTACCTATTGTATTTTGTTAGATTTATATAGTTACTAGGTTATGCCCGCGGCTTCGCTCGCGCTTTTCCGGTATACAAAGTAACCTATGTCCGTCCCCGGGATACCATCTACATGGGTACATGTACCTATTGTATTTTGTTAGATTTATACAGTTACTAGCTTATGATCGCGGCTTCGTTCATGCTTTTCCGATATACAAAGTAGCCTATGTCGGACCTCCGTGCCAAATTTCATTGAGATCCGTTCAGCCGTTTAGGCGTGAAAAGGTAACAGACCGACATACACAGTTACTTTCATATTTATAATTTACTAGCAGCACCTTGCGGTTTCACCCGCGTAGTTCCCGCTCCCGTGGTAATTCCGAGATAAAAAGTAGCCTATGTTCTATTCCAAATTATAATCTATCTCTGTGCCAAATTTCATCCAGATCCGTTCAGCCGTTCTTACGTGATTGAGTAACAAACATCCATCCATCTATCTATCCATCCATCCAAACTTTGACATTTATAATATTAGTGAGATAGTGAGATTAGTGAGATAGTGAGATTTAAGTATGGATGTGACTGTTTGACAACCTCAGTGGCGTAGTGGACGTAAAAGTTCCTTCGAATTCATAATATTAGTTTGGATTAGTTGTGTGTCTTAGATATAGATTAAATAATCTGTAATGTTATTAATAAAAGTTAATTTAAATTTGAAATTCGTACTTGAATCATTATGTTATAGTTTTTCCATAAAACTGTTTTATTTTTGGTAGTCCGACTGACAATCAATTAATCATGTAGGTACCTACCTACTAATGCTTTGCCGATTCGATTTTTTTATGACAATCGATTTTGTTTAAGAAGAAGTTGTAATCGATTTTGATAATGTTGCTCAACATTTTATATTATTTTACAGGTCTCGGGCGTCTCAATGAATTTATTTTTGGAATCCGAATATTCTAATAATAATAAAGTATTATTTTTGTTGTTTTATTACTATTACAATGTACAAACATTTACGTGTATTACTATTAAGTAATACACGTGAATGTTTGTACCGCTACTTCGTGGTCCTCATCTCGAAAACGTTAACGTTCCGTTGACGTGGCGGTGGACAAGCAGTTACTGTGCGTCAGACACGCCCTTGTCAGTTTTATTCAAAACCACGATAACTTCAGGCGGTGAGCTGTGTCAGTGAACCAACGTTTTGACTAATCACACCCATACTATAAAATGGTCGAGTCGCTTTTTGTGGCAGTTTTTTCAACGCACAAAAACTAGGTAAGCCGGTACTGTGAAAAGGATTCTTTGATTGTATAGACGGTTTCGTAGACGAGTGTGAGAACAGGAACACAATAGGCATTTTGAAGCGCGCGTTTGTAACGCTAACGTGCAATCTGGTCAACGCACTCGTACTCGAAATCGGCGACAATACATAAATACCTACAGCCGAACAGAGAACCTCATCCTTTTTTAAAGTCAGTAAAAAATGCCAATATCAAATATGGTCTCAAAATAACGCCACTTTAATAAGAAAATGGCGTCTATCATCATAAAAGGATGGATGACAATGACAACAGTATTAAGTAATTAAAATCCTAAAATGCAGTAAAAATTTACGATTGTTTTTACTCATCGCTTAGCATCGCCGCTACGCTTTGATGGGCGCTGGGGAGTCAATAACTCGATGTATAATGTTTTTGCATCATGACATTAATACATTTTTAGCTACTCGCCGGAATTATCGAAGGTTATGCCGAAAAATGCATAACTACACATTTTTATCAGTTGGTTATCTAGTTACGTGATAAGATCCTAAAGATACAATCACCAAGTAAGAAAAATGAACCTTATCAGTTTTGAACTTTCGAGACATGCGAAATTAATAAGTTGAATATTTTTCAGGGAAAACTTAGGTGGTTATGTTTTGTCATGTAATTATAACAAAAACTGATGTAGATCCTTTGAAATTTCAAAATAATCTAAGCATACACGTAAAAGAACATAAATACGAAGTAAAAAGTCAACATTTTTATCAAAATATAATCAAAAAATCCTGAAACGAAAGTTGAAGTCCTGGGAATCCACAAAAATTGGCAATTCTTTTTGACAGTGCGGCCTAGATTTGAGATAAACTTGATGATGTTCATTGTATAGCTTCTACCAGTTCTGTCAGAGTTAATCATGGGTTGGGTAACCGTTTTTTTGCCCAAGACTAATAACAACAATTATGGCATTGGTTCCTGCAGTCTCTGAAGTTTAGGAACTATGGAAACATTAATAAATAGTGAATTAATCCAGCCTTTAAGCCTTTTAACAACAACCCCAGCCTTTATCCTTTATTAATAATAATAATATATTTTTATTTCAGACACATGTTCCATATATGAAGTATTACTTAAAATAAATTCATAATATTCATAATAAATATCTTTATTTCATAATAAAATAATATTCATTCATCATTATGCCGTATGTCAGACCAGCAGTGGATGAAGATTGCCATGTGCTCCGTCATGGTCTGACAACAGCCAGGTAGAAGGCCTAGACAGATATGGTCAGATGAGCTGGACCCTTTCGACAAGCAACCTTTCTTGAAGAAAATCGAGACAAGTGAAAGGAAGGGGAATGAGGCCTTTTCCGTGCAGTGTGGGACACTTCAGGCTCTTAATAATAATAATTCATCATATAGCAACTAACATAGGCCTGTAGCTATGATATTAAATCACATGTTAGATAATAGGTACAGAAGGTAGTATAATTAACTCACTTGACATGTAATTAGTTAAGTAGAGTCGTTGACATGTAAATTAGTGTTACTATGACAATGAGTTTTAAATGAAGCCCACAAACATTTACTAGAGTTAAATGTAGTTTGTAGTAATGAACTAATGTCCTCTATTATTGTTATTATCTTTAATACACAGGCAGCTCTTAAGCTGCCGATGTATTAAAGCGGCTTCACTGCTCAGCAGAACCCGGGGGAGCAGCAACAGCATCCTAACTGCGATAGCTGCAAAATTTGATTATCCTATCTCACTAATATTATAAACGTGAAAGTTTAGATGGATGGATGGATAGATAGATGGATGGATGTTTGTTCCTTTATCACGCCAGACAGAACGGCAAAACGGATCTGGATGAAATTTGGCACAGAGATAGATTATAGTTTGGAATAGGATATAGGCTACTTTTTATCCCGAAATTCCTACGGGAACGGGAACTACGCGGGTGAAACCGCGAGGCGCTGCTAGTAATTTATAAACTGGTTCAAAGGACTAATTCAATAATTAATTTCAAGTACTAACCCCTATCTTTAAACCTACAAACACATTAGACTGTATAATTGTCTTAATAAACAAATTGAATTAATTAAATTAAGCAGATGTGTGTTATATCTTAGTCCTTGTCAGTGCACTTCAAATGTATGTCCGTAGTAGTTTTTTAATGAAAGAAAAGCTAATTATGGTTATGTTTTAGCAGATTGCGAAAAATACTGCTATTAGAAAGTATTAACTACACTTAAAACACAGACAGAAGCGAAACAGACTGAAGATGTCAATAAATGATGGCATAAATAAATATATAATGCTGGATATCCAGTAATATACTATGTCTATAAAATTAATTTGTACAAAAGCTGGCAGTCATGTTGAGTTTAGGACGGCTAACAGTTTAGAATTTTGTGTATTATTTTCTGTACATATTGGAGTATGTTTAGATGTTTTTTGTGATGCAAAAATAAAACCAACCAAGTGCGAGTCACTCATTGTCATCGTCAGAATAAAACAAGAAAAAAAAATCACGTTTCTTGTATGGGAGCCCCCTTAAATATTTATTTTATTCTGTTTTTTAGTATTTGTTGTTATAGCAGCAACAGAAATACATCAATTGTGAAAATTTCAACTATCTAACTATCACGGTTCATGAGATACAGCCTGGTGACAGACGGACAGCGGAGTCTTAGTAATAGGGTCTAGTTTTTACCCTTTGGGTACGGTACCCTAAAAAAGCCGCGCGAGAAGTCAGTCATTCAATGTTACAACGAAATCAGTACAGTACCCATCTCAAGTAGGTAGCCTCGGTATAACCCGACTATTGCGTAATGACCTCAATGTTTATACTTTTGATTAGAAGCATTGGGGCACCGCATTTTGTCGGCTTATACTTACGCCCGGCCCAGAGGTGATGTCATAGCTCTTTCAGTTGATAAAAGGAGCATTTGATCGAGTATGGCACGCCCATCAGATGTAATATCTCTATATTCTTTCGTAAAACATCGGTTTTAGTTATAGTCTGTTAATGATGCGCTTCATAATTTAGGATGTTTAGAATTTCAGGTTTTCCAAAAACGATTTCTGAATGGAATGTGACGAATTAGGAACATAGATGGCCGTAGTATAAGTAATTGAGAAACTCGTATTACAAATGGCAAGCACTTAAAAAATCGTAAACGAAAAACGGCGATTCAAATCGGCCGTCCGGACTCGACACACCCAAAATGAATACGACAAAAAAATTGCGTTTGGCGCGAGATTGAACGATCTCCTACTGGAAATGCAAACAAATTAGATGAAAGGAAAGCGTAATGCATGCAATACGAACCGGCAGCAGACTCCGAGACACGATAAAGTCGATTTTTTTATCACTTCCACAGAACTGCACTCTCGGCAAGCTATTTGCAAGTTTTGCAACACTAAGCACTCGGACGAAGTAACATGATATAAAATATCAAGCACTTAATGGTCTTGGGTTATCTCTGAAGCACTAGCACTACAAACATTACGCGAAACCGTGTAATTTACTTTATTTCGTTAGTGGGAAAGACAAATTCTCCACACGCTACCGGGCGAGATCGATGTCGGCGCAAGTTTCGTTTTTTCGCCGCAATCGCCGCGACGTCGCTAGAGACGATCGTTTCGAAACTTGACGAAGAGTAGATGTCGCTGTTATCAAAATAGATTGCCATACCAAGAAAATCAAAGTCCCCATAAAAATGTACAGGTTTAGCCTGTGATTTCGGTTGTGAGTTAGACGATATGTCGCAGCGTTGATTGCGACACGATCGCAATCAAATAACACAGAATACAGAGCTGCCATATTCCTTATTTACCTGTTTGTTGTACGAATATAAAAAAATCAGTTACAGGTCGACCTCGAAAATAAGTTACACCGATGTACCTGCGCAGAAGTCTTAATTTTGGTAGGCGTGAAAAATTTCCAAGCCAATCAACAACGATCTGCCTATGCGCGAGAAACATTTTTTATTTTATTTTATTCGTAGGTATTCAATCGGGTTGAAATGTACCTAGTCTTCCATGCAGACGAATTATGCCGATGCGACTTGCTTATAAAAATGGTCTTACTGTACCTACTTTTTCTACATAACATAACACATGCCTGTTTCTACACAAACAAAATCGTGTTACTTAATTAATTTTATTTCAAAACAAAAGTTCTCTCAAAATTTTTCTTGGCTCTCAGTCTCTGGTTTTATGAAAAATGATTTTGTGAATCATGTGTTGTTCTTATTTAAATTAAGTTACTGTAAAAGGTTTTCAGTATTATTTCAAATGTAAGTGACGGGGCAGTAAGGGGAGGTACCTGCTTATTCGGTGTAGCTACAGGCCAATGGTCTCATGAAACCATCCGTAAAACTTTCATTAACATTATTTTAGATAGGGATAGGCTTATAATACCCCTTATTATATACCTCCCATAATATTTCGGTGATTATAATATATACCCAGCTAAATAATTTGAACGACTAATCTTAATCATTCGGAGAGATGCAGTGAATCTACAACCTATTTATCGATAAGACCTGACATAAAATACCAATAATAAATGATTTTTTTATGTAAATAGACTTCAATTTGTTTACATTTAAATCTAAACGCAACACTCAGTGGGAAGGTATCATGTGAGTAGGTTATTAGTTCGATCTAAATAACTTTTGTTTATGGTTTCGATAATGGTGCTTCTAAGAAGCTGACGCTGTTAGTAAACTGATAAACAACTTTTTACCTATGATTATTGTAAAGTAAGTATCGTTAAGCCTACAACAGACGGATCTATAATTTATATTAATATAGTAAGCATTATATTACGGTATAGCAAGTTGCTACAGACGTTGTCGCGAAGGCGAAGATATATTCTCAGTACCTACCTAAGTAAAAGGTAGGTTGAAAAAGATTTTAGCTAGCTCGCATGGAAAATACCGGTCGAGGCGACGACAGGCGGGCGCGCGCGCAGCGCTCTCGGTCGCCGACGGACGAAGCATTCAGTCTGTGTGGAGACAGCGAGCGAGAGACATCTCGGTGAGTCACTTTGAATTACTGCGCATGCAATTGAGATCTTTGACACCGATATGTGAACCAGTTTCAGAATATAGTTGTTGGTCTGACTGCGGACAGGTCGATCAGTTTTAGAGCGAGGCTCGGGATGGCTGTAGGGGAGGTTGGAGGCCATAATGGGATGCGTCCCCGTAACACTAAGAAACTGAGCACAGGCGGAATAGCCGTCATAGCTCAATGAAGGGGGTACAGACAGAAAAGCTGTCATAACCCAGGGTATGGAGTCCAGGTGAAATAGTCATCATAACTCCTAGACATGTGGCACAGGCGGAATAACCGTCATAGCCCAATGAAACCCAGCACAATGGGAACTGCTCCCAAAGCGTGATGAATTAGTCATCACATGCAGATGGAACCGTTACATTTCAGATGAATTAGCAATATAACCTGGTGGACAACACCACTGAATTATTGCATGACCTTGTTGCAGCATTTTTTACTTACTTACCCATTACATGTTTCTTACCTACGTAAAACATTCGTCACAATCTATATAGTTGAAGGAATTGGCGACATGGTGGAGATGCAGGGATATGACAATGATTCGAACCATATTATCTAAAAATAGAATACGCATAATAATTTTTAAATTTTCATGTGGGTAGTTTTACTAATGCTGCTTGCACTGTCTGACGAAGTACTTAACTGGTCATAAAATATTTTACGACTTTGTTTGTGTTCCAATTTGCTAAGTAGACAAGATTTTCAAGCGTTGGATTATCGTGTGGTAGGTGAGGTACTGAGTTAGTAGGTATGCCATTATTCTGTGCAATCCTACGAATAAATAGTAAAAGTAATCGTTCTTTTTGCAGCAGTAGGTAAAGGAATTATGCAGATTTTACACTTTACCTTTGACTACTTGTAAAAGTTGGTTCTTATATTACCCGACTACGTACTAGAGTAGGTTGTTAACATCCTTTTCATAATGCTACTAAGCAAGAATTTGAATCGTTGGATGCAACCTGAGACCAAAAACTGTGGCATTGTCTTTGAAAGTAAGCGTTAACAAAATGCCGACGCACGCACACTACTGAGTGGTTAAAATTTGTGTTTTGTCAATAAGCCTAACATATTATTGCCTACCATTTATTTTGCAATCATATTGCACACATATTCCAAATAAAAAAAGGGTTCTAATAAAAATTTATTAATTTATTAACAAAGAAAATTACAGTCAAGTAATGGAATTGAATTAAAACTGGTATTTGCAATTGAAACGGTTGGGCTGGCTGCAGACTGTTGCAAACAATCTACAAGTAGCTCGACTGATCCATACCAATACCAGTCGGAAACGAGCCTAAGACGCTAGCTGCATTGCCCCGCTGTAGTGCAGTGCTGATGCGCTGCGCCAGATACTCACCAGCTCTCGGGTCACGCGTCGCAAAGACCAGACGCTCAGATATTTTTTGAAAACCCGGTGAGCCTCGGTACCCGACGGACCTAGGGTCTCGACTCCAAGGGGGGCTAATGCGTAGGCTTTGGAGGTCTTCGGTCAAATCTGCCGCCGCACCAGCCCTCACGGGAGTCCTAGGATGATAGAAAGGCGCGAGTGTATCGACGCACGTAGCGTCCTACATAATAGGCTTCCCCAACTCCCATGGGACTAGTCATACCGGTTGGGCCGCTTACCATCGTCATGCAACAGACCATTCGGTTCGAGAATAGTTGGTACCTACGTAAACGGTGACAAAGGCCCGCCGGATGATGGCGTTAAGACTGGCATGGCGAGATGTCCGACCGGCAGCCCTAGTGCAAGATGAGCCGGGATAACCAAGCTGTTCGACAGCAGTTACCGCACTGGCATTGATGAGGCGCGCAAAACCTTGTACTCAACGAAGACAAGTTGCGACACGGAAAGTTACAGGATCCAATAAGGTGCCAGTGTAATATGAAGGAACTGCTTGCAACCAATGTCCTGACTCCTATTTAGAAACGGCCAGGAGACGAGCACGAGCTGCAGAGCTGGAGCACGTTTGTAACAAACAATTCCGTGTCAAATCACACAGAAGCCCGTCCCATTGCCGTTGGGACAAAAGAGATTTCGGGAGAGCAGCATCGGGGCAAGCATATGCCAAGCCGTTCGAGCTTCGTCTAAAAATGAAACTTTGAATGAAATTCCAGGGACCAAATGAGAAGGCTTTTACAATTTTCAACTAAAGAAATAGTGCTGTAGACGGAAGATAATAACGCTGGTAGGGCTACACGTGAAATTTTGCGAATACCTAAGTCTCTCAATTTTACAGGCAGGGATGCCTGCAACCATGCCTTGTCATCCAAATATATATTCAAAACCGATCATAATTTTTATTACCATGTCTTAGCCTACCAAGAGCTCGCTATGTTTCCACAGTTGATAACATCTCAAAGAATACGTAAATTTAGGTACAAACTGGCAAAACCGAATAATTGTAAAAGCCATACATGGCTATTAATTTTGAGAAGTCTGTCCGAAGTTCTGTTCAAATGTTGAAAGGTTCTACTATGCCCCTAAAATAGAAAAAGTGTGTCTAAAAAGTGTGCTATCTGAAAAGCGCGGTCCAAGTGAGCGAGCTATCTCTTTTTGAGTGGCAACAGAACGGTACGTGCCTATCTAGCGATTTGAATCTTTAATGCTAGGTGTATTGTATTACCTACACATATACGATATAGTACAATCTGTGACTTAAGATATTAAAATAGAGATTGGAATTTGGCGCAATGAACAGCCTTATTTCTACCAGATAACCTTCGCGCGAAATAAGTAATCTATGCACTAGAGCCGTAGTAGGTGCTCGAAGGAGTGTGTAAGTCCTCGGAGAGAAGCGGTACGCGTGCGCGTGGAACCGCGCTCATACTGAAGAAGTCCCTCGTTAAGGAATGAAACGTTGGTGTTCTTCCATGACAAATAAGGTTCGTGGTTAACCCGCTTACATCCGCAATGAATCTTAGGTGTTTTTAAATTTTAGACACTGGTTTTTATAAATCTACCTTATATGTTACAAAATTACTTTGTAATAAGCCTAACAAAAGAATATACATAGATACTCATACATGACACAGTTACAAAACCATAACATTTTTGCAGATTAACTATGATTTTTGCTATAAATTATCTTATTTATCGGGCTTGAAAGTAAATTTGCATTAAGAGGGCGCAATGCGCGCCATTTTGTGAAAAGGATAGGCATAGGATTTCGTGTTCATGGGAGTGGGACAGAGCATGAGTTTTGGGAACGGCGTAAGTGCAAAAATTGAGTATTTTCTTATTTAAAAGAAAACTACACAACTTAGGAAAAAACTATCTGAAGGAACCAAGTAATTAGTAATAGCCCACGAATCAAAACATAGGTCGTTTCAATAGATCGCAGTGTTCCTAAGATCTGGACCAAATGATGGGCAAAACGGTGCAATTTCATGATGTTTTTCTGTAGTATTTTTTCCTTAATCGTGTTTTCACGTAAATAGAACCAAAGATAAAATCTAGAATTGTATGTCATTCGAGTTTTTTACCACGGGAATTCCGAGTGCCGAGATCTGGTCCTAGTTTGACAAGCACACACGCTAGGTTCGCGTCTTAAGTGACTTAAGTGACCTGCAAAATTAAAGAGGCAGTAGTGCACTGCTTGATATAGGTCTGAATAAGGTTGCTGATGGTTAATTATACAATAATTAACTTCTAAATCAATTAAATGTTTTGGGGCTTTAATAGAAACCTATTGTGGCATGTACATACTTCGGTATGTTCCTACCGAACTACTTACTTAAAATTTTGCAATCTTGAAATAAAAATTAATAAAGTCTACACTTTAAATATTGTCCTAATGCAAGAATTTGAGGCGTTAGGAAAAGGCGGCGTCTCACATGAGGTGTTGGAAAAAACCACGCATGAGATGCTAGAAACAGTTCGAAATTGCTACCTATCTAGGAAAAACGGTAGGTAGGCAGGTACTTTACTGTTGACGGTGGAAATATCAATGAAGTAGATTAGTGATTGTACCTTCATTCCGTTCTTGAAGGCAACGCACGCAAAACCAGCCATTGAAGTATTGAACATAAATAAAACAAATTATAACAGACCTGTCCAAATCCTCACAAAGGTTCGGTAAACCAACGGCGGTTATTAACACGCATTAAGTGGCATCATACCGGATAAAACCCGTTGCTATAAATCAAATAAAAGACTACAGGCATGTACTCAATAAAATAGAGAAACAGCGGAGTATCAGAAAACATCTAGAACACATAATATCTGCTAAAGAAACCTTAATTAGACTAAAGAGAGACACGACGTGATGGTTGTAAAGATTAGGGAAAGGACCAATAATGAAGGAATAGACGTGGCAGAAAACGTTACAACAAGTGCATTACTCATCAGATCAGAAGAAAAGACAGGCAACAGGCAATGTATTAAAAATAGTTATAGAAAAGACAAACACAAAAAGGATAACAGACCATTTAGTAAAACGTAATCAAAGAAAAGACAAAACGATCAAAATCAAACATTCTTTATTTCCATAAATACAATAAAGTGTACACTTAGAAAGGGTCAAATTCTTGATGTATGGCACTGACACGGAAATAAAGTGGTATTTCTCTAGCTTCGGTATGTAGACTAAAGTAAAGAAGCGACTAAGAAACCTTTAGCCTGTTAGTCTTGGTAGTATGTCTCAAAGGGTTCTGATGAACCACCCAAAAGGAAGTTTGTGAGAAAATATATAAATATATATTGTATTTAAGATCATTTTAATGTAATGAATTTAAATTCAAAAGTTTGAATTGTTTTCAAACAGTTCTATTGCAAGCACCTGCAAATATAATTACAAATAAGGGTATTGCAGTGAAGACGGGGCGCATAACCGGTCATTGTCGTTAAAACAAATTACACAGCCAGCTGTGAGCAGTCTACTAAAACAGATATAGTTACGAGTAACATGACAGTAAAAAACCACGGTGTTAAAACTTGCTGACTCATTGTTGATAGATCCGAGAAAGATTATCACTGTTAGCAGTTTTGCTCGATTGTGGAAAGTTACTCAGCGCTCGAAAAGGGCTGAGTCAACTACCTAAAGACTAAGTGGCCTGTTCGTTACGCATGTAATTACTGCAAAATTTCCACATAGAATAATGAGACTTAGAAGTACATTATAATATAAACAAATAAGAACAAGAAGATCTACTACTATCAAAGGTTGCCTGGAAGAGATCGCTTCTGAGCGATAAGGCCGCCCATAGTACCTATCTAATGTGATGTCTCTTTGCAATGTTATTTTCTGGTGTATAGTAAAATATTTTTGTATTGTATTGCGAGATCTTTATTTGTAGCTAAATAATTCTGAGAAATCTACACGGCATCGTCTAGCCCCAATTAGAGCAGAGCTTAGCTTCTTTTAGTGCTGCAAAAGAACCATTTAACTTACTGATACTGAGACAAGAATTGCTGGTCGTACTTATGTGTCTATGAACCCGCAGACTCACTATTAGTTTTGTTTAAGTACACAAGTACACGATTATAATATTACCGTGTCAAGTATCAATGTAGGCCAATCGGCACATCCATGATTCACCGCGCGCCCGTGTTAAATAAAATCACAGGAGTTTGGACTTAAGTAGGTACAATAAAAGTAGTTTTGGCATGGTGCAAATTAGACCACAAATACAGCCATTTCTGCCGTGTACAATTATTAATATAATAAAGAAAAAATAAGTCACTCACTATATATCGGAAACGTACCTAACAACGAAATTATTCGTTTGGTATCGGTACCAGGGCAGACAAATAGAAGTATGTGACCCAAAAGGGGGCAGCGGCGTCGCATCGCTGTGCAGCATACTGAACTGTGAGCAAATAAGGCAGTCAAAGTGTTAAAGTTAAAATTCTGGTCGAATTTCTGACAAAAGCCCTTATAGTGGCCAACTGTTGCCAAACATAATGAATTTAAGACTTATCCCTTGGTTGAGGAGGGTCTAACGAAAGCAATGTTTTTCATCAGATATAAAATAAACTCATATTAATAAAAATAAAAAAGTATATATATTCGTAGTGTGTATATTCGAAGAACATACAAATGAAACCGTATTAGAAACAAATAGTGTTGAGCCAACTTCTCAAGAAGAAATACTGGGTTTGGCTATTCACGTACGCAAGACCGCAGCACCACATCTACCGTAGTTCATTGTGTCGGATAACTTCACATTATTAAAATCTACTGTTGATACTTAAAGGGCAACGTAAGCTGGAGGCTTAAACCAGAATTAGAGCCATGGTTAAAAGAGAATTTTATGACCGCCTGACACGAAATGAGAAATAAGGTATAGAAATAACATAGCAAGTTAATCACAATCAATTGTGTACGTAAATATAAGCTTGAAGCCATTCTAAATACAAGACCGTTAGCCACGGTAGGCGCGGAGCTGAATCATGTGTTTAGGTACATGTTAAAATTTTCTGTGTAAATCATTTTGCAGTATAGAAACATGTTAACCAATAGATACCTTTATGAAAATATATGAGGAATGAGGGCGCAAAGAAGTATTGGACAAATAACAGAATTAGTAATAGGTGAATACGTAGATGAGATGAGACATATTCACTCGGTCAATTTATTCCCACTTGAAACTTAATGAGCAAAATGTAGTTCCAAATATTAATAAGAGCAAAGTGTAGTCCCACAATCAGAGCTCAAGGTTCCGAGGAACATGAAACCTACTGGCTTAAGGTACATCAAGCTGCACAAGCAGAATCAGAAATTAGATTTATTAGATATCAGTATAAGAGGCCGATCATGTTAGCCAGTTAGTTACTAAGCCAGTCAAAAGATCAAAGAGTGGACCACGCACTATTAAGACCTTTTCAGTAGTAAATTTAGTTGTTGTTCAGAGTCAGATTAAGTGATTTAGATATAAATCATTGTTTTATAATTATAATCATATTGATTATTTTTCATTGTCATTCTTCCTTGGAGGGGGGGAATGTCGCGAAGGCGAAGATATATTCTCAGTACCTACCTAAGTAAAAGGTAGGTTGAAAAAGATTTTAGCTAGCTCGCATGGAAAATACCGGTCGAGGCGACGACAGGCGGGCGCGCGCGCAGCGCTCTCGGTCGCCGACGGACGAAGCATTCAGTCTGTGTGGAGACAGCGAGCGAGAGACATCTCGGTGAGTCACTTTGAATTACTGCGCATGCAATTGAGATCTTTGACACCGATATGTGAACCAGTTTCAGAATATAGTTGTTGGTCTGTCTGCGGACAGGTCGATCAGTTTTAGAGCGAGGCTCGGGATGGCTGTAGGGGAGGTTGGAGGCCATAATGGGATGCGTCCCCGTAACACTAAGAAACTGAGCACAGGCGGAATAGCCGTCATAGCTCAATGAAGGGGGTACAGACAGAAAAGCTGTCATAACCCAGGGTATGGAGTCCAGGTGAAATAGTCATCATAACTCCTAGACATGTGGCACAGGCGGAATAACCGTCATAGCCCAATGAAACCCAGCACAATGGGAACTGCTCCCAAAGCGTGATGAATTAGTCATCACATGCAGATGGAACCGTTACATTTCAGATGAATTAGCAATATAACCTGGTGGACAACACCACTGAATTATTGCATGACCTTGTTGCAGCATTTTTTACTTACTTACCCATTACATGTTTCTTACCTACGTAAAACATTCGTCACAATCTATATAGTTGAAGGAATTGGCGACAGACGTTGGATAAGCATTTAAATATCTTTTTGCACTTAGTAGCTCTGCGGCCGTCATGTCTTACTATAGCAAAATATATCGTGCTATACCTAATGTCGACTTACTTTGCTGACGTAATAAAAATATACGCTTTAGCTGCGTCTGCGGTCACTAGCCGATTACTATAGAAAATATACCGTTACATAGGTACCTTGCTATGATTCATATTAATATAATATAATAAAGCTTCGTTTGTTGTGAGCATAATACCTACTCCAGAGTTTAAACAATCATTGGTTTGGTTGCGTTGATGAGTCGTATCCCCTTTTTTGCATAGAAATGTCCAAGAAGCTTAAACTAGCAACACTAAAATAGCGGTCCGTTCCCACTTCTTGTTCCCGTTGCGTGAAGTGAATAAAAAAAATCAAATGTTATCCTTCAATCTATGACTGCCATATTTGCAATCTTTTGATAGGTATAAATTGACTTCTAGCCTCCTAGCTTGAATAGAAAATAATTTTTGATTGATTTTTATCTTCTAGCATGTATTTTTTTAAAATAATAAGTTTGAAATATGTATCACCTGAGTGTAACGAAACGCAAACAAAAACTGTCTGCGAGAAAAGTAAAAAAAAATCAATCATTCACTTTCAAAATGGCGTTCGTGTAGGTTGTTCGTTGTTATTTCTTTTTATTTTAAAAATTCTATGTACCGTTGACATAAAAATAAGGTAAGAAATAGTTTTGCACCATAAATTTCCAACCAATCTCTTAGACTAGCATGTTTCGCAAGTAAGTATCTTATTTTTCCAGCCAAGTTTACCCCTCGCATTTTCAAAATATTTTTCTTTGTATAACATAAACGTGCTTTAAAAACTGCTTATAAAAACATTAATTTCCCAGGTGAAACATGGGCAGAACGCCGAGCCCGCGTCGGCGTGACGACAGAAGACACGAGCGGAGAGATAGAGACCGAGACAGGGACAGAGAAAGGCGAAGGCCTAGAAGCCGGTCCCGATCGCGGTCTCTCGACCGACGACGCCGGTCCCCAGAAAGAAGGCGCTCGCCGTCGCCACGCCGCCGCCGCTCACGATCCGTCTCGCCAGGGCCTAGCACCTCCTTCGTCAAGCCAAAGAAGACCTTTGGAGAACGCCCCATTGTCACACCAGCAGACCTCGAGGGCAAATCAGCGGAGGAACAAGAAATGCTTAAAGTCATGGGCTTCTGCGGCTTTGACACAACCAAAGGTAAGAAAGTCGAGGACAATATAGAAGGCGATGTCCATGTAGTTTTAAAACGGAAGTACAGACAGTATATGAATCGGAAAGGAGGTTTTAATAGGCCTTTGGACTTTGTTGCGTAGAACACTTATGTTTCACCGAATGTCGGAGACCTGCAGGGTCTTTCAACGGCACAATCAAGGATGCCAAAACCTAAAGGGTTGATTTTTAGTAAATGTGATATTTATTTATTTGTTCCATGTGAATACAGCAACAGAGACCACTATACTTAAAGTTCATTTACTCGCATTTAGTAGGGCTGAGGTTATGGTACCTACATGCAAAAATGGCCCACCTGTGGCCGATAGCCCAGACACAAGCTTCAGTTATTTGTCAAACTCAAACCAAATCTCTTTGTTTATCAATTCTGATCACAATTTTTAATTCATTCATTCACTTGAACAAAGTTATGGACTCTGTAAAAGATACTTGTTGCTGTATTCACTTAGAATAAGTAGTAAAACTATTTGCTTAGCTGTAAGTGTTACTGATATATTTATTTACTTCATCTACAAGCTACTGTGTTCCTGTGATAAATGCTTTTCAAACTTTTAAATAGTCATAAGTAGGAAGGCTTTAAATACCTACCTTTTTATGGCAGTCTGGCCACGTTTCAGTAATATTTACGATGAACTGTTATTCTATGAAAGTCTTCATTTTGGGTTATCATCCATGTAGGTACATACACAGTTTTAAAAATACAAGTATTCGAATATGGTAATTTCCTTTTTAAACTTGAGTATGATATCCTATTTATTTTTATAAGATTGAGATATTTTATCACAGGCATACAGTAGCAACACTAATTGTCTTGCCACAAACACATCGAAACAGAAATTAACTTGTCTTTGGAACAATTATGTCACATTTAACAAGAAATATTTAAAATACAAAGAAAGTTAGTTTAAGTTGTCAAAATAATCTTCAGGCATTTGTAGCAAAAAGTAAATAACTTTTGAATGAACCTTCAACAGAGAGGTAAATGGAAATACATATTTGTTCTCAGACAAGTTAAATACGCATTATAGACTAGACATCAGACACTCTAGTTAATACAGATTCAAATATGTCCATATTAACAACTATATTTTTTAATAATGTTCTAAATTAAATTTGGAATATGTATTAGACAAATTTTTAATACAAACAAAGGACAGAAAACCTAAGATTTCATACCTCTATTAAAGGTTCTATTTTAGTAAACTCTTTTCTAAATTTGATCAAATTTATTTTGCTGGGTTTTTTGGTTCCCTGCACACGCAATGCATATTAACTACAGCGTCTCCTGCCTATGTCATATTCAAGATTACCGGCAAGTGATACCCATGTGGCAAGACATGAAAAGCATAAGTTGTCTATTTCACATGAGAAACTTGGAAATTCTATTTACACCATTTAACTTGAAACTATTGTCTAATAGACACTGTAGGATTTTCACAAATTTCTATTTAATATTCCCAAAATTCCCAACATAATTTACTATTTCAATGTTTTACACTCCCATTCAAATAAACATCCCGATTTCAAAAATATCATAGATAATCGAAAACTAGCGCAATTAAATTTAAACATATCATTACCATCTTGGAAAGTTTACGATTCCCACGCGCTCATATTTTAGCAAAATTGTTAAAATTTATTATCAGTCTTGAAAACCTACATATTTATACATTTCAATGTGAAATAGACATATTAAGCCTAAACCACTCTAGTTTTAAGCCCGTTACTCAGTCCCCGCGTGCAGCCCCGGCCCACGCGGGTCCAGTTAAGCGCTTAGCGCACCAAGAAACTATAGAATCGTTGCAAACGCTACCCTGGTGCAGGTTTTAAACCTAACTCCTACAGTAAAACTTAAGGCTCCACAAAAGACACCAGAAATTTCAATTTTACCAAAGGTTTTTGGAAATTTTGTAGTGTCTTACAAACTGAAATCTTAAACCAGTTTTGATCATCTTTATTTGTAACCATAGTTAAGCTTTAGATGCCGACGATAATTCTGCCTCCAAACTCAACAATGTTTACTTATAAAAACGTCTAGGGCCGTTGGCGTATAGCAAAAACGTCTAGGGCCGTTGGCGTATAGCCAAAGCGCTGCATAGCAGAATCGAGGGTCCTAGACCCTGTGAGAAACTTGGTAAATACTCTCTTATTCTTTTTGAATTTCTACAAGATCTTTGTCTCAAAAACATCTGCCTCTACTGAAGAATCCCTGAGAAAGTTCTTGGACATTTAAAAGAGTGAAAGTAACAGACTATAACCCGTTTCAACAAAAGGTTCACAGAAACTTTGCAAAATGATCTCAACAGCCACCATTTAAATTTGACCCTAAACTAGACATAATGAACTTGCATTGAAAGGAACTTGAATAACCAGTTATTTGCAATTTAAACTTTCTTTTGGCTAGTTCTTTTTGAATTTGGCAGATGCATTTTTTGAGCTCTGACTACAATTTTTTTGTATAGTAAAAAAGGATATCCCGTAATTTTCAATCTATATTTATGATATTTTTAAGGATGATACTATTTATGGTTTAAGTTCAGCATTTACGAATTTATTTTTGCAAGATTTCTTTTAAATAGGTACTTAGAAAACACCATTCTTTATTTCTACAAGTTTTAATAACACGTAGATCCTGAGATACCTACTGTTAACTTCATTATTTCTCCCCAATAGAGGTTACATATAGAATAATTTAATATATGAACTGCACCTACTTATAAGACTGATATACCGACCGCTCGCGGGGCGTGCCACACCTACTCTAGAATAAGAAATATATTATATTTGTTATACATATACACAACAATACCATACCCCTTATCCTCCACAATATACAATAGTTCAAAGATTTTTCTGTCAGAATGTTGTGTTTCTATTTTATTTTGCTGGCAAGTATTTCTGTTTTATAAATTCTAATTTATCCTCCATTGATTCGGCTCGAAGGACCCAAAAACTTGTTTATAAGTTGTTGGTTTTTAAAACCACAGAAATGTTGCCAGCGATAGAGTAAAAAACAGAGCATTCTGCCAGACGAATCTCCATAGCCCATATACACAAGTTATTATGTGATATTTTTTTAATTAGTTATACGCACTACACGCCTCGCGGGTTTGGTCATCAATGACTGAAGTACCGTTTGCAACGATATCTGTAAGTTTGTCTCAACATCACCACTTCAAATGAATCTAAAAAGTCTGATTTTTGTATTCTGAAACTTTTTGTAACAGATTTTTCAAGTTTTATTTTAAAGTAACTAACTACAAATTTGTTTAAAAACATTTTGTTTACACATCTTTGTTTGTATTGTACGAAAGAAAATTGTTTTATCAAACCATGTTGAAATTTTTTTTGATTGTACAGCAAATTCTGTGAAATTTGCAAAACAAAAATGGCGCAATTTGCAATGTAATGCGCGATATTTTGTAACCAATCTTAGATACTTCAGCGTATGTCAAATCTTGGGGCATTGAATTACAATTATTAATTTTTCAAATGTGTCGATATTTTTTTGCCTTGCCCCGAAAAATTTGTTATTTTGTGATACCCTGTAATAGAAAACTATTGCCGTTTCATAAAAAAAACGATTTTATAACCACGGCACTTTTTGATAAATAAGTTGAAAACCGAAATAATATAAACCACTTCCCTAACTATGTAACTAGATATTTCAATTTAATTAAAATTTTCTTAAAAACAGAAAGATATTTAAGAACGGGAAGGGTACCTAGTTCATTTATTATTATCAAAACTGTTAATCTCGTCTTATCACATAAAGACTGGATTCATTCCCAATGTAAATACCACTATTAGTTAAACATATTATAGTCAAGTTAGGTTGTCTTAAAAAATTATATGTTTGGCTATGTACTATATTTTGTAGAATAAAATGTCCTTGGTCATAGCACTTTACTCATTACAAAAATACTAAAGACGTGTCCAAACATGGCGCGGCGAGTGCGCGGCAGCAACACGCGGCAATCACGAGACACAGCCCTGACGCACGACTAGTGTAGACATCCCAGAAATGTGTGCGCGGCGGCCGCCCAAACACAGCGCGGCAATCGATCGCGGCGCGGCGGCGGCAAGCCGCTCACGATTGCCGCGCTATGATTGGACACGCCTTAAATCATTCAGATTTTTTCTAGTGACATTCGAAATTCAAATAAATATTATAACGTATTTTTGTAATGAACTAAGATATTTAGTAGAGCTTAGTTTTAAATTCTTCTTATGTTTTTGTATTTATCTGTAAAAATTATATTTAAGTTTACCAAGGATGTAAAAAGTATGATTTGCTAAAATAAATGTTTCGGTACGTGTAATTTTTGTCTTTTATTTAATGAAAACGTAGGGTATAGGACACTGATTAAATTTGTCTTATGATAATTTGATCTTGACAGCTCAGTTCTTGAATAAGGTTGTGACCTATGACGCCATTTTGTGAAAAGGATAGGCATAGGATTTGGCGTTCATAAGAGCGGGACAGGGCAGAGCGGCGAAAGTGCAAAAAATCAAGTTTTTGTTTATTAGAGCAGTTGTTCTCAATAAAAAACAGTTAAAAAGTTTATGATTTTTTATTATACAATAAATAGCATATTATTATGACTTTAAAGCACAGCAGCCATACCTAACTTAATAATAATAATTTCAGTGTTTCCATACAAAGCTTCATTGCACATTTTTTCTAGATTTGAAATAAAATTATGCTATGTACCTACAAAACACGTGAGTGAGTAGACTCCTTAATTTTATTGGTTACCTTATTTCATCTATCAAAAGTATATGATGTACAAACACAGCCTCGCGCTCACGTGGTGCTTAGATAAAAAGTAGCCAATAGCACGCAGTGGTAACGCATTCACTGCCCAGTCTTGACGGTGCGATCCAGAGGGGCTCGCTACCGCACGAGGCCCAGATGGGCCATGAAAGCGTAGCTAAAGTCAAGCAGTCGAGCAAGTCGAACGGCATCATTTTAAGTGCTGTCAAATTATTTTAGTTTTAGCTACATATGAATCTTCATCAACATTTTACGAAGCCATTTCTGTATTGAAATATAGGTAAATAATTAAAAACTAGCGCGATCTTTTATATTTTCATACAATAGGCTATTTGACTACTTATAAGAAGTTCCTAATTGTTTTCATCCTAGTCAGTGACAACGTAACAAAGAATCAGCTGATTTTTATTAAAAATATGCCTTTTTAGGTAAAAAAACGGGATTAAAATTACACATTTTTTATTATGATCACGTGACCGAAAACGCTCTACTTTTGGTTGGATTGCTGGTGACGTCACACTATTACAGTGTCAATGAGTTCTTTTTGTTAGGTGTGGTGTGGCGTGTGACGTCATAGGTCAGAGCACGGGAGCCATGACAGAGATTATCGTGCACCATTACTTCATTCAAACTTTAAATTAGTTTTTATAACTAATACGACTGGTCTTGAAGAAATATTGATTACACTGCATTATTTTTATCCGACAATACGTTAGAATTATTTCCCAGTAGTAGTCAAGTAGCCTATTATCCACGCTGACATCACAAATACCAGGCCTCCAGTATACGACAAACAAAATGTGACCGCGCCAGCTTTAAAAAATGTATCTATACAGTGCACTTTATATAAATACAGTTCAGTAATCGCTCTTTACAACAATAATTTCTAAAATAATTTAACTTTATTGATCTCTTAGTATGTCCTTTCATAACTAAATATTTATAAAGCGTATTTATTATAACTTAAGGTATACAAAAGCAATTTTTTTACTTAAAAACATTTATAAAAGGACAAACGGATACGGTCGAAAATGGAAAAACATTTGTCTCTCAGTTGCTATCGGTTGATGTCATGGCCGATGCAGGTTAGTGCTAACTCAGTGGTACAATTGGCACAAACACAACACGTTCCCGTAAAGAGTGAAAAGGTAGCGGGTTCATGTCCCGCCTGTTCGTTAATTCTTAGACGAAAGCTTGTCTAAGGTGTCCATGCTAAGGAGCACGGCCGCATTACAGGATGGTAGGTTATATGGTTGCTTTAGTTATGGACACAACGCGCAACGCTGCTGTATGCGGACACAGCATCGCATGACTTCGAATCAGAAACCTGGATAACCTGGCAAAATCAATAACATTTTGTTTGTTATTTGATAATAATCACTATTTATTAAGCTGTTTATGTATAAAATTTGACTTGTCTAAGTGCTTATTTTGTAAGCCTAAAGAAATAAAGTTATTGACTTTTGACTTTTTTTTACTTCTGATATTTTTTGTTTAAAAAGGTATTACAAAACCCAATGAATATTGTTCGAAAATATTTAACGACATTGGTATCAACGAAGCACAGCACAGAAGCTTGAAACAATTTTTGTTTTGAAAGTTTTCATTAAAAATTTAATTAAACTCCGTTTTCTAATTTAAATATAAACATTCTTCGCTGCACATGTGAGGTTATGCTTTGTTAAAGTTTGTGTTTTAGTTTTTAGTGCTGTGGTCGCGAGTGTACGCCGTGACGTGTTGCCCAAAGGACAGTTTTTTGCGACTGTATGTAACTAATTAGCCAGATAAACACGTCATAACCTAAACTGCTGACCCGCGGGAACATGTGACGCTGTATGGTATGCAACCACACAGGGGAGGGTTATGTATAAACAGTTTTTGTTAAGTTTTCATTCATGTCTTTGTTGACATAAAATATCCATGATTTTAAATCGGAGTAGGTACATAAAGCGTAAAAAATTTGAAAACATTAGACAGCTAGGACACTTAGTGTGGTCGGTCCTATACATTTGTTTTTACCATCTTCAGAGCGGCCGTGTCCAACTGGAATGTTATTATTTAGAAGGTTTTCCTCAGCACAGCTCTGTGACCTTCCTCATCGTACTCCCGCTTCGACACCCACATCTTCCTGAATGTGTCGAGCGACGCGAGAATCGAACCCCCTATCCATGTTGAGTAGAGCCGCTCTTGAGGCGCTGAGATCTGAAATGAGAAGGGTATAATTAGTTGAAAATGTTGGAGATCGAGGGGAAAACCCCAATAGATATTTGATAGGTTTTGTTTCGGTCAGTGCGTCCTACCCGTCATGACCTACGGAGCTCAGACGTGGACACTCACGGTAGGGCTTGTCCACCGGTTAAAAGTCGCCCTGCGAGCTATGGAGAGAGCTATGCTCGGAGTTTCTCTGAAGGATTCGCAACGAATACATCCGGCAGAGAACCAAGGTAATCGACATAGCTCTAAGAATTAGCAAGCTGAAGTGGCAATGGGCTGGCCATATCGCGAGAAGAAGATAACCGCTGCGGTAAACGTGTTTTTGTGAGTGGAGATCACGACACGGTAAACATAGTTTAGGACGACGCCCTCCACTCTCCGACCAGGTGGGATAACGACCTGTGAAAGACTGCTGGCAGATGCCAAATGGTCAAATGCGAAGGCTTGAAGCGCAGAATTTTCATGGGATCTTCTTAAGCTCTGATTAAAAACTTATTTTTGGTACTGATTAACACCTATTTCTGGCACTGATTAACCACCTATTTCTGGCACCGATTAACACCTATTTCTGGCACCGATTAGCCACCTATTTCTGGCACTGATTAACCACCTATTTCTGGCACCGATTAACACCTATTTCTGGCACTGATTAACCACCTATTTCTGGCACTGATTAACCACCTATTTCTGGCACCGATTAACACCTATTTCTGGCACTGATTAACCACCTATTTCTGGCACTGATTAACCACCTATTTCTGGCACCGATTAACACCTATTTCTGGCACTGATTAACCACCTATTTCTGGCACTGATTAACACCTATTTCTGGCACTGATTAACCACCTATTTCTGGCACTGATTAACACCTATTTCTGGCACTGATTAACCACCTATTTCTGGCACCGATTAACACCTATTTCTAGCACTGATTAACCACCTATTTCTGGCACCGACTAACACCTATTTCTGGCACTGATTAACCACCTATTTCTGGCACTGATTAACCCCTATTTCTGGCACTGATTAACCACCTATTTCTGGCACTGATTAACCACCTATTTCTGGCACTGATTAACACCTATTTCTGGCACTGATTAACCACCTATTTCTGGCACCGATTAACACCTATTTCTGGCACCGATTAGCCACCTATTTCTGGCACTGATTAACCACCTATTTCTGGCACTGATAAACACCTTTTTCTGGCACTGATTAACCACCTATTTCTGCCGTCAAGAAGAAATGCCGGCTTTTTCTTCTGGAGTATCCTTCGTTAGAAACCTACCTTAAATAAGTCACGTCTTTTTGATCTCTGCTCGAATAATACCTGCATTGTCATACATTCCTTCTTAGCAATTTGCGAGTACCCTCGAAAGCAGGATAACTCTTCTAAGCCATCATCTTACCCTGATCTTCATATCCTTAGGCGCGAGCCGCCGTATCTCGGCCAGCAGCCGGTCTCCGAAGCCCCGGAACAGCGTGGAGCCTCCACTTAGCACTATGTTCTGGTACAACACCTTGCGAAGGTCCATATCCGATTTCTGGATGGAGAACATCAGGACTTCGTGGAGACCTAGAAAGAATGGTGTTTTATTAGATCAGAGGGGGGTAAAGAAGTCACCTGGAGAACTAGCTTTAGGACGCAACATCGCACGCGTTTTAAAAAAAAAAACTAAGTTCTTCCCCGAGGGGCCAATAAATAGAATAGAATATCAATTTATTTGTTAAAAGACTTACACATACTTACACAAAAATACATAATAAACTTGGCTTAAATACAAAAATGTAAGTCCAGTAACAAAATGGCTCTGCCTCAGCATGAGTTGGTTGACTAGCGAGCTAGCAACCAACGCTGGTCTTCCGTCAGAGCCACTTGTTGGCTTTACGGACTAACTACTCAAACATACAAGAAAAATAGACAAATATAAAAAAACTATCAATATAAAAATAAAAAAACAAATAAATAAATGTCATTGCCCATACCGATACATTCATCTGTTAAAGGTAAAGTTACTTCACTTTGGCTTTTCCCATACCTATAGGTAAGTATGGATGTGAATACTTAGAGAGAAGAGACAACCTCTTTGGGGGAGAAGGTGGACTTTCCCTCAAGTAGTTGCAGAGAGAGATCTCCTCTGACCGGGCTGACCCAGCTGGTCCACTTGCCCGGTGGTCTTTCGACCGATAGTTGATCTGGGATAGTCGCATAATAGGTCAGTTGTCAGTGTATCAAGCATATAGGAAAAACACGCTGCTGTACCGCAGAGGGTTAGTGTCATTTAAGTATTTTCTTGATTTCGTAGCCAAAAACGAATCTGTGTGTGAGTAATATAACTTCAGTGCTTTCACGCACCGAAGCGTACATATACGAATAGGTAATTAAGACAAATTTGTCGCAATTTTTTGGCGACACCTCGTTTTTGTCTTCTATCATTCTAAGCCTTCTTCTTCTATGTAATCAAGCGTTTGCGCGATCTAGGAATTGTTCTCTTTTTGCGCTCGAATTTTGTCTTAACGACATCTAGCGGATATCCGTTGAAGCGCTTAGGTAGGCAGCTAGCTTCTGTTTTCCGATGTTACCTCATTGAGCACTTTTATCGACGTAAGCTTTGTAGTTCAGCAAAAATGTATCTAGAGGTCGCTACAACCTCTTTGACCCCTCAAGTATGCTTTCATTCGGCACAGCCATATTTTTCAGTGGTATATATAAACAGTAAATACCTTCACACTCTTCACCAATGAGATCCGGTCTGAACAATACTTCTGGCGCGCGGAATCTCGCCTGCCCGATCTGAAACGAAACATAAGTTTCTTGAATTCAGTGCTTGAGTGCTTGCACCCTACACATGGTACTGAGTGCATACAAAACTCAAAGTGCTTCATTTCCTTTATACCTTACAGAACTCTTGGATCCGCCCGCCTCTCCTCTGTCATTTAGTTTTTAAACTGTAAATTTTCTCAACTGTAGGTGTTTAAAAATTGTGAATTATTTATAATTAATTTTGAAATAAACGATTTTTATTTTATTTGTTTATAAAATTAAAAGGGATGATGACAGAAACTAAAAATCATCAATATTATGTATTGGCCGAATTTCGCCATAGATTACAAAGACTGTGTCAATTTTTTGATCGAGATTATAATTATTATTTTTATGAAATAAAAATAACAGCAATCCGCCATGACACGTTCAACACCAATCATTGACTGATTGGTGTTGAACGTGTCATGGCCCTCAACTGACTCCAGTACTTTGTCTGTCTGTCTGTCTATATGGATCCTACCTCCAGTTGTAAAGTGAATGACTTACCTAGTATATCACATTATGTTATAAGAATGGTGAATAAATAAAAATCTAAAATCTAAATCTTGCGTCCCATCCGGTAGCTGGTACTGCGCTCTCTCCGTATCTAACGTCTCTTCCTTCAATGGATTGGGAGAGAAGTAGCAAGCCCACTGCTTGCTTCCCTCCACTTACTCCAATACTTTGTCTGTCTGTCTGTAGGGATCCTACCTCCAGTTGCGTCCCATCCGGTAGCTGGTACTGCGCTCTCTCCATATCTAACGTCTTTTTGTATTTAGCTTTGTTTATGGGTATCCTATGTGGGTTGGTTGTTATAAAAGATGCGTTGCACTATATATGAGTCTATTCATTAACACATGTTCCGAATTACAATTTTAACTATACTTAATCCTAAACAAGGATCTATATCTGATGGCGTTAGATGGATAGGAGTGGCTTGGAGTGACTGGTTAAGCTTCGCTTTGTTAATGAAAATGCCGAGTAGCAGAAACGCGAATGCTACGACTACTTGAAGCTAATCTGTGTCACTACAGTCTCTTCCTTCAATGGATTGGGAGAGAGGTAGCACGCCCGCTCCTTGCTTCCTTCCACTTACTCCAGTACTTTGTTACTTTGTCTGTCTGTCTGTAGGGATCCTACCTCCAAGAAATGAAATAATCCCAAAAATTATCGGTTTCGGCGGGATTCGAACCCGCACCCCACCCTCAGTACGGGTGTGCTCTAACCAACTAAGCCACGAAACCCTTAGTCGGTTCAACCTAAAATCTTTGGGACCTCTTACGGACTATAGCGCCGGTGGCTGGTGGTGGTGGTTTTTGGGACTTATTTCATTTCTTAGAGATACTATGGCCCGTATTATGAAAGCATGCTCAGTCATCGAGCTCTGCTTGAGTGATGCTTATGTCTAGTTTTGAGTGAATACTAATTTTCAAACAATGCTTGGGAGCTCATGTCAAAATCTACACTCACTCAAGTAGCCGTCAAGAGCGGATTTCCTCCGTCCACGCCTTCGAGTAACTGCTTAGACATATTATTGAACGGTTACCAAGCATTACTTGAGTAATTAACGCTTGAGTAGAGATCACGTAATGACTGCTTAAGTAATGCTTGGGGAAGCTTTCATAATACGGGCCTAAGAGTGCGGGTTAGCACTATAACAAAAAAAACCTTATCCTACCTCCAGTTGCGTTCCATCTGGTAGCTGGTACTGCGCTCTCTCCGTATCCAACGTTTCTTCCTTCAATGGGTTGGGAGAGAGGTAGCACGCTCGCTCCTTGATCCCCTTGACGATTTCCAGCTCGGCTGATGTACGGAGATTTACACCTTCTTTGCGAAGGAGGAGTCTGTAAATAGTAAACAATCTTGAGTTGTGAGGTTTATTTGTCTACTGGTAGATTAACGCCCGAATACTCAAACGCATCACAGATTTAATCACGTCTCAAGTCGTCATTTTTTGACAGTTTTCAATGAAAATCTGTCAAAAATTTGTCGCTTGAGACGTGCTTATACTTTTTTTATTTATTTTAAAATGCTAGACAATTCACACAGCATTATCTAGCCCCAAACTAAGCAGAGCTTGTGTTATGGGTACTAGATAACTGATATGCATAATATAAAGAATAAAGAATATTTATTTTTCAAAAAATAACAGGGTAGCCTTAAAGTTAATTATAGCTGTATTTTACCACTAAATACATTTACTTGGTTAACTTAGCATAAAAACACAATTATGTGGGTTTACCTTAGCCTTAAAGTATGTATTAAGTTCCAGCATAAGGCCCTATAGACCATAAGTATTATGGTCTATAGGGCCTTATGCTGGAACTTAATACATACTTTAAGGCTTCTAGGTGTTGCATGTCTCGTTCCTTCCGTGCTAGTTAAGAAACTGTGTTACGGCAAGGTAGAGCTCAATACCTCACAATGGCTAGAAGCTTTGGTTGAGTTATTAAATTGTTTATAGGACGTGTCATTAGTACAGATTAATAAAACTAGTAAAAAATAAGGGGTTAACAGAAAAAAAAAAAGATAGCTACTAAGAAAAATTAAATTAAATATTAGCAAAAAAGAAAAAAAAAAACAATATAAATGTATGGTAACTAATGTAGGTACACTTAACTATGTATGTATATGTATATATGTAAGTAGGAATTTATTAGCGAGTAACTACAAGTAGCTGCTCAGTTCCTTCATAGTTAAGCGGTTGAAGAAATGAATGCAGTAGTTTGGCACAGACAAATCTTGATTTCTCAATTAAGTTTTCCTTTGTAATCTTGGACAAACGATTGTGAAGAAAAGGTCCAAGAGTATTAGTAGAGCGTCGGGCAAACTGTGTTTTACGCATAGGTACTCTAAACACCTCATAGGACCTTCTAGAACAGCGATTGTCCACTCGATGTGGTGCAGAGTGTTGCCTTAATATAAGGCTTTTAATGTACAGTTGCCTAACAGTGAGCAACCCAGTATCTCTGTAAAGGTCTACGGTTGGGTATCTGTATCTTTTATAATAGAGAACTTTAAGAACGGAGCGTTGTGCTCTCTCTATTTTAATGAGGTTCGTTTTTACCGCAGAGCCCCAGGCTGTAATACCATAACTAAGAACAGATTTACATAGAGTTTGGTATACGGTTTTATTGGTGTATTCGTCTCTCAAATTACGGATTCTCTTGAATATATGTATTAATTTACGAATTCTTGTTTTAAGGTTATCTATATGTGGTTTCCAGTTCAGATTTTTATCAATTATAATTCCAAGATACTTTATACTTTCAACAGCACTTAAAGTGGAGCAATTACATTCAGCGCTGTTAAGAGAACAAGAGTGAGCTTTAAGGTTTAGGTCACTATCTGGTTGATTGTTGTTATAGATGGAAAATCGAATATACTTGGTTTTGGACAAGTTAAGTGTGAGAAGGTTATTATTGAGCCAAGTATTAACAGTGCGCAGCCCTGCTTCAGCAGATAGTTTTACTTCTTCCCATGTTCTGCCTGTAAAAGTTACGACTGTGTCATCGGCAAAGGTGGTGATAACAGCATTTTCTAGTTTAGTTGAGCAGAGTGAATTTATATAGATCAGGAATAGCGTTGGACCAAGAACTGATCCCTGTGGTACACCATAGTGAATAGGGGACTTACTGCTGGACCAATCTTTGATTTTTACAGTCTGGGTACGATTGTTTAGATAGTCTGTCAAAAGTTTTAATGTAATTCCTCTAACGCCTATAGTCTCCAGTTTGCGCAATAGGAGGGGTACTGATATGGTGTCGAAAGCCTTGGCTAAATCTAGAAAAACACCGATGCATTTATTACGCTTGTCTAGACTATTAGTGATCTGGGAAACCAGGCTTTCGATTGCATCTACAGTTGCCTTTTTACTTCTAAAACCATATTGATTGCTAGCTAAAATATCGTTATGTTCCAAATATTTAACCAACCGAACGTTTATGAGTTTCTCCAGAATTTTAGATAGTGTTGGTAACAGAGATATAGGACGATAATTGTTTATGCAGTTTTTATCCCCGGCTTTGAATATTGGTATTACGACTGATTCCTTTAGCACCATAGGAAAAACGCCTGTAGTAAAGCAAAGGTTGCACAGTCGAGTTATAGGTTTACATAAGAGATTAGAAAAGGTTTTGATGAATGTGGATGATATTCCATCCCAGCCACATGATGACGTTTTCTTAAGGGTAGTTATTATGTTTTTAACTTCAGTCTCATCAGTATCTAGGATCACTAGCGAATTGAGTACAGTGTCCGTGGGCTTATAGTTCTCAATTAATTGGTCTTCAGTTAAATTTAACTTTTGAAGGATATTGTCAGCAAGATTTCGACCAACGTTTACAAAATAGTTATTTACCACATTAGTAGAGTCTTGGGGCGAGGACTCTAGTTTTAATAGGTTACTTTCATTTAAGTCATTGCTGTTTTTATTTAAACAGCAGACACGTTTGGTGACATTCCAAGTCTTTTTGATGTCATTTTTAGCTTCATATAATTCCGCTTTGTCATGATTGTTTTTGAGGTTGTGAAGAAGATTGTTGCAGTGATTTCTGTAGCGTTTAAAAGTCATTTCTAGGGACTTGTCATTGGGGGATTTTTTGTATCGCCTACTCAGAGTATCTCTGAACTTGATGCATCGCAACAAACCTTGAGTTATCCAAGGTTGAATAATACGTTTCCTGTTTGGAGCTTTACTAATTCGAGAACTATTTATGATAACATTAGAAACCGTTTCAATAAATGTTTCGGTTAGTTTGTTTGCATCATCTATATCATTGAAAGTGTCCCAATTAATTTCCGATAATAGCTTATAGGCAGCCTTGAGGTCAATTTTTTTAATATATTTAACTCCTCTATCGGGGCGTTGTGCTAGGGGTATAATCATGAATAGGGAACTGTGATCGGTGGTAGAGGTTGAGCATATAGTAGTTGTTACCTTAGTTTTTGACTTAATAAAACAATGATCAATACATTTGTCAAGTCTTGTGGGAAATGTGTGGCCTGGTATTAAACTATGCATGGCTAGTAGGTCAAGATATTCATCAGCTCTGGCATCATTAGTGTTGTTACCTATGTCAAGGTTAATATCGCCAAGAATGAAAATATTAGTTGATTGTTTAAGATCATTTAACAGACTATCTAATGACTGTAGGAACCTATCGATAGAATGGAAGGACGGGGATCTATATATACAGATGAACACAATTTTATCAATCTGTACAACTAAACAATCCGCCTCCAAAAAATTTGGCTCATAGACAGACACATTTGACAGGTTCGAGCGGACATATGCGATGACACCACTATTCTGGTTAATATGTTTTTGTGTACAATAGGTAGAGTAGTTATCTAGTCCGGGAACAGTATCACAACCTCTTAACCAGCATTCAGAGAGGACAATTAGATCAAAATCTAGATTACTCCTATTTAGGGTTACTTTAAAATCACTGAAATTCTTGTTTACGCTTCTAATATTTTGTGAAACAACAGTAAGACAGCTTTCGTTTCCAATAAATTGAGAGATCTTATTTGGGTCGTCAATTTCATAGGAGCAGCCTGCGTTGATGACGTCATTAACATCATTTGTGACAGTTTCAAGATCATTTAGCATTTTAAATAGCGAATTAAATATTTCTATGTGCCTATTCTTCCGTAGTATTACCAATTAGAGAGTATGAAAGTAAAGTAGGTACACATATTTAATTTAGAAATTTATAAGGTCTAAGTTTAGGACAAATTGACTTATTGCGCGTTAGTCACGAGTAGGTAGGTAGCAGTAGGGTAGTAATAATTTAACCACCCCTAGATAATGTAGGTATTTAGAGTAATTACGAGATCTTCGGTTTACACAAATACTGATCAGTGAATTTATAGATACAGAGTACAGATAATCAAATTATTTGAATTAAAGCCTAATATAGATTAGCGTATAGCATAAAATTTTATATAACATAAACTATTAACTAGCACAACAGATCTAAGTAAGTATAGTAAATCTATGTTCAAAAATTATAATAGGTATTTTATTATTTAATTAGGTTTCATGTTTGCCAAATCACTCTCGCATCCTATGCGTATGGGAGCGCTGCCTTCTTCTTGCCGAAGGAAAATCCTTCCGAAGGAGACCCAGCAGAACGCGTATCCGTTTTGCTTAGCAAACTCACGTGCTTGAAAATATAGACGTCTATCTCTACTTGTCAGATTTTCAGAGATGTACACAGGTATGGCGTGTCCGACGATACCCAAGCACGTGGTATTGAGTTTGGTGGACCGGTTTTCCTTATTGTATTTTTTTATTGATGCTAGAAACCTGTCTCTTGTGAAGACCGTAGTGAAGTCGGCTATAATGGGCTTGATGTTAGCCTTCGTGCTAATTCTGTACACGTCTTTAATCTCCGAAGAGTTTATGTTATTATTAAGTACTTGCGCTGTTTTTAGTACCACTTCAAGAAGATCCACTTTTGTTTCCTTTCCAACCTGTGGGATGTTACGAATCTCCACACTCGTTCCCCTAGCCTGACGTTCCAAAAACTCTATCCTGGATTCAAGTTGCTGGACCTTTATACTGCTCAGTTTCCTATCCTGTTCCAAGAATTCCAGTCTTTGCAGGGCCTGATCGTGCTTCAGGTTTAGTTGAACGAGGGATGTCTTAACATCGCTTAGGGATGATAAAACTGCATCAAATTTAGAGTCCTGGTCCGTCTTCAATAGTGAAAACAGTTCTAAGATTTCATCATCACGCTTTCGCTTTAATCCCCCCGGTATATTGCCAGATGACCGAGTCTTAGTCCGAGTATCGAGTCCGAATATCGAGTTATCTGGAGTAGATAGCGCGATGTTTGGATCAGATGGATAGTGTTGCAAGGGTGATTTAAAAGCCGACGGCGCCGGCGAATCGCATTTTGGTGGCGTGCGTATTGGAGGCATCACTCACAAAGAGGCAGGAACAATGGCCTCAGCAGTATTGACAAAATAGTTAAAGATTTGTAGAGAGAAATAAAGCGCAAGCAATAAGTAAGCAGCCTCGTAGCTTATGCGCGATGAGTTCGTAGCAGTTCGTAGCACTAAGCTCGTAGCGGGTCACGTAGCGCTGCACTGAGTGCGAGGCTCGTAGCAGTTGAGTGCGAAGCTCGTAGCACTGTGGAGCCCGTAGCAGTATGGTCGAATCTTTAATTTCGTCGCGGTCGCTCACGGCTCTGGTAGCTCAGTTGGTACAAACCCCGCTTTCGGCGCACGTGGGTTGCCGCGTCGTCGGTCGGTTCGAGCCCGCCGCCGGGTAGTATGGCCGGTATCAGTCAGGTACTCACCAAGTACCACTCGACGCGAAACACGGGGGCTCCACAGGACACAGTTCGCAGTACCAAGTCGGAGGCTCCAAGTCCAGTATAAATGACGGGGCGTATCACAATAAATCAAAGCTTTGTGCGCTCGCAGTTAATAACACGTCCGTTCAGTACGAGAGCCGAGAGGCAAGAGATATAATAACATACATAGATAGATATTTTTTATTATACATAGAAAACGACCAGAACACCCTGAACAAATGTCTGCAGATCGTACACACATTTGTCCCAAGGCGGGAATCGAACCCGCAACCTCCTGTGTCGCAGGCAGACCTTCACCCACCGCGCCACAGAGGTCGTCATATCTGAGTTGCGTTTGAGTATTCGGGCGTAAAACATTCAGGAACTATGTGCCACACAACCAGTTGAAGTAATAACCACAGTGCAATATGGTGTCCAGTGCGTCCAGCGTTTACGTCAAGTTACGAGCGCAACTTGAAAATGACAATTTTAAATGCAATTTTTAGTACACATCGACTTAATAAAAAAAATGTTTTTTTTTATGATTCCATAGCACTATAAGACCTACTTACTACGATTTTTTTTACTAAATATATATTTTTTTAATTTAATTAATTATTAATTTAATTAGACCTAATTAAGCGACTTACAACAAGACGGTGACACCGCTGTGTTTGTGTGCGTAACTGTCTAGCTTACTTACCGTGTTTACAAAATATTTTTATTGCTATTTTTAGAGACCCCTAGTGTCTTGTTAAACCTATCTTAGGATTTAAGATACTGTGAACCAAAAATATGTAATCTTTCTTTCAATAAATAATATCTATCTATCTATCTAAGACACTTTCCAAAGTTTGGTGTTACACCCTATTTTCACACTCTTACCATACAAGTGTTTTTATGTTCTTTTTCTGGTGTACAATAAAGTGTTTTGTATTGTATTGTGTTTTTGAGTGTATCCTCTGTTGGTAGTTCTAAATAAATAAATAAACACTTGATTCTCACCTGAGGTATCTAGTAACATCCCTGCCAGCTACATCCACTCTCATGATGCTGTGCGGCATCGCGAATCCCTCGTAAATAGGCACGGCATGCGTCACGCCGTCGCCCGAATCTAGGACCACGCCTGTTGTACGGCCTGTCGCGTATCTGAAGAAAATTAATTAATTTGAGTCAGGCAAGCCAGCCGTGTGGTGCCGGCTTAGAATTTGCACTACCCCTACTCTTCCCGCGGGTGTCGTAAGAGGCGACTAAGGGACATATACCGGGGTCGGGCAGCAAAATAAAAAAATCAAAATCTATATAATATAATAATCTATATTTAATCTAATCTCACTAATATTATAAACGTGAAAGTTTAGATGGATAGATATTATAAACGTGAAAGTTTAGATGGATAGATGGATGGATGTTTGTTCCTTTATCACGCCAGAACGGCAAAACGGATCTGGATGAAATTTGGCACAGAGATAGATTATAGTCTGGAATAGGACATAGGCTACTTTTTATCCCGAAATTCCCACGGGAACGGGAACTACGCGGGTGAAACCGCGAGGCGCTGCTAGTATTATATAAATGTCAAAGTTTGGATGGATGGATAGATAGATGGATGGATGTTTGTTACTCAATCACGTAAGAACGGCTGAACGGATCTGGATGAAATTTGGCACAGAGATAGATTATAATTTGGAATAGAACATAGGCTTTTTATCTCGGAATTACCACGGGAACGGGAACTACGCGGGTGAAACCGCGAGGCGCGGCTAGTCATTATATATGTATAAAATATTTATTTATTTATCTTCACAAAAGATTTGTCCACTAGTATGGTTACAAGATTAATAGGTACTATAATAGGTAGGTGTTGGCAAAACCTGTTTTGTGAAGACTGGTGCCTGGAGTAGGTTCGAAGAACCTGTATTATATATAAAACTAGCAGCGCCTCGCGGTTTCACCCGCGTAGTTCCCGTTCCCGTAGGAATTTCGGGATAAAAAGTAGCCTATGTCCTATTCCAGACTATAATCTATCTCTGTGCCAAATTTCATCCAGATCCGTTTTGCCGTTCTGGCGTGATAAAGGAACAAACATCCATCCATCCACCTAAACTTTCACGTTTATAATATTAGTGAGATAGTGAGGTAATACAAGTTATACTTACAAGCTAAGCACGGCCTGCATAGACAGGAACAGCGCCGGCACATTAAAGGTCTCAAAGAAGACCTCTGCAGCCTTCTCGCGGTTCCGGCGCGGGTTGAGCGGAGCCTCTGTTAGCAGAACTGGGTGCTCCTCCGAGAATGTTGATAGTTGGTCCTGGAACGAGGTTTAAGTGTGATTTATCTGACGTTTTTGCGAGTACCTTGCAGAGATTAAGGTCCAAAGTATCGAACGACGCCGCAAGGTCGCTTGTCTCTCGATCTTTTATAGGATACATTTCGGAGAATGCTCACAGGAACTACATGTCAGATCATGTACCACCATCCTCCTTCCACTCCAGGATAAGCAGACGCACAGCGCACTACCACCCTTATTTTTTCTTAAACATGCGCGGAAATATTGTCATTACTTTTGAATAAAGAACACGCGAAGTATCATATTTAGACTGAAAAACCAAAATCACTTCCCGGCGCGTTCTTTGAATTTGGAACGAAGAGCGCGCCGGCAATGTTGTATGAAACGGTGTGCTGTTTGAATTTAGAACTCTTTCATCTATCGTACACATTGCGTTCTCGTGGCTGTATAGCCACAGACGCGTTTACCTTTTGGCACAAACTGAAAAATAAAATATTGGCGGTATAGCGGAGTTCGTTGTTGTTTTGTTAATAAAATTAAATTTATTATGTAAAAGGCCCTTTTTTATTTCCTTGCATTTTTTTTAAGAAAAGCTCTATAATATGCCTCATCCGAAATGGCAATTGCCTGTCTCGTATCATTGAAGTCCTCGCCTGCGGCTCGGCCTTCAAACTCATACTCGACCTGCAATTGCCTATTTCGCTGCCTTTGCAAAAATGTACTATTACTGACCATATGGCGCTCATTAGAGGAGGCCTATGTCCAGCAGTGGACTGATATAGGCTGATGATGATGATTGACGTTAAACTAGGTTCATTAGTCTTATGTTAATCTTTAGTATGTCTAGTCTGCCATAGTCAGGCGTACAGCATTACCTAATATCGCCTAGGAATCTGATACATGCGAAATGCTATAAAACGAAGTGGAATATCTAAAACATATTCCATTTATTCGAGGTCCTAAGGAAATAATAATTCTCAAAATTTCGCGGGAAATGATTAACAATTTCCCGGTTCTTAAATCGGCCTAAAATTTCGGGAATTCCCAGGTCCAAACCCGACACTGCGCCACAGAGGTCATCGTATAAACAATACTGGACCATTTACACAGTATCATTTAGCCCCAAGAATAGCTTGTGTGAGTTAATACTAGATACTTGTCCTGTTATAAATGTTCATTTTTAATGCATCTATTTGAAAAGAGGTGAAGGTCTTAGGTATAAGTCAGCTATTGAGTTTAAAACCTCCTTCACCACTATTTATGATCAAGGAATCACACACTCAAAGTCGGAGAACTGGGATCTGCACTGACATCTCCCATGGGAGTGTCTCATGTCTTCCTGCCTAACCAGCCCAGTTCCTTGAAGTACAGGAGCTGGACTTTCCGTGATGGACAGCTTCATTTCAACTTTTCTGAAGGTGATGATGGGTTTGAAGCCTCAATTAATGAATAAAATTAATATATTTATATGTCAGATAACAAATTCCATATTACAAAACACTAAGACATAGAAATAGGAACATAAACAAACAAACAAAATGAGACTCAATCACACAATATCATTGACTTGATGCATTCTGACTCAATGAGACTCAATTCAAACCTCTTTAGTCTAGTAGAAAAGTAGTAAATAATAGTGGTAAGAAATTAGAAATAAAAGATGCCTTAAAACTTACCTTACTATAAATATAATTCCACACCCTTTCCATATCGTTCCAATCCGTGACTATACCATGCTCCATAGGGTACTTTATCGTGAGCAGCCCTCTGTGCTCCTCGGCTCGGGGACCTACGAACAGCTCACCCTCCAGAGCACCGGCCATGACTCTGACATGCTTGGGGCGGCCGATACTGAAATAAGATAAGTCATGGAGTCTAGCGGGTTGGCGGGAAACACTGACTACAAAACCTATTCTGTTTTGGATTTCGTTTCCCAAGTTTTTTTTTAATATTGTATGTTTTGACTGTTAGCTACTTACTAATTTGGAAACCTGCATTTAGGTATTTGGTCGCCGGCAAAGCCTGCTTTGATGACACCGGAGCCCTAAAAACAAACGGCATTATTACAACACGATACGATACTTGGACGAGCTCGATGTCGACGTCATAATGAGTCACTCCTTGCATAAATTACAGGTAAATAAACAAAATATGTGCACAAAACTCGTGGGAAATCAGTACAATGACCATTCACAGGGCTTTGTGGATAAATTGTTATCTTTTTTGTAAATAATGGTGTGTTGATGTGGATACGAATTTTTCAGTATACGTTTTTCAGCAATTACATTATCAATGACGACCGGTTGGTTCACTATCACATCATTTAGCTCCATATTACACTAGTATTCGACGTTAAATAACTAATGACACTTGATACTGGATTTATTTCACAAAATTCTGAAAAATCAGGCATTCAGCAATATTTCACTTTTGAAATCGTTCCAAATCCTCAATTACTCAAGATCGTTTCTGTAATCATGCTATGGTATTTTGTTCTCTTTCGCTTTCATAATTTTTTGTATGCTCTATCTCACTTCAATGTCAGGTTGAAAATTCATGGTTTTGGAACAAAAGATTTCAAATAAAATGACATCAGTTTTCTATTATTGCCAGTTTCGAAAAAATACAACCGTAAAATGGAAACATGGCGTTTTCAAAATGGACCCGAACAATCCCTGTTGCCATGTTCTAACCAGTCAGGAGTCCGGCCAAAACCTTATTCTAGGTTAGTCTTGCAAGCAGAGCCTGTGTTATGGGTACTAATATATGTATAAATGATATAGGTACATTACAATACAATATATTACATACATAGATATTTTTTACTATACATAGTAAACGACCAGAATACTGAACAAATTACCTATTTGTCCCAAGGCGGGAATCGAACCCACAACCTCCTGCGTCGCAGGCAGACCTTCACCCACCGCGCCAAAGAGGTCGTTATAAAATTAAATTAGTAGGTAAGTAACGCCGAAATTTTTGTTAGGTACTTTTTCGGGTGGTCACAAATAAGATATAGGTAACATTTATTACAACGGCGCGGCCACTTGTACTTTGTATGAAATCCTATGAGACTGATCGCACTACGCGTCAGCAGAACTGCGCGGCACTTTTTGGTGATTTGTTCTAACGGGCAGTGCCGCGACCGCGCAGTTCCACAGACGCGTAGTGCGCTTCCACCTTTTAAGTAAATTAATTAGGTATATTTTAACTTAATCCTACTAAATCACGCAAGCATTTATGCTGGAATAAAAACTAATGCCATTGCAAATCAAATAACAAAAATACTTCATAAATTGTACTTTTATTAGACAAATAAATAACAAAACTAAAAATAAATGAGATTCTTTGGTTATCAATATGGCATCAACATTCATTATAATATTTTTGTTCAATTGTAGATGGTAGAATGAGGTAGATTTGTTCAACTTAATGGTCCACAAAAGCACTAGACCGTATGTAGAGGAACAGTTCTCACTAATTTCCCTTCACTGTAATAATGGACAACACAGGCTAAATAAATATGTAACAAAAACAAATCAATTGACAATAGTCCATTTCGAAGGTTCTTCACAAGGGCCTACATCAGGACAGAGCCTGTTGAATGTAGTCTGACTATCGAAACCCAATATCTCTCTTTCTTCCTGAATTCTGTAAGTAAATGTACTTTCGTGTGTCCCTATAAAAAAAGCGCTACGGGAACAAATAATTTGTTCAATAATAGCTGTTTGTCCTTCGTTAAACTCTTCAAAATGTTCCTCGTTCGGAGCATAGAAATATGCCTTGTGTCCATATTTATAGAGCTCCTTTTGTAATTGAATTATTTCCCTATCTAATGCATCGGTTGCTATAAAAACTTTACTTGTTCTCAGCTGATGTTTTCTAATGGCTATGTCTATTTGTCTTGCGGTGCCAGCGACTGTTGGAATGTCAGTGCTACGATAGCGAACAAAGTCTTGTCTCCTCCAGTGGACCGACACATAGTTGGGGCATTTCCTGGTGTTGCATTTGAGATGAGCAGATATGTATACCTCCGCAACATTCACAAGTAAACTATTAAATCTCATGCTTATCCGGCAATCCCAGAATGCCATAGTGCCATAGGAATCATGCAGTGGTATCTCTCCATGTGATATCATGACTTTTTTGGCCGACGGATGAGTCGCCATTAAATCCCATAGCTGCGATATCTTTCCTTGAAACTTAACACAGATAATTTCTTTCACAGTTATGTTGTTATACCCCCAGAAAAAGCCGTCGTACTCACAAGGCCCTTCTATTTCCCATTTTTCTTCAAAAACTCCATTCTCAAAGGCATCTTTGTAATTCTGTAGCACATACATTATATCAATTTCATAGTCCTTTGGCAGTTTAGGGTTTGTAACTGGAAATGCGTTGTACAACTCAAGTACTGGAGCGTATGATTGGAGGGACAGTAGATCGAAGTAATTACTCCAAGGGCTTGGAGCAGGCGATTGGTACTGCCAATGATACATGTTATACCAAGGAGGTAAGACTAGACTCCATTCCGTTTTTCTCCCCCTTTTCCTAGCTTCTGCCAGCATAATCGCAAACCTCATGTACACGTCCCGACGTAAATTGAAGCCTTCAGAAGTATTTACATCGTAAAACAAAAGCCTTTGTTGATAACTTGCGTCGTCGTTGCCTTCCATGCAGTTTCCTTCTTTATCACAGAAGCCATCGAGAGAGGCTGATGCCAGCAGCCAATTGGTGAGGAACAGGCTTGCGAATATCATTTTGAGGGTATAATACTTGTAAAATTTTTAAAGGATTTATTGACTTGACAATTCTTTTTTGTAACAATTTTGTAAATAAAACCAATTGCAACTTCTTTTAAAATAGTTCCGCACTGCGTGCGTGCGAGCGAGCAATGAAAAAAGGGATCCCCTTCCTTCGGTCATGCGTGTACAGTCATTAAACACCGGACGACGACGACGCGACGACGGGAAGACTCATTGATCTAACTAAAGTCTACCGAAAGGGATTCCTTTTATAGGGTTCCGTACCCAAAATATAGTGCTTTTTTAAACTTGAAAAAACAACAACACTTCTATTTTTATTGAACATAACACTCGCACGCGTGCGCTTCGCTTAAAATGAAAATGTACGTAGGGGGTGATTTAACCTCTTATCATCATTCATTATGTTAGAAATAAAAAGAGTGTGGTTTTATCGAAGAAACAATTTACTACTATATTTTAACACCAATGATTAGAATCTATGTCAACTCCGTCTCCATGACTACCTTACGACAGATCTATATAGTTTGTCTATGTCCACTAACGTGCTGGCTGAACAACACTCCTCCTCAGCACAGATGGTGTCCAGGATTCAAGTGTCGCTTCATGCTGCATGCTTGCTTCATGCCCTGAGCCCCCACAGCTCTCTCAATCTTGAAAGGCGTGGACCAGGCATTCCTTTCGTCATGGGGTCGGCTTCGTTTTCCTCTGACCCCACAAACTTCAGCTCTATCTTATTTTCACCAACACAGTCTCTAATAAAATGTATCTTCATATCAATGTGTTTGGACTTAGAAGATACTATTGGGCTCGACCCTAGTTTAATAGCTTGATTATCGCAAAATATAATAACTGGCTTTTCTTGCCGTAGTTTTAGGTTTTTGTGCAGCGAATGTAGGTGAATTGCCTCTTTTGCGGCTTCCGTTAGTGAAGCATATTCAGCTTCAGCCGTCGAGAGTGCTACTGATCGCTGTTTCTTGGATGCCCAGCTGATGGCTGCTCCTGCGTATTTAAATACGTATCCTGAAAAGGATTTTCTGTCATCTTTTGATGCAGCCCAATCTGCGTCGGCCATTCCAATTAACATGTCGTTTGTCTTTTTGTAATTTATTCCCATGCTCTTAGTTGCTTTTAAGTATCTTAATACTCTTTTTGCACATTTGAAGTGCTCCTCTCCGTAGCAATCGTTAAATTGTGACAGGTAGCTTACTGAGAACATTATGTCTGGCCTTGTGGCAACCGCAAGATACATCAGCGTGCCGATAAGATTTTTATACGGTAGAGTATCCCCCCCTTTCTTGGGGTTCTTCATGAGGCAGTTACCCGGCTCGATAGGCGTCTTTGAGACTTTACAATCAGTCATACCAAAAGTTTTGAGTGCTTTTTCAATGTATGACTCTTGATACAACTTTATGCCTTCATTGGTGTACTCGAATTCGATTCCGAGTAGTTTCTTTGGTTTACCCATATCTTTTAATTCAAATTCTTTGGATAACTGAGCCTTTATTTTCTTTGCTTTCTCCGGGTTTGAGTAAGCCATTAAAATATCATCAACATAGATTGTTATCACTGTCTTATCTCCTCCTTTCGTTGATATGTACACACACGGATCCGCAAATGATGTCTCAAATCCAATCTTTTTAAGTTCAGTGTCTAATCTTTTAAACCACTGACGTCCCGACTGTTTCAATCCATAAAGTGCTCTTTCTAGTAAGCACGCTTTTTCACCTTTTATGCTTCTTATATCTTCAAGCATCTTTCTGGCTTTATAGTAAACGGTGAGATCTTCCTTATCACTTTCGTCTATCATCACCTTTGTTACAAATTCTTCTAAATAATCAGGAACTTTCATTGTTATTTTCTCATCTAGTTCACCATTTAGATATGCTGTAGTGACATCCATTTGACATAGATCTAAGTCTTCCTCTAAGGACATTCCCACTACTGTTCGAATTGAACTTAGCTTTGCAACTGGTGCGAAGGTTTCATTGTAATCCACGCCCGGTCTTTGCGAGAAACCTTGTGCGACAAGTCTAGCCTTTTTAATTTCATTATTATCTGGGCCGATTTTCTTTTTCAGAATCATTTTATATCCAATAAGTCGCATGTTTTTATCTTTGGGAACTATCCGCCATGTGCCGTTTTTAATATGAGCTCTAATTTCTGACTTAATTGCATCATGATAATTTTCATCATCGTCTTCGCAATTGTGTGAAGCCATAAAAACATCATAGAATTCCTCGGGCTCACTTGGGCTATTATCGCGTGATACATGATAATCATTTAACCATTGTGGCGGTCTACGTTCTCTTTGGGGGCGTACATTTGGATTTATTTCATTTTCAATCTCTTCCCTTTGACTTTCATTTTGATTAGGGGAATTTTCATTCAAGTTAGGAAAATTTTCATGATCAAGATGCTGTACAGTTGAGTCATTTTGCTTTTTCGTTTCAAATTCTATTTCAATGTCTTCTGCTTTGCCTTTCTTATCATTTTCCTTTCTATTCGTCCCTTTAATTTCATTCTCTTCGTTTTCATTGTTGACGAGATTTTCATATTTTTCATTTTTATTCTCATAGTACATTTGGTTTACTACCTTCACGTCTCTGCTTACTATTATATCGTCTTTTTCAGGAATAAAAATACGATAGCTTTTTGCGTTTGACGCGTATCCCATGAATACACCTGTTATGGCTTTAGGTGTCAGTTTCCCTCGTCGTGTCTTTCGCAGTACAAAAGCTTTACTTCCAAACACTTGTAGATGATTTGCCGATGCTGATCTCCCTACCCACAGTTCATACGGTGTACTACCTTTGAGTAGTTTTGTTGGGCTTCTATTTGCAAGGTAATTTACAGTATTTACAGCTTCAGCCCATAGATTTTTGGGCGCATTTGCGTCTATGAGTAAACATCGAGCTTTGTCTAGTAGAGACCGGTTCTTGCGTTCAGCAATGCCATTTTGTTGAGGCGTGTACGGAGCGGTTAATCGTCGCTTTATTCCGTTTTCCTTAAGGTACTGATCGAACTCTTTATTTATATATTCGGTCCCATTATCAGACTGTAAGTTTTGTATTCTTATCTTGTGATAATTCTCAACTTCTTCTTTGAACTCTTTGAATAGTGTGAAGACTTGATTCTTTTTCTTCATAAAGTAGACGTAGCTGTATCTTGTATAATCGTCAATGAATGTGACGTAATACTTTGATCCGGCTAACGTTTCAGTTTCGAATGGACCGCATACGTCTGTATGAATTATTTCGAGTGGTTGAGTGCTGTTGATAGAATCTTTCTTAGGGAAAGGTAAACGTGTCATTTTTCCTTTGATGCACGTTTCGCACGCTTCAAGCTTGTCTTCCTTGAATCCAAGTCCTCGTAACTTTTCGTCTTTTGCCATTCGTTTCAGGTCTTTTTCGTTGATGTGGCCTAGCTTCTTGTGCCATGTCATCATCTCAGATTCGATTGTTACTGAGTTAGCCATATCTTTGGATTCGGTACTGTGTATATAGTATAAGCCGTCAGTTTTTCGTGCTTTTAGCGATATTTTGCCATTAGGTTCCACGACGTAGGCCTTGTCCTTTTCGAACACAACTTTCTTGCCCTTGTCAGTGATTTTCCCAATTGAAAGTAGGTTTGTTGAGAGATTTGGCACATATAGGGTTTCATGTAAGTCACATGAGTAGTTGCTTAGACTCACCCGTGCCATTCCAATTCCTTTGACTGGCGTTGTATGGTCATTCGTAGCCAATTTTACAGAACCGTTGTCTTCAGAAATATTTACAAATATTTGTTTGTTACTTGTCATATGTGATGTACATCCGCTGTCAAAACACCACGTCATTTTTGACTTTGTTTTATTATTTATATTTAAACAAGTATGTAAACCTTTTTGCTGTTGCTTGTTGCCTCTATGAGAAACTTTTAAAGGAGTTTTGTTTTCTTTCTTCTTGGACCAACAAGTTTCTGTACTGTGTGATTTCTTCTTACAGATGGTACAGAACTTTTTCTTTGCATACAAAGCTTCGGATCTTTCTTCGTACTCCGGTTGCTCAGCATTCTTATTATTTCTTGCCTGTGACTCTTCAAGTATTTTGACTTTGAGGTCTTCGGGACTTGGCAGTGTGTCTCTTGACTCGATGGCAATTCGGAAGTTTTCGAAAGTTTTTGGCAAGCTGTACAGGATCATGATACATTGTAGTTCTTTAGGAATCTTTATTTCCATGTCCTCAAGTTGACCAACTATGTCGAAGAAATTGTTGAGGTGGTCGCGGATGTCTTCGTTTGGTGTCATCCTCTTTAGGACTAGTTGTTTTAACAATGTAGCTTTTCGGGCAGGCCCTGTGCTTTGATAAGTTTTCTTTAACGTTTCCCATACCAGCTTCGCCGTTCCGTAACCTTTTATTTGTTTTAGCTCGGAGGGCGATAACAACAAGATGATTTCAGCTCTGGCCTTTAAGTCTTCTTTGTTGAATGCCGCGGTGGTTGCTGAATCAGCGTTTGGAGCCAAAGTTTTTTGTTCCGCTTACGATGTCCCATAAATCATTTATGATGAGCACCGCCTGTGCCTGTAGGCACCAGGTGTCGTAGTTTGACTTGGTCAATGTTTCTATCGACGTTCGGCTATTTGTTGCCGATGTCATTTTTTTTTTTACACTCACGTGGATATCCAACCAACAGTTTAGTGGTATTACTATTTACATTATGTAATCAGGTAACCACGCTCTGCTACCATTTGTTAGAAATAAAAAGAGTGTGGTTTTATCGAAGAAACAATTTACTACTATATTTTAACACCAATGATTAGAATCTATGTCAACTCCGTCTCCATGACTACCTTACGACAGATCTATATAGTTTGTCTATGTCCACTAACGTGCTGGCTGAACAACACATTATCACAAAAATTACATAACCAACAACATAGTTAACTCCTTATCACAAAAATTACATAACCAACAACATAGTTCACTCCTAACCTAATCAAACCGCGGCATCCGGCCAGCCTAGTGAGACCGACCAGAAACCAGAGCTCATACACCCAAACCCTAACTAAATACACTGAAACAGAGCCTTTGCCTACCATTTTCACACAAGACCAACGAAACGTGGCCCGTCGACCCGCTGCGATGCACCTGGAAACGACGAGTCACGTTACGCTGGTGTTCTAGTGAACCAAAACCCCCTTTTTCCCTACTCACTTTAAAAATAAATAATTAAATTAAAATATAACAAATGTTTTAGGGGGGCTCCCATACAACAAACATATAGATAATGGTACGGAACCCTTCGTGCGTGAGTCTGACTCTCACTTGGCCAGTTTTATTCATTGGGACGACGACTTCTTTAGTTCAATGGGTTTGCCTAGTCGGGTACCTTCGTAGAGTGGAACAGTGACAATCAAGTTCTTACGACGACATTGTGTGTCTGTGTTGCCCGTGCGAATTCTCTCATTCTTTCCTGGACATGACTTTGACATTGACATTAATGGTCAAGGTGAACTGAAAACCCAAATTATAAAAAAAATATTGATCGGTTTTGTTTTGTTGTGATCTCAGGATTGTAGTAGTCTTTTTGATATTTTTGAGTTTTTGTGATAAAACTAGCTAAATGGTGAGCAAAACAGTAGCCAAATATGGTGCGCTTACTTCATCTTGCTATTCGTTTTGGAGGAACAATAAAGAAAGCAGTGGTTGAAGAAAAACGAACCAACATGTTCAAGCTCTAATATCATAATTTCTTTCAGGATAACAAACCGAAGAATACAAAGTTTTCCATTAACTGTAAGTAAAAATAATTGAGCCTATAATATATTATAGCCTAATTTAAGTTTCGATTTAAACAACCATGCATTTTTAAAGTGGATAGTGACCAAAAGTGTGTTCTAACCAACCACAATGTCCTGGTCTGATAAGAAACCACCGAACTGTTATTTAAATATCACAAAACTCAAACTCAGTAACTTTATACTGATACATACATATCAGTAACCTTATTTCAAAATAAGCACTTAGATATGTCATATTTTTTACATATTATACAGCTTTATACATAGTAGTAATTATGAATTAATATGTTAGTGATTTTATTCACCTAATTTTTTTGTCCACTAGTGGAAGAAGTGAAACTCATAAATAACTAATAAATATTTTTAAACTTACCCGATTTGAACACATATTTATAAATACTATTTAACGGGTATTTATCGCGTTTATTTGCCTTATTTTCCCGACGTTTCGACAGGTTTACACACTGTCGTGGTTTGTTCGTGGTATTTAATGCGATAAATGCGACCAGCGATAAATACCCGTTAAATAGTATTTATATACATAAATAACTATCAGTACCTACTGTAAAACTATCAAATAAAATTGTTCAAAACAGTATTTATATTTTTTTCAGCGATTGATCCCATGGTAAGTCCAACTTGATAATTCCACCACACTAGTAGAATATTGAGACTGAATAAGTTCCATTTTCCCACAGATAATAATTTCTCAAACCTAAATTGTTCATTAAACCCAATTTGTAACAATAAAGTTCTTAACACCTTACTACCTACCTGCGGTCATTTAGACCGCTGCTAAAAGTGTATTACTAAACAAGTAAAAACGCGTGCGCGTATGACGTACGATAAGGTACTTTGGCTGGAGGAAAAAAGGCACAATATATAAAAATGCACACAAGTTTAGTTACTGACAAAAATAAGATCGCTGGTGTCTGAGAAACCACGGGTTGGTAGTAAAGGGTTAAATAAGTTCGCAAAAATTTCCGATTCGATTTTGATTGGCGTTGCTTAGTTGGTTAGAGCACACCGAGGGTGAGGCGCAAGTTCGAATCCTGCGGAAATCGAAAATTTTGGAGAACTTATTTAATTTCTTAGGGATTGGCACATTATTACAGTTCTTATAATTATTATTTTAAGTACACTTGTAACGGCAATATTAAATAGATAATAATTCTAGGTAGCAGCTGTTTAGTAATTCAGTATTTCATTTATTAACCATATCGTTACACTAGATAACATAGGTAAGTCAAGCGTTACATGGTTTAAAAAGTTTAAATTAATACATTTATAATTCTAACCTAGTATTAGAAATGCTAAAAAATAAAGTTGTATTAACATAAAAAATATTGAATGAAATTATAAATAGGTAAATAATAATTTACACAGTATTTCAATAATAACAATGTTATACAATACTAGGACTTTGAGTAGGATTATCTTTTGTTTTCTTTCTATACCTATAATTCCGTTCTAGGGGTAGGTAGGTTAGTAGGTAGGTGTACAATAAAGAGGAATCCCAGTACCTAGCACCGAGCAATGCATTTATCAATTAAGGCAATTAAGGCTGTGGTATGGGTCAAACTAGCGCCGCCACCTATTTCACCTTATTTCAAAATCAAAATCAAAAGTTCTTTATTTCCATTAATACAATAAAACTGGCCAAGTGCGAGTCAGACTCGCACACACAGGGTTCCGTACCATTATCTATAAAAACGGTAAAAATATCACGTTTGTTGTATGGGAGCCCCCTTAAATATTTATTTTATTCTGTTTTTTAGTATTTGTTGTTATAGCGGCAACAGAAATACATCAGTCAAATACATCAATTATCATGTGTGAAAATTTCAACTGTCTAACTATTACGGTTTATGAGATACAGCCTGGTGACAGACGGACAGCGAAGTCTTAGTAATAGGGTCCCGTTTTTACCCTTTGGGTACGGAACCCTAAAAATGTACACTTAGAAAAGGTCAAATTCTTAAAATAAAACACTGACACGGAAATAAAGTGGTACTTTTGATTTCTGTCACTTCGGTATGCAGTTAGTCTGCAAATTCTGCAAAGTCTGCAGTAAAGAAGCTACTAAGAAACCTTTAGCCTGTTAGTTGTTATTTTTCGAGTTGGAGCAAAACCCGTCCCAAGCTTTTTATCTTCTAAATAATCTGATATTTTGTAGTAAGCCTTTTGCCTTAAGCCTCTTTATTATTACGTTGAACAAAGAAAATTTCAAAAATCCATCGTACAGTTTGTGATACTTATTATAAGCTTTTTTTTTTGATGCCTCTGTAATAGTTTTACTCTATTAAGTTTAGCCAGAAAACCGAAAATAGATATTGGTGGCCACCAAGGGCAACTTCGATATTCTGCCTAAACCTAATATAGTAAAACTAATACAGAGGCATTTAAATAAGCTTGTAATAGGTATCACAAACTGTGCGATGGATTTTTGAAATTTTCTTTGTTCAACGTAGTAATAAAGAGGCTTAAGAGCCTTCACGCCTAGCGCGCGATGTCAAGTTTAGGTAATTCAAACCCACACAGAAGCGAGCGTGACTGTGTGAGTAGCGCTGGCGCGTTCTATTGTGGTATAGTCAAGCTTAGCACTTTGATCCATTCGAGTGAAATTGATATTAGAGATGGGCCGAATATTCGTTTTATATTCGGTATTCGGCATATTCGGCAGCTTTACCGAATATTCATATTCGGCCGAATATTCGGCTGAATCACCTACTGTTCGGCAAAGTGATACTCAAATTTTTTACTGTTAAGACCCGTGTATTATCATGATTTGAGTGTACAGTGTAATGAAGTAAGTATTTTAGAGTGTAGCTTTCTGATTTTGTCGTCACTGAAGCTTTATTTTCAATTAAAGTAGGTTGGTAAAAACATAACAACTTCAATCAATATCTTCACGCCGGATCCCTTGCAGGGTAGGCAAGGAATCCATAATAACTTAATGCAAAATATAGGTATCTAGCTGTTTTGGGATTAGGCTTCTGTGTTAACTCTTTATAATAATATATTAAACAGGCCTTAATTGAAGGAAAATAAACAAGATATTTATTTCGGTCAGTCTTTATTGTGTTAGAGAATAGCTGAATAAAATCACAACACCTTAGTAGATTATGAATTATATTTTTTTCTAGTTTCTACTCGGCATAGCGTCGCAAAATATATTTATTGATATTAAACGTTTAAACCTATCCTATTCAACCAATATAGTTCTTTATAAAGAAAATTTGTAATTTGTTTGTACTTTTCAGGTTGTAATTTAAGAGATCAATCACTTAATCCACACATTAAGAGTTAGGAACTTAATTATAGTCTACTGAGATATAAGACAAATATGACATCTCATATAAGACGGAACGGAATCAAATGTACCGAATATTCGGCCGAATATTCGGTTCGGTAAAAGTTTTACCGAATATTCGGCCGAATGTTCGTATTCGGTGAAACCCATGTTCGGCCCATCTCTAATTGATATAGCAATTATTTAATTTAAATTTGAACTTAGACGGATGACATATTTACGTGTTAAAATAAAATCAAAATAAAAAATGGTTTATTTCCATAAATACAAAAATGTACACTTAGAAAAGGTCAAATTCTTAAAATAAAACACTGACTCGGAAATAAAGTGGTACTTTTGATTTCTGTCGCTTCGCTATGTAGACTAAAGTAAAGAAGTGACTAATAAACCTTCAGCCTGTTACGAGTAGTACTGTACTGTACTGTACTGTACTGTACAGTAGTACAAATAAAACATTTGGTACGGATAAAGTCGAGTTTATTTTACAACATTTTAAATGTTTTATTCTACGAATAAATAATAAGTCAGGAAGTCTAATTCAGAACAAATTCCAACCAAAAAGTGGGCGCTGCTTCAAATCAAAAGTATGGATAATTCAAATAGGAATCACTTCAATTGGTTCGCGCGCCTGCTGCAATGGCAGCTATGACAACTGATTCATAGCGGCGTGGACGATGTTATGCAATAAGTGGACCGGACCAAGTCAATAACGAAACAATTATATGGTCAAATGCTTTTTTTACTATACAGGGTGAGTTTTTTTTTCAAAATGAAACCTTCAAATTTGAAAATTTATAAATTAGACTACAAATTCGAGAAAAGGTTGTTTGTCGTATAGTTGAAAGTACAAACGTTCAGACTATACGCAAAGAAATCTATCTTCTTTTGTCATATTTTTTTATCGTTATGAGCTTTTTGACATAAAATTTTCTTGCATACCCTCTTCAAAAAAGCTGAAAGTAGTGATTTTAGTTTGGTCAGATATATGTAGTACATTTTGCAGGGTTATGTAGATAGAATCTAACGTCCGTCTTTCGACTGTCAGTGGTAGCACTGACAGTCGGATTCTACGCATCTACGCACGGACGTTAGATTTTAAATACTTTCTGTCATTCTAAGGTTTTTATTTATTATACTCTGGGTAATTTCTAAGAAATTAATAAATCCCAAAAATCCACGATCCCGACGGGATTCGAACCCGCACCTTCCCCTTCAGCGCAGGGGTGCTCTTTTTCCAACTAAGCTACGTGATCTTATCTAGTCGGCCCGAAAACTACTACTTTCTGTCATTTTTGTAGAAAAACTGGGCGATGGAAAACAAAATAAGCGCAATAACCTTGAATTTATTTTAATAAATGTTCAAAATGATATTGATTGTCCACAGTGTGATAAATCTGTTTTTGTACAGATGATTCTTTAAATAACCCCATTAGAAAAAATCAATTTTGAAGGTGTTCCAACCATTAAGGCACATAGGCGTCGTAAATTTATTTATTTATTATCAACTTAGAAGCCAAAAAAGAAATTTTTTTTTTTTACAAATGCTTACTTTTCCAAAAATATAAAAAAGTTTTGTCTTTTTTAACGAAGAACTTATTATTTTCAAATTCAAACACGTAACTATTAACATGGCTTTTTGATAACTCTCACGGTTTCAGACTTCCTCTCAGTGGCCCTGAAAAAATAAAACACCCTATATCACACATCAATATACGCCTTCAAGAATAAACTCGACAACTGGTTACGAGACAAAATTGACAAACTAAAAAAATTACGCAATAACTAAATTCGACACTGTCTGATAATCAGTGATCGGAAATTCGGGCGCTTATTTACCTAAAGTTGGTGTAAGACACAACATGGAGCAGTTAAAACCATCTTTCTCGGGAATACTTTCCCGTAAATTCCTGGGATTTCAGAATATTCTAAAATAATGATTTTTCACCGGAATCTTATTTATAGACGAAATATAAGACACTTTTATTCTGACGTGTTTTTCACTAAAGTCAATATTTCTGAAAAAAAAAAACATTTTTAATTATATTTATGATTTTATGCCAAAATCCTTTTTCTACACGAAATTTAAAACACTTATTCATACGCATTTATAATTTGTTTGATAATTGCGTAAGAATAATAGAAACAAATATTATAAAAAAAATATAGGTATATAATTGTCTGTTTTGTGAGATGAACCCAAACTTGTTTTATTCCAAATGGGAATTTTGGAATTTTCTAGAATGTATTTTCACTGAAATCTTATTTATAGACGAATTGTAAGACACCTTTTTTGAACGCGTTTTTTTACAAAAATCGATTTTCGCGTCTGAATAAAAGTGTCTTATATTTCGTCTTTAAATAAGGTTCCGGTGAAAAAATCATTATTTTAGAATGTTCTGAAATCCCGGGAATTTACGGGAAAGTATTCCCGAGAAAGATGGTTTTAACTGCTCCATGTTGTGTCTTACACCAACTTTAGGTAAATAAGCGCCCGAATTTCCAATCACTGCTGATAATAGACACATCAGCCACTGGCTGCTCGTCTGTTAATAAATAAATATATTTTTGGATAACAATTCAGTGAACTCTTTGTCCCACAAAATATGATTAATTTAATGTTTTTAGTCCACTTGTTAGCTACCCACTTATTTTTCCGAATCGTATGGGCAGGTAAACTAAAAATACCAAATAAGCATAATAAATTTCAATTTCATTGAAAAATATCTAAATTTTATCGATTCAATATTTCATCAAGGAAAAATCCTTCCAAATGAAGTAAAAAGTTGTCTGACCTCATTTTGCATTTTCATTTTGAAAAAAAGTCACCCTGTAGAGTGATAAACATTTTACACCATTTATTGACTTGGTCCGGTCCTCTTATTGCATAACAACGTCCACGCCGCTATTACTCAGCTGTCATAGCAGCCATTGCAGCAGGCGCGCGAACCAATCTGAAGTGATTCCTATTTCGAATCATACCTACATTCTTTTGATTTGAAGCACGGCCCACTTTTTGTGTGGAATTTGTTCTGAATTAGACTTCCTGACTTATTATTGTATTCGTAGCCTCCAATCAACAAAAATATGTAGGGTTTTTGGTAAATTAAATTGAAGCCTTTCGATCGGTATGATTATTTTTCTCGTGTAACAGGTTCGATTCCAGGTTCAACCATGTAATTATTTAAATGCAGTTTAAATTGTTTTTTAAATTCAAATAAGTTATGTCTTCTTTCAGTAAAATGTTCCATCTACAATATTCAAGTTACTTTTCCTCCATGTGGCATATCCGTGGGACGCCCTGTATATACTAACCTTTTAGCTCTTGCATTTTCCATGTTTGCTAATTTTTGCGCTTTCGTTTCTTCGCAAAAAATAACTTTATTTTATTTCCCATTATGTCTGAAATATGATTTTTGTCTATATTAATACATTCTACAATTATGTTTGCCATCAAATATAATAATAAAAAAAATTACTTACCAAAGTACCAAAATGTTTCGAGGGCGCTATAAATGTCCGCTCGCCTTATACGCACGACAAAGGTCAACACAGGTCAGTCAGAGCGCCGAGCGACATGACCACACTCTAGAAAGCCTCGCGGCGGACTGATTTGAATGGATTTGCGCGCAGCGTTTTATAGTAGTTTTAAAATATTCACAGAAAATTAATAACAACAAAATATTTAAAATTTTAAATGCATGATTTTAAAGACGATTCTCAACTTTATTAGTAAGCTATTATTATAGTAAATTAAATAAGTAATATCGGTGAAAAAGTCATTTGAAATTCGTAAAATTTCACATTTTTTGTAAATTAATTTCTCATAGTACGATACCAAAACCGAATATTTTTTCAACTAACTTTTTTCCCAAGGATTTTATCTATTGGTTATCATTTTTTTTTTATTAGATATGTCAGTATTTTCATAAAATTTTGAGCTTCGAAACTGATGCTGACAGGGAAATTAAGAAAACCTCTAACAAGTTATTTTCATAGAACGCGTACATACTATATTAATTCAAATATTTTCTCAACTAACTTTTTAGACAATGAAATTTCCTAAAATTATTACTAATTAACTTATAGTGTAAGATAACTGGTTCATGAAAATAACGAGTTTGAAAAGTACTGTTTTTGAGCCAAACTGCGCATGGCAGGCGTAAAGGCTCTTAAGGCAAAAAGGCTTACTACAAAATATCATATAGGTGGCGGCGCTAGTTTGACCCATGCCACAGCCTTAAGTCACATAGACTAGATTCCCGTTCTAATTGGATTCCACTGTCTGTCTACACTTATAGGGAGAATGTTTGTGGCACTATTAACCCTACAGCGCATAGTGTCCCACATGTGGATCACACTAAAAAAGGTCAATTATCTCGATAGAAATTACCTACCTAACGCTATCTAGCGGCATAAAATTAAAATAAAATGTATAACCCCCACATCAAATAGTTCTTATGCTTGACATACTGGCGCTAGCAAACTGTAAAAAATATTTCAATCAAAAAATTTGGTCGGTTGGGCGAAAAGTTTTTACGTGTTTATCAATGTTATTAAATTGATAAAAAATATACAGGGTGTGTCAAGACTACTACCGAAAACTGGGGGGGTGCAATCAGACCATGATTTTGAAAATATTTAGCGAAAAAAAACGCGAAAAATATGTCGACCCATCAATTTTTTTTATTTTTTTTTCTAGGTACATACCCATAGCACAACACTATAAGAACATATCTACCTAAATAAGTAATTTAAATAAGCAAAAAATTAATAAAATAAAAAAAGCAGCAATGTATTGCAAAACACCAACCGCCCCGCACAGCCAAATAGGTCCCTATCCGCGCGGGCGCGGTTATTACCCTACCGACACGTGAAAGTTCCGCGCCTACGAACTTATCTTTTCAATAAATAGTTAGTAGGTAGGTACATACTACCTACGATTTAATTCTCGGCATGACCTTGAAAGCATACCTAGAATTCATTAGAAACATACAAATTTAAATACATTTTAATCTGTCTAAAATAAATAGGTACCTACATTTGTTAAAAACAGCTGACAGACCCGCGTTTATTTTTAGAGGTCATCGTCCTGCCTAGAGAATAGGTAGTTCGGCTTTCCTTTGACACGCGCGCGGCTACGATATAATTCGCGGCCATGACCTTGAAAGCATGCCAAGAATTGATTAGAAACATCAAAATATAAATACATTTTAATCTGTACATTTTAATTTTTTAATCAGTCTAAAATAAGTGCCTACTTTTGTTAAGAACAGCTGACAGACCCGCGTTTATTTTTAGAGGTCATCGTTCTGCCTAGAGAATAGGTAGTTCGACTTTCCTTTGACACGCGCGCGGTTACGATTTAATTCGCGGCCCTGACCTTGAAAGCATACCAAGAATTGATTAGAAACATCAAAATTTAAAATAGGTACATTTAATCTGTCTGAAATAAGTACCCACTTTTGTTAAGAACAGCTGACAGACCCGCGTTTATTTTCAGAGGTCATCGTCCTGCCTAGAGAATAGATACCTAGTTCGGCTTTCCTTTGACACGCGCGCGGCGCGGCGGCACCTCTCCAAACTTTCCGACAAAGGCCGCGGACGCACGTGTAACGCCTTTGACTTTTACCGACAATTTGCGCAAATTTTATTTACTTTAACAAATTGGTTCCGTAGCTTTATTTTAAACGATGTTACTGCAAGGTAATTCTAAACATACCAACCATCATGAGTGGTACCTATTTTATCTATCTCGTAAGAAATAAGATAGGTACCTACTTAGTAACTAGTAGTTAGTTATCTCCTGAATTTTATTTAGATTGATGGGTGATCGATCACTTGATCACAAACTTGAGCTACTGCGGAATAAGGGTGATCGTCGCCGGTTGGCGCGAAATTCAAATTATTTTATGGTATTTTTACCTGCTTTTTACAAAACATAAAAGTTACGGAAAAATACCGCACTTGTCCGTAGTTCTATTCTTTGTAATTCGCTGAAAAAATTTAAAACCACGAACAGACGACAGACAGCCGAGGTTTTATAATAGGGTCCCGTTAGCACCCTTTAAGTACTGAACCCTAATTACAAATAGGTAATAGGCATCAACTGTGTCGGCCTACATTTTGTCAAAGAAAAATGTAGTGTAAAAGGAAACTGAATCATATGACTGTATCAATAAGACACATAATCATAAGAGATTATGACAGAGCAAGGTCGTTCGGCGTTTTTCGGCTTTTTTAAAAGGACATTATTTACCTAATTTCACTAATCTTTTGATTCATTTTGTCTTTAGTACGTGTTCATTATTCGCAGTGAACACTTGCGCGGTGCATAAAAATTGCAATACGTTCGTGTTTTTCTTCTGTTTTATGAGTTTTTCTAATTAGGTATTAGGCAGTTTAGTTTAGTTTTCAGTTAGTTTTGGTGTGTTTTTATTTCATTAATCGTTAGTCTTAGAGTACTAGGTCTTTAATTATGTATGTTAGTGTTTTGTTTACGAGTTTATTATGTTTAGTGCGAGGGAGTATGGACAGTTGCTAATGTGTTATGGTGAAGCGAGAGGAAATGCGTCACGAGCCTTGCGCATTTACCGGGATAGGTACCCCAATCAGACACATCCGTCTGATGCTAAAGTCTTCACGGCTGCATATCAAAGGGTCCTGAATAATGAACGTATTACGCCCCAAAGGCACGGGGGTGGCAGAGGGGTAGGTGTTCAGGTGCAAGAACAGGTCTTGGACTTTGCTAGGAGAAACCTTCGAGTAGGTACGCGGACTGCAGCGTAAATGCTGGGGTAAATGCGAGAAGCGCCGAGGATCCTACATTCCTGGATCGTGTTCATCGGTCCACAATCAGACGTGCTCAGCTGTGCCATGAACGAGGAGGAGCGCAGTTCGTGCCATTTCTGATTCGACCGAGACTGCACCGGAATTAGGTAAGACTAAGAACGTACCTATTAGGTACTAACTTACGGCACTTGTAAACTTACGTGTACATTGCTGGCTAGCAAAACAAATAAAAATCTTTAAAAATTCATATCTCCCGCTAGAATTTTTTTTTCGGACAACGGTTTTTTTTATTCGTTTTGTTTTGGGGTGCTGCACCACCCCCCTTTGTTTTCGGTAGTGGTCTTGACACACCCTGTAGTGTTTGGGATGGGAAAAAATTACGGAAGGTAAGTTTACGTTTCTATTTTACAATAAAATTAGTTTTTGATAATAATAATGAAAATTTTGGCACAAAAATTGATTTTTCCTTATGTGCCTTATGTGTCCCACTGTGCAAGGAAAGTTCTATAAAACCTTTGTTTCTTTGAAGATGAAACCGAGAAAATCTTGTAACGATGCCGACATTGAGCATTTCCTGGGTGTTCCATCGGACAGTGATGATGATCTGGAGATGTCTGAGGAGGATAGTGACGATGATTTGTTATCAATCCGTGATTTGCTGATGAATGAAGTTGAACAGAGACTCCAACTCTTTCAAGAAGACTCCCTACTAGACTCTTTCATTGGGAAGCATAAGATAAAAATGCGTACAAGAAAATGGTACATGTGGCTGTTTTATCACCTGCTAGATGTGATGCTAAGCTGTTGATTAGCTTTTGTACCAAAGAGTTGAAAAGCAAAACAAAATTCATCACGAAAGATGAAATTACGTGAATTTCGATTGGAAGTAGCTAAAGCTCGTTGTCTATCTGGACCATCACTTACTCGCAAAAGAGGACGACCATCATCCTTCGTCACAGATATGCTAGAAGAGAGAAGAAAGAAGAAACCCAACGCCAATGTACCACCCAAAGATTCCAGGACTGATGGTATCGACCATTTTCCCATTTGGTCAATTTCTCGACAACGTTGCAAGATGCCTGCTTGTAAGAGCAAGTCATTTGTAACTTGCGAAAAATGCATTATTTCTCTTTGTCTAAATAAAGACAAGAACTGCTTTATGTCGTTCCATAAATAGATATATAAGAAAATAATTCCATAATATTATGGTAGTTTTATGTACCTTCGATCTCTCTAGAGTTCCTATCTAAGTCTTTATGGCTCATAAAACTGTTTTAATTTCATAAATTTATTCTTTTTTAATAAAAAATACAAATAAATATAACTTTCATTCAACTGTGTATCCTTCTATACGTTACAAAATTCATGCACTAAATTCATTCTGTGCCAGATATGGGACATGGTATAAAACTTCGATTTTCTCGGTAAGTATTGGGTTGCTCAATTTTTTTCTTTTATCCCCATATCATGAATGGTATTTACAATAACATATATTTTTTTGAAAGCAAAACAAAAAATCATGCACTGTAGGGTTAAGTTTTCTCTAAAGGGTACTGACTGGAGTTACGGCGCGTAATGTAATGCCGGGTATAGACCAAGCGAGCGACAGCGAGCAAAGGCTAACGAACGAACGCAAAAGAACCAGTGTGGACGTCATTACGAAAGCAAGCGAGCCCAAACAAGGGCCTTTGTTCGTCTTCGGCCGTTCTCCGGCGCCTATCGCTACATCAAAGCAATATGAAACGAACGTACCGATCGTCGATTCCTACTCGTTTGCATTCGCTCGCTCTCGTTCGCTTGGTCTGTACCCACCATAATGTGTTATACAACGAGCGTTCGCCTTAGGCCGTGCTCCGCCGGCTGTTTCACATGATGTGTTCGTTTGGTGTGGATGCAACAGCGAAAGCGAGTGAACGTTCGTCGTCGATCGTCGAATCCCGCTCGTTAGCCTTCGCTCGCTCTTGTTCGCTTGGTCTGTACCCACCATAACGTACCATGTTCACTGCGAATGGTACATTACACCTCGTAACATTGGTCCGTACCCTCCTTATAAGCCAGCCTACGACGCCATTTTGTGAAAAGGACAGGCATAGGATTTCGCGTTCATAGGAGCGGGACAGAGCAGAGCAACGCAAGCTCAAAAATCAGGTTGTTGGTTTCTATTAATTAGGACTTTATTTGAAAATTAACGCAACATTTAAAATGTTCTTTTCATCCCCCCATCCCGGAAAGAGTATTTTTGCTATCATCGTGCGCCTATTCCAAATTCAATTTACTTTATCCTCTAGGGGATAAAAACGGCTTTTACACTCAGATATCGAATAGTAAAAATACTCTTTCCTCTCTGAGGTGGGATGAAAAGTTACGTGTTGCACTCGAGTGCAAAGATTTTTTTCCTCTTACTCTTTTGATTCCCTCGCTAACGCTCAGAATTCTATTTTTTTCAATTTTAGACTCCTTCGCTTGCTCGGTCATCAAAATAGAGCACTTGGTTAAGAAACAACTGCACTTTTGTGTAACAAATAACTATTATACTAAGTTCAATTAGCATGCTTATTCTCAAAATCTTAAATTCTGTATTTATTGAGAAGGTTTTAGTAAAAATTTAGAGGTAACTGCGATTTTTTTAAAGTGAATTTTTTATGGAAACTTATATTACGATGTCCTGAACTTTACCGTATCGTTCATATGTTTCGAAAATACGATTCCATAAAATTTTCTGTGTAAAAAAAATATACATAGATAGATAGAAAATTCTTTATTGCACACATAAATTAATATTACAGACAAAGATAAAAGAAGTAAGAATACGTGACAATTGGCGGTCTTATCGCTAAAGAGCGATACGACCGCCAATAGAGATCTCTACCAGACAACCGTGGATGAATAGGATCGTTGGATTAAACATACTTAAATTTCAGAGTTAAATTCTGTAGTTTGAAAAATATGGAGATCCGGCGGAGTTGATTTGAGGTAGTATAGGACCTTAAGTTTCCGTGTAGCTACCCACTCACTTATTAACATTTAAGGTAACAATTGGGTCCAAACACGGAAACAGAAGTACACTTACCTACTATTAAAAAGTTGTTAAACTTTTACGACTAACACGATTTGTTAGTAGGCAAAATTAATTAGTGCGAGAGTACAAAGTCAAAATCAATAACTTTTTTCTTTAGGCTTACAAAATAAACACAGACAAGTCAAATTCTATACTATAAACAGGTTTCTAAATAGTAACTTTTATCAAATAAGAATAAAAGGCGTTATTTATTTGATTCATAATAGACTATTAAAATTTGACTACTTTAAAAATAAGTTCCAATTTTTTTTTCATCCTAGTCAATGACAACCTGACAACGTAACAAAGCGTAGTCAGGTGATTTTTATTAAAAATACGCCTGTTAATTAAGGAAAAAAACGGGATTAAAATTACACATTTTTCGATACATGATCACGTGACCGAAAACGCTGCGTTTGGTAGGATCGCTGGTGACGTCACTCTATTACAGATTGCAGTGTCAATGAGTTCTTCTTGTTAGTGTGGCGTGGCGTGTGACGTCATTGCTCAGAGCACGGGAGCCATGGCAGAGATTATCGTTTTGGCGCGCCATCATTTTATTCAAACTTTAAAATTAGTTTTCATAACTATTAAGACTGGCCTTGAAGATATATTACTTACACTTATAACGCATTATTTTTATCAGACTTTCGTTAGAATTATTTCCCAGTAGTAGTCGAGTAGCCTATTTCGTTAGGATATATTATTCTGTGTTCATAATAGTCTGCTATATTAGACCATTGTTATATATCTCACTATTAGCCGGTTTTTCATTAATCTGACAATAGTTTAAACTTTTTGTTAAACTCTAGTGAGTTTACATGGGGGTTAAATCGATAGGTACTGAGGTCCCCCACCTCCCAGCCACCGATAATCCACCACTCATGTTACACCGTGTATATGGTATATTAGTGCTTTGTATAGGAGAGTACCCTCTGCGTAAAGCTCGATTTTGTATTATAACCAAGAATTGGGTTCGTAAACAAGATAAAGTTAAAAACTACAACACGACTACGTAAAAGTTATAAAAGTTTGAAACATTTACATTGACAAAATAGAATGACGTATCGGTCATATTTGATAGGCATAGAGTTGAAAATGAAAATAGGTCGTAGGTATTGTAATTTTTCTCTTGGGGCCTGCAGCCTGCGGTTACCTAAACTTTAATACGCGTTTTGAAGGCTTATTCGGGGTCGGAGCCCTAAATCCTATGGCCTATAACCATCGGGGTATTGAGACGAATCAATCGATACATAATTTGTTGAAATCGAACCAGTAGTTTCAGCGCTACGTGGGAACAAAGAAATCGGCCACATACATACAAATATACAAACATATAAACATAGGGTGCTAACCTCATAACCCTCCCCTGTTGGTAGTCGGGTAAAAATACAAAATCGAGCTTGGATCAGAGGGACCACTCTCCTATACAAAGTGTAAATAAATAAATAAAAAGTCATTTATACAAAGAACTAATATAGCATAAATAGCACTTATTCTGATTAAGTTTAGTTTATTTGTTTTATGAATCAAATCTTGGTTTCTCCACACACAAGTAAACACTAGAGGCACAGACCAGTTAAATCTAGATTTAACTGGTCTGTGCTATAGGTTAACAAACAGTTTAAACTATTGTCAGATTATAACAAGCGGATAAAAACTGACTGTTTGTCTTTTCTATTAACTTATGTCAGAGTGAGAAACAATACTGCTTAGCAACTGTTTTAAGTTAACGGACCATTCTAAGAGGGTTAACTTCAAGCTTGATTTTAAAAGTTAAAGTTTGATCCAATTGTTTTTGCAGACGTCAAGCAAGGTGATCAGTTCAACATCAGATTTCATAATGCCGCAGGCCCCGGCGATACAGAAAAGATCTTACTACGGAAAAAATTGTGAGTATTTATTACTTATTATTTATTAACCAACTTTATAAAAAGGTGGAGGTTCTATGTCCCGCTGTGAGCAAGGTTTTAGGGTTCCGTACCCGGAGGGTAAAAGCGGGACCCTATTACTAAGTCTTCGTTGTCCGTCTGTCACCAGGCTGTATCTCATGAACCGTGATAGTTGGACAGTTGAAATTTTCACAGATGATTTATTTCTATTACCGCTATAACAACAAATTCTAAGAAACAGAATAATATTTAACGGGGTTCCCATGCCATACAGAAAACGTGTTTTTTTTTACGTTTTTGCTCGATATTAATAACAGCAATAGGTAGATGCCTGAAATATTCACACAATATTTAGTTATATATTCACTTTAAAAATAAATAATTCAATTAAAAAAAAACAAATATTTAAGGGGGCTCCCATACAACAAACGTGATTATTTTGCCGTTTTTATAGATAATAGCACAGAAACCTTGGCAGGTTTTTTTTTATCCTGAGTGATCACTGATCACGTACCTAACTAATATTATTTGTCCCGATAAAAATATAAATGTAGATAGATTGAAAATTATTTAATGCACACTTAACACATAAAATAGCAAACAAAATTGAAATGTTCCAATTAGCGGTCTTATCGCTCAAGAGCGATCCTGATTAAGTGTGTAAGGACAATTCACACAGCATTATCTAGCCCCAAGTTAAGCAGAGCTTGTGTTATGGGTACTAGATGACTGATATACATAATACAATACAATGCATAGATAGATATTTTTTGTTATACATAGAAAACGGCCAGAACTCCCGGAACAAATAGATAATAGACAATGCTTTATTTCATAAACCAAAACATACAGTACATTATTAAACAAATACCTGCAGATCGTACAAATATTTGTCCCAAGGCGGGAATCGAACCCGCAACCTCCTGCGTCGCAGGTGGGCCTTCGCCCACCGCGCCTCAGAGGTAGTCATAGAACATTGAATGTCGTATCATAAAATTCCATTGCATTAAAACCATAAACAGCCATGTTTAGTGAAACACGATAAACAGCTCGCCCCTTTGACAATAGATTCCTTATTTTATGGGGTTTGTAGCTTAAGAATCCGGCGACAGCTTCTCGCAACTTCAATTCGTGAATTATTCTTATAATTTTTACTAGCAGCGCCTCGCGGTTTCACCCGCGTAGTTCCCGTTCCCGTAAGAATTTCGGGATAAAAAGTAGCCTATGTCCTATTCCAGACTATAATCTATCTCTGTGCCAAATTTCATTCAGATCCGTTCAACCGTTCTGGCGTGATAAAGGAACAAACATCCATCCATCTATCTATCCATCCATCCATCTAAACTTTCACGTTTATAATATTAGCGTGATAAAGGAACAAACATCCATCCATCTATCTATCCATCCATCCATCTAAACTTTCACGTTTATAATATTAGTGAGATAATATTAGTGAGATTAGTGAGATTATACGTTTCGTAATACCAAAAATGATGACTGAAAACTTATTGTATTTTCGACATAGTGTTGTTATTCTGTAACTAGACAATATAAGCTATGTTCCTTAACAAACAAAACGTAAGATATTATTGTTTTTAATACAAAACAAATAAGACGAAAACAGGTCATTTTCGACGTAAAAATATTCAAAATTCGATTTTGCATATTTTTGCTTACATTACATTATAGGTGTGTATTATTAAGAAAAAACAACCAGGGACCTAGATATATACTATTCGAATACAAAAAACAACATGATATGGTGGAAATATGCTCGAATTACAAATCATTTTGGTAGTACGTTTGTATGGGCAAATCATCATCCGCAGGCCTCTAAGTATCACGGAGTACCTACGTACAGAAAATAAGTAGGTACAGTGGGAACAGCTTGGTAAACAAGGTAAAGTTAAAAACTACAACCCGACTACGTAAAAGTTATAAAAGTTTGATTGAGTTTTGAAAGATTTACATTGACAAAATAGAATGACGTATCGGTCATATTTGATAGGCATAGAGTTAAAAATGAAAATAGGTCGTAGATATTGTAATTTTTCTCTATGGGGCCTGCAGCCTGCGGCTACCTAAACTTTAATACGCGTTTTGAAGGCTTATTCGGGGGCGGAGCCCTAAATCCTATAGCCTATATCCATCGGGGTATTGAGACGAATCAATCGATACATAATTTGTTGAAATCGAACCAGTAGTTTCAGCGCTACGTGGGAACAAAGAAATCGGCCACATACATACAAACATAGGGTGCTAACCTCATAACCCTCCCCTGTTGGTAGTCGGGTAAAAAATGAAACATTATTCTTGCTTAGCCGTTCTAATTTGAATGATACAAGACGTCGCGTCGACGGTAGATACATGTTGCGTCGTCATTTGTTTGTTTTTAGCCCGACTTGTTCCACTGCAAGACAAAGGTCTGCTTCCCATTTTCCAGTTTTCTTTGTTCTTTGTTGTATTGTAAGATACTGGCTTGAAAGGTGCCGAATTGGGATACGGGTACCACTCAGGGTAATTAAAAATGAAATGGCACGAAATAGGTAGGTCAGCAGTAGGCACTTATTATATACATTTCTTCCTTAAGGCGATACCCCGAGCTAAACTAGCGCCTCAACTTATTTTATGCTATTACTAGCAGCAACTCGCGGTTTCACCCGCGTAGTTCCCGTTCCCGTGGGAATTCCGGAATAAAAACCGCCCATGTTCTATTCCAGACTATAATCTATGTCTGTGCCAAATTTCATCCAGATCCGTTCAGCCGTTCTGGCGTGATAGAGTAACAAACATCTCCATCCATCCATCCATCCAAACTTTCACATTTATAATATTAGTGGGATTTCGTTGAACAAAGGGAATTTCAGCATTTTTTTTTCTTTTTTATTTACAACAAGAAACTGACGGACTTTGTCGCTTAGCGACCACTTCGTCCTATAGAGAACATTAACTTAAGGATTCTATTTATATCTACATAAACAAAAATTTACTAAACAAAAGGATGAACAAAAAAAATTCTAATCGCGAACTAAAATTTCAATATTTTCAATGGGCAGTTTGTGATACCAATGAGAACCTTTTTTGTAATGCCTTTTTAATATTTTTATTTTTTAAAGCTTAGGTTTTAAATTTTGAAATAGCCTTTGTTCAATGAAATAATATGATATAATCTGGTCTGTTTTAAAAACCTATAAACCGACTTCAAATTTCGGTAAATAGTATTCATCTATACGTCTCCAACTGTCACATGAGGTGGTTGCTAGGGTGTTTAAGTTTTACGGGATAAATACTAATCCCTCGGGAATAAAATGTATATGGGACCACCTCGGGATCATTATCTATACAATAGTGAAAGAATTATCGAAATCGGACTACTCTGTAAAAAGTTATGCGTGGTCTAACATAAAAAACGTAAAATACTCGCGTCGACTTGACAACCTCCTTCGTTTTTTCGTCGGTTGAAAATAGGTGGCGGCGCTTGTTTGACTCGGGCGAATCGCCTTAAAGTGGGACTGAACCTCTTAATTCCCATACAAACGTACTTTTCGATTCATTTTCGTTTGAAAGAAAGAAAGAAAGAAAAGATTTTTATGAAAAGATATCATTGATCCCTAAACTAGGATAAACCTGTATCTTGGGGATCTCCTTCCTTGGGTTCTTTACATAAAACTTATATTCATTTTCGTTTGTATGGGAGCTTAGAGGTTCAGGCTTCATAAGAATTGGGTAGGTTTTAAAATTGATGGTAATGACTACCTAATTATTAACCTAAGTACATCTCACTAATATTATAAACGTGAAAGTTTAGATGGATGAATGGATGTTTGTTCCTTTATCACGCCAGAACGGCTGTATGGATCTGGTTGAAATTGGCACAGAGATAGATTATAGTCTGGAATACGACATAGGCTACTTTTTATCCCGGAATTCCCACGGGAACGGGAACTACGCGGGTGAAACCGCGAGGCGCTGCTAGTATTAAATAATTTGATTGGTATGAAAATAGTACAAGGCCATTTTTGTCCAGAATATAAAACTATATTTTTAACGACTGAAGTGGATTATTTGTAAAAAGAAATTGAATTTTATTCTAACGGTGCACCGTCACAAGTGAGTACGCTGATATTATGTCTGGGTTCCGAACATAAATGGTTTTAAATCACTCACGAGCAAAATCGATGCAAAAAGCGGTCAATATCGGTCAAATATCTGCTCCTAACTACCACAGGCTAATTTATATATGTATGTATAATATACATAGGTACATAACAAATAAAGTCATATAATAAATAAATAAAAAAATAATTCTGGACAATTCACATAGCATTATCTAGCTCCTAGCTAAGCAGAGCTTGTGTTATGGGTACTAGATAACTGTTATACATAATACAATACATTACATACATAGATATTTTTTATTGTACATAGAAAACGACCAGAACACCCTGAACAAATGTCTGCAGATCGTACACACATTTGTCCCGAGGCGGGAATTGAACCCGCAACCTCCTGCGTCGCAGGCAGGCCTTCGCCCACCGCGCCACAGAGGTCGTCAAAATTGTTGATAATGGTTTTCTTTACATTAGATTTAAAAACTCATAATAGTAGTTTATGCAACTGTGCATAATGGAGGGCATTACAACACGAGTGTGGGTTTAAGAAACGAGCCGAAGGCGAGTTTCTTAATAGCATCACACGAGTGTTGTAATGCCTAATTATGTACAGTTGCATACACTACTTTATCTACCCAAATATCATAAGGGCTCTATGATGGGTTCAGGAACCATAGGGAAATGACCAGCATTGTTACCAGTGTAATGCAATAAAAAATAAATTGAACACATACAGAAGCAAATTATTTATTATAGTAATGGTAGTTAACATTGACAGTTGTTCTGAGTCACTATCACTCATTTTCGACAGAAATAAATAACTTATTCAACTTATCAGAAAATTTGTCTACTCGTAACTGGAAATAAAAAGCTAACGAATAAATGACAGCTCGAAATGGCGGCGTTTCGAATATCTGTATTTTTTTTTAAATCATAGAAAAACAAACAAAGTCACTATTCTTGTGTCACTCGAGATCAAAATGTCGTGCGATTTATAGTTAGAATGTAGATACTTGTATAGCACACTCACTTGAATTTGACACCTATTCCAAATTTAAACTCTATAACCTACGGTTTTCAGTAGGTTATGAGTTCATTACAGTTCCGTTTATTTCTGTTGGTTGGTAATGCTGGTCATTGCCTATGGTTTTTGAACGCATTAGAGAGGGTTTATGATATTTGGGTAGATAAATAAATAATCGAAACCTCTGTTGTACCTTTTGGAGACGGGAGCACAAAGACGCACAAATCACAATATGATGTATCCCCTTTTGTATTTCGAATCGTTTTCTCACTCGTCTCATGGAACCCTAGTTTCTCCGAACATTAAATACGGTTGCATTTTTTCTTTGACAACACTAATAAAAACTGCTTAACATGAGGGTAGATGTAGATTTTTAGATAACGTGAAACGCAGTTCTTATTGTCTTGTAGTTCCCGGTTCATTGCTAGAAGAACTCGTGTTTTTTTCTTGCATATATCTCCGTTTCGAAAAGGATAAATATTTATCTTTGTTTATTTATATTGTTTTCGTTTGTTTTTGATCAAATATTTAGTTTCTTTGTCGATTTGAGTGATATGTGCGATGTTGAAAATGCCGCTTCTGTTGAAGGTAATATTTTTACAAACTTTTTATTTCTTGCCTTGTTAATTTGTACGGGCAAATTTTGCAACTGAAATTTTAGACCTGTTATCCTCAACCGACTGAGCTGAGGTTTGGCATACTTATGTAAGTTTGATGACAATGCAATGTCATGGTACCATCGAGCTGATCTGATGATGGAGACAGAAGGTTTTTAATTTGTGCGGGTCAAATCTTGCAACTGACTTTTAGACCAGCTATCTGAGGATAGCTGATCAACCGCTGAAATTTAGCATTCCTATGTGAGTTCGATGATACTACAATAAATAAATACCCAAGTAACACAAGTTGGTTGCATAAACGCTTTGGAGCCAATCCGATTATTCCCTAAGGTGCTAAGCCCAAACGCTAGAACATGCTCTAAAGCTCTTATGCTGCTACTCTAGCGCCATTTGGGCACAGTTTTATGCAGCTTTCAGTTATATTGCAGTTGCACAAGAGTGGCATACAGGTGCCTCAAGAGCTGCAACGGTTGATTAACACCCCTCTAACTCTCTAATGCCACTTTTGTGAACGAATGGGTGAACGATGTGTTAATTGTGTATGTACTTTATGAGATTCCAGTTCAGTTTTGAGTTTGTAGTGAAATAATAAGATGGTGAAGTGTTAGTTGTAATCAAGCATGGGCGCCATCATTAAAATATTATTTGGTAAGTTTTACTACATTACTGTTTCGTGATATAATTATGACAGCGGTTAAAAACGCTTCCAAGTTCACTGAGCAATTAATTATGATGTTTTATAGAGTAATTTTCAAGCGCTTTCATGGTAAAATCAAAATTTGATAAGGTATGTGATAAATTATAATTTTTTTTATGAAATTTTTTTTTTGCTGCTATACGTATTGGCAGTGCGATGTGTCGCTTGTACATTTGCATATATTTAGATAATATCATTGAAAAAAATAGGCAAATGCATCAGCTTATCTCTAAATCTTGCATCCAAACCGAGCAATTTGCTTCAAAAACATGGCGTCTTTACAGTGCAGCTTTAGCCCGTAGGTTTCACCTCTAAACTTACATTATGCGGGTTAAAACTTTAATTTAAAGTCTTTTAATGCTCCGGGTGATTTTCATTTCTCTAATGCAGCTAGAATCGTTAAAACGGCTGCAATTATACCTCATTTGCAAGTATACGTACTAATACGATGTGTTTTTACAGGTTTACATTTTGGAACCGAACGGTTATTTTGGAGATCCGCAACGTCTGTAACGAAACGAGGCCAATGCACCAATTGAGCATAACATGTCAGATTGAGGTTATATTACTTGTGTTTGTGATGTTGATTTATTTTTAAGTAAGGTTAATTGAAATTATAAAACTAGTTGATTTTTATTCAAATCTTGGTTTTATTCATAATAAACATGGTTATTTAAAATGTATGTAATAAAGGAACAAAGTATAAATCAGATTCGCATTTTGTAACTACTAATTTACATCGCAAGGGAAACACAAACATTCTGTTCTTAAATCATAATATAATAATATAATCGGGAACTTGAGTCTGTAAAAGAGTTATTATTACCTCTATTACAGATCTTCAAGTAGAAAAACAGTGGTTATTATAACTCTGATACAGCTGCTTTAAATAGGCTACAAGAATCTCTTTTATGCAGATAAGCGCCGTTGAACAGTTGCAAGTGAATCCCGTAAGCAGCTTTCAGCGACCAAATGCCCTTTGTAACTTTCTGTTAAAGGTGTTAGAAATAAATGGGCTCTAGAATGACCTATTATCAAGGCAAGGGTAGTATTTGGTTCCATTATTGCGACACTTTGATACTTTGTAGCTACAGACGTTTGCGGAAGCAAATATGCAACTTAAAACTGCTTTTTGAACTCCTATGCCACTAATAAACAACTTAAAGTAATAAAATAGGCTGCAATTTCCACTAGCGTGTTGGTTGGGTAATTAATGTTTATTTCAATAACTTATGAATTTAAGGGCGCATCCATTAAATACGTGAGGCGATTTTGGCAATTTTTGGACCTTTCCTCTCCCCTTGGTGAGATGTCGTGAGATTTGGGTCGACCCTACAATAATCTCATGTGAGATTTTTAAAACGCTTATTTTTATTTATATATATTAATCTGTGCTTGATTGCATTGGATTTAAGACGTTTAAGAACGAAGTCTGTAATCACAGTGACAAAATCGAACAATAAAATACTTAATGAAGATCAAGAGAAGAGAATTTCGCGCCAATACGAAACGAACAGCTGCTAAAATTCGCGGAAAAATAGTTACGTGATAATATATGGCACCCGTCTCCCCCACGTGAGATTAGGTGAGTTTGGCTGGACCCCCTCCCCTCCTAAACGCCTCACGTACCTAATTAATGGACGCCCCCTAACGTACATATTTTGGAGTCTCCTTTTAAGCAAAATTTACATGTATTAGAGGACACCGTTCTTACCAGAAATATTCACTGTCATAAGTTGGCGCACTACAGATATTTAGCTACATAATAAAAAACTGTACAAAACAAAAGACGAAATCGTAAGAAGCTGGTCTGATGATGGAGAAAAAAGGTGGCTATATGTACCCTAAACGAAACGACTTTAGACCTATTCCATATCAAACAAAGATGATAGGTACCTACCTACTAGCTTTTTAAATAAATTCTCCAATAATTTTAATGAATACCGCAGTAGGTACTTAACCTAAAATAAACGTCCTTGTTAACAACAAAAGAGGTACATTAACGAAGTCGAACATAGAACCACTTCCGGTTCTATGTTCGACTTCGTGTATGGTATGTACCTAAGTATTCCTTTGTATATTAAATCTAAGTTAAGTGATGAAGTATTTTCTATCTATACATGGTTATAAGTATATTAGTGACAATACGTGAACTGCAGGTTCAGCCCATCATCACAAACACGTTTGTGAAGACGCCAGGTCTTAATTCTTAATTTTGGTATTGGTAATGGGTACCCTCCGCAATTCAATAATCGTTCGATAGAGAGGTTTTATTTAAAACTCAACTTAAAAACAGCTCTGCCCTGAATTAACAGAAGATATGAGAGTGAAAGATCAGTCTTAAGTAACTCGTTGGGTTCCAGACAAAGATGTTTTTTTCATTTAGTATCAGAGGTGACTTTTTTTTTTAGAATTTAGACTTGGCGCCTTCACGAACGTGTTTGTGATGATGGGCAGAACCTGCAGTTCACGTATTGTCACTAATTTACCAATGACCCTGTATATCCATGTTCGTCGATTTCTAATTCAATTATGAATGAAAATTATGAGAACGATCCAAAGGTGTAAACAAATATTTGCGAAGAATTAAATTAATAATCCTGGACCATTCAAAAAGTCAAAAAGTCTAGGGGAGGTCCAGGTATATCAGTCCACTGCTGGACATAGGGTCCAGCAGTGGACTGATATAGGCTGATGATGATGATGATTCAAAAAGTCAATAACTTTATTTCTTTAGGCTTACAAAAAAGCACTTAAGACAAGTCAATTTTTATACATAATCAACAACTTTATAAATAGTAAGACGGACAGACGGACACACGGACAGCGAAGTCTTAGTAATAGGGTCCCGTTTTTACCCTTTGGGTACGGAACCCTAAAAAAGCACAGACAAGTAAAATTTTATACATAACCGTTTTATAAATAGTAATTATCAAACAAGAAACAAAATGTTATTGATTTTGTTCGCTTCCATTTTTTGACCACTAGTGGAAGAAGCGAAAAATAAACCACTGTAAGTGTATAATGCTTAAAATGTAATACAATATTATTTGCCTATCTAAGTCTAAATATAATGTGATTTAGATACAGGTCCATATTTATATAAAACTAAGCTTAAGATTGTTTTCCCATAATACTAGTGTCGGTGCGGAACTGGGCGACATCTGGCCAAGCATAAACATTATTGATATAATCATCTATGGAGTAAAAGGTTTTCTTGATAAGACTTCGTTTTATGTACTGTTTAAATTTACGAATAGGGAGCTCAGTTGCTTCAGATAGAAGCTTGTTATAGAAGCGTACGCAATTTCCCATAAATGATTTGCCTACCTTTCGTAATCTATATGATGGAATGTGTAGTTTGCATTCACTCGCACAGCATTATCTAGCCCCAAGCTAAGCAGAGCTTGTGTTATTGGTACTAGATAACTGATATACATATTATAGTACAATACATAAATAGATAATTAGTACCTATTTGTCCTAAAAAACTTAAAAAACAGTGAAAATACTAAAGAATTTGATGTTGGTTTCAGTTTAAAACTCTAAACAATCAAATTGTAGTTATTTTTTTTTACCCGACTACCGACAGGGGAGGGTTGTGAGGTTAGCACCCTATGTTTGTATGTATGTGGCCGATTTCTTTGTTCCCACGTAGCGCTGAAACTACTGGTTCGATTTCAACAAATTATGTATCGATTGATTCGTCTCAATACCCCGACGGTTATAGGCTATAGGATTTAGGGCTCCGCCCCCGAATAAGCCTACAAAACGCGTATTAAAGTTTTTAAACTATGTACTATACTAAAATATATTACACTCCAATTGCCAACTACTTAATTGTCGATTTGACAACCTTCCATTAATAATATTAACAATTACCTCCAAGCATGTGAATTTAAGACTTTTTGTTCTGATTCGTTGACATTATTAGCAGTTGAGTGAAAATAAATGACCAAAGTTAGGTAGGTATGTTAAAATATTCGATCCATTTTCGAACATAATGACCCCGCGTCAGCTTTTCAAGTCAAGGTAATGCTGGCGTAAGTAAACCAAGGTTAATGCTAAAACGGCAGGTTTTCACTCACAAAAGCTTATACAAACTTACTAGTGGTTTATTTTTCGCTTCTTCCACTAGTGGACAAGAAATTGAAGCGAACAAAATAAATAAATAATGCTGGACAATTCACACAGCATTATCTAGCCCCAAGCTAAGCAGAGCTTGTGTTATGGGTACTAGATAACTAATGTACATAATACAATACATAGATAGTTTTTTTATTATACATAGAAAAACGACCAGAACACCCTGAACAAAAATCTGCAGATCGTACACACATTTGTCCCGAGGAGGGAATCGAACCCGCAACCTCCTGCGTCGCAGGCAGACCTTCGCCCACTACGCCACAGAGGTCGTCAATCAGGGAGGCCTATGTCCAGCAGTGGACTAATACAGGCTGATGATGATGATTATGATGAGAAAATACAAATATAAATAATCAGCTTTTTTGAAATCACTTGCATATACCCTATTGATATCAAAGCTCATAAAATTCGTACAAGGCTTTATATCCACTCAAGGTGGTCTAAATATAAACACAGGTAACGTAAGTATCAAAACATCTGCAATACGTACGCAGTGCCTTCCCGTATGTAGGGCAAATCAAGAGCGGTGTCTTATGAAAATTTTATCAGAGAACAGGGGGGTCGCAGTCCTGTTGCTATGCAGGTGTTTTTATCCGACGAAAAACGAAAGTGGAGTACCTACATTCTGTTGAGTTCAACATTCTGTAGTGTTGGTTGTACGGAAGACCAGCGTTGGTTGCTAGCTTGCTAGTCAACCAACTCATGCTGAGGCAGAGCCATTTTGTTACTGGACTTACATTTTTGTATTTAAGCCAAGTTTATTATGTATTTTTGTGTAAGTATGTGTAAGTCTTTTAACAAATAAATTCTATTCTATTATGCCGGGTACAGACCAGGCGAGCGAGAGCGAGCGAATGCAAACGATTGGGATTTGACAATCGGTACGTTCGTTCGTGCTTTGATGTAGCGATAGCCGCCGGAGCACGGCCGAAGACGAACGAAGGCCTTTGTTTGGACTCGCTTGCTTTCTCAATGACGTCCACACTGGTACTTTTGCGTTCGTTCGTTAGCCTTCGCTCGCTCTCGCTCGCTTGGTCTGTATCCGGCAATAGGAAACGTGTGATCGGACGAGGCGAACGGAAAATGAGAGGGAGATATAAGTTAGTCAAGATAAAAAGAGAAAGACAAAACATACGTTTCGTTTATTACTGTAGGAGTAAGAGAGAGAGGTGCGAGCACACATTTTCTTTATCTCTTTCTCTCATTGCCACGTAATATATTATACATATAATCCAAATTGAAAAGCTTTAGTTGGAAAAGTGCTTGTACTCATTAGATGACTTTAAAGTTGGACTATGTTAACATATATAATAAGTAGGTCAATTATAATATAATTTTGACTTTTTAAACTAATTTTGATAGATAGATATTATGAGAGAATGTATTTAATTTTCTTTATATTCACATTAATGTTATAAGTCTATTTTAAGATACCTACTCTTAATATTCAAATACAATTGTAAAAATTGTTCATGCATAAACTATCTATCTATCTTATAGATGGAGCTAAAGAAATAAAGTTTAGACCACACGACTGAAGTAAAACTATATTCAGACTCTAAAGCACACTCGTTTTTTTTTCTAGATGGGGAACCACCAGCGAAGAAGCCAGCAGCGAGCATACAAGTTGGCGGTGCCTTTAAATGGAATCTGCAGGTTAGATAGTGTTACCATCAAAGAAAGCTTTCATTCATTATTTAAACTGTCTCTCGTCCATCATCGTCAGCATATGTTAGTCAACAGCCCCCCTAGCACGGGGATTGTTGTCTAGGGTAGAATAGACAAAAAATACGTCACTTCGTCATCCAATGCGTAAATTATTTGAAATGCGTTCCAGCAACTTCAATAATGTACGCAATGTATATGGCGATGCAATGTCATTATTGTCTATTCTACCCTAGACAACAATCCCCGTGCTAGGGGGGCTGCTGGACATAGGCCTACCCTAATGAGCGCCATAGCGCCCTGTCTGAAGCTTCCATCCAGCATCTGCCTGCAGTCTTTCGTAGGTCGTCATCCCAACTGGCGGGAGGACGCCTTACACTATGTTTACTGAGTCGTGGTCTCCACTTAAGGATCCGGCGACAGCTGCTTGCAACTTCAATTCGTAAATTATAATGTTCCGTAATACCAAAAATGATGACTGAAAACTTTTTGTATCTTCGACATTGTGTTGTTATTCTGTAACTAGGCAATATAAACTGTGTTCCTTATCAAACAATACGTAAGTTATTGTTGTTTTTAATACAAAACAAACAGGATGAAAACATGTCATTTTCGACATAAAAATATGAAATATCGCATTTTGCATATTTTTGCTTACATTTCTTTATAGGTGTGTATTATTAAGAAATTAACACCAGGGACCTAGATATTTACTATTCGAATACAAAAAACAACATGATATGGTGGAAATATGCTCGAATTACAAATCATTTCGGTAGTACGTTTGTATGGGCATATCATCATCCGCAGGCCTCACGTTTACCTCAGCGATTGGCGGTTCTTCTCGAGATATGGTCAGCCCACTGCCACTTCAGCTTGCTAATCCCTAAAGCTATGTCGTATAACCTTGGTTCTCTGTCGGATCAGTCTGTTACGAATCATATCCTTAAGAGAAAATCCGAGCATAGCTCTCGCACGTCTCTCGTCCATTTTAACCTCCATTTTAAAACTCCAATTTAACCGTTTTCGTTTGCGATTAAATGCGTTGTTTTACTTGGTGTTTTGTTTTAGTAGGTTGACCACCTTTAAAAAATTAATGGAAAAGAGTCGTTATATGTTTTTTTTTATGAATAAGATGTAATGGTTACATTTTCTGTCATTGCTAGGTTCAGGTTTTTTTACTTATGGGTATAAAATATCTTGGTTTATAGAACCGAATAGACGTTGTATGGAAAATAAACACCATTAAAATGCAGGTTAAGTATCGTGCGTAGCGAAAAACACAACAGATGTTCGAAAAGTTTATGAGTTTTCGGATTTTTCCTTTAATTTGTGCTATGAAACCTTGCTTCTTGCCGAATTCCATGGTTCTAGGTCAACGGAAACTACCAGGTTTTTGATCCGAGGCGAGATTCAAAAAATATTTTTTCTGTGAATAAACTAACCGACCTTGCTTTTTTACCCAATTTCACGATTCTGGGTCAACGGGAAGTAACCTATAGGCTTTGTATGCATGTGATTCGTTTGGAAAATTAAAAAAAATTGGGCATAAATAAACGGCTGTAACTGTTGATTGCGTTGACTTAGAAGTTTGATTTATATCGCGGCTCCAAGAGGTTACTGAGTATGATGTGAATTTCAACTTGATACCTCCACGCGTTCCTGAGAAAAGAGGGTTTTTGATTGTTTGAAGATTGTTTTTTTAATTATTGTTAAAACTTGCGATTTAATTTGGTAAGTTACTTTGGGAAAAGTGTAAATTTCAACTGTCTAACTATCACGGTTCATGAGATACAGCCTGGTGACAGACGGACAGACTGACAGCGGAGTCTTAGTTATAGGGTCCCGTTGTACCCTTTGGGTACGGAACCCTAAAAATACTAAAATGAATTTGCAGATATATTTCTCTTTGTATTGGCCATCAAGTCAATCCCACTCTTTAGATACGCAGGTTATATTCATTTACCGATAAGGACCTAACATAAGGATAGTATTTGATGGTTGTGCTCGATAGATGCCGATCAGGCAATAAAATATTGAAATTTAAACTGGTAAATCCAAGTAAAATACAAAGTTATGCATTTGTTTGTGCCTGCATTTGAATACAGGGTGATACAGTTTTCTTGGTTACATAAAACTTTGGGCTATAGAGCCCAGTAATAGTATTACAATGCATTCTTAGTTCTTCTTAGTTAACACTGTGTTTAATGTAAAAGTTAAGATGTAGGTAGATACGAGGCTACCTACTTTAGTGTGTTAAGTTTTAACTAGATGTCGCGATTAAAAGTGCACGAAGGCTGAATCGCGCGGACGAGAACGCACGGGTGAGGACGACCTCAGTTTGAGATTTCAAATAAATAACTTCTACTGAAACGGTCGCTTTATTACGCACCTATCCTATAATTCGGATAATCGCAGATAGTACTGTGTTGTTCACACTGCAATGTTCTACTAAAGTCCTTAAATTTCTGCCATAAAAATTTATAATAACGTACCGTAAGAATTAGTTTAAAGTTAAAATTAAAAGTCGCCCAGCGAGCTATGGAGAGAGCTATGCTCGGCGTTTCTCTGAAGGATAGGATTCGCAACGAAAACATCCGACAGAGAATCAAGGTTGTCGACATAGCTCTAAGAATTAGCAAGCTGAAGTGGCAGTGGGCTGGCCATATCTCGCGATAATCGATAACCGCTGGGGTAAACGTGTTCTTGAGTGGAGACCGCGACTCGGCAAACGTAGTGTAGGATGCCCTCTGACCAGGTGGGATAACGATTTGCGAAAGACTTCTGGCAGATGCTGGATGCGGCAAGCTGAAGACAGGGCGCTATGGCGCTCATTAAGGGAGGCCTATGTCCAGCAGTGAACTAATATATGCTGATGATGATAATGAATGTAGTCGTTTGGTTATTCCTATTCATAAATATCTATCCAAAATCCAGATTTAATCGCAACCCTTTACATTTTACTTCACCCTGTATAATGCCACTGAACCACCCTCCACCTGCATTATAACACCCAATCCCCTTGACAGGCCCTCGCAACCGCGGCAGATTCCGTCGAATCGGGCGGCAAGTCACCAGTATCCGCCCTGAACGAGCTTGGAGTACGAATCAGCTATGCTCTCCTGAGGCAGGGCGGGCCAGCGCATTGTCCTATCTTCACAGTAGCGCTTAAGGTTAGTGTCTTACAAGGTTAGTATTGTCTATAACGGCGAGAACTCTTCATATACCCAACGTGGAATAGGCTAAATTCTTAAAAAATAAATAGTCCGACAGTTATTTTAGCAAAAGATATTGGAACGTAGTTTTTCTAAAAATAATAATAGGTATTTCAAAGAGTCATTCAAGTTCCGCGTGACGTGACTCCGGGCCACACTATTAGCGACTTTCTCACACCCAAACTTTGACGCGTTGCATATTTACCTACTCATCGTTTATTCACAAATTCACAAGTTTATTTCCCCTATTTTGGCCCGGACGACGAATTGAACATTGAAAAGTGGTTTGTCACTGTCAGTTTATGTTATCTGTCAAAAGTGTGAACGCGAAATACGAAGTTTGATTGAAATGAAAATGGCGCGCGAGTCGCTTCGTTCCGCGAAAAAGTGAAAACTCAATCAAACAAGTGTTTTCGTTAAAAAAGTTTTCTTTAATTAATTAAAACGTTTATCATTTCAAGATTCTTGTGTCCTAGTGCCTCGTTCAAGTGTTCGTAAAAAAGTGGTTTGTAAAAGTTCGAAATGCAAAAGAAAAGTTTTTGAAATACCGAATTTTCAACTCGAAATAAAAACTTCTATATTTCTTTTCCTAGAATCCAACCTGTTTATATATCCAACGTTATTCTGCATGTTTTATGACCTTCTCAAACTCAATATATCTGCATCTACATAGTGCAGCTACCCACGCGTCTGTCTGTCTGTTCTTCAACTCGTAAACCACGCAACGGTTTCCCTTACGACTTCCACCAATGTACGAAGTGCTTCATGTGGAACGTCTACGCGTATAATTCATTATGTTTTTATGTAAATCGGGTGAGCTTTATACCAATAAAAGCTATAATAATAATAATAGGATGGATACCCACACACCCACTATGTTTAGTCCTTGCCATAAATTAGCAGATTATTTATCATAAAGGGCCTATATGTTGTTGGCTTAAAGGCCAAATCCCAGTCACTACATGGCCCGAGATCATGAAAATGAGTAACTTAATAATGGTGCTGGACAATCTATGCAGCATCATCTATTTTAGTTATTTATTTTATTTTCTAAGTGATAACTAACAGTGACACTTAAATTATAACAATATAAACTTGAATAAACTTATTTGTAGAAGTGAACCAACCCCGTTATCCGCAAGTTACTGTAGAAAGGGGTGGTGATAGTGAACATTTGGCAATCATTAAACTACTTAATTTACCTCTGTGATAAGCAGAGCTGGAATTTATAAGCACTAGATGACTGATATGTATAATACAATGTACCTATTATGGAATAACCATTCCTAAAAAAAGAGATTTTATACTGTTCTGCTACCTCTGAGGCTGAATGCTAGTTACTTACAATAGGGGCAAAGTTTTAGCCCTAATTTGGCTAGCCAAATTACTCAGCGTACACACACACACAGTACTGAGTTGTTTATTTAGCCTGCTTTAAGTTTTGCCTTAATTCTAATTCTAAGTGGGGGAACCGGCATCTGTACTGACATCTCGCATGGGAGTGTATTGTGCATTGTCCCCCTGCCTTATCAGGCTCTAACCAGCCCAGCTTCTTGAAGTACTGTACAAGTGCCCTGTGAAACTATGTAACACAAAAACCTTTGATAACATTTTAACGACTCAGTCCTTCAGTTTTTGTGATAAGAGTACTAAGTATTTCTTTGTCATCCATCACTATCAATGAGCAATAAGTACCTATATACAAGACCTTTTGTCTTCTTTTATCTTGAGTTTTAGCTCTGACACCATTAACAAATTCAGATATCTTCTTCCACTTGTGGACAAAAAATTGCGAACAAAATCAATAACATTTTGTTTCTATTTGATAATAATTACTATTTATAAAACTGTTTATGTATGAAATTTAACTTGTCTAAGTGCTTATTTTGTAAGCCTAAAGACATAACTTTTTTTGAAGATCACCATCATCATCAGCCTATGACACCATTAACAAATTCAGGTCATCATCATCATCAGCCTGTGTTAGTTCACCGCTGGACAATAGCCTCCCCTAATACTATACCATAGTGGCCATTGTCACCAACATCTAAACGTCCAAACATTCTCATTTCTTTTAGTGTAATATGATGATGAGTGTGATAAGATAACCCACTTATATTATAAATGTGAAAGTTTGGATGGATGGATGTTTGTTTGTTACTCAATCACATCAGAACAGCTGAATGGATCTGAATGAAATTTGGTACAGAGATAGATTATGATCTGGAATAGCACATAGGCTATTTATCCAGGAATTCCCACGGGAACGGGAACTACGCGGGTAAAACTGCGAGGCGCTGCTAGTATGTTATAATACTACCTGCAGCCCGCGGCTTCGCACGCACGTTTTAAGCAGCTTATGTTATGGGTACAGCTAGTACCCATAACACAAGCTCTGCTTAGCTTGGGGCTAGATGGGCTAGATAATACTGTGAATTGTCCAGCGTTTTTTAGGGTTTCGTACCCAAAGGGTAAAACGGGTCCCTATTACTAAGACTCCGCTTTCCGTCTGTCCGTCTGTCACCAGGCTGTGCTGGCTGCCTGGCTGGCGACTCGCACTTGGTCGGTTTTATTTAGTATTTGTTGTTAAAGTACATCTGTGAAAATTTCAACTGTCTAACTATCACGGTTCATGAGATACAGCCTGGTGACAGACGGACAGACGGACAGCGAAGTCTCAGTAATAGGGTCCCTGTTTTACCCTTTGGGTACGGAACCCTAAAAACAGAATAAAATAAATATTTTAGGGGGGTACAACAAACGTGATTTTTTTTTGCCGTTTTTATAGATAATGGTACGGAACCCTTCGTGCGTGAGTCCGATTCGCACTTGGCCGGTTTTATTTGTTTATAATAATAGAAAGTGTAGTTACTAAAAATCATTATTTAATGTGATACTTATTAACTGTTAATCATTAACTAATGTTCCTAGCTCACCAAATACATAAAAAAATATTTTAAGTGAAAAGTGCTCTATCGAATGGGACATGTCTAACAAAATGGATATAGACAGCAATATGGGTATTGAGTTAAAACACAAATTGCCTACGATAGCTCAGAAAATATCGCTTAATATGAAGACGAAGCATCCGATCGCGCTTCTTAATGAACTCGAAATCGAGTACGGCTTTCGAGACGTATACAAGCTTGGAGAGGACCATGCGCCTATATTTGGGGTGGAAGTTCAGGTTTGTATTTATACTTTGAACTTGTGTTCTAATACTCATTACTGTATTTCAGCCAAATTCTATGTAAAGTGTTTGTGAACAAACCGCCCATGCTAGACCTAAAAAGTATTTAAAACTTGTTTGTTAACTTGTGTTCTTATCATCATTACTGTATTTCAGCCAAATTCTATGTAAAATGTTTGCGAACAAACATACTGACGCCCATACTGACCTAAAAAGTATTTTAAACTTGTTTGTTAACTTGTGTTCTAATCATCATTACTGTATTTTAGCCAAATTCTATGTAAAATGTTTGCGAACAAACCGCCCATACTAGACCTAAAAAGTATTATAAACTTGTTAAGTTGTGTTCTAATCATCATCTGTATTTCAGCCAAATTATATGTAAAATATTTGCGAACAAACCGCCCATACTAGATCTAAAAAGTCTTTTAAACTTGATAACTGGTGTTTTAATCATCATTACTGTATTTCAGCCAAATTCTATGTAAAATGTATGAGAACAAACCGCCCATACTAGACCTAAAATTCACTCGGGTGCCGCGTCTTTTTATACGCAACTAGTTTCTGCTTGCGGGTTCGCACGCGTTTTCGGTTATTTCTGTCCCGTGGGAACTGATTTATGGGATAAAAAGTAACCTATGTTTTATTCCAGGCTTAGAACTACCTGTGTGCATAATTTCAGCCCGATCGGTTCGGTAGTTTTGGCGTGAAGATTCAACTTTCGCATGTATCTATATAATATTAGTGTGATTTACATTTACTTGATTTGAGATTTTTACTTTAATAAATATTGGTAACAATGTTATCTGAAACTCGACCTTGGAGTTTCGTTCTAGCGAGGTTTCGTTTTTAGGGTTCCGTACCCAAAGGGTAAAAACGGGACCCTATTACTAAGACTTCGCTGTCCGTCTGTCACCAGACTGTATCTCATGAACCGTCATAGTTAGACAGTTGAAATTCTCACAGATGATGTATTTCTGTTGCCGCTATAACAACAAATACTGAAAAACAGAATAAAATAAATATTTAAGGGGGCTCCCATACAACAAACGTGATTTTTTTGCCGTTTTTATAGATAATGGTACGGAACCCTTCTTGCGGGAGTTCAGGGGATGGTGGCTAAGGCATAAACCCTAAGGTCTTCACAGCTTTGATATTAACAAGTTTTAGCAAGAACTATACTTAATCGTCTTTCACAGGTGGCGGACATGACCTTCGAAGGCTGGGGTCACAGCAAGCGCGACGCACGCGCCGCAGCCGCGCGCTCCTGCCTCTCCGCACTGCTGGCGCGCGCCGGCCGCGTCATGCCTGCCACGAAGCCTCAGCAGATGGACTTTACCAGCGATCTCAGCGACAAGTTCACAGGTCAGTTGACTGCATAGCATGGTATGACATCTGACTCTGACTTTCTATGGTACATGACATGTGAGTTTCAAAGGTATATGCATTAGGTAAATATGACTCTAATGGTACATGTCATGTGAATCTATATAGTAGGTACATGACATATTAGTCTCTGGTATGGTAGCTACATTACATTCGGCATGACATATATGAATCTATGATACATGTTATGTGAATCTCTATGGTACATGACATGTAAGTCTCTGGTATGGTAGCTACATTACATTCGGCATGACATACGTGTCGTTGATAAGTTGAAATAGTAAACCTATGAGTGAGTGTATCTATCATGCTCAAAACTGTTAGCTTAGATTAGTACTATGTATAAGATTTAGGATTATTTTTAGTTATTATCATCAACATTAAGAACTTAAATGCTAGTTTAATGTCATTATTATTATATGCAACTACAGTAGTCAAGGTGCATTCAATGTTAAGAAGAACTCAGTGCATAGACAAACCTAACGTAGGCTTTAAGGCACTACTAACCAAGTTATGTAAACAATGTTTTATGAATAAATTATATATGTATCTCTATGGTACATTACATGTGAGTCTCAATGGTATATGCATGACATACGAGTATGGTACATGACATGTTAGTCTCTGGTATGGTAGCTACATTACATTCAGCATGACATATATATGATTCTATGATACATGTCATGTGAATCTGTGGTTTCGGCAGAATATCAGCGCCTATCTACTCTTGAGTGGTAAGGCATTTATGCTGAGTCGAGACCTTTTTGCTGCTGTAACACGGCACAGTCAGTCTTTTTGAAAAATGTTTTGTGAAATTGTTTATGTTCTCTATGTTAAACTGTTACTTTTTTTTTCTTAAACTATATTCTTATGTACCTACTTATGTTTTGTACTGCAGCAGCAAATAAATGAATGTCTATGTCTATGTCTAATCTCTAGGGTACATGAAATGTGAGTCTCAATGGTATATGCATGACATATGAGTATGGTACATGACATGTTATTCTCTGGTATGGTAGCTACATTACATTCGAAGGCTAACAGCCGGCGTGCTTGCAGAAAAAAGCAGAAAAGACATAGTGGTAATATAACACCTCAAAAAGCGGATGCTCATCTCGTTTCAGCTACAATGTACGGTTGTCTAGGCCTTCCGTGATACGCGCCTAAATGACCTTTTACCGTTTCCTTTTTCTATATCTTTCACAGTTTAATTATGACGACCTCTGTGGTGAGTGAATGTCCGCGTGCGACGCAGGAGGTGGCGGGTTCGGATCCCGTCTTGGGTCTAATGTTTGTACGATCTGCAGATATTTGAAACGGAAGTTTTGGTCGTTTATGTATAGTAAAAAAATCTATGTATTGTATTGTATATGCAGTTATCTAGTACAGATAACACAACCGCTGGGCTAAGCGTGTTCCTGAGTGGTGACCGCGACTGGGCAAACGTAGTGTAGGACGCCCTCGAACCAGGTGGGATGACGATTTGCGAAAGACTGCTGGCAGATGCTGGATGCGGCAAGCTGAAGACAGGGCGCTATGGCGCTCATTAGGTGAGACCTATGTCCAGCCGTGGACTAATAAAGGCTGATGATGATGATAACACAAGCTCTTGTTAACTTGGCGCTTGATAATGATTTGTGAATTGTCCAGCGCCGCAGAGGTCGTCAAATTCGAGTCCATTATGTACAGTCAGCTGCTCAGATATATATACACACATGGGAGTGTATACATATTTGGTCAGCTGACTGTACGTGCTTGTCTAATATTATTATTATTTCTTTAGTTTCAGAATTCCAATGCCTAGAAGCGAATTTGAACACAAAAGCTAAAGCGGAGATGGATGATGCTATACCAGGTACGTAATACAGTACAGTAGCTGTTGGTCCTGCGCGGAACCTCTCCCCGGTCATGTCGGTTTGCCGTCCCATCAGATTATGAGATCCTTCTTAAAAAAAAGCTTGGGACGAGTTTTGCTCCAACTCGAAAACTAACATTCTAACAAGGTAAAGGTTTCTTGTTCGCTTCTTTACTTTACCTTAAAAAGATGGAAGTGGATAAAAAATCAAAGTGATCACTTTATTTCCTAGTTTTACATATGTAATTTGTATTTTGTGACGTGTCCAAGAGTCCTGTAAGGTCTGAAGGAAATAAAGATAGATAGATAAAGACTTCATTTGCAACTTCAGACACACACATACAAAATACAACAATTATACAGTACACTTGTAAAAACAAACAATAATACGATTAAGATTAAGAGTAACATAGTGTAAGAAACGTTGTGTGTGCTATAAAGCACTTTGAATTTTGAATTGAATTGAATTTCTCATAAGGAAGAGAGAGAGTACCGACTGTACTATAAGGTGGTACCCTGACTCACACTAGCGCCGCCACCTATTTTATTTTATTACTAGCGGTCCGCCCCGGCTTCGCACGGGTATATTCTATCGCCTATGTTCATCAGGGATAATGTAGAATTCTAATGGTGAAAGAATTTTTCAAATCGGTCCAGTAGTTTCGGAACCTATTTAATTCAAACAAACAGACAAATCTTTCTACTTTATAATATTATTATAGACTAGCAGCGCCTCGCGGTTACACCCGCGTAGTTCCCGTTCCCGTAGGAATTTCGGGATACAAAGTAGCCTATGTCCTATTCCAGACTATAATCTATCTCTGTGCCAAATTTCATCCAGATCCGTTTTGCCGTTCTGGCGTGATAAAGGAACAAACATCCATCCATCTATCTATCCATCCATCTATCTAAACTTTCACGTTTATATATTAGTGAGATTACGTTAAACAAAGGATCTAAAAAAAAATGGGTAGTTCTAATAAGCATTTTTTGATATGGCCTATTTTTACGCCAGGCTTAGAACTACCTGTATGCAAAATGTCAGCCTGATCCGTTCAGTAGTTTTGGCGTGAAGTGACTCAAACTCTCTTCACCAGATTCGCCGACAACTATATGTCCGTCCACGGTCCTGTTCGGCGGCGCTCCAGCCGCGCCCACCTTCACCAAGAGCCCTATCAACCTGCTCTATGAGAACTATCCAGGACTCACCTTCCATTGTACCTTTGGAGACGGCTCACCACTCAACGGACCACAAGGTAATGAAGTAATATAATAAAACCGACCAAGTGCGTGTCGGATTCGCGCACGAAGGGTTCCGTACCATTATCTAGAAAAACGGCAAAAAAATCACGTTGGTTGTATGGGAGCCCCCTTAAATATTTGTTTTATTTTAATTTAATTATTTAATTTTGAAGTGATTAAATAACTATATATTCTGTGAATATTTCAAGCGACTACCTGTTGCCGTTATCAATATCGAGCAAAAACGAGCAAAAAAAAAAACCATGTTTGCTGTATGGGAGCCCTCTTAAAGATTTATTTTATTCTGGTTTTTAGTATTTGTTATTATAGCGGCAACAGAAATACATCATCTGTGAAAATTTCAACTGTCTAACTATCACGGTTCATGAGATACAGCCTGGTGACAGACGGACAGACAGACACCAGTCTTAGTAATAGGGTCCCGTTTTACTATTTGGGTATGGAACCCTTAAAACGTTTAAGTTCTGCGACTGCAGTGTAGAGGACCCGACCATGGAGCACATCTTTCAGTGGTGTCCCAGCCACTCCTACCCAGGGTCCTGGATAGACCTGGAAAATCTTCCACCACAAGCAGTGACCCGACTCCTAAATTCTGAACATTGACTTATAAATTGCGTAATTTTCGAATTTTTGTATAGCTTATACAATACAATACAAAATTCTTTATTGTACACCACAAAATAAAACTAAAAGAAACAGATATAAACATTAAACAATAGTACAATGGGCGGCCTTATCGCTTGGCAGCGATTTCTTCCAGGCAACCTTTGGATGGAAAGAAATTTGAAAATTTAAGAAAGCTTATGATTATTGTATAAGCCTCTGACTGTCATACGATTAAATAAATAAAAAAAACGTTTAAGGCGCTGCGCAAACGTAGACACTTTTTGTTGCCGACACGCCCCACTGTCATAGGTAACCGTAGTTGCTGTGTCCTGTATCGGTGATCGGACACAGTCGCCCGTTGCTACTACTGGTCACTGGTAACCGTAGTAGCTGTGTCCGGCTCAGTACAGTTGTAAGGAAATTTGTTAATGTTGCTTGTGTCTTCAACTGACGACTTTCAGTTTCCAATTACCGACACCGAACATTTTTTGATCGTCCATGAGTATGTGTTAAGGGAGCAACTGGACACGCGTATGCGCAAGGAGTGGATGATTGCATACTGGTTCTATACAAATCAAATATTCATCGGTACCTTGTATCTGACACAAGACATTTCATTTCATATATTATTGGCCAATATGTACATAACTTAAGATGTAATTTTAGTCTAAGTTAGTAGTACATACACCACATACATACATACATATATTGTATTGTATTGTATAGTCATTTACCTACCCATAAATGTCCGTTTCAGTTGATTATATTAGTACTATTCTAAATTTATTTGTCTGTCAAGAATTCGGTCACATTGTAATAACATTTATTTATTAGAATTTTTTTCAGTTTATTAGCAAAATGGCTGTATTGTGTTGTATCTTTTATTTCTTGGGGAAGTTTATTATATATTTTAATTGACATTTTATATTGCGCTGTGGATACATAAATTAGATTGAGGTTGAACCAATTTTTCTACCGGCTCTGAGGTTATAAGGTCGAGGTAGGTCGTCTAATTTTTGATATATAAGACACAAAAGTGTCTACGTTTGCGCAGCGCCTAAGTAACATAAATATGTTGTTAAATTCCAGCTCCCCTCCAATTAAGCCACAGCATGCGGTTCAAAGTCGTCTGCCAGATCAAGGAGCAGCTGTTCGAAGGCTACGGGTCCAGCAAGAAGCTCGCGAAGCTGGCGGCGGCGCGCGCAGCACTGGCCGTGCTGTTCGACGGACGAGTGGACGCTGCAGCCGACTGCGAGGGAGCGCTGCCACAGACTCTAGCTGACCACGTTTCTAAGTAAGCTCCATCATCAATCAATCAAATATTTATTGCAAGAAATACATGTTATTAAAAGTTGTTATTAAAAAAATTAAATGTCTCAATGTATTCCGCCCTAGTGGGCGTGCAACGTCTTAAAATTTACAGAACTATTCGGTACAATTCTAAAATAAACAAAACATAAAATTCACAGACAGATAAAAAAATGATAATAATAATAAACAATCAATAGAAAACAAATGTCAATAATAAAGTAGATGAAATTAAAAATTGTGAATGAAAATTCAATTATAAAAAATAAAAAATTACAATGTTACATACTACAATTTATCGGTCATAAATTCATTAAAGGAGTAATAGCATCACCATCAGCCTATGTTAGTCCACTGCTGGACATAGGCTTCCTAAGCAAGCTGGTTTTCTCATAAATTGAGCTCATGACTATAATAGATTCAGGCGTTACTTTGCGGAAATCCATTGCAAAATATAAGGATGAAACTGGTTTGTTGCCAAATTTTATGATTTTCCTCTGTAGGCGACATCAATGAGAGACCCATTATTTTCCATTGTTTCAGATTGGTAAACGAGAAGTTCAACGAGCTGATGAAAGATGACCTCACTCATTCGAAGAGGAAAGTACTCGCTGGCATTGTTATAACCATAGAGAATAAAACGGAAGGAGCCAAGGTATATCTCACTTCTCACTAATATTATAAACGTGAAAGTTTAGATGGATGGATGGATAGATAGATGGATGGATGTTTGTTCCTTTATCACGCCAGAACGGCTAAACGGATCTGGATGAAATTTGGCACAGAGATAGATTATAGTCTGGAATAGAACATAGGCTACTTTTTATCCCGAAATTCCTACGGGAACGGGAACTACGCGGGTGAAACCGCGAGGCGCTGCTAGTATTTATATATTTTTATAATGTTCAGGAAATTTATAGCTCTCTTTAAGAATATGGGAAGGGTATAAGGTTCTGACATCTACATATAAAATCATATAAAGCCAATTCAAACTTTAAAAAAAAAAACTGCTTCTGGTCGAAGCTGCTCGTGACCCGAGAGCTGGTGAGTATCTGGCGCTGTGCATCAGCATTGCTATACAGCGGGGCAATGCAGCCAACGTCTTGGGCACGCGCGCGACTGGTATTGATATGGATCAGTTGAACTACCTGTAGACTATTTACAACGGTCTGCAGCTAGCTCAATTATTTAAATTGTAAATATGTACTAGTTTTAATTAAATTCTATTAATTGATTGTATATTTATGCAAGACACATGCACGCCCGTTTTCCGCACTTCGGTGCCCGTTCCCTCGCTGCGGTACCCGTAGCGCTGCGCCCGCGCCGGGCGCGGCGTCGTTAATTCTTCTATTAGTATTTTGTTTATATTGCCATTTTAAATTCGGATGGATGTTTGTTTTCTCGCCAAAACTACTGAACGGGTCGGGTTGAAATTTTGAACACAAGGATTTGGCTCTGGTGTAACATATCGGCTACTTTTTATTTTAAAAACCGCGGGCATAACCTAGTTCTTTCATATTATAATAGACATAGACATAGAAATTCATTTATTTGCTGCTGCAGTACAAAACATAAGTAGGTACATAAGAATATAGTTTAAGAAAAAAAAAGTAACAGTTTAACATAGAGAACATAAACAATTTCACAAAACATTTTTCAAAAAGACTAACTGTGCTGTGTTACAGCAGCAAAAAGGTCTCGACTCAGCATAAATGCCTTACCACTCAAGAGTAGATAGGCGCTGATATTCTGCCGAAACCATAATGCGTTGTTTATCTTTCGCAGGTGATAGCGGTAACGACTGGTACAAAATGCGTGTCAGGTGAACACATGTCGGTTACAGGACGGTCTGTCAACGATTGCCATGCGGAGGTAAACATCATAATCATGAAAAACTAAAAACAATATACTAATAAAGCCGGCCAAGTGCGAGTCGGCACTCGGAGGGTACCGTACCATCAATATGCCTTTTTTATGTAAAAAAATGGGATTAAAATTACACAGTTTTTGATACATGATCACGTGACCGAAAACGTTGTGTTTGGTTGGATCGCAAGTGACGTCACACATCCTCAGATTACAGTGTCAATGAGTTCTTCTTGATAGGTGTGGTGGGGCGTGTGACGTCATTCTTCAGAGCACGGGAGCCATGACAGAGATTACCGTTTTGACGCGCCATTATTTTATTCAAACTTAATAATAAATAATAACTTTTATTTAAAATTAGTTTTTATAACTAATACGAGTGGCCTCGAAGAAATATTTAATTATACTTTGCATTATTTTTATCAAACAATACGTTAGAATTATTTCCCAGTAGTAGTCAAGTAGCCTATTACAAACGAAACACCAGTTTTCTTCACTGGTACAATTTTATGTTACAGGTCGCTGCCAGAAGATGTTTGCAGCGGTATCTCTACGCTCAACTACTGAAATATGCTATGCAACCTAGTAAGTTCCAACTGTAATAAAATAAACATGGTTAATAACTAAAATACACCAAAATAATATTTCAACGGAATTATAACTGAGCCATAGATAAAGCACGGTGGGCGCCACTTGTATTGTATATGTTTGTATATAATGTAACCTACGAAAACTTTTTAATAATATCCCAAAAATTTTCGATTTCGGCAGGATTCGAACCCGCGCCTCACCTTCAGTACAGGTGCGCTCTAACCGAATACCAGTACATATCACAGGCTCTATACAGAAAAGCGGAATAAAAAACTTAAAAAATACCGCGAAACATATAAACAAATTTTTATTATTTACTCGCAGATAATATGAAAGTAATGTATTCTCCTTGTGCACTCGTGCACAAAGCAATTTTTGTCTTGGACGTGATGAAATCCCTCTCGCACTCAGGATTCAATTAACTCCCTCGCGAGTTGCGGTCGGGATTCAATGACGCCGTGACGTCACTGCTTTAAGCCCTCGGTGCATATTCTACTATCAAAACTTTTCACAGATCCCCGAATACCAATTCCCGACTCGGACATCGAACCAATACCAGGCGGCGGCTACCAACTCCGTCCAAACCGCCGAGTGCACCTCTACGTCAGCACAGCTCCTTGCGGCGATGGTCGGATATTCTCTCCACATGAGCCCAACGAGCCGCAAGCTGACAAACATCCAAACAGGTACTACCATAATGTTGGAGTCAAACAATGCTGCCTCAAATATCTACATATAACATCAACTAGTAATTGAAATCTACATCGTAAAAAATCTCGACAATCATGCAATATTTCGATTATGTATTCATTCAAATTGTGCAATAAATTATCAAACTGTATCGTGGTCCGTATATTTCGGGATATCGGGACGCATCCATAAATTACGTGAGGTGATTTTAGCGATTTTTGTGGGGAAAAGCCGTATTTCCACTCACACTTCATAGTTCAGAACTGCTAGGCCCCAACCGTAGTTAAGCTGGTTCCGTCATGAGAAGGGTGCCTGGTGCCGCGAATATTTTTGTTTAATAATAAAATATCCCCTGTTACAGACAAGCGCGAGGTCAGCTTCGTACTAAGATAGAGTCGGGGGAAGGCACTATACCCGTCAAGAACTCCACCAACGTTCTACAAACTTGGGACGGCGTTTTGCAGGTAAACTATACCACATTACTGACGAGGTCAGGAATGGGTGGGTCGCTGGTCGCGATGATGATGGCTGAAAGCACAGCGTAGCGCAGGTCCACGCCGCGCTGTGAGCGGTCAGCATTGCAGCCCTTGATTTTTAAGCTGAAATGAAGGTCGAGACTGAAGGTCGAAGCCAAGCTATCTAGCGCCGAGTATACCTCTCTAGAAGTCTAACTAAGACCAATAACTGTTTTGTTTTATTTGGGTAAAAAACAGTACATAATACTTAAAAATACGAAACTTAAGATATAGGTACTTAAACCAAAAAAAATCTCCATTCAGTAATACATGTAGAGCTAGATGAACAGAGAAATAGTAAAATAAAGTTGAAAATGCACATAACATGCTACTCAAATAATCTTAATAGAAAGAGAAAGATACCTATACAAATAGAAAGAGAAAGATACCTATACATTATAACATCTTGATAAATTATAATGAATCTTTGGCAACGCTTCATTGAACTTCATTACGTTACTTTGGCAATGACATGTTAAATATATCTATACTCGACAGATTTTTGTTAACTGTATACGTTAAATCACAATCAGTGATATGAATTAGGAATTTTGATGTTCACAGGGTGAACGCCTCTTAACAATGTCGTGCAGTGACAAAGTGGCGCGCTGGTGCGTCGTGGGCATGCAGGGGGCGCTGCTGTCGCGGCTCCTGCAGCCAGTTTACCTACACGCGCTGGTGCTAGGATCGCTACTGCATCCGCATCATATGTACAGGTATTTATGTACAAAGTGGCGCGCTGGTGCGTCGTGGGCATGCAGGGGGCGCTGCTGTCACGGCTCCTGCAGCCAGTTTACCTACACGCGCTGGTGCTAGGATCGCTACTGCATCCGCATCATATGTACAGGTATTTATGTACAAAGTGGCGCGCTGGTGCGTCGTGGGCATGCAGGGGGCGCTGCTGTCGCGGCTCCTGCAGCCAGTCTACCTACACGCGCTGGTGCTAGGATCGCTACTGCATCCGCATCATATGTACAGGTATTTATGTACAAAGTGGCGCGCTGGTGCGTCGTGGGCATGCAGGGGGCGCTGCTGTCGCGGCTCCTGCAGCCAGTCTACCTACACGCGCTGGTGCTAGGATCGCTACTGCATCCGCATCATATGTACAGGTATTTATGTACAAAGTGGCGCGCTGGTGCGTCGTGGGCATGCAGGGGGCGCTGCTGTCGCGGCTCCTGCAGCCAGTCTACCTACACGCGCTGGTGCTAGGATCGCTACTGCATCCGCATCATATGTACAGGTATTTATGTACAAAGTGGCGCGCTGGTGCGTCGTGGGCATGCAGGGGGCGCTGCTGTCGCGGCTCCTGCAGCCAGTCTACCTACACGCGCTGGTGCTAGGATCGCTACTGCATCCGCATCATATGTACAGGTATTTATGTACAACATGGCGCGCTGGTGCGTCGTGGGCATGCAGGGGGCGCTGCTGTCGCGGCTCCTGCAGCCAGTCTACCTACACGCGCTGGTGCTAGGATCGCTACTGCATCCGCATCATATGTACAAAGTGGCGCGCTGGTGCGTCGTGGGCATGCAGGGGGCGCTGCTGTCGCGGCTCCTGCAGCCGGTCTACCTACACGCGCTGGTGCTAGGATCGCGACTGCATCCGCATCATATGTACAGGTATTTATGTACAAAGTGGCGCGCTGGTGCGTCGTGGGCATGCAGGGGGCGCTGCTGTCGCGGCTCCTGCAGCCGGTCTACCTACACGCGCTGGTGCTAGGATCGCGACTGCATCCGCATCATATGTACAGGTATTTATGTACAAAGTGGCGCGCTGGTGCGTCGTGGGCATGCAGGGGGCGCTGCTGTCGCGGCTCCTGCAGCCGGTCTACCTACACGCGCTGGTGCTAGGATCGCTACTGCATCCGCATCATATGTACAGGTATTTATGTACAAAGTGGCGCGCTGGTGCGTCGTGGGCATGCAGGGGGCGCTGCTGTCGCGGCTCCTGCAGCCGGTCTACCTACACGCGCTGGTGCTAGGATCGCTACTGCATCCGCATCATATGTACAGGTATTTATGTACAACATGGCGCGCTGGTGCGTCGTGGGCATGCAGGGGGCGCTGCTGTCGCGGCTCCTGCAGCCAGTCTACCTACACGCGCTGGTGCTAGGATCGCTACTGCATCCGCATCATATGTACAGGTATTTATGTACAACATGGCGCGCTGGTGCGTCGTGGGCATGCAGGGGGCGCTGCTGTCGCGGCTCCTGCAGCCAGTCTACCTACACGCGCTGGTGCTAGGATCGCTACTGCATCCGCATCATATGTACAGGTATTTATGTACAAAGTGGCGCGCTGGTGCGTCGTGGGCATGCAGGGGGCGCTGCTGTCGCGGCTCCTGCAGCCAGTCTACCTACACGCGCTGGTACTAGGATCGCTACTGCATCCGCATCATATGTACAGGTATTTATGTACAAAGTGGCGCGCTGGTGCGTCGTGGGCATGCAGGGGGCGCTGCTGTCGCGGCTCCTGCAGCCAGTCTACCTACACGCGCTGGTGCTAGGATCGCGACTGCATCCGCATCATTGCGCGCGTAACTTGACGAAAACGCTGGACGCAGTGGACACTTGTCTCGGTTTTCCGCTACTACAGTCTGCCTGCTAACCAAACTCACCTGATTAAGTCCTACCATTTTTTTATACCCAGTTTTGGCTCGAACTGCCGACAAAATTTATTTTGATGGCGAACAAGCGATTTATTCAATAAGATTTGCAGGCACCCTGATTTAGACCTCTACGGGGGTAAATTCAGCCAGGCAGCGACTGTTCACAGTTGTAGCACCAATCGGCTTAATATTTGGCATGGAGTTAGTTGAAAGGATGGAGAGTAACATAGGCTACTTTTATCCCATAAATCAGTTCCCATGGGATAGAAATAAACTTAAACAACGCGTCCGAAGCCGCGAGCAGTAGCTTGTATTAAATAAATAAATAACACAATCGGTATCTCTAAGAAATTAATAAATCCCAAAAATTTACGATCTCGACGGGATTCGAAACGGCGCTGACGGCGTAAGTGCCGAAAGAACTCACAAAGATTTACACCTCGGCGAGATAAGATCACGTAGCTTAGTTGGAAAAAGAGCAACCCTGCGCTGAAGGGGAAGGTGCGGGTTCGAATCCCGTCGAGATCGTAAATTTTTGGGATTTATTAATTTCTTAGAGATTACCCGGAGTACTATAATAAATAAAAACCTTGCAATCGGTATCGTAAAAATACAACAAAATATTTCATATAATTTTTTATTCTACTGGTAACATTAGGTATATTAATAAACTATTCTAGCGAGTAGGGCGATGTTCTTCTTGTCATCAAATAGTAAACTCCTCGAGCCCTATAACATAAAATTATTGTTAAATTGCGTAGGGTTTTGTACACAATGTTATGGACAATTCGTGCAAACACTGACTATTGCTCATATAATTTCAACGGTACTCTAAAACTAACTTTTAAAGTTTTGTATTCCAAACATCTGCATAAAACTGTTTTTTTTTATACAAATATGTACAGAAATAGGCTATATACTTATTTTTTTATATTTTGTATCGATTTTTAGTGTTATTATTTGCGAGTCTTAAAATATATACTTTTCAACGATTAAATTTCACCATAAAAATATAAAGAATACTTAAATAAATATGCAGATATGAGAATGCAAATAAAAATAAAAATTATTCCCAGAAATGGCACTATCTACAAAATCAAACAAATCTACACAAATCAGACAGCAAAACAGACCAAACCGTCAGAGGCTGGTAGTGAGCCAGCCAATTATTCGATAGTCACCAAACTGCTTTTGCATCTGACCATTCTGACCTGATAGTTTTTGCGTTCACAATTTTAATAGAAGGGTAGCACTAGTTGCACTGCAGCCCCTTTAGTTATCACGACGATCGCAGACAATACTTTCCTATAGAGCAGCCGGTCAATTCAGATGTATTCAGAAATATATTACTTATTAACTTTTATTTCATTAGGCCACTGCTCCACCTGCGTCTTATCGAGTTTATTAACACGCTAAATGGGGCGCCACGCATATTTGGCTAACATTTTAACGTGTTTATTAACGGCATTACTTATGGCATAAAACGCTAATTAGGAATGACCTCTTGACGACGTTGCTGCGTAAATGTAGCCAACTTGCATTTTTAGCGCCTTATTAAACGCGTAAATATTCATAAATGGACATAAACACTAACGCAGGTGGAGCAGTAGCATTAGACTAACAAAAAAGCTCTTAGACAAGTCAAATTTTAAACTATAAATTATAATTGTTAGTGAGTATATCATTCATACTATTTTGCCGCTTATTGTTTATGTTTTTTGTTTATTATTCATAATCAAAATGCAGTCAAAGATCGGCGAAAAACTCACGAACTCATCTGAATTTACTAGCAGGTCTTCTCCGTATTTACAAGTTTACTTCGCGTTTATAGTCAACCGATCGCCCTTAGGTATTATCCCAAAAAGCTTTTTGACAAATGCCATAGCTCGATTCTCGTTCCCCAATTCCAAACTATATGTAATTGGTGTAAACGAAGGCGGTGTTCCTCCTATATAGTTATTACTCTCCTTACTAAAATGATTAAGCTCCCCATTCGCGCTTTTCACTAGCGTATTTATTTCCCTGGCAACTGTGAACACTGGCAAAACATTTCTGCGATTCTTTACCAGAAAATCTAGTATTTTAAACAATATGTTGTTGTTATCTTCCGCTCTTTGGAAGAGTGATATAAAACGCTTTGGTCTTCTCAGTATTTTCGGCTTTAGCGGTCTGAATTTAAAGCTGGATTTGCTTTGGATCTTGGGTCGTAGAAACTTTGGTGTTTTCGTTTTGCTGGCAGCATTTTTGTTAGATTTTTCTTTACGCATCTTGTTTATTCTTGGTATGAGTCTGATAGCCATACCTAGTAAAGGTCTTCGCCTGAAAAGGTTTATCTTCATAGGCTTAGGTACTTTCTTTTTCATTTCTTTAGCTTCTACTATACCATCATCTACAAAATCATCATCGTCATCGATTATTGTAGCTCTGTTATCGGATTTTGATATACTTGTTTTGACAACTTCTTGTTTTTCAGTCGGTTTTAAAGTAGTTTCTGTTAATGTTTTGGACTTAGTGTCTTCTTTATTGAGGGTAAGATTTCCGCTAACAACTGTCAGTTCTAAATTTGGCAGGTCTGTTTCGCGTTTCCTTCTTCCTTTGCTATTATCGAATGTATCTTTATCTATTGTTTCCACAGTCCAGTCAGTTTTATCAATATCCGAAATACTTTTAGTTTCTATGCTTGTTTCTTCCGCTATTAAATCTTCTACTTCTGTAGTAGTACTGATCTGTATTTTCAAATTTCCTTCGCCTTTTATCGTTATTTCTTCATCGTTGCTATTTTTAAATGCCTGGCCATCTTCACTAACATTTTTTACATCGTCTTCTATGACTACGTCTTTCGTTGTATCAGTAGTAGGCATTTCTGTAGGTTTATCATCATTTTTGCTACTGATCTCTTCTTTATCATAATTTACATCATGAATACTTTTATTCTTATCATCTTTGCTATTCCAATCATCATTACGAACTTCTTTTACATCACCACTATCATAATCTTTCATAAACTCAACGAGACTATCTTTAAAATCGTACAAACCATCGATGTTATCTCTCACTCTATCCAAAGTAACTTTACTATCCTTCCTCTCGCCCTTAGCTTTAACAGCTTGTATGAAATTGAACAGTTTTTCGATTTTGTACTCTAAGCTGTTTGTCTTGTAGGTCGTTTGTTGTTTACCCTGCAGATAGTAAGTGAAGAAGCCGTTTGTTTGTGTGCGTGCGTCGCCTGAAAAAGCAGAAAGTGCAGTGCTTTAAATACAGTGCGAATTGTACAAGCTATACGATAGTGCGAAACTAGACCCTGATATCTTCGTATAAGGTTTCAGTTTAGATAAACAGAGGCAGCGACCGATGACCTTTCTAAAAAAATCTAAACTAGTCAGTGCGTGCAAAAATAATCCCTCTGCCGCTTAGAACAAGTGCCACTTTACATCTGCTCAAAAATGTTGTCCGACCTATCTTAAGTTACTACCAGCTAAGACGTCTCAAAATTAACCTTCTACCATTAACAATAAGTGCCATTTTGCAAACACATGTTGCTATGCGTGTGCGACTCCTAAAAATCCATACAAAATCAGTTGCGTGCAAAATAAATCTAAGGCCCGTATTATTAAAACCTTGCTCAGTCGGTCTTTGCTTGAGTAACGCTTTTCTATGCCATAAACGTCACTCAAACAGATCTATGACTGAGCAAGCTCATAGTACTGTCGTTTTGTATCTACTCATTACTTGGTGTGTGAGTGTGTGAACGAAACTACAAGCCGTGTCAAATTGTGTCGTTCAGTCTCTCATTCAAACTCGCTCATATAATTTTCGCCGTTCGTTCTTTTTCTGTGAGCATTCGGAAAGCAGCTAACGAGCGTCAAAAACAATAAGAGCGAGTTCTTTAATTTAATAGGTACTCAGACATACAGGTCGTGCAAAAATAAACCTTCAATCATCACAATAAAGTCTCACTTCGTATCAGCTCCATATCCCATATGTATTGTCCGTCCGTACGCGCAAGCGCCCGTCTTGTATGCTCTCCATGAGTTACATTCAGTTGCTTTGAAACCGATCGGTCGGATAACTGACTCCGCGTAGTATTGGTACGAACGCCAGTGGCTGCAGAAAACTAGGGGAGGGGGACATGTTAATATGGGAAATGGAATCAAATGGAGGGTAGACAGAAATAAGTTAGTTCAAAACTCGGATGCTGCGAATAGGCTTTACAAACAACCAAAGCTAGAAAGAAACTCAGAAACTAGGGATAACAAAATTTCAATTAATGACGAAAAGTAAAATTAAAATCGAAATTCTTTCCATCCAAAGGTTGCCTGGAAGAGATCGCTTCTAAGCGATAAGGCCGCCCATTGTACTTGTCTCATGTAATGTTCTTTTTCTGGTGTACAATAAAGTGTTTTTGTATTGTATTGTATTGTAAAAGTACTAGGCAAGCATAACCACGTAGAAGGTATTGAAGTACTCGCTACTGTTTCGAGCGTTAGAGCGTGTGAAACTATACTTCTCTCTCTCTCAAATTACGGCCTATATACAGCAACACACGTCAATCGCGAGACACAGCTCTGACGCGCGACTAGTGTAGACATCCCAGGAATGTGTCCACGGCATTCGTGTGCGGCGGCCGTTCAAACAGCGCGGCGATCGCGCGCGATGTGCCACTCACTATGTTAGGATGCCTTTAGAATCAATCATATTCCTAGCAATCCTACTGGGATGTGTATGATAATAAGAGGTGCCGTACTTACATTTGTTTAGCAGCAGCTTTTTCGGTATGACCACTTCTAACTCACAGCCCGGTTGCGGGCTGATACCCGCGTTGGGGTAGAAATCCACGTGGCCTAGCGGTGCTTTGTACCCTGAGAATAAATAAACAAATAATGCTGGACAATTCACACAGCAATATCTAGCCCCAAGCTAAGCAGAGCTTGTGTTATGGGTACTAGATATTTGATATACATAATACAATACATAGATAGATATTTTTTATTATACATAGAAAACGACCAGAACACCCTGAACAAATGTCTGCAGATCGTACACTTGTCCCGAGGCGGGAATCGAACCCGCAACCTCCTGCGTCGCAGGCAGACCTGCGCCCACCGCGCCACGTCGGTCGTCAGAAACAAAGCGTCGCGTCGGTGCTTCAAATTCTATGAGTCTTCATACCATATCTATACACTAGTCAAATTAAATTTCAGATGAATCTTAAAAATATTTTTATTTTTTAAATTTATGTTTCACAATGAGTATGTAAAACTTTATAAACAAAGAAAATTACAATCAAATGTAATAACAAAATGATATTAAACAATAACAACATATATACTTAAATCTATTTTCTAAAAATCTAATCCGTCACCAGAAGGCAGTGTGCCCAGAATGCTGGCAGCATTGCCAGGTTGAATGGCAATGCTTTTTCGTTGATCGAAATAAAAGCCAGCATTCCGATCACCTGTGGACTCGATAAGAATATATTTTCAGATATCCTTGTAGCTTAGACATCATTTATGGAAGGACGGATCTCAAATCGACAATGTAATATTATATAGACATATTAAAACAAAGTCGTATTATACTAAGAAATTAAATAAGTTCCTAAATAATTTTTGATTTCGGCGGGGTTCGAATCCGCGCCCCACCCTCAGTACGGGTGTGCTCTAACCAACTAAGACACGAAATCGAGTACTCGCCTAGTTGAAAAAGTCCGTAAGTGGTCCCAGAGATTTAGTCAGACATCTCTGGGACCTCTTACGGACTTTTTCAAGTCAAAGTCCGCGTTTATTTCGCATGTATCTTGTTATTAGGCTATTTGACTACATTAAATAAAATAAGTTAAAATAAGTTCCAAATTGTTTTCATCCTAGTCAGTGACAACGTAACAAAGCGTAATCAGGTGATTTTTATTAAAAATATGCCTTTTATAGGTAAAAAAAATGGGTTTAAAATTACATATTTTTTTATATATGCTCACGTGACCGAAAATGCTCTGCGTTTGGTTGGATCGCAAGTGACGTCACACATTACAGATTATAGTGTCAATGAGTTCTTCTTGTTAGGTGTGGTGTGGTGACGTCATTGCTCAGTACACGGTAACCATGACAGAGATTATCGTTTTGTCGCGGCATTGTTTTATTAAAACTTTAAAATTAGTTTTTATAAAAAAGGCCTTGACGAAATATTAATTTCACATTGCATTATTTTTATCAGACAATACGTTAGAATTATTTCCCATAGTAGTCAAGTAGCCTATTTCGCAGCAGAAATGTGCTACAGGTCTTACCGAATATTCCAGAATCAGTGTGTATAGTGTCCACGAAGTGAGCATCAGTGGGGTCCAGTCTCTGTGGCAGTGGAAGATGCTCGAACAGAGGCAACGCGGCATCTAATCCGGTTATCCTTGCTACCTTGCCTGTAATGTAATAATATGGTTGATCCGTTTCTTAAACCCTTGGATAGATCTCGAATAAAAAAATATAAAAAAAAAAAATAACCCCGAATTGAGGTTTTCGCATCATGGAGGAAAATAAAACTAGTAATTAGGTAATTAATAAATCCCAAAAAATTTCGATCTCGACGGGATTCGAACCCGCACCTTCCCCTTCAGCGCAGGGTTGCTCTTTTTCCAACTAAGCTACGTGATCTGAAAAAGAGCAACCCTGCGCTGAAGGAGAAGGTGCGGGTTCGAATCCCGTCGAGATCGTAAATTTTTGGGATTTATTAATTTCTTAGAAATTACCCAGAGTACTATAATAAATAAAAACCTTAGTAATTAGGTATTCATCTTATATTCTTTTATAATCAGCAGTTACATGGTTTTCTGTCTAATGACATCTGTCTTACATTCTTGCCATAAACAAAGCATAGACATTGTATTGGGTACTATTTCCAACACCCCGCTCTACACCTTTAGATGATATTCATAGATCATGATCAGGGATGATATGATTTAAATCATTTGATTAAAATCAGTGATTTAAGGGGCCTGCGAATGATGATTTGCCCATACAAACGTACTACCAAAATGATTTGTAATTCGAGCATATTTCCACCATATCATGTTGTTTTTTGTATTCGAATAGTATATATCTAGGTCGCTGGTTGTTTTTTTCTTAATAATACACACCTATAATTGAATGCAATCAAAAATATGCAAAATCGAATTTTGCATATTTTTACGTCGAAAATGACATGTTTTCGTCCTATTTGTTTTGAATTAAAAACAACAATACCGTACGTTTTAATTTTAAGGAACATAGCTTATATTGTCTAGTTACAGAATAACAACACAATGTCGAAGATACAACAAGTTTTCAGTCATCATTTTTGGTATTACGGAACATAATAATTCCCGAATTAAAGTTGCGAGCAGCTGTCGCCGGATTCTTAAATCGCGATTAAAACCAAGTGATTTAAAAAAAAAATGATGATTTAAATGAGTTCTTTTTACTGCAACAAAAACAGCCAAAAAGTGTCTAGGGACTCCCCCCGACATAAACTACTCGTAGTTTATGTCGCACAGCAAAATACGGAATAGATTAGGCACCGAGAAGGCAGCCAAATTAGTCTTCCTTCTGAAAGAACTAAATTCAAACAAATAAGTGTCTACGACTGCGGTGAAACCCAAATGGTTCTTTGTTCATTTGTTAATGTTGTCATTTTTATTTTAATAATTTTTTTTGATGTTACAAAATGGAAGTGTTTTTTTATTTACCTTTGGAAGAACATATTTTAAATGTTTGTTGATTTTCGTTAATGTTATTTTTTATAAATTTAATTCAATATTTTTTGTTAAATAGGCAAATAAATATGCTACTTCGTCTTTTTAATAAAAGAATGTAAGACTTCATTATGTTGATATAACAAAAAATATGTTGTTTTTTTATTTATAAATAACTGACTTTCATACTGAAAACGACCGGATAATATAAATAATAAAAACCATCTGATTTAAATCAAATTAATCGGTTTTTTTAAAATAAAAATCATGATTTTTATCAACCCTGATCATGATAAATAATTGATAGAGATTTAAACTGATAACTTGATTTATTGATAATGGTATAAATGAATACGGGACAGCGGGTGAACACATACTAAATTGCTAAAGCAATTTAATAAGCTAAAGCTTAGGTAAGTAAAAATGCACCGCTTGCAAAAGTGAAAATGTGCGGTTTATACATAAATCGTACAGTAGGGCAAAACCTTACCAGATTTTATACCACTGCCGGCAACCCCAGCCACATGTGCGCCAAGACTATGTCCCACCAAGTGTGTGTTGTTCAGGTTTAGACCTCTGAAAGAGGACATTAGTACCTTTAATAAACATGCGAAATTCACTCATAAATTCCTAGGCTCTAGAACAGGATTTCTTAAAGTGGGGTCCACGGACCCCCAAGGGATCCGTCATATGTGTGCCAGGGGTCCGCAGCAGCTCCATTAATTCTTAAGATTTCGATTGAACGTCAAAGATGACATGCGCCTTGCCTTATCGAAGACAATCCCACAATTTAATTTAATATAATTTATTTAATTTAATTTATGTGATTTATTTAAATATGTTGTATTTTAGCCTTATAATAATTTTGATTTTATTTTTATTTCATATCTAATCTTAAGTGACTACTGTAATTGGTTAGTTTTAATCGTGTTAGTTACTCAATATATAAATAAATAAATAAATTTAAAGTGCTCATTGAGGCGAAACAACAGCATCCATCTCATTAGCAATTTCTATTTAACAATTTTAATTTAATTAAGTTCATCATTATTAAGTGTGCGTAAATTACCAATAAAAGTGATTATTTATATATATTTTTCACAATGTCCTTTGATAGGAGGGGTCCGTGGCATTTCAGAAATTCTGAAAGTGGTCCGTGACTGCACATAGTTTAAGAACCACTGCTCTAGAATATCCGTCCAAATCATTTATGGAAGTTGTTATTCGAGTATCGACCGAGAACTTTGATACTTCTGGAAGTTTGCTGGCGAGGTGGCAGAGGAGAAAATATCAAAGATTATCTAGCAGCATCATCTAAGCTCAGACGAAAGATATTGAATGTGGTCCAAAGATCGCCGCAATGATTTAGTTTTTTTTTTAGATTAGATTTTTATTTATTCACCATTCTTATAACATATGTGTTATACTTAGGTAAGTCATTCATTTTACACATTTTCATTCATCATCGTTCCTTAACTTAGTTGGTAGGTTTACATAATATGAACAATAGATTAGAAATAAATGAATAAATTATTATAAGTTACTGTAAGCAAATATGGGACTCTGCTACACTTTATCTTTTACTTATTTATTCATAAAAAGCACAACTATTATTACAGGGGGACCGAGGTGGTCCCATATACTTTTTGTTTCCGAGGGATTCGTATTTATCCCGTAAAACTAAAAAAAAGCCACCCTAGCAACCACCTAATGTGACAGTTCGAGACATGAATGCTATTTACCGAAATTTGAAGTCGGTTTATAGTTTTTAAAACAGACCAAATTGTTATCCCATAAATCAGTTCTATTTAACTTCGTTCATTACACAGATTGATTAAATATTTATTTATTTATTTATTCATAAAGACCACAACTATTATTACAGGGGCACCCAATTCAATTAGTGTACATACTTAATTAGTCTTAACATTTTAAATTTACAAAACATACATAAAATTTTACTACGCTTATTAACTTAATCCTCATCCAAAAACGAGGATTCTAATATGACCTATATATATACCTATGAATATTAAAGAATTCGTTTAGGCTGTAAAATGCATTTTTCCCGAAAAATTATTTAATTTTACGTTCATGACCGGTCTAGCGATGCTAGCTACATATACGTATACGGCGTTAATCTACCTATTGGTTTGCATGCTCCGCCTTCAGATATAGCTTTGCCACAATCACGATGAAGATAGTCTCTTCCTCACTAACTTGGTGACGAGATAGTCTATGAACTGTCCGGCGAACCTGCCGATGTACCAGGTGTTGTGTGCCGCGGTGGACCAAGGACCCGCCTGAAGGCTTCGCGAGTCCACCATTATCACGTTTGTGTCGAAATAGTATCTTTATCACTAACCTTGTGACGACAGTCAGATACCTGGTGACGAGAACTGTCCGGCAAACCTGCCGATGTACCAAGTGTTTCATGCCTCGGTGAAGTACCAAGGCCCTGCCTGGAGACTACGCGCATCCACCATGATCACGTTTGTGATAAAATAGTCTCTTTGACACTAACCTGGTGACGAAATAGTCTCTCACTAACCTGGTAACGAGATAGTCTATGAACTGTCCGGCGAACCTGCCGATGTACCAGGTGTTCTGCGCCGCGGTGAAGTACCAAGGACCCGCCTGGAGGCTTCGCGCGTCCACCATTATCATGTTTGTATCGCCTCTTTGCATGTATGCTGGAAAAAAAAAGACTGAAGATGACTTTGCTTCTTCGAGGAGGCTGATATGACTCAGCTTGTATTATGATCATTATTTTGATAAATTGGACATTCCTCGGAACCTCGATCTTGCTTGCTAAAGAAACCCCTGGGCAAAACCCCCTTTTCGATCTTGAGCAACTTTTCGCTGGCAGGTCCGCAGCGTATCCGCGACAGTTTCGCATCTGTTCCGCATCTCTTACAAAGGACAAAGTCATTGCGAAACTCTTGCGGCACCGCACGTACGGTACGGCGCGGTAGTATGAGAGCGCTCTAAAATTCCTTTTGAATATTCATTATTTCCTAAAAAACGTAACTACAGATGAGAACAAGATAAAGTTAAAAACTACAACCCGACTACGTGAAAGTTATAAAAGTTTGAAACATTTACATTGACAAAATAGAATGACGTATCGGTCATATTTGATAGGCATAGAGTTGAAAATGAAAATAGGTCGTAGGTATTGTAATTTTTCTCTATGGGGCCTGCAGCCTGCGGCTTAATACGCGTTTTGTAGGCTTATTCGGGGGCGGAGCCCTAAATCCTATAGCCTATAACCATCGGGGTATTGAAACGAATCAATCGATACATAATTTGTTGAAATCGAACCAGTAGTTTCAGCGCTACGTGGGAACAAAGAAATTGGCCACATACATACAAACATACAAACATACAAATATACAAACATACAAACATAGGGTGCTAACCTCATAACCCTCCCCTGTCGGTAGTCGGGTAAAAACAAAATAGTATGTACTTATATGTAAGTATCTACCTTAATTTCTATTTTAGAACTGTGCTAACAAAAATTTTTTATAAATAACTAGTAGCGCCTCGTCGTTTCACCCGCGTAATTCCCGTTCCCGTGGGAATTCTGGGTCAAAACATAGCCTATGTCACTCCCTGAAAAGTAAGCTTTCTAATGGTGAAAGAATTTTTGAAATAGAGAATTTAAGGTTTTAGTAAAAATGCGAGGTTTTAATAAACTGCGATTTTTTTTCTAAACAAAATTTTATGGAATCGTGTTTTCGCATCATATGACGGATAGAGTATGCCCTGAACTTTACTATTATAAATTTCAAAGTTAAATAATGGAAAAGCTAAATTTTGAAAAGTTAATTGGTCCATATCTTCCAAACTACTGTTTGAAAACTACAACAGTAGTTTGGAAGATATGGACATAGTAGTTTGGAAGATATGGACATCCAGCGGAGTAGGTAGTATAGGCCTTTAAAACACTTACATTCTCTGACCATAACCGCGCTGCCATCCTCAATGGTCTCCATCCAGGCGTGGAAGTAGAAGACAGTGGTGTCGTGCATGTCGATGTTGGAAGCGAAGAGTCGCTCGTCATCGCCTATCTTCAGCTCCTGGGCTACCGTCGGGTTGTGCCTGTGGAGACATTATTTTGATAGTCCACGAATCCCCTAAAATCTAGGCAAATACGGTGTCTAGTTAGTCCATCTTCTAAATAATGTATTTTTTTCATTTTGTAGTTGGCGTCGTTTTTCTTCTACAACGCGGACTACATTTTGTTAGAACTTATCGGAGAAGGTTTTTTTCGCGGAATTGTTACTAAATATTTTCATCCTTATATTTTACTATATTTCTACATAATAAGTACTGACCTGGTAAAAAGTTGAAAAGCGACATCGTTCCCGCCCTTGACGTAGGGGCACTTGGACTTGTCCACCGGTGCTATTTGCAGAAGGGAGTTCTCGTACTGCACTCCCGGCGGCCCTGCAAGCAAGAGATGGCCTTAAGGTTGTTAAAGTCGCACTTGACGATTTATTATTTTCACGCCTGAAAATAATAAATCGTCAAGTGCGACTTGGACTCGCGCACCGAGAATTTCGCATAAAATGTGTAAGACCTTGGTTCTCCGAATAATGCCAATCATGATTCTAGTTAAACTGGGATTAGATTTGGGTCCAGAGCGAGAATCATATTTATTTTTAGTGAATAACTAAAATAACGTGCACACAAAACCTAAAGGGTACTTCCCATTTCTTCTCTCCCAATCATGAAATTAGGCAAGAAGCGAGGTCTGTACATGTAGCACATGTCAAGGGAAAAATCCGAAAACTTTAATTTTCTAGTTGATTCACAAAAACAATATTTTTTTATTCTCGCCATGGATCAAAAATCTTTAGGGTACTTCCCGTTGACGTTTAAATTATAAACGCAAGAAGCAAAGTCGTATAAAATATACGGAAAATATATGTATTTGTCTTAAAAAATATAAAAAAAATTAAAATTAAGAAAACGGGATTAAAATTACACATTTTTTATATATGATCACGTGACCCAAAACGCTCTGCGTTTGGTTGCATCGCTGGTGACGTCACACGTACCTATCACAGATTACAGTGCGTGTTGTTATTCGTTTTAGGTGTGCTGTAAGGCATCGAGTAAGTCACCGGAGCTATGACAGAGATTATCGTTTTGGCACGCCATTATTTGATTCAAACTTTTAAATTAGTTTTTATAACTAATACGACTGGCCTTGAAAAAATATCAATTAGGTACACTTTGCATAATTTTTATCAGACAACACGTTAGAATGATTTTCCAGTAGCAATATAGCCTATTGTTCATTCCCGGACGATCCCTTTCTCATAAGGCTCTGTGTTAGGTAACGAAACGTGAGCTTACTGATCTATACATAGTAAAATAGTTTATGGTGACAGTGCTGAAGAGATGTCGTCGCATTGTCGTCGCTATTGGTAGATCGTGAATATTTAAAATAAAACTGAGTGTGTCCTAAAACTGTGATAAAACCACAGACATTATACTAACTGCGTGCGGCGCCCTAATTAATTCTCTGTGGATAAAACTCACAGCCTTTTAATCTACAAGTCGTGAAATAGGTAGGTGCGAAAACCATTTCTCTTGTGGTTAGAAAACCAGCCTAACCTGCCCATAAATCTAATACCGCAGCATATTGCTAACAGATTTAACGTGTTGCGCAACAAACTGCATGAGCGCATCTTGTGGTCCACATTATGATTTGTATTTGGTAGATTTCACATTGCATACATTGCCAAATGTATGCAATGTGAAATGCATCCTGGCACCGCTGAAAACCAGCGCTTCTGTGGCATAAGTGGCACAGCAGCATTAAGCTGAGCCGGTGACCTTTTTGTGTAATATTTAATTTAATACTAGTTATAAGAGCAATGTCATACCTACGACCTATGACCTGACCTGTCATGACCTATGTCATATTTAACTTTGTTACACAAATAAAGAATTTTAATTCTATTCTATTCTATTCAAATCTCATATTATAAACTAGTTGTTGCCAGAGGCTTTGCACGCACTTTTCAAGTCGCATATATCCGTATTTTATGTATTTATTAGGTAAATGCATGTATATTTTATTTATTTATATGTCCTAGTACTAGAATCGTTGTTATATTTATTGAGTATGTTATTCGGATTTACAGTATTTGATATTATTACCCGACTACCAACAGGGGAGGGTTATGAGGTTAGCACCCTATGTTTGTATGTTTATATGTTTGTATGTATGTGGCCGATTTCTTTGTTCCCACGTAGCGCTGAAACTACTGGTTCGATTTCAACAAATTATGTATCGATTGATTCGTCTCAATACCCCGATGGTTATAGGCTATAGGATTTAGGGCTCCGCCCCCGAATAAGCCTTCAAAACGCGTATTAAAGTTTAGGTAGCCGCAGGCTGCAGGCCCCATAGAGAAAAACTACAATACCTACGACCTATTTTCATTTTCAACTCTATGCCTATCAAATATGACCGATACGTCATTCTATTTTGTCAATGTAAATGTTTCAAACTTTTATAACTTTCACGTAGTCGGGTTGTAGTTTTTAACTTTATCTTGTTTTATGTATTAGTTTGTTAACTATGTAGGTATCTTCTTTCTATCTGTATGCACACGTACCCACTCTCCCAATAAGGTTTGCTAGAAGAGAACTCTTTTTAGGGTTACGCTCGCCTTTGCGATACCTATCTTATTTTAGGTTTACAAATTTGTTTTTATTAATGCAATAAAGAATTATGATGGTACGGAACCATCCGTGCGCGAGTCTGACTCGCACTTCGCCGGTTTTTTTAGATAATAAGCATAAACTTGAGACTTTTTGCACTTACGCCGCTCTGCTCGGTCCCGCTCCTATGAACGTGAAATCCTATACCTATCCTTTTCACAAAATGGCGTCATACGTCGCTCCCTTAATAATCCATACATTCCGAAGACTATCTCGCTAATCTCACTATCTCACTAATATTATAAACGTGAAAGTTTAGATGGATGGATAGATAGATGGATGGATGTTTGTTCCTTTATCACGCCAGAACGGCAAAACGAATCTGGATGAAATTTGGCACAGAGATAGATTATAGTCTGGAATAGAACATAGGCTACTTTTTATCCCGGAATTCCTACGGGAACGGGAACTACGCGGGTGAAACCGCAAGGCGCTGCTAGTGCTTTTATAACCCTCTAAAACCAAGCGTGGTTTTATATAACCGATGTGACTAAGCCTTACTTAATATCCTGGGCCCAGGCATTTCTAGGTAAACAGCATTTTCCTGGTTTTTCCAGTTTCAATGCGTTACGTTGTATGACGAAAGTGAAACTTTGTCAACCTTTATAAAGTTCTTATATTTGATCATACTGTATAATGAACGAAGTTTAGTAGAACTGAATTATGGGATAACAATACGCTATTTGACTACATTACTTTTACATTATTTGACTACATTATTTGACACAAAATACCAACCTAATGTACTAGTTTTAAGATTTTGTTTAACTGTGTAATTGGTTGTAGTTAAAAATAAATGCATTTTCTTTCTTTCTTTCTTTTACATTAAAAATTAATTCCAAATTGTTTTCATCCTAGTCAGCGACAACGTAACAAAGCGTAATCAGGTGATTTTTATTAAAAATATACCTTTTTTCTAGGTAAAACAACGGGATTAAAATTACACATTTTTTTATATATGACCACGTGACCGAAAACGCTATGTGTTTGGTTGGATCGCAAGTGACGTCACACTTTTACAGATTACAGTGTCAATGAGTTCTTCTTGTTAGGTGTGGTATGGCGGGGTGACGTCATAGCTTGGAAAACGGGAGCCATGTCAGAGATTATCGTTTTGGCGCGGCATTATTTTATCCAAACTTTAAAATTAGTTTTTATAACTAATACGACTGGCCTTGAAGAAATATTAATTACATTTTGCATTATTTTTATCAGACAATACGTTAGAATTATTTCCCATCAGTAGTCAAGTAGTCTATTCCTCGGTCTGTTTTAAAACACTGTAAACCGACTTCAAATTTCACATTCATTACATCTATCAAAATATTCATCCAGATCCGTTCAGTAGTTTTTTTGTGAAGAGGTAACAAACATCCATCTAAACATCCAATTTTCTTATTTACACTAATATTGTAAAGAGGAATGATTTAAGTATGTATTTTAGGGTTCCGTACCCAAAGGGTAAAAACGGGACCCTGTTACTAAGACTTCGCTGTCCGTCTGTCACCAGGCTGTATCTCATGAACCGTGATAGTAAGACAGTTGATTGTTGCCGTTATAACAACAAATACTAAAAAACAGAATAAAATAAATATTTAAGGGGGCTCCCATACAACAAACGTGTTTTTTTTTTGCCGTTTTTATAGATAATGGTACGGAATTCTTCGTGTGCGAGTCCGACTCGCACTTGGCCGGTTTTATTGTATGTAACAAATAAACTTAAAAACTACTGGACCGATTTCAATTCTTTTGCCGTTAAAAAGCTACATTATCACTGAATAACTTATGCTATAGAATATACCCGTGCGAAGCCGGGGCATACCGCTAGTGATAAGTAAAATATTCTTGCGCGAATATTAAAATTTAGAAAATGTATCGCAACCCTGGTCATCCGTCACTGGTCCCCGATTGATCGCAAATTGCTGTATGCATTATGTTTCATTTATTACATAAACATCTGGCAACACCTTATGAAATGTTCAGCGCCAAATACCTGGTTACTGGACCGTCGTGACAGCTTGCTAAATGACGATGTAGGGCGAATTATAAATTAGTTAGACGGGGTCGAGTTACGCTTGAGGGTTCTAAGCCGGTTTTATCTGGTTCAAGTAAATGTTTTTGCATTTTAAACGGTTTCAGTAAGTTAAGCGACTGCAACGGATGTCAGCCCGGTCATTTTATTGCTAGGAACTAAATATAGAGAATCGAATAATGATCAACTTTAGTGATAGATTTTTCTCGAAAATTGAAAAAGAGTTTATGAGTATACTAGCAGCGCCTCGCGGTTTCACCCGCGTAGTTCCCGTTCCCGTAGGAATTTCGGGATAAAAAGTAGCCTATGTCCTATTCCAGACTATAATCTATCACTGTGCCAAATTTCATCCAGATCCGTTTTGCCGTTCTGGCGTGATAAAGGAACAAACATCCATCCATCTATCTATCCATCCATCCATCTAAACTTTCACGTTTATAATATTAGTGAGATTAGTGAGATTAACGAAAAACGTTTCCTCTTTTAAAACCAAGATGGCGGCTAAAGTTGGGATCAAGGTTGGTCGCCATTTTGAATTTAGACTCCCACTGACCCATCTAATCGCTGATGCAATATTGTCGGGATGGGAATTAATGAAAAGTGGATTAATTTCTCCTGTCTTCTTACCCGATTGGGCTATAGGCTGATGATGATGATAGCCCATCCCATTTAGTGCTATAAAGGGTATTATCTTGGATGATGCTGAGCGGATTGTCTTGCATTATTAATTTGGTTTTTTATCATTAGTGGGTAATTTTATAATATATGAATTTTATAATATGTGATAATGTAGCTTTCTCGATTTTGTGTAATTTTATATTAATTTTTAAATTTCCTGACATTTTATTTGCTAATACTAAATTTGATTACTTTTGATTGATGCTGTAGTTATAAGTGTTTATGATTTAAATAATGTACTATGGATTTATATCTGAAATAAATGAATAATAATAATAATCCCTACGAAGGATATACGTGTTGGGGATCGCACTTCGGGATCTGCTGACCGCTCCCGGGTGGATATCCCTTAGTTATTGCCTCTTACGACACCCGCGGGAAGAGTTGGGGTCGTGCGAATTCTGAGCCCGCACAAAGAATGAATGAATGAACACTTTATTGTACAAAAAAATAAACATGAATAAAAAATCTTATATCTAAATAAAACATTTACAGTACAAATGGCGGCCTTATCGCTGAGAGCGATTTCTCCCAGGTAACCTTGAACAATTGCCCCAAAGCGGGGCTTACCGCTTTGGGGCAATTGTTTTTACCATCAGCAGAATTTTTTGGAGTCCAGATAAACATCAGTTTCAAAATTTTCAATTTTATTTGTTTGTATTTAATTTAAATGTCATTTAATTTGATTGAATTTAATTTTAACTGTAGTACGCAGGAGGTTGCGTGTTCGATTCCCGCCTCGGGACTAATGTTTGTACGATCTCGACATTTGTTCAGGGTGTTCTGGTCGTATTCTATGTATAATAAAAATCATATCTATCTATGTATTGTATTGTGTATATCAGTTATCTAGTACCCATAACACAAGCTCTGCTTAGCTTGGGGATATATAATGCTGTGTGAATTGTCTAGCATTATTTATTTATTAATTTATTTTATAGTTAGGTAGGTACTTACGAATCACAGACAGGAAACACGCCAAAGGCACTGCGGTTTGCATTTTCACAAATAATAAAAAAACACACAAATCTTAACCTAACATGTGAAATCTAAAAAATAATCTATCTTAAAAAACTGTCCAATAAGCCGTCCAAATGTATGAAAATACAATTTAATAAATTTGTAAAAAATATTGCTCGATTTTTAAATAGTGACCGTAAAAAAGTTACAGTCGAATTTTGTGTTGAATCAGTTAAAAATTCAAAATCTATAAATCATAAATCGAAAAATCAGTTCGATACTTGAATCAACGAATTTGAAATTCGAACATGCGCAAGCGACGAGTCCTGACGTATTGCCGGTTACAGGGTTGCAGCGATGCAAGTGTGGAGAGGGGCATAGTAACCATTCCAGTAACTCACTTGGGTTGGGTTGGACTGTATTGACATCTTGTATCAGCATTGTTTGATACTAAAAATAAAACCGGCCAAGTGCGAGTCGGACTCGCGCACGAAGGGTTCCGTACTATTATCTATAAAAACGGCAAATAATCACGTTTGTTGTATAGGAGCCCCCTTAAATATTTATTTTATTCTATTTTTTAGTATTTGTTGTTATAGCGGCAACAGAAATACATCATCTGTGAAAATTTCAACTGTCTAACTATCACGGTTCATGAGATACAGCCTGGTGACAGACGGACAGCGAAGTCTTAGTAATAGGGTCCCGTTTTACCCCTTGGGTATGGAACCTTAAAAGACTGAATATTTTTATTTGCATTCTCTATTGACATAGAAAGATATCTGCATATTTATTTTTGTATTTTTTTTTCTTTTCAATAACACGCGTTTTTATCCATCAAATTTTTTTTTTACTTCAGATTCTGACGTAAGACAGAATTTGCATATTGTTTTTTTTCTTTTCTTGTCGGCATATGTTTCACAATATACATATAATAGGTAGGTAGAAACTCAAAATCACCGAATCGGTACGTTGCTAGGCAACATGAAAACAGTAAACATAAATAAATTCATTAGAGCAATAGTGATTTTCATCTGTGAATATCTCAGAAACCTGACGCTTTACAAGATTGTGTTATAGAACATTTTCTATTTAATTTAGTGTCCTCTATCTAAATATATAACTTATTGTGCGCGGCGACTTTGAAAAAAAAAAACAAAATGGCGGCTGATGTTAGGGCCAAAATGTTCAAACTCCTTTTAATAAATATTACTATATGTATAATTATGTATAACATCACATCATTTAATAGGCTACTTGACTACTACTGGGAAATAATTCTAACGTATTGGCTGATAAAAATAATGCAAAATGTAATTAATATTTCTTCAAGGCCAGACGTATTAGTTATAAAAACTAATTTAAAAGATTGAATTAAATAATGCCGCGCCAAAACGATAATCTCTGTCATGGCTACCGTGTTCCAAGCTATGACGTCATCCCGCCACACCACACCTAACAAGAAGAACTCATTGACACTGTAATCTGAGAATGTGTGACGTCACTTGCGATCCAACCAAACACATAGCGTTTTCGGTCACGTGATCATGTATCAAAAAATGTGTAATTTTAATCCCATTTTTTTTTTTTACATAAAAAAGGCATATTTTTAAAAAAATTACCTGATTACGTTTTGTTACGTTGTCACTGACTAGGATGAAAACAATTTGGAATTTATTTTTAATGTAGTCAAATAGCCTATTCTAATAAGCTACAAATTCATCGTAGCTATAAAAAGCTCGCTCACTAAACCAGCGCTTAAGTCTAGTTTTAAATGCAGGCAGACTGTGGGTACTTGTAACAAAACTGGGAAGCCCGTTGTACACGTCTGCCCATGACATGTGTCAGCTGCTTGGACGACTTCGTTACCGGTTCAACGGTTAGGCTCGTGTTTAGAATGCCCAATGCTGCATCCAACTCATCAATATACCACACCCCACAGCTCGACATGCTCTGTTAGGTAACATGCAACTAAAACATGGTTGTTTTTATTGATTCGGCAGATGTAACATCTCTGAGCGTTCTCGGTTTGCTTACTCAATAACAATGTCTGTTCTAGCGTAAACTTTTACATTTAATCTACAAGTAAATATCTGTGTTACAATGCGTTTGGTCTTGACTTACCGATATTTAATTCCGGTATTTTTCTATTCAATTCAATTTATTTTAATTCGGTTGTTCGCCATAATTGTTAGTACAACTAAAGGGTGTCCCAACAAGAACGCAAGATTTAAATTTTAAATAAAACAGAGATATTTAAAAAAAAATCGTGTAACTTTATTGTATCGTAAAGTAGACAGAATGAGGTTATGTATGGAACAACATATCGGGCAGATGACCGCCGCGGCTTTGCTGGCACACACGCGATCTTTTAATGAAATTTTCAATGACCGTTTTGCATAAATGCTGCGGTATTTCATTAATGCAGCGTCCAATTTCCTCTTTTAAGGCTTGAGTCGTCGTCGGCTTATTCGCGTAAACCATCGACTTCAAAAAACCCCAAAGAAAAAAGTCTAATGGTGTTAAATCGCACGATCTAGGCGGCCAATTCTGGTTGCCAAAACGCTAGATAACACGACCGGGAAATGACTGATGCAGCAATTGAATTGTTTCTCTGGCTGTATGACATGTGGCGCCGTCTTGTTGAAACCACATGCCCTCTACATTCATTTCTTCAATTCTAGGCACGAAAAAACTGGTTATCATTTCACGATACCGAACACCATTGACTGTTTGCGCTTGACCTGCCTCATTTTCATAAAAAAAGGTCCAATGATGCCTCCAGCCCAAAATCCACACCACACAGTGACACGTTGAGGATGCATTTGCTTCTCGTGAATCACTCGGGGATTTTCCTCACCCCAAATGCGACAATTCTGCCTATTGACGAAGCCATCAAGATGGAAATGGGCCTCGTCACTGAAGATGATTTTATCGACAAAATCAGCATTTTCATGTTGTCTCTCCAATACCCAATTAACGAACTCCCTTCGCTTTCCATGGTCAGCTGGCTCCATTTTTACTAACCTCGTACCTTCTACTAGCAAACAATAACAATTGTTCAAATGACAAACAATGACACTTCGAATGGCGCCAAATTTAAATCTTGCGTTCTTGTTGGGACACCCGTTACCTGTATAAAACTCAAAACTCAAAATGCTTTATTTCCTTTAGACCTTAAGGACTCAGGGACACATCACAAAACTCAGATTACATAAGTAAAACTAGGAAATAAAGTGATCACTTTGATTTTATGTCCGCTTCAACTATCACGGTTCCTGAGATACAGCCTGGTGACAGACGGACAGCGAAGTCTTAGTAATAGGGTCCTGTTTTACCCTTTGGGTACGGTACCCTAAAAAGGAATAAAATTATACATTTTAACACACTCTTGGCAAACTTTCCATGCTAAGAACACTCGATCAAGTCTGCTTTTGACTAAATAAACAATCAATCAGATACACACACAGACACGTAGATCCACCCGTCAAACTTATAACAACCCTCTTTTTGTGTCGGGGTCAAATAAAAAAATGATAGTAAAAATATACCTACTTTTTTTGTTTTATTATCTTAGGATTCTAATGTTGAAAGAATTTTTCAAATCGAGCCAGTAGTTTCTGAGCCTATTCAATTCAAACAAACAAACAAATCTTTCCTCTTTATAATATTAGTATAGATAAGAACGATTGCAAACCACATTTAGCAAATAAATAAATTATTATGATTATCCTGCAGAAACGCGTGCAAAACCGCGGACAGAAGCTAGTTCATAATATTAGCGTGATGTGTTTGCAATCAAGAATTTTAAATCACCTAGTCAAACCCTAGCGCCTGGCTTGCGACACGAATATCAAGTAATTATTAAAACCAGTCGCAAGGAAATTAGTTTCGCAATGCGTGAAACTGGTCTGGCTAGGTTACATAGAATGTGTCCTTTGACTAAGATTTTTACGTTGACAAAATCATGGAAATCATCTTAAGACTCGCTCGCAGAGGCTAACCTAAAAAGCATCGGACACAGACGGCGCGTTGCCAGACTTTCAGTTTTCTACAAGTACCACTTTGGGTATTGTGCGCAGGCTTTGCACGACCTTATCCCATCCTTATACTACCATATCTTGTTACAGGCTCTGAGCAAGCTTTGGGCTAGATAATACTGTGTGATTTGTCCAGCATTATTTATTTATTTGTTGGGACATTATTTTTATTGTCGTATCTGTTTGTTACAGAGCACTCTGCGGAAGAATCGAAGGCACCATAACCTCGCTCCCGCCTCCATTCCAACTGCACAAGCCGATCCTAGCGCGCGCGGCTAGCACGGAGGCGCGCACGCCGGCCCGAGCGCCGTCCTTCAGTGTGTGCTGGAGTGTCACTGCGCCCGTGAGTACCTAGGGAACTAGACAGAAGGTTCTAGACTATTGTAGAATGTAATGCTCTCTGCCACGCCTCGATTCCAACTGGAATGGAGGCGCGTGCTACTGCACAAGTTGCTAGTGCAACTGCACAAGCCGATCCTAGCACGCGCGGCGAGCACGGAGGCGCGTACGTCGCCGCTGTCCCTTCATTATCAGCGGTTGAACAAGCTGACAGCTATATGAACGAGACGGTCGGTATTTTCGGTACTAGATGACTGATGTACTTAATACAAGCGCTAAGCTTCGCTGCTAAGCGATAAGGCCGCCCATTGTACTATTATATTTAATGTTTATATCTGTTTCTTTTTGCTTTATTTTGTGGTGTACAATAATAGCTATTTATGCAACAAGTGCGGAAAGTAGGTGATTTCCGATGAGTGGCATATTATTCACGAGCGAGCGCGAGTGTATAAGCCGACACGAGTCGGAAATCATCTTTACGCACGTGTATCATACAATGTTTTACTATGCATTGTGCGAGTAAATAAAAAACGTGTCATGGCAAAAGGCTTTTAATTATTAATCATATGTTAAATATAATATACTAAAATATTAATTATATAATATGCCATTCATCGGAAATCACCTACTTTCCGCACTTGTTGCATAAATAGCTATTGTATTGTATTGTAATACATTACTTATATCGGTATTATATTTTATGCATTACATGTCAATTTTCTCTCCGTTTCAGATACCAGAAGTCCTGAACGCAATGACGGGGAAGCTCGAAGGCGGTCAGCCTTCCCTCCTCTGCAAGCAAAGCATGTTTGCACGCTGGCAGTATCTCATGAAGCATCTGACGCCGCTTAAGGTGGGTCTATTGACAGTCGATGATATATATATTGGTCCCGTTTTTACCCTTTGGGTACGGAACCCTTATAAACCAGACTGTACTGTCCAATCCACTTTTTCATGAAACGCGACCGCGACTGATTAGGGATCGCCGTTCGGTGCTGGATCTGTTCTGCAGGGGGCGCTGCTACCCCTCGGGTGGATTTCCATTATTCGCCTCTCTAGAAATTTTTCCGGCTATATTGACAGCTTATCTGCGCTCGTGGGTTTTCATCAGCTTTTCTGAAAAAAGATAGATATATAATACGTTAGTGTACAACACAAACACAGAAAACAATACAGAAATAAATGTTACGAGGCAAAGTAGAAAGGCGGCCTTATCACTATGAGTGATCTCTTCCAGGCAACCTTGGAAAGGACATGTAAGAACAATAAAGACGGTGGCACTTGAAAAATTAAAAAATCAGTAACTCAATAATACTTACACTACATCATACCACTACAGTAGGTACCTGGCGATAAATATTGAACATCGACTTTGGAAAGAGACAATCGGCTGATTTCGACTTCGTAGAGCGTTATCTCTGTCGCACAATACCTATGTGACGTTTTGTCAGTCGTTGTTCATGTGTGATAGAGAGCGGTCGCGTCCAGCTCAAAATATATAAATTTAGTTGTTAACACCCCCAAATTTAAAACATTGAAAGTTGGACTATGGCATCTTTAGGAAAATGAGGGAAACGCTGATGATCAATCATGGGTCTAACGAGAATTATTCGAATGAAAGAATGCAATGTAATACCTATTTTATTGACTCTGTTTCTCCTTACGTCACCTACACGTTCATAACCCTCGACGCACTCGCTCTCCTGGAGCTGCGGCTAACTCCGGTGCGCCCCTGCTGGTTGCACCGCCGTGACTGGGCAGTGAATGCGTTAATAGTGACATGAAAAACATCGGGACTATTGAAATCTTCGATATTTTTCGAGCTATTAGATAACGTGTCTATGTTGTTGCATTCTTTCCTAAAATCAAAGAAAATAACGCTATGCGGACGGAGATTAAAGCTCCGGCTAAACCTGCGCGTCAAAGACGCGGGATTTGGGACGCGATGAGGGAGCGTCAACAACGCGAAACTTTTCCCTTTAAAAGTTCCCGTCTCTGTCACGAATGTGTGCAAGGCGCCATCGAATCGCTTCGCGTCCCACATCCTGCCTGTTTGACGCGCAGGTTTGGCCGATGCTTAAGACAGACAGATGCTTTCGGATTTACAATATTAGTAGGGAAGGGATACATTAATCTATGGGAAGGTATTCAAGTAATATTTAAGAATGTTAATGTGTTTTTTTCTTGGTTTCTTGTTTAAACGGACGCAGCAAAGGAGCCCCGGGTCGTCGTTTTTAGGGTTCCGTGCGGTACTTAATAGCCGGAACTCTTGTTTATGTGCCTCATATTAGGCCGAGTTAAATTTTGAACGTTTTTTGTAAATAATGAAATAAAATGCTTCAAGATTCACTTGCATGTTTTGAAATTTACCTCAGCGCAGTGAATGTCCGTCTGAGACGTAAACAGCTACCCTCTTATTCATAATAATCTGTTAATTTATATTTCAGCCAAATTCGATGCGAAATGTATGTAAACAATACTAAAATTCACTGCTTGGCGTTGAGTTTCAGACACATAGTAAAGATCTCATCGAAAAGGAATGTAAGTTGCGTATAAATAGTACACTGCCGCAAAGCTAATTTTAGACTACGCATGGGCGGTTTGTTTACAGACATTTCACATTGAATTTGGTTGAAGTATAGTACATTTGCTAATACTATTTCACACCCCGACCTATGTTGACAGAAGAAAACAGGTTGAGCTTAGCAACTATTTTAAGTTAAAAGTCGTGAAACGGTAGCTGACTTCGAATAAATAAAGCTTCCGCCAAATCTGCGCGTCAAACACGCGAGACGCGGGACGCGAAGCGGGAGTGTCAACAACGCGAAACTTTTGCCTTATAGAGTTCCAGCGTCTCGCATAGGTGCGCTACGCCATTGAGGCATTGAATCACCATTGCAGAGTCCGCCGCGCCGCGCGGCTGACGCTCTCGCTTCGCGTCCCGCATCTCTCTTGTTTGACGCGCAAGTTTGACCGAAGCTTAAGCTTTTCTCATCTCTACGTCTTAGCGGACTTTCACCAGGGTTCCATTCCCAATAGGGGGCAACTTTTTAATTTTTCTTTTTAAAAAACACGTTTTAATTATAAATATTTTTAAGCTTACGCGATCTGAACACATAATTATTAATACTATTTAACGGGTATTTATCGCGTTTATTTACCTATTTTTCCCCAACGTTTCGACAGGTTTACACACTGCCGTGGTCACGGGATGACTGGAGTACTGGAGCTACCGCCTCTCCAAAGCAGGGGCAACATTATTTGCAGCTACCCTCACTAAGTTTTCTAAACTAGGGATGTCCATCTGCACACTCGGACGACACACAACACTAACAGTGTCCGCGACGCACTGAGAAACCGGTCGACGATGAGTGCATTTTGCTATATAGGAATCCAGTTATAGCAAAATGCACTCATCGTCGACCGGTTTCTCAGTGCGTCGCGGACACTGTTAGTGTTGTGTGTCGTCCGAGTGTGCAGATGGACATCCCTAGTTTAGAAAACTTAGTGAGGGTAGCTGCAAATAATGTTGCCCCTGCTTTGGAGAGGCGGTAGCTCCAGTACTCCAGTCATCCCGTGACCACGGCAGTGTGTAAACCTGTCGAAACGTTGGGGAAAAATAGGTAAATAAACGCGATAAATACCCGTTAAATAGTATTAATAATTACGTTTTAATTATAATGCATGTAGTTATAGCCTGGCATCTGGTACCCATAACACAAGCTCTGTTTACTTTGGGGCTAGATGGTGTTCTCTGAAATATGTAGCACTATTAAATTTATCATTATTTACAGGATGAAAACCAGAAGTACTTCAGAGTAGACGATAACATGCTCTACTGTGAGGCGAAACAACTCTGCCCTGCATATCAGGTAAAATCTTAAAATATATGGTGTTTGGTGGAACGCTGTAGGAATTGAAGGACCTGATCGGGGTACCCATGTCATCATTTAAACCATATATGCTACTATGAAAAGTGTCATGGTTTGAGTTATGATCAAAAGTTTTTAAGGTTCCGATTTTAATTGCTAAGCTACATAATACAGGGGCACCCAATTCAATAGCGTACTAGTCTTACAGCCGGTAAGTAAAAAAGTAATAACCGGCTGTTATTATTATTATATAATAAAAAGTCATTAAAACTCACCAAAATTACATAGAATTTAAAAAAAAACCATATCATATTAATTTTATTAAGATGTCAGTTAAACTTCATATAACATAAATGTTCGTAAAAATACGACTTCCATCTACTTATCTTGACGACCTGACCTCTGTGGCGCGGTGGGCGAAGGCCTGCCTGCGACGCTGGAGGTTGCGGGTTCGATTCCCGTCTCGGGACAAATGTGTGTACGATCTGCAGACATTTGTTCAGGGTGTTCTGGTCGTTTTCTGTGTATAGTAAAAAAAAACTATCTATGTATTCTATTATGTATACCAGTTATCTAGTACCCATAACACAAGCTCTGCTTAGCTTGGGGCTTGATAATGCTGTGCGAATTGTCCACCATTATTTGTTATTTATTATTTATTTAATCTTCATTTTCGTTCACAGGAAGCCAAAACCCGCCTATTCGAAGCGTTCGAACGCGCTAAACTCGGCCGCTGGATAAAGAAGCCCTTAGAACAGGATCAGTTCGCTTGCGAGCTCCTAGATGCTAACCCTAAGTTTCTGTTTGCCTAGGCGGACGACGCTCTGCGCGGACATAACTCTATGCAGGACAATAGGGGGTTAGAAGGGGCTGGTGACGTCATTGGGGGGACTAAAGATGCTTTAGGTAGTGTTAGTGAGGCTAGGGCTGCTAATGAATCGATCGGGGAGCTGGCAGGGACTAAAGAATCTATTGGGGGGCTGGATAGTGGGGCTAATAAGGCTATTAGGGGGCTAGATAGTGGGGCTAATGAGGCAATTAGGGGGCTAGGTGGGACTAATGAAGATTTAGGTAGTGTTAGTGAGGTGATAGGGGGGCTGATTAGAGAGGCCATTGAGACAGTTAGTAGGCTAGATGATCAGGGGAGGCTAGGCAAGATTATTGAAGCTGTTAGGGGGCTAGATAGGGGGACTGATGGTCAGGATGGTATCGTGGAGATTGGTGGGATCAATGATAAGGGGTTAGGTAGTCTAACGACGGTGAAGGATCATAATGTGAGGCTAGTTAGATGTGATAATAAAGCTCAAGATGTTAATAGTGCAATAGGGGGGCCGGATTGGATAGGTAGGAATGGGATGCTCAGTTTAAATCAGAAGGAAAATAGTTGTAATATTGAAGGTGATAATTCTGTGAGTAGAATAAGTACAACTGAAGATTTCTATTGCGAGGAGATAGGAATCGGTGAAAAGGAAGATAGGAATAACGTTGATGATAATGATAGAGGCGGTGGAATTGTTCTTAATACAGAGGAAATTCGTCAAGATGGGATTGGTCTAAGAAGCAATAATTTAGATCTAAGTAGCATAGATGATTATAATAATAAAAACACAGTTGATTTTCAAGTAGAGTCGTTTGGAATTGATCATTTGGATGATTCCTTTAGTAATGTAAGTAATTCCGGTTTAAGTAGTGACTTTAGTCATTTGAAAAAAGGAGTAGGTGAAAATTGGATTCCTAATAGAGAGAAGATAATGGGATTTGATTTTGGGCTAGGAGATAAAAAGTTGCAATTTATAGGTAGTTTAGCGGATAAAGAAAGTGGGGAATGGAAAGTAGACGTTGAAAATAGAGATTTTATTCTTAAAGGTGATAAAAGTCGAAAAGAATATCATTTAGAGAATAAGGTAGATTTTAAAGCAAATGTTGTTCAAAAAGTAATAAATAGTGAAATACTTCTAGGAATTGAAAATTCTATTCTAAATAAGAGTAGTTTCGTTAGTAAGTGTAATGGTATAAGCAGTAATAAAGAATACAATTTATCAGTAGAGGTCGTTTCGGTAGGTGTGGAAAAGGACAAAAATATTATTGAGAAAAAGCCTCAACATAAAACAATCTGGTTAATAGATGAAATAATTAATAACAGTAATCTGGATGATGACAGCAAGCTCAAGAACTGTGAAGCTGAGAAAAAAACACCGAGAAATAAAAATATACACAGATCTTACATTAAAGAAAAAGAGGATCTATATTATCGATATTTTCAAGAAGCTGAGAGGTTTTGGAATGGTGAACAGACTGCAGCGTTTGATAGGGAAGAAATGTTAGCAATACTTAGAGTAACTACTGATCATGTTTTCACTGTTACTGAAAATGGACCACTTATTACAGAAAATATAAAAAAAGACAATTTTTCAGATATCGAAGCTGAGACAGACTCGAATAATGTTGTTCTGGTTGAAAATTACTGTGAAAAAATAGCAGATCTAGTTGTTAATCTAAAAGATTGCAGTATAAAAAACGAAAGAAAAGTTAAAGAGACACAAGTTTATTATACACCTCCGAAAGCTAAATTAAAAGATGATAGTATAGGTCAAGAAAATGTTAATAATTGTGACAACGAAATCCAAATAATTTCAAGTCCACTTCCTAAAACTAAAAGAACATTTGAAGAAGAACCCAATAAAAGTTATTTTCACAAAAGTAAAAATGTCGTAACAGTTGTCAATAACAGTTCAGATGATAATGAGGATTTTGTAACAGAAATTTTAGTAGACAACACTAACGATAAATATCTTCCAATTAACACAAAGATTTTCCAAAGAAACACCTCGAAGGTTGAAGGCGATTTGAAATCTGACAAGATCTTTGAAGATTTCAATAAAGTGCAAAAACAAACTTCAAACGATTTTCAACAGAAACGAAACAATTATTATTATTATAACAGTCCTGAATCTTATAAAACATACTATAACAAACCACATACATCGAAATCTTATAACGAATATTGTAAAAATACTTCGAAATATCAAACCACCGATCGACCGCTAAGCAATCATGGAAAACTTACATATCAATCTAATAATAAGAACATTAGTACAGGAAATACCAGCTACGGCCGTTATAAATATTCACAAGAACGAATAAACAGCCTTGAAGAACCACTAAGTAAATATTCAAGCTATGATACTGATAGACGATGTGACAGAGACTCACAAAAATCAGAGAGAGATGAAAGATTTGAAACACGTGCAAAATCACAATATAATACAAGATCTGAAGCGGAAAGATATCAGACATACACAAATAAGCCTGGATATGCAAGATTTGAAAAAGATCCACATAGATTCGAAACGGATTTACAAAATACTTATGGTTTTGAGAGACATCACAGATTTGAAAGAGATTCACATAGATTCGAGACATATCGTAAAGAGACACAATTTAAAAGGTTTAATTCTCCTAAATCTTATGATACAAATAATAAAAAATACGCACAAACAGAGAAATTTGATAAAATATTCAATACAGATATTCAAAATACACAAGCTGAAACATTTGCCACGAATACTAAAACTTTTGAACCAAAAAATCAAGATATTAACAAAGAAAATTTTAGCAGTAACGTAAAACGTGCAGGCACCGTAGGGGTCGATGACGATGTTGGTATACGAAGCGCTGTATTGCACAGGAAATTAGAACATAATAAGACTACTTAGATTTTACTTCAATAGTCACTAAAATAAGGCCTTAAGGTTGATCGTTTCCTGTAGGCGCGAGATTAATTTTTTTTTTGCTTTCTACGTGAGTAAAACTATTGGAAAAGTAATTTGCCGCAAATAGTAAACTATTTTCTATTAACCTATGAAAAAGCTGACTTCAATTCGATGGTATTTTTGAAGCATTTGGTAAGCGTTTTTGGGATAATAATCAACATTTTCCCAAATGCTCCCATAGTACAAAAGTTATTTTAACGGGATATTTACCATGATTTAAGCTTTGGCATATCCAATTAAAACTCAAATCATTCTAAATATCCCGTTAGAAGTCGTTTTAACGGGACATTTACCATGATTAAAGTTTTAACATATCACACAACATAGTAAATATCTCGTTATAAATTACTTTTGTGTTAATAACCATGATATTTTCGAATTTTTTGCTCCCAAAATACAATGGAATCTAAGCTGGCTTTATCCTAAGTTCATGGGAAATAGTTAACTCAGATTCGCGGCAAATTTATTTTCCGTTACTTTTAGTCCTTGGAGAACACAGAAAAATGTGAAATTCACAAAAAAAAACTCGGGTCAACACGAAACGGTCGAGCTTATATTAGTAATTCTTTAGAAATAGTAGGAAGCCCACCAACGTATTTGTGGCAGAAAATGAAACTACATTTGACTCAGTTGCTATTGGTTGGTGGCATGTCTGTTACGGGTTAGTGCAGAGTTAGTATGACCAGAGCGATTACAGAGACGCGACTAACTAACAAAATACTTGGTGGGTTTAGTTCTCATTCTCGGTATCTAAAAGCCAAAGAATGTTGAGGATTTCTCTCTTAGCTCAGACTCTTTAGATTGTTAACACTGCGTACGTCCAAAAACAGCTTAGCACTATATATTGTAGTCTATTTAGTACACCTACGAATGTGCCTAAGCGTTTTAACAAAATAAATTATATTCTATTCTATTCTATAGATCCAAATACCTACACTCTTGAAACACGTTATTTGAACTTTCTTAGATTCTGACAAGATATCTGTGAAACAGTCGAAAGTGGAACTACATTCGTCTCTCAGTAGCTAGGTCGGTGTCATGTCTGCTACAGGTTAGCGCAGAGTTCGTATGACCAGAGCGATTACAGAGACGTGACTAACTTCACAGATATCTTGTGTCGTAGAAGGTGAAAATGATGATGATGGAAGAAAAAAAGGGAATTTTTTCTCTGAGAAAAAAATCTAAAAATGTATTATTTAGATAGCTCAGGCAAAAAGCAGTCGGTACCTTTAGTACAAAAATTCAATAACTTTATTTCTTTAGGCTTACAAAATAAGCACTTAGAAAAGTCAAATTTTATACATAAACAGCTTAATAATAGTAATTATTATCATATAAGAAACAAAATGTTATTGATTTTGTTCGCTTCAATTTTTTGTCCACTGGTGGAAGAAGCGAAAAATAAACCACTAGTAAGTGTATAACACACATACACCTACAAATGTGCCTAAGCATATAGATCCAAATACTTCACTCTCTCGAAATACGGGGCTTTATTTGTACTTAGATTCTGACAAGATATCTGTGAAACGGTTGAGTGGAACATTCGTCTCTCAGTCATTAGCTATTGGTTAGTGTCATGTCTGCTACAGGTTAGTGCAGACTTAGTATGACCAGAGCAATTACAGAGACGTGACTAACTTCACAGATATCTTGTATTTCTTTTATATGTTATTTCTGCATCGGCTTATGGCCACTGGAGCGTCATCAACCTAGGTAGCAGATTAGGTAGATCTAAGCTTAATTTAGTAATTTATTTTAAGTAAATGTTTTAACTGTGTGGAACGTTATGACTGCAAAATTTTTAACATTTTAATTACCTAGTAAATCGGACCTAGCGAAGAAATCTGTAGGCGCGGGTCAAAGTATATTTAAGTTGTGTTGCCGCTATCTTTTCTAAATTATAAATTTTGTCACGGAAGAAAAAGGGGTTGAAATTATCTTTGTTTTAACGTATTTGTCTATTGTCTATGATAAGTACTTGCATTTAAAAAATGGGAAAAAAAATCTGTTTCAAATTTTGCGTTTTAAACTTACAATTTTTTCTTAAAGTTTTGCCATCAGGTACCTTATTCTATTATTAATTGTGTTAATGCGTTTATATATTTGTTTTATTAATGAATAATAATTAATAAGTAGTTATTTTTATTTATAATTATTATTATTGCACTCATGTGCAGACTCTTGAGAAATAGATATGTATGTACCTTTATGTGGAGAGAGATATGCATTTCATTTCGTTAAGAATCTTTCAATATGGCTTTAAATATATTTATTTTGTTATAACAATATTCAAATATTATTTGTAGCTAAAATGTGTCAAATAGGTTATTATTGTTTGGAAAATCGTATTGTCATCAAAACTTAAATCGAAAAATACAAAAATTTGGCTTTCAACGGGGCAATGCAGCTAGCGTCTTGGGCACGCTTCCGACTGGTATTGATATATATCAGTTGAGCTACTTGTAGATTGTTTGCAACAGTCTGCAGTTAGCTCAATTGTTGCAATTGTAAATACTAGTTTTAATTTAATTATATTATTTGATTGTTATTTTCTTTGTTAATAAAGTCCTAACTTTAATCGATAACTGTATACACTTAAGAATATTTATTTGCTACATTAACAGCCAAAGTTTTATGTGATTGTTATTTTTAAGTTGTTAAGCTTTGTATAATGTTTTATGATATTTTTTAGGGTCAAACTAGAAATCAATTTTACCACTTAACTCTGTAGAATTAATGAAAACGTAGTCTCTATTGAAAACGATCTTCAAACATTTCGCTTGAGACGGGAATGGAACCCACACCTCTATAGCAGTGATCTAATTGATTGGATCTTGATACTTTTGATTTAGGTTACGGCCGCATTGCAAATTGGTAGGTAGCGTTGGCGGGTTGCTTCGTTTGAATGTGAATTCGATAGCGATACGCAAAACATTATCAAGATAGAATGTTTGTAAACAACTCCCAACATAAAAGAGGGCGTCTATTAATTACGTGAGGCATTTAGGGAGCCAAATCTCACCTAATCTCACGTAGGGGAGAGAGGGGGTCTCGGTATATATCACGTAATTATTTTTCCGCGAATTTTAGCAGTTGTTCGTTTCGTGTTGGCTCTTCCTTTGATCTTCATTAAGTATTTTATTGTTTGGTCACTGTGATTAATGATTATTATAGACAACGTTCTTAAAAGTTAAATCCAATGCAATCAAGCACAGATTAACTTATTTACATTAAAATATCGACCCAAATCTCACGATATCTCACCAAGGGGAGAGGAGGGATCGAAAAATTGCCAAAATCGCTTCAAATCGATAAGCAAATTCGGTTAAGAATCAAAAATACGAAAAAAAATTGGTTCAGCGGACCGTGTTTACAAACATTTTATCTTGAGTTGTTGTTTTTCTGTTAATGTTCGATTTAATGGTGGAAACTTTGCTGGTGTTACTTTATTAGTTTTTGTTAAGTTTATAAGAACTGTTTGTTAATCAAATAAAACATTTTTTTTTATAAAATTACATTTAATTGATAAAAAGTTGTCCGGAGTATAGGCTTTGACAAGATTGTAAGCACAATAACAATATTATTATTAATAAAAAAAAAAATAAGAAATCCAATCGTAAATATGTAAGTACTTACCTACGATTGGATTCAACTCATGCATCGCGTTTCGTCGGTGGCGTGGCGTGACAATAGTGTGTTTCCGGCTTTAGCCAGATGCTTTTCTGGTATTTGTCAGATGTTATTGTTTTCGGATTTTGTACTCAGGTCCGCACCACACCAACCAAAAATGTGCATTCAAATATGTGCTTTAAGTAGTAATATTTTAGATGCATTTTATGTTGAGAGAGACGGCATCAGATAACAGACAGCTAAGCTATTGTATCACTGTAAAATACATCTAAAGGTTACAAATTTAGTATCATATTTGAATGCTTATTTTTATATTGTGCGGTAGCGGTGCTGGGTGTGCAAGGTCTTTTCCTGCGCCCAGATATTATCGAAGCAACCCGCTAAGCTACCATTCTACAATTCGACCGTGGCTTCTAACGCACGTTCCCAATTTTCAATCACTGGTTTTGCCAATAGTATAAGAAAATAACTTCGACGTTAAGGCCCGTAGCACATCTCCTCTATCCGTAAAGCGAGTTCCGCTGCGCAACATTACTAAATTTGTCGCCATTCGAATAGCGGAATGTTAATCGTCGACTGCTGCAAGATACATGCGAAGCAAACGGGCTATTGAAGCGAAATGGCGGGCGTCCGAGCAGATCGGTGGATTCGCGCGGGAAAGAGATAGAATCATAGTCAAATCTATGCGTTAGAACAGGCAGTTTCGCCTCTGTTTCGCTTGTCGAACAACGGACAAGTCATCGTGAAACTACATTACACGGCGATAAATTTTGCACATCAAGCCTTAGAATGAGAAAATCGGATAAATTTGGCTTCGTAGAGCGTTATCTCGGTCGACCTATGTGACGTTTTGTCAGTCGTCGTTCAAGTACAATAGAGTTCGGTCGCGTTTTGTTCAAAATACTATATTTATATATATATATCCACTGCGGTTCCGCTGCTATGATTTCGCGGAGATGTGCTACGGGCCTAATTGAATTTTGAAGTTTTTTGTTTAGAAAATGTGTCGAAACTTAACTGTAGTTATGCATAAGGATTGGATTATTGGGAACGACCGTAGTAGGGTTTTATAAAGCCACTAAATATTAATTGATTTTAATACCGTCCGAATGGCAGTTCTCTCATAAGTTACTGATTGATTTGTTTACCACTTATTCGATACACTGAAAACACCAGGATGTCAATTAGTGTATAGCGATTTTTGTCCTGAATGCTTTAAAATGTCTATTAATATATAACTTCTTGTCATACCTTTATAAAAGTAATTAAGAGATGTTACCTTAAAATTCTTTAAATATTATTATCGCTCCTTTGCAATGTTTTTATAAGTTGTAATCTATTGTAATCACAGGTTGTAAGAATATCGAAAATTCGCATTAATAATGTAGATTGTAGATTAAGCAAAAGTTTAGTATAATTCTGATTATACGCACAATTTTTCTTACAAATTGTTTTTAATTTCTCCCATAGATATTAAGATAAATACGGACGAATTCTGTAGATTAAAAGATTTTTTTTTTATATTGCTGGACAATTGACGGGTATGTCCTGACGGATCACGCAAAAACCGATCATATCCTGACGGATCACGGCAAAAGGTGCTGTCACAAAATATGTAAATTCGATTATGATCACTTTGGTTTTTAGGGCAAACATAAACAACTAATTACCTACTTTATCTACTATAGTATTATCACTGTATATTTCCCCTTACCTTTTTTATTTACAATTTTACTATTTCACTACATTTTATTGAAACTTGAAATGTACAATAACACATATGAGTAAATAATAAAGAAAATCTATTAACAGCACAAACGAAAATTAAGAGTAAGGTATGAATTGTATGGCGTGATCGGACAGCACTAATTCGTTATCTTGTTTCTTATCCTGACCGATCACGATATCGGATAGCACCTTTTGCCGTGATCCGTCAGGACATGATCGGTTTTTGCGTGATCCGTCAGGACATACCCCAATTGACATAGCATTATCTAGCCCCAAGCTAAGCAGAGCTTGTGTTATGGGTACATTGTAGATAACTGATATACATAATACAATACATAGATAGATATTTTTTATTATACATAGAAATCATGTCCAGAACACCCGGAACAAATACCTGCAGATCGTACTAATATTTGTCCCAAGGCGGGAATCGAACCCGCAACCTTTTGCGTCGCCGGCGGACCTTCGCCCACCGCGCCACAGGGGTCGTCGAATGAAGATTGTAAATTCTTCTATACAGGGTTATTGGTCATTTAATAAATTCGTAAACTGCTGGTTCTGCCCATCATCACGAACACGTTTGTGAAGACATTTTGGCATTACCTAAATACGTCCGCCTTTTAACATAATAAAGTACCTACTCCGTTAAATATATAAAACTAGCAGCGCCTTGCGGTTTCACCCGCGTAGTTCCCGTTCCCGTAGGAATTTCGGGATACAAAGTAGCCTATGTCCTATTCCAGACTATAATCTATCTCTGTGCCAAATTTCATCCAGATCCGTTTTGCCGTTCTGGATCTATCTATCCATCCATCTAAACTTTCACGTTTATAATATTAGTGAGATAAGTATTTCCAGTTGGCATTACCTAAATACGTCCGCCTTTTAACATAATAAAGTACCTACTGTAGTTGAGTGTGTGTCGCAGCACACGTTCGTGTTCGCCTACCTATGCCCAGGCTATACCGTGCAGAGGACGGCACTTTCTGCGCTATGTCTTAGCGTAATTTTCACTATGCCTTACGAGGTTTTATTGTTATAACTCTTTATATATTAACTTATTTACAACTATTCAGTCTTTAAAGTATAGGTAGTTAGCTTCTCAAGCTTTCTAATGAGACCTAAATCTTATACCTAGACCACGAGGTCTAGGTATAAGATTTAGATGATCGATGATTTTTTTTATGGTAGATTTATGCGAATACCTATCTCCATAGATACGAATCTATGGAGATAGGTATTCGCATAAATCTACCAAACTTTTCTGTATTATGAATTTACATTGACAATATATCTCTTCTAAATTACGTGCGAAAGCTATTCTAAGCGACGGGGATACAAATTATTCCCTCTCTACAAAGAGGGTAACTTGATCTTGAGCTTCAACTCCCGGCTCCGTCCGTCACACTTAGTAATAGGAACCCTAAAAAAAAATTAGGAGTCTTCACGAACATGTTCGTGATAATGGGCAGAACCTGCAGTTCACGGGTACAGAATTACCAATAACCCTGTTTAATACAGATCAGTTGTTAGGGTTCTGTATTCATAGTCAGGTTTATGCAGGTACTCAAGTAGAATGTAAGGAATAATAACACAGAAGAGAATTATCTATGCTTGCAGTAACTCAAAACTGAAAAAACACTTAAAAGACCACCCAGGCTTTTAAGTTTTTTTTTGATGTAGCGACTCAAAACTAAAAAAAAACTTAATAAAAGCTTGGGTGGGCTTTAAAGTTTTTTAGTCACTACAAGCACAGTTAATTTTCTTCTATGCTACAAGCATTGAGATATATGGTCGCATGAATGAAAAATTCTGTAATCTGTGATAACAGTTATCACGCTGCGCGGTGTGAACATCAAAATGACCGCTTCTGCGCCCTTTGGTTGCTGCCATGTCCACCACTGCGTTTGCAAGTAGTTTAGGTACTTTGAACAAAAAAAAACACGCAGAAATAACATTAAAATATTTATTGATACAATAAATCCAAATAACTTTAACATTCATCTGTACAAAATACAATGATATATTCGAAACTTAATAACTGGTAACACTTTTGCTTAAAATTATTGTCATACGATATGGCCTTATGGATTTTCACAAAGATATCTGTGAAACGGAAGAAAATGGTACTACATTCTCAGTTACTATTGATTGCTATCATGTAGTGCAAAGTTAAGGCTAGCGTCGACAGGCCGACATCGGACGCTTCGTGCTAATCGCATCTTTGAAGATAACCGGGTGGTGCGTCCACTGTAGCTGCAGCAACCGGATTGCCAATGCGACCGCCATTTGCAAATGAATTTTCAACATTCACATCCGGATTTACGTTCCAAGCGGACGAATTTTGTACGATTGAGAATGGCGACCCGGCGGCGCGAGTGCGGGAGGGGAAGAAAGGCGGACGGAGCGGGCTTGCGAGTGCGGCCACTGTAGACTCATTCTGTACAAGTTCGAATTCGAACTCGAATTCACTGAAGTGACCGAATTCGATCGCTCCTTTGTAACCTTTTATTTGACAAATAAGTTCGATTTTCAAGTATCGAGATGATTTGTGAACAGAATACAGATTTACAGAATACCAATTTTACGTCATTCTTTAGCGTAAATGTCAAAATCTCACTCAACTTAGTTAATTTCATTACCACGCTCGTCACCGAGAAGCAATATAGAGTTTTACAGAATACAAAAGTTTAAACTAACTGCGGATTTAACTTACTGAGGTTCGAAATAAGTTAATAGAATGAGCCTTCTGATCGGCAATCCAAAGACGTCACATTATGCGTCCGCTCCGCGCGGTGCGGATCAGTGAACGCACTCCTATGGCAAACCATACAAAAAATACTAAAATCCGTTAGAAGTAGTTAGTACGGAGCGTCCGATGCCGTCCAGTCGACGCTAGCCTTTAGTGTGACCGGAGCGATTACACCGACGTTCTTCGCTTCACAGATATATCTTGGTGTTACTAAACGATACATTTCTGTGAACTATTACTAGGTACTGAGTTAATATAAAATTAATGGTAAATGACTACTTTTACATTAAAATGCATTATAAAAGCTATACTTAATTAACGGAATTTTATCTAATTCTAAGTTATCACACAAACAAATATCAACATAAACCTGTAGTAGGCTCTTTCAACTTAGATACCATTCCTACATTATACAAGTCATTCAAGTCTGGCACTCTGATATAATGTATTAAACTATATTATAATTAATATTAATAATATTAGTAATGAGCAAACTTTTGCATTTATAAATATGAATGTTTGGATAAATGTATTTTGTTACCTAAGAAATGAAATAAGTTCCCAAAAATTTCGATTTCTGCGGGACTCGAACCCGCGCCCCACCCTCAGTACGGGTGTGCTCTAACCAACTTAGCCACGAAACCCTTTGTCGGTTCAACCGAAAATCTTTGGGACCTCTTACGGACTATAGCGCCGGTGGCTCCACCTACAGGGGTGACATTACAGTTTAACCAAACATGCTCAACGACCAAAGTTACATTTGATTCGTTTGACGAGAGGTGTTGCCTTTGCTCAATTCTAAGGTTATTTGTTATAGTGCTTCGCACTTTGGGTATCTCTAAGAATGAAATAAATTCCCAAAAATTTCCGGTTTCGGCGGGACTCGAACCCGCGCCCCACCCCAGTACGGGTGTGCTCTAACCAACTAAGCCACGAAACCCTTAGTCGATTCAACCGAAAATTTTGTTATCTACTTATTCACGACAAAATTACTGAACAACAAAAAGTAAGCTCCAAAGTTTAGACCAACGTCTTTGCAAAATTTCATCCCCGTTAGTTTTGTCGTGAAGAGAAAAAAATCTAAACATATATAACTTTCGTATTTTTTAATATTAGTGTTATTCGAGTATGATGTCCTAGCCTCGGGCAGTCCTAGACTAGCCAGGTGCGCAGGACATTATAGTGCACGAGTGTGTGCGCAAACACCGGTGCACTCTCAATACGAGTATACATGCCACAGCCATACATAACCACAATGAGCGATTTTCTTAATAAAATATAATAATAACAATGCTGGACAATTCACTCAGCATCATCTAGCCCCAAGCTAAGCAGAGTTTGTGTTATGGGTACTAGATAACTGGTATACATAGGTAACATTATACATTATATAGATAGATATTTTTTATTATAAATACAAAACGACCAGAACACCCGGAACAAATGTCTGCAGATCTTACACACATCACATTTGTCCCGAGGCGGGAATCGAACCCGCAACCTCCTGCGTCGCAGGCAGGCCTTCGCCCACCGCACCACAGAGGTCGTCATAATATAATACAATACATAGATAGATATTTTTTATTATACATAGAAAACGACCCTGAACAAATATCTACAGATCGTACAAACATTTGTTCTAAGGCGGAAATCGAACCCGCAACCTCCTGCAGCGGAACTTCGCCCACCGCGCCACAGAGGTCGTCAAATAAACATAGTTCATCGGAAACCCTTTTTTTGCATTGGGTTAAAAAATAGGTATTTTTAAACTTACGCGATCTGAACACATATTTATAAATACTATTTAACGGGACCGTTATTTTAGTCCCGTGACCACGCCAGTGTGTATACCTGTCGAAACGTCGGGAAAATAAGGTAATTAAACGCGATAAATACCCGTTAAATAGTATTTATAAATAAACAAGATAAAGTTAAAAACTACAACCCGACTACGTGAAAGTTATAAAAGTTTGAAACATTTACATTGACAAAATAGAATGACGTATCGGTCATATTTGATAGGCATAGAGTTGAAAATGAAAATAGGTCGTAGGTATTGTAATTTTTCTCTATGGGGCCTGCAGCCTGCGGCTACCTAAACTTTAATACGCGTTTTGAAGGCTTATTCAGGGTCGGAGCCCTAAATCCTATAGCCTATAACCATCGGGGTATTGAGACGAATCAATCGATACATAATTGGTTGAAATCGAACCAGTAGTTTCAGCGCTACGTGAGAACAAAGAAATCGGCCACAAACATACAAACATGGGGTGCTAACCTCATAACCCTCCCCTGTTGGTAGTCGGGTAAAAATAGGTATCCGATTACGTATCCGCTTGCCAAGCGCGGAGATAACGACAAAACCCTCAACCCCGCATTCCGCCTGTTTGACGCGCAGATTTGGCCAAAGCTTTATTTGGGGGACGCACGTTCAGCAGTGGACATAAAAGTGCTAGGTAGGGTAAATCTAACAGTCGCAGTTATTCAATGCCTCCTTGATTAGTTGCATCAGTTCGGTGTAAAGCATGCAATGTCGACTGGAAGGCTTGCAGATCTCTCTGTGGTCCACGGAGACGCCTAGCAGCGTGCCGATTCCTGCATCTGTGAAGAGGAAAATAAACTTATGGTAAGTATTATTATTCTACCTATTCGAGCCGTTTGGGGTGGAAACCCTAGGTCCTTGGGGTCCTGGGGCACATGCAATATACAAAGATCTAACAAAACTCCTAATAGAGTCCACAGGTGATCGGAATGCTGGCTTTTATTTCGGTCAACGAATTAGCATTGCCATTCAACGTGGCAATGCTGCCAGCATTCTGGGCACTTTGCCTTCTGGTGACGGCTTAGATTTTTAGAAACTAGATTTAAGTGTAAATATTAGTTGTAATTATTACTGTATTATATATTGTAATTTTCTGTAAATAAATAATATACACAACATGGTAAGTAAGTATATGTACCTATATCTTAATCGGAATAAATACTCGATACTGATCCCTCGGAAATACAATTTCTATGTGACTACTTCGGGATCTTCCTCTATACAACTGCAAAAGAATCAACCAAATCGGTCGATAAATGAAGCAGAAATCGACGGACATACATAGATATATAAAAACCGGCCAAGTGCGAGTCGGACTCGCACACGAAGGGTTCCGTACCATTATCTTTAAAAACGGAAAAAAATCACGTTTGTTGTATGGGAGCCCTCTTAAATATTTATTTGATTATGTTTTTTAGTATTTGTTGTTATAACGGCAACAGAAAAACATCATTTGTGAAAATTTCAACTGTCTAACTATCACGGTTCATGAGATACAGCCTGGTGACCTGCTGGTGACAGACGGACAGCGAAGTCTTAGTAATAGGGTCCCGTTTTTACCCTTTGGGTACGGAACCCTAAAAAACAAACTTGTAGTCGAACATAGAACCTTTTTTTTCGAAATCGTTTGAAAATACTGAGTACCTATAAGCCTCTAATACTATCATTGTTTGAAGCTTCGCCATACTAAGATTTAACCCTCTATCTATAACTTCTCAACTTCTCAAGTTTACGTACCCTGATTATTATTAAAATTCGTCTTCAAAACTTAAACCTTCATACAGCTAGTCACCATGCAGCAGAGTGTTTACTTACTAAGCCAATGTATTGACATGAGCGTACGTCCTGTCTCCGAGATGCCACTCACAGTCTCCAGCCACCAGAATGCCATCCACGAACAACATGAACATTATGGGTCCCAATATGATACCTTGTGGAACCCCAGATTTAATAATTGGTCACTGATGTGACATTTTTTCACAGATTGCTGTTTTTAGTAAGGGAATTTCTACTAGTTTCGAAGTATCTTAGTGACTTTGGTGACCGGGTGGCTGAGTTCTTTTCCCCTTGGTTTGGTTACTTGTCTAAAAGTGTATCAAAAGCCTTACCTGGGTCTAAGAATACGCTAAAGACTATCATCTTATCGATATTGATAAATATTCATAGATAATATTAGTAAATATTTTGGAAGGTGACTTTCTGTCATCTGTTTCTTGGAAACTTACCAGCAGAGTGCTCGCTGACTATAGTCAGCCACAGTAGAGACATGAGCGTACGTCCGGTCTCAACGACGCCGCGCACGCCAGCGCCCGCGCCGTTACACGCCTCTAGCCATCGGGAGTGGAGGGTTAGAACTAGTGGGCAGTCTGGAATGGAGAAAAATAATAATGCTTAGGTAAAAGCTGAAAAATTTTACAAGGATAGAAGGTCTGTGAACCTAGTGGATGGTACTAACCAATATGAACGATGGTCATATCAAGTCAACATTTCAAAGACGATGACGCGGGCAAAGCGAGTTAACTAAGCTGACCCCATATATGGGTGTGGCATAACTAGCTGGGAGAAGAGAGGTAGGTATGAAAAAGTATTTCAGTATTTTATTTATAGCATTCATACAGTCATCAGGTCTTAGTAGTTAGGTGAGTGTTCATAAAATGTTCACAGTATGTACCCATTTAGGGTGTTGCAATGGAAGACAGGCCAGGTTTCATGCCTTTCTACTTATGATGAACTTACTTATTATTAATGCATTCAATACCTATTACAAAAATTACGAGTCGCTAAATTTATCATTGAAGAAATCGTAAAAACATTTTTTATGAGTATCGCTTTTAGTTTGGATTCAAACATGGCATTTTTTTCTATACATTTTATGTTTAGTTATGTCCTTTTATATTAAAAATGGCACCGGCCGCCATGCCACTTGAGCTTGCAGGTTTAGGTCGATCTCTAAAGCTGCCGCGAACCCACATTTATTGATATTGTGTGATCTTTCAACACACGCACACCAGTCTCACCTTTGCTGATCTCCAGCAGCTCGAGGCTGCGCGCCGTGACGGGAGTCTTAATGTCCGCGAGCGGAGACCCGCGGTGAGGCACCGAGTAGAACATGAATCCGCGACTCGAAGAGTACAGCCGCGCCTTTCTTAATTCTGGAACAAAACATAAATTACATTAATATGTGCCGAAATGGGTTTGCGCATTAAAATTAGAGGTAGACGAGATTGTGAAAGTCCTGTCGCGTAATTTCGCGTATCGAATATAGAGCAAAGTTAAAAAAAAAAAAAAAAACTTTGCTCTAATATCCGGTATATTAGAGCAAAGTTCCATACTTCAAAAGTATTCAAAGCGATTCTCCCGATGTTGCATATTTTCGATGGATTTAAGACGCGCGTGCATACGAAAGCTATTAACAACAAACAAAAAAACTTCTAAAAAGTTTTCTCTCTCGCATGCACAATATTTAAATGTTGATACCGTAATTTTACGTGCAAAATATTGCTAAATATACCCATATAATATCGATATGTGTTGTTCAGCCAGCACGTTAGTGGACATAGACAAACTATATAGATCTGTCGTAAGGCAGTCATGGAGATGGAGTTGTTATAGATTCTAATCATTGGTGTTAAAATATAATAGTAAATTGTTTCTTCGATAAAACCACACTCTTTTTATTTCTAACAAATGGTAGCAGAGCGTGGTTACCTGATTACATAATGTAAATAGTAATACCACCTCTGTTGGTTGGATATCCACGTGAGTGTAAAAAAAAAAAATGACATCGGCAACAAATAGCCGAACGTCGATAGAAACATTGACCAAGTCAAACTACGACACCTGGTGCCTACAGGCACAGGCGGTGCTCATCAAAAATGATTTATGGGACATCGTAAGCGGAACAAAAACTTTGGCTCCAAACGCTGATTCAGCAACCACCGCGGCATTCAACAAAGAAGACTTAAAGGCCAGAGCTGAAATCATCTTGTTGTTATCGCCCTCCGAGCTAAAACAAATAAAAGGTTGCGGAACGGCGAAGCTGGTATGGGAAACGTTAAAGAAAACTTATCAAAGCACAGGGCCTGCCCGAAAAGCTACATTGTTAAAACAACTAGTCCTAAAGAGGATGACACCAAACGAAGACATCCGCGACCACCTCAACAATTTCTTCGACATAGTTGGTCAACTTGAGGACATGGAAATAAAGATTCCTAAAGAACTACAATGTATCATGATCCTGTACAGCTTGCCAAAAACTTTCGAAAACTTCCGAATTGCCATCGAGTCAAGAGACACACTGCCAAGTCCCGAAGACCTCAAAGTCAAAATACTTGAAGAGTCACAGGCAAGAAATAATAAGAATGCTGAGCAACCGGAGTACGAAGAAAGATCCGAAGCTTTGTATGCAAAGAAAAAGTTCTGTACCATTTGTAAGAAGAAATCACACAGTACAGAAACTTGTTGGTCCAAGAAGAAAGAAAACAAAACTCCTTTAAAAGTTTCTCATAGAGGCAACAAGCAACAGCAAAAAGGTTTATATACTTGTTTAAATATAAATAATAAAACAAAGTCAAAAATGACGTGGTGTTTTGACAGCGGATGTACATCACATATGACAAGTAACAAACAAATATTTGTAAATATTTCTGAAGACAACGGTTCTGTAAAATTGGCTACGAATGACCATACAACGCCAGTCAAAGGAATTGGAATGGCACGGGTGAGTCTAAGCAACTACTCATGTGACTTACATGAAACCCTATATGTGCCAAATCTCTCAACAAACCTACTTTCAATTGGGAAAATCACTGACAAGGGCAAGAAAGTTGTGTTCGAAAAGGACAAGGCCTACGTCGTGGAACCTAATGGCAAAATATCGCTAAAAGCACGAAAAACTGACGGCTTATACTATATACATAGTACCGAATCCAAAGATATGGCTAACTCAGTAACAATCGAATCTGAGATGATGACATGGCACAAGAAGCTAGGCCACATCAACGAAAAAGACCTGAAACAAATGGCAAAAGACGAAAAGTTACGAGGACTTGGATTCAAGGAAGACAAGCTTGAAGCGTGCGAAACGTGCATCAAAGGAAAAATGACACGTTTACCTTTCCCTAAGAAAGATTCTATCAACAGCACTCAACCACTCGAAATAATTCATACAGACGTATGCGGTCCATTCGAAACTGAAACGTTAGCCGGATCAAAGTATTACGTCACATTCATTGACGATTATACAAGATACAGCTACGTCTACTTTATGAAGAAAAAGAATCAAGTCTTCACACTATTCAAAGAGTTCAAAGAAGAAGTTGAGAATTATCACAAGATAAGAATACAAAACTTACAGTCTGATAATGGGACCGAATATATAAATAAAGAGTTCGATCAGTACCTTAAAGAAAACGGAATAAAGCGACGATTAACCGCTCCGTACACGCCTCAACAAAATGGCATTGCTGAACGCAAGAACCGGTCTCTACTAGACAAAGCTCGATGTTTACTCATAGACGCAAATGCGCCCAAAAATCTATGGGCTGAAGCTGTAAATACTGTAAATTACCTTGCAAATAGAAGCCCAACAAAACTACTCAAAGGTAGTACACCGTATGAACTGTGGGTAGGGAGATCAGCATCGGCAAATCATCTACAAGTGTTTGGAAGTAAAGCTTTTGTACTGCGAAAGACACGACGAGGGAAACTGACACCTAAAGCCATAACAGGTGTATTCATGGGATACGCGTCAAACGCAAAAAGCTATCGTATTTTTATTCCTGAAAAAGACGATATAATAGTAAGCAGAGACGTGAAGGTAGTAAACCAAATGTACTATGAGAATAAAAATAAAAAATATGAAAATCTCGTCAACAATGAAAACGAAGAGAATGAAATTAAAGGGACGAATAGAAAGGAAAATGATAAGAAAGGCAAAGCAGAAGACATTGAAATAGAATTTGAAACGAAAAAGCAAAATGACTCAACTGTACAGCATCTTGATCATGAAAATTTTCCTAACTTGAATGAAAATTCCCCTAATCAAAATGAAAGTCAAAGGGAAGAGATTGAAAATGAAATAAATCCAAATGTACGCCCCCAAAGAGAACGTAGACCGCCACAATGGTTAAATGATTATCATGTATCACGCGATAATAGCCCAAATGAGCCCGAGGAATTCTATGATGTTTTTATGGCTTCACACAATTGCGAAGACGATGATGAAAATTATCATGATGCAATTAAGTCAGAAATTAGAGCTCATATTAAAAACGGCACATGGCGGATAGTTCCCAAAGATAAAAACATGCGACTTATTGGATATAAAATGATTCTGAAAAAGAAAATCGGCCCAGATAATAATGAAATTAAAAAGGCTAGACTTGTCGCACAAGGTTTCTCGCAAAGACCGGGCGTGGATTACAATGAAATCTTCGCACCAGTTGCAAAGCTAAGTTCAATTCGAACAGTAGTGGGAATGTCCTTAGAGGAAGACTTAGATCTATGTCAAATGGATGTCACTACAGCATATCTAAATGGTGAACTAGATGAGAAAATAACAATGAAAGTTCCTGATTATTTAGAAGAATTTGTAACAAAGGTGATGATAGACGAAAGTGATAAGGAAGATCTCACTGTTCACTATAAAGCCAGAAAGATGCTTGAAGATATAAGAAGCATAAAAGGTGAAAAAGCGTGCTTACTAGAAAGAGCACTTTATGGATTGAAACAGTCGGGACGTCAGTGGTTTAAAAGATTAGACACTGAACTTAAAAAGATTGGATTTGAGACATCATTTGCGGATCCGTGTGTGTACATATCAACGAAAGGAGGAGATAAGACAGTGATAACAATCTATGTTGATGATATTTTAATGGCTTACTCAAACCCGGAGAAAGCAAAGAAAATAAAGGCTCAGTTATCCAAAGAATTTGAATTAAAAGATATGGGTAAACCAAAGAAACTACTCGGAATCGAATTCGAGTACACCAATGAAGGCATAAAGTTGTATCAAGAGTCATACATTGAAAAAGCACTCAAAACTTTTGGTATGACTGATTGTAAAGTCTCAAAGACGCCTATCGAGCCGGGTAACTGCCTCATGAAGAACCCCAAGAAAGGGGGGGATACTCTACCGTATAAAAATCTTATCGGCACGCTGATGTATCTTGCGGTTGCCACAAGGCCAGACATAATGTTCTCAGTAAGCTACCTGTCACAATTTAACGATTGCTACGGAGAGGAGCACTTCAAATGTGCAAAAAGAGTATTAAGATACTTAAAAGCAACTAAGAGCATGGGAATAAATTACAAAAAGACAAACGAAATGTTAATTGGAATGGCCGACGCAGATTGGGCTGCATCAAAAGATGACAGAAAATCCTTTTCAGGATACGTATTTAAATACGCAGGAGCAGCCATCAGCTGGGCATCCAAGAAACAGCGATCAGTAGCACTCTCGACGGCTGAAGCTGAATATGCTTCACTAACGGAAGCCGCAAAAGAGGCAATTCACCTACATTCGCTGCACAAAAACCTAAAACTACGGCAAGAAAAGCCAGTTATTATATTTTGCGATAATCAAGCAGCAATTAAACTAGGGTCGAGCCCAATAGTATCTTCTAAGTCCAAACACATTGATATGAAGATACATTTTATTAGAGACTGTGTTGGTGAAAATAAGATAGAGCTGAAGTTTGTGGGGTCAGAGGAAAACGAAGCCGACCCCATGACGAAAGGAATGCCTGGTCCACGCCTTTCAAGATTGAGAGAGCTGTGGGGGCTCAGGGCATGAAGCAAGCATGCAGCATGAAGCGACACTTGAATCCTGGACACCATCTGTGCTGAGGAGGAGTGTTGTTCAGCCAGCACGTTAGTGGACATAGACAAACTATATAGATCTGTCGTAAGGCAGTCATGGAGATGGAGTTGTTATAGATTCTAATCATTGGTGTTAAAATATAATAGTAAATTGTTTCTTCGATAAAACCACACTCTTTTTATTTCTAACAATATGAATGCCGGTCTAATTTATATAGAAACCAAAGATGAAGAATGAGAAGAACGAAAAGAAGAAGAACCTTGACGTGGTAACGGTACCACGTCAAGGTCAGTCGAACCGCATTTGAAAATACCGGTATTCCAAGCCCTGCTACCAGGTTATCATGTTCACTTACCTTCAATGTTTGAAGATTTAGCTTCACAGCATTCATTATCATTTCCATTGTCATCAGTGACTTTACAAGTATCCTTACTATTTACACTTAGATCTGTCATTTTTGGAACATCTGTCTCCAATTTGACATTATTTATCATCAGTTTTACATCTTTACTTTCGAGTTTATGTGTAGAGTTTCTTTCTCTTTCTTCTTCATTTTTCGTTTCATTCATTTGTTGTTCTTTATAGTCGCTGAATGTCATACTGTCATGATTTTTGTACATTTGTTTGTCAAACATGTTCCCGACGATATTTTCTATAGTTTCTGCTAAGACTGCGTCGTTATTGATAGAGCTTTCTCGTCGGAGGATATCGATGTTCTTTTTCGTTTCTGGAACCGGAGTTTCTGTTTTGTTCAGTTTCTTGTAGGCTTCGTAAGCTGAAATAAAAAAAAGGGTTTGATTAAAGGGAGACTTGCGTGCATCCATTATAGGCTGTTGAGAATGCTGTTGGAATGTTTGGATCACTCTGGAAACTTGTTGACGGCACCGCCGTGCATAAATACTTTACGGCGAAAAAACCGGTGTGTCAACAAGCTTCCATAGTAAGTGATCCTTACAACACTGGTGACCCTGCCTAATCGAGGCGAACCTAACGAGTTTTGTTGTCAAACTAGGCCTAGATCTTAGTACTCACGGGATCCCCGTGGCAAAAAACTTGAGTTGCATCAAATTCAAAGTATTTCAGTATTTTATTTATTTCAGGTCTTAGTAGTAAGGTGAGTGTTCATAAAATGTTCACAGTATGTATCCATTTAGGGTGTTGCAATGGAAGACAGGCCAGGTTTCATGCCTTTCTACTTATGATGAACTTACTTATTATTAATGCATTCAATACCTATTACAAAAATTACGAGTCGCTAAAATTATCATTGAAGAAATCGTCAAGTTCGTAAAAACATTTTTTTATGAGTATCGCTTTTAGTTTGGATTCAAACATGTCTTTTTTTCCTATACATGTAATCCTTGAATGCGAAAACACGATTAAGAAAAAAACACGATAAAAAATCATGAAAGAGCACTGTTTTTCACATAATTTGGTCGATCTCAGGAACCCTGCGGTCTGTTGAAATGACTTATGTTTTGATTTGTAGGTTATTACTTATTTATTATTACTTATATATTTATTATTACTAATTTGGTTCCTAGAACCAAATAATTCTTCATAAGTAGTGTAGTTTTCTTGTAATTATGCAAATACTTGATTTTTGCGCTTACGCCGTTTCAAAAAGGTATGGTCTATCCCGCTCATATGAACGCGAAATCCTATGCCTATCTTTTTCAGAAAATGGCGCGTATTGCTTACTTAATCTCTGATATTGCGCCCTCTTAACCGTAGATTTTTACGGTGAAAGCTACGTGAGTGAACAAAGGCTTGCAATTGGATAAATAGGTAGGTTTCCACTGTACAGCAGCGTGTTTTTCCTCTATGGGTTTCCATTCTAAATGTATGTTATATGGTTGCTCCATGGTTTTCACGACTGTTTTACGCATTCGTTGGTTTCTAATATATACAAAAACACCTATTGTACTTATTTGGCTTTCCAGTTCACCTATTTACTATTCTTTTATGGCCGTAGCAACAATGAAAATAATAAATTATTGTGTGGAAATAGTTCTTTGTATTCGTATGACGCTCATTTGGTGGCTTGTGGAGGTACCTACCTACATTAAAATGAACTTGTTTTTCATGGACAAACTGTTTCATTAGATTTTTACTATTCAAGGGCATTTCTAAATAAACGAATTTCTTAAATAAATATATTCAGTCTGTCATTTAGATTTGACAGAAGATATTGGACACGTATTATTTCATTACGGATGTAAGCTGGTTAACTACGAACCTTATTTGTGTTAGAAGAACACCAACGTTTCATCCCTTAACGAGGGACTTCTTCAGGGTGAGTGCGGTTCTAGGCGCGCGCGTTCCGCGTCCCTCCGAGCACTGTGCGCTATCGCTCGCTGCGCACGAGACGGGAGCGCCGGAGGCGGGGGTGGTGGGGGGCGCGCTCGTTAAGGGATGAGACGTTGGTGTTCTTCTAACACAAATAAAGTTCGTAGTTAACCCGCTTACATCCGTAATGAATTCGTCAAACTACGATCGTTTTTACGTATTATTTCTTTTGTTATTCAAACAAAAAATTACAAAGAGACATCGCGTCAAAGTTTGGGAGTCACAAAGTCGCTGAAAAGTGACCGGTGTGACGTCACGCGGAACTTTAACTGGCATATCTTCATAATTTTTTAGTTGTGGATCAAAGTTTTGTTCTAGAATTTTTTGAATTTCAACTATATAACTTTTTTAACTTTATTTTACTTTTTTTATTTTCTTGAAGAGCGTAAGAGACATTTATCTTCACATTCGTGTTTTTTACATGTATTATTTTATTCATTTTTACTTTTCGTTTTTTCTAACATTTCAAACATTATTATTATTGTTTTGAAATTTCAAAGGAATGTTTAAACGATAAATGTTCATCATTGAATAAAAGATTCCAAAGAAAAACATTGTTTCGAGCTTCTGTGTTTCGCTTCGATGATACCAAAGTCGTTAAATATTTTCCACCACTATTCATTGGGTTTTGTTACCACTTTGTATACAAAAAATATCCATGTCCATGTTTTTTTGAATCAGTTTATGTTGACTTTACAGACCGCATTGTTTCAAAACAATCCAACATCAAACAAAATGTATCTACTTGAAATTGTATAAACTGTAAAATCCAAGAATTTATTGTTATGTTTATGAAAGGTTTATGGAAGGAAACCAGTTGTGTAGATACTTAATTGTTTTGACATTCGCAATTTGTTTTTGTTTTTCTAATGTTGAATAATCTCACAAATATTATAAACGTGAAAGTTTACATGGATGGATGGATGTTTGTTCCTTTATCACGCCAGAACGGCTGAACGGATCTGAATGAAATTTGGCACAGAGATACATTATAGTCTGGAATAGGACATAGGCTTACTTTTTATCCCGGAATTCCCACGGGAACGGGAACTACGCGGGTGAAACCGCGAGGCGCTGCTAGTTTATTATACAGTAGGTATCACGTACAATGTCCTAAACCTAAAGGGGGTTATTCTGGACCCCGAGGGGATCAACTTTTTATACCTATAAGATTTTTTGTATTGAATGAAGCGTTCAGCAGTTTTTACGTAAAGAGGTCAAATATCTGAAGTTACGCATTAATCTCACTAATCTCACTAATATTATAAACGTGAAAGTTTAGATGGATGGATAGATGGATGGATGTTTGTTCCTTTATCACGCCAGAACGGCTGAACGGATCTGGATGAAATTTGGCATAGAGATAGATTATAGTCTGGAATAGAACATAGGCTATTTTTTATCCCGGAATCCCCACGGGAACGGGAACTACGCGGGTGAAACCGCAAGGCGCTGCAAGTAAAAAATAATTATTGGGATGGTGTACCTATACTATACCCAAGTTATCGTAGAATGTTTGTAACCAAACTGCCCATACTAAAGTTCACTGCTGCCGCGTCTTTTTATACTTACGTAATTTACATTATTTACTTGTCGCTCTGGGTATTTTCTATGTAGATTAGAAAATGTCTATCTATGTATTATATTGTATTTTGTAAATCAGTTATCTAGTACCCATAACACAAGCCAAGTGTTATGGACAATCCACACAGCATTGGCTATATGATGCATTATTAATTCGTAATTTATTTATTCATTTATGTATGACCCTTCAATACTTACCTACAATCATGTCTAAATCGTATAACGTATATCTAAATCGAAACTCGACGCGACGTTTACAATCATGTTAATGATTTTGAGTACGAAATTACATTAACATGTGAATTGTGTGAAATTCAAGAAATAAAGTAAAGAAAACGCTTAACATTTCAAAATAACACATGTTTTTAATTGTATGCGCAGTAATAATAAATTTAAAAAAAAAACAAAAATCCTAAAAATTGAAAAATTTAAAGTTGTGCCCTTTTTGTATTTCGTGCGTGACGGAAATAGGTCAACGACCTGTATTGCCAACCTATCTGGCACCTACTGTGCCATGATGTGTAAACCGTTATAGTTATTCCTAGGCAGGTAGGTACAGCAGGAGCTGAATGGTTTTAAACAATAGCTGGTGATGAACTCGGAACAAAAACAGCCATTTGTGATACTAAGGTGATCCTAAGAATAATCATACTTTATAAACAGCTTGCTTTGACAATGAGCTTCTCACATCATTTTTTTAAACAGTTCGAAATATCCATTGATGTATATATAATAAATTATACGATAAAATTTATTACTATCCTATAAGTTAGTTACTTTTAATATACAGGTAATAATTTTTGTTGTAAAATATTAAAATTAGTTTTTAGGGCTCCTTTTTTTTCGGAAACAAACAAAATTATGTTGGACGCGCCTATTCTTTTTGAGTTATTATTATAAATTTTGACTACAGATTGTTACTGACAACAAAAAATACAATCACTAATATACCGATCTGCAAACAAGCTGTTTGCAACAGTTTGCAGTTAGCTCAATTGTTTCAATTGTAAATACTAGTTTTAATTTAATTCTATTATTTGATTGTAATTTTCTTGTTAATATAGTTTGTATTGTTTAAAATTAGGGTATTAGAGATCGGTTTTTAAGTATTTTCTTAAACTATCCAAATATTTTTATACCTTGACAGTAGATCTGCTTGATGAACAGCCCTCCTTTGGAATGCCCCACCCAGACGACTGGCTTCTCTCCAACCTTCATGGCGAGGAGTTGCTCCATCATCTGATCAGCTCGGACTTGGAGACTCAATCTGGAAACGGGGGTTTTTGTGTCATGCATTTTGGTCTTTCGGCTTCGGACATTGTCTTGTCTTATGCAGACGTTTCGGTGCTTCGATTCCATGAATGTTTGTATGTCTTGTCTGTCTTTTGAATTTGTATTGAAATAACCGAACACTGTAATGTAACCTACTAATTTTTTGTTTTGAAAACGAGGCAGTTTATCGATGTACTTTATGGTATGCGTTTAAATGGTTTCGTTTCTAGTGTGAACACAAAATATTAGTGCCATGGGAGCACTGCGGTCATACAACGGAAGCTGGCTTGATGATGATAATAATGTAGTACCTACGCCGACTCTGAAAGCTGTCGGCGCTGTATTCACATTTCACACAATGTATGTCACCGTAAGATAATAAAATCCGTCAAATTATAAAAATCCTAGTCAGTCACTTTATAATTTTCGGTCGGTAAAATAATCAGCAGGGCCGTACCTAATAAATGCCTACGGGCCGAAGAACTTACAATTTAAAGCATTTATACCTTCGATAAAAGTAAAAAAAGGAAGATACGGAACCTTCTCCCAGCGATCACTCAAAAACTGTACCGTGTCAAAGATGTAATAATGTTATGGTATCGAATTATCAGAAAATTTAAGTTTGGTGTATCTGCTTACGTGTGAAAACATGTGATGCCTTGGGCTTTGTTTTTGAGCTAGTTGTACACCTGGTGAACGAACACGAGGGCATTGTCGTGGTGTTTTAGTCGAAATCACACAAAATTATACGTCGTCGTAGCAAGCACGCGAAACAAACGCCACCACCCGCGCCGCCGGTCGGACTATGACCGAAGGGAACATAGTTGGACCTGACTTGAGCCATACACATTTCAAGATGGTAATGCCTCATCTCCCTTTTATACTTTTATCGAAGATTTATACACGTAAATTTATGATTTTACGAAACCTATCCGAACAATAGATGTCCCGGGCCGCCGGAGTTTGTAATACCAAAATAAAAATCATAAAATATTGACTAAAATATTGAGATTATCTGTACCCAGCACGTTTGTTGCCAGGCATAGAATATCTAATTTTCCGGCAAAAGCCGTGGGTTGTCACGAACCAACACAGAACAGAAAAATAAGTGGAAGTGCTAAGTGGGCGTGGCACGCGTGTCACAATTAAGCGTAGTTACGCTTAACTGATCTCAGTCGTGTTCTAACATCGCTTTGAATTGCTTGTCTCGCGACAAATTCATTTTTCAGAAGCTATGCCGTATTGTTCCATTTTGGAATGTAAAAATGATAGTAGGCGAAAAAATCTTAAAACCAGAGGTGTTTCATACCATCAGCAAGTAGGATTTTAATTGTTTTCTCCTAAAGTTTCAATTTATTTCAATTTACAAATAATTTATTACAACGGTTAGTCAAAATCAACCTTATGCAATTATGATAAAGTTGATTTTGGATTGTGTCTATTCACTTCGTTCTCGAAAGTTCTTCGCTACTCGATTAGTGATGTAGTCAAGCAAATCGGCTGTTGATTTTATCGATTAATATCGATACAAGAAAATAAATATTTTAATGTGATTTTAATGTTGAATCGATTATTTACTTAGCAAAAAACATTCTTTATTAGAAAAGAAAACTACAATAAATTAATAAAACCAACTAAAAACTAGTCTTTACAATTGCAACAATTGAGCTAACTGTTTTAGCAGACTGTTGTAAAGAATCTACAAGAATGATTGGTTTATTTAGTAGTAGCTTCTGCCCGCGGCTTCGCACGCCTTTTGTTGGGATAAAAGTGTGTTACTCTCCATTCTTTCAATTAACTCTATGCCAAAAATAAAGGCGATTGGTTACTAAGTTAGGGTGTGAAGAAAGGACAAACTTTCGAATTTATAACATAAGTTAGGATTTACAAACCAAGGAGAAGTAGTTCAATGTGCTTTATACAGGGTGGAAAGAATCTATGGGCCCTGGAGGGGAACTACCTTAAATCCTTTAGCTAGCTCATTTAACTGAAAGGACCCTTTATTTTTAAAAAGAAACATAATTGCATTCAAAGATTTTCTAAAAATTCCGTGTCTCACCTGGGAACCAACCAACTAAAAATTAAAAAAATAAACCCTCGCTATTTTATTATGCGAATCAGTAGGATTATTGTTCAGGATAAAAATTGTCAAATAAACATTGGACCTTTCACTCATCTGTTGTATAGGATACCCATGAAATCGAATATTTATTACATATTCTTTATTAACAATACCTATTGTTCACTTGTAACAAGTAAATAACACGTTATAATTTTCTTATCTCTAACATCCAAAGACATCGTATGATGAAGAGGCTTGCTAATGTTATTAATTGGAAGGTACCTTGTTGCACACTTCGATAAGAAAATCGTTAAATGGTAATAATAAACCTATGCACAATTCCTTCTTACATGAGGCGTTCTGACAAAAACTTTAAAAACGGAGTATGTTTTTTATCAACTTGCGGCAACAAATTTGAATTTCGAACGATAACTTTCATCATTTTTAGGGTTCCGTACCCAAAGGGTAAAACGAGACCCTATAGCTAAAATTCCGCTGTCCGTCCGTCTGTTTCTCTATCCGTCTGTCACCAGGCTGTATCCGTAACCGTGATAGTAAAGAAAAAAAGTAGCCTATGTTTGATTCCAAGATTAAAATTACCTGTATGCAAAATTTCAGACCGATCCGTTCAGTAGGTAGTTTTGGCATGAAGAGGTAACAAACATCCATCCATCCATACATCCAGACATCCATCCAAACTTTCGTATTTATAGTATTAGTGTGATAGTGTGATTTTTCACTGGTCAACATCTGTCTACTTAAAAAAATGTTTCATATTTTGTGTTTGTTTCTATTGATGATAAAATAAAATGAATATTAGTTTTCACTTTTTTTTTACTTATAAGACATTGTTTCTTTTTATCCTGAACAATAATCCTACTGATTCACATATTAAAATAGCAAGGGTTCATTTTTTAAATTTTTAGTTGGTTCGATTCCCAGGTGAGACAAGGAATTTTTAGAAAATCTTTGAATGCAATAATGTTTCTTTTAAAAAATAAAGGAATGTTTCCTTTCAGTTAAATGAGCTAGCTAAAGGATTTAAGGTAGTTCCCCTCCAGGGCCCATAGATTCTTTCCACCCTGTATATTCACGATGGCTCGGAATGAAACCGAGGCATGGAATCGAAAACAGATACGTACGAAATTCAAATATTACGCGCGAAATCAGAAAAAGAAGTTTTCCATAAAAAGTAAAAAAAAATCTATAAGCCCATGTTTTGACAAATTTAGATTTATAGCTTCTATTTGAGCAGTTATTATTAAAGAAGTTTTACTACTAAAAATCAACATAAATTACCTGTTGCTCCATTAATTTTCTTTATTGTAATATGGGTTCATAGAAATATATCTCTACGACTTCTTTTCTGGTAGTTTAATTCCTTGCAGACCGCAGAAAATTTAAAAAACCGATAAAATATTTGAATTTCGCGCGTAATATTTGAATTTCGCGCGTATGTCTTCTCGATTCCGAGGCTCGGTTTCATTCGGAGCAATCGTGAATAGCCCTGCTGGTGCAGCCTTAATCGAGTAGCAGTAGATCTGTGAACTATCAGTCGAATATCAATCTTATACCTAACGAAATTAGGTTTATAATAACTATCACGGAGAATACCGCCATCTATGGTCAAGTAGCGGAATTAACTCGTCAGGCGAATGTTTGGTGAGTATAGATCGTAAATACGTTCTGCTGCTAAAGTAAAATGAATCTTATTGAGTAGATTTCAAGGTTTATTTCCAAATCTTTGACGTTGGCTAGTTTTGACTGAACTTGAACTACCAATCAAACGAATTGTTTCTTTGTATTGTATTATATGATTAGGGGTTTATTTGTGTGAGTTTGGCGACATCGGTTCCCGTAGTAATTTTGTTGCATTGCACTTCCACTTACTTTTCTGTTCTGTGCGAACCAACCTGTCCTCCACTTTCAGCTAACCAATAGTTAACTATTATTTATAATATAATATGATCTCGTCCTCGGACGAATCACCTGGCGTAGGGCCGGGTCTCAACAGATCGCAGCACGACGCTGCTCTGCCGAGCACAACACCCCGCCAGGAACGTAAGTCGTCTACATACTATTCCGAGCCCTCCGCTTTCGACTTGACGCTAAGTTTCAAGACACCCTGTAAATAAAGACCAAGGAAAGTAGAAATAGGCTTACCTTTTGTTCTCTTTTATCCACAGAGGTCGCCACAAATAAGGATCGCTCGTGTAGTTCACAGAGATCACCCTTGCACCGGGAAAGTCCATTTTTATCCAATCTCTTGGCCAACAGCTCGAATAGCAATCGTCACAGACACAACCGCAGCCTACTTCACACTTCTTGTCGTTACATCTACACTCGTCCTCGTTGCTAACTTCACTCCGCTCGCACTTACACTCAAATTCGTTGTTACACTTATCAAATTTACACTTAAATTGATCGTTTTCGTTAATTTTATCATAATCATCACAGAGTTTATCACAGTTTGTTTCTCGTTTGAAAAGATCGCGGACGAATTTGGCTTGCGTTTCATAATTATCTACGATTTCTATCTGGTCTAGCAAAGTATTATTGTAAAACTGCTCAGTTATTAAATCATTTTCGTTCGGTATAATTTTCTTGAATAGCTTCTCGTTTACTTGGTTTATTGTCATTTCTGTGTCGTGTATATCCGTCGTATAAATGTCATCAGATTTTACACTTTTGTTCACTTTGTCACTTTTGTGGTTATTATTATTTTCGTGTTCAATGTTTATTTTTGGGTGTGTGTTTTTTTGACAGTTGCAAATTTTCTCGGAATGGTTTCTTAGTGTAACTTTTTTTGGTTCTTGCTCGTATTTCGTTTTCCATTCGCCTTGCCGCCACGTGTTACCCAGAGATCCTGAAAAAAACGGCTAGTTGTTAAAAATCACGGTGAGGATTTTTTATTAAATAATATTTTTAATTAGTACACAAATTTTAAAAAGTGTAAAACCTTGATAAAGTGTTTAATTGAAACACTTGAGAGAGTTTTTCATTTAGTACCTATCAGAGGCGACTTATATTTCTTTTTAGAATTTAGACTTAGCGCCTTCACGAACGTGTTTGTGACGATGGGCAGGACCTGCAGTTCACGTATTGTCACTAATTTACCAATAACCCTGTATACTATATTAATGTTCGTCACGAATACATCCGACTGAGAACTACTACTCTATAACTCAAAATAGTGCATTATTTCCTTTAGACCTTACAGGACTCTTGGACACGACACAAAACTCAGATTACATAAGTAAAACTAGGAAATAAAGTGATCACTTTGATTTTTTGCCCACTTCGATCTGTTTAAGGTAAAGTAAAGAAGCGAACAAGAAACCGTTACCTTGTTAGAATGTTAGTTTTCGAGTTGGAGCAAAACTCGTCCCAAGCTTTTTTATCCTCTAGATACTCTGATATTTTATAGCAGGTCTTTACAAAGAATAGGTTTAACAATTCGTTTGAATTTATTTATTGACATTTTTTGCAACTCACTAGGTAGGAGTTTTGTTGTAGAAGCGTATACTTGTATACCTACTATAATGCCCATTGAAAGATACGTTTATCTTGTGTAACCTAGTTGTGGGCACAGCGAGTTATTCTTATTTCTAGTATTAAATTTATGTATATCGCTATATATTTAGTGTATAATTTATGTTGTATTTAGTGTATAGGCTTATAATGATGATATTGATGTTAGTACCACAGAACAGAGAAGTAAGTGGAAGTGCAATGCAACAAAATTACTACGGGAACCGATGTCGCCAAACTCACACAAATAAACCCCTAATCATATAATACAATACAAAGAAACAATTCGTTTGATTGGTAGTTTCAAGTTCAGTCAAAACTAGCCAACGTCAAAGATTTGGAAATAAACCTTGAAATCTACTCAATAAGATTCATTTTACTTTAGCAGCAGAACGTATTTACGATCTATACTCACCAAACATTGGCCTGACGAGTTAATTCCGCTACTTGACCATAGATGGCGGTATTCTCCGTGATAGTTATTATAAACCTAATTTCGTTAGGTATAAGATTGATATTCGATTGATAGTTCGCAGATCTACTGCTACTCGATTAAGGCTGCACCAGCAGGGCTATTCACGATTGCTCCGAATGAAACCGAGCCTCGGAATCGAGAAGACATACGCGCGAAATTCAAATATTACGCGCGAAATTCAAATATTTTATCGGTTTTTTAAATTTTCTGCGGTCTGCAAGGAATTAAACTACCAGCCCCCCTAGCACGGGGATTGTTGTCTAGGGTAGAATAGAGAAAAATTACGTCACTTCGTCATCCAATGCCTAAATTATTTGAAATGCATTCCTATAACTTCAATAATGTACGCAATGTGTAGCGATGCAATGTCATTATTGTCTATTCTACCCTAGACAACGATCCCCGTGCTAGGGGGGCAGAAAAGAAGTCGTAGACATATATTTTTATGAACCCATATTACAATAAAGAAAATTAATGGAGCAACAGGTAATTTATGTAGATTTTTAGTAGTAAAACTCCTTTAATAATAATTGCTCAAATAGAAGCTATAAATCTAAATTTGTCAAAACATGGGCTTAAAGATTTTTTTTTACTTTTTATGGAAAACTTCTTTTTCTGATTTCGCGCGTAATATTTGAATTTCGTGCGTATCTGTTTTCGATTCCATGCCTCGGTTTCATTCCGAGCCATCGTGAATATACAGGGTGGAAAAAATCTATGGCCCTGGAGGGGAACTACCTTAAATCCTTTAGCTAGCTCATTTAACTGAAAGGAAACATTCCTTTATTTTTAAAAAGAAACATAATTGCATTCAAAGATTTTCTAAAAATTCCTTGTCACACCTGGGAATCGAACCAACTAAAAATTAAAAAAATGAACCCTTGCTATTTTATTATGTGAATCAGTAGGATTATTGTTCAGGATAAAAATAAATAATGTCTTATAAGTAAAAAAAAAGTGAAAACTAATATTCATTTTATTTTATCATCAATAGAAACAAACACAAAATATGAAACATTTTTTTAAGTAGACAGATGTTAACCAGTGAAAAATCACACTATCACACTAATATTATAAATGGGAAAGTTTGGATGGATGTCTGGATGTATGGATGGATGGATGTTTGTTACCTCTTCATGTCAAAACTACTGAACGGATCGGTCTGAAATTTTGCATACAGGTAATTTTAATCTTGGAATCAAACATAGGCTACTTTTTTTCTTTACTATCACGGTTACGGATACAGCCTGGTGACAGACGGATAGACAAACAGACGGACGGACAGCGGAATTTTAGCTATAGGGTCTCGTTTTACCTTTTGGGTACGGAACCCTAAAAATGATGAAAGCTATCGTTCGAAATTGAAATTTGTTGCCGCAAGTTGATAAAAAACACACTCCGTTTTAAAGTTTTTGTCAGAACGCCTCATGTAAGAAGGAATTGTGCATGGGTTTATTATTACCATTTAACGATTTTCTTATCGAAGTGTGCAACAAGGTACCTTCCAATTAATAACATTAGCAAGCCTCTTCATCATACGATGTTTTTGGATGTTAGAGATAAGAAAATTATAACGTGTTATTTACTTGTTACAAGTGAACAATACTAGGTATTGTTAATAAAGAATATGTAATAAATATTCGATTTCATGGGTATCCTATACAACAGATGAGTGAAAGGTCCAATGTTAATTTGACAATTTTTATCCTGAACAATAATCCTACTGATTCGTATAATAAAATAGCGAGGGTTTATTTTTTTTATTTTTAGTTGGTTGGTTCCCAGGTGAGACAAGGAATTTTTAGAAAATCTTTGAATGCAATTATGTTTCTTTTTAAAAATAAAGGGTCCTTTCAGTTAAATGAGCTAGCTAAAGGATTTAAGGTAGTTCCCCTGCAGGGCCCATAGATTCTTTCCACCCTGTATAAAGCACATTGAACTAGGTACTTCTCCTTGGTTTGTTAATCCTAACTTATGTTATAAATTCGAAAGTTTGTCCTTTCTTCACACCCTAACTTAGTAACCAATCGCCTTTATTTTTGGCATATAGTTAATTGAAAGAATGGAGAGTAACACACTTTTATCCCAACAAAAGGCGTGCGAAGCCGCGGGCAGAAGCTACTACTAAATAAACCAATCATTCTTGTAGATTCTTTACAACAGTCTGCTACAACAGTTAGCTCAATTGTTGCAATTGTAAAGACTAGTTTTTAGTTGGTTTTATTAATTTATTGTAGTTTTCTTTTCTAATAAAGAATGTTTTTTGCTAAGTAAATAATCGATTCAACATTAAAATCACATTAAAATATTTATTTTCTTGTATCGATATTAATCGATAAAATCAACAGCAAAGCAGTACCGATTTGCTTGACTACATCACTAATCGAGTAGCGAAGAACTTTCGAGAACGAAGTGAATAGACACAATCCAAAATCAACTTTATCATAATTGCTTAAGGTTGATTTTGACTAACCGTTGTAATAAATTATTTGTAAATTGAAATAAATTGAAACTTTAGGAGAAAACAATTAAAATCCTACTTACCGATGGTATGAAACACCTCCGGTTTTAAGATTTTTTCGCCTACTATCATTTTTACATTCCAAAATGGAACAATACGGCATAGCTTCGGAAAAATGAATTTGTCGCGAGACAAGCAATTCAAAGCGATGTTAGAACACGACTGAGATCAGTTAAGCGTAACTACGCTTAATTGTGACACGCGTGCCACGCCCACTTAGCACTTCCACTTACTTCTCTGTTCTGTGGTTAGTACGATCTGTAGACATTTGTTCAAGGTTCATTCATGGGACATTCGTTCAGGGGTCGTTTTTCTATGTATAATAAAAAATATCTATCTATGTATTGTATTGTATTATGTATATCAGTTATCTGGTACCCATAACACAAGCTCTGCTTAGCTTGGGACTAGATAATGTTGTGTGAATTGTCCAGCATTATTTATTGGAACGAAGTTCCTTATCGCGCGTTGCGAAAGGGGGCTAGACCGAAACTCGTAAGTCTATGGTAAATGCGACCCCAGAAACTCCTATGTCTATGGTAAAACGACACTTACGTTTTGCTATTGTTAGATACGACATTATTACAAAGGAATAAGGTTCAAATTGAAACACCGCATATTTCAGAATTCATATACAATGATCGCGCAAAGGCACTGACATTGTTGATGCACGGACGAAGGAAATCAATCAAATCACCCTTCCGTGGTTAGTTTAGTAGTTTGGCTGCTTTGTGAAAACAAAAACAACTTTTCCGACTGTTTTTTTTCTTGAAAACGAAAAGATTAGTTCCAACCAAAGTAAGTACATTTAACAAATTACTACCGCGTTTTATGCGTTACCAAAGTTATCAAGTGTTTTGTTACACAACAGTGTGATAATATGGCTATTTCAGAATGCCAGCAAGAAAAATAGTATCAGACAGGCAGATGGAAACGCTTGTGGCTTTTGTGGAAGCAAACAGGGGATTCGCAGTGGGCCGCCTGGCCAATAACGGCCCACTGGCAAAACAAAAAGCTGAAAAACTTTGGGAGGACCTTGCGTGTAATCTTAATGCTGTTGGGGCTGGTGCCACTAAAACCTTCCTTAGCCAAGTGGAGAGTTGTAAGTACCTTTTATCTGTTAATTTGAATGTTTTTCACTTATGCTAATTACCCATCTAGTAATTTTAAAGCTTTAGCACTGTACCAATAAACAATTTTTACTTTACTTTTAAGAATTTATATCCTGACATAACAATAATAGATTACCTACCAAGTTCAATTGATGTTTGAACTTGGTAATCTATTATTCATAGATGTTTAATAAGTAGATAATTATTATGTTATGCCTAGTGTTGATTATTGTATTAATGTGCATGCTGTAACATCCTATTCTATAGACACATAGACATAAGACCCCTAAATTGTTATTAGAATCTAGCTTTGTGATCCCATGTTGGATGTCTTATTCAATAAATATATAACTGGCAGGCTCTTTAGCTCAGAGAACCGAGTACTACTGATGAATAAAGGTTCTCTCAAAGGATGGTCATAACAAATGTTGTAGTGTCAGCGGGCCATGGCATTCAATTACCAAACTCATACTTAGTGTTATAATGTATTTAACAGCGCACACAGCCTGACACCGCTACTGCCTCCATACCTGCCTCAGCCCGTTCCCGAGCCTCAAATTAAATTTAAAGAGCCTCAGCCGCTTCCTGAGCCAGCTCTCACGATTGAGCTGGACTGCTTCCTCCCAGGTGTGCTATCATATCCTTGATCCTATCCAATACTGTATAGCATAGGCACAACATGTATTTCCTCTTTGATGATGCAAGATTTATTGTTTATAACGGTTCGGTCTATTGTTACTTAAAATCGACTGTCTAATATCTATCTAAAAACTTATACATTCCTTCTCATAAGTTCTCATCTACTGGGAAAATAAAATCATATCTTTTGTATTGTAACAGTATAAATATTAATGTACAGAGTCAACGTCGGTTGCCACCGCTCCAGTAGATATGCCAACGCCACTACCGCAATTGACCCCAACGCGCAGGCGATCATGTACCTAATAATTTGTATCTGATGTACTTTAAATTTTAGGGTCCTCGTACCATTATTCATGTCACATCACATCAATGGCTAGCCAATTAGTGTCCACTGCTGGACATAGCCTCCTCCAAAGCTCTATTTTTATACACTGTTACAGATACATCACATGCTGCAGATGTGCCTCAGTGGGCAATGCAGATTGAGGAGCGGCATTTAGCGAACGAGAAGATCTCGCGTTCTCTAGAGGCCATGGCTGCCTCTGGTAGCGCGAATTGAAGAAAAACTTTAGGAGCACAGCAAGGCGAGCGAAGCGAGCCGCGCTTTGTGTTCGCACCCACCCACTTATATGGGTATGGATTTCGAGTAACTCGAACTCGTAGATTACGAAAATGATGTCCATTTCCAAATCCAAGATGGCTGACATTTTTTAATCGCAAAAATCACTCATGGGTTTCGTTTTCGACTAATTCAGATACGTAGATTACGAAAAAGATGTCCATTTTCAAGTCCAAGATGGCTGACATTTTTTTTATCGCAGTTGTCACTCGTGGATGTCGTTTTCGACTAACTCGGACACGTAGATTACGAAAAAGATGTCCATTTCTAAATCCAAAATGGCTTACATTTATAGCTGCTTGCAGCTCGCGCACATCTAAAAAATTAGTTACATTATATTTGTCAATAATAAAAAAATATTATTATAACTTAAATTTTTTTTAAATTATATTTCCTTCACTAATTAATCGAAAGGAACTTCGTTCCATCCGGGTGTCCCTTGACACCTCTCAAGTTTTTTTTATTTAATTATGCATACCTATACACTTTAATTATCACTACATTAACTCAAATGTTTTGTTCTTTTGAGCCTTCTCACTACGTGGCATGTGAGGTGGTCAGTCAGTATCTAGTAGTAGGTATTATTTTAAACCTATTAACATATTAACTGATACGCAGGAATATTTATGTAATCGCTAACAACACTTTAATGACACTCGATAGCACTCGATTACCTTTATAAACACAAGGGAAGAGATAAACACAAAACGAATGCCTTCAAACGTGCATGTTTGAAAGAATACAACGCACAACGCAAAGTAGGTACGCATTCTACCCTACGAATAAATAATAAGTCATTTTATTCGTAGGGTAGAATGCGTACCTACTTTGCGTTGTGCTTTGTATGCTTTCAAACATGCACGTAGATAATATTTATTCGTAGATAATAAGTCATTATTTATTCGTAGATTCTACCCATTCTACCGATAAAAGGTAGAATGGGTGATTCTAAAAACTAACAATCACCAAGAAGGCGCTTTCAGTTCCATTTTCAAAAGTAAAATGTTGGTTCTTTGTTTATGGAACACCAAAAAGTCGAGTCTTTATGCAAGAGGGCGAAAGTCTTGTACCTACTGGCTGATGATTTCAAACAATAATTAAAAAGAATAATTACATAACAACCCTAGAGCTTAAAAACGCATTCCGCCGGCTAAGCTAAGCTATATTGACACACTTTTTGAGTAAGATGAGTGAAAAATATTGTATATATTTCTTTGTTTGGTAAAACCAGGTAAAACCCATTTTCACGGATTAATTTCCTTGATACCAGCGAAAAGCTGGGATTAAATTTAACTTCTAAGTCAACGCAATCAAAGATACATTCGTTTATATCCGCTTATTATTTTAAAAGAAGACTCTTTGACAACCATAATTAAAGGGGGCTCCCATACAATAAACGTGTTTTTAGGGTTCCGTACTCAAAGGGTAAAACGGAAATATTTAAGGGGTGGTACGGCACCCTTCGTGCGCGAGTCTCACTCGCACTTAGCCGTTTTTTTCGCTCGTTTTTGCTCGATATTGACAACGGCAACATAGACGCAGATTTTGAGTTATAAATTCACTTTAAAATAAATAAATTAATTTAAATAAATATTATAAAAACGGCTAATTTCATGTGTAATATAGGTACCACACATGATTTTTGCCGTTTTTACGATTATAGATAATGGTACGGAACCCTTCGAGCGCGAGTCCGACTCGCACTTGATCGATTTTATTAGCATTCATGTTATAAAACAAAGCGATGCCTGACTCACAGTAAGTGATACACAGGATGTGACCTTCGTGCTTTGTAGATTAGAGTTACCTAAACATTTTGTTAACTACCTAACTTAAGGGACTACTACGACGCCATTTTGTGAAAAGGATAGGCATAGGATTTCGCGTACATAGGAGCGGGACAGAGCAGAGCAACGCAAGTCCAAAAAGATATAGTTTTTTGCTTATTATCTACTAGCAGCGCCTCGCGGTTTCACCCGCGTAGTTCCCGTTCCCGTAGGAATTCCGGGATAAAAAGTAGCCTATGTCCTATTCCAGACTATAATCTATCTCTGTGCCAAATTTCATTTAGATCCGTTCAGCCGTTCTGGCGTGATTGAGTAACAAACATCCATCCATCTATCTATCCATCCATCCATCCAAACTTTGACATTTATAATATTAGTGGGATTAGGACTTACAAACTTAACAAAACTACATAGTAAAAAAAGCCAAGTCTGGAAACTCAGTTCTTCTACCGGTAAAAAGTTATGAGATCCATGTTATACCAAGTCTTGACTTGGCAATCGCACTAAACAATCTTATTTATTATAATATACATTAAAATATGAGCGTCTGGTCGAAGCGACGCGGGACCCGAGAGCTGGTGAGTATCTGGCGCAGCGCATCAGCATTGCCATACAGCGGGGCAATGCAGCCAGCGTCTTGGGCACGCGTGCGACTGGTATTGATATGGATCAGTTGAGCTACCTGTAGATTGTTTGCAACAGTCTGCAGTTAGCTCTATATTGTTTCAATTGTAAATAATAGTTTTAATTTAATTCTATTATTTGTATTACTTGTGTGATACATTGTGTTTTCATGCGATGTCCAAGTCAAGACTTGGTATTACATGGATCTCACAACTATCTTTTTACGGTAGAAGTACTAAGTTGCGAGACATGTTTTTAGGGTTCCGTACCCAAAGGGTAAAAACGGGACCCTATTACTAAGACTCCGCTGTCCGTCTGTCATGTCACAAGGCTGTATCTCATGAACCGTGATAGTTAGACAGTTGAAATGTTCACAGATGATGTATTTCTGTTGCCGCTATAACAACAAATACTAAAAAACAAAATATACTAATATTTAAAGGTGTCTCCCATACAACAAACGTGATTTTTTTGCTCGTTTTTGCTCGATATTGATAACGGCAAGTTTTTATAGATAATGTTACGGAACCCTTCGTGCGCGAGTCCGGCTCGAACTTGGCCGGCTAGTTTTGTTTTTGATGGCATAGATTATACACAGATCAAATAGACGTCATACAAGTTAAATCCTACAGAACGTGTCTAAGGCCCGTATTATGAAAGCATGCTCAGTCATCGAGCTCTTGACTTCTTTGTTATTGGCAATATGCGACTGTTTTGTCACTTTTCTGCCAGTGTCTAGTTCAAAGAAATTTCACAGTCATGAAATGGAGGCGGGGTTAAATTAATAATATGACCGGTAACTACAGAAAAACACCAATGAGATTTAATAATATAAAAGCATCGATCAAAAATGTCCGGCTTTGCCGGCCCCCATGTCCGGCTTTGCCGGCCCCCCTTAGATTCACAATGCGCACGCCACAACCTTCAGTAGCAAAAGAGAGACATTTTGACATGTTAGGAACGCTTTTCAACTAGTGTCATTTTAGCGTTCAGACAAAAAGCATGGGTACAAAAAATGCAAGAATCACTCGTCCAAAGTGCTGAAAAAGGATGGAATTTCTTATTTTCAGTAAGTTTATATATATTTTTTACCCGTATATTGAGATGTGAGTCATATACTTGTGAAATCAGCATAAAATATTGTTGTTTGGTTTGCCTATGTTAAAATATTAATTTTGTTCTAAATTGATAAATGGAGAGGCTATTTCTTCAAATTTTTTTTTTTCATTTTTAGTATGTATTAATATATTTTTCATAAAAATAAGTTTAATATTACTAGTTGATGATTTTTAAAATGACTAGTTGGCCCGCCCTAAAATTTCATTTGCGTAGACTCTCTAATAAAAGAAAGACTAGGTTCTTACCTACCTACCAGAAGTATGAATTTATAAAACGTTTATTTTTTTCCCGTAAAAAAACTCTTGCAAAGCCGCAGACAGGAACCAGTTCTTTTTAATCTAGAGTGCCTGCCTGAAATTGTATTGTAAGTTTAAATTATTGTATGTCTGAAATGACCCTTTTGTATAAATACCCTACTGTTGAGACACCAATTTATAGTTTCATCAATAAATGATTCGTTATCTTTACCTGAATTCTGTTAATTAATCCTTATAGAAAATAAACTGAGTAGGTAGGTATATAATTCTCAGGTAGGTACCTACCTACTTACAAAATAAAATAAAATGAATTCGACTCCACCAATCTCTTGTTCCGTATGGAAAAAACTTGTCAGGCTCTGCGCAAACTGTCTGCGTCAAAACAAAACGAACCCAATGAGGGGTTTTCGTTTCGTATTAAAAAAAAAAAAGATAGTTCTAAATATCTCGATAGATGGCAGTGTGTCAACTGGCGATTAGGGTATGTCTATGTCAAATGAAGGGAAAACAAACTTTTTCTGAGTGTTGCCATTTACGCATTTTTTTAATGCTAAAACTGGCAGATTTTGTGATCGGTTCACCTTCTAACATCAAACCGATGACGGGGACATAATTAAGTCCCGTCCCCGTCGGTTATGGTACGTAAAAAACGGGGACATAAGTCCCAATTAAAAATATTTTGGTTTTGAGCTTTATTTTGTTCAAATGAAGAACTCTTTTAATCGGATGTATTTGAATGACGATGACGAGAATAAGATGAGATGAGATGTATTATTACTGATTAACGAGTCACACAATCACAAAAAATCTCCGCCATCTTAGTACAACATGTCGTCCCAAACAGCTGCGCAAGGTCAGTAACCCGAGCTGGCGCGGCGGCACTCGAGTTTCGTCTCAAGTCGTGAATGATTTGTTGTTTTTATAAAGTTTTGAAAAAAGAATCGAATAGATCTGTGAAGGTTATACCTAAAAATGTCGGGTTTACCTGTAAGTAGGTAAGTAACTTGCATATCAGAAAAGGACCTATTTCAGTTTTTAATACCTAAGTGAATGAAAAAATATGTAGGTAGGTAGGTATGTTGTTGGTAAACCTTTATTATATAAATAAATGAAGGCGTCACAAACACACTATACATTTTATACGTTATTTATGCCTAGTGATATTAGTTTTAAAGGTGATTACTGTTCCTATTTTCAGCTTGCAATATATCATTTTGCAGTTTTCCGGATATTTTACGAAACATCTTTTAATCATATATTTCGGACAAAATTTAAGTTCGGTTTGGAGTTTTTTAATTTTGACTGTGGCAACACTACATTCGTTTCCTATCTTTGAGAAACCAAAATAATTTCAAGATTTTCTTCAAGTTTTTAGTGGTTTCCCGTCCTTCGTCAGTTCTGGAATCGAATGTTCTTTCTCTGAATGCGCCGCCGCCGCGCCGCCGGTTTTTGCTGTTGGTGAAGTTATATTCTACCCGATAAAGTTATCTTGCTGTGTTCGAGTTATTGTTAATAACTGGTTGTGTTTGTGCTGATATGATAAAGAGCCTGACTCTGAGCCTATGAAAAACTGATGGTAATGAATGTGTACAAGCAGACGTACAAGAATTGGCTTAAAGGTGAATATTGGTAGCGTGTGTCAACAAAACAGCCGAGCTCTTGGGAATATCGCAAAGAAGTGGTTATAAAAGAACACAAATCTACAGGAAGAATTTCTTCGCCCAAAAAAAGGTCGCAAAACCAATTTTAACAAAGTATTGACAATTTCACGTATTCTATATGAAGAATCGTCCATTCGTTTTTTCGCTGAAATGAATTATTTGCTCTAACAAAGGTAAGAATTGAGTTAAGTATCTACCTCATTTCAATGAGAAGTCTATTTAGTTATTAGTGTCTTTATTTAAAAAAAGTAAAAGGATAAAAAGCAGCCTATGTGTTATTCCGGACTATAATCTATCGCTATGCCAAATTTCATACAGATCTATTCATATGAGTAGAGAGTAACGTACATCCATCCATCAATCCAAACCTTCACCATTATAATATTAGTGGGATAAAAAGTACTTTGTGTTTGCGCTGCTGTAAGCCACTGCACATTAACATAATTTTAGGATTTGATTTAACGTTTTAGAGCTTCTCAAATTAGTGGTTAACCAAGCACACCTACTGCATCTGAAAAATGACTTGTATCACTCAGGCATTATAGCTTCCTGTGATCTGCATGTAAAATATTTGCTATTTTGTTGCAGGCCATACAGTAATAAAAACAAGGGTGGATACCGAGGTCAAGTCATCGAAATAAGCTTTCTTGGAACGCTTAACAACAGGCTTGAATACTCCAACGGGAAAAGGACAATAATTGATATTCAGCTGTAAATATAGGCAACGAAGAAATAAAAAACAAGAAATATATTTGTTTATATTTATTTCTGATGTCAAATAAATAATGCCTTTGTAGGACTAAGGTATTAGTAATTTAGGCAGTGAAAACTAATACCTATAATGTACCTATGAATAAACCTTCTTTTAAAAGTACTTCTCTATTAAAAAAATTGCACTTATTTGTTTGTTTTATTTACTCTCCGAAAGGCACAACCAAATGTTGCTTTGCTTTGTTGTTAGGTACAAGCATAGTGAAGGGTGGTGCGTGAGCCTAGTATTATTATGACTCGCAGAAAAGACCACCAGCAGCGCAGCGTGTAAAGCTCTGGACGCTTAACTAGCGTGTGAGATTGAGCCTTGTGAGATGAATGGATTTAGTAAAATAAATACCTATAGCTTTCTTCAAGAAAATTTCCTGCTCAAGCAAAGCCGAGGGCAAGAACTAATGATCCATAAAAATTCAAGGGTTTGCTTCACTGTCTTGTCACTTTCATAGTGACATTTCTTTGTTTATTTGCAGCATTTGAAAAATCAAGTTTGCCAGTTTTTTCATTGTTCAGACATAAACAATGAAAAAACTGGCACGATGGTTGTGACAGAGAAACATTCATTCTATCTGATTTCTTCTCATGCTGCAAGCATATTTTTATCTCTCTCTGGTGTGAATGAGATGGGTATGTGCACTACCTCTAGTACCTTGTTCTTTTAAGCGATCGACCGATTATCATTTTGACGTTTTCTTTCATGTGACATTAACATACCATAGTGCCTTGTTGAAGCCAGTTGAAGCCCTGCCATCTATCGAGATACATGGAACTAATTTTTTTCTTTTTAAAAATGTAAAACGAAAACCTCTCATTTTGAGTGACATTTTTGTAAGGCTCTAGGTATCTACGGGGGAGGCCGCGAACTCCTTATTTTTGATCGAAGTATAAAAGAGAAAAAAACGCTTGAGTGATGCTTATGTCTAGTTTTGAGTGAATACTAATTTTCAAACAATGCTTGGGAGCTCATGTCAAAATCTACACTCACTCAAGTAGCCGTCAAGAGCGGATTTCCTCCGTCCACGCCTTCGAGTAACTGCTTAGACATATTATTGAACGGTTACCAAGCATTACTTGAGTAATTAACGCTTGAGTAGAGATCACGTAATGACTGCATAAGTAATGCTTGGGGGGGAAGCTTTCATAATACGGGCCTTAGAGTCCTGTAAAGCTGGATAGGTACCATTCACAGGTGTTCAGGGCTGCTGGTATGGATGGCTTTGGATCTGGGATGAGGAATTTTGATAATTCTTACCGTACAGTCCATGCACGAAGACCACGTCCAGGGTATGCTCCTCCGGTTCATGCAGCAGCTGGCATTCCACTCTTGGCTCAGGGTGAAGATGCTCTGTCCCAGCTGCTCGACGGGCCACCGCGGGCTTGGATGGCTTTGGACCTGGGAGGATGAATTTTGATGTTAACATTTTTTTTATTCTCGAACCGAATGGTCTGTTGCGTGACGATGGTAAGAGGCCCGACGGTATGACTCTAGTCCCATGGTAGTTGGGGAGGCCTATTGTGTGGGACGCTACATGCGTCGACACACTCGCACCTTCCCATCTTTCTAGGACTTCCGTGAGGTCTGGTGCGGCGGCAGATTTGGCCGAAGATCTCAAGAGGCGGAAATATGCAAGTCTCGACAGAGCCTACGCATTTGCTCCAGACTCCAAACTGTTTGCATCATAAACAACATTGTACTAAATTCCCTCATCGTAATTATAAGTGACTATTTTATGTATTAACTAGCAGTGCCTTGCGGTTTCACCCGCGTAGTTCCCGTTCCCGTGGGAATTCCGGGATAAAATAGCCTATGTTCTATTCCAGACTATAATCTATCTCTGTGCCAAATTTCATCCAGATCCGTTCTGCCGTTCTGGCGTGATTGAGTAACAAACACTATCCATCCATCCATCTAAACTTTCACGTTTATAATATTAGTGGGACTAGCAGCGCCTTGCGGTTTCACCCGCGTAGTTCCCGTTGCCGTTGGAATTTCGGGATAAAAAGTAGCCTATGTCCTATTCCAGACTATAATCTATCTCTGTGCCAAATTTCATCCAGATCCGTTCTGCCGTTCTGGCGTGATAAAGGAACAAACATCCATCCATCTATCCATCCATCTAAACTTTCACGTTTATAATATTAGTGAGATGAGATGAGATTAGTGAGATAGTGAGATATATATAGTGAGATAGTGAGATTAGCACTCTAGTCGCCTGAAACACAGGATTACCTAGGATTGTCCCTAGTAGTAACAATCGAGATTTTTTTTCCCGATTGTTCCTAGTAGGAACGCAGGGGGTAGGGACAATCGGGAATAGGCGGTTCAGGCAAAGTGTTATAGTTTGTTATATTTATTTTTAGTGCACTTATGTCTTGACTTTCATCGTGAGTTTCTTTGCATAAATTTTATTTATTTATATTATTTATTTATAGACTCACCTGTGATCGGCTGCAGCGGTGCTATCATGATCCTGTGGAGCAGCACCGTCGCCGTGCTCCAAAGGCAGGATACGCACCATCTTCTGCAACCAAAAAGCATTTATTTATACCTACATAAGGGCCATATTCATTAGGAAACCACGGCGGCGGCGGCGCCACCCCGGTCGCCCGCCGTGGTTTCTTTAGCTATCAAGTTAGAAACACAAAAACAAACACCACCCGGTAGCGGACCCTATACCTACCTCGTGTATAGAGTGTGTATACCTCGTGGCGCAGTGGGTGAAGGTCCGCCTGCGATGCAGGAGATTGCGGGTTCAATTCTCGCCTTGAGACAAATGTGTGTACGATCTGCAGACATTTTTTCAGGGTGTACTGGTCGCTTTCTATGTATAATAAAATCTAAATATTGTAATATTGTATGTACCTAATCAGTCTATGGGTACTACATAACACAAGCTCTGCTTAGCTTGGGGCTAGATAATGCTGTGTGAATTGTCCAGCATTATTTATTTATTCTGAAATTAAAGGTTCAATAATAGATAAAACCGGCCAAGTGCGAGTCGGACTCGCGCACGAAGGGTTCCGTACCATTATCTATAAAAACTGCAAAAAAAAGTCATGTTTGCTGTATAGGGAGCCCTTACATCTTTATTTTATTCTGTTTTTTAGTATTTGTTGTCATAACGGCAACAAAAATACATCATCAGTGAAAATTTCAACTGTCTAACTATCACGGTTCATGAGATACAGCCTGGTGACAGACGAACAGCGAAGTCTTAGTAATAGGCTTCCGTTTTATCCTTTAGGTAGGTACGGAACCCTAAAAATGTAGCGAAGACAGGGTGCTATGGCGCTCATTAGGGGTGGCCTATGTTCAGCAGTGGACTAACATAAGCTGATGATGCTGATGTAAATAAAATAGATGGCGACGCAAGTGTGCGTCAGGTTACCGCCATAACCTTTAAATACCTATCCCTCCCACTTGGGTTCATATTGTGCGGATAATCTAAACCTACGCAGTTATGCCCGAGGAGACAGGATCCTCTTGATCGAAGTAGGTATTATTAGAATTCCTACATTACGTCGACCCTTGTTGATGTCACTGCTTATCTTATAGGAGTACCAAGAGATGACGAAAGGACACATACTTCACGTCTCTTTATCTAAGTCCAGTATGCACACGCTGACTCCTTGTGCATTGTAAAGACAGTACAACATTAATCTCACTAATATTATAAACGTGAAAGTTTAGATGGATGGATAGATAGATGGATGGATGTTTGTTCCTTTATCACGCCAGAACGGCAAAACGGATCTGGATGAAATTTGGCACAGAGATAGATTATAGTCTGGAATAGGACATAGGCTACTTTTTATCCCGGAATCCCCACGGGAACGGGAACTACGCGGGTGAAACCGCAAGGCGCTGCTAGTTTGCTATATAATATAAATATGACAATAATAATATTTAATTTTATTATTTTGCTTATTATTCTATTTATTTATTTTGTAAAGTTTTAACTTGTTAGATAATTATAAATAATGTGTTTTAATTTTAAGTAACTAATGTAATTGGTTTTATAAATCGTGTTAGTTACTATATTTAATAATAATAATAACAAATGTTAAGAAATGAAATAAGTTCCCAAAAATTATCGGTTTCGGCGGGACTCGAACCCGCGCCCCACCCTCAGTACGGGTGTGCGCTAACCAACTAAGCTACAAAACCCTTAGTCGGTTCAACCGAAAATCTTTGGGACCTCTTACGGACTAATAGCGCCAGTGGCTCCACCTACATATATATAGGTTTTTTGTACATGTGCATGAATTCCTTGGAAAATTCAAAAAAATTGGGCTTAAACGGCTGTAACTTTTGATTGCGTTGACTTAGAAGTTTGATTTATATCGCGGCTCCAAGATGTTACGAACCTGAGTATATGATGTGAATTTCAACTCGATACCTCCACGCGTTTCTGAAAAAGAGGGTTGATAGACGGACAGACGGACAAGAAAATTACCCTATAAGGGTACGGAACCCTAAAAAGGAACTCTTATAGGATCACTTTGTGTCCGTCTGTCCGTGAGTCCAATTCGCACTTGACGTTTTTATTTCCTTTGAGGTACGGAACTCTAAAAATCATACAGCTGAAAATGGTACCTCCTTTTTTTCGAAGTAGGTTAAAAATAGGTAAAAGGTAGTTAGCTAGTTATTTTATTCATTCATTTATTCCTAACCTGGCCTTTTAGTCCATTGTGATTCTGACCTGTTTACAGTGTGTCCACCACACCGTTCGAAATAGCAGCACAATTGAAAGAATTATCGTCAATTGACCAGCCATTTCAACGCAAATGGTCAAGACATAGAGTATTTGCAAACGATAGCGTAGGCGTAAAGCGTTTATCGTGATAGTTTGATTAAACTCGACAACTTTTTTTTAAATTTATTTATCAACTTAACGGTTAGGTATTACAAAATAATAATAATAACACCCAAAAAACCACAGAGGTTTGTAACGGAGCGCTATTACTCAATAAATAACTCAATAAATGTATTTCTTAATGCTAACAAAATAAGCACTTATACAAGTACAAGTCCAATTATATACAATAAACAGCTTTAATAGAAATTATAATAAAATAAGAATTAAGATGTTATTGATTTTATACACTTAATTTTTTTGTCCACTAGTGGAAAAAGTGAAAAATAAATAATGCTGGACAATTCACACAGCAGCATTATCTAGCCCCAAGCTGAGCAAATCTTGTGTTATGGGTACTAGATAACTGATATACATAATACAATACGTTACATAGGTAGATGTTTATAGTATACATAGAAAACGACCAGAACACCCGAAACAAATATCTGCAGATCGTACAAACATCTGTCCCAAGGCGGGAATCGAACCCGTAGCCTCCTGCGTCACCGGCGGACCTTCGCCCACCGCGCCACAGAGGTCGTTATAAACCTCTATTAAGTTTATATATTACTTAAACGCTAATTATGTTTCGCAAAATGTTACAACAGGTACTTTAATTTGGGGTTATTAAGAATTCCAAATTTTAGCGATTTTTTTATGTTCCATGGTAATAAAAGGTTATTACAAAACTCCTTATCGAGTCCACAGGTGATCGGAATGCTGGCTTTTATTTCGGTCAACGAATTAGCATGGCCATTAAACGTGGCAATGCTGCCAACATTCTGGGCACTTTGCCTTCTGGTGACGGCTTAGATTTTTAGAAAATAGATTTGAGTGTAAGTAAATATTAGTTGTAATTATTTTATTATGTTATTGTAACTTTATTTGATCAATAGAATTACAATTAAAATTAATTATTTAATATTAGTTTTTTTAAAAGTTGTGTAGTTTTCTTGTAAATAAGCAAAATCCCATTTTTGCACTGGCGCCTATCCAAAAACGCAAACTCTGTCGCGCTCCTCTGAACGCGAAATCCTATGCCAAACCTTTTCACCAAATGGCACGCATTGCGCCCTCTTATAGTAGATTATACACTAAGGGGATAAAGCACTGTTTTATGTCACGGGAGCGAATTGAATCCCGAACGTAACGAAGGACTCATAATTTAACTCCTGAGCGTAGCTAGGGAGTTATAAGTTAATTCCTGAGCGAAGCGAGGGAATTAAGACTGAGTCCTGAGTGCAGTGAGGGGTTCAACCGCCCAAGACTAAAACAGTCTTATCCCCGAGGTGTATACTCTACTTTTCACACCTTATGCGAGACAAAAAAACAGGCTCAGTAGATAAATAATGTTTTCCTTTGACTTCTCTGGCAGCAGATTGTTGACAATGCCTATGGCATCTAATTTGATAAACTCAGGAGTCAAAACACTTTCATCACTCGACATTTTCAATATTATTTTTGAAATTAAATCTTCTATAGGCACCTACAAGAACTCGATTTGTTCGTCACGCGTGAACAAATGAAGGCGCGCGACGTTCCAAATTCGAAAGCACAAGCCGTGGTCCTAGATTCGAAATTCGAATTTCGAACACCGCGCTCCTCCGGACCGGGGTTCACACGGAGGCAAACTTCATTTATTTTGTCAAATCAAGTAGGCCATGGCCTAGGACAAATTGTGTTTAGCAAAATTAAACTTTATGCATATAGTAATAAGAATTATGAAAAGTGAAATCATATTATTAACCAGCGGGTTATAATGAAATTCAGTACAACATTATAACCCGGCTAATACCAAGGGATTTAATGTCTTGCTTTCGGTAGGGTTTACATGACCTATAATTCGGCATTGTCGAGCATGTGGTTTGAAAAAGTACTTTTAGTGATATTGATAACCACGAATAGTGTACCGACCAAACCTTACCAAACATGACTAGTGTTGTTTCGCCCATTTTCACGTTACATTGCTGGTTTTTCCAAATGAAATGTTAAAAAGATTTCAGAGTTTAATTGCACATAATATGGATATATTCTAATCAGAAAAGATTATGTATTGTGTGATGTATGTTGTGTATACATATTGGTATCCATGTAATAGTTATGTATATAAAATATATATTTTCTTCCTAAACAGTATTCTATTTACAAGCCACCGTCTATACTTTTTCTATCACTTCTTGTCCATCCTAAGGTTGCCTGGCAGAGATCGCTCTTAGCGATAAGGCCGCCCATTGTACATTATTTGTTATTGTTTTTGTTTTCTGTGATATATGTATTTTTTAATTAATTGGTGTGCAATAAAGTATATTGTATTGTATTGTATTGATTATTTTTCTGAGCCATTGTAGTAAGATAAATACTATGCACGTTGGCACCTTCCATATCCATGTTCACACTAAATGACGTATCTAGGTAGGTATATTCCCTTCTAAGGTTTCTAGGCGCCCTTGGACGTGCGTGTAGATTACCGTTGCCTTGCTCGATTTGAGTGTTTATCGGTTTATGTAACGATTTATTGATTTATTATAGTTTATGTACCTTTGATAAAAAACTGTGCATTTGTAATACTTTATTTGATACTAGCAGCGGCTTGCGGTTTCACCCGCGTAGTTCCCGTTCCCGTAGGAATTTTGGGATAAAAAGTAGACCATAATCTATCTTTGTGCCAAATTTCATCGAGATCCGTTCAGCCGTTCTGGCGTGATTAAGTCACAAACATCCATCCATCCAAACTTTCACATTTATAATATTAGTGGGATATTGGCTAATGGAACAGGCAAGGCAAACAAGTAATTTATTATGATTGATAATAATTGATTTGTTAAATTGAAAATAACTAAAATATACCCACATAAATCTGTTGACATATTATATCTGCGGTTTTATTTTCAGTTAAAACCACTATTGTAAGGAAAGATCGTTACTTCCATACTTAATATTATGCATCTAGTACCCATAACACAAGCTCTGCTTAGCTTGGGGCTAGATAATGCTGTGTGAGTTATACAGCATTATCTACACGGGTTTATTTGAGGTTGTATGTAGTAATCTCTGGATTTACTGAACCGATTTTGAAAATTCTTTTACCAATAAAAAGCCACATTATTTGTGTGTGTCATAGATTATATGTGCAAAGCCGGGAGGGGCCGCTAGTTAATAATATAATTAGTAACTCAAGCACTTCTTTAATTTATCATTATCAACAATAAAATAAATAAATAACGCTGGACAATTCACACTGCATTATCTAGTCCCAAGCTAAGCAGAGCTTGTGTTATGGGCACTAGATTAACTGATATACATAATACAATACATTACATAGATATTTTTTTATTAATAGAAAACGACCAGAACACCCGGAACAAAAACCTGCAAATCGTATATTAGTCCCGAGGCGGGAATCGAACCCGCAACTTCCTGCGTCGCAGGTGGACCTTCGCCCAACGCGCCACAGAGGTCTTCAATATAATGATGATAAATAATTCATACAATAATGTTATACACTGTATAATTTGTGTGCTACACACTGAATAATGTTCATAAACTGTATAATTTGTGTGCTACACACTGAATAATGTTCATAAACTGTATAATTTGTGTGCTACACACTGAATAATGTTCATAAACTGTATAATTTGTATGACACGTGCGTTGATAAGAATATAAGTATTTCCACTGCATTTAGATTTAATTATAGACGACTAGTTGCTGGCCGCGGCTTCGCACGCGTTGTCTAAGTTATATATAGCACACTAGCACCTCGCGGTTTCACCCGCGTAGTTCCCGTTTCCGTGGGAATTCTGGGATATAAAATATATATATATTTGCAGTGAAACACATTACAGTGATAGTTATGGCACTTAATGGGTAGGTAGGTAGAGTTACATTTTGTTGTGATACTATGGCCTGTTAAACTGATAGAAAACAGTTATTTAATTTGGCAGGGAGAAAGGTTTCCCGGGGATGGACATAGGCTATTTAATACAATAATGCCAAATGCGAGTCGGACTCGCGCACGAAGGGTTCCAAACCATTATCTATGAAAACGGCAAAAAATTCATTCTGTTGTATGGGAGCCCCCTCAAATATTAATTTTATTATGTTTTTAGTATTTGTTGTTACAGCGGCAACAGAAATACATCATCTGTGAAAATTTCAACTGTCTATCACGGTTCATGAGATACAGCCTGGTGACAGACGGACAGACGAACGGACGAACAGCGGATTCTTAGTAATAGGGTCCCGTTTTACCCTTTGGGTACGGAGCCCTAAAAATTGCGTGCGAAACCGCGAGTGGCAGCTTGTATCAACATAATAATTACTTTTTATTTTAAGCATTGACCAAAATCAATACAATACAATACAAAACACTTTATTGTACACCAGAAAAAGAACATTACAAAAGACATTACATATCACAAGTACAATGGGCGGCCTTATCGCTTAGAAGCGATCTCTTCCAGGCAACCTTTGGATGGAAAGAATTTTGTGAATTAATCAAATCAAATCAAACATTCTTTATTTCCATAAACACAAAAATGTACACTTAGAAAAGGTCAAATTCTAAAAATAAAACACTGACACGGAAATAAAGTGGTACTTTTGATTTCTGTCGCTTCGGTATGTAGACTAAAGTAAAGAAGCGACTAAAAAACCTTTAGCCTTTTAGTTGTTATTTTTCGTGATAGAGATGACCTACTGATTTAGCCGTTACCCGCGCACACCGTTGCTAACACAAACGACATCCCATAACCTTGACAGATTTCACAAGAGCACCGTTCATTTATTATTAGATATTACTACATTCTTCTATATTATCTAACACACTCACACAAGGAAGGCATCTACGAGTACCACACAGATGTGTTTGTCTTGTATTTATATCATAGTGAGCAACTTGAGCCTCATAAATAATTCCTCATAATTAATCGACAATTGTTACTAACTAATATGGATTTCTGATTATCTGAAATAAATCACTATTATTCCCGTCATAGTTCAATTAATGACATCATCCGTCGGGCTTTTACCAGCGTCAGTATGGCAGCTACTCTCGAACCACGTGGCCTAATGCGAGATGATGGTAAAAGGCCTGCGGTATGACTCTGATTCCTTGGAAAATGGGTCGGCCTTTAGTTTGGGATGCCACTTGTGTAGATACCCTAGCACCTTCTCATCTTGCAGGGACATCAGTAAGGGCCGGCTCCGCAGCAACATCAGCGGAGTCCCTCAAACGGCGGAAATACGCTAATCTTGACCGAGGTTACCTATTCGAGCCGTTTGGGGTGGAAACCCTAGGTCCTTGGGGTCCTGGGGCACATGGAATACACAAAGATCTAGCAAAACTCCTAATAGAGTCCACAGGTGATCGGAATGCTGGCTTTTATTTCGGTCAACGAATTAGCATTGCCATTCAACGTGGCAATGCTGCCAGCATTCTGGGCACTTTGCCTTCTGGTGACGGCTTAGATTTTTAGAAAATAGATTTAAGTGTAAATATTAGTTGTAATTATTATTGTATTGAATAAATATGTTAATATCAATTATTATTATATTATTATAAATAGTGAGTCAGTCGTCATTTTGTCGTATTTAGGATTTTTTTCTATTAGTAAATACTAGGACCACCATTTATGCACTAATATAATAATGAAATTTAATAAATTTTCATTCCTCCATCTCGGAAGGAGTATTTTTCCTCTAGAAGATATTATTATCTAACACACTCACACAAGGAAGGCATCTACGAGTACTTACATAGATGTGTTTGTCTTGTATTTATATCATACTGAGCTACTTGAGCAACGATAGCCTCATAAGAGTCAGTCGTCATTTTGTCGCATTTAAGATTTTCTTCTTTTTATAAATACTAGGACCACCGTTTATGCACTAATATAATAATTAAATTTAATAAATTTTCATTCCCCCCATCTCGGAAAGACTATTTTTGCTCTTCGATATCTGAGTGCAAAAGCCGTTTTTATCCGCTAGAAGATATTATCTAATGCCGGGTACAGACCAAGCGAACAAAAGCGAGCGAAGGCTAACGAGTGGGATTCGACGATCGATGACGAACGTTCACTCGCTTTCGCTGTTGTATCCACACCACACGAACACATGTGAAACAGTCAGCGGAGCACAGCCGAAGGCGAACGAAGGCCCTCATTTGGGCTCGCTTGCTTCCGCCATGACGTCCACACTGGTTCAATCGCGTTCGGTGGTTAGTCTTCGCTCGCCTTTGTTCGCTTGGTCTGTACCCGGCATAACACACTCACACAAGGAAGGCATCTACGAGTACCTACATAGATGTGTTAGTCTTGTATTTATATCATAGTGAGCAACTTAAGCAACGATAGCCTCGTAAATAGTGAGTCAGTCGTCATTTTGTCGCATTTAAGATTTTTTCCCCAGTTTAGCCTTAGATAGATAGATAATTCTTTATTGTACCACACAAACACAGAAAACAGTACAGAAATAAAAGCTACGAGAAGAAGTACAAAGGCGGCCTTATCGCTATGAGCGATCTCTTCCAGGCGACCTTGGGATGGGCTGGACATGTACGAACAAAAAAGACGGTGGCACTTGAAAAAGAGAAATGATAAAATAATTACATAATACTAACTCTACTAAATATTTACATAACCTACAAAAAACAATAAGCTAATCCCACTATCCCATCCCATCCCACTAATATTATAAATGTCAAACTTTGGATGGATGGATGTTTGTTCCTTTATCACGCCAGAACGGCAAAACGGATCTGGATGAAATTTGGCACAGAGATAGATTATAGTCTGGAATAGGACATAGGCTACTTTTTATCCCGAAATTCCTACGGGAACGGGAACTACACGGGTGAAACCGCAAGGCGCTGCTAGTAGCCTCATAAATAGTGAGTCAGTCGTCACTTTGTCGTACCTATTTAAGATTTTTTCCCCAGTTTAGCCTTACAATACAATACAAAAACACTTTATTGTACACCAGAAAAAGAACATTACAAAAAGACATTACATGAGACAAGTACAATGGACGGCCTTATCGCTTAGAAGCGATCTCTTCCAGGCAACCTTTGGATGGAAAGAATACCTTACCTACTGCCTTACTTACTACTTAGCCTACTAACCGCCATAATACTCAACGCAACTCAGATTTAAGGATTTGTTACCCCGGTTTCGATTCCCTGCGTATCGCGGTACCCCGACGTACACTAGCGCCCCGTGTTCTATTATATTTTATTATGAGGTTAAACAAAGGATTTTTAAAAACCATTGGTCAGTTTGTGATACCTATCATAAGCTTTTTTTTTAATGCCTCGCTAGCAGTTTTATTTTTATTAAAGATTATTTATCGGGTTAATAACCTTTTGTTTTCTTTCACCTAACGTTTCAACCGCGTAACAGCGATCGAAAGTCGCCCCGTGACCACGATTGCTTAGCGTAATCAGGTGATTTTTATTAAAAATATGCCTCTTTTATGTAAAAAAATGGGATTAAAATTACACATTTTTTTAATACATGATCACGTGTGACCGAAAACGCTGTGTTTGGTTGGATCGCAAGTGACGTCACACATCCTCAGATTACAGTGTCAATGAGTTCTTCTTGTTAGGTGTGGTGTGGCGGGGTGACGTCATAGCTTGGAACACGGTAGCCATGACAGAGATTATCGTTTTGGCGCGGCATTATTTTATTCATACTTTAAAATTAGTTTTCATAACTAATACGACTGGCCTTGAAGAAATATTAATTACACGTTGCATTATTTTTATCAGACAATACGTTAGAATTATTTCCTAGTAGTAGTCAAGTAGCCTATTGTAATCATCTACACACACACCAACACAGTAACATTGTGTATGTTAACTATGCTAGCACGTGTGTGGTTGAACGACCTTTTGGCATTGAGCGGGCATGCATTTGCCAAATGCTTTCGTTGACTTTGGAGTCTTGTCGAGTGTTTCGATTTTTCGAAGACAACGATGAAAAAGAAGAAAACGAGATGATGGCGTCATTGCCAAAAAACGTTAAGAAAAAAGGTGGTGGAAATTCTAAATACGAATTTCCGTTGCTATTCGGATTTTAAAATCATTGAATTGACTTTGACAGTTGCGTAGTATAGGCTCCTGTGCCAATTTTTTTATTACAATCAGCATGGAAACGTGCGAAATTATAAATAAAAATAAGTAGGTAAGTTTTGAGTATTATCTTGTTTCTAGTAAAAATTTTGCAAGTATATAATAAGTAATATAATTATAGTAACTTAATAAGTAATAAGTATAAGTATTGTAGTAATAAGTATTATAGTAACGTAACAAGTAAGTAACGTAATTAAATTATAAGTAATAATCCTTTGTTAACAAAGAAAATTACAATCAATAATAGAATTAAATTAAAACTAGTATTTACAATTGAAACTATTGAGCTAACTGCAGACTGTTGCAAACAATCTACAAGTAGCTCAACTGCTCCATATCCAGTCGGAAGCGTGCCCAAGACGCTAGCTGCATTGCCCCGCTGTATAGCAATACTGATGCGCTGCGCCAGATACTCACCAGCTCTCGGGTCACGCGTCGCTTCGACCAGACGCACAGATAATTTTTTGAAAACCCGGAGAGGCCTCATAAGTACGTAATAAGTAAAAAGTATTAGTAATAAGTATAATAGTAACGTAACAAGTATTATAAGTAACGTAATTAAATTTATTAGTAATAAGTTTGGAATAATTTGTAAACCAGTTGCTAATAAAACAAATTCGTGCTAAAACGAACTTACTTATTTGCTTGTGTGTGGAGAAACCAAGACTTGGTTGTAGTCCAGTTATGTCCCCCGTGACACCCCCCCCAGGCCCAGGGGGGGGCCCGCGCCTGAAATAGCTAAGTCCACCTAGATTATGATAGATGATACTCACACTAGTGTCACCAAATATGGATGCAGTTTGACATTGCCCGGGCCGTCTTGGGTGACTGTGACGTCACCGGCGACCGTCATTTTGTTCTTTATGTGGTCCAATCTGAAAAAATAGGCCAGTTTTGTAACAAAAAGTAGGAATGGTGCAATATTTCATTTCATTACATTTATTAATTGCCAATATGTACATAGCTTAAGATCTAATTTTAGTCTAAGTTAGTAGTAGGTACAAACAATTTACATTAATAATTAACATGATAATTTCTAAATATATTCATAACGTCTTAAAACTAAGGCATAAGTTTTAAAGTTCTAAATTTGGTCTAAAGTTAAAAATATTAAAATAAAAAAGCCTATTCATGTCTAAATGTCCCTTTTAGTTGATTATACATATTTAGTACTATTCTAAAATTTATCTGTCAAGAATTCGGTCACATTGTAATAAAAATACATCGATAAAATAATAAAAAAATATATAAATAAATAGGTACTAAATGTAGGTACCTAATTATCATACCTACCTACAAGATACCGCCTGCGGTTTCGCACTCGTTTTTCTGTGACAATATAGAATATATTTTAAACTACAGGAGTTTGAAGATTTTGGTTATGGCTACTACAATTTTTTTTTTAGATCGCGTACAATGAAAATTGCTATTTTGATAGAGGAAGTAAGGACCTAATAACCTTGTTTTTTATTTGATAATTATTAATATTTATAAACCTATTTTTATGGTATAAAATTTGACATGCCTGATTTTGTAGTGTCCGTGATGGTAGCGTACACATAATCGAATTCACGTATGTTGTTATGCCTAATAAATACTGTATAAATAACGCATAATTAGGGCAAAACAAAATAAATAGTGCCTAAAGAAAAAAACGTAATTGATATTTGAAATACAAAAGTGCATGCCAGTTTTTTTCCTTTGTTCTGTGATCGAAACTGAACGTTTGGTCTTTAGTTTTTGTTAGTTTGTTTGTAGAAGTGATATAAAAATGCATTTTGCAATGACGACCGATGTGGCGCGGCGGGCGAAGGTCCGCCTACGACGCAGGAGATTGCGGGTTCTATTCTCGCTTCGGGACAAAAGTGTGTACGATCTGCAGACATTTGTTCAGTGTTCTGGTCGTTTTTCTATGTATAATAAAAAAAATATCTATGTAATGTATTATATTATGTATATCAGTTATCTAGTACCCATAACACAAGCTCTGCTTAGCTTGGGGCTAGATAATGCTGTGTGAATTGTCCAGCATTATTTATCTGACTATCTAGTACCCACCTAGGCAAGTGATCTTATAACTTAATAATATTTAAAGGTTTGACGTCTATTACTAAAAATCCTTGAGATAGGAAAACAAGGTCGACGATCTTCAATCCAACCTGGTATAGAGCTACCTACCGGTATCTACCAACTTGGACAGAACCTTGAAAGGTCGTAAAACGAATACGGAACCTTTGTCTATATCGACATTTGGCACGAAATTTATCGTGACAGATTTCGAAAAAGCAGGAGTTCTATGGTAATGGGGTACCATACGACGCCATTCTGTGACAAGGATATACATAAAAAAAAATAAAAAAAATCTTATGGAAAAATCCTATTATACACTCGACGAAGCTATTGCTGATGATCTTACTGTTATATCTAGCTCATCTTAGATATGTACTGTTTGTACTAATATAAGTGAATTTCTAACTCATGTTACCTACATTGTATAAAAATTGACCTTTCCAAGTGTACTCAAATGTATCTATGTGGAATAAATAAATACAATACAATACATACAATACATAGGATTTCGCGTTAATGTATACGGCATTTTGTACTATATGTTTCATGTTGTACAACATGAACATAATAAACTATTTCGAATCTTGCTTTCCAAAAATTCCAACTGATGATAAACTTTATGAATTATGACGTATAAACCACCGAGAAACCACCTAGGTACCTATTTTCATAGTGACAAAGACAAGTTCCCAGCACGTAACGCAGGATTCACTTCTTATTGCGTCAAACCAAAAATATCAACCATAGGAAAATCATATTAATTATTATTTATTTAATTTCGAATAAATATACCTATTTATTTCCCACTCTATGACGAACATAATATAAGTTTACTAGCAGTATTGTCTCACTTATATTATAAATGTCAAAGTTTGGATGGATGGATAGATAGATGGATGGATGTTTGTTACTCAATCACGTAAGAACGGCTGAACGGATCTGGATGAAATTTGGCACGGAGATAGATTATAATTTGGAATAGAACATAGGCTACTTTTTGTCTCGGAATTACCACGGGAACGGGAACTACGCGGGTGAAACCGCGAGGCGCTGCTAGTGTTAAATAAAGGATTAAATTCAGGGGAAAAACACTGCTGCAAATAGACTGCTGCAATATACCTAATGGAACAAATGTTTGTACGATTTGCAAATATTTAGACCGCCGCAACGTCGCATCATCGCATGTCTCGATGATTTAAAGTAAAGTGAATATAAAACTAAATATTCTGTGAATACTTCAAGCTTAAACCTGTTGCCGTTAGCGGTATGTTTCGGAGAATGCGCACCCCCCTTCCACTCCAGGACAAGCAGATGCACAGCGCATCACCACCCCTACTTGGTGGATATACCGTCCACTCGCACTAAGCGGTTTCGATTTCGACGGGACTCGAACCCGCACCCCACTCTCAGTATGGATGTGCTCTAACCAACTAAGCCACGAAACCTTAGTCAGCTGTTCCACCGAAAATCTTTGGGACCTCATACTGACTATAGTGCCGGTTGCCGAGTTCGGTGGAACCGGCGCGGGTTCGAGTCCCGTCGAAATCGAAAATTTTTGGGAACTTATTTCATTTTTTAGATATATCCAAAGTGTGGGTAAGCACTATAACAAAAAATCTTAACTTAATCTTAGGTACATAATGTACCCACTTAACTACGGTTTTTTATATTTTCTGATTCTTGACGTTATCTCATAAGTAGGTACAGGTACCTACCTAGTAAAGCGTTTAGTTTAGCAGAACAGAGCCTCAGAATCACAGACATAATAAATAGGTACTATACTAGCAAAAGGTATTGGTTCTCTGCATGCATGCACTTACAAGGAGACGTGTAGGTAGGTTACAAAAGGTTTGGACTCTTTGGACCCGTTTGGAAATGTACCTCCTTTTTTACTACGTAGTCTAGTCTAATCAAAGAGGTTGTATTAATGTTTTTTTTCTCATCTCACGTATGTTCTATTTTTAAATATCCACATGATCCTTCACCGGAAAAACATATCTTGATCCGTGTCCGTTTCTAAAAACAAATACAAAAAAAAATGGAGAAATTGCATCGTATCGCTCCTTTATATAGATATCAAAACACGGATATAAAACTTACAACAAATGCACAGAACATAAAATATATAACAGATCACATTGACGACCGACCTCACTCAGTGCCGCAGCAGGTTCGGTTCCCGCCTTGCAAAAAATATTTGTACGATCTGCATATTATATTTGTTCCGAGTGTTCTGTTCTGGGTGTCTCTGTTATTTGTATGTATGTAGGTATCGTTAAAAAATGAATCTATGTAATGTGTTATGTACCTACCCAGTACCCATATTAGATATGTACCTGTCTAATTTATTAACAAAGGAATTTCAATAGAAACAAATTAGAACTAGAATTACAATAGAAACAAACAACTGCAGCCTTGCAAACAATCTAGTAGCACAACTGGCCCATATCAACACCAGTATGTAAACCTACACAAAACACAACCTCTGCTTAGCTTGGGGCTAGGATGTTGAGTAGATTCTCCAGTATTATTATTATCACAAAATATGTCACGCATTTGGAATCGAACCTATTCTCGCATCCCACTGCCCTATATGAGTCATTTTCAAAAAAATTGTACGTAACACAAAAAACGTTACACAAAATAATTTATAAAGAATAGTTCACAATAATGTTTTTTAGACAGAATGTATCGAACTTTGCGTTTTTGGGCATTTTTTTATTTCTCTGGTTGGTTAACTTTGACTCCGATAGAATATATTTTTTTTATAGTTTTCTTTAGTTTTTGTAGCATATTCTTGTTTTTTTTTTAGTTTCTGAGGAATCTTTTTTAAATTTTTCTCGGTTTTTTCGCTGCCGTTCTGCTGCTGTCATTGGTGTCTAAATAAATACAATATAATTAATAATAAGTAATATAAAAGTTATAAAACTACATAGGTAATTTACTTTCTTTACATTCAAAAAAAGCATGATTAGGCATTTGAAGTCAAGTGGATTTGGGTTCAAATCCGGTCGTGAACCAATGAATTTTTCATATCGCGGATAAGTTTATGTCTGCTCCATCAGTGACGGAAAATATCGTAAGGAACCCAGCATTCTCTAGGACCAAAAATTCGAATTGTATGTTTCATAAGAAAATAATTTAAAATTAAAAGTACAATAGTATTCATCATAACTGTAAGTAAATTTAACAAACACTGTAGCGTTGTCGGTCTTCATGAAATTGATATTTTTTCCGTATGATGGATTTGATTTTTAGGCTTTTTACCTAAGTGTAAATATTAGTCGTAATTTGTTTTTATTCTTTGATTCTGATAAATACATACATATATTTTATTTTTGTCAATTTATTATTATTTGTACAATTATAAAAAAAATTGTTTAAAAAAAACTGTTAATCGAATAAGAATGTTAAATCTCAATCGGTTTATAATCAGCAAAGGTATCGCGTAATACTTTTAACAAATAGGCAAATCATAACCCCTCTTTTATTCTGAAGTTGGCTAAAATCAGCAATATGTCCACAGCTTTACATTTATTTCTGTGTGTAACGTTACGAAATGTTACACAAAAACACGAAATGTTACACAAATTTCATGGCGACAACACGAGTTTTGATAAACCACAAAAAAGAAACTCTCTGTAACGGTTAAATTTCATTCGCATTCTCATAAGTATATGGAAATACATGAACACACAAAGTTTTTGAGTTATTTCAAGACACACTTACCAAATAAAATCGACGTTACACATAGGAAAATTTGAACGACAAAAATCGACTGTCACATTCAAATCACTGACGAGAATGAAAAAAGTATGGCGGCATGGTTTTCTCGATAGCTTGGCGGCAAAATACAGTTTTGCCAGTGCTCATTAAATTAAGACTACGTTTAAATATAAATTATAAGTACGTCTTTTCGTCGTTACAAAAAGGCGTTACACAAAAAACAAAAAAAGGGGACATAGGTTTAAAATCAAATTTTCTGTGCTTAAACTAAACGTTTTAAAGCAATTTTCTTTTCTTTCTATAGAACAGTTTATTAACTAATATCCCCTTTAATAAATCTAATAATATATCAACGTAATAAGCGTTAGTTGATGTTTTTGTAATCAAAAGCCCATGTGGGACACAACGGAATTGTATGGAAAAGGAAACGAAACCGAAAACTCATTATTTTTATTTATTTTTAAAAAATAGATTTAATTGAACGTGAAAGATTTAAAGGATTTAAATTAAAGAGAAATACTCTAAATAATATTTAGAACATAACAAATCTGTGACATTGACAACCAGTTCATAATAATTTCTTGATTTACAGGCGGGACAAAACATTTTTGGAGTAAAGTACAATTTTTTTGCAAATGACTCATATGGATTAACGACACGCACCTTATCATTCCGCCTAACTATCGTCTAATGGTAGGTATTAAATTGAGCCGTACCTTGAGAATGAAATCATTCAGCCAGCAAATCCACTTTTATGATGATAAAACCGTCGAAAATAGCACATTCAAATCACAGGTTTTCATTCACAACACATTAAGCCGTTCTAAATTATTTTGAATACAATAGCGCACACAGTTTAAAAGTAAATAGTGTTCTTTTTTTAAATTATCGAATGCGACCGTCCGCTTTCGTGTTTCCCGCGCAACTGCTCTGCTAGTGACGTGAAATACATAGGTACTTGGTTATCATTAGGGATGGTACCTACCTATCAAGTCGCGTCGGTATTTTACATAGGTACAATATTTTATTCGCGGTTCATTACTCAACATTTGTTTTGATTGCGATTACAGTCATGAATGACAATAAGTTAAACGTTTTAAAGATAATTAGTACCTATGTCAACTCAAGAGTCATGTCATGACTCACGATCTTTTCTTCTGTATAATAGTTGGTAGGTATTCAAATTCAAACCGAGCGGAGATGGAGGAGGTGGATCTTTCTAGGAGCGGAGAAATAAATTATTAGGCTAGGTTATTCATTGTAATAGGTACTGCCTATAAATATTTTTGATTACAGCCAACCTTAGATAAAAGTAAAAAAAGGAAGATGAGGTACTACCATCTCGAAAGTGTGTGGCTCAAGTCAGGTCCAACTATGTTTCTATGACCGGGCGGGCGGCGCGGGGGCAGTGGCGTTTGTGTTTCGCGTGTTTGCTATGCTACTACGTATACTTTTGTGTGATTTCGACTAAAACACCACTACAATGCCCTCGTGTTCGTGCACCAGGAGTACAAATAGCTCCAAAACAAAAAACAAAGGCCATCACATATTTTCACGCGTAAGTAGATACATCAAACTTTAAATTTTCTGATAATTCGATGCCTTGTCACTATTTCATCTGTGACACGGTTAAGTTTTTGAGTGAGCGCTGGGAGAACGTACCGTATCTCCCTTTTTTACTTTTATCTAACCAGCCAACTGACTTTTTGTACATAGTATCCACCCATATCCATACAAATATTATAAATTCGAAAGAACCTAACTCTATCGGTCTGTCTGTTACCTTTACAAGCCAAAAAAAAAATTGGCAGGGAGGTAGAAGGCATTTCGGAGACGGACCCTACTTGTCGACTTGAGATCATTGCTTCAGTAAATTATCACTTACAATAAAATTATTATTATATCAGAAACTCAACGCCAAACAAGTGAGTTTTAGTTTTTTTCTGACGTGGTTTGTTAACAAACATTTTCCATTGAGTTTGGCTATTACTGTACCTACAATTTGGAACCCGTTAAATATATATAGTTAGACAATCATAGATGTATTTCGTAATTTCAACACGCGCCTCAAAACCTATCGTCACATCACTATCAAAACCGTTTTGTAATATTAAAAGAGTTCCAATCGCGTTCGATTCAATGAACCTTATCTCCAAAGCATAACGACTAAAACACAACGTGCTCTATGTAAACTTATTTTTGCGTCTTTATCTTGTCACTACAACATGATAATATGCAGTCGATAGAATATTTTTTACTTTATAACTATTGTAAGTGTCGATTGTGCAGCTGCAAATGTAAGTTTGTCGTTCCATATGTGGGTGAATACTTGTCGGATATAATGAACGATAGAGTTTGTACCTATACCTACGTACCTACCTTGTTATAGTTACCTATGTACCTTGCAATGCATTTATGTAGGAACGTAAGATAAAATTGCACCAGCCGCGTGCAGCGATGAACATATTTCAAATTCTAAGCAACTATTTTAGTTGCGAAATAGAATTAGTAGGTAACTGCATATTACAATTTTACATAATTTGTTTGAATTTACCATATATAGGTTTAACACATATCCTGGATAAGTGCTCTATGGAATTTACCTACCAACGGAACCGGCTGACGGACCCATTATTCATAATAAATGTCCTTTATAGTCAATTTATAGAAACGAGTTAGATAGTTGAGACTCCAGTCAAAACAAAACATAAAAATAATAATACTAGTGGTCCGCCCCGGCTTCGCACGGGTATATTCTATAGCCCATGTTATTCAGTTATACTTATAATGTAACTTTCTAACGGTAAAAGAATTTTTGAAATCGGTGCAGTGTTTTTTAAGTTTATTCGTTACATTAGGTACAAAAATACAAATCTTTCCCCTTAATAACATTATTATAGTGTAGTTAAGCAATCCTAACACATGTGTGAGAGGTCGCACAGTAGGTACAAGTTTCACTAATGCCATCGAATGCTAAGTAATAGAAGTCGTACTAGATACTAGGGCGCCATTCATCTAACAAAATAAAATTGCATGAACATAACTACAAAATTATCATTATACAAGAAGTTACCTAGCCTATGCTTGTTTATACCTATCACTTGCTTCAGGAACAGGTTTATACAAACTTTCATTTTATGGACGGATTAAACGATACCAGAATAAAGTATCAAGAAATTATTATTCTAATTTCGCGCTAAACATGTCATACGTTCCAAGTATACGTTCTGTGCGAGTTTTAACTGAGTTTGTATGTACAGAATGGAACGCAACATTTTATTTGACATTAATAAAACCTGACGTTTGACTTTAGTGACATTTGGGTGAGAGTGCTGCCAGAGATTAACTTTATTATTGGCGGGTTCTGTACAGTCAAAAATTTTTGACGCATTGGTTGGACGCCAATCTCTCTGTAGTCCTAACTTCAGTTAGCTGTGTAGGTACCTAAACAAATGCGCTGATGTTGCAAGTGACAGTTGATATTTTTTGGTTTACCTACACAACCGTATGAAGAAAAAAGCTGAAAAAGTTGAATTGAATTATACCTAATAGGTATTTATTTTGTTATTTTATGAAGTAAATAGTAGTTTATGCAACTGTGCATAATGGAGGGCATTACAACACAAGTGTGGGTTTAAGAAACGAGCCGAAGGTGAGTTTCTTAATAGCATCACACGAGTGTTGTAATGCCTAATTATGTACAGTTGCATACACTACTTTATCTACCCAAATATCATAAGGGCTCTATGATGGGTTCAGGAACCATAGGGAAATGACCAGCATTGTTACCAGTGTAATGCAATAAAAAATAAATTGAACACATACAGAAGCAAATTATTTATTATGGTAGTTAACATTGACAGTTGTTCTGAGTCACTATCACTCATTTTCGACAGAAATAAAGAACTTATTCAACTTATCAGAAAATTTGTCTACTCGTAACTGGAAATAAAAAGCTAACGAACAAATGACAGCTCGAAATGGCGGCGTTTCGAATATCTGTATTTTTTTTTAAATCAACAAACGAACAAAGTCACTATTCTTATGTCACTCGAGATCACAGATTTGTAAGTATAGTACTTGCTCGAGATCAAAATGTCGTGCGATTTATAGTTAGAATGTAGATACTAGTATAGCACACTCACTTGAATTTGACACCTATTCCAAATTTAAACTCCATAACCTACGGTTTTCAGTAGGTTATGAGTTCATTACAGTTCCGTTTATTTCTGTTGGTTGGTAATGCTGGTCATTGCCTATGGTTTTTGAACGCATTAGAGAGGGTTTATGATATTTGGGTAGATAAACTAACATTTTTTCCAAATGCTTATAACATATCATTAGATTTTTCTCATAATTATAATTAAAATACTCTATTTACTTTCACGGTTTATTTCAGGGCTGTGTTGATTCAATTTACAAAGAATCAGTAGGTACCCCTAGTAAACACGAGTATAGTTTACTAGGGGTACTACCGTTATAAAGCCTCCACACACAGAAGCCGTGGCCGGGCCGAAGGCGAAGGCATGCCGAACCAGGCGTGGCGTTCGCAATGCGGATGTCTTCACATTGCAGGCATGCCGTGTGAGAGCGATTGCATCGCGGAGGCGTTTTGGGGCCGTGTGTGTGTAGGTACCTACTTGTGTAGGTCACGGCGCATTTGTACAAATATCTGACGAGAATGATGAAGAACTGCTTCTTTTCGCATCAGCAGTTAGAAATAGACGCAAATCTAAACGACTGACTTTGTGATTTTTTAATATTAATAAGAGAACAGATGTATTCGGAGTATATCATCACTAGTGCCGCGATCTTCTTGAAAATTTGCTCCCATGGAATATGCATCCTTTCTTAGAGCATTTTTATAGTCACCGCCTTCGGTGTTTGTATAGTCTTTCATATAAATTTGTAGGATACAACTCGCACGCCTTCGCCTCCGGCCCGGTCAGGGCTTCTGTGTGTGGAGGCTTATAAACCGAAACCAAGTACCTACCAGCAATGTGTCCATTCTATCAGTTTATTAATTATCGGTAGGTAAGATTAATAGGAAACGAGCTCATAAGAGGAGAAGGCTTCTCCCCATGTGAGCTTGTTTTAAATTTGTGTTCGTTCCTGGTAGCAAGGAACCCCAAAAATTAATAAAAATGGAGTAAACAAAACATTTTTTAAAATCCAATGGCAACACTGTCGTAATCTGCCTGAATGATAAAGTGTCTGACACACGCAAATGAGAAGTTATTGCGTTTTTTCTACAATTAGTAATTAAACACTGCTATAAACCTAATTTTAAAGGTACTGGAATCTAGTGAATTTCAGTGGCTTTCTATTAATGTGTGAAATGTGGCATACTACCGAGATATGCGACGAAAAAACTGCAATTAACACTTGTGTACGAAGTCGTTGAATTGAAAAAAAGTGTTTTTTTGTGAAAAGAAGTCGTCACAGGTAGGTTTTTTTGCTATCACAGTATCGATTTACAAGCCTGCTAGTGCCATTGTAGTGTTTAACGCTGATATGATGTGAAAATCATTGTATTATGCAGAAAATTGTTTGTTTACATTTAAAATGTAAGTTTTTCAATGTTTTTATGGTATTTTGTAAGGTATAGATGATGATGATTTCTTGAATTTTACACCCGAACAACACTAAGGTTGTTATTTTCTCAAAAAAATCTTCTATTATCATATTTTAATTAAAGATTTGGTGTATGTAAAACATTTTTTGTTCCATAACCTTGAAATGAGTATGTAGATACCTACTGCAGTTGGTGTAGCCACATAGATAAAATCTAAAGTAGTGTTCTGAAACTCAAGGTTATCGACTAAGACACCTGTAGGTACAAAAGAAAATTGTGGTTTTACATCGCAAGTAGGTACTTTATAATCATTGTTAAAAACATTTAAGCACTAATGTTATAAATGCGAAAGTTTGGATATTTGTTACCTCTTCACACCAAAACTACTGAATGGATCGGGGTGAAATTGCATACAGGTAGTTCTAGGTCTGGAATAAAACATAGGCTACTTTTAATCCCATAAATCAGATCCCATGGGATAGAAATAACCTTAAACAATGCGTGTGAAGCCACGGCCAGAAACTAATATCTTGTAAACCTTTGATTGACACTGGTATAAAAGAAAGTCTGAAATGTGCACAGACTCGAAAACAACCATAGTCAAAAGTCAATAACTTTATTTCTTTAGGCTTACAAAAAAGCACTTACACAAGTCAAATTTTATACATAAACAGCATAGATTCAAAGTTTGTTAGCATGGATTTTTAACGAGTGAAAGCGTACAATGGTTGCAAAACTACCTTTCTCCTAGTTAAATATAGCTTTTAGAATATAGAAAGCACTAAAACCCCATTCTTAATAACACACATGTGTCATACCACCTTATCATCTTCCGGTCCTTATGCCACACTTGGCGGGTTAAATAAATAATAATAAATAATGCTGGACAATTCACACAGCATTATCTAGCCCCAAGCTAAGCAGAGCTTGTGTTATGGGTACTAGATTACTGATATACATAATACAATACAAAACATAGGTAGATATTTTTTATTATACATAGGAAACGACCAGAACACCCTGAACAAATAGCTCCAGATTGTACAAACATTTGTCTCGAGGTGGAAATCGAACCCGCAACCTCCTGCGTCACAGGCGGACCTTCGCCCACCGTCACAGAGGTTGTCGAGGGCTCAGCACAATATATATACGTGACGCGACGTAACGGGAAACATTCGTATTTTTCTTCCACTCTCCTCCATAAGCCGAGAGACATAACACCTGAACACTGGCTATTTTGTAGAGCAGGGTCTTCAACGTGATATCACTCAGTTCCTTCAAATTTAAGTAAAAATTTGTGTACTATGATAATTATACCCATGTTTATGTATTTTTCAGCTCACCGATACCAACATGGACCTAGATCCTCTAAGCTACAGGCAGTACAACTCTTTCCATCCTCCTTTCCATTCCCAACCTACTAACACACTTGCACCTAATATTACAAGTTCACAACCCAATAACATTGATACACATGCCAATCTCCCGAATACCCCAGCCAATATCATAAATACACCGGCTAATACATCAAATACACAGGTTAATATCCCTCAACCCCAAACCAATATCACAAACACACAGGTGTCCCACCTTACACCTATACCATATCCTTACTACCCACAACAGTTACCATACAACCAAATACCCAACCAAAATGAACCAACCCAACCCGTCCAAAACCCTGTAAACCAATACCCGAATATGCCAGAAGAAGTGACCAATGAGATCACTGAACCGATACCCGAAGAAGAAGATATTAAGCCAGATATATCGAAGATTAAACTTAAGAAACCTAAACGATTGAAAGGGAAAACAAGCAGCTACTGGAATAAGAAGATTACGGATAAAGATTTTAAGTTCTACGGCTGCGCTGTCTGTAATATTTCATTCCAAGACCTAACCGAGCTTGATTCTCATGTAACAATTCATAGCAACCGAGTAACCAGCTATGATATAAGACTGCAGAATCAGAAAAAGAGGAAACGGCTCAAGAAAGAGAAAAAAAAGAAAAAGAAGGAAGCAAAAGTGAAGAATGAGTTTGATTTAGAAATTAAACCCGAAGATGGTTATATTGGCACGGAGAAAGTTGGTGACGTCAAACCTGACATCTGTCAAGATGACAAGAATGACTGTGATGTTAAGGAGGATAAAAAAGACCTTAAAACTGATGAGAATCAAACGGAAAAGGATTTAGCTAAAGACAAAGCTGTTACAAGTCAGAAGGACGCTGTGTACAAGTGTTTTGCTTGTAACAAAAAGTTTGCATTAAGTTATTATCTGAAAATTCACGTGCGATCGCACACTGGTAAGTATTTATTAAATTTCACTAGTTTCACCCCGCGGGTTCGCACTCTTTATTTCTATGAAAACTTTCAAGTAACAAACATACATTCCTGACATACATTCTTCTCTATCCCAACATTACCTGGGAGAATCGCTCTCGGCGACAAGGCTGCTTTTTGTACGCTTACTGGTATTTAGCTTTTAGTTTTGTTTTATATTTTCAACCGACGAAAAAACGCAGGAGGTTCTCAAGTCAACGCGTATATTTTATGTTTTTTGTATGTTAGACCACGCATAAGTTTTTACAGAGTAGTCCGATTTTGATAATTCTTTCACTATTGTATAGAGAATGATCCCGTGGTGGTATACAATATAATATACATTTATTCCCGAGGAATTCGTATTTATCCCGTAAAACTTAAAGACCCACCCTAGCAACCACCTCATGTGACAGTTCGAGACATAGTTGAATACTATTTACCGAAATTTGAAGTCGGTTTATAGTTTTTAGAACAGGCCAAGTTATATGTTATAATTATATTATGGTTATCGGTTGTTTTCGAGATATGACCAGCCCACTGCAAATTCAGCTTGCTAATTCTTAGAGCTATTTCGATGACTTTGGTTCTCTGTCGGATGTATTCGTTACGAATCCTATCCTTCAGAGAAACTCCGAGCATAGCTGTCTCCATAACTCGCTGAGCGACTTTAAACTGGTGGACCAGACCCACCATGAGTGTCCATGTCTCAGCTCCGTAGGTCATGACGGGTAGGACGCACACACATATATAAATAAAACATCATCACATGATAATTTTCACAATCATTAACAAATGGTTTCCATGACAACGAGCGTGAACAAGAGGTATTTTCATTCGTGGTTTCATCCATGTATTAATATGTTTCTTGCTATCTCTTTCAGATGAAAAACCCTACATCTGTAACTATTGTGGACAGACTTTTATAACAGCGAGTAAACTCGGACGCCACAACAAGCGTATACATCTCTCTGTGCGACACCAATGTAGAATTTGCTACAAGTTCTATCATAGGTAAGACTTATATTATTATTCTAATTATCTGAGCGTCTGGTCGAAGCGACGCGTGACCCGAGAGCTGGTGAGTATCTGGTGCAGCGCATCAGCATTGCTATACAGCGGGGCAATGCAGCCAGCGTCTTGGGGACGCGCGCGACTGGTATTGATATGGATCAGTTGAGCTACCTGTAGATTGTTTGCAACAGTCTGCAGTTAGCGCAGTTGTTTCAATTGTAAATGCTTGTTTTAATTTAATTCTATTATTTGATTGTAATTTTCTCGAGGCTCCGAAACTACTGGACCGACTTGAAAAATTATTTCACCATTAGAATCCTACATTATCCCTGATGAACAAAGGCGATAGAATACCCGTGCGAAGCCGGGGCGGACCGCTAGTTGTTAATAAAGATGTACCTTATTGTTTCAGATTCGAAGTACTTACAAAACATTTTGACCAAAAGCACGCGGACCAAAAACTAGAAGGCGAACCTTACGGTATTGTTATATATTTTACTAGTGTCTGCGCGCGGCTTCGTACGCTTTGTTTCTATGAAAACGGTATAAGGTTATTTATATCTCATGGGAAGTGATTGCCTATGTTTTATTCTAGGCCTAGAACTACCTGTATGCAAAATTTCAGCCCGATCCGTTCAGTAGTTTTGGCGTGAAGACGTAACAAACATACATCCAAACTTTCGCATTTATAATGTTAGTGTGACTAGTCAGCTATTTCGCTCACTCGTACCATTTAGGTACGAGTGACAAAAAAGGACCACCGTATTTTCATTTAGATCCCACTCAAAATATGACTGGCGAATGTCGAGATCGCGCGGACGTCATGCGCGTAGCCATCACCCAATAGTAACCTCTCATGTTTCGCGGGCATAGGCAGAGCGTTATGATTTGCTAGGATATTTTCGCGCCTACCAAAAGTAAGACTTCTGCGCAGGTACATCGGTGTAATTTATAAACGTGCTCAAACTGTACCCAGAAACTACTTGAGTATTGATTACATTGAACAAATGCGTAATTAACAACAATTCGTTTCATTTAAGTTCGATAATTCCATTATAGGTAAACATTTTGAATGACCAAGTTGAATTGAAAATATTTCCTAACCTATACATAAGTTAATACTATCATGGATCAAAAACGCACATTTTTTGCGCACCGACGACGATGCGACAACGAAAATTCAAAAATTCAAAATTCAATAACTTTATTTCTTTAGGCTTACAAAATATGCACGACAAGTCAAATTTTATACATAAACAGTTTTATAAATAGTTATTATTATCAAATAAGAATCAAAATGTTATTGATTTTTTTTCGCTTCCATTTTTTGTCCACTTGTGGAAAAAGATTGAATGTGCCGTCTGGACAGGCTTCCCACAAAGCTCAATTCTCGCTTGTTCGTTCCATACTTTCTAAAAATGTTATTGTTTTTTAGACTACAACGCCATCTTACCATACTTAACGGAACTAGATGAACAATTCAAAGTAGAAGAAGATATCAAGAAACCCAAATCTGAAGATATTTGGGGGGATGTCCCCTTGGAGTCCGTGGGGGCTGAGGTGACAAAGGAGGCTGATCAAGGGGCTGAAAACGAGATGACTGCGATCGACCACCTTAAGATAGAGGTGCCTAAGCTTGAGAAGGAAGAAAAGGTATTTATAAGAAACTAGGGTATTTTACTCTTTAAGGGGGTACCATACGACGCCATTTTGTGAAAAGGATAGGAGGACATAGGATTTCGCGTTCATAGGAGCGGGACAGGGCATAGCAAGCCCAAAAATCAAGTTTTTGCTTAAGAAATGAAATAAGTCCCAAATATTATCGGTTTCGGCGGGATTCGAACCGGCACCCTACCCTCAGTACGGGTGTGCTCTAACCAACTAAGCCACGAAACCCTTAGTCGGTTCAACCGAAATCATCATTCAGTCTCATTTCTTAGAGATACCCAGAGTGCGGGTTAGCACTATAACAAAAGAAAACCTTAAGTTTTTGCTTATTATATTTTAATTAGGACATATTTGAAAAAACGCAACATATGAAATGTTCTTTATACATAGTTCACCATGCTTATTCTCAAGATCTTAACTTCTGTATTTATTGAGAAATTAAGGTTTTAGTAAAATTTTAGAGGTAAATTTGCGATCTTTTTCTATCGAGAAAATTTTATGGTAGGTCTCGTGTTTTCGAAACATTACGATCGGTAGAGTAAGCCCTGAACTTTACCATATATAAATTTATACTAAATTTACAATATTAAAAATCTAAATATTTAGTATTTTGGAAGATATGGAGGATTGACGGAGTTGATTAAAAGTAGTTTTACGACCTTAAGAGAACAAAATTTAATCTAAAAATATGTTATTGAGGCAAAAAATACCATGAAATAGCAGGCGCTATGTTGTTATCTCATACGGCAAGCTAGCTACGGTAGGCAAGCTAAAAAGAATCAGCTATCATCAGCAACGTCATGACCACAGAGCAATATGGCGTCCACTGTGTCCAGCGTTCTCGTCAAGTTACGCGCGCAACTTGAAAATGAACATTTTTTGTTTTTCGTTTTATAATTTTACCCAAGTTCAAGTAAATTTAATTTATTCCCCTTTTGCAGGATATTTCAAGTAAATTAAATTTAAGGTTTTTTGTTATAGTGCTAACCCGCACTCTGGGTATCTCTAAGAAATGAAATAAGTCCCAAAAATTATCGGTTTCGGCGGGATTCGAACCCGCGCCCCACCCTCAGTACGGGTGTGCTCTAACCAACTAAGGGTTTCGTGGCTTAGTTGGTTAGAGCACACCCTAAGTAATAAAATAAAAATTTATTCCCCTTTTGCAGGATATTAGAAATAAATACAAGATCGAAGAGATAGAAGTTAAATGTGAGTTAGAAGAGGAAGAACCGGATGGTCTGTCCGGGTCTGAGTTCATAGACGAAGTGTACGAGCCTGCGAGCTCTGGTGATGAAGAGGCACCGAAGAGTTTTAAACCGAAACGGGAGGGTGAAGCGGTGAAGGTGGAAGAGGGGACGGAGGCGGTTAAGGAGGAGAGGTAAGATTTTAGTATTAAGTAGTATTAACTAAGCATAAAAAAAGTGGTAAAAAAATCTGCCATGTAGTACCCGGTACCTATAAAATATATTTGTATAATTGTCATATGTTCGAATTACAATCCATTGATAAAGAAAATACAATAATAATTACAACTAATATTTACACTTAAATCTATTTTCTAAAAATCTAAGCCGTCACCAGATGGCAAAGTGCCCAGAATGCTGGCAGCATTGCCACGTTGAATGGCAATGCTAATTCGTTGACCGAAATAAAAGCCAGCATTCCGATCACCTGTGGACTCTATTAGGAGTTTTATGTTTTATGTTCGAAACCCTCAGCGCGCGAGTTACACTCGCACTTGACGGATCTTGTTTTAACAGTTCTCATGGGATAGAAAAAACCTGGATGGAATTGGAAACATTTTACGTTTTCATAGAAACAACTGTTATTTTACGTTTATGTTACACTAGCAGCGCTTCGCGGTTTCACCCGCGTAGTTCCCGTTCCCGTGGGAATTCCGAGACAAAAAGTAGCCTATGTTCTATTCCAAATTATAATCTATCTCTGTGCCAAATTTCATCCAGATCCGTAGCCCTATTGTCTAACTCAACTGGTATTCGTAATCGACTTCATTTTTGACATTTGAAACCTAGCCTGGACTTCGATTGTAACTTTCGTATTGTGTAAATAGTTGACACATGGAAGACCATTACCAGCGAAATTGAAGCCCAGTGAATGAATGAAACTTCGTATATTGGCGCGGATATCGGTATTGTGTAACGTCGAAATGAATTTCAGTAGAAAATTCAAGCCCATTTGAAACGTCAAATGAAGCAGGGAGCTCATTCGAGTCTTGTTTGGAATGGAAATCTCAAATATATCCATATAAATAAAAAAATTGTGATAAACATTGTGTTTGAAGGCTAAGGAAAAAAGTAGGTAAGTAAAAATCTCTGAAGTAATAAGTAATAATTATCTGAATACATACCTACCCGAGTTCAAATTCATTTTTTGTATATAGGTATACATACGAGTAGGTATATATAAACATTTTCTTCTATTTTTTACAGGGTGATGCACAATACACCCATCAAAGCGGGAAAAGTAACCAACGCCTCGTCGATGTCGATGAGGAGATGACACGCGACCGTGCGCTACAACCGCAGCACTGCATCATCCCCCTGAAGGTGTACGGCGGCGGGAAGTTGATGGAGGAAGGCAAGCCGTTGTTGACAGATTGTGGAGGACTCGAACATAATTGAACGACGACCTCTGTGGCGCAGAAGGTCCGCCTGCGACGCAGAAGGTTGTGGGTTCGATTCCTGCCTTAGAGCAAATGTTTTTACGATCTGCACATAATTGTCCTGGGAGTGTGTTACGTATACTATCATCTAGTACCCATAACACAAGGTCTGCTTAACTTGGGGCCAGATAATGCTGTGTGATTGTCCCCAGCATTATTATTATAATTATTAAAGCCTATGAAAGCTTAATAATTTATTTTTTATTGCTAATTTATTGATTCTGACTCATTAATAAAGTAAAAAAAAAAAACAATCCATTCTAATTTATTTTAATCTTACTACTAATTTATTTATGTACAACAGTAAACCTAACTAAAGTTTTTCTTCAATTCGCGCTTCAGAGCGCTGCATATCGCTGCCAAGGAGGCAGCCATGGCCTCTAGCGAACGCGAGATCTTCTTCTCGTTTGCTAAATGCCGCTCCTCAATCTGCATTGCCCACTGAGGCACATCTGCAGCATGTGATGTATCTGTAACAATGTATAAAAATACAGCTTTGGAGGAGGCTATGTCCAGCAGTGGACACTAATTGGCTAGCCATTGATATGATGTGACATGAATAATGGTACTCTCCTAAAATTTAAAGTACCTACATCAGATACAAATTATTACATGATCGCCTGCGCGTTGGGGCCAATTGCGGTGGTTGCATTGGCATATCTAAAGCTAAAGCTTTAAAATTAGATGGGTAATTAGCATTAGTGACAAACATTCAAATTAACAGATAAAAGGTACTTACAACTCTCCACTTGGCTAAGGTTTTAGTGGCGCCAGCCCCAACAGCATTGAGATTACACGCAAGGTCCGTCCTCCCAAAGTTTTTCAGCTTGTTGTTTCGCCAGTGGGCCGTTATTAGCCAGGCGGCCCACTGCGAATCCCCTGTTTGCTTCCATAAAAGCCACAAGCATTTCCATCTGCCTGTCTGATACTATTTTTCTTGCTGGCATTCTGAAATAGCCATATTATCATATTACCACACTGTTGTGTAACAAAACACTTGATAACTTTTGTAACACATAAAACGCGGTAGTAATTTGTTAAATGTACTTACTTTGGAACTAATCTTTTCGTTTTCAAGAAAAAAAACAGTCGTAAAAGTTGTTTTTGTTTTCACAAAGCAGCCAAACAAATTTTAAAATATACCGCGAATGACAAGTTATGACAAGTGTCCCTCACTTGTCATACGTCACGCGCGATTTTGACAGTAACAAAAAGAAAACTTGCGTTTCGTTACTTTTGTGGTAAACCTTTTTAGATATATAAAAAAGGTACACACAATAAACTGAAAAAATACGTGATGTAATTGCAAATAATGACAAAAATAATGCACAGGCTGTGTTTTTCCAGCATAACAAATATAATTATTGTTTTTTCAACTAGTAAAACAACTTAATCGCAAATAGTACCAGTGGAACTACTAGTTGTTCCACTTGCATTAACGGAACGCATGAAAGATCGAAAACTACAGAAATTGGATTCACATGAATCATTCATTCCGAAGCCGATTACCAGTTGAATACCTTACACAATACCAAAAACATTCTGACTGGATTGACAACTGGTAATCGATTTCAAGTTCACTGGTAATGGCCTTCGAGTTAGACAATAGGGCTACGTTCAGCCGTTCTTACGTGATTGAGTAACAAACATCCATCCATCTGTCTATCCATCCATCCATCCAAATTTTGACATTTATAATATTAGTGGGATTGTATTTTACGTTCGCTGTGACTACCGTGACCTTCGTATATGGGACCAATCCAATAAGTGGCGATCTTTAGAAGCATCATCAGCCTTTATCAGTCCACTGCTGGACATAGGCCTCCTAATGAACGCCATAGCGCCCTGTCTTCAGCTTGCCGCTTCCAGCATCTGCCAGCAGTCTTTCGCAAATCGTCATCCGACCTTATCAGAAAAGCTTATCAGTGAATATTTTAATAAATTTCAGATCCCTCTCAGATGACGAAGAAGAATACTTCCCCCCAGGAGGCTGGGCGCGCTCCCCCCCTCCCGTATCACCTCCTCGAGCTGCTTCCCCCCCTCCCAGACGTAAAGGGGGGCCGGGTGTCTGTGAGCTTTGTAACCGGACCTTTAGCAGTCGGAGCTACCTGAAGGTGCATTTGAGAACGCATACTGGTAAGTGTTTATGCCCGGTCATGTTTGTTAGGGCTATATTAGTACTCCGTGACTGAAAGGGGTGTATATTTATTTATTTATTCATAAAAAGTGCAACTATTATTACAGGGGCACCCAATTCAATAGTGTACATACTTAATTAGACAACATTTTAAATTCACAAAACATAAAAATTTACCCCGCCCATTAACTTATTTATTACATGTCAATTAATTATTAAAATAAATCATTCATAATATTATAATACACCATAACACATAAATTGACAATTTACATAACAATAAAAAAAACCTTATATAAATACTTTACAGCCCTAGAAATTAAGATTACATTAAAATTAAAAACTACAATAATTGAAAAATAGTAATAGTTATCAAATTCGTCCGTCGTTACAAGATATACACCATGTCATAATTGCATAGAATATGCAACAGAGTTCTTTGAAATTCGCTCAGGGAGCAATTAAAGAGGTCGGTTCTCTCCGCTACCCTACGTTATGTATAATTGCACCCAGGTGTGACATAACCATATCCAGCAATACATAACACAATACATAATATCCAGCAATGTATTGTGAAAATGCAACCAGGGGCTAGGTTGTTGATTGAACGGCTAATAATCAAGTCGGACGCGACATGTACACTCTCCGAAACTACTGGACCGATTTGAAATATTCTTTCACCATTAGAATCCTACATTATCCCTGATGAAAATATGCGATAGAATCCGTGCGAAGCCGGGGCGGACCGCTAATAAAATAAATAAAAATAAAAAGATCTTTATTCTTCCTTACCAGCTAATATGTACATGAGAATATTGAATGAGTAGGTAGGTACAACATTAATTAAACATCTAGATTTCATACATTACAATTACATTAACGGAACCGTTTTGCTCCGGTGAGGACCGCCTTCGGCGGTGAAAGCCTCCTCCAAGTTCTTCCATTCGCTCCTGTCCCTTGCTGTTCTGGTCCATGTGTTCCCCGCTACTTCCCTGATGTCGTCACACCACCTCTTTGTTGGTCGGCCTCGTCTGCGCTTGGCGTCTCGAGGGATCCAGTTTGTGGCTATTTGGGACCACCTGTTAGGGAGAAGTCGCTGTAGGGCGGACCGCTAGTAATTATTCAATTCAATTCGTTTATTTCAGCTTAGATAGGTACACATAATATACATATTTCAGCCATATACAATAACAAAAGTAAAATAAAAACATTTCTTAAATTAACGGACCACACAATCTTCATAAGCGCATTGCACTATGTGTGCGCGTCCAGTACTTCATGAAAGGGCAGTCCGTGTCCACCCTTCCAGCTATAAGTTTCAGATAGCTACTGGTACCGCCCCTGACCCGACGCATCAGGGATGCTGTTCTGTTGCGGATGATTGCGTAAAAGTCATCAACGCGGGACTCTGCAAACATCCCGGATGCGCTACAGAAGCGAGGCAGTCCCAGTCGCACTCTGAATCCATTATTATACTGGACGCGCAGGGCATTCCAGCATTTCTGCGTATAGTTAATCCACAGACTGCACTTATTAATTAAATATATATTTTCAGGTGAAAAGCCATTTGCTTGCTACATTTGCCACCGGGGATTCATAACCGCAAACAAAATGCATCGACACGTCTTAACGCATGACGAGACTTGGGTCGGTGAGTATCACAATGACATGTGTATTAATATTAGTTTGACATTTCTTTTATATTCAATCAACTATTACCTATTGTATAAAGTGCCTTAATTTTTGCAGTGCCCTTACAGGGTGCATGTACTGCCACCTACACCTAACCATTCACATACACTAAGAATGAATTGTACGTACAGTCAGCTGCTCAGATATGTATACACTTCTAAATTTTCACTTTTATTTTCCTTGGATCTCTGTTGTATAAAACTCTACGCACACATTTTTCATACTAAGCAGTCATCGTTCTTGTCAGAATACAATATATAAATTACTAGCAGCGCCTTGCGGTTTCACCCGCGTAGTTCCCGTTCCCGTGGGAATTCCGGGATAAAAAGTAGCCTATGTTCTATTCCAGACTATAATCTATATCTGTGCCAAATTTCATCCAGATCCGTTCAGCCGTTCTGGCGTGATAAAGGAATAAACATCCATCCATCTATCCATCCATCTAAACTTTCACGTTTATAATATTAGTGAGATCACAATAACTATACACTTACTATTCAGTCAAATTTCAAAACATGGGAGTGTATACATATTTTCGCAGCTGACTGTACATGTAAGCAAATAAATGAAATTGAAATTGAAAATGTCCTATTGAGAGTGGACAGTGCATATGTGTTTACGCACACACTTGTGCACTATATGGCCCGCACACCGCACCGGCTTGTCTCTGTTACAACTGGCCGCCCAAAGTTTGGCTTGGTTATTTCTATTCTATGGGAACTGATTTATGGGATAAAAGTAGCCTATGTTTTATTCCAGGCGTAGAACTACTTGTGTGCAAAATTTCAGCCCGATCCGTTCAGTAGCTTTGGCGTGAAGAGGTAACCAATAAGATACGAGATTTTATTGTTAAATAATACATTTACAAGTCAAAATAGAATGAAACTTATAATCCTATTTTATTAATTATTATATTACTTGATTATCATCATACAATACAATACAAAACAAAACACTTTATTGTATACCAGAAAAAGAACATTACAAAAAGACATTACATATCACAAGTACAATGGGCGGCCTTATCGCTTAGAAGCGATCTCTTCCAGGCAACCTTTGGATGGAAAGAATTTTGTGAATTTAAGAAAAGCAGGGGGTGTACTAAAGATAAACTAATAAACACAAACTAGATATACACATAAAATATTTATAATATACTAAATAAATATTATGTAAGTACCAATATTCACTATTCTGACAGGAACAATTCCTTGACGCATCATCGTTTAGTTAATACATTTACTATTATTATTATATTTATTTATTTAGTATCTCCTTTTAAATTGATGTTATATTATTATTATTCTAAATTATTTCCCTAATTTTTATTTTTGACCAACATCCATACATCCATCTGGACGTCCAAAATTTCGCATTTATTATATTAGTGTTAAAATATCTATCTATGTAATGTATTACATTATGTATATCAGTTATCTAGTACCCATAACACAAACTCTGCTTAGCTTGGAGCTAGATAATGCTGTGTGAATTGTCCAGCATTATTTATTTATTTTCTAAGGAAACATATTTGTAAATCTTCAGTCCGATTTTTTTTTTCTCTGTTTCAGGTGAAAACTGCATTAAACCAGAAACACCAGATATTAAAGCGGAAGCGGAAGATGACGATAATAGCGAGGAAAAAGATAAAAAGTAAGTTTATCTTCACACTTGGGATATAAGAGACAATAAAACCGGCCAAGTGCGAGTCGTACGCGCGCACGAAGGGTTCCGTACTATTTTCTATAAAAACGGCAAAATAATAGTTTGTTGTATGGGAGCCCCCTTAAATATTTATTTTATTCTGTTTTTTAGTATTTGTTGTTATAGCGGCAACAGATATAGGTACATCATCTGTGAAATCATCTGATTTCAACTGTCTAACTATCACGGTTCATGAGATACAGCCTGGTGACAGACGGACAGCGGAGTCTTAGTAATAGGGTCCCATTTTTATCCTTTGGGTACGGAACCCTAAAATGAAATAAATATTTAAGGGGGCTCCCATACAATAAACGTGATTTTTTTGCCGTTTTTATAGATAATGGTACGGAACCCTTCGTGCAAGAGTGGGGCTCGCACTTGGCCGGTTTTATTAATCCATAGATCAGTTACCATGGGATAGAAGTAACCTTAAAACGTTTCTATTGAACCAACGCGTGCGAAACCGCGCGCAGAAACTATTTATTTCTAATATTAGTGTAATTATTTTAATTTAGTAAAATGCTGGCAACATAACTTATTAATTTTTTATTTATTTATTACAGACCAAACAAAGTAGAGAAGGCGAAAATCAAAATTCTAAAGAAGTTAAACCAGAAGATAGATCCGAAATTAAAAGGCAGTCGCAGCTGGCAACACCGCTGTGATTACTGTGATAAGAAGTGAGTGTTTCCAACGACGCTGTTATGGTCTGTGATTTAATATTCACTAACGAAAAATATGGGTGTTAAGTGGGGTACCCTGCGACGCTATTTTTTGAAAAGGATTTCGAATTTCGATTTCGTTTTTAATAAAAATCACCTGATTACGCTTTGTTACGTTGTCACTGACTAGGATGAAAACAATTTGGAATTTATTTTTAATGTTGTCAAATAGCCTATTACTTTAAAATAAGCCTTGATACCTTGTACAGTAAACAAACAGAATATAAACCAGACGGTGTGTGTTTTAGATATTCAAAATTACTATTGTTTTTAGATAATAAGTGTAGGAATCGCGGCTAGCTCTTCCCGGGATGCTTGATATAAGTCGAGTATAGAAACAATAGCTATATTGTGTAAAAGTACGACTATTTATGATGTTAATGAGTGCGGTTTAAATGGTTGCTGCTAATGCACTGACTTCCGTAGGCACTCGGTCCGCGCTCGCGGCACGAGTAACCTACTTAGGTCAAACAGCTGATGATGCTAAAATACCTGATCGATGTATCGAACAATAAGCAAAAACTTCATTTTTCACGCCGCTCGGCTCTGTCCCGCTCCTATGAACGCGAAATCCTATGTCTATCCGTGTCACAAAATGGCGTCATATGGTACCCCCTTAATAGTAATAAGCAAAAACTTGATTTTTGGGCTTGCGTGGCTATGCCCTGTCCCGCTCCTATGAACGCGAAATCCTATGTCTATCCTATTCACAAAAAGTTAAGGTTGTATAGGGTCTTAATCTCAAAGTAAATGCTTCAGTATTATAGAAGACTAGCAGCGCCTTGCGGTTTCACCCGCGTAGTTCCCGTTCCCGTGGGAATTCCGGGATAAAAAGTAGCCTATGTCCTATTCCAGACTATAATCTATCTCTGTGCCAAATTTCATCCAGATCCGTTTTGCCGTTCTGGCGTGATAAAGGAACAAACATCCATCCATCTATCTATCCATCCATCCATCTAAACTTTCACGTTTATAATATTAGTGAGATATGATCGCTGACGCTAAACGAATGTATCATATACTATTTATGTGTATTTTTTACCGCAAATCTATACCTAAGTAATTGACAAGAAATCGATCGCATTATACCGTCTAGGTAATACCTATGTATGTAAACATGCTGTTCTTTTTTACCCGACTACCAACAGGGGAGGGTTATGAGGTTAGCACCCTATGTTTGTATGTATGTGGCCGATTTCTTTGTTCCCACGTAGCGCTGAAACTACTGGTTCGATTTCAACAAATTATGTATCGATTGATTCGTCTCGATACCCCGATGGTTATAGGCTATAGGATTTAGGGCTCCGACCCCGAATAAGCCTTCAAAACGCGTATTAAAGTTTAGGTAGCCGCAGGCTGCAGGCCCCATAGAGAAAAATTACAATACCTACGACCTATTTTCATTTTCAACTCTATGCCTATCAAATATAACCGATACGTCATTCTATTTTGTCAATGTAAATGTTTCAAACTTTTATAACTTTCACGTAGTCGGGTTGTAGTTTTTAACTTTATCTTGTTTAATAAAGCATTTCATTTCTATAAACATATTTTTTCCAGATTCCTGCACTTCGAAACGCTGCAAGTACACAAGAAATCTCACGCGGGGGAGGAGCTCATACTGAAATGTAGATTCTGCTTGGCACCGCAGCTTGATCAGGTAGTATTTAAAAAAAAACCGGCCAAGTGCGAGTCAGACTCGCGCACGAACGGTTCCGTACCATTATCTATAAAAATTGCAAAAACATCACGTTTTCATTACGGATGTAAGCGGGTTAACTACGAACCTTATTTGTGTTGCGTTTCATCCCTTAACGAGGGACTTCTTCAGGGTGAGTGCGGTTCTAGGCGCGCGCGTTCCGCGTCCCTCCGAGCACTGCGCGCTATCGCTCGCTGCGCACGAGTCGATGAATTCGTCAAACTACGATAGTTTTTATAGTAAAACATCACGTTTGTTGTATGGACCTCCTTAAATGTTTGTTTTATTTTAATTTAATTATTTATTTTTAAAGTGAATATATTACTAAATGTTTTGGGAATATTCCAAGCGTCTACCTGCTGCCGTTATCAAACCGAGCAAAAAAATCACGTTTGTTATATGAGAGCCCCGTTAAATATTTATTTTATTCTGTTTTTTAGTATTTGTTGTTATAACGGCAACAGAAATGTGTTCATTATCTGTGAAAATTTCAACTGTCTAACTATCACGGTTCATGAGATACAGCCTGGTGACAGACGGACAGCGGAGTCTTAGTAATAGGGTCCCGTTTTACCCTTTGGATACGGAACCCGAAAAAGTAATGGGTCAGCTTTTTTTTAGTAATTATACTCTTGTGTTGTTAATTGCTTTTAAAGTAGCACTGAATCGAAATTCTTTAAAACATGAATTCATAGAAAATGTATTACATATAATTTTAGAGCGATATGGCGCTCATTAGGGGAGGCTTGTCCAGATGTGGACTTATATAGGCTGATGATGATGTATTACATTTTGCGGGACACTGCTTTTCCGTTATCTCACTAATATTATAAACGTGAAAGTTTAGATGGATGGATGTTTGTTCCTTTATCACGCCAGAACGGCTGAACAGATCTGGATGAAATTTGGCACAGAGATAGATTATAGTCTGGAATAGAACATAGGCTTTTTTTTATCGGAATTCCCACGGGAACGGGAACTACGCGGGTGAAACCGCAAGGCGCTGCTAGTAAGGAATATAAATAGCGGAAATCCTTGTAGAACGCAGAAAATATTAAAATCTGCTAAAATATTCGAATTTCGCGCGAATTTGTATCAAAGATTCTTGTTCGTTTCTTTACTTGTTCTTTACTTTGTTTCCTAGTTTTACTTATGTGATCTGAGTTTTGTGACGTGTCCAAGAGTCCTGTAAGGTCTAAAGGACATAAAGCAAGATAATAAATAATCATCATCATCAGCCTATAGTAGTCCACTGTTGGACATAGGCCTCCCCTAATGAATAATAATAATAATTTATTACAGACTATAGAACAGTTACAGATCTTATTTTAACTTATTCTACGGTCCATAGTAATATATACCTTAAAACTAACATACATACAATATTAAAAACTAAAATTAAAGACGCGTTATTTTACGGCGAGAAGTGACGCAATCAGGGTGTCGGCTGACGACGATGCACGGCATAAAGCACTTTGATGTTTGATATTATGTCCAACAGTGGACGTATCCGGGCTTAGTTATGATGATGAATTAATTACATAATAAAACACTGTTTTAACCGGATTAATCGCGTATATTTTATATTTTGTTTATAACCTGACGTTTCGGAGGCTTTTCAGCTTCCATGGTCACAGGCAGACTGGAAGCTGAAAAGCCTCCGAAACGTCAGGTTATAAACAAAATATAAAATATACGCGATTAATCCGGTTAAAACAGTGTTTTATTATGAGTTCTCGCGAAAATAACCTTAGAATATACTAATTACATAATTATTAATTTCAGGAGTCCAAAGAAACGCATGAGCAGACCCACGCTGGGCAGAAGAAGCCATATCTATGCACCCTCTGCGGAAAGAATTATAAAAACTCAGCGGCCATGGTAATAGAAACAAATTAGAACTAGTATTGACAATATGCTACTTGACTACTACTGGGAAATAATTCTAACGTATTGTCTGACATAAATAATGCAAAGTGTAATTAATATTTCTTCAAAATCAGTTGTATTAGTTATAAAAACTAATTTTAAAGTTTGAATAAAATAATGGCGAGCCAAAACGATAATCTCTGTCATGGCTCCGGTAACATGACTCGATGACGTCACACCTCACACCACACCTAACAAGAAAAACAACACGCACTGTAATCTGTGATAGTTGTGACGTCACCAGCGATGCAACCGCCTGCTTGCATCGCTGGAGACGCAGAGCGTTTTCGATCACGTGATCGTAAATCAAAAATGTGTAATGTTAATCCCGTTTTTTACACAAAAGGCATATTTTTTAATAAAAATCACCTGATTACGCTTTGTTACGTTGTCACTGACTAGGATGAAATATTTGCAACTTATTTTCAATGTAGTCAGATAGCCTATTGAGCCAACTACAGACTGTTGCAAACAAACTACAGGTAGATCAACACCAGTCGAAAGCGGTGGTAATGTTTAATCTAATCATGTTTTTTCCAACAGATGTACCACCGCCGAAACCACAAGACAGACTCCGAGAAACCTTTCATCTGTGATATTTGCTCAAAGAGATTCGACTCGCACGCCAAGCTCGCACGGCATATACCCACGCATTCAACTGAAAAGTAAGTTATTCACTACTTAAGAATCCGGCGACAGCTGCTCGCAACTTCAATTCGTGAATAATTATTATGTGCCGTAATACCAAAAATTATCACTGAAAACTTTCTATATTTGCGACATAGTGTTGTTATTCTGTAACTAGACAATATAAGCTATGTTCCTTAAGAAACAAAACGTAAGATATTGTTGTTTTTAATACAAAACAAATAGGACGAAAACATGTCATTTTCGACGTAAAAATATTCAAAATTCGATTTTGCATATTTTTGCTTACATGACATTATAGGTGTGTATTATTAAGAAAAAAAACAACCAGGGACCTAGATTTATACTATTTGAATACAAAAACACCATGATATGGTGGAAATATTCTCGAATTACAAATCATTTTGGTACTACGTTTGTATGGGCAAATCATCATCCGCAGGCCTCTTAAGTAATTAAACTCGCAAATTAATTAATTCACGGACTCAGACTGAGTAACTAACCGACTCACCCAAAGTAACCAACTGACTCATTATAGACGATAATCATGACTCCGGTGACATGACTCGATGACGTCACGCCTCACACCACACCTAACAAGAATAACACGCACTGTAATCTGTGATAGGTGTGACGTCACCAGCGACTCTTAACCATTTCATTTTTCATTTCATTTCATTTAAACCATAGGAACATACATTGGAACACTTAGTAATGTCAAATGTACTACCGACATTTGACATTACTATATGTATATAATAAATAAAAATAAAAAAAACATTTATTGCCTAAAAAACTCTTAACCTAAACAGAATTATACATAAAAATACAAAGAAATTAAAAATAAATAGCCAAAGGGAGTAAATTCAGCTTTGAGCTGCCTGCAAGGAGCATGCGGCGCTTATTTTAAACTGACTGTCAAATGCACAACCGACTCACTAACTAACGAACTTACACTTCACTGACTGGTGTTTGATTGATGAATGACGCTGAGCGACTAAACACTTGCTTGACAGATTTTCCATGCATATAAGACTCGATCAAGTCTGCTTTTGACAAAATAAACAATCAAAACATCCGTTTGGGAGCTACGATGCCGCAACAACCCACAGAAACCCACAGAGAGATACACACACAGACACATAGATCCACCCGTCAAATTTATAACAACCATTTTTGTGTCGCGGCCGAATAAAAAAAATGTACTTTAGAAATAAACATTAGCACTGGCCATATTTCGAGAAGAACCGACAACCGCAGCGGTTGTCGGTTCTTCTCGAAATATGGCCACTCAAAAACATGTTTACTCCAGCGGCTGGAGTAAACATGTTTTTGAGTGGAGGCCGCGACTCGGCAACTGTAGTGTAGGACGCCCTCCGACCAGGTGGGATGACGATCTGCGAAAGACTGCTGGCAGATGCTAGATGCGGTAAGCTGAAGACAGGGCGCTATGGCGCTCATTAGGGGAGGCCTATGTCCAGCAGTGGACTGATATAGGCTGATGATGATAGAACCTAATTAAGACACATATCTAAAACTAGCAACGCCTCGCGGTTTCACCCGCGTAGTTCCCGTTCCCGTAGGAATTTCGGGATAAAAAGTAGCCTATGTCCTATTCTAGACTATAATCTAACTCTGTGCCAAATTTCATCCAGATCCGTTTTACCGTTCTGGCGTGATAAAGGAACAAACATCTATCCATCTATCTATCCATCCATCCATCTAAACTTTCACGTTTATAATATCTAAACTTTCACGTTTATAATATTAGTGAGATTGGTGTAATACCCTTATCAATTACTTACGTATCTTTTTTACAGATTCGTTTACCGCTACGAGTGTCCGGTCTGCGCTAACATGTTTCACACGCGCTGGCATGTGCAGATGCATCTGAAATCACATCAGAAGGAGGGCTTGTGAGTATTAGTAAAAAAAGTCAAGTGCGAGTCGGACTCGCGCACCGAGGGTTCTGTATTTTGTAAGACCTTTTTTCTTGACAAAAATCATGATTCTAGGTCAACGGGAAGTGGTACCCTGTAGGTTTTTGGTACATGGCGATACGCAATTTTTTTTTTAAATACGGGTATAAACGGCTGTAACTTATGTTCGCGTGGACTTAGAAGTTTTATCGCGGGTCCAAAAGGTTACGGTTTACATTTACATAAAGGTTAACCTGAGAATATGATGTTAATTTCAACTGGATACCTCCACCCGTTCCTGAGAAAAGAGGGTTGACAGACGGACAAAAAAGTGATCCTATAAGGGTTCTCTCTCTCCTTTTGAGGTACGGAACCCTAAAAATAACATTATATCAGTCCCCCTCTTGAAAACTTTTTTTATTCACTGAAAGCAGTGAATAAAAATCGTTAGTAATCACTATTTTGGTGTTTGAATTTAGAACACACCAATATATTTAACCTCCATTTATACTACCTTCTTGTGCAAATAACTCCTCGAGTTTTGACACCAGCTTTTAAAAAATTATCTGAGCGTCTGGTCGAAGCAACGCGTGACCCGAGAGCTGGTGAGTATCTGGCGCAGCGCATCAGCATTGCTATACAGCGGGGCAATGCAGCCAGCGTCTTGGGCACGCGCGCGACTGGTATTGATATGGATCAGTTGAGCTACCTGTAGATTGTTTGCAACAGTCTGCAGTTAGCTCTATTGTTTTAATTGTAAATACTAGTTCCAATTTGTTTCTATTATTTGATTGTAATTTTCTTTGTTAATATTTATATGACCTTCAGAAATAAACGGTTTATTATTATAGTTGTTTATGTCTACTTTCATTAGGGGAGGCCTATGTCCAGCAGTGGACTAATATAGGCTGATGATGATGTCTACTTTCCACAACAATGGAAATATCAAAATAAAAAAAACAAAAGTCAATAACTTTATTTCTTTAGGCTTACAAAATAATCACTCAAGTCAAATTTTAATACATAAACAGTTTTATAAATAGTTATTATTATCAAATAAGAAACAAAATGTTATTGATTTTGTTCGCTTCAATTTTTTATCCACTTGTGGAAGAAGCGAAAAATAAACCCCTAGTAATTTTGTATAATACTTAAAATGTAATACAATATTATTTGCCTATCTAAGTCTAAATATAATGTGATTTAGATACAGGTCAATATTTATATAAAACTAAGCTTAAGATTCGTCGATACTTCTCAAATTTATTTATTTATTTATTCAAGCTTAATAATTAACTTACAGACTACTTGGTCCAAAACGTTAACTATCTATGATACAAAACAACAAAACTTCAGGATAGAAAACTAGCGAAAACTTAAATAGGATCTTAACTGATTATAAATTTGAACTTAAGCTGTCATCAAATATGTCCACATGTTGGAACTCCAGAAGAAACTTGTTGAGGAGTGTAAGTGCCCGTAGTGTAGGTGCGTTATTAGCGTGCTGAGTCCGCGTCGTGTGACAAGCAAACAATCGATGGGGCCTTCGGCCGCTTCTCGTGTAGTTATTTGGTACGTGGTGGTGTATTTGGTACAAATAAAACGATCTCTTTCAGAATACTAGAAGAGAACCGCAACGCAGTCCTAGCCATGGTCCTCCAGAACGCGCGGAAGATCCCCCTCGGGCCTCCGGCGGAGAACCGAGCGGTCCCCACGGTGCCGCCGATCCCTGCTGGCGACGAAAGATCGAGGATATGTAATATATGTGGACAGGTGAGTCACGGAAGCACTTCATCATCATCATTTTCTGGTGTGGTGTAGGTGTTATCGGTATTTTTTATGTATAATAAAAAATATCGGACTCGTGTAAACCATTTTTCTCTAAGCATAATATTTTGACAATTTTTGAATTGTTTTTATTTAATTATTGCCAAAACTTACGATTTGATTTGGTAAGTTACTTTGGGAAAAGTGTTCCTGGTTGGAAATAGAGTCGATTAAGACCAACTTTTTTTTTGACAAATGTCATTTTTTGTGCAAACCGTACATATTTTCAAAAAACTAAAAATGACAATATTTTTTTCTTCAAAATAAAATAGACGGTTCCTAAGAACAAAACCTTCTAACTACAAAAGGAACGGTAGCTACCCTTACGGTGCCAAAAATTTGCCCCACCCTGTATATGTGCGTGAGTGTGTGTAATTAGTGTCTCTTCCTTCTCAGGTGTTCCAGCACTTCTACTACTTGGAAGAGCATCTCAAAACACACGGGAACAAAATAGCTGTCACCGATTTAGAAGAAGAAGAAGAGAAGAAGTACACCTGCCAGGTACAGTTCATTTATAAATACGTAATAAAGTTTTATAAGAAACTAGCAGCGCCTTGGCGGTTCTACCCGCGTAGTTCTTGCTCGATATTGATAACAGCAACAGGTAGACGCTTGAAATATTCACAGAACATTTAGTAATATATTCACTTTAAAAATAAATAATTCAATTTAAATAAAACCAATATTTAAGGAGGTCCATACAACAAACGTGCTTTTTGCAATTTTTATAGATAACTAGCAGCGCCTTGCGGTTTCACCCGCGTAGTTCCCGTTCCCGTGGGAATTCCGGGATAAAAAGTAGCCTATGTTCTATTCCAGACTATAATCTATCTCTGTGCTAGATTTCATCTACATCCGTTCAGCCGTTCTGGCGTGATTGAGCAACAAACATCCATCCATCTATCTATCCATCCATCCATCCATCCATCCAAACTTTGACATTTATAATATTAGTGGGATGAAGTAAGTTCCCAAAAATTTTCGGTTTCGGTGGGACTCGAACCCGCAAAATAAAACCTTAGTATTGAGCAAAGGCAACACCTCTCGTCAAACGAATCAAATGTAACTTTGGTCGTTGAGCAGGTTTGGTTAAACTGTAATGTTACCTCTGTAGGTGGAGCCACCGGCGCTATAGTCCGTAAGAGGTCTCAAAGATTTTCGGTTGAACCGACTAAGGGTTTAGTTGGTTAGAGCACACCTGTACTGAGGGTGGAGCGCGGGTTCGACTCCCGCCGAAACCGAATTTTTTTGGAATAAAGCTCTGCTTGGCTTGGGGCTAGATAATGCTGTGTGAATTGTCCAGCATTATTTGAATTGCATATTATATTTATTTTCTCTTGCAAAAGATAATTGTTTACAATTTTTGGCTTGCGTTTAATACAAAGCTAGTTATCTTGTTTTGCAATAAACTGGTGCTGGTGACTGGTAAGAGGTTCAAAAAACCTGTGGTGATTTATTTAATTTTCAAAAATTTATGATTTTTGAACATATTCTAAAGAACCTTTTCCGTTTCAGGTTTGCTCGAAATCCTTCAAGCTCCACTATTATCTCAAACTGCACAGCTTTACCCACACAAAAGAAAAACCATTCATCTGTCAACAGTGTGGCAAGGGCTTTATTACAAAAGGGAAACTGAAACGTCACCTAGAAACACATCAAGGGTTAAAAAAGTACCAGTGTCATATATGTTGTAAATTCTTTACTAGGCCTAGTTATATGAGAATTCATATAAGAACTATACACGGTACGCAGGATTATAATTTTAGAGATTATGGGATAGGGGTGCCGGTGGGAATTGGGGTGTCGGGCGGTCTAGGGTTACCGTTGGGACAGATAACTGATATTAATATGTAGGTTTTTTTTTTATGTTATTTCACCACACCGGTTTTGTTATCCGATGTTTAGTTTTTATTCACATGTGAACGGTTTTCTGTATTTAAATAATAAGTACATAAATATTACTAAGTAATGTTATCAAAGTGAAAGCAATGTTCTGAAAATTTGTTTTATAAGGGCCTTATTATTCTATCGTCGAATAACTGTTATGAGATATATTAGTACAAACTGATTATTAAGTGTTAATAAAGACACTAAGGTGACTTTTGACGTATGTTGTTATCAAAATATTGCTCAATGTTGGTTAACTTCGGTGTCACCATAAGTACCACTGTGGGTCATTTCAAATATAAATTTATCTTATAATTATACTAGTAAATACGCAGATTTTGTGTGATTTTTTTTTATCTTCGTCATGTTTAAAATTAGATAAAAGTTATTTGATGATAAAATAGAAACAGAAAAAATCGTCTCTTGTTGGAACATTTCACTTAATGACTATTATCACATAGAATCCGCGGGAAAAGCTTCTTAGTCAATCTATCTCTGCATTCCACATTAAGACGAAATTTGATTTTGATTTGTTAAAAGTAATATCAAAATTTGTCAAAATTCGTCGATGGATCGGATACTGAGAATGGCCTCGTAATACTTTATTATTTCTTACGGATTTTTACCAATACCAACTGTCGACCTGTCTGTCATCCTAAGGTTACGGTTCAGCCAAAAATTTATCAACCGTCACCCTGTCGCGTAGGTAACGTCTGACACATTTTTATTGTATCAATGTGTCAACCGTTACCTCTACGCTTACAAGGGTGAAAATTGATACTTTTGAGATCTACTGTCAACGGGCACTACTTTGTTTACTAACAGGGTGACAGTTGACACCATAAAGGATCAACTGCCCCCCATGAAACAGAGCAGGGCGACGGTTGTTAATAATAAAATACTATAAAATTACTTATATAATAGTGAGATATTATTACCTCCTTAATTTAAGGGACTATTGTTCAACTTAATTACAATTTTACAAATAAAAATTGTTATCGCATTATGGGCCACTATGCCTGTTTCTTTGTACAAATTATGAGACCACTTCATCAGGGCGAGTGTATAATTCAATTTATTTTGGGTGGACAAAAAAAAATAGTTTTTTAGTACTTTTTATTTGTTAATAATTACAATTTTTAAAGCTTATAGTATAAAATTTGACTTGTCCAAGTTTGACTGGTCCAAATAAGCACTTGGACAAGTCAAATTTTGTACTATAAATGGCTACAGCCTAAAGAATAATGTTCGAGTTTGTTGAGAATTACAAGCTGTAGCGGTCGCGGAAGAATCGACCCCTATATCCTAGCCCGTAGATGTCATAAGAGCCGACTAAGAGAACCTACTAGGGTAATTCTATAAATTAATTCTACTAAATTATTTGCTTCACCATAATATTGGTACTGTCTCACAATGACACATTTTGGCCGGGCATAGGACATAAAGGCCTCCCCTAATGAGCGCCATAGCGCCCTGTCTTCACCTTGCAGTCTTTCGCAGGTCGTCATCCCACCTGGTCGGAGGGCGTCCTACACTACGTTTGCCGTGTCGCGGTCTATAACACTATACATTCGCCTGTTGATGTGGTCCTTGTTAAAGCCTCATCCAATACTTTTCCGGTTGATGGTTATCATGTATACAGTAAAGTAAGAATTTAGTTATATTTTTCCAATTACTTAATTTACTTGGTGTTGTAGATTTAAGAGGTTGTTGATTTTGTAAAAAATAAAAACGTGAATTTTATTTTTCATTTATTTTCAACTAGTTCACCTATACCGATGGGGATCTCTTTTTTCATTGAGTTCACCTGGCACACTTCCTTCTGCCTTAAAATCAGAGATGGCGTTACACACAAAAAAGTGTATGAGAAAACTATATTCTTTTATTTACCCCCCTCGGTAGCCAGAACCTATTCCTCATTTAATGGCAGCCATGCCAGCCATTTAAAGTTTTTCATAACACTACAAAATACGAAGGAGTTTGGTTATGGCAATGTTGTGTTTGCCACTTTTTGCAAAGGCTCTTTTTCACCTCTGTGAAGTTGGCCGCCAGACTTTGTCTTTTTGAAACTTCGATATTACTAATCGTTTGAGAATCGTTTGAGAGAGATTGAGAGTTCATTAACATCGTTTGAGAGTTATTCATTTTTATGTAAAAACCATTTTAAATTTTTGTGTGAAGTTGGCCGTCATTCCGGCAAAAATGTACTTGGACGTTTAATTTTTGTTTCATTTGTTTGAGAATCGTTTGAGAGAGATTGAGAGTTCATCAACATCGTTTGAGAGTTATTAATTTAATTATTACAGTAAATAATCATTTCTGAACCAGCAATTTTGAATTTCCCCGCCAAATAGTGCACTTCCGGTCTGCGGCGCAGGCGCAGTGGATGACCGAAGAGTGAGTAAACATTTGAATGAAAGAATGAGTGAGAAAATACGTCATAGAATGACATTGACATTAATTAACAATTGACGTACGTCATTTATTCTCAGTGAGAATAAATGACGTACGTCAATCAAGTTGTCAGTCAGGGTTGCCAACTGTACGAGGTTCCTCGTACAAATACGAGATTTTTGGTCTTCCGTACGAGGTACGAGGGCACTATCAACCTCGTACAATTATGTACGAGATTTTGACATAACATAACACTTGTCGCATTGGCGCGATGATTGTCTTCTCTTTTCATTCGCTCGCTATCCCATGAACCAAGAAATCCCCGAGAAATAAAACATTTCGTTCTTCGCATTATTTGTCTGTCGCCTTGATCACACACACATGTCATAGCGCCAACCAGAGAGGTGTAACTTCACAAAATAAATAAAAATCTCGTGCAAAAATAAAAAGAAAAACGATGCGAATGAGGATGTTCCTGATATAATATTTGGAAATGAAAACTGAGACTAGAAGTACATAGTTACCTATGCAAAGTTTTCAACCTACAAACAAATCTCGTTCATTAGTTATTTACGATAGTAATATTAAGGATTATTTTAATACAAAGTGATGTTTTATTTAGTAGAAACTTGCAATAGTTTATTTCGTTGTGTAAAACGTCCTAAATTCAACAGTTTGATATGCATTAATTTTGGTTTAGTCACCTTGTAGAGGCAAGTACGAGGTTCGAAAGCCATAATACGAGATATTTAGCTGCTTAGTACGAGGAAAAAAATTCTATGGTTGGCAACCCTGTCTCACATTTGTTTATATCAGACTGGGTAGCAAGCACTAATAGATGGATTTTTTTTATGATGTCCCGAAAATAAAATTAGTCAATAATTTGTCATTTTGGCGAGACTATTGTACATTATATAATAATAATAATTTATTTCAAATCAAGCAATTCAAGAATTATAAACTAAATACATGAACTCTTATTTGGCTTGGCATCCAGTTTAGGGTTGATTAGTGTACATGGTACAATAATATACTCCGCATATGACCATGATTTTGTAGATTTGTTAGCGCTATTTAGACCCCCGCCACGTACACCTTGGTCGGATCGGACTCACTCCTCTACACACGAGACCGCTGGATGCGACCCCGGGTGCTCCTGGAGCCTCCTCCGAAACTATCTCCCAAGAAGACCAGCAGCCAATAGGCTTATAAACAGCTCAGCTTTTAATAAATGGGGAGACCTTTGCCCAGCTGTAGAAAACCTTGTGTTAGGTTTATTATATACCTGATAAATAGAATAAACGATAAAGGTTACAGTGCCAGCTTTATTGCTAAAAATTATCTTGTTGTGGTTCAGGTCCTGCAGGTAGATATATCAAAACCTAGTGTTCGTTATTATTAACCCATGCATTGCCCAGCTTACATCCCGCGATACAAAGTACTCTGTAGACCTTAGAGGAATAGGTATACTCGATCTACACTGTAGACCCACCCAGCCAGCACATCTAGGCACCTACATCTGTGGGAATGTGGGAAGTTGCCATGTGTTTTGTTGGCAATGAAATAGTTAGTAGTTAGGTATATTAAATGTATCTGCTACCAAACTATTCTGAATAAAACAATAAGTGTATAATAAAATAACATTATAATATTATATTATCATCACTAATCTGTTAGGTATATAATCATCAATTTTGGCATCGGTGTTGTTGCTTGTTTCCATTATCAATTTGCATGGATGACAGAAACATTTCAGGCCCTATACTAACTCAAATCAACTCTTCAAATATAAATTTCTTCCAAACAAAGGTAAGTAATCATCATCATCCATTCTACAGTAACAAGAATAATAATAGTGTGGTGTAACATGTAAGGAACATACCACACCTTTCCTCGTTTCATGGTCAGCTACTACAATGATCTTTTTTTATTAAATAAAAATTATATTATTCTCAGTTCTATAACAATTTAGTAACTTTTACTTTTTGAAGATGTCAGGCTGTTGATCTTAGATCAGAAATAAATATTATTGGTGATCAATTGTTACTTAGATTTTGTCTATAACAAGTCAAGAGTTCTGGGCAGACGATTAGGAAAGGATGCATTTGAATTATTTACTTACAAGTATCTCTACTTTAATGATTAAACTTAGCCTACCTGAACTATACAGCAAACATAATATTTGATAAGTTAAAAGGTACAATCAATGGAAAGTACTAATTAAATTTACATTAGAACTACAAATCAGTTCCTCAATCAGAATAACGTTAAACACTAAGCAGACACATACATCTAAAAGAAATATATCAGAAAAATAAATTATGATTTTAACACAAGGAATTTTAACACTTTCTCATATAAAAAAAACTTCCGACTAACTTACTGAGAAGTAGTACATATAAATGTTTGAAGCATATTGATTTGTGACTGCTAATAACTATCACACAGATCTAAAATTAAAAATTTAAATGGAAAAAAGCTAAATTGCTTGGCTTTACAAAGTGTTTGTATGATAATTATTTTACAGGATAATCAAAGTTCTCTTTACATCGCATTTACATTACGATTCATAATAATGCTTCCGTTAGCTTTACTTACAATTAAATAGGTACCATTCACACATACATAATCTAAATTAAAAAATGCTATATCTGCATGTTTCCCACCAATAACATATTTGATATAGCGATGAATATTTACAAAATACTGCTCATCGTCGCAGATGTCACCGACGCAGCAGGCTCTCCTCGAGCACTACGCGAAAGGTAGCATGATATCAAGTACCAGCATCTTATTTGCCTTTTAGTTGTGATAGTGACGGAAGATTTTGCAGGTTGCGGTATAATGGTGATCTCATCAACCTAATAATAATCTTCAAAGGCTTCAGCAGACTCTTTCGCGAACCACTTTCATCGAACGTTAAAAAGTGAAAAACTTAAAAAAAATAAAACCGGCCAAGTGCAAGTCGGACTCGCGCACGAAGGGTTCCGTACCATTATCTATAAAAACGGCAAAAAAAACACGTTTCTTGTATGGGAGCCCCCTTAAATATTTATTTTATACAGTTTTTATATAGTATTTGTTGTTATAGCGGCAACAGAAATACATCATCTGTGAAAATTTCAACTGTCTAACTATCACGGTTCATGAGATACAGCCTGGTGACAGACGAACAGACGGACAGCGAAGTCTTAGGGGCCGTTCAAGTATGACGTAAGCACTATAGGGGGGCGAGGGGTCCTTGCTTTGCTTATTTTGAATGACATGGGGGGCAGGGGGGTCTAGATGATGATTAGATCATCGGTAGTTAGGTATTTACTTTTTTACACAGATGGCAACCCACACATTGTCTTTGCTTGAAAACGAATCGCATTTTCAAGGATTCCCACAAGTAATGCATACGTTTAGGCACTCGCTTAGAACGAAGTAGGGGAATTATCGCGCGCTATTGTCTAAATTTCCTCTGTCAGTGTATTGTTCCGTTTGGATACTATAACGAGTAGACGTATCGTAAGCATAGCAAAGCAAGTTAACATTTGTGTTACCGTTGATTCCATTAGCGAAAGTTTAAGGTTTAAATAAGATGTCGCTTCAAATAGACAAATCCAAGCTATACCAAAAATTGTTAGAAAATTTAAAAAAATCTCATACAAATACGAAAGCACAAAATGTACAGAAGTTAGTTAACGAAGTGTGGCGAAATTATAAATTACAAGCAAAGTTGCAGAATTGAAGAAGAATTGCAAGCGGCGACTAAGAATAAATCCAATCTACTAGGTACATTTTTAGATTTAGAATCTATTTTCTTATTGTTAGAATTATAACTTCTGCTCATTATTCATTAAAAAAAACAATACATTAATTAAAAAATGTTTATGTAAGCATGGGGGGAGGGGGTAAGAGCTTTGCTTACTTTTGCTGACAAGGGGGATAGGGGGGTAAATAATTGTAATAAATCTGCTTACGTAATACTTGAACGGCCCCTTAGTAATAGCACGGTAATGTTATCTATACAGTATTGTAACTCGGCCATGTCCTTGAAATAACTACCTACCAAAACAAAACAAAAGCACGCGATAGGGCTGCCCGCCTGCAGTATTTTAATTTCATCTAGGTACCTACCTATTTGAATTTCTTTCTAGTTTTGTGATTATATATTTTAATAAATATAAAATAAATGATAATAAAACCGGCCAAGTGCGAGTTCGACTCGCGCACGAAGGGTTTCGTACCATTATCTATAAAATCAGCAAAAAAACACGTTTGTTGTATCGAAGCCCCCCTTAATATTTGTTTTATTTACGTTTTATTATTTATTTCTAAGCTGAATATAAAACTAAAGTAGGTACCTTATTTAAATAAAAAATTCTCAAGTTGCACGCTTACTGCTTACAATATTTTTTACCTATTGAAAAGAAAAATCAATAACTTATCATTCGTAATGACAATTCTGTCAAACAAAAAAAAACATTCAAATTAGATAAAAAATAGTTTCATACAAAAAAGTTCGTTCGTCACTGCGCTGCGGCGCGCGGCGCATCCCCGACTGGTTGTACCTACCACGATCCCGCCCTCACATGAGGTGACAGATAGGACTCGTGTTCCGGCCGTTTGTATGAAGACAGAATACTGTATAGATAACATTACCGTGGTAATAGGGTCCCATTTTTACCCTTTGGATACGGAACCCTAAAAACGAATTGAATTGGGAGTGGGGAGGGGGCTTAAAGATCAAGAAAGAAAGTTTGAAAATGTAACTGAATAAAACAGCCAAATTATTGTTTTTTAATCTTTATTTTTTAGGTTCTAAGGTTCATTTTGTCATTTGAAAATGGGTTCATTTCCTCCTTGTTTCCCGCTCAAATTCAAATAAGAAGTCAAATAAAAAAAATGTTCCAACGAAACGAACCGTGTCAGCCGTCGTTAAACTTCGCCAAACATCGTAGAGCGAGAAAGTTAGAAAAAAAAGAAAAGTCATAGTCCAGCTAGTCTAGTCATAATACCATTTCACAAGTTAATACTTTGAACTATATTTAAATAATCATAAAATATCCATGACAAATATTCTAAAATATAAAAATATCAATTTAGATACTTACTACACCCAATATTATTAATAAAGCTTTTTCTTAATATTCATTATTATTTCCAAAGCAGCCATGCACTGCTTTGGAAATTTGATTTCCTACTTGTTCGCTACTCAAATTCGAATAATAAGACAAATAAGTTTTAATAATGAATATGCAAAAGTTTTATTAATAATATTGGGTGTAGTAAGTATCTAAATTAATATTTTTATATTTTAGAATATATGTCATGGATATTTTATGATTATTTAAACATATTTCAAAGTATTAACTTGTGAAATGGTATTATGACTAGAATAGCTGCACTATGATTTTTCTTTTTTTTCTAACTTTCTCGCTCTACGATGTTTGGCGAAGTTTAACGACGGCTGACACCTTAGCTGACACGATTCCTTTCAATGAATGTCAATGTCTTTCTATGACGTCTTTTCCCATTCATTCTTTCATTCACCCTTTTATTCATTCTTCTTCACTGCGCCTGCGCCGCAGACCGGAAGTGCACTATTTGGCGGGGAAATTCAAAATTGCTGGTTCAGAAATGATTATTTACTGTAATAATTAAATTAATAACTCTCAAACGATGTTGATGAACTCTCAATCTCTCTCAAACGATTCTCAAACAAATGAAACAAAAATTAAACGTCCAAGTACATTTTTGCCGGAATGACGGCCAACTTCACACAAAAATTTAAAATGGTTTTTACATAAAAATGAATAACTCTCAAACGATGTTAATGAACTCTCAATCTCTCTCAAACGATTCTCAAACGATTAGCAATATCGAAGTTTCAAAAAGACAAAGTCTGGCGGCCAACTTCACAGAGGTCTCTTTTTCAAGCTTTTTAAGCTTGGTAACTCAGTCACAAACTGTCATGTGACTCCAACTATCACTGTCAATCAAATCCTTATCAAAGTTTGGTATTACCAACTCCGCATAGTTCTGCCTAGATCTAGTAGTTTTGTATTATGTATAGGCTACAACTTGCCGCCGAATGGGATGTCAAAGTCAATCTCTATGGGTAGGTAGGTAGATGGTATACAAATATTTTACTGACTGACAATATTATGCTTTTATACAAGGGACCAAACCACCCCATTAAAGACGAGGTTGTTTATACTCCCGAGCGTGGCGAGGGTGGATGATAAGACCGAGTTATAATGGGTGGTTTTGTCCCACGTGAAAATTGATACTTTTCACTCCGAGTTTGAGAAAATAGAACAGTTAGAAATTACTTTCAGTAAATCAAAGTCTTTAAATACCATATTTCACGTGATTTCGACCGCAACAGTTCGAATCATTACTGATTACTTCTTTGCCATTCTGTCCCATTTGCAAATTACATAAGTAAATTTCGCTTGATGATCATTTTCATCTAAATAAGCCAAGATTGGCTTCATTTAAATTTGAGGTCAACAAACATTCCAGATAAAAAAAGGTGCTTTCAGTTCCATTTTCAAATATAATGTTATTTTTTGTAAGTGTAACACCAAAAAGTCGAGTCTTTATGCAAGAAGACGAATGTCATAAACAAGTTGATGATTTTAAACAAAAAATAAAAAGAAAAAATACTTTATAAACCTAGCTAGAGCATTAAAACTAATTTCAAGTCCGCTAATCTACGCTATATTGACACACTTTTTGAGCAAGTGAAAAAATATTTTTGAATGAAAGTAAATTGCTTACTTTTGCATTCCGTCTTGTGAAGTTGTGATAAATCAGACATTTTCTAATTTAAATCTGGCATTTTAAGATCAGTAGTAGTTGGTAACTCTAGTTCTTGTTTGAAAAAAGGTAAACCAAAGTTAATTTTATTTACGAAAAACTTTTAATAATTCGAGAAAACCTTCAGTAATGTGTTAAAAATCTCGTTAAAATGAGTAAAAACGAAAAAGCAGCTGATAACCCGCCGGCTGAGCCAACAAGAAGACGAATATCAACAGCTAAATTGATAAAATATATCTCCATCGTTATACTAGGTAAACATTGCTTTAATATCTTTATTTAATTAGCTAGGAACCGTAAAAAGCCTCGTTTATTTTGACTAAACAACCTTGAACTATTCGAACATGCAAATATACATCTGAAACAGGTAAGTTCTCTAGAATAATAAGAATGCTGGTCAAGTTTAGTCCAGTCCAGTTTACAGCGTCATCTAGCACCAAGCTAAGCAGAGCTGGTGTTATGGGTACTAGATAGACTAATCTGTACAGTGAATATGTATAAAAATACCCAGAACAAACACCTGGTATTCATATCTGCAGATGGCAGAACTGATTAAACCGGACGACGGAAAAGATCTAATTCTTAAAATAAAACACTGACAGGAAGATGAAGTGATATCTGTTGCTTTGGTTTGTGAAATAGTCACTAACACGCATAACTGTCTTACCGTTGAACCGATTTGCGTGAAAGATAGGTGTTCTGATAAGATACATAATATGTGGAATTGGAGTGAGTTTAAGTGAGAACAAATCCGTCCGGGTTTTTGAGACAAGGAGGTTGAAAGCAGGGTAAAATAAATCAATGACATTAAGTTTGATCTCTGAAAGGTGTTCTTGAGTAAATTCTAAAATAGTTATTAATGTTTTTTAGCGTGTATAGTTATTTAAGTAACCAGAGTTTTAATATGTATCGAAGTTGGATATATCAGTGCATAAATTCAAAATTCAATAACTTTATTTCTTTAGGCTTACAAAAAAAGCACTTAGACAAGTCAAATTTTATACATAAACAGTTTTTATAAATAGTAATTAATTATCAAATAAGAAACAAAATGTTATAGATTTTGTTGGCTTCAATTTTTCGTCCACTAGTGGAAGAAGCGAAAAATAAACCAAAAAAACAGAAGAATGAAATTAAAACAGTGACTATAATATTTTGAAGGACGACCGATCCTGGACTGATGATTTTTATACGCGAAGGTCCCAAACTCCCAACATAAATCCTATTACTAAGCCTCCTGTCTGTCTACCTCTCTCTACGCGTCTGTAAGCGATCTGAGTTTTAAAATACAATACTTTACAAAAACACTTTATTGTACACCAGAAAAAGAACATTACATGAGACAAGTACAATGGGCGGCCAGGCAACCTATGGATGGAAGTGTTTTATCAGTATTCAGGAATTTGAAGTTTAATTATAGTTTACTAGCGGTCCGCCCCGGCTTCGCACGGGTATATTCTATCGCCTATGTTAATCAGGGATAATGTAGGATTCTAATGGTGTAAGAATTTTTCAAATCGGTCCAGTAGTTTCGGAGCCTATTCAATTCAAACAAATCTTTCCTCTTTATCATTTAAAACTAAAAAAATAAAAATAGTATAGGTTTATAAATTAGTATAGGTTTATTTTATTCCTTTTCAGCGTTCACCGCTGGCTATATAAACTACAGATACGTGTCCACCCTCTTCGAGAAAGACCGCAACTTCTCGCATCTGTCAGAAATGGAGCGGGAGATGTCACTGCAGTCGGAGCTGGGTTTCTACTACTCTTACTATAAAACTGTGGTTTATGTAAGTTCTATAACAAAACAAATAATCATATCGTGGCGAAAGGCAAGCGGCGCCGTAAAGAAGTTGAAGATGAAGTTGTTACGTCATCAGCAACGGCAGAGCGTTTTCGATCACGTGCTCGAACATAAAAAAAATGTAATTTGAATTCTCTTTTTTGCCTAAAATAGACACATTTTTTAATGAAAACCATCAAAATACGCTTTTTTACGTTATTCCTGACTAGGATGACAACCTTTTGGAACTTATTTTCAATGTAGTCAAGTAGCCTATTGCAGTTATCCAAACCTGTTCAAAGACTTAAGTTACATTTAGTTTGTTTGACCCGTTTCTCAATTTTAAGGTTTTCAGGGTTCCGTTTCAAAATTTCAAACCATAAAGTTTAAACACAATTTTTTTTTATTCTCGCACTGTGCCAATATAGCACAATGCTCAGAGTTTCTCTGAAGGATAGGATTCGTAAGGAATACATCCGACAGACAGGGAACCAAAGTCATCGACACCGAATTAGCAAGCTGAAGTGACAGTGGGCCAGCCATATCTCGCGAAGAACCGATGACCGTTGGGGTAAACGTGTTCTTGAGTGGAGACCACGACTCGGCAAACGTAGTGTAGGACGCCCTCCGACCAGGTGGGATGACGACCATGACTGCAGGCAGATGCTGGATGCGTCAAGCTGAGTATAGGGTGCTATGGCGCTCATTAGGGGAGGCTTATGTCCAGCAGTGGACTAACATAGGCTGATGATGATGATGATGAAGGGACCAAAACCATCAAGCACATAACCAAGGTTGGATACGACCTACCTACTTCCCGTTGACCTAGAATCATCAGATTCGGCTAGAAACAAGGTCATAGGTATTAAACGGAACCCTCGGAGCGCGAGTCTATCTCGCACTTGACGTTTTATTTACTTTACGTTTTACTGTGTAAAATAAAATAATATTTTGTTTTCAGGAGAGACCATTCATGGTGGGAATTAGTAAGCTTATGTATGACAGATTGGTGGAGTTCCCCAACGAAGTTAATGCATTCAACAGATTCAATATACACCCAGAAGTAAGTACTATCAGAATCAACACCGGTTGGCTAAGGTGTGACGGTCCCAGCTTTAGAATTGACCCCATCCAACTCAGTCCGTGGATGTTGTAAGAACCATTTACATACAATACAAAAACACTTTATTGTACACCAGAAAAATAACATTACTAAAAGACATTACATGAGACAAGTACAATGGGCGGCCTTATCGCTTAGAAGCATTTAATATGTAAATGAACAATATCTTTTTACTTGCTGATGATTTCAGACACAATTAAAAAGAAATAATATTTTTTAGCCCTAGGGCTAAAAAATATTAAGAAATAATACTAAAGTGTGAGTTTAATGCCTAGGCATTAAACTCACACTTTAGTCCCGCTGAGCTAAGCCTGTCTTAAATTGTACTAAATTACTTCATTGTAAAACATTGATTTTTTATTATTGTATTTTTGACATGTAACCATTTTTGTTACCAATAAAGTTAAAAAAAAAAACCTTAGAATAGAGCAAAGGCCTCTCGTCAAACGAATCAAATGTAACTTTGATCGTTGAGCAGGTTTGGTTAAACTGTAATGTTACCCCTGTAGGTGGAGCCACCGGCGATATAGTCCGTACCGACTAAGGGTTTCGTGGCTTAGTTGGTTAGAACGCACCCGTACTGAGGGTGGGGCGCGGGTTCGAATCCCGCCGAAACCGATAATTTTTGGGACTTATTTCATTTCTTACCAATAAAGAACTTGAAACACACTTTTAGAGCAAAAGAAGTGAAATGTTACCGGCGCTATAGTCCGTAAGAGGTCCCAGATGTAAAGATTTTCGGTTGAACCGACTAAGGGTTTCGTGGCTTAGTTGGTTAGAGCACACCCGTACTGAGGGTGGGGCGCGGGCTCGAATCCCGCCGAAACCGATAATTTTTGGGACTTATTTCATTTCTTACCAATAAAGAACTTGAAACACACTTTTAGAGCAAAAGAAGTGAAATGTTACCGGCGCTATAGTCCGTAAGAGGTCCCAGATGTAAAGATTTTCGGTTGAACCGACTAAGGGTTTCGTGGCTTAGTTGGTTAGAGCACACCCGTACTGAGGGTGGGGCGCGGGTTCGAATCCCGGCGAAACCGATAATTTTTGGGACATATTTCATTTCTTACCAATAAAGAACTTGAAACACACTTTTAGAGCAAAAGAAGTGAAATGTTACCGGCGCTATAGTCCGTAAGAGGTCCCAAAGATTTTCGGTTGAACCGACTAAGGGTTTCGTGGCTTAGTTGGTTAGAGCACACCCGTATTGAGGGTGGGGCGCGGGTTCGAATCCCGGCGAAACCGATAATTTTTGGGACTTATTTCATTTCTTACCAATAAAGAACTTGAAACACACTTTTAGAGCAAAAGAAGTGAAATGTTACCGGCGCTATAGTCCGTAAGAGGTCCCAGATGTAAAGATTTTCGGTTGAACCGACTAAGGGTTTCGTGGCTTAGTTGGTTAGAGCACACCCGTACTGAGGATGTCTCGCCTAAATCGAAAATTTTTGAGAACTTATTTCGTTTCTTAGAGATACCCAAAATGCGGCTATGCACTTACAAAAAAAACTAAGTGAATTTTTTTTTCTGTCTCATGGGAAAAGAGCAAACAGTTTGTTAATACATGTCTAGAGCTACATCTATGCAAATTATCAGCCCGATCCGTTCAGTAGTTTATCGTGAAGAAGAAGAACACATCCATCCAATCTTTTGAGTATACGGGGTGTCTCCTGAATACCTACTTGCAAACCTCAAAATAGGTAACACTAGATCAAAAATTCGAGAGAGAGAGACAGCTGAAAGTTAGAAGAGGAGAGGCTATTTGACTACATTGAAAATAAATTGCAAATTGTTTTCATCCTAGTCAGTGACAACGTAACAAAGCGTAATTAGGTGATTTTTATTAAAAAAATATGCCTATTTTAGGTAAAAAAAACGGTCTGCGTTTGGTTGGATCGCTGCTGACGTCACACTATTACAGAGGCGTGACGTCATCGAGTCATGTCACCGGAGTCATGACAGAAATAATCGTTTTGGCGCGTCATTATTTTATTCAAACTTTAAAATTAGTTTTCATAACTAATACGACTGGCCTTGAAGAAATATTAATTACACTTCGCATTATTTTTATCAGACAACACGTTAGAATTATTTCCCAGTAGTAGTCAAGTAGCCTATTGTCAACGACCTCAGAAGCATGGCATAAAATCAGTTACTTATTCGGTGGACATTTGTATAATATTAGTGTGTTCACCTTTCCAGGTGTTAATAGCCGCTGTGTACCGTTACTTCGAGCCGGCACTAAACACAACAGCCCACAGGGAGTGCCACATAGTGTCTCGGGGCGAAGACCTACCGCCCGTGAAGAGTTGTGTAGGGCTCGGTGAGCCTGTCATGTTCTACTTGGAGGCTGTGTGGATTCTTCAGGGGGGTAATGTGGCGGCGCTGTTCCTGCAGGCTACAGCGCTGAGGTAAGAGTTTGATCATTATCGGTTTATCTTAGTCTAAAGTCCGGACGCAAAGCAGGTGGAATTTCGTACAATGACCTCTTTGCCTACTGACAGTGGTCGCAAACAATTTTGCATTACCGGCATGATTTGTAAGAAATATTTAAAAAAAAAAAAATTACTGGCTTATTAAATACAGTTAGTTACGTATAAAAATCGAGTTATAATTTTATTAATAACTTATTTGGTAGCAAAAAAAAGTTGATTCATAAAACAGAATCCGATTATACAGGGTGTAACTTGAGGGGTGGATCATCGGTGGCTGGGGGGTGGGGGACCTCAGTACCTATCGATTTAACCCCCATGTATGTTCAGCGATATTCAGTGGTTCAAAAGTTATTTGGACTTTGGTAAAATTTTTGTGAAAATCAGATTTCACCCTAAATTTCGCAATTGCAGCCAAAATATTAGGTCTGCAAACGTGAACTTTTTTTTACAACAAGATTGATAGTTGCTGTATAATACCCTTAAACCATTTTTAGTCTTAGATTCATAAAAAAACCAGATATGAAATCTATAGCGAAATTTCTTTTCAGAATTTAATATTTACATAAACTTTCTATGGTTATAAAAAAAATATTTCACATATTATTTTTTTCTGCAACCTATCTTAAAAACAACTGGCTTTCATGAAAAATAAACCCTGAAAATTTCATTTGGCTAGTACGAGGGCATCATATTGAAAAATGTACTTCAATAGTCTAAGTGCGTCAAGGAAAGAATAGCTAAAATACTCTTATCTCTGTTCTTCATTCACCAAGCAGGCTTGTTCGCCCGCCAAGAAGTTCCGGGTACGTAACAAAGCTATTTTTAAATTTTGGATTTGAATTTTGGAATGAAGACTGCGTTATTGCTCACCGCTGTGATTGGCTAATTAGTTAGTATAGTATTTTTAAATTTGATTTTTTTCGAACGAGAACTGCGTCTTTTATACTTTCTTTTCATTGTGATTTGGATTGTTGTTGCTGTTATTGTAATTTATTTGTTTATTAGACTTAAAGTGCTTAAAGCCTGGCCACCAAGGTCGCCAGACCTAAACCCTGTAGATATTTTCATCTGGGGATTTTACAAAGAGTTGGTGTATAAAAGCCAATACACATCGATTGAGCAATTACGGCTAAAACTTAACCAGGCCCAAATGAAGATTAGGGAAAAAGAAGACTCATTCCACAGGCTAAAGAGAAATTGCATAAAAAGATGTAGGCAATGTACCGCCAATAATGGAGCTCATTTTGAACATTTAATGTAAATGAACGTAGTCAGTATAAAAAATTATATTTTTAACAGTGCATTTCATTTTTATTTTTCTCATTCCTGCTTTTTCGTTTAGTTATTTTTACTAATTACTTACTTTATTAGCTTAGAAACATTTTATTTCCAATTATTTTGTCGACTTTAATATAAAATAAAATATCGATTTTTGGTACTTGGACTATTGAAGTACATTTTTCAATATGATGCCCTCGTACTAGCCAAATGAAATTTTCAGGGTTTATTTTTCATGAAAGCCAGTTGTTTTTAAGATAGGTTGCAGAAAAAAATAATATGTGAAATATTTTTTTTATAACCATAGAAAGTTTATGTAAATATTAAATTCTAAAAAGAAATTTCGCTATAGATTTCATATCTGGTTTTTTTATGAATCTAAGACTAAAAATGGTTTAAGGGTATTATACAGCAACTATCAATCTTGTTATAAAAAAAAGTTCACGTTCGCAGACCTAATATTTTAGCTGCAATTGCGAAATTTAGGGTGAAATCTGATTTTCACAAAAATTTTACCAAAGTCCAAATAACTTTTGAACCACTGAATATCGCTGAACATACATGGGGGTTAAATCGATAGGTACTGAGGTCCCCCACCCCCCAGCCACCGATGATCCACCCCTCAAGTTACACCCTGTATAATTTCTTTTTAAATGAATAGTCATTCAATAATTTCAATTCACTAGGTAGCTTATTATACATTTTTACACACATAGTCAGGCAGTTTTTTTATGTTTAGCTGATTTTGAAGTTTCTTTTAGAATAAGCCTATTCGATGTTCGAATCCCACCGCCGCATTCCTTAGGAATACCCTATATATTTTACTATAAAAACTATCGTAGTTTGACGAATTCGTTACGGATGTAAGCAAATAAGGTTCGTAGTTAACCCGCTTACACCCTATATATTTGTTACAGCAACACAATCCTCGGTGGAATCCTAGCGGTAATCCAATACTTCGCGAACCACGTCGAGTGCACTCGCGTGCACTGGTCGCCCAACCAGCGAGAGAACATGGCGACGCCCTTCCTAGCGCTGCAGCTCTGGCTCGTGAGTGTACAGCTGAGGGACAGGGACAAACGCACGCAGCTGCCGATGCAGGTTAGACAGAGATAGCAACACACTGATAAATATGACGACAAATGTCGGATATTGCTGTGTGCCGTGGAGTAGGTACGTGAAAAGTTTCCCTATGTAATAAACTCAAAGAAATAAACATTACTGACAGTATATCTCACTAATATTATAAACGTGAAAGTTTAGATGGATGGATGGATAGATAGATGGATGGATGTTTGTTCCTTTATCACGCCAGAACGGCTGAACGGATCTGGATGAAATTTGGCACAGAGATAGATTATAGTCTGGAATAGAACATAGGCATATACTTTTTATCCCGGAATTCCCACGGGAACGGGAACTACGCGGGTGAAACCGCAGTGCGCTGCTAGTATATAATAATAATAATGCTGGACAATTCACACTGTATTATCTAGCCCCAAGCTAAGCAGAGCTTGTGTTATGGGTACGAGATAACTGATATACATAATACAATATACTATGTATAGATAATTTTTATTATACATAGATAACGACCTATAGCCTAGTGCGGGAACCACGGGAAACAAGGTTTTTTCATCTGTAATAGTTAAGAGTCTCTTATTTGCAACATTATGTCATTTGTAAGCGCTATGGTAAATAAATTATTTTGTACGACCAGAACATCATCATCATCATCAGCCTATATCAGTCCACTGCTGGACATAGGCCTCCCCTAATGAGCGCCATAGCGCCCTGTCTTCAGCTTGCCGCATCCAGCATCTGCCAGCAGTCTTTCGCAAATCGTCATCCCACCTGGTCGGAGGGCGTCCTACACTACGTTTGCCGAGTCGCGGTCTCCACTCAAGAACACGTTTACCCCAGTGGTTGTCGGTTCTTCTCGCGATATGGCCAGCCCACTGCCACTTCAGCTTGCTAATCCTTTGAGCTATGTCGACAACCTTGGTTCTCTGTCGGATGTAGGTACTCGTTGCGAATCCTATCCTTCAGAGAAACTCCGAGCATAGCTCTCTCCATAGCTCGCTGGGTGACTTTAAACTGGTGGACCAGCCCTACCGTGAGTGTCCACGTCTCAGCTCCGTAAGTCATGACGGGTAGGACGCACTGATTGAAAACTTTCGTTTTCAAGCATTGCGGTATGGATGACGAGAAGACTCGACGTAGTTTCCCAAACGCTGCCCAGCCCAGCTGGATCCTCCTCCAGAACCGCCAGAACGACCGGAACAAATACCTGCAGATCTTAAGTGGGAATCGAACCTGCAACCTCCTGCGTCGCAGGCGGACCTTCGCCCACCGCGCCACAGAGGTCGTCGTAATAAACAACCAATGTTTCTCTTTGTTTCAGATCGCAATCTTCGTTTTAAACTGCATATGTCTTCTATTCTGGCAGTTTACACAGTTTATATTCCTTACCCAGTTACTAATATTCTTCATGATGGAACAACTAAGAATAATCGACATAAAAACGCTTTGCTTAATATTACATTCCCATTTTTGTGGTCTTCACATGGCAGTTTTACTTCTTCAAGGAAATGATATGTTAAAATCATCATTATACACATCGTTTTTTGTCGTTCTGTCTGTATATTGTTTGTTTTTAAGCTCTTTCAGAATTAATGTCAAAAATCGTAAAGAGTTTTTATTGGAATCTTTTCTCGTTATACTAAGAATCGCTGTATTAATATGCTCTTCGGTATATTTGAAGAAATTTATAGGTGATTTCTTAGGGTACCAAGAAGATACGCATATATGGGAAATTTTATACTCGAAATTGACAAATTTCAAAAATTTCCATACATTATTATACACTTGTTCGACTGTTTTCGATTATCTACCCCAAGATTCCGTCAAAAAACTGATACACTCATTTCTAATACCCATCGTGATATTCAGCGTGGTTAATGTAGTCAAAACTTGGTTTATGGACGCGTTTAATAAATATAGACAAGATAAAAACGCAATAGACAAGAAAAAAGAAGGTGAAGACACTTCTTCCGATGAAGATAGCGGAATAGACACAGAAGTAAAACAAGATATACTAAACAAGCAGAAAGAGACGAAAGTTAACGATGGTTTTATGTGTTTTGTGAAGCATTTGAGCATAGAACCAGCGATCTTCTACAATATATCTCAGATGGTTGTCTATGGTGTCATGGCGGGCCTTGTGATGAGGTTGAAGCTGTTATTTGTGCCGCAAATGTGTGTGGTGTCTTCTCTTATGATGAACAAACAGTATTATAAGTAAGTTTCATTTTAATGAGGGCTTTTCAATGCAATCCGAAAACAAAACAATCACGCTTTTTATTTTAACACTAGATGGCGCTGCACAAAAGTCAAGTGTCATAAAATAAATAATTAAATAATTTTATGTTTACACCGTTTTTTGACACTTGAATTTCATACAGCGCCATCTTAGTCTATGGCAACCACTTTTTTTTTGAAGGTTGCATTGAAAAGCCCTTAATAAGATCCTTAGAGCTACTTCGCTTTTTTACCGATAAAATGAAAGACAAAAGAGGAAGAAGTTATATGTTCGGCTGTTTGTATTTTTTTATGTTTATTTGCCGATTTCTTTGTCAATAGGCTATTTGACTACATTAAAAATGAGCACCAAATTGTTGTCATCCTAGTCAGTGACAAATTAACAAAGTGTAATCAGGTGATTTTTATTAAAAATATTTATATATAATATTTAAATAGTTATAATTTTATGTAAAAAACGGGATTAAAATTACACATTTTTTATATTGATCACGTGACCGAAAACGCTCTGCGTTTGGTTAGTTCGCTGGTGACGTCACACTATTACGGATTACAGTGTCAATGAGTTCTTCTTGTTAGGTATTGTGTGGCGTGTGACGTCTTAGCTCAGAGCACGGAAGCCATGACAGAGATTATTGTTTTGGCGCGCTATTATTTTATTCAAACTTTAAAATTAGTTTTTATAACTATAATACCTGAAGGCCTTAAAGAAATATTAATTACACTTTGCATTATGTTTATCAGACAATACGTTAGAATTATTTCCCAGTATTAGTCAAGTAGCCTATTCGGATAAGTACCTGCATGTTTCGAACATAAGTTCTCATTATATATATTTATCTAAAAGAAATGTAATAAGTTCCCAAAAATTTTCGATATCGGCGAGGCTTGAACCCGCGCCCGCCCCGCAGTACGGGTGTGCTCTAACCAACTAAGCTACAAAATCAATACTCACCGACTCGAAAATCTCTGGGACTTCTCACGGACTCTAGCGCCGTTATCCATTCATTCGTGTTAATTTCTTAGAGATACCCAGAGTGAGAGGTAAGCACTATATTAACAAAAACCTTATGTCTGTCTGTTACTATTTCAGGTTGCCAAGTAAATACATGAAGTACATATTAATTTTCTGGGCATTAAGTTTACTGCCAGTGCTAAGGACTTTGATGATCAATGTCAAAGAAGAATTGTCTTATATTGGTAAGTCTTGAAACAAATACAGTTTAAACTAAAATAAAACGTCAAGTGCGAGTCGCACTCGCGCACCGAGGGTTCCGTATAGTTATAAGACGTTGTTTCTTGCCAAGTATCATGATTCTAGGTCAACCTGGTAGGTACCCTATAGGTTTTGGTTTTATCATCATCATCAGCCTATAGTACTGTTGGACATAGGCCTCCGCTAACGAGCGCCATAGCGCCCTGTCTTCAGCTTGACGCATCCAGCATTTGGTTTTATGCGAGAAGTATTTTTTTTTAGAATTAACTGCATAGTTACGGTTTTTCAAACGTGTAAGATTATTTCTTTTCTATTAGAACTGATTTATGGGATAAAAAGTAACCTATGTTTTATTCCAGACTTAGAACTACCTGTATGCAAAATAGTTCAGCCCGATCCGTTCAGTAGTTTTGGCGTGAAGAGGTCACACATACGTACATTTAAACAAACTTCCAAAGTTTCGCGTTTAAAATATTAGTGTTTTTTTTAAATTATTTACCCAAGTTCTGTTTTTTTAGTTATTTAAATCCCATGGGATCTGATTTGTAAGGATTAAAATTTTTGAAAACGCTGGACGCAGTGGACGTCGTATTGCACTATGGTCATGACGTCAGTTGGATGCGAGTCCTGAACAAATGCACTGATGTTGCCGATGTGATGACAGTTGATATTTTTTAGTTTGCCTACGCACTCTATGATGTCATTATGTTTAGAAACAGATAAAAAAATCTAAAAACTTTGTAATTATTTTAAAATTTATTTTGTTATTTTATGAACTACTAGCAGCGCCTTGCGGTTTCACCCGCGAAGTTCCCGTCCCCGTGAGAATTCCGAGATAAAAAGTAGCCTATGTACTATTCTAGACTATAATCTATCTCTGTGCCAAATTTCATTCACATCCGTTGAGCCGTTCTGGCGTGATAAAGGAACAAACATCCATCCATCTATCTATCCATCCATCTAAACTTCCACGTTTATAATATTAGTGAGAAAACGAACATTTTCCGACTGATTTTTAACTAAGCTATCTCAATAATATATTTTTAGATGTTTTCTCATATAGAGTAAAATGCCCTATTCTTGTTTTCTTTTATTCAGGTGAATACAGCGAGCCGCACAAAGAACGGCTCATGGAGTGGATACTGTCGGAGAGCAGCCGCAGCGTGTTCGCGGGTTCGATGCCTCTCATGGCCACCGTGCTGCTGGTCGCGAGGCGGGCTGTGGTCGCGCATCCACACTACGAGCATAAAGAGGCCAGGTTAATCATTTTATATCATTCTCCCTCTAAAAAGGACTATTAAGAATCCGGCGACAGCAGCTCGCAACTTCAATTCGTGAATTATTATGTTCCGTAATACCAAATGATGACTGAAAAGTTGTTGAATCTTAGACATTGTGTTGTTATTCTGTAACTAGACAATATAAGCTATGTTCCTAAACAAACAAAACGTACGATATTGTTGTTTTTAATACAAAACAAATAGGACGAAAACATGTCATTTTAGACGTAAAAATATGTTACATTCGATTTTGCATATTTTTGCTTACATTTCATTATAGGTGTGTATTACTAAGAAAAAAACCAACCAGGGACCTAGATATATACTATTCGTATACAAAAAACAACATGATATACCGGAAATATGCTCGAATTACAAATCATTTTGGTAGTACGTTTGTATGGGTAAATCATTATCCGCAGGCCTCTTAATCACTGTTTTAGTATTTGAATTTAGTATGCAACTCTTGAATAAAACTGATTCATATCGAGGGCCATGAATCTCTCGCGTCGCTCAGGATTCTAACACTTGAATCATTATGAGTCACTCCCTACGGTCGTGATTCAGTCGTTATAATCTTTCACTTGGTCGTGGTTCATCTATGGAAGGTCCATAGATGAATCACGACCAAGTGAAGGATTTTAATCGGCGTCGTTTTTCTTCTACAACGTGGACTACATTTTGTTAGAACTTATCGGAGGTTTTTTCGCGGAATTGTTACTAAATAGTTTCATCCTTATATTTGGTAATGGATTTCCGCAAAGTAACGCCTGAATCTGTTACTATACTATTACCAATAAGGCAATTATATGTATATAGTATGTAATCTGGTAATTATTTTGAAGATCTTTGAGCAAAGTCGATTTTTACCGACGTTTCGACAAGGTTACACACTGTCATGGTCGCTGGATGACTGGCGTACTGAATGCCGGTAAAATATGTACATAAACGCGATTAAATACCCGATAAAATAATTGAGGTAGTTTTGAAAATCATATAACATTTAATAAAACCGGCCAAGTGCGAGTCGGACTCGCGCACGAAGGGTTCCGTACCATTATCTATAAAAACTTTTTGACATAGACTTCTTTTTATTCCGGAAAATAGCGTGCGAAGCCTCGGAGAGCAGCTAGTAAAGTATAGTTCGCACTTGGCCGATTCTTATGTCTAAAACATATGCTTTTTCTTCCAGACAACGTGCGTACGCCGTGTACAAAATGTACGGCCGGTTCACATCACAAGAGCTCTACGAGGAGTTGGTCAAACTGGGGACAACCCATCTCATTGTGGAAACGAGCTACTGTTTTGGACGTAGCAGGTGAAAACTATAACAAAACAATTAGTTATTGTAAATATTAGTTGTAATTGCTTTCTTAACTCTGATTGTAATTGTTTACGGCTTGTTTTGTATAATGAATATTATTAATATGTGGCAGCAGGTGAATAACCTCTAGCGGTATTGCGCGTTAATTTAAAACACTGTATAATTTTCATTCATTATGCATCGCGATGAGAAAAAATAAAACCGGCCAAGTGCGAGTCGGACTCGCGCACGAAGGGTTCCGTACCATTATGTATGAAAACGGCAAAAAATCACGTTTGTTGTATGGGAGCCCCCTTAAATATTTATTTTATTCTGTTTTTTAGTATTTGTTGTTATAGTGGCAACAGAAATACATCATCTGTGAAAATTTCAACGTCTAACTATCACGGTTCATGAGATACAACCTGAACCTGGTGACAGACGGACAGCGAAGTCTTAGTAATAGGGTCCCGTTTTTACCCTTTGGGTACGGAACCCTAAAAACAGATGTTAGGGCTACCCTCCATACAAAAATCTTCAAACCCCGTTATAATAATATCAATAATTGTCTCTTCCAGCTCCGGTTGCACATACAACGACATCTGGGAGGCTGACGCGGCCGCGGGGGGCCGCCGCCTGCAGGGGGGCCCGGCCCCCCTCTGCGCGGTGCTCCTGCGCTCGCACTCGCCCCATCTGTACCCCGTGTATAGAGACCCGCACTACGCTGTGTTCAGAGTACACGATTACAGCGTCAGGTGAGACCTACAGCTAGTACATAGGGTACTCTGGGAGGTCGACGCAGCCGTCGGGGGGGCCGCCGCCTGCTGGGGGGCCTTGGCATGTTAGGAAGCCGTAGCTCATATGCGGGGCCCGGTATCTTTCGTGGCCCGGTATCGATAACTTTTAAATATAGTGTTTTTAATTTTTTGCACAATACGGTATTCTACTCTATATGAGAAAAAATCTAAAAATATATTATTGAAATAGCAGTCGTATGGCAAAAAGCAGTCGAAACAATTTCGTTTTAGTTAATAAAATTTTTTTTTTTTAGTTTTTTTGATCTGTTTTTATATACCATGAAATAAATATAGAATAAGTAGTATGCAATGTTGTTATGTCATACGGCTGTGTAGGCAAACTAAAAAGTATCAACTGTCATCAGCAACATCAGCGCATTAGTTCAGGTTTCACACCAAACTGACGTCATGACCACAGAGCAATACGGCGTCCACTGCGTCTAGCGTTTTCGTCAAGTTACGCGCGCAACTTGAAAATGTAAATTTTACACAGGTCAATATTCAGTGAACCAACCAAGCCGCAAACGATTCTTTTTTTTAGGGTTCCGTGTCCAAAGGGTAAAACGGGACCCTATTACTAAGACTCTGCTGTCTGTCTGTCCGTCTGTCTCGAGGCTGTATCTCATGAACCGTGCCGTTTTTATAGATTAGTACGGAACCCTTCGTGCGCGAGATTGACTCGCACTTCGCCGGTTTTATTTGCTGTTTTTTTTTTTAATTTTATTACCAACCATACCTTATTTGAACGGTCTAGCGGGTAGTAAATTTAGATAAAAAGGTGTTCAAAGCTTATCGCACTAATATTATAAATGTGAAAGTTTGGATGGATGGATGTTTGTTACTCAATCACGCCAGAACAACGGCTGAACGGATCTGAATGAAATTTGGCACATAGATAGATTATAGTCTGGAATAGAACATAGGGTACTTTTTATCCCGGAATCCCCACGGGAACGGGAACTACGCTGGTGAAACCGCAAGGCGCTGCTAGTAAATTATAAGAGCTAATAAATTGGTTATTTACAAAAAATCTACAGATGTTTTAGAATAATATTTTTTTTGGTTCCAGCTACATGCCACGAAGCTTCGACACCTGACATTCGCTTACACCACCAGCTAAATCGACTGATTAGCGTTTAAAACTGTACCCATAGTGCGCCTAACTTAAACGTTGGTTGACAAAAACGGTACTTATGAACTCTTTGGTGACGTGACTTATTATAACGCTTTGGTGGCTTTTAATCTACGAGTGTGAACGTTAATATTTTCTAGTCTTAAGTTTTTATGTTAAATTCACATTAATCGTGATTATTAGAATAACAAGCTAACGCAAGATTATTTATTTTTAAAGTTATAGTAGGTAATCATAATATATTTTTATTTCAGACACATGTTCCATATGAAATATTACTTAAATTAAATTAAACTTAAAAATAAGTCAGGTGCCAAGAACACAACATTAATACCATACAAAATGTACCTATGCTTACGATGCTATTTGCATCCAGCGTTTATATGTGTCTGTTTGAATCAGACGATCAGACATAGGTACTAGTAATTAGGTATACTATTTGTATAGATCGCGCAAATCTTTATGAATTCTGTGAACATAGCCTCGAATGCGAAACTGCGCATGGTACAGTCAAGTGCGAAATCATTTCATACTGTGAGAAATTAAATTTCTAGGTACATAAAACGACCATAAGAAGCCTTGACCCTCTAAGCTCCCATACAAACGTAATTTTCGATTCATTTGAAAACTGCGTCCCCGATCTTAATGAAATTTTGCATATACAATCGGATATGTAATAGCTAAACAGCTATAATCTTTTGTTTTTCAAAATACTTTATCATCATTAAATTAGAGCGAAAGTAATAAAATCGCCTGAAAATGGATAAAAATGAATTTTCGCTCTCACTTATTAAAAAAAACTAAAAGGATACAAACATAGCTGTTACTAATCCGGTAATGTATGCAAAATTTCCTTAAAATCGGGGACGCAGTTTCGAAATGAATCAAAAAGTACGTTTGTATGGGAGCTTAGAGGTTCAGGGCCTTCTTAATACCTACAAGTAACAATAAAACGACAAAATAACAATGCGAAATGACACTCGACTCGACTGTACTTCTGAACGGCAAACACGGCGTTCGCAGGGCGCGCATTGGTGTATTTTATTATGTTGGTAGTAGTGGGCTCCCATCGCCCTTCTGATATATAATACGCTACTGCGCAGTCACTCGCGCGAACTTCCGAGAATTCATAAAGCTTTACGCGTATTATACCTGTGTAGGTAGGTATGTTGTTTTCAAACTTTTGTTCGTCATAGGAACGTCTATTGCAGACCGATTTGGATGATTCTTTCGCTATTAGTATAGAGAATGATCCCTGTTGTAAAAAATTAACTGTCGAGGGATATTAATTGTGGCGAAAAACTTAAACACAGTGTAAATATTATGAAATTAAATTTTGGGTTTTAAGAAATGAAATAAGTTCCCAAAAATTATCGGTTTCAGCGGGACTCGAACCCGCGCCCCACCCTGGGTACCCTGTGGTGGTTTTGGGTTTTATTTTGTCTTTCGGGTTTCAAAATAATCAAATTATTTCAATTACATAGGTAACTACTCTAGCTAGCTTATAAAATGTAGTAGGTAAATAGACTTTAATTTAGAGGTAACAAATATGAAGCACGACGCTTTCGATTGGTATAGCTGAGCTACCTGTACATTGTTTGCAACAATCTGCAGTGCAGTTAGCTTCAGGTGAGTGGCGTGCTGTAGAAATGTCGCGCCAATTAAATTCGTTAAAACCAGAGACAACATTACAGAGTTATCCAATGCGTTACGTCAAGGATCGTGTCTAAGGCCCGTATTATGAAAGCTTCCCCAAGCATTACTTAAGCAGTCATTACGTGATCTCTACTCAAGCGTTAATTACTCAAGTAATGCTTGGTAACCGTTCAATAATATGTCTAAGCAGTTACTCGAAGGCGTGGACGGAGGAAATCCGCTCTTAACGGCTACTTGAGTGAGTGTAGATTTTGACATGAGCTCCCAAGCATTGTTTGAAAATTAGTATTCACTCAAAACTAGACATAAGCATCACTCAAGCAGAGCTCGATGACTGAGCATGCTTTCATAATACGGGCCTTAGACATCTACTTTGTAGGCAATTCTAGCTATAGATTTAAAAGTATTAAGCAACATGATAAGTGCCAAGGAATCGCGACGTGATATCGCTATGACGCAGCTGATATTATCAAATCAAATCAAAATCAAAAATTCTTTATTTCCATAAATACAAAAATGTACACTCAGAAAAGGTCAAATACTTAAAATAAAACACTGACACGGAAATAAAGTGGTACTTTTGATTTCTGTCGCTTCGGTATGTAGACTAAAGTAAAGAAGCGACTAAGAAACCTTTAGCCTGTTAGTTGTTATTTTTCGAGTTGGAACAAAACCCGTCCCAAGCTTTTTTATCTTCTAAATAATCTGATATTTTGTAGTAAGCCTTTTTGCACAGAAAGGTTTTGACAATTTGTTTGAATTTATTTATTGATAGATTTTGCAACTCACTAGGAGTTTTGTTGTGGAAGCGTATAAAAGATTAAAAGATACATTAATCTTGTGATTGTAAAGCCTGGTTGTGGGCACAGCGAGTTTATGTTTATTTCTAGTATTTATATTATGTATATCGACCGGTAAAAACGCGCCTGTCCTCCCACAGGCGCGTTTTTAAAATAACAATAAATCGATGAATCATTTATTAATTTGCAAAATCCTACTAATATTATAAATGTCAAAGTTTGGATGGATAGATAAATGGATGGATGTTTGTTACTCAATCACGCCAGAACGGCTGAACGGATCTAGATGAAATTTGGCACAGAAATAGATTATAGTCTGGAATAGAACATAGGCTACTTTTTATCCCGGAATTCCCACGGGAACGGGAACTACGCGGGTGAAACAGCGAGGCGCTGCTAGTAATATTATAGAGGAAAGATTTATTGTTTGAATTGAATATGCTCGGAAATTACTGGAACGATTTGAAAAATTCTTTCACCATTAGAATCCTACATTATCCCTGATGAACATAGGCGATAGAATATACCCGTGCGAAGCCGGGGCGGACCGCTAGTCACAGATATATTATACTGACCTTATTTTATCCATTTTACCATAGACAAACTAATAATGTAAAGGTTTGTGATTAATATAAAAAGAATTGTGTAGATAAGTATCGGTTTTGGTGTACAGTTTAACGGAAGTAAGCAATATATATTAAATATTTTTCTGTTACACCTTGTACATAAAGAAATGTAAATAAAATACTAATTTTCTTGACAAATTCTTTTATTTAATAACCTATCCTGTTCCCCGTAGGTCTGAAATTAATGAGTGTGCTTTTAAAAGCATATTTTCTTTTATCACATAAAATAATAATGAAAAACAATAAAAAATTATCAAATTCACAGCAAATGGCTGCTTTTATCATATTTCATCAATCACATATAATAAATTACTGATAAATTGAGAGGCTTTTAAAAAAGGTGGTTCCCGTAGACATTTCAACAACACAAGTATAACATTAAACAAAGATGGTAAAGAAACACAACTATGTAGTATGGAAACAAACAACAGGCATGTTAAATTTGCTCATGCATCTTATACATCATGTGAGCATCATTCCATACCTTCCTTCTTCAGTGCCTAATTATAAAATCCAATCAAGATATAAAAATTAATTAATCAGACCACAAATGAGATTGACATTATCCTCTAGTAACAGTTAAATGATGGCTGTTAAATTATACAGTAAAATTCGTGACACTTAAAGAAATGACAATATTAACTAGATTTAAAATCACCTTGGCAAAATGGCTGATAGAAATGTTTTTGTACACTATTATGAAGAGGAAAGATTTTTTTTTGTTTGTTTGAATTGAATAGGCTCTGAAACTACTGGATTTGAAAAATTCCTTCTCCATTACAATTCAACATTACCCCTTATGCGGGCATACCGCTAGTATAGTATAGCAAAATTATGTTTGAAATGTAATTTTTTTTTACTTATAATTCTAATCACTTCAACTCACTAGCTAAAACCCTTCTTCAGGACAAAGACCACATAAAACGCCTTAAAAGAACTCAGGCACATACTCGAACTTGACCAAAGGAACTGAAGTGTTCAAACCTAAAGATGGTGCTTTTCACTGGAATGGCAACTAAATTTTCCACCCAAGACCACATCTAATTATGGCTAAACAGCCGATTGTAGATACAAAATGGAAGAAAAAAAAAAAAACTTATAATTCTATTTAATTTGCATTTTCACATACAATTTATAATAGTTCATAATTTATAAAACAATAATAAGTATTCATACACCTGCAAAGGCAGGTTTCGAAAGTAGTTACATAAGAATAATTTTAAGATCTACTTATGTATAAACTTGAAATAATTAATTAAACCTGTAAAATACAATAGCAAAGGGCAACGGACGTGTTTACATCAACTTCGCGCGCCGCCGTGCCGCGCCGGGCTTGAGGTGGGCAAGTGTGTTGTGAGCCTAAGTGTTAATTTAAGACATCCATTGCCTTTTGCATTCTTTGCTCAGCCATTATGTGATAAATAATATTAAATTTTATGCCTACGGATCACAGAGTTCATATTTCTCCATACATTCAATCAGCCATCCAACTGGCAAAGCTTTTAAATGCTTCATATTATACATTGGCTCATACATATCCTTAAATATTATATAGTGAGAGCAGTTCACCAATTTTCCATTCTTATCAGCGTGGTATGGTACTAGCCTCTCTTCTTCTGGTATTAATTCAGGGTTTGGTACTCTTCTTAAGACTATGCCACCACCATCGGTTAAAAGTTTCGTTAGAATTGGTTTGGTGACAGTTAGAGATTTCGAAATGTCGTATTTTGTGGTGAAATTGTGTAGGTAGAAGTGGCACCCGTCGAAAAGGCCAGGCAGTTGTTTGTATTTGTTGTAGCGGGATTTCTTTGGGCCCTGGTGGGCTTTTGGTCCTATTCCTTTGACTTCATACTTGTCAAATGGCTCCAGTTTCCCTTCAGTGGATTTTGAGATCCATTGCGCTTTGAGAATCCATATAGAGCTAAGAATTCCTTGTAGGACATCAGTGTTGGAACTGCAAATGCCATCATCATCAGCATCTACAATTAAATGTGTGACCTTTTTGGTGAATTTGACTTCAATGTGTAAGTTACTATGACTTTTGATCAGATTCTTCAATTTGCTGTGAACGGAACGGTATTCCGAAACACAGAAGACTCGAATATCGTCAGTATCTAGTTCCATGTATAAAGCAGCAATTCGGCTTGTATTGACTCCTTGAGTCTGAACTATTCTATCAGATGCTAGATTAATGAAGTTCTTCATATCGGGATTTGCTAGCTGATAAGGAGTTTCTCCTTTGCAGTTCCGAGCGTTAATATCAGCACCATTTATAACCAACTCTTCAACGATATCCTTGTGATTATACCGTACTGCTTCATGCAATGGAGTCTCATTACCCTGCCCGGGGACATTGATCAATGTGTTATGTTGGAGTAACAGAGTTACCAAATCTAATCTTCCGTTCTGGACAACTTCGTGCAGCGGTGTCCAACCAGCGTTGTCTTTTGTGTTGGTATTAGCTCCCTGATTCAAAAGCTCAATTAATCGATCTACTTTACCCAGACGACAAGTGACATGAAGTATTGTTTCACCTTTCTTGTTTCTTTTTTCGACATCTTTATTGATTTTACAGGTTGAAGACAGCAAAGACACATTGCGAGACTTGCTCTTCGATTCAGACACTTTCGTGATGGATTCAGAGGAAAATCCTTTTTCTAATTTTTCGTTACGCGAAGCGGTTTTTGTCGCGGTTGGGGGTTTTTCTTTCGTTAGACCAGATACCATTTTCGATAATTCTCTGGCGGACTCCACACAGCCGGCGAGGCGATCGTTCCTGAATGTAGAGGCATTATCTAGGCTGACATCGCATGTAGGGCAAGCTTTGAGGCCCGTAAAATGCTCAGAACAGATGATGTGAAAGCATTTGCTCAGGGTAACAGGATCTTTGCAGAGTTCGAAGCAAACACCGCATGTGTAGTCTTGTTTCACTGCTTCGAGGGCTTGTATGAAGTTTTCTAAGTCGGTAGAAGACATTTTATTATTCCATTTTTTCCTAAAATTTCAAGATTTTAGGCGCAATTTTGCATTGAAACCGCCACACACAGCACGTATTTCCGCCTAAGATTTCCGCGGCTTAGAGTATAGGTATACTCTAAGTTCCGCGGTCAACTTCAACTTCTTCTCTATGGTCCCGTCCCGCTTTATTTTCGCCGCGACCCTGCCAGTGTCTGTGTCAGTCAGAGCAAGCAAAAGTCAGAGTGTCTTAGGGTGCCCATTCGACTCATCGTAAACAGAAAACGTAGGTATACCTACAGGTTAATTCTTTTCCATGGAAACTGATTTTTTATGGCTTAAATTGTAGCTTATGGTTTATTTCAGGACAAGAGCTATATCTCAGCTTCCCTCAGCATCTCAGCTCTCAATTTTCAGCTCGATCTGGTGAGAAGTTTTTGCGTGAAGAAAAATCATGGTATCAATAAATATGTTTTATTAATAAAATTTCGTCTTTCATATTTCACTCATCTAAAAAAATTCAAATTCACGCATTTAAAAATATCCCCGACAGACCCTAATAGCCATAAATATTTAACCTATCCATCCTACTACCCAAATTATAGGGTGTTTTTCTTTCAGAGGGCAACATTTTTACCTTTGAAAACAAACAAAACGCCCGTCTGGTGTGCATTTTGGTTGCTCGTATTAAATTTCTATTCAATGGATAGACTCTTACGTAGTTAATCATACTCATTGGCAAAGAGAATTTAATACTACGTGGCTCATTGGGTTATACAGTGGATAAACACCTAGCAATATAATGTACCCATTTTTGAGTAAAATTATTTCATTCGTGTTTGTCTCAGTTTGTGTAAAGATTGCAAGTCTACGTGGAATCATGTGTGTTAAAATTTGATCTTTGTTATAGATTTTGTGTGGTGTTTGTGCAGGTAGGTGAACTGGGTGACCTAGTCATACCTAGATTATTGTACTTAGCTGCCCTGTGAGAGATCATTAAAGTCCAAGTCCATAGGTTTTCTTGTAAATATTGTCCGTAAGTAGTCTCATGTTTTCAGGGATTTTTGAATTAAAGAGTTCACGCACGATTAAAACATTACAATAAAATAGAGAAACAAAACTACACGGTAATTTCCAAGACAACAGGTTAAAACTGGATAAAGTAATTATAACTCAGCGTATCGTTTGCACAGTCCACCGACACCTCTTGCTCTTTCAATTGGGCAGTGAAAGCTAATCTTCTGTTTACTAGAGCTTGAAAACAGTGTGGTGAGTTTCAAGGGGTTTGAAGGGGGAAAATAGCATTAAACATGTTGTGAGATTATAACGTAGAATTTGACCTTTTCTAAGTGTACATTTTTGTACCTATTTATGGAAATAAAGAATTTTTGATTTAAAACTATTTAACGGGTATTTATTGCGTTTATTTACCTATTTTTTCCGACGTTTCGACAGGTTTACACACTGTCGTGGTCACGGGATGACAATAAATAAACTTTGATTTGAAAATATTGAAATTGGTATTTCGTACTATCATCGTCTTGCTTGTGTCGAATAAATCATTTTCTTACCATCACAAACCTCTTGAAGTATTAAAGTCAGCCTCATCTGTACTAGATTATAAAGACATGTCTTTATTTACAGAAAATGCTGGAGGTTTGCATAGATAGTTTAGAATCTGCCAAAAATGCTATAGATGGAGGTGCCGATGAGATTGAAATATGCAGTGCCCTGAACGACGGAGGACTCACACCCACTGTGGGGCTTGTTCATGAAGTTTTGGCACTGGTATGGACCAAACACTACCTATTTTATTTCAATGTGTGTTTTAAAGATAGTGCAGTCAATGAGTTCTCAAACATATGGATTCGGAACTTTGTTTGGACTATCTAAGAAACAATACAATAAAATACAAAATTCTTTAGTGTACACCACAAAATAAAACTAAAAGAAACAGATATAAACATTAAACATAATAGTACAATGGGCGGCCTTATTAGCAGCGATTTCTTCCAGAAACAAACAATGACTACTGTCAACCTCTGCTACCTCACCTAAAAGACAAAAGTCAATAACTTTATTTCTTTAGGCTTATAAAAAAAGCACCAGCAAGTCAAATTTTATACTGAATACCTTCTTTACGCTGCTACAATCCTACATCTCACAGAGAATATTCCAAGTCAAAGATGCAAATAGACATCTGGCTTCTACGCACAGAACAAGATAGAAGCTAAATGTGTATGTACCGCGCCTGGATGCGAAGGGGATTATATACCCCAAGCTCTCGCCGCGACCTTTAGTGCGCTCCCAAGCGCTTTCCGCGTGTGACGTCAGGTCATAAAAACAAAATGTGTTATGGCTCAATAATTACCACCAAAAACGGTGGAGCTGTAGATCGAGGTATTCCCTTTCATCGATAAGTACTTTTTGTCCCAAAATATCTATTATTAGTTTAATAATCAATTTATTTGTTGCTTTTTATTAGGTATTTTCATCAAAACATGTGCGGCGATTGTGTGTCCATTGCTACTTTTCCATTGCGGTTTTAATTTGACGCGCTAGATTGGAGTGCACTGAAAACCAGCAATATAAAAATAAGCAAACATCACTAAACTCGTGACGTCATAATCATAATACCTACTCAAAATGTTACATGCTCGGTTTCAATACAAATCGGCGAGCTCTTAGGTTCTATTTTGTTCTGTGCTTTTACGATATCCAGGTGGGTGTGTCGCAAGGATCAGTACTTGGTTCTGCCCTATACACTAGTCCTATGTCTATGGTTTCTAAGGAATATTGGACTCCATTAACACTTCGAAATCTCATTCGAAATCAACACCATAGCTGAAGAAATCAAATGATTCTCAACCGCTTACAAAGACAGGCTTGATCGGCACCCGAACCGTATTGCAGCCGGACTGACAACCATGAACTATCGCAAGAGGCAGAAAATCCTAGCCCTTACAACACACCTGCTCATAGTTCAAAGAACAGATCGCAGATAAGAATAGAAAAAATAAAACCGGCCAAGGGCGAGTCGGATTCGCGCACGTATGGTTCCGTACTTTAGATTTTAGATACTATGAACCAAAAATCTCACTAATATTATAAACGTGAAAGTTTAGATGGATGGATGGATAGATAGATGGATGGATGTTTGTTCCTTTATCACGCCAGAACGGCAAAACGGATCTGGATGAAATTTGGCACAGAGATAGATTATAGTCTGGAATAGGACATAGGCTACTTTGTATCCCGAAATTCCTACGGGAACGGGAACTACGCGGGGGAAACCGCGAGGCGCTGCTAGTATGTAATCTTTCTTTCAATAAATAATATCTATCTATCTAAACAAAGTTCCAAAGTCAAACTTTCCGCTTAAGCAATCTTTCCACAATCCCCCGTTTACTGATTTTCATTGCTTGCTCAAGAAATGACGGTTTAAATTCCAAAATCTTCCTTAATTCCAGGCGAAAAAGATTCCTTCAGCCAGCCGTCCTAAAGTTAATGCAATGATCCGCTGCATTGGAGATCGCTTCTTATACACTGATATGGACATGGAGCAGATGATCTGTGACGTGATCGCTATGAAAGAGATTGGTGTTGATGGATTTGTCTTCGGAGTGCTCACTCCGGCGAATGAAGTTGATGAATCCAAATGCATTCAGTTCCTTAACGCCGCTGCGCCGAACCGAGTCACATTCAGCCGCGCGTTCGACTACACAGTGGAAAGTAAGAAATCTGCGGCTATTATCTGTGGTCTGGGCTTCTCCAGACTTTTGACTTCTGGACACCGTGCTAATGTGTCCATAGAAGGTGCCGTAGAGAACATTGCTTATTTAACTACCAGGTACAGTTCTGGTCATGACAGAATGGACATAATACCAGGGGGAGGAGTAACCAGTCAAAATGTTGACACTTTTATAAATTTGGGTTGTAAAATTGTTCATGGCTCATGCAAAACTGCGATACAGATGCCAGATAATGGCGACACCAATAGTGAAGGGGTAACTGACAATGATTGTATTTACATCACAGATAGCGATCTTGTGAAAGAGATGAAGGAAGCCATTGTCAGGGCAAAAGAAGAAAATGAACAGATAGATAATTCTAATAAACAATAATTCTTTTTCTTTCTCTCTACTGAGGCTTGCTTGCTCAATTGTTATTATCTCGAAGACCTTGAGTTCTTGATAATGAATCTTACATCAAATATACTCTGCCTCCTAAATAACCGAAATTTTCTACGATTTGTTTCGACGCAGACAGTTTACGCAGAGTCGTGACAAGGTCTGTGAATACGGAACAAGAGATGCGTGGATTCGAATTTATTTTGATTATAAGTAGGTACTTTCCCGGTATAATAAACACTATTTTTATATTAACAATTGGAAAATGTTACACGTATAATTATTCTAAGGTTTTTATTTATTATAGTACTCTGGGTAATTTCTAAGAAATTAATAAATCCCAAAAATTCGTCGAGATCGTAAATTTTTGGGATTTATTAATTTCTTACGTATAATTATGTTTGGTATCTATTAATTATTAATAAAAATAATTTTATTTCGGACATCAAGTAGTTAGTTACGTAGGTAGTCAGCGTAGACACTCCACTCTCTGTGTAGGGAGTCAATATAAAACAAATAGATAGCAATAACAAAAAAAACATTGTAACGTTAAGCTGTTGCTATTTTTTTATAAAACTTTTAACCAGTATTTTTATATTAACAAAAGATGAAACTCATTTACGTATAAATAGAATAAATTCATAAAAAAATATTTACTGAAAATAGGAAATCCTGTCCTTTTTAAGGAATAGATCTTTATTAAACAAGAAAATTACAATCAAATAAAAGAATTAAATTAAAACTAGTATTTACTATTGTAACAATTGAGCTAACTGCAGACTGTTGCAAACAATCGACAAGTAGCTCAACTGATCCATATCAATACCAGTCGGAGCGTGCGTCCTTTTTTGTATCCTGAATGTGTGATTTTTGCAATTTTGGTAAGTATGGTTCCGGTCCGAGCGTTGAAATGACACTATTTGAAATGGAAACACAAAATGTCTCAAATGTGTTTTCTTTTGATATAGACGGTTTTTAAGGAAAATAATTTTAAGCTTAAATACCTACATAAATATTGACCTGAATCTAAATCACATTATATTTAGACTTAGATAGGCAAATAATGATGTACCTATTAATTTATAACTTTTATAAGTATACACTTACTAGTGGTTTATTTTCCACTTCTTCTACTAGTGGACAAAATCAATAACACCTTGTATCTTATTTGATAATTATTACTATTTATAAACCTGTTTAAAGTACAAAACTTGACATGTCTATGTGCTTATTTTGTAAGTCTAAAAAAATAAACGTTGATATTTGATACCCTTATGTTGAATTTTGGGGGGCCGCCGGCGGCCATGTAATGAATTCAACATGTTACCATTAAATATCGCAATTAAATTCTTTTAATTTGTTTACTTACATAAAGGTATGCATGCACATTTTGACGTGACAACGTCTTATAATTTGGTTTGCCGGGTGACACTTCAAGAAACTGCGTTACGCTCCGCTCACGTTATGCGCTCACAATGAGAGCGAGTGAGAGGCACGCGCTCACAATGAGAGCGAGTGAGAGGCACGCGTCCCTTCCACTCGGGCATTATTTTACCACTCAAAGTCGTTGTCACGTAAAACTTTCGCCCGTATACCGACTTTACAGGCAACCAACTTTTTTTTTTTACTATAAGATTGCTCATGTAATAATGTAAGTTTTATAAATCTTACATCTTGAAAAATGAATTTTATTATTATCTTAAGAAATACATTCCATTAATGAAGCGACTAGCTTCTGAAAGCGGCTCCGCGCGCGTTTTTCCGGGTTAAAAAGCAGCCTATGTCCTTTCCAAATATGGCTACTGTCAAATTTAAATAAAACCGACCAAGTGCGAGTCGGACTCGCGCACGAAGGGTTCCGTATTATTATCTATAAAAACGGCAAAAAAACGTTTGTTGACGGACAGCGGAGTCTTAGTGACTCCGCTGTCCGTCTGTCACCAGGCTGTATCTCATGAACCGTGTAGTAAGATAGTTGAAATTTCACATAATGATGTATTTCTGTTGCCGCTATAACAACAAATACTAAAAAACAGAATAAAATAAATATTTAAGGGGACTCCCATACACCAAACGTGTTTTTTTTGCCGTTTTTATAGATAATGGTACAGAACCCTTCGTGCGCGAGTCCGACACGCACTTGGCCATTTTTTTTAAATAGCTGTCTTGTAACTGTTTTGAAATGTAGTCTTGTACCTATGTGAGTATTAGTATCAATAAAATGTTAGGTACCTAATATTTAGGTACCTACTTACGTTTGCCAAATGAGTTTTAAAATAAATTAATGTTATATTTAAGTGTTAAAATATTATAAAATTTAATCATACATACCAGTTCTTTTCTTGACATCCTTTATTATTGACGACCTCGAGGAGGTTGCGGGTTTGATTCCCGCCTGGGGACAAATGTTTTTGATCTGCAGATATTTCGATGTATAATTTCAATATAAAGGTAACTTTTTATGGTTACAAAGAATAATAGTAGGAACCGAACACCGTTTACAATGAACTTGTATGTCTGTCCATTGAAGAGCTAGATTTTTTTAAGGTTTACAAAATCAAGATTACGGAAAAACTATATTTTTGTAAATTTTTCAATTTCACAAATAAGCACTATTATAATTGCTTGATATTTGAGCACGCGCCTACCATGATGAGGTGAAAACGTGAACTGATGAAATAAACTAAGTGGAAGGCTTAATAATATTGATGATTTGACAATAATTACTTAGTTATACCTAAATGCACGGTTGCGCTGCACCGTACAGTAGGTATATTTTGTAGATGCACCTACATTCAATGGTTTCCGAGAAACAAGATTTTGCAAAACGTTACTCCAGCAGGAAATTGAATATCTCAAAAACCTTAATTAAGACGCAAATGCACAAATGCTATCTGCCCATATAAGTCAAATTTGTCTGGGGCCATTCGTTGCTGGAAGAACGTTACCCCAGCAGAAAACGTATTGTGCGTTTTATTCCAAAACGGGGACATAAGACATGCACATAAAATGTGCGATCCCACTAGAAGGGTCTATCACGATTGAGCGGGTGCAGGTGCACACTTGCTATTGCTGGATTGGAGAAATCCGTTGAAGATGAAGATGGCGTGGAATTGAAAGACTGTTCTGTGAGAAGAGCTTCTATATTTCCTTGCTGCAGTACTGGATTAATATTACTATAGGTTCACTATTCACTCGTTCGTATCCGAAAACAGAATGAATCAACCGGCGTACAAATTTGATATTTATACCTCAGTTGTAGCCTTGAAAACTTTCTAGAAAAAACTAAAGCGAGAACTATCTCTTTCCTTTCTAGAACTTTCTTGTTTTTCGATGCCTTCGAGATAACAATCTATAGGTACTTACATAAGTAGATAGGTACATGCGAGTCGGCCGCGACAACTATATCGTGATCTATGGCCTTTTGTTGTCGGAAAAGAGTAACTATTATCTATTCTGTTTAACTCAAGTAATGTTCGATTTTAAACCCTATTCTAAATACCTAATTTTATGAAATCTATCTATTAACAAGATGTTGTCCTGCACAACTCTTGTATATTATTTTACCTATAAGGTTTCTTGTTAAAGTGCTTACCCGCACGTTGGGTAATGTTACCCCTGTAGGTGGAGCCACAGGCGCTATAGTCCGTAAGAGGTTCCAAAGATTTTCGGTTGAACCGACTAAGGTTTCGTGGCTTAGTTGGTTAGAGCACCCGTACTTAGGATGGGGTGCGGGTTCGAGTCCCGCCGAAACCGAAAATTTTTGGGTACTTATTTCATCATTTTACCTGACGCACATTTACAGCGAGAACGCACAAATTATTTGTGGAACTCACTTCATTCTAGAAGATACTTTTCTACTGGGGACACACAGTCGGGACTAGTTGGGATCGAAACTGAACCAGAAACGATGGTCCATACTTTTTGTAACACCCAGTATTTTCGCTTCTTCCACAAGTGGACAAAAAATTTAGCGAACAAAATCAATGACATTTTGTTTCTTAATTGATAATTACTATTTATAAAACTGTTTATGTATAAAATTTGACTTGTGCTTATTTTGTAAGCCTATAGAAATAAAGTTATTGAATTTTTATTAAAATAAAACAAATAATAACGAACAAATAATATATTCAACTACTGCTTAAAATTAATTTTATATCCTTTAGACTCTGGATCTTGCTCCATTTGGAAGTTATTCGTCGACAGGCCAAACGGTTTTAAAATCATGTTCCCTAAATCCTTCAGTTTTCCAATCATCTCTTGTTTGAGTTTCTCGTTCTTTTCTTCAATTAATGGGGGAAGTCTTGTTATAGCTTTCTTTGCTTCTACATGAGCAGGGTCTAGTTCCAATATCTTTTTGTAGTCTGCTAAGCTTTCATCCAGTTTTTCTGTTGATTCGTACGACTGAGCTCTCCTGAAACAAGATTTGAAATTAATAAAAATACAATAATGTTTTGCAATGCTTGAAAACGAAAATTTTCAATCAGTTCGTCCTACCCGTCATGAGCTACGGAGCTGAGACGTGGACACTCACGTTAGGGCTGGTCCACCAGTTTAAAGTCGCCCAGCGAGCTATGGAGAGAGCTATGCTCGGAGTTTCTCTGAAGGAAAGGATTCGCAACGAGTACATCCGACAGAGAACCAGGTTGTCGACATAGCTCAAAGGATTAGCAAGCTGAAGTGCCAGTGGGCTGGCCATATCGCGAGAAGAACCGACAATCGCTGGGGTAAACGTGTTCTTGAGTGGAGACCGCGACTCGGCAAACGTAGTGAAGGACGCCCTTCGACCAGGTGGGATGACGATCTGCGAAAGACTGCAGGTAGATGCTGGATGCTGAAGCGCTATGGCGCTCATTAGGGGAGGCCTATGTCCAGCTGTGGACTAATACAGGCTGATGATGATGATGACATTAATGACGAGGTCAGTAAAGGTCCTACACATCGTTGGCAGCGGCTGATGTTGAACAATCAAAGTTACAGCCGTTTATGGTTAAATCTTGAAATTTCCTATGGAATCACATGCACACAAAACCTAGGGTACTTCCCGTTGACCTACAATCATGAAATTTGGAAAGCAAGGCCTTATAGCATAAGTTAAGGGAAAAATCAGAAAACCGTAAATTTCAAGTTAATTCCAAATTGCCAAGGACCAAAAACCTATAGGGTACTTCCCGTTGACCTAGAATCATAAAATTTGCCAAGAAGCGAGGTCAGTGCCTACAAGTTAAGGAACAATTCCGAAAACCAAAAGCCTATAAATTTTGAATTCTCGCCCTATGCCAAAACCTGTGTACTTCCCGTTGACATCATAAAATTTGGCAAGAAACAAAATCTTATTATACGGGCGTTACAAGAGTCTGACTCGCACTTGACGTTTTATTATTTGTATAGCTACTCTATACGTGGTATTTATAACTGAATGATGTAACTTTACGTTGATTAAGAATCATGATCATTTGGCAAGAAACAAGGTCATACGGAACCGTCATAACGAGAGTCTAACTCGCACTTGACGTTTTATTAGTTACTGTCATCAGCTGTTTGCTTATTTATTATTATTTGAATACACAGGCAGCTCTTAAGCTGATGCGTGCATATCATAGTCTTTGTCAGTGCACTTTAAATGTTTGTCCAGTCTATTTTTAAAAGAGTTCACCGAGGAGGCACTGATCACTGATTCCGGTAACCGGTTCCCAGTCTTCACGACGCGATTGGGCAAATGTGCTCTCTTGGTTTGCTGGTACTTGGCCCGCGTTGCAGCTTCAGCGAGTGTCCTCTCAGACCTGTGTTACTGTTCATAGTGTATAGTGTCTGTGACAAGTCTGGAATACTGTATTTACCTGAGATATGCCTTCATATAGCTATCATCCAGTTCCAGAGACTTAGTGCAGTCCTTGATAGCCTTATCGTACTTCAGGAGCTTCATCCTGGCGGCGCTGCGGTTGCAATAAAGAATCGCACGGAGCTTCGCGAACTGGAGGGGACAGGTTTGGAGCCCTGAAATTAAATCAAATAAATAAATAATGCTGGACAATTCACACAGCATTATCTAGTTCCAAGCTAAGCAGAGCTTATGTCATGGGTGGTACAAAAACTTTTTTTTTTCGAATGCTGCGATATGCTGTTAACCGCAGATGGCCTATGTATGATAAACTGGTTTCCGCCTGCGGCTTCGCACGCGTTGATTAAGGCGCATACCCGACCCAAACTAGCGGCGCCACCTATTTTATCTTATTACTACGTTGAACAAAGGAAATTTCAAAAATCCATCGCACAGTTTGTGATACCTATTATAAGCTTCTTTTAATGCCTCTGTAATGGTTTTACTCTATTTAGTTTAGCCAGAAAATCGAAAATAGATATTGGTGGCCACCAAGGGCAACTTCGATATTCTGCCTAAACCTAATACAATAAAACTATTACAGAGGCATTAAAAATAAGCTTATAACAGGTATCACAAACTGTGCGATGGATTTTTGAAAATGTCTTTGTTCAACGTAATAATAAGATTAAATAGGTGGCGGCGCTAGTTTGACCGATACCACAGCCTTAATGTAATTATATTTGTTTTTTTTTAATTCTCTCAAATGACAGCAAAGGGCCAGCAAGATATTTCAGAGTTCAAACCTGAAGTATATTTCTCCACGCTAAGATCATAATCAGCTACTTTGAACGCGAAGTTTCCAGCTTCCTTCAACTCTTCAGCAATGATCCTGCGTTCTTCTTTCTGATCGTCGGTTAGGTCGACCTAAAAAATGTTGATTTTTTTTAGTACCTTACTTATTTTTATGAAGAGATAAAAACTGTAACTGTAGCGGTCTACACTAGACTAGAATAAAAAATACGCCAAATGCGAGTCGAAATTGCGCAACGAGGGTTCCGTAACTAAACATTATATTAATTATAAGACCTTGTTTCTTGCCAAATATCATGATTCTAGCTCAACGGGAAATAGGTAATGAATCAACTAAATGTTTTTTTTTGTGATTAGACTACAATATTAGTTTTCGGATTTTTTTCTTTACTTGTGCTATAAGACTTTGCTTCTTGGTTATGGTTGTGGTGGAAGTACTCTTTCACACACTACCTTGCTTCTTGCCAAATTTCATGATTCTAGGTCAACGAGAAGTACCCCATAGGTTTTGAGTGCAGGTGATTCCTTTGGGAAATTAAAAAAAGTTTGCATAAACGGCTGTAACTTTTGATTGCGTTGACTTAGAAGTTTGATTTATATCGCGGCTCCAAGAGGTTACGAACCTGAGTATATGATGTGAATTTCAAGTCGATACCTCCACGCGTTTCTGAGAAACAGAGGGCTGACAGACGGACAACAGAGTGATCCTCTATGGGTTCCTTTTTTCCTTTGAGGTACGGAACCCAAAAAATTACAACTAATAGGTAAGTAGGTACACCATTAGTTTCTATAAAATTTACGAAATGTTCTTTATACTCTGATCCATAAACTTTTTTGTATACAAAGTCACAAAACCAAAATCATATTTATTTATTCATTTTGACTGGAATATACCTACCTACATAGATTAAGAAAGCGATTAATGCAAAAATCAAACAAAATGTGTATTTCCGCAGGCCTCTTAAAGGCATGAAATAGATATTTGCTGATGATGATTTGCCCATACAAACATACTACCAAAATAATTTGTATTTCGAGCATATTTCCACCATAATCATGTTGTTTTTTGTATTCGAATAGTATAATATACTATTCGAATACATAATCATAATCATGTTGTTTTTTGTATTCGAATAGTATAATATACTATTCGAATACAAAAAACAACATGATTATGGTGGAAATATGCTCGAAATACAAATTATTTTGGTAGTATGTTTGTATGGGCAAATCATCATCAGCAAATATCTATTTCATGCCTTTAAGAGGCCTGCGGAAATACACATTAAAAAAAATTAGAAAAAAATAACCAGGGACCTAGATATATTATATCTAGGTCCCTGGTTATTTTTTTCTTAATAATACACACCTATAATGAAATGTAAGCAAAAATATGCCAAATAGAATTTAACATATTTTTACGTCTAAAATGACATGTTTTCGACCTATTTGTTTTGTATCAAAAACAACAATATCGTACGTTTTGTTTGTTAAGGAACATAGTTTATAATGTCTAGTTACAGAATAACAACACAATGTCTAAGATTCAACAACTTTTCAGTCATCATTTTTGGTATTACGGAACATAATAATTCACGAATTGAAGTTGCGAGCAGCTGTCGCCGGATCCTTATGGTAACGAACGTAAATGCTCAGATTAAAAAAATACGATAGGTAGGGTAAAACCTGTAGAAACCGAGTAGGTAATAATAATATAGATGGAATTTATGAAAATAAACTGGTTTCTTCAATAACAAAAATACAAATGTCGCGAAATCCTCGACGTAATTTAGTTTAGTTTTAATAATTGATTAAGAGTTTATTAGAACGATATATTATCATAATCAGCTTTATATTAACATACCTCTGCATCTTTCAGTGATTCCTCATTGATGGAGTCTGTATCACTCTCGTCTTTTTCTTTCTCTGCCTCATCCGGTAATGGATCTGGCAGTGGAATGTCTGCAAAATCACATTTCAATAATAACTAACATTATCAGAGAATTCGATCTATGGTGCTCTGGGGAGACCTATGTCCATCAGTGGACTAGTATAGGCTAAAGATGATGATGTCAGACAAACAGACAATCATTTCAGAAAATTTAACCTGGTATTCAGGGTGGTTTTTGGAGATGGGAGTGGATGATTTGCTAAAACTGCATAATTTGTTTTTGTTTTAATCTTTTACTTTTGCAGGAAAAAAGGAAAAAAACATTTTCCAAAAAACATGACTGGCAATAAACTACTATATTTTATTTTATATTTTATTGCACCAACGGATTGGGTTGCTTATCAGGATGAATCTTTAATAATATATATATAAATCTTTGCAAAGGAATGCATTATATAAAACAATTGATTCAAACACACTGATATCTCCGCGAGAAGATGTTTCTCATCCTCGGCATCATCAACAAGCAGCGCGCACCCCACCACCCCCGCCTCCGGCGCTCCCGGCTCGTGCGCAACGAGCGATAGCGCGCAGTGCTCGGAGGGACGCGGAACGCGCGCGCCTAGGACCGCACTCACCCTGAAGAAGTCCCTTGTTAAGGGATGAAATGTTGGTGTTCTTCCAACACAAATAAGGTTCGTAGTTAACCCGCTTACATCCGTAATGAACACCCTACTACTCTTCAGTTTGTGTTTCAATGCGAAAATCCTCTCCCAAATAACTCCTACACTCTTTTGAAGCCTGATTGGCAGGGCTCGGTTTCACGACTATGGTAAACTCACATGCACTGATCAAGGACTACCATAGTCGTAAAACTGGCCCCTAATTTGGGACCAAGCAAGTGTAGGGGTTATTACAATCATCATACAGACAAAGGATGGGTTTGTATAGTGTGGAAGTGTGTAAGTCCACAACAGACGGAGCTATAATATATATTAATATAGTAAGATATATTTCACGGTATAGCAAGCTGCCACAGACGGTGGCTATGCTATAATATATATTTTTGAACTCATGAGCGTCTTACTATACCAAAATATATCCTGCTATATCTGTCAACATATTTTGGTGATGGGAATAAAAAAATTATGTTATAGCTCGTCGTCTGTCACTCGCCGATTATGTATGTACCTTGCTATGATTTATACTTATATATATTATAGCTTCGTCTGTCGTGGGCTTTATTGAAAGCCTCTACCAACACCTACAAACAAGCTAGTTAACGCTTGTTGTATTGTGTTTTGAGTTACCCACCAAAAGCAGAAAACAACTTCAGGGAGTAGGTATGGCCAGGGGATAAATAAACTTACATGCTATGTCAGTATTGAATGCAGTTACTTTGAACCAAATTATTCAAATCTATGGAGACACTTTACTGGGCACATTTGATTTCGTGGACACCTATTACTTTGAACTTTGAATGCAACCAAATTTCTAGAATTTTCGAGACCTTACCCGTGAATGCGCCAGCATCTCCAGATTCTTTAGGCTTTTCTGGAGCACTAGAACCAGGATTAATAACAAAAACTCCTGGATTTTCCGAGGTGTTCAACGAGGACTGTAAGTCTTTCGTTAGATCGTCTATTACTTCTTCATTTGAGACGTTGGTGGTTTTGAGCCGCTCCGACATTTTATTATACGCACGTAAATTTGTAAACAGGAAAGGGTATAGGACTTAGGACTATATGTTCTAGAGTGATTGATGCGATCCTTTTTAGTAAATTTTACAGTTTTTTGAAAATCATTGAATCAAATGATACACCCGCCCGTTGTTTCGTTTTTATTGATTTAATTTAATTTGACTTTGACAGTGACACACCGTACCGACGACAATTTTTTTTTTAAGAAGGCGCTTCATTTGACGCATTTGTAGCGAACGAACGTCGAATGAAACGCTATTTGAAGCTTAATGCTGCCAGCTGTAGATGTTTGCTGCTAGAATTTTCATTTTAAGTTGTTGTACAATGAGGCGTTTCCTTTATGTCAAAAATGGTTAGAACAATCTTCAAAAGATGGCGCTTTTAGTTTGAAATTAAAATGATCTACACTTTGCAGTTGACTGACATGACACTCTATCACATACTACACAACACCACCTTCTTCCCCGCTGGAAAGATCCCTGCCATTTATTGAGTCTTAGGGAACTTTGGTTCTGAAAAAATATCATTTATTTTTAAATATTTAATTTGTTGTATATTAACTGAAAATTTAGATAGCGTTTAAAGTTAGTACTGTTATTTTTAAAATCGCCGCGTTCAACTAAATTTATGTGTATGGATAGAGCATTATATCCTCTAGGTATCCATTATATAGGTACTAAGCAGGTGAAAATGTTCGCGACAGGTTTCTGAGATATTCACAAGTAACTATTGCTCTTTTATTTTTTTCTTATGTGATTATCTCAGAAACCTGACGCTTTATGATATTGTGTAACGGAATTTGTCATTTATTTATGTGTATTCAAATATAAATAATTATGTATATCTATTACTGTGCGCTGTGTGTGACCCTCAAATACCTATCACCGCTATCACAACGAATATTTCTTCATATTTACATACCTTTACCTATTCATTGGTCTCTGCCAATCTAAAACCAATTAAGCACTGCAGTAAGGCAATGCATTTTACATATTGCATTATACATTGCATTAATATCCCAATATTTTGATTATATGAAAAAAAACGAAACCTCCTTCAAATATGCAATTTTCTTTAGTTCCAATATTTCTAAAAAACTAACATAAAACCTCCTGTCTTGAAGTCAGCTGAAAACTAGAACTTTTCTGTTTTGACTTACTGATGGGCATCAGCTGGTAGTACTGACAACTTGACAAGTTCCAACTTTTAAAATCAAATCTCAAACAATATTTCCTAACCTAAAAAACTATTTACGATACAAGGTCAAGATTATTTGCATAATTTTATCTGGTTCCTGCCCTCAAACAGTTAGTGATCACGTCAGTGTATAGTTTACCATCAATTTAACCGTCCCCGGTGGGCATAGCAGCCAATATGATACGAAGTTTGACAAAAACTTTCACCAAATCTTCTATTCACTATTTTAGAAGAAACAGCGGCATTGGTGCCAGTTTTAGTAACTATAATGCTGCTATTCCGTTGTCTACCACTAAAGTGGTGCCTAAGGAGGAAAAGTAAGTCCGATTTCTTGTTAAAACTATATAAAATTCAACCAAATCTCTGGCAGAGTTGGGGGACTTCTCCATTGTTTCTATCATCATATTTGAACTGGCTTCTATCATAGCTCTTTTTATACAACATGTAATGCTTTCGGCCTAACCCGTTCAGTTTACAAGCCTTGGTACCTATATTTGGTACTTCATGTAACCTGCCTAGATTGGTATCTATTTCTTTCGCAACAATGAATCTAGCAGGCTGATTAGATAAGATTTGCAACACCTGTTTAGTATGTAGGTACAATCTATTCAAAACAAATCTATTGGTAAAACATGTAATAAGTTAAATAGTAATAATAAATAATAATATTTTATTTGCGAGACTATTTGACAACAGAATTAAATGTTGCATACTGCATAGTTGTACAGCAACTGGCAGAAAAAAGTTGTACATAAAGTACACAAGTTATATTAACCTATTCCGGATTTTCTGGCTGCGGGCAGCCGGTAACAGCAAGCCAACATAATCTTATCATCTTTGTTTTCTTTGCAATATGGTTTGTATCTTTATTAGATTAATCTTATTAAATTCAATTACTGTTCAACTGATACTTAACGACAATTATTTTTATATCAAACATGACATTGACATTTCTATAAATATGAAGTATCCATGTAAAATTAATTATTAAGCTAACAAAAGCGAACCCAATCTCTGTAATTGTTGCGCCCTGACAGGGTTTTTATGCATTGTGTACCCACTAACACTACTTACACCTAAGAACAATATGTATGCATAAAATCACAATAAACGAATATGATTTTTGTTTGTTAGTAGGTTTGTTTGAATTGAATAGGCTCCGAAACTACTGGACTGATTTGAAAAATTCTTTCACCATTAGAATCCCATATTATCCCTGATGAACATAGGCGATAGAATATACCCGTGCGAAGCCGGGGCGGACCGCTAGTTTGATATAAATTTCTCATCACCAGGGTAAAAGTCAGCTTTACACTCCACGACGGCAAAAGGATAGACACCGAGGCTAAAGTCGGCGACACACTACTCGATGTAGTAGTGAACAATGACCTTAACATTGAGGGGTACGGTGCGTGTGAAGGCACCCTAACTTGCTCCACCTGCCATGTTGTGCTGAAGCAGAATGATTTTGACAGGTATCCATCATCAACATATACCTTAGCCAAACTCCTTGTAGTTTTTTGTAAACAAACCGCCTATACTTAAACCTAAAATTCACTCCGTTGCCGCGTCCTTTTATACGCAATTTACATTACTTGTCGGTTAGGGATCCTTCCTTCAATAAATATTGCTTACAATTATATCTGAAACTCGACGCTAAGGTATGTATAAGTAAAGTGAAGCAACCTAAAGTATTAAGAGGGCGCAATACGCGACATTGGCACAACTGGTTCAAGGAACCAAATAGTAAGTAATAACCTACGAATCAAAACATAAGTCGTTTCAATAGACTAAAATCAAAAATTCTTTATTTCCATAAATACAAAAATGTACACTTAGAACAGGTCAAATTCTTAAAATAAAACACTGACACGGACATAAAGTGGTACTTTTGATTTTTGTCGCTTCGGTATGTAGACTAAAGTAAAGAAGCGACTAAGAAACCTTTAGCCTGTTAGTTGTTATTTTTCGAGTTGGAGCAAAACGCGTCCCAAGCTTTTTTATCTTCTAAAATTCTAAATAATCTGATATTTTATAGTATGCCATTTTGCACAGAAAGGTTTTGACAATTTGTTTGAATTTATTTAATTGATAGATTTTGCAACTCACTAGGAGTTTTGTTGTAGAAGAACCGCAGGGTTCCTGAGATCTCGACCAAATTATCTGCAAAACAGTGCAATTTCATGTTTTTTTTTATCGTATGTTTTTTTCTTATTGATGTTTTCACATTCATGAAACCAAAGAAAAAATATTGAATTTTATGCCATTCGAGTTTTATCATGGGAATCCCGTGAATACTGAGATCTATGCCTAGTTTGACAACCAAACCCGTTAAGTTCATGTTAGTAGAATTTAGCCCCTATTGTTTCATATTAAGGATCCGGCGTAATATATACGATGATACCAAAAATGATGACTGAAAACTTATTGTATTTTCGACATTGTGTTGTTATTCTATAACTAGACAATATAAGCTATGTTCCTTAACAAACAAAACGTAAGATATTGTTGTTTTTAATACAAAACAAATAGGACGAAAACAGGTCATTTTCGACGTAAAAATATGCAAAATCGCATTTTTCATATTTTTGCTTGCATTCCATTATAGGCGTGTATTATTAAGAAAAAACAACCAGGGACATAGATAAATACTAATCGAATACGAAAAACAACGTGATTCGGTGGAAATATGCCCGAATTACAAATCATTTTGGTAGTACGTTTGTATGGGCAAATCATCATCCGCAGGCCTCTTAAACTGAGGTCGTTTCAACCATGCTCCTACCTTCCAGATTACCCGAAGAAGCGGGCGACGAGGAACGGGACATGCTGGACTTAGCGTACGGTCTGACAGACACGTCTCGACTTGGCTGTCAGATCACTATGACCAAGGAGCTGGACGGACTGGAGGTCCAGATCCCGGAGACCATTAACGATGCCAGGAGCTGATGTTGCAGCAGAGTAGGTTAGTTTAGGACTGTCTCCATGTGGTTTTAGCACAATTTTTATAGTTTAAACGTCGGTTTCATGATAGTAGTCCAAAGTGGACTGTGTATTTTTTAGCTACTTACCTAAATAGTAATCAACAATTTTGGCGAACTCATTTGATTGTAGTTATTCCGCTTTCGTCCCACTGGCTTCGGCTGAAGCTGGTCCGAATCCGGAAAATAAAATTCAATAATGATTTCATTCCAGATTCGTACCAAGATTTTTAGATACTGCAGAATAGCCTTCGATGTTTAGGTATCGTGAACTGAGCATTCATGATTTATTAAAATACCTTGTAACAATAAAAAGGGTAGAGGAACGTAACATCGCCCAGTTAGAATTTATGTAGACGCGCTGATATAGCTCGACTTCTCCGCTCTTCCAAAAATGATAGATCGATAGAATGTACTTTATTTCACAGAAGTTATACAAAGGCGAGCATAATGCTCGATGTAATTATCTACCTGCTAACCTTAGGGTAGTGTGGACAACATTATTAGGAGGAAATGCTACATTACACAATTTACAGAATTTCTATAATATGTCGCTCATCAAGCTAGAACGCGCGTGGAGACAGCCTGTTAGATAATTTTCGAGAATTTATGAATTGACCGCGGCCTTATTGCATCGACATCATTTGTAGCAATTTTTTTTTTAAATATTTATAGAAATTGTTTCATCTGTGGCTTATTTAAATGACGTTAGGTAAAATCTTGGCTCAGCAACATGAGCCAAAATGTATTAGCTCTCAATCTCAAACTGTTTTGTACTAAGAACGAAATTATGAGAATCATTGTTATTGTACTTGGAAGACGAACAAACTGGAATCACCTTGACGGGCGAGAGTATCGCGGACGCCGGCTATAATCGCAGCAATCGTATTCATTAAGGGAGCGACCTATGACGCCATTTTTTGAAAAGAATAGGCATAGAATTTCGCGTTCTTATGAGCGGGACAGAGCGGTGTAAGCGCAAAAATCAAGTTTTGCTTATTATCTATTGATTATTGACATTTATCTGCTAAAATATGCCGAAGGTTCTCTTAGTATTCTATTACTTATTACGTTGATGACAAGAAAAAAATCTTTGATTGATAGTTTAGGTGAAAAACGGTTGTAACTAAGGAAAAAAATGGTACTTTGCACAATTATTTCTGATTAGCTGACCGCCTTGCTATCGCCTATTTTCATCAGGGATAATGTGGGATTCTCTCTCATCTAATTGTGAAAGAATTTTTAAAATCGGTCCAGTAGTTTCGGAGCCTATTCAATTCAAACAAATCTTTCCCCTTTTTATTATTAGTTTAAATATTTAATTTCATTTTTGAAACGAAGGTGACCTGCCATATATCGCATAGATTATTATGTATTTTTTTCGAAACTTTTTCGATAAACATTACCGAGAAATAAGGTTTCAACGTAACTCAATTGACGTCAATTCACATGCGCCCTACACGCCTTAACAACTCGTTAGATTGTGTCTCAAGGGGTAATCTGTGGTCTCAACGAAGAAAATATTACTGCGGCAATTTATAGTAATGGCGCACCGCGATACTTACGCCCGTAGAAAGTGAAGTAGGCACTTAGGCATCTTTTACCTTACAAACTAGAGGTTTGTTTCGAATAGTTTTTTGTATCATAATATCGTATCATCTTTGTATTATATTGGTTGACAAAATCAATTATCAGATAAATTTCTTGAAGACTTTAGTATACGTTTTTGTATAGAAAAATAATAGTTAAACATAATTTTTCATTGTTTAATGTTTGTACAAGGTAGGCCGTTTGAAGAGCAGCTGCGGGATTACGCTAAAACCACCCATCTTTTAAATGACATTTGAAAACCATTTCAATGGCCTTGAAAACCATTTAGTCTTCGCCATACAATAGGGTATGACATCCATTTTTGAAGTGTCTCAATTAGATTCTATAGTGCTAATGAAATACTAAAAAATCGATTTACAGAGACCAATTTACAGGATTCCCTTTTTTCCGTGACGGCGTACCTAAGTAGTTGTAAGAACCAGTTCACACACCCGACAGGCCGACAGTATTCCGGGTCCAGTAAACGATAGTTTCCAACAGCGAGGGGTCCGTAAAAAAACGGATCCGCTGTGTGAATGTGCGAACGTCAGGTTTAATAGCCGCAGAATATTAATTACCGAGTTTTTATGCGGTAAATACAAATCGCTCGAAACCTTGCTAAATTTTACGTTACCGCTCTGTGGAATTACGTGGTCTGTGGTTTGATTTTGAATAGGATGGACAGTTTTTAAACTGTCCATCCTATTCAAAATCAAACCATTTATTTGCAGACAACGGGTTACAAGTTGGTATGCTTATTTTAAAATGTCCCTTGCGGTGACTTACCAGCTAAACAGCTTTGCTGTGCAAAATTATATAATATAAACAAATTAATAGACATGCAGATACAAAAAAATTACTTAAAATAATGTCAGACTATTTGACTATTGTATTTACATTTGAAAACCCTTTGAATGGCCTTCGTAATTTGCAATTGTATGTCGGAGGCTATTAAAACAGCTTTCAAAGCCATTGAAATGGTTTTCAAATGTCAGTTATAAGATGGGTGGATTTAGCGTAATCTGACAGCTGGGAAGCCTAAACTCTGAACATGTCTTCATATTAGTAGGTATTACAAAATTCCATTAGTACATATTCCAATTTATGTTTCCCCATTATGTGCTAGTAAGATTATCCTATTTCTAAGATTTTACATTTTACCATGTTGTATTAATAATTGTTGACTTTTAATAAAGATTTATTTTTACATTTTCTTTTCATTGTACTTATCTCCTCATCATCATCATCAGCCTATATCAGTCCACTGCTGGACATAGGCCTCCCCTAATGAGCGCCATAGTGCCCTGTCTTCAGCTTGCCGCATCCAGCATCTGCCAGCAGTCTTTCGCAAATCGTCATCCCACCTGGTCGGAGGGCGTCCTACACTACGTTTGCCGAGTCGCGGTCTCTTATCTCCTCAACAGCCTTTAATAGTCCACAGCTGGACGCAGGCCTCCGTCTGATAATATCCTTATTAAGAAATGAAATAAGTTCCAAAAAATTTTTTTGGGAACTTATTTCTTTTCTTAGAGATACCCAAAGTGCGAAAAAAATTGGCACGTGGCCAGAGGGCGGGTAAGCACTATAACAAAAAAACCTTAGAATTGAGCAAAGGCTCAATTATGTAACTTTGGTCAGGTGGAGCCACCGGCGCTATAGTCCGTAAGAGGTCTCAAAGATTTTCGGTTGAACCGACTAAAGGTATCGTGGCTTAGTTGGTTAGAGCACACCCGTACTGAGGGTGGGGCGCGGGTTCGAGTCCCGCCGAGACCGAACATTTTTGGGAACCTATTTCATTTCTTAGAGATACCCAAAGTGCGGGTAAGCGCACTATAACAAAAAAAACCTTAGAATATCCTTACTGGCTTTTATCTCATGAGGGGTAATTTACGCTTCTACAACAAAACTCCAAGTGAGTTGCAAAAATTGACAATAATAAATTCAATCAAATTGTTAAACACATCCTTTGTAAAAAGGCCTACTATAAAATATCAGATTATCTAGAGGATAAAAAAGCTTGGGACGAGTTTTGCTCCAACTCGAAAACTAACATTCTAACAAGGTAAAGGTTTCTTGTTCGCTTCTTTACTTTACCTTAAAAAGATTGAAGTGGACAAAAAATCAAAGTGATCACTTTATTTCCTAGTTTTACTTATGTAATCTGAGTTTTGTGACGTGTCCAAGAGTCCTGTAAGGTCTAAAGGAAAAAAACCACTTTGAATTTTGAATGCCATAATCCTCACGCTAGGCATGCGGTTTGGAGATCGCTGTTCGGTGTTAGATCTATTCTGCAAGAGACGCTGCTGCCCGCCCCCCGGTGTATGTCCCTTAGTCGCCTTCTACACCCACGGGAAGAGTTGGGGTGGTGCAAATTCTAAGCCGGCATCACACGGCTTTAAATTACCATCATCATCAGCCCTAGTCACACAGATATAGGCCTCCCCTAATGAGCGCCATAGCGCCCTGTCTTCAGCTTGACGCATCCAGCCTGAAGTCTTTCGCAGGACGTCATCCCACCTGGCCGTAGTACGTCCTACAATACGTTTAGCGAGTGGTCTACACTTAAGAAATTTTTTACCCTACCGGTTATCGGTTCTTCGAGAGATGTGGCCGACTGTTAAGCTTGCGTTCTCTGTCGGATGTACTCGTTGCGAATCCTATCCTCCATAGAAACTCCGAGCATAGCTCTTTCCATAGATCGCTGAGCGACCTTAAACGAAAAAACTACCCACCTTGTGAAGTGAAAGGCAGTAGATAATAATATTTTGTAAATTCGTTTTCTTTTGATCATAGGTATAGATAATATGCCTTGTTCGTTTTATGACAGATTCGCTTTATGGCAAATTAGCATTAGGTTATAGGACAGATTCGCTCTAAGGCAGTTGTACAGTCAGTGGCAGATTCGATAAGTTTTCTATTTTCTTTTGTTTATGAGTAAACTAGCTGTAACCCGCGACTTCGTCCGCGTGTAGTGCTGTTAGAGGTAGTTTACCGTTTAAGCAGACTTAGACCGGCAATGATTCTTGACCTAGCGGCACATTTACCGTTTTTTATAACAAGCCTTAAAATTATTCCAATCAACAGTCCGTTCCACCAATTGAATTCTAATTATAGTTTTTGATTATTCCGCACCGATCTTGATCCTCGTTTGATGAGTTATACCCTTTATGTCTATGAAGAGAAGGTCTAAAGTAACTTGTTCGAGATAAGTAAGCAACCTGTACTCGTGCCGAAATGTTAGGAAACCTACCGAGTTAGTTTTCTCAGTATTACGTTGAAGATATGAGGGTAATCCTCAAATTAACATGTTTTCTTTGGATATTATTGGCTATAGAAGGTATGTGGCATTTTTAGTACTTCATTTATTGGTAAAAAAACATACATAGGAAACTACCATATTCTTTTCGTCAAACTACGAAAGCATATAATAGGCTTTCAAAGACAAGCTCAAAAAGTGGTTGATTAAGCAATCACCTTAGGTTTGATGAATTAAGAAAAGGATAATTTAGTGATTTTATTTAATGATTAAATAATAATAATGATTTAATTAAATGACATATTTAATTGCAAGTTAATGTTGTATTACTACTGTTATTGATTATTTGTACTGATATTGTACCTAAATTTATAAACTTTTGACTTAAGAAATTAATAAATCCCAAAAATTTACGATCTCGACGGGATTCGAACCCGCACCTTCCCCTTCAGCGCAGGGTTGCTCTTTTTACCCGACTACCAACAGGGGAGGGTTATGAGGTTAGCACCCTATGTTTGTATGTTTGTATGTATGTGGCCGATTTCTTTGTTCCCACGTAGCGCTGAAACTACTGGTTCGATTTCAACAAATTATGTATCGATTGATTCGTCTCAATACCCCGATGGTTATAGGCTATAGGATTTAGGGCTCCGACCCCGAATAAGCCTTCAAAACGCGTATTAAAGTTTAGGTAGCCGCAGGCTGCAGGCCCCATAGAGAAAAAAATTACAATACCTACGACCTATTTTCATTTTCAACTCCATGTCTATCAAATATGACCGATACGTCATTCTATTTTGTCAATGTAAATGTTTCAAACTTTTATAACTTTCACGTAGTCGGGTTTTAGTTTTTAACTTTATCTTGTTCCAACTAAGCTACGTGATCTTATCTCGCCGAGGTGTAATAATTTTTGGGATTTATTAATTTCTTAGAGATTACCCAGAGTACCTACTATAATAAATAAAAACCTTAGAACTTTTGACGTGTAAAAAAATATTATTCTATTTAATCTGTCGGTCGGTTAGATTATAAAAAAATATTGGACACTCGTAGGTATTTTTTTTTGTCAGTCAAAGAAAAAATTACAAAAATAAAGCGCATCAAAATTTGGGAGTGGGGGCTCGTGACGTCACGCCGTGCTAAAGTGTCACGTGGAAGTTTAATTGGCTATTTTTCTTATATAATTTTTTTTAAACTCATAATCTTTTGTTTAATTGACAGAAAAAACATGTGTCCAATATCTTCTGATAATCAAACTGACAGACTAATTAGATTTTTAGGAAATTAGCCTATTGCACGCGTTCATTGTTATTTGCATCTAACTTTACAGTGTTACCAGCTTCAAGCCGAAGCCAACCAATACCCCGCCCCGCGCTTAGAGAACTGCGATCTGTAGACTTCGCAAACTCACCTCTGCAAGCATATAAAAAATCAATGGTCCCCGTAAAGTACGAGAATTCTATCGCAAGAAAAGGCTTAGGAGAAACACAATCGTTTATCATCTTGGTAATACCTAAAGAAAAAACATTTAGGAAAAGATTGCCGAGCAAGCAAGAATTGAAAGATCGGAGATTGAAGAATTTTAGAATAGAGAAAGAAGATGGATATTTAGAGTTCGCGGAGCCACAACAGTCGGTGGACGAAAATACTGTATTAGAATTTATAGGGCAACCCAGAGCGTTCAAGTTTTCTGATTTAGTCGCGTAAACTGTAAGACTTGCCACGACGTCGGGCGATGCGTCTTGCGACTGCGGTCGTTATGTCACTTCCGCAAGTCGCACCGCGGCGACTCATGGACACACTCAAACAATTTCTCTGATTTGATCTCGCCGCGGACGCAGACGCAAGACGCGCGGGTGGGCATGTCGTGGCCTGGTAAAGGATTAAACCGCCAGATCCACCTATAGTATATACAGGGTGTTCGCGGCATCGACGTCAAAACGAAGTGGGGATATTTAAATTAATGTAACCCCCATGTGTGTTCAGCGATTTTTTAATATATAGTATTACCTACTTTGGAGCCGATTTCGTTTCCAGTATTTTCATGAGGAACTTATTCTCGTAGTAATTAAATTCTACGTGAACAAGTTTCCAATTAAAATTCTCAAACATTTGATCTAACTTAAGTACATATGTTTACTATTAATTTAATAAACTATTTTAAAAACAACATTTTCTAATCTTTTAGAACTCGTGTAAGCTGACAGATTTTTGATAAAAACAATGTTAGATTAAGAGCTGGCAAGGCTACATAAAATTGGAGTTTTTTATAAGTTAAGGTGTAAACACTGGAAGGGAGAGGGGAAAACACGGAGGATGTAGCGGTGATCGTCGTGAGGTCGTGGGACAATAAAAGAAGATTGAATATGAATATGGTGTTTACAGTGAATATATCCCTGTTAATTTACAGTCAGAAGTGGGATTTGATTTACGAAGCTCAGTCAAACCTACTTCTGACTGTAAATTAACAGAAACGCGACGGACTTAAGTCGTTTCGTTTAGGAGTTCCAATGGCCACCTTCTGTCTCCATCATCAGATCAGCTCGATGGTATCATTGCATTGTCACTGTACTTAGGGTCCCATTCCACTCATCCATTATCTTTGTCCAATATTTGATAGATAGATAGATAGAAACTGCTTTATTGCACACATACCTAACTTAAAAATAACAGACAAAGATAATGTCGGGTACAGACCAAGCGAGCGAGAGCGAGCGAATGCAAACGATTGGCATTTGACAATCGGTACGTTCGTTCGAGGTTCGTTCCCTATTGCTTTGATGTAGCGACAGCCGCCGGAGCACGGCCGAAGACGAACGCAGTCCCTTGTTTGGACTCGCTTACTTTCGCAATGACGTCCACACTGGGTATTTTTGCGTTCGTTCGTTAGCCTTCGCTCGCTCTCGCTCGCTTGGTTTGTACCCGGCATAAAATGGAGTAAATAAGAAAAATGTGACAATTGGCGATCTGATCAAATTTCTTGGATGGATACCTACTAGAAGGTACTTACTTTCGGCATTTCAAGAAAGTTTTTCGACTGGTCATATATTCCAAAGTTCTATGTTGACTGTACTATTTAATCCAAAATAGTCTTGGTAGTGTCGGTGATTGGCAATGACACTACCAGCCGCACTACCAGTAGTGTCATTGCCAATCAACGACACTACCAACAAGACTATTTTGGATCAAATAGTACAGTCAACATAGAACTTTGGAATATATGACCAGTCGAAAAACTTTCTTGAACTATTATGATTGGCAATGACACTACTGGTAGTGCGGCTGGTAGTGTCATTGCCAATAGATGGAAACGACCTTTATATCTGTGAAGCGTGTATATTCTGTAGCGGATATGTCACCAACCTGCTGCCTTTCCTCTGGTAGGTTCTCTTACGACATCCACGGACTGAGTTGGAGGGGTCGATTCTAACGCCGCAATCGCCACTACACTACCTACATACCTTTATCATAATAATAGACTAGCAGCGCCTCGCGGTTTCACCCGCGTAGTTCCCGTTCCCGTGGGAATTCCGGGACAAAAGGTAGGCCAATGCTATTCCAGACTATAATCTATCTCTGTGCCAAATTTCATCCAGATCCGTTCAGCCGTTCTGGCGTGATTGAGTAACAAACATCCATCCAAACTTTCACATTTATAATATTAGTGGGATAGTCTCAACATAAGCGAAAGACTGCTGGCAGATGCTGGATGTTCATTAGGGGAGGCCTATGTCCAGCAGTGGACTATTATAGGCTGATGATGATGATATAAAAACCAATATCCAGTTTCTAATCTAAGTTTTATTCAAATATAATAAACTTTACAAATCACATAACCCTTTTATTTATAACTAACTTAATTATAAAAAATAAATATAATAAAAACCTATCCCGTTGAAAGTTGCTTATTTATAAGAATCATAATGTCTACTCTTCAAAACAGTTCCAATGTAAGATAACATCCAATGATTGTTTCTTTTGAGGTGGTTCGATGCGGGTTGGCGCGAGATACAATTTTTGAATCAATTTCAATATAGCGGAATAGTTATTTGTTATACAAGAGTGCAAAGTTGCTTTTTAACCGCGTGCTCAATTTTGATGACGGAGCAAGCAAAGAATACAAATATTTAAAAAAATCTAAAATTTGCATCCTGAGCGTTAGCGAGGGAATCAAAAGAGCACGAGGTAAAAAATCTTTGCACTCGAGTGCAACACGTAACTTTTCATCCCACCTCAGCGAGGAAAGAGTATTTTTGCTCTTCGATATCTGAGTGCAAAATCCGTTTTTATCTTAGATGATAAAAACGGTTTTTGCACTCGGATATTGAAGAGCAAAAATACTCTTTTCAAGATGTGGGGATGAAAAAGTAATTTGCCGCAAATCGTAAACCATTTTCTATGAACTCATGACAGAACCCACTTCGAATCACTAGTATTTTCGGAGCATTTGGGAAAATACGAATTTTTGTGCTAAAAATCAACATTTTCCCAATTCCTCCCAAAATACAAATGAATCAAATTTGTTATGTCAAAATTTCAAATCATGTCATTGTCAAAATCATGAGTTCATAAAAAATGGTTCACGATTCGCGGCAAATTACTTTTCCGCTAGTTTTATTGCTTGTGGAATGCGGTAAAAATTAAATACCACAAAATTACGCGTCAATCCGCGTCGATACGCCTTTTTTAAAGATACTTCTGAAGATAACTAGCGAAAGTATTAGTTTAAAAGATAAGAGTGAAAAAAATCTTAGGAAACTTTATTTCCTAATTATTTAGTTTTAAAATTGACTGATTCTAAAAGCTTTTTAAAAGCTATAATAATAATAATAATAATGCTGGACAATTCACTAATAAATAACTGTTATTGAATTGAAGAAACACGAGTAAATTTCAAAAAAAGTTTTATTAAAATTCCCACTCAATCAGCAAAACTGAAACTGATTTCAAGAGCAAGTAACCATTCTTAAGGCGCACACCCGACCTAAACTAGCAGCGCCACCTGCTTTATCTTACTATTCCGTTTAACAAAGGAAATTTAAAAAATCTATCGCACAGTTTGTGATACCTATTATAAGCTTTTCTTCAATGCCTCTGTAATAGTTTTATTATATTTAGTTTAGGCAGTGAATCGAAAATAGATTTTGGTGGCCACCAAAGGGCCATACAGTTTGGGTCGGGTATGCGCCTTTATTGTGCGTGTATGGAACTTACAAAAATCTCATACAAACGTTTTTATCACTATGACAAACTTGAGGAACCGTAATAATTGTCTCATTCTAAACTTTTTGTCTCTTTTAGGGTTCCGTACCCACACGGCAAAACGGGACCCTACACACTTTGCTGTCCGCCTGTCACCAGGCGGTATCTCATGAACCGTGATAGTTAGACAGATGATGTATTTCAGTTGCCGCAACAAATACTAAAAAACAGAATAAAATAATATTTAAGGGGGCTCCCATACAACAAACGTGTATTTTTTAACCGTTCTTATAAATAATGGTACGGAACCCTTCGTGCGCGAGTCCGACTCGCACTTGGTCGGTTTTTATATTTAATCTTGATCTACCTTCATTTTGTCTGCGAATACCTTCGAAATATCGGGAACCTAAAATCGTTAACTCATGGAACATATCCCAGTAATAGTTGATAACCATGATAACTTCCAAACTATAATAACTGTCTGAACAACTCATGATAACTTTGCGTTATACAGGATGTTCCAATCTACAGATGCCAAACGAATTGCTTCGAATGAACGAAAAAAATCGTAGAAGAAATCTCATTGTGGTTCGTCAATTAGCGCGAAATGAATTTTTCTGTGCTTTTCAACTTTTTCTGCATTCCACAGGCAATAAAACTAGCGAGAAAGTTACTTGCCACAAATCGTAAACCATTTTCTATGTACTTATGATGAAATCAACGGCATTTGGAAAAATGTAGATTTCTAGCACAAAATTTTGTATTTTCCAAAATGCTTCAAAAATACCAGTGAATCGAAGTTGGTTTTATCATGAGTACATAGAAAATGGTTTACGATTTGCGGCAAAATACTTTTTCGCTAGTTTTATTGCTTGTGGAACGCAGAAAACATTCAAAACCACAAAAAAATTAATCTCACGCCAAACCACGGCGAAAAACCTTATTACTCCTTAAGTATAGTGCGCTTTTTTTCTTTTTTTTGGGTCATTTAGTGTTATGCCGGGTACAGACCAAGCGAACAAAAGCGAGCGAAGGCTAACGAGTGGGATTCGACAATCGATGACGAACGTTCACTCGCTTTCGCTGTTGTATCCACACCACACGAACACATGTGAAACAGTCGGCGGAGCACAGCCGAAGGCGAACGAAGGCCCTCATTTGGGCTCGCTTGCTTTCGCCATGACGTCCACACTGGTTCAATCGCGTTCGGTGGTTAGCCTACGCTCGCTTTTGTTCGCTTGGTCTGTACCCGGCATTACGGTTTCGTCAATTTTTATCTTTGATTGGAACATCCTGTTCCTGTATCTATATATACACAGGTCCTATATATACACAGGTCATCGTTTTGGTTCAGACGAATTCCTTATCTAATTCGATGATATAATTGTTTCTTGTGTTGTAGGAACTACATTTGTTCAATAACTATTTAGGTAGACATACTACTGCTAGATTATTAACGCATTCACTGCCCAGCCGCGATACGAACCCGGAGATCGACTTCTGCGTATAAGATATACTAACACTTTCATGACGGTCATGAAAGTGTTAGTATATCTTGTAAAAGCAGAAATCACAAAAATGTTTTATAGGGTTCCGAACCTCAAAAGGAAAAAGGAACCCCTAAAGGATCACTTTGTTGTCCATCTGGCTATCTTATTGTGAATAATGTTCCTTTAATCCTGTCCAGAGGAGGGCGATACTGAACGCAACAGTTTTATACTTTTAGCGTCAGTATCGTTGCATTATGTTTTAGTTTTAAAACTATGTAAATGGTATCAAATAAATGATTGCTTTTGTAACTTTTTCCTTTTAATGTGGAACCCTAATTAGAAAAACACGACGTAAATCTCTATTATTTTATTTAGCATGCTGTGATTTTTTTGTTGGAACTCCATAATAAACAATTATATTAATAGTTATTGAACAAATAAAATCCGTCACAAATAACACAAAAATAATACCTAAGTATGTATAACATACATAACTCTTAGGGACTAAAATAGTAACCCAAAAATACGCGTTTTAAAAACGTTAACACATTCTTATAATTTAAAAAACTCTTACTTAAACCTTTTTGAAGCGTTAACTAAAAGTATATTGACAAAGAGGTTTGAAGATTTTGGCTGTAAACCAAAATACAGTAGGTTTTATTTGAAATTAAAATCACAATATAAGTTATATATGTGTCTCTTATAAGTTATATATCTGTCTATGTAGTGTCCGCTATCCATGCAGATAGCGGACACTCAAAAAAGATATGTCTTTAACCGTCAGGTTTCTGATATATTTGATACTAGCGGCTGCTCGCGGCTTCGCACGCGTTGTTTAAGTTTATTTCTATACCACGGGTAACTGATTTATGGGATAAAAAGTAGCCTATGTTACTCTCCATCCTTTCAACTAACTCCATGCCAAATATCAATCCGATTGGTTGCTTAGTTAGGGCGTGAAGGAAGGACAAACAAACAAACACACTTTCATTTATAATATTAGTTTAATAGTAATTTTCATCTGTGAATATCTCAGAAACCTGACGTTTTATGAGATTGTTATTTTTTTTGTTTGTATGTGTCTTCTCTAAATATATGACTTTCATTATGCGATGCGAATTGGAAAAAACAACACGAAGTGTCAGCCGATCTTCTAACATCGGCTAACACTTCGTGTTTTTTTTTAGATTTTTGAAGTTTTTTGTTAAGGACCCATAAAAAAAAATCAAACCGTCATTCAGTACCTAGATATCCCTTTAGGTTTTATTGTCATTTATATTATAATGAAAAGTAATGCTTTCAAAAATCGTTCCTGTCAAAATAATGAATTAAGAACTAAAAAATATAAATAAAAAATCACCACGTAGTACGTTGCATACTGTCACGGTTAATGTCATTGCGAAGAAGCGGTCATATGATTTTCACACCGCAGCGGGATAGCACAGATTACACTATAAATGACCGCTTCTCCGCACTGACAGTCGACGTGACAGTACGCAACGAACTGCGTGGTGATCAAGAGACCAAAGCTTAAGTCGGAAAAAAACGTGTGAAAAACGATACACTTTTATACGACATTTGAAATCACATGGGGAATAGTAAAGGAAATCGAAGTTACTGGTTCGTTTTTGTGAAGTCACTTATGAAAGTAAAGCTAAACTCAATTGGTCGCCCATCCGACTTCGCAGGAATACACACATACTATCTCTTTTGTACAGTATCTTCTATTCTCCAATTCCTTTATATCTCAAAACTCTCTCTTTGAGTTCCTCTGAAACTGTCATCTTAAAAGTCCGTCCATACAACCACTTTCTACGACAAATCTTTCACTGTACAAAGCTACCCGTCTATGGAATGCTCTTCCCTTGGACATCAGAGGAGCCAAATCAATCCCTATCTTGAAAAAAATTGTTTCTTCAGCATTATCTATCGTTGTAAAATTAGACAACCTTAGTTTGATGTTTATGTAAGTTTATTACTATTATTACTTTGAAAATGCCGCCCCAGTCTTGCATGATTATGCAAGACTGCATATTCATGCAAGACTGGGGCGGCATTCTCAAGATATCGTTACGGATTTTTTTTCACGCGTTCAGTTCCAACTAGTCTACCGCACTTAAATTCTAACTTCTGTGTCTAATATTATTTTAGAATGTCACTTAGCAAAAGCTATATAAATTATTTGTTGGTCGACATTGTCAAAACATGCGAGGTTTAAGGTTGTCTCAGATCAAAGACGCAGCGCTACAGCACAGCAAACAAATGTGCATTTAAATATTGGCTTATTATCTTATATTCGTTACATTCGGCTTATATTCGTCACAGGTTGGTGCGAATTAAAATTTTATTGTGGTTTTTAGTTTTTCTGCGTTCCACAAGCAATAATTTCGATTCACTAGTATTTCGGGTGCATTTGGGACGAAATGTTGTGTTTAAATTTACATTTTCACGGTTGTCTGGTAGAGATCGCTCTTGAGCGATAAGACCGCCAATTGTCACATATTCTTACTTCTTTTATCTTTGTCTGTAATATTAATTTATGTGTGCAATAAAGAATTTTCTATCATCTTTTCTCAAATGCTCCCAAAATACAAATGAATCAAAGTTGATTTCATCATAAGTTCATAGAATATGGTTTACGATTTGCGGCAAATTACTTTTTCGCTAGTTTTATTGCTTGTGGAACGCAGAAACAATTAAAAACCACAAATAATCTAATCTCGCGCCAACCCGCGTCAAACCACCTTATATTTAGAAGCATTTTTTGACGATATCAAATAAGTTAAAATGTATCCAAATGTGGTACCTAACATTTTAGGACAACATTTTAATGCACATTTTTGTGCGGCAGTGGTGCTGTCCAGATCTACGACAACCTTAAGACCTGAGTTAAGCCTAAACTTAGCCTTTAAACTTTGAGAAGCTCTCGTCAAATAAAATATTTTGAAAACTTGAAATGTACTGCATTTGATGATATACACGCGCGCCCAGAATAGGAAGGAACTATGTCGTACTTGCCTAGGGATAAATATTTGTAAGATCTGCAATTGTTTAAACGACTTCAACCTCACCGAGACAAATTTATCATTGGTACCTCATCGGATACCTTGCTCCTTGCATCTCCAGTACATAGAACATCTTTTTACAGAGACAGAGAACATCTTTTTACAGAGACTCTTTCACTGCTCAAGCTGTCAGACTCTGGAATGATTTGCCAGTAGATATTAATTTTTATTGTTAATTTTTTTTTATTACTAAGAAGACCACATCACGCTTTTAAAGTGAAATTATTTAACTAGGTACTATTTAGATGTCACGTCACGCTAGATTATTTAGCATGTCCCTCCCTTTGATGTAGGTATGTAGTAGTATTTTGTGTATTAGTATTTAGTTTAGATCCTTCATTTTTTTAACACCCAGTAGCTTTATTATCTATTCGTAATCAAAATACAGCTCAGAAAATAACACGAAAACATCTCAATTTACCAGCTGGTTCTCTATTCCACTTTTTTGTACAAGAAATGTGACGTACAATACTATTTCGACATGGTTCCGTCCACTTCTGACCGCTTGCGAATTATACAGATCCCTCCTATTTATAAATCTCTCTTAACTTAGCTCTTAAGGCGCACACCCGACCCAACTAGCGCCGCCACCTACTTTATCTTATTATTCGTTTAACAAAGGAAATTTCAAAAATCCATCGCACAGTTTGTGATACCTATTATAAGCTTTTCTTTAATGTCTTTGTAGTAGTTATTCTAACTGCCTAAACTAAATAGAATACTATTACAGAGGCATTAAAAAACCTTATAACAGGTATCACAAACTGTATGATGAATTTTTGAAATTTCCTTTGTTCAACATAATAATAAGATAAAGTAGGAGGCGGCGCTAGTTTGGGTCGGGTGTGCGCCTTAAGAGCTAAGTTAACAGAGATTTATAAGTAAGAGCGGTTATTATATTTATCCCACCGCCAAGCAATAACAACAGTAGGCTAGTTTCTTAAAAATATCTAATTAGTCCGTCAGTTATAGATTTTCAGAAGATATTAAACACGCTTTTTTCTTTTGTCAATTAAACAAAATATTATGTAGAGATACAGCCGGTTTTTCACCCGCTTGTTATAAATTGACAATAGTTTAAACTTTTTGTTAACAAAAGTTTAAACTATTGTCAAATTATAACTAGCGGATAAAAAACCGGCTGATAGCCAGTTTAAGTTCCGCGTGACGTCACGCCGCGCGACACTAATGAGAGACTTTGTGACGTCACGAGCCCCCACTCCCAAACTGTGACGCGCTGTATCTTTGTCATTTTTTATTTGATTCACAAAAGAAAAAATACGTGTCCAATATTTTCTGATAATCTAACTGATAGACTAATCAGTTTTTTTAGAAAACTAGCCTATTATTATAAATAACACCATTTATAATTATATTCTCCTAATTCAGCATTATATTTATTTCCCAGGCACTATACCGCCCTTGTTGTATTCGAATTCATATAAATACCATATTTATAATTATTTATAATAAGTTGTATGTAAATAGATTTTTACAAGGCCCATTTTTTATATTTTACATCCATAATCTATTTATTCTAAATTTATAGTTGTCAAAGACTTCATATCTAATAGACTAAATGCCTCTTATACTATCTATGTAAATTCCTGCTACCTATTGTTTCCTGTTAGGAACTTAAACCGAACCTACTGTTTTGGAAGCCTATTTTATCTTATAGGCATTAATTATCTATATAATAGTTTATTATGAATGTATCCTAAAGCCTGCTATTAATAAGAGACCAAACTATTAGGTGTAAAGGCCAATCTATTAGATACAAAGGCCAATTCACCATTATGAGATGAAAAGACCTTTATATCAGATACGAATATCTTTATGCTTGAAACAACACCTATCTGTTAGGTGTAAAAGCCTATCTATCATGAAAGGCCTGTCTATCAGATAAGACCTTTATGCTAGAAACAACACCAATCTATTAGGTGTAAAGGCCTATCTATTAGGTGTAAAGGCCTATCTATCAGATGTAAAGGCCTGTCTATTAGATACGAAGACCTTTATGCTGGAAACATCACCTATCTATTAGGTGTAAAGGCCTATCTATCAGGCGCAAAGGCCTATCTATCATACACAAAGGCCTACGTTCACCTGTCCGCCTGCCCTGCGTCGGGAGTGGGGGATTTGTGCCGGATCATCTTTCTGTGGTTGTTCTTGTCTAGGTGAAGCAGGCAGCCGACTGCGCCGAAATAACTGGAATAATCAAATATAAATATATAAATGAAACTGGACATCTCACTTAACATCATCTAGCCTTTAAGGATCCGGCGACAGCTGATCGCAACTTCAATTCGAAAATTATTAATAATTATTATTATGTTCCATAATACCAAAAAAGATGACAGAAAACTTTTTGTATTTTCGACATTGTGTTGTTCTGTGTTATTCTGTAACTAGACAACATAGGCTATGTTTCTTAACAAACAAAACGTAAGATATTCGTTTAATACAAAACAAATAGGACGAAAACATGTCATTTTCGGCGTAAAAATATGCAAAATCGCATTTTTCATATTTTGGCTTACCTACATTTCATTATAGGTGTGTATTATTAAAGAAAAAGAAAAAAACAACCAGGGACCTAGATATATACTGTTCGAATACAAAAAACAACATGATATGATGGAAATATGCCCGAATTACAAATCATTTTGGTAGTACGTTTGTATGGGCAAATCATCATCCGCAGGCCTCTTAACTGAGCGGATTTCCAAATATTTAGAATATGATTATGATACATTTATTTATGACTACCTGCAGCCCGCGGCTTCGCACACGCTTTTTAAGTAGCTATGTTCTGCCAAATTTGATTGAGATCCGTTCAGCTGTTAAGGCGTGAAAAGTCGTCTGGACCACTGAATGGATGCGGCTGAAGACAGAGCGCTATGTCGCTCATTAGGGAACCCCATGTCCAGCAGTGGGCTAGTCAAGGCTGGTTACTTACCCTTCATGCTCCAAGAAGAGTGCTTTGAGCGCTCCTCGGGACCAGTACGCCATGGCGTAGGAAAGCAGTTTCATTGACAGCGGGTTCACTCGGAGGAAGTTCCCGCAGAAGACTACCTGAGGACGATAAAATAAAGATTAGATGCATGACACTAATGTTATAAATGCGAAAGTCTGGATTCAAAGAAATAAACATAATGACAGTTCCCTGTCAATATATTTATGAAAACTTGTCAACACTCATAGAAATATCAATCGGTTCTCTAACAAGATAAAGTTAAAAACTACAACCCGACTACGTGAAAGTTATAAAAGTTTGAAACATTTACATTGACAAAATAGAATGACGTATCGGTCATATTTGATAGGCATAGAGTTGAAAATGAAAATAGGTCGTAGATATTGTAATTTTTCTCTATGGGGCCTGCAGCCTGCGGCTATCTAAACTTTAATACGCGTTTTGAAGGCTTATTCGGGGTCGGAGCCCTAAATCCTATAGCCTATAACCATCGGGGTATTGAGACGAATCAATCGATACATAATTTGTTGAAATCGAACCAGTAGTTTCAGCGCTACGTGGGAACAAAGAAATTGGCCACATACATACAAACATAGGGTGCTAACCTCATAACCCTCCCCTGGCGGTAGTCGGGTAAAAATCATCGTAGTTTGACAAATTAAGGTGGGCCCTAACCTCTAAGCTCCCATACAAACGTACTATTCGATCCACGTGGAAACTGCTTCCCCGATTTTAATGAAATGTCGCATACGTAATCGGATAAGAAATAGCGATGTTTGTATCGTTTTAGTTTTTCAAAATACATAATCGTCATAAACTAGAGCGAAAATTTAATTTTATCCATTTTCAAGTCATTTCTTTTTAGCTTTATGCTTTAAAGTGCGTTATTCGCACTGGGTAAATCTTCTACGAAAACTTTTTAATAATATCCCAAAAATTTTCGATTTCGGCAGGATTCGAACCCTAATACGACGCTTAAGTCGTAAGAAGTGCCAGATATTTTCGACCAGGCACGTGTCGATCTCGTTGCTTAGTTGGTTAGAGCGCACCTGTACTGTACTGAAGGTGAGGCGCGGGTTCGAATCCTGCCGAAATCGAAAATTTTTGGGATATTATTAAAAAGTTTTCGTAGATGATATCTTTTTACTTTCGCTCTAATTTATGATGATGATGTATTTTAAAAAACTGAAACGGCGCTCATTAGGAGAGACCTATGTGCAGCAGTGGACTAATATAGGCTGATGATGCCGTGCTGGTGAAACACGTACCCTCTCCAAATGCTCGTTGCTTGCGCATAGTCTCGCAATGGACCCTATGTTGTTGGTGATAGTGACGAGAGTCGCGCGCGCGAGGTCGGCTTTCGAAGCGCAGGACCGACGCTCCGCTGAGCACATTTGTCCAAAACTGCGAAAGGAAAAATTAATTGTGAACAAGATAAAGTTAAAAACTACAACCCGACTACGTGAAAGTTATAAAAGTTTGAAACATTTACATTGACAAAATAGAATGACGTATCGGTCATATTTGATAGGCATAGAGTTGAAAATGCAAATAGGTCGTAGGTATTGTAATTTTTCTCTATGGGGCTTGCAGCCTGCGGCTACCTAAACTTTAATACGCGTTTTGAAGGCTTATTCGGGGTCGGAGCCCTAAATCCTATAGCCTATAACCATCGGGGTATTGAGACGAATCAATCGATACATAATTTGTTGAAATCGAACCAGTAGTTTCAGCGCTACGTGGGAACAAAGAAATCGGCCACATACATACAAACATACAAACATAGGGTGCTAACCTCATAACCCTCCCCTGTTGGTAGTCGGGTAAAAATAAGGTTTTTTTGTTAGTGTCCCGCCGAATCCGAAATATTTCGTTAATTAAAAACTATTAAATATGTCAAGCAAGCCGTGGGTGGGTCTTTGTGACAAAAGGTTTAGAATCCTGGTCATTGCATCTGTGCGAGCGCGACGGATTATATTTACGCGGGAGTGACAGAGATAGGTAGTAACAGGTCAATGTACGAAATTCCATGTGCATCGCGATCGGGCTTTAGCACACTTGAGCTAAAATAACTAAGTAGATACTTATATAATAAGTACATTTATTTTGTTTTTCTCTTATAAGTGAACTGTAATGTTCATTGAGAAAATAAAGATTGTTTAAACCGATCATTGACGTCATTTATCCACTAAAAGTTGCGAGTTGAAGTTCAGAATACGATTTAAAATCCTATTTAAGGCGTATATGAAGGCAAAAACACGAAAATTAGGTGTTTTTGAACCCGTTTTCTGACAAAAATATTGATTGTGGAGTTTTGAAATTTATATATCCTGTAACACGTATCTTGAAGGAGTTCTTGGCGGTCCCAAATGTTTGCCGTTAATTATAGTTTAGTTGTTATAGTGTTAGTTATAGTGTGTTTAGTTGCTTCGAACTCACTTTTTATCGGTGTCTCAAATTCGATCAGTACCAAATTCAGTACAGTGATTCACATAGTTCATACCTATTTCTTGGCGGTCCATTATCGTTGAAAAGCTGTCAAAATAACGATAATAAACGTAAAAACGTATTTTTGCCTACAAAATCTGCGATACAAACCTGACCAGTTACTCGTCACCTAACCGCAGAGGATCGTATTATTTGGTTGATTAGGGCACTACATGGTATGCTGAATCGAAAACAAGCACTCTTTGCTGCATACAGGCGCGCGGACATGCCCAAGGTCATTTGCCTTACTATTCGCCTTAAGTGAAAACTACGATCCGACTAATGAGGAACACTCTGTGGCGTCCCTCATTAGTCGCGGTCGCAGATGCGCTCATTACATGCTGCCTATGTCCAGCAGTGGACTAACCTAGCATAGACTGGTGATAGTACATACCTGCTAGCAACTAGATCCCCCGGCAGACCGAACCTCGCGTAGTCTCCTCCATAGATATCCCGCACCAGTTTGTCCACGTTAGTGTTGTCTCCGGAGGCCGCTAGCGCGATAGCTTCCTCGAAAGAGCTACATCCGGTCAGCAAACAGCAGAGGCCAAGAAACGTGCCGCCGCCTATACTGGAAGAACACACAATTTTAGTATGTTAATGATATTTTTGGCGATATATTTTATGACTAGCAGCGCCTCGCGGTTTCACCCGCGTAGTTCCCGTGGGAATTCCGGGATAAAAAGTAGCCAATGTCCTATTCCAGACTATAATCTATCTCTGTGCCAAATTTCATTCAGATCCGTTCAGCCGTTCTGGCGTGATAAAGGAACAAACATCCATCCATCTATCTATCCATCCATCCATCTAAACTTTCACGTTTATAATATTAGTGAGATTAGTGAGATAGTGAGATTAATTTCTGTCACTAATGCTCCCTATCTAGGAGTAAGTAAAGTCACATTGTACAGTCAGTCACATAACAATATATATAAAACGTCAAGTGCGAGTCGGACTCGCACATCGAGGGTTTCGTATACTTATAAGACCTTGCTTCTTTTTTTATAAAAACCTTTGTTAAGAAAGAAAATTACAATTCCAATAACAGAAACAAATTAGAACAATATTTACAATTGAGCTAACTGCAGACTATTGCAAACAGGTAGCTAAACTGAACTCCTTGCTTCTTGCCAAATTTTACGATTCTAGGTCAACGTGAAGTACCCTATGCGGTGGGCGAAGGTCCGCCTGCGACGCAGAAGGTTGCGGGTTCGATTCCCGCCTCGGGACAAATGTTTGTAAGATCTGCAGATATTTGTTCTGGTCGTTTTCTATGTATTATAAAAATATATCTATCTATGATTTTTTATTATATTTATATCAATTATCTAGTACCCACAACACAAGCTCTAGATGATACGATAAGTAGTAGTAATATTTGACAAGTTTTGTATGCTACTAGTTGTAAACCCGTTTCTTGGCGAAAAGGAGTGTTTATTATAAGGTTGTATCTAGTTACCTGGTACCGGACACGCGGTAGTAGTGGTGTGGGGAGTTGACAACGAGTAGAGACACACCGCTGCCCACGTTTACTAATAAGAACGGGAACGGAGAGGAGAAGTCAAATGGTTTCCGCACGTACTGGCTTAACGCTGCTTCCGCGTAGGGGGGCTGGGGACAGAAATATAACATCCTAATATTATAAATTTATAAACCTAAATTTGTAGGCACGGTAATGTTATCTATACAGTATTCTGTCTTCATACAAACGGCCGGAACATGAGTCATAACCAGTGATCGGAAATTCGGGCGCTTATTTACCTAAAGTTGGTGAACGACACAACATGGAGCAGTTAAAACCATCTTTCTCGGGAATTCTTTCCCGTAAATTCCTGGGATTTCAGAATATTCTAAAATAATGATTTTTCACCGGAATCTTATTTATAGACGAAATATAAGACACTTTTATACTGACGTGTTTTTCACTAAAGTCAATATTTCTGAAGAAAAAAAAAACATTTTTAATTATATTTATGATTTTATGCCAAAATCCTTTTTCTAGACGAAATTTAAAACACTTATTCATACGCATTTATAATTTGTTTGATAATTGCGTAAGAATAATAGAAACAAATATTATAAAAAAAAATAGGTATATAGATGTCTGTTTTGTGAGATAGACCCAAACTTGTTTTATTCCAAATGGGAATTTTGGAATTTTCTAGAATATTATTTTCACTGAAATCTTATTTATAGACGAATTATAAGACACCTTTTTTGAACGCGTTTTTTTACAAAAATCGATTTTCGCGTCGGAATAAAAGTGTCTTATATTTCATCTTTAAATAAGGTTCCGGTGAAAAAATCATTATTTTAGAATGTTCTGGAATCCCGGGAACTCTCGGGAAAGAATTCCCGAGAAAGATGGTTTTAACTGCTCCATGTTGTGTCGTTCACCAACTTTAGGTAAATAAGCGCCCGAATTTCCGATCACTGGTCATAACTGTCACCTCATGTGAGGGCGGGAACGTGGTAGGTACAACCAGTCGGGGATGCGCCGCGCGCCGCAGCGCAGTGACGAACGAACTTTTTGGTATGAAACTATTTTTTATCTAATTTGAATGTTTTTTTTTGTTTGACAGAATTGTCATTACGAATGATAAGTTATTGATTTTTCTTTTCAATAGGTAAAAAATGTTGTAAGCAGTAGGCGTGCAATTTGAGATTTTTTTATTTAAATAGGGTACTTTAGTTTTATATTCAGCTTAGAAATAAATAATAAAATTAAAATAAAACCAATATTAAAGGGGGGCTTCGATACAACAAACGTGTTTTTTTGCTGATTTTATAGATAATGGTACGAAACCCTTCGTGCGCGAGTCGGACTCGCACTTGGCCGGTTTTATTATCATTTATTTTATATTTATTAAAATATATAATCACAAAACTAGAAAGAAATTCAAGTAGTTTGTTTTGGTAGGTAGTTATTTCAAGGACATGGCCGAGTTACAATGAAGCTGTTAAGATGTACTTACACTTTAGAACAGTTTCGGAAGTACATGCACACCTGCTACATCATCTAGTAACCAGTAAGAAAGTAGTGTCTCTGGGTGGCCTGTTGATATATTATGTAGGGGGCCCGGCTAATATGAAGGGGGGCTGACTACTGGAAGGGGGGTTGCCTTCATATCAAGGGGGAATAATAATAATAATAATCATTTATTTCAGACTATAGAACAGTTACAGATCTTATTCAAATTCAGTCAATTCAGTCAAATAAATCATTTCATTTCATTATTTTAACTTATTCTACGGTCCATAGTAATATATACCTTAAAACTAACATACATACAATATTAAAAACTAAAATTAAAGACGCGTTATTTGACGGCGAGATGTGACGCAATCAGGGAATACGATGTTAAGTTGTACTTACACTTATAACAGTTTCGGCAGTAAGTCTATGAACAACTTTCTCGTCAGGTGGCGCCCAGTAGTAGCACTCTTGTGGGTTCATACTGTCTATGTATAGAACGCCTGCTATTAACGCGTCCAGCTCGTCCATTTTTGACAGGCTCATGTTTACTTCCTGTAACAAAAGGAATTAAATTATTAGCAGTAACTTCCTTCCATAAGAAATTAAATTATATCCCAAAATAAGATCTTTTTCAGAATTTTAACAGATCAATTAGAAATTGATTTCGGCAGCACTTGAACTCGCAACCTTCCCTCAGTCAGTTCCTTTATTAACTTCAAAGGTAGGGTTAACTGATTACGGTTCCTTTTTCTCTCGCTGTGGCCCAAAAACCTGATCAAATTTTGAGAATGAATCATGTTTAAATTACCTTGACAAAGTCCTCTTCAAATTTGTAAGCGCCGCCGCCGGTCGCGTAGATGGTATTAACTAAATCAGCCATGCCTTTAGACCGGGCTAGCTGTAAGAACGTAGACACTTCTGATGTAGGGAAACGTATGAAGTGTAGCGTGCCACGGATGTTTCGGATGGTTACGTTGTCCATCTGAAAACAGGATAATGAATAATAAATTATCGTATTTTAATAACTAACTTAGCCACCCCCCATGTTACACTAACCCTTACAACACGGGGGGCTAACACATACAAAAGGGGGCTCACTGTCACAAGATTCTCGGTCAGGTTTAAGTAGTGATACAGAGGGTACCAAAAGTGTGCCCAGTGGTTCTCGTGAAGATTCTCACTCTTATTGCGTTGCCAGTCTCTTTCCGAACTTGGATGGACTCTATCGCGCATCTCAATGACACTCTCTTCTCTTATGTAGTATTTCCTTGTGACAGGTTCACAAGAAAATACTACATTTCATTTATTTAATAACCAAGTTCAGTAACTCCTTAAGTAAATCCAACCGTTGCAACTCGGGGGGCCGAGTAATATAAAGGGGGGCTCACTGTCTCAAGCTTCACGGCACCTCTAGAAGCTTTTTTCTCGACCTTGAATCTAGAATTCTTTTTCTACCAATTAAATATAAGGGTTTTTGCTATAGTGCTTACCCGCACTTTGGGTATCTCTAAGAAATGAAATAAGTTCCCAAAAAATTTTGAGAACTTATTTAATTTCAATTAAATATAGTAATTTTAACGTCGTTTCTATATATTTATATCTCTATATTGTAATTTAAAACCTAGATATCTATCGTAAAGCTAGAGTTTTACCTGTAAATGCGCATCTCTACGCCCCGTTTTTCCATATGCAGAGTTTCTAGTAAGGTAACGTCGTATCGCGCGCAACACCTCCCCTTCTCTATCACGTTCCTTGCGACTCGACTCGGGCTCGAAGTAGACCAGTTTGGTCAACGTTCCCCCAATATCCATGCCGAACCATGGCATCGCTGGAAAGTTGAATAAAAACAAATAAATAATGCGTTATACTAAGATAGACCCGAGAATTATTTCGTGTGTGGGACCGGGCAATCGACCGTGATTCATGTAAAGATTTAGCACACACTGATATCTTGCAGTATGGGACAATAGTAATAGTTTCGTTAGTTAAATAAAAATCTATTTGGTCGGTGAGTTTTAATTTGTTAATATTTAATTAAAGAAAATTACAATATCAATAAATTGATTGTTTGTAATTTTCTTTGTTAATAAAGAGTTACAATAAATTAATTACGTCTAATATTTACGGTAACCTATTTAGGTTGTTATTACCTATTCGAGCCGTTTGGTCCCTAGGTCCTTGGGGTCCCGGGGCACATGCAATATACAAAGATCTAACAAAACTCCTAATAGAGTCCACAGGTGATCATACACACTTTTGCATTCATAATATTAGTTAGGTTTTTGTAATTGATTTAACAATAATTCGTTTTTCCAGTTTCGCAATTTACCATTTTATCTTTGTATATTGCGACAATGGAAAACACAACTCCTAATGGAGTCCACAGGTGATCGGAATGCTGGCTTTTATTTCGGTCAACGAATTAGCATTGCCATTCAACGTGGCAATGCTGCCAGCATTCTGGGCACTTTGCCTTGTCGTGACGGCTTAGATTTTTAGAAAATAGATTTAAGTGTAAACATTAGTTGTAATTATTATTGTATTCTGTTCTTATTGTAATTTTCTTTAAATAAACGATCAGTTTCCTAATATATACACTTAAATCTATTTTCTAAAAATCTAAGCCGTCAGCAGTGAATGGCAATACTAATTCGTTGACCGAGATAAAAGTCTGTTCCGTTTCTGTTTCAGAGAAAGTTTCGGAGTGGGGGCTCGTGACGTCACGCCGCCGGGATAAAAAAATTACGCACGGCGTGACGTCACGCGGAACGTTAACTGGCTATATCGTCATAATTTTTTGCTAATTTGACAAAAGAAAATACGTGTCAAATGTCTTCTAATAATCTAATTAGAATAATTAGAATTTTAGTAAACTGGCATTTATGTGTCAAAATGCGGATAAGGGAGTTCACAAACTAACTAGCGGTCATGACGGTCATGGCGTAAGCTTAGACTCCTACAACTCAACCCGAGGATATCGTCGGAGACCGAGGGATCCTACAGAGAAAGGGCAGAAGCTTTCCTCTATGTATTTTGCGGGCGGGTTGCTTGCTCATGGTGCGCGAGTATGGCGCTCGGCGGATGCAAAGGTACACTTACGTGGAGAATCATCAGGGGGTGACGGAGGCTCCGACCCCGCGTTGTCGCAGTCATCAGCCAGGTTGCGGGCGGGTTGCTTGCTCATGGTGCGCGAGTACGGCGCTCGGCGGATGCGTTTTAATGCTACTCTTCTGTAAAGGAAGTTTGAATCGTTATTGGTTGACGGGTGGCAGGGATGGGATAGCATTCCTTACGTGAATGCTTTGGGAGCCATTGCTCTGTAATATGGATAATAATCATCAGCCTATGCTTAACCACGGCTGGACATAGGCCACACCTATTAAACGCCCATCTTCTGCTTGCTGAATGCAGATCTTTTTTAGGGTTCCGTACCCAAAGGGTAAAAATGGGACCCTATTACTAAGACTTTGCTGTCCGTCTGTCACCAGGCTGTATCTCATGAACCGTGATAGTTAGACAGTTGAAATTTTTACAGATGATGTATTTCTGTTGCCGCTACAACAACAAATACTAAAAAACAGAATAAAATATATATTTAAGGGGGCTCCCATACAACAAAGGTGATTTTTTTGACGTTTTTGTAGATAATGGTACGGAACCTTTCGTGCGCGAGTCCGACTCGCACTTGGCCGGTTTGATTTATAGTCTATAGACCTTAGTTTGTCCACAATCTCACCTGATGGAAAGTGAAGACGTGGTCGACGGTGTATCACGAAGGTCTATAAGATACTTATTCACTCTTGTCTTGAAGAGACCCAGGTTGTAATTGACCGGAAAAACAGCAGCAGGGAGCGTGTTCCAAACCCCAGCGGTACGAATGATGAAGGTGGAGGAAAACCGCTTAGTGCGAGTGAACAGATCTAGTAACTGATCGCCGTATTTTGCTTGCCCGGTGGCGCCCCCACCCACGGTGAGGTTAGGAACTCATATTTAAATGCTTATTTTCGTGCTATGCGGTAGCGGAGCTGGATGTATGTGCCTCTTTAACCCTAGCTTACTAAACATATTTTCGAGTGACACAGTCACTAAATATTAGTCATTCTGACTAACAATATGAAACGATATTGTATTTGAAATAACATTTATTAATTAAAAAAGCTCAAAGGATTAGCAAGCTGAAGTGGCAGTGGGCTGGCCATATCGCGAGAAGAACCGACAACCGCTGGGGTAAACGTGTTCTTGAGTGGAGACCGCGACTCGGCAAACGTAGTGTAGGACGCCCTCCGACCAGGTGGGATGACGATTTGCGAAAGACTGCTGGCAGATGCTGGATGCGGCAAGCTGAAGACAGGGCGCTATGGCGCTCATTAGGGGAGGCCTATGTCCAGCAGTGGACTGATATAGGCTGATGATGATGATGAATTAAAAAAGTAGGTAACACGCTCGGACATGTATTAACACATTAAAATATGAATCCTGGCAGTCTGAGCAGACAGCAATGGCATGCTTGCCACAAACGGCCACTTTGGTCTCCGCATTACGTCCGCACGCATTTAACTTCCGGAGTTTTGGCGAATGGTTAGTCTCGCAGACTAATGACTAGTGATTACGCGTGTAAAGTGAGTCAAGGTTAGTTTCAAAGGAGAAGGCCAGTATCAAAGATATCTTGTAAATAGAAAATGTGGTGGCTAGTTACTAGCCAATAGCGTAATGCGTACGCATAGGGTACTTAAAAATAAATAGGTAAAATAGGTAACCTATCGTACCTACCTAAGTTTTTTTATAGTTTTTTATAGTTTTTAACCTTTTATATTTATTCTAGTGTGCACTGTAATTTTTATTTTTGTAATCTGTAATTTGTAATGTGATATGGGTCTTTTTGTGCCTGCAATAAAGTGATTTTATTTATTTTATTTTTTATTTATTTAAACACTAAATACGTACCATCCTAAGGTACTGATCGTGGCGGGGAGGGGTAGTGTCGGGAACATACCTAAACAGCGAAGACGTGGGAAGCGTTTCGCCTGTGAGACTAATGTTTAGTGATCTAGGGTTAAGACGGTTAGTCCTGCGCTTCTCATCTCACACACAATGGTTTCCACAACTTTGCCAGACCGTCTGGAGAAACCAAGATGAGACTAGCACAGAACTGTAGGGGTAACTTAAGAGTGGAGCCCTATACCGTGGAGTTTGGTAATCGTGGAGCCCTAAGACTTACCTGGAGACGGGTTTAGGCAGCGGGGGTAGGGGAGGGAGCGGGGAGGTGCGACGTTCCCGGATGCACGCCGCTAGGCAGCCTTCACAGCGGTGCAAGCGCATCTAAAAAAAAAATTAAATGGCATTAGCGGTTCGCTATAAATAACCCTTAAGGGGTATTTATTTTACCTACTCTATTTCTTAAAAAATATAAAATATATATTAATTTTTTAGCCAAGGCAAAAATCAGTCGGAAAATGTTTGTTTTAGTTCATAAAATAACAAAATAAAATTCAAATTTTTTAGTTTTTTCAAATCTGTATTGCCAAATTTTATTATGATCTGTTCAGCCGTTTAAGTGTGAAAAGATAACAGATAGACGGAGTTACTTTCGCTTTTATAATATTATTATGGATAATCATTATCTATTCTCCGATTCAATAATCAGGATATTTTTTGGATACAAAGGTAAAAAACCCAAGGAACATTGGCGGAAAATATTTAACGACATTAGTATCATCGAAGCACAGCAAAAAATTAAAATTTAAAAGTCAATAATTTTATTTCTTTACGCTTACAAAATAAGCACTAAGACAAGACAAATTTTATAAAATATAAACAGTTTTCACATAAGCTCGAATCAATTTTGCGACTCAATTTTGAGTTTAGAAAGCTTTCATTTATTATTTAATTAATATTCCGTTCGTTTTCGATTTCAAATTTATACATTATTCGCTGCACATATGAGATTACGCGTTGTCGAGGTTTATGTTTTAGTTTTTAGTGATAACCTTGCTGTTACTTTGTTATTTTCTGTTATTGTTATAATTTTTAGGGTTCCGTACCCAAAGGATAAAACTGGACCCTATTACTAAGACTCCGCTGTCCGTCTGGCCCCATCACCAGGCTGTATCTCATGAACCGTGATAGTTAGACAGTTGAAATTTTCACAGATGATGTATTTCTGTTGCCGCTATAACAACAAATACTAAAAACCCTTAAAACAGGATAAATTAAATATTAAAGGGGGCTCCCATATAACAGTCATGATTTTTTTGCCGTTTTAATGTCTTTGTTGACATAAAATATCGTGGATTCTAAATCGGAGTATAGTTCCTGACCATAACACAAGCTCTGCTTAGTTTTGGGCTAGATGATGCTGTGTGGAATTATCCGCTATATTTATTCATTATTATTAATTTATTATTTACAGAAAACACCCAGACTAAAAACAAATATTCGCAGATCCCACAAACATTTGCAGCGTCACCCAATACACAGTTGAGGTCATTTTATCAAATTCACCACACAATTAAATTAATTGGTATATTTATTATATCGTCTTAAAATGGCCTTAATAGATACGACCTTGAATCATGACGTAGACGTTTTTAGCAGGTTTTACAATAACATCGTTTAAAAATAACTCTATTAATAAACCAGGTACCTATAGTTTACCTACTGTCCTACTGATTTGATACGGTGTCCGAAAGCAATGCTATTTAAGAATCCGGCGACAGCTGCTCGCAACTTCAATCCGTGAATTATTATGTTCCGTAATACCAAAAATTATGACTGAAAACTTTTTATATTTTCGACATTGTGTTGTTATTCTGTAACTAGACAATATAAGCTATGTTCCTTAACAAACAAAACGTAAGATATTATTGTTTTTAATACAAAACAATTAGGACGAAAACATGGCATTTTCGACGTAATAATACGCAAAATTCAATTTTGAATCTTTTTGCTTACATTTCATTCTAGGTGTGTATTATTAAGAAAAAAACAACCAGGGACCTAGATATATACTATTCGAATACAAAAACCAACATAATGTGGTGGAAATATGCTCGAATTATAAATCATTTTGGTAGTACGTTTGTATGGGAAAATCATCATCCGCAGGCCCCTCCATACGACGTCATTTTGTGACAAGGATAAACATAGGATTTCGCTATCATAGGAGCGGGACAGGGCATAGCAACGCAAGCCCGAAAATCTAGTTTTTGCCTAATATCTATTAATTAGGACATTATTTAAAAAAAAAACGCAACATATAAAATGTTCTTTGCTTATTCTCACGATCTTAACTGTGTTTATTGAGAAATCATGGTTTAAGTAACAATTTAGCTTTGCGATTTTTTTCTATCGAGAAAATTTTATGGAATCGTGTTTTTGAAACATATGATCGATAGAGTAAGTCCTGAACTTCACTATATATAAATTTATTTAGTAGTTTGGAAGATATGGAGGTCCGACGGAGTTGATTTAGGGTAGTAAAGGGCCTTAAGCGGCCTGCGGATGATGATTTGCCCATACAAACGTACTACCAAAATGATTTTAAATTCGAGCATATTTCCATCATATCATGGTGTTTTTTGTATTCAAATAGTTATATATCTAGGTCCCTGGTTTTATTTTTCTTAATAATACACACCTATAACGAAATGTAAACGAAAATGCAAAATGCGATTTTGCATTTTTTTACGTCGAAAGTGACATGTTTTCGTCCTATTTGTTTTGTATTAAACACAACAATATCTCACGTTTTGTTTGATAAGGAACATAACCTATATATTGTCTAGTTACAGAATACTAACACCATGTGGAAAATACAAATTTTATTTATTTGGTGCCTTGAACCAGTTACCATATAATTTGTTGAAATCGAACTAGTAGTTTCAGCGGTACATGGGAACAAAGAAATTGGCCACATACATACAAACATACAAATATACAAACATAGGGTGCTAACCTCATAACCCTCCCCTGCCGGTAGTCGGGTAAAAAGTAGAACGTTACTATAAAAAAACCTCTTTAAAATATTAGTTTAGGTAGATTAACATAATTCCCCAGCAGTAGGTACCCATAACAGAAGCTCTGCTTAGCTTGGGGCTAGATGATGCAGTGTGAATTGTCCAGCATTATTTATTTATTCCAAGTTATAACATTGACACGAGTAGACAGAGGCCATCGAATACCGGCTGGCCTTTATTTGGCGAACGAGTTAGCATCGAATGCAATGCACAACTTTTACTGTATTTATTAATAGAATATCATCTATATCTTCGCAGATGAATGGAAGAGTTTTATGTTAGTATGCCTGAGGTTTTGCGAGAGGGATGAATGAAAGGATGCGTGTTCGATTGGTTATTTTAGTTAGTATTAGTTTAAGTCATTGTAATATTTTGAAATCCTATTTTTTTATACCAATTAATTTATTTGCCTGCATTATCAAAACTATTTAATTTTTAATATTCTATTTTGATTTATTTTGTAAAATTTTAACTTGCTACTAATTATAAATAATGTGTCTTAATTTTAAGTAACTAATGTAATTGGTTTTATAAATCGTGTCAGTTACTATATTTAATAAACAAACAATAAACAATCATCATCATCATCCCGTTGACACCCACTGCTGAGTATAGGCCTCCTCTATTAACCAGTTAGGGCCAGGATATTCGAATTTAGCCAATTTTCGATTCAATTTTAAACGATCAAATATCCTTTGTTTTGATTGGACTAAAATTTATGTTGTAGTTGGATTAACATTATTGATTATTCTATGGTTCAAAACACGATATTTATCACTTCACCTGATGATAAAAAATTACGAAGAAAGGATAGTTTTTTGTTGTTTTTGTTGTTGTACTTCTAGTGTATCAACGTTTTACACTCAAAAAACATGTCAGACAAGATAAAGTTAAAAACTACAACCCGACTACGTGAAAGTTATAAAAGTTTGAAACATTTACATTGACAAAATAGAATGACGTATCGGTCATATTTGATAGGCATAGAGTTGAAAAAAAATAGGTCGTAGGTATTGTAATTTTTCTCTATGGGGCCTGCAGCCTGCGGCTACCTAAACTTTAATACGCGTTTTGAAGGCTTATTCGGGGTCGGAGCCCTAAATCCTATAGCCTATAACCATCGGGGTATTGAGACGAATCAATCGATACATAATTTGTTGAAATCGAACCAGTAGTTTCAGCGCTACGTGGGAACAAAGAAATCGGCCACATACATACAAACATACAAATATACAAACATACAAACATACAAACATACAAACATACAAACATAGGGTGCTAACCTCATAACCCTCCCCTGTCGGTAGTCGGGTAAAAATAGGTAACGACGACGTTTAGAAGAATATTCTATGGTTAGTTTTTCTCAAAACCTTTTTAATTTTGATAATAAGCAAAAACTTGATTTTTGGGCTTGCGTTGCTGTGCCCTGTCTCACTCTTGTGAACACAAAATTCTATGCCTGTCCTTTTCACAAAATGGATCGAATATCCTGTCCTTAACTCAGTCCTGTGCGAGCCTCATCCACAGTCTTCCGGTCACCCCGACGATATCGTCCGACCATCTGGCAGGTGGTCTACCTCTAGAGCGTTTCACGCCTACCGGGTACCACTCTGACCGCCTTGGTCCATCGGCCGTCATCCCGCCTTGCAACGTGTCCTGCCCATCTCCACTTTAGGCTCGCGATTCGCATACCTACGTCTACGACTTTTGTGCGTTGTCGTATTTCCACGTTGGGTATGCGATCGACGAGAGATATGCCGAGCATGGCGCGCTCTATTGCCGTTTGAGCTACTCTGATCTTGTGCATGTAGTTTAATAGAATATAATGTTAGTTATTTTAAGAAAACATTAAAAAAATAATGTTTTTGACTTTATGACATCTACACTAGTCACACTAATAATATAATATATTTTTTTTAAATAATATAATTTGTTTGAATTGAATAGGCTCCGAAACTACTGGACCGATTGGAAAAATTCATTCACCATTAGAATCCTACATTATCCCTGATGGACATGGGCGATAGAATATACCAGTGCGAAGCCGGGGCGAACCGCTAGTAAATAATAAACTAAAATAAACCGGGCAAGTACGATTCGGACGCGCGCACGAAGGGTTCCGTACCATTTTCTATATCTGTTGTATGGGAGTCCCCTTTAAATACTACTTTTATTTTAGTTTCATTATTATTTTTAAAGTCAATAACATAACTTAATATTGTGAGAATATTTCCAGCGTCTACCTGTTGCCGTGATCTTTATCGTATATTCATTTTCTTCTGTTTCTTCGTATCTGTTGTTATAGCGGCAACAGAAATACATCATCATACATGTTTCTGTGGTACAATAAAGAATTATCTATCTATCTATAATCTGTGAAAATTTCAACTGTCTTACTATCACGGTTCATGAGATACAACCTGGTGACAGACAGACGGACGGGGACAGCGGAGTCTTAGTCATAGGGTCCCGTTTTACTCTTTGGGTACGGAACCCTACAAACTACTGGATCGATTTCAAAAAGCAGCTGTCAAAAATAGTTATTTTGATTAAACTTATTTCCGTTTGTATATTCAATGGGTAAGAATAATTTAAAAGACGACCTTACACACTGCACCAGGAAGGTCATAAACAACAGCGCGGTTAATCAAATCCGTGGTATCTTATCCACTTTACGATTAGAAATTATACGCAGTTTGGTTCAGCCGACTGTCGAGGTCACCATCCTTGACGATATAGCCGCGGGTGGGCCTTGGTTTTGGTAGATAATGTTAATAAATAATGCTGGACAATTCACACAGCATTATCTAGCCCCAAGCTAAGAAGAGCTTGTGTTATGGGTACTAGATAACTGATATACATAATATAATACAATACATAGATATTTAGGGTTCCGTACCTCAAAAGGAAAAAAGGAACCATTATAGGATCACTTTGTTGTTCGTCTGTCCGTCTGTCAACCCTCTTTTCTCAGAATCGCGTGGAATTCACATCATAATATTCAGATTCGTAGCCTCTTGGAGCGCGATATAAATCAAACTTCTAAATCAACGCATTCAAAAGTTACAGCCGTTTTTGTCAATTTTTTTTGAATTTTCCAAGGGAATCATGCACTCAAAACCTATAGGGTACTTCGTTGACCTAGAATCATGATATTTGGCAAAAAGCAAGATCTTATAGTACAAGGGAAAAAGCAAGAAACTTCGCAATCGAATTCTTTTACGTCGCAATAGGATCGTCGTCGTCGCCCGTCGTCGCGCCACATCTTTTTATCGAGGGTTTCTATACTCTTTTTAACAGACGAAAAAACCGAAATTGGAGGATGTTCTATGTTCGGCAGTACGTTTTTTTTATTTCAATAATATCAATCTATATTAGTCCACGACTGGACATGGGCCTCCCTTAATGAGCGCCATAGTTTACAGCTTTTTTTATGTAGGTCCGTCTATTACTCCGTTATATAAGGATTGATTTTTAAGATTCTTTTGCAGTTACCCTAGATCTTAATCTAGGGTAACTAGATTAAGATCTAGGCTAACTTTAGAATAAATAGATTTATCGTTTAACCTAGACCAGCCATGTCAATATTAACTTTTGTTTAGCACTCCATTAACAAAGATGACAAGTTTTTTATTAAGGGGCTACCATACGATAGGATTTTGTAAATAGGATAGGCATAGGATAGCGGATTTATAGGAGAGCGGCGTGAAGTGCAATAAAAACGTCAAGTGCGAGTCGGACTCGCACACGAAGGGTTCCGTACCATTATCTATAAAAAACGGCAAAAAATCACGTTTGTTGTATGGGAGCCCCCTTAAATATTTGTTTTATTCTGTTTTTTATTATTTGTTGTTATAGTGGCAACAGAAATACATCATCTGTGAAAATTTCAACTGTCTAACTATCACGGTTCATGAGATACAGCCTGGTGACAGACGGACAGCGAAGTCTTAGTAATAGGGTCCCGTTTTTACCCTTTGGGTACGGAACCCTAAAAATCAAGTTAATGCTTATTTTCTAAAAAATATTAATAATTTTTATTAATATATTTTAAGCTTAAAGTAAATCAATATTATCGAAGATAATTATGGTCGCTGATAGTCAGCGATCGCAGGTATCATCGACTCTTAAATCCCATGTATGATCTAATATTGTAAAGAAGAATTAACATTTAGCTATTTTGTTTGATTTGTTCATCGTCAGAAAATCACATAGCAATGCGAAAGCTTAGAAGGATGTTTGACCTTCACGTTAAAGCCAATTTATTAGTAGTCAATATTCAAATCATTTATTGCTTTCTCTTCAGAGGTGTATTAATCTAGCTACTTAAGGAGCGACCTATGATGCCGTTTCCATTTGTAATTAAAAATGTAATCTAATAAAACACTGTTTTAACCGGATTGATCGCGTATATTTTATATTTTGTTTATTTATAACCTGACGTTTCGGAGGCTTTTCAGCTTCCATGGTCAAAGGCAGACTGAGGTGACATTTGTCTTTACAAGTAATTTGAATTTTGCATAACTACCGTCAATTATACAACTTTAATTATAACGTTCCGTATGTACGCAGTAATCACTAACAGTGTCTTGATGTAATCTAGTTTTAATGATAACATAAACCCTAGATAAGTATGCAAGTAAAATCTTGTTTGATACCCTTATAAATGTTAAATACGATTTTACATTTATAAAACTACATTATATATATTTTACTACATTTATAAATATTTTACGTTTCCTTTGTATGGAAACCGTCAACGCGTACGGAGCCGCAGACTAGTTGTTACTTTTCGAGTAGCCTATGTCCATCCGGGATACCATTTACCTCCCTGCCAAATTTCATTATGATCTGTTCAGCCGTTTAGGCGTGAAACGTTAACTGACAGACCGACTTACGAGTACTTACGAATTTATAATATTATATACTAGCAGCGCCTTGCGGTTTCACCCGCGAAGTTCCCGTTCCCGTGAGAATTCCGGGATAAAAAGTAGCCTATGTCCTATTCCAGACTATAATCTATCTCTGTGCCAAATTTCATCCCGATCCGTTTTGCCGTTCTGGCGTTATAAAGGAACAAACATCCATCCATCTATCTATCCATCCATCCATCCATCTAAACTTTCACGTTTATAATATTAGTGAGATTAGTATGGATTTATTATCTATCACCTACCTGGTGTATAGTGATAACTCCAGTTTCGTGCATTTTCATCACAACAAATTAAATATCACAGGTTGAATAAATAAATTACTAACACTTCACTTAATCGTCATCGAAATCTATCTCCCATAGATTAGAGATGCCTCTCAAAAGGCTGTTAATAGCACAATCAACAATACTACTCAAAAAAATACAATAATAAAATAAAATACACCAGAAATCGATTAATATTCGATAGTCGTTCATCGGGACGACCGCGCGGCGCGGAGGTCAGACAGCGAATGTCATGTTATTCCAAATTTGAAATTCAATTTATGCGCGCGCGCAGTTGATAAAGCGATAATTAGCTTAGTGACAATCGCCATGTTGTAAACAAGTGAAATATAGATGTATTTAGTGTGGTTCATGAATGTCAAAAATATCTAGTTATTAAAATGATTTTTAAATACAATTTAAGTAATACCTAATTATATGTTTTGCGTGATTGTGGAGAAGGAACCCATCGGCTAGGTAATAATAATAATAATGCTGGACAATTCACACAGCATTATCTAGCCCCAAGGTAAGCAGAGCTTGTGTTATGGGTACTAGATAACTGATATACATAATACAATATATTACATAGATAGATATTTTTTTATTATACATAGAAAACGACCAGAACCGGATGGGTGTTCTGGTCGGGGGGTTGATGGTGGGATGACGATCTGCGAAACACAGCTGGCACGTACTGAATGCGTCAAGCTGAAGACAGGGCGCTATGGCGCTCATTAGGCCTATTTTTTTTTGGATGGACTAATGTGCTGTTGACAGCGTTACCGGACTTTTGACGGACGCGGAAGGCGCCACACCGGTAAAGTTAGGTTGGGGCAACACGCACAAGGGCCACCACTTAGGTGCGAGCCTCAGCTTGGGCTGTTGCCAGATGCTACAAGAGGGAAACGAGTGTTTCGCCTAGGTGCACAAATGCACTGAGAGCGGAAGCGGGGAATTCTTCGACCCCACACCCGACGGGGTCGGCTTTTGTTCGGGTGTGTAGTGTGCGAAAGCGAATCGGTAGTTGTTGCCGTCACCTCCGGGTAAGCGGCGGTGATTAGGTCAACCGGGTCGCCTAGAACGTGTCTCAGTCTATGGAGTAGAGAACTCGTGGGAGGATCTTCGATGGGGTAGTCGGGTATGGAGTTGCAAATTTGGCCTGTTTTAAAATATAGCCTACTAGCAGCGCCTCGCGGTTTCACCCGCGTAGTTCCCGTTCCCGTAGGAATTTCGGGATACAAAGTAGCCTATGTCCTATTCCAGACTATAATCTATCTCTGTGCCAAATTTCATCCAGATCCGTTCAGCCGTTCTGGCGTGATAAAGGAACAAACATCCATCCATCCATCTATCTATCTATCCATCCATCCATCTAAACTTTTACGTTTATAATATTAGTGAGATAGTGAGAAGTGAGATTAGTGAGAAAGTGAGATAAGCCGACTTCAAATTTCGGTAAATAGTATTCATCTGTCTCGAACTTTCACATGAGGTGGTTGCTAGGGTTTTTAAGTTTTACGGGATAAATACTAATCCCTCGGAAATAAAATGTATATGGGACCACCTCGGGATCATTCTCTATACAATAGTGAAAGAATTATCAAAATCGGACTACTCTGTAAAAAGTTATGCGTGGTCTAACATAAAAAATACAAGATAAAGTTAAAAACTACAACCCGACTACGTGAAAGTTATAAAGGTTTGAAACATTTACATTGACAAAATAGAATGACGTATCGGTCATATATTTTGATAGGCATAGAGTTGAAAATGAAAATAGGTCGTAGGTATTGTAATTTTTCTCTATGGGGCCTGCAGCCTGCGGCTACCTAAACTTTAATACGCGTTTTGAAGGCTTATTCGGGGTCGGAGCCCTAAATCGTATAGCCTATAACCATCGGGGTATTGAGACGAATCAATCGATACATAATTTGTTGAAATCGAACCAGTAGTTTCAGCGCTACGTGGGAACAAAGAAATCGGCCACATACATACAAATATACAAACATACAAACATAGGGTGCTAACCTCATAACCCTCCCCTGTCGGTAGTCGGGTAAAAATACGTGTCCAATATCTTCTGATTATCTAACTGACGGACTAATTAGATTTATTTAGTAAACTAGCCTATTACGTCCACAAGTGAGACAAATAAAGTACCTATTCCATAACTTGTAAATTGTTTGGAACAGTCTGCGGTTAGCTCAATTGTTTCAATTGTAAATACTAGTTCTAATTTACTTCTATTACTAGCAGCGCCTCGCAGTTTCACCCGCGTAGTTCCCGTTCCCGTGGGAATTCCGGGATAAAAAGTAGCCTATGTCCTATTCCAGACTATAATCTATCTCTGTGCCAAATTTCATTCAGATCCGTTCAGCCGTTCTGGCGTGATATAGGAACAAATATCCATCCATCTATCTATCCATCCATCCAAACTTTGACATTTATAATACTAGCAGCGCCTCGCAGTTTCACCCGCGTAGTTCCCGTTCCCGTGGGAATTCCGGGATAAAAAGTAGCCTATGTCCTATTCCAGACTATAATCTATCTCTGTGCCAAGATCCGTTCAGTCGTTCTTACGTGATTGAGTAACAAACATCCATCCATCTATCTATCCATCCATCCAAACTTTGACATTTATAATATTAGTGGGATAGTAGGATTTGATTGTAATTTCCTTTGTTACCCATGGGTAAGTTGGTAAACAAGTTCGGTGGTAGGTCTATTCTACCGGGGGCCCTGCTACTCACCCCCTGTGGATAACCCTAGTCTCTTACGACTCCCGCAGGAAACCTTGTGGTGGTGTATATTTTAAGTCGAAACCCACAGCAAGAAAGAAGTAGGATATATGAAGTTTGATGCTTCTTTAAGGCTGTGGCATGGGTCAAACTAGCCACCTATTTTATCTTATTTTCACACTGAACAAAGAAAATTTAAAAAATCCATCGCACAGTTTGTGATACCAATTTTAAGCTTTTTTTAATGCCACTGTATTAGTTTTATTCTATTAGGTTTAGGCAGAGTATCGAAGTTGCCTTTGGTGGTCACCAATATCTATTTTCGATTTTCTGGCTAAACTAAATAGAATAAAACTAATATAGAGGCATCAAAAAAAGCTTAAAATAGGTATCACAAACTGTACGATGGATCTTTGAATTTTCCTTTTTTCAACGTTTTATTAAGATAAAAATAGAACCAGTAGTTTCAGCGCTACGTGGGAACAAAGAAATCGGCCACATACATACAAACATAGGGTGCTAACCTCATAACCCTCCCCTGTCGGTAGTCGGGTAAAAATAGGTGGTGGCGCTAGTTTGACCCATACTACAGCCTTAAGAGGGCGCAATGCGCGTCATCTGTGAAAGGATAGGCATAGGATTTCATCACAACTTATGACGAAACTGGTTCAAAGAACTAAATAATTAGCAATAACTTACGAATCAAAACATAAGTCATTTCAATAGACCGCAGGTTTCCTGAGATCTCGACCAAATTATTTGCAAAACAGTGCACGTTTATGATATTTTTACCCGACTACCAACAGGGGAGGGTTATGAGGTTAGCACCCTATGTTTGTATGTTTATATGTTTGTATGTATGTGGCCGATTTCTTTGTTCCCACGTAGCGCTGAAACTACTGGTTCGATTTCAACAAATTATGTATCGATTGATTCGTCTCAATACCCCGATGGTTATAGGCTATAGGATTTAGGGCTCCGACCCCGAATAAGCCTTCAAAACGCGTATTAAAGTTTAGGTAGCCGCAGGCTGCAGGCCCCATAGAGAAAAATTACAATACCTACGACCTATTTTCATTTTCAACTCTATGCCTATCAAATATGACCGATACGTCATTCTATTTTGTCAATGTAAATGTTTCAAACTTTTATAACTTTCACGTAGTCGGGTTGTAGTTTTTTAACTTTATCTTGTTTATCGGAAGTTTTTTCTAAATCGCGTTTTCACGTTCATGGAACCAAAGAACACATGTTGCATTTTATGTAATTCGAGTTTTAACCACGGGGATCCCGCAAGTACTGAGATCAAACCTGAGATTCGACACCCAAACCCGTCAGGTTCGCCTCTTTTTTTAGGGTTCCGTACCCAAAGGGTAAGAACGGGACCCTATTACTAAGACTTCGCTGTCCGTCTGTCACCAGGCTGTATCTCATGAACCAAGATAGTTAGACAGTTGAAATTTTCACAGATGATGTATTTCTATCCCCACTTTGACAACAAATAATAAAAAACAGAATAAAATCAATATTTTCGGAACTCCCATACAACAAACGTGTTTTTTTTGCCGTTTTTATAGATAATGGTACGGAACCCTTCGTGCGCGAGTCCGACTTGCACTTGGCCGGTTTTATTTATAGTCTATGGACCTTTGTTTGACCGCTATCTTAAAGGATCAAGTCTTCAAGCAAGGATTATCGTGGCTGAGGACTTTGTAAAGATATGCGCGCGGAGGACAAAGGTCGCGCTCACTTTTTGGCGCATTTTTGTTTACCGTTTTACTGTTTACGTAATATAGACTTTATTGATACCTTTTTTTTTATGTAACTATTCAGGCAAAAACAAAATACGATCGAGTACTCACAGCACAATGAGTAGTATCTTACCTACAATTAGAAATAGAAATACTTTACTAAACCAACTTATAAAAAGCATGTATACTTAAAACTGTTGCTGTTGTGTGCTGTTGCCCGGACTCTTAAGAGACCGGTGTCCTCACGAGCTCCACACAAACAGACACACTCATGCGCGCGCACAACTAATTCAGACATTAAATATGTTTACATAATAATTAAAATTTATAAGTATTAGTTTTTATTTTAAGATAGATTATTTACATTGTTCAACTTTTCTTAACTAACTCTGCTGTTTTCTTTATTTCTTTAATATCTGTGTAATCCTTTTTGGCCTTATTGTTGTACATATTTTAAGTATTTTATTGGAAATTGTAACGCTGTGGTTTACCTCGATAAATAAATAAATAAGTAAAACTATTATAAGGTACTTATACAGTAAAAAAAACAGATACATACTTTACAAAAAAAAATGTAAACACATTCCAACAATTTGTTGTATACGCAAATTTGCGGTAGGTTAGTTTTTAAGAGCCTTTACGCCTTTTGGCTCAAAAACAGTACTTTTCAAACTCGTTATTTTCATGAACCAGTTATCTTACACTATAAGTTAATTAGTAATAATTTTAGGAAATTTCATTGTCTAAAAAGTTAGTTGAGAAAATATTTGAATTAATATAGTATGTACGCGTTCTATGAAAATAACTTGTTAGAGGTTTTCTTAATTTCCCTGTCAGCATCAGTTTCGAAGCTCAAAATTTTATGAAAATACTGACATATCTAATAAAAAAAAAATGATAACCAATAGATAAAATCCTTGGGAAAAAAGTTAGTTGAAAAAATATTCGGTTTTGGTATCGTACTATGAGAAATTAATTTACAAAAAATGTGAAATTTTACGAATTTCAAATGACTTTTTCACCGATATTACTTATTTAATTTACTATAATAATAGCTTACTAATAAAGTTGAGAATCGTCTTTAAAATCATGCATTTAAAATTTTAAATATTTTGTTGTTATTAATTTTCTGTGAATATTTTAAAACTACTATAAAACGCTGCGCGCAAATCCATTCAAATCAGTCCGCCGCGAGGCTTTCTAGAGTGTGGTCATGTCGCTCGGCGCTCTGACTGACCTGTGTTGACCTTTGTCGTGCGTATAAGGCGAGCGGACATTTATAGCGCCCTCGAAACATTTTGGTACTTTGGTAAGTAATTTTTTTTATTATTATATTTGATTGCAAACATAATGTAGAATGTATTAATATAGACAAAAATCATATTTCAGACATAATGGGAAATAAAATAAAGTTATTTTTTGCGAAAAAACGAAAGCGCAAAAATTAGCAAACATGGAAAATGCAAGAGCTAAAAGGTTAGTATATACAGGGCGTCCCACGGATATGCCACATGGAGGAAAAGTAACTTGAATATTGTAGATGGAACATTTTACTGAAAGAAGACATAACTTATTTGAATTTAAAAAACAATTTAAACTGCATTTTTAGATATTTAAATAATTACATGGTTGAACCTGGAATCGAACCTGTTACACGAGAAAAATAATCATACCGATCGAAAGGCTTCAATTTAATTTACCAAAAACCCTGCATATTTTTGTTGATTGGAGGCTACGAATACAATAATAAGTCAGGAAGTCTAATTCAGAACAAATTCCACACAAAAAGTGGGCCGTGCTTCAAATCAAAAGAATGTAGGTATGATTCGAAATAGGAATCACTTCAGATTGGTTCGCGCGCCTGCTGCAATGGCTGCTATGACAGCTGAGTAATAGCGGCGTGGACGTTGTTATGCAATAAGAGGACCGGACCAAGTCAATAACAAAATAATATTTTGGTAAAATGTTTATCACTCTACAGGGTGATTTTTTTTTCAAAATGAAAATGCAAAATGAGGTCAGACAACTTTTTACTTCATTTGGAAGGATTTTTCCTTGATGAAATATTGAATCGATAAAATTTAGATATTTTTCAATAAAATTGAAATTTATTATGCTTATTTGGTATTTTTAGTTTACCTGCCCATACGATTCGGAAAAATAAGTGGGTAGCTAACAAGTGGACTAAAAACATTAAATTAATCATATTTTGCGGGACAAAGAGTTCACTGAATTGTTATCCAAAAATATATTTATTTATTAACAGACGAGCAGCCAGTGGCTGATGTGTCTATTATCAGCAGTGATCGGAAATTCGGGCGCTTATTTACCTAAAGTTGGTGTAAGACACAACATGGAGCAGTTAAAACCATCTTTCTCGGGAATACTTTCCCGTAAATTCCCGGGATTTCAGAACATTCTAAAATAATGATTTTTTCACCGGAACCTTATTTAAAGACGAAATATAAGACACTTTTATTCTGACGCGAAAATAGATTTTTGTAAAAAAACGCGTTCAAAAAAGGTGTCTTATAATTCGTCTATAAATAAGATTTCAGTGAAAATACATTCTAGAAAATTCCAAAATTCCCATTTGGAATAAAACAAGTTTGGGTTCATCTCACAAAACAGACAATTATATACCCATATTTTTTTTATAATATTTGTTTCTATTATTCTTACGCAATTATCAAACAAATTATAAATGCGTATGAATAAGTGTTTTAAATTTCGTGTAGAAAAAGGATTTTGGCATAAAATCATAAATATAATTAAAAATGTTTTTTTTTTTCAGAAATATTGACTTTAGTGAAAAACACGACAGAATAAAAGTGTCTTATATTTCGTCTAGAAATAAGATTCCGGTGAAAAATTATTATTTTAGAATATTCTGAAATCCCAGGAATTTACGGGAAAGTATTCCCGAGAAAGATGGTTTTAACTGCTCCATGTTGTGTCTTACACCAACTTTAGGTAAATAAGCGCCCGAATTTCCGATCACTGATTATCAGACAGTGTCGAATTTAGTTATTGCGTAATTTTTTTAGTTTGTCAATTTTGTCTCGTAACCAGTTGTCGAGTTTATTCTTGAAGGCGTATATTGACGTGTGATATAGGGTGTTTTATTTTTTCAGGGCCACTGAGAGGAAGTCTGAAACCGTGAGAGTTATCAAAAAGCCATGTTAATAGTTACGTGTTTGAATTAGAAAATAATAAGTTCTTCGTTAAAAAAGACAAAACTTTTTTATATTTTTGGAAAGTAAGCATTTGTAAAAAAAAAAAAAAATCTTTTTTGGCTTCTAAGTTGATAATAAATAAATAAATTTACGACGCCTATGTGCCTTAATGGTTGGAACACCTTCAAAATTGATTTTTTCTAATGGGGTTATTTAAAGAATCATCTGTACAAAAACAGATTTATCACACTGTGGACAATCAATATCATTTTGAACATTTATTAAAATAAATTCAAGGTTATTGCGCTTATTTTGTTTTCCATCGCCCAGTTTTTCTACAAAAATTACAGAAAGTATTTAAAATCTAACGTCCGTGCGTAGATGCGTAGAATCCGACTGTCAGTGCTACCACTGACAGTCGAAAGACGGACGTTAGATTCTATCTACATAACCCTGCAAAATGTACTACATATATCTGACCAAACTAAAATCACTACTTTCAGCTTTTTTGAAGAGGGTATGCAAGAAAATTTTATGTCAAAAAGCTCATAACGATAAAAAAATATGACAAAAGAAGATAGATTTCTTTGCGTATAGTCTGAACGTTTGTACTTTCAACTATACGACAAACAACCTTTTCTCGAATTTGTAGTCTAATTTATAAATTTTCAAATTTGAAGGTTTCATTTTGAAAAAAAAACACCCTGTATAGTAAAAAAAGCATTTGACCATATAATTGTTTCGTTATTGGCTTGGTCCGGTCCATTTATTGCATAACATCGTCCACGCCGCTATGAATCAGTTGTCATAGCTGCCATTGCAGCAGGCGCGCGAACCAATTGAAGTGATTCCTATTTGAATTATCCATAGTTTTGATTTGAAGCAGCGCCCACTTTTTGGTTGGAATTTGTTCTGAATTAGACTTCCTGACTTATTATTTATTCGTAGAATAAAACATTTAAAATGTTGTAAAATAAACTCGACTTTATCCGTACCAAGTGTTTTATTTGTACCTACTCGTAACAGGCTGAAGGTTTATTAGTCACTTCTTTACTTTAGTCTACATAGCGAAGCGACAGAAATCAAAAGTACCACTTTATTTCCGAGTCAGTGTTTTATTTTAAGAATTTGACCTTTTCTAAGTGTAAATTTTTGTATTTATGGAAATAAACAATTTTTTATTTTGATTTTATTTTAACACGTAAATATGTCATCTGTCTAAGTTCAAATTTAAATTAAATAATTGCTATATCAATTTAACTCGAATGGATCAAAGTGCTAAGCTTGACTATACCACAATAGAACGCGCCAGCGCTACTCACACAGTCACGCTCGCTTCTGTGTGGGTTTGAATTACCTAAACTTGACATCGCGCGCTAGGCGTGAACGCTCTTAAGCATACAAGTTATTAATTCGGTAATTCTTTCATGTACACAATAAATCTAGGATTTCAAATATGACATCCTAGATTTCATGATTTAGACATAGACATAGACATTCATTTATGTGCTGCTGCAGTACAAAACATAAGTAGGTACATAAAAATATAGTTTGAGAAAAAAAAGTAACAGTTTAACATCGAGAACATAAACAATTTCACAAAACATTTTTCAAAAAGACTAACTGTGCTGTGTTACAGCAGCAAAAAGGTCTCGACTCAGCATAAATGCCTTACCACTCAAGAGTAGATAGGCGCTGATATTCTGCCGAAACCACCATGATCACAAGACCCTGTGAGGCTTAAGATATTTGAACAGCAGTAGGATCTCAAACATCATGGAAATGTCGATTTTTCCGAAAAACTAACCTAAATCAAACATTCAGGAATTTGTAGTCAGTTTTTAGTTTTTTAAACCACAACAAAATATTCACTGTGTTGTTAAATGTTCACTTTGAATCGTTCAATGTAATTTTAAATGCTAACCAAGTTAATTAACGTATGCTGAATTTGACCTGACAGAATAACCTTATTTAAGTTAAGGCATAAAAATTCATTGATCAAATAATTTAAGGAGCACTCAACTCTATTTTTATGTAATAGTGCTTTGGAATTTAAAGCGCTAATTTTTGAAGCGAAATTTACGTAAGAAATTATGCCCATACGGTCCAATGCAGGCATCCCCTGATTTAGTTTCTTAATGGCTTTTAGCATATGCCCATAATATGTACGATTTGCAGGCATGTATTTGTTCTGGTTGTTTTCTTTGTATTAAAAATACAATACAAACTCGCGGGCATAGGTAAGTCTTTCACAAATCTCTTACTTATCCAGTCGTACCCAGAGGAAATAACCGAACGTACGTGAAAAGGTCAGTTTATAAGTTTATCAGTTAACGAGCACACGTGCTTAAGTCCCCCATTTGACATTGAAATAACATAGTCATCTTAAATGACGTCTTAATAACTAAACTAGTACGTCTAACTTGTTAACTAGTTTTTGCCCGCGGGCTGCGCAAGCGTTTTTTCGAGTTAAGAATCCGGCGACAGCAGCCCCCCTAGCACGGGGATTGTTGTCTAGGGTAGAATAGACCATAATGACATTGCATCGCCATACATTGCGTACATTATTGAAGTTGAAGGAATGCATTTCAAATAATTTACGCAGTGGATGACGAAGTGACGTATTTTTTCTCTATTCTACCCTAGACAACAATCCCCGTGCTAGGGGGCTGCTCGCAACTTCAATTCGTGAATTATTATGTTCCGTAATACCAAAAATGATGACTGAAAAGTTGTTGAATCTTCGACACAGTGTTGTTATTCTGTAACTAGACAATGTAAGCTATGTTCCTAAACAAAACGTACGATATTGTTGTTTTTAATACAAAACAAATAGGACGAAAACATGTCATTTTAGACGTAAAAATATGTTAAATTCGATTTTGCATATTTTTGCTTACATTTCATTATAGATGTGTATTATTAAGAAAAAACCAACCAGGAACCTAGATATATACTATTCGAATGCAAAAAACAACATGTTATGGTGGAAATATGCTCGAATTACAAATCATTTTGGTAGTACGTTTGTATGGGCAAATCATCATCCGCAGACCCCTTAAGGGGGCGATATTATGACATATACTCAATCTATAGAATAGAAATACATTTATTTGGACACAGGTACACACTAATATAAAATAAAATAAAGCGAAAAACAAGAAAAATTTAACATGGAGGTAAGGTAAGTGACACAAAAGGGTGGTAGTAAGAATAAGGTGACTACCTCCATGACTGCGCCGAAATAGGGGTTGGCTCAGCGTGTGCTGAACAGTTTCTGCTCAGCGCTGTTTTTCAGCTAAAAACCTTAAAGCTGATTGACGTAACGGACAGCGATTCTCGATATGTGATATACTCGATATCACCATAATTGTATTGGGAGGTAATATAGGATAGGAATCAAAAGGATAGATATGCTTACAAGATCTAGGATGGATCCTAAGGACTGGAAACACTTGATTCGTCGCAGTAGAAGGCCTGAAAGCATTTAATTATGTTACAATAGGTTTTAACCGAGTGAAGATGGTCAGAAGGAGTTGATGTTGCAAGCCTGGGGTGATAGTGGCCATTTTTCAACCACCCCCCTCCTATATGCAGCAATGAGTGCTTGTTTTCGATTCAGCATACCATGTAGTGCTCTTATCAACAAACAATACGATCCTCTGAGGTTAGGTGACGAGTAACTGGTCAGGTTTGTATCACAGATTTTGTAGGCGCAAATACGTTTTTACGTTTAACATCCTTATTTTGACTGTTTTTCGAAGCTATGGATCTCCAAGAAATAGGTATGAACTATGTGAATCATTATACTGAATTTGGTACTAATCAAAATAGAGACGCCGATAAAAAGTGGGTTCGAAGCAACTACACACACTATAACTAACACTATAACAACTACACTATAATTAACGGCAAACATTTGGGACCTCCGTATTTGTTGTTATAGCGGCAACAGAAATACATCATCTGTGACAATTTCAACTATCTCAACTATCACGGTTCATGAGAACCTGCCTGGAACCAGACGGACAGATAGACAGCGGAGTCTTAGGTCCACTTGCGCCAAAACTTCGAGTTAAATAAATAACTCGAGGTTTGATAACTCAGGGTTAGATTTTTAAATTTTCGACTCGCTGTTTTTATTGCACCAATAGAAATTAGCCCTGAGTCTACTAACCCAAGGTTATGGTCATGTTCATTCATCCTTTTTACATCCGGCCAAACATAGAAGGACGAATGCCGAATGATTTGATTGTACTGCTCTCTTTCGCTCCACAGTACTTTGAATAAGTCTATCCCTTTCTGTTAAATTTGAAAAGACACGTGGTTCTTGGTCGCCTTTTGATTTGACTCTTGCCTGTTCTGTTCTGTTTGTTTGTGCTGTTAATTGTTTGGTTGGTTTTCATTGTTGCTGCGTGTGGTGTTTTATTTTACGGAAAAATGGATAAGAAACCTCGGTTACGCGGCCCAAATTTCATACATAGTGACAATTTGCTACTGTGCGACGCAGTAGCGAAATACAAACACATTATAGAAAATAAAAGAATTGATGGTGCCAACCTCTTACAGAAACAAAAAGCCTGGTTGGAAGTGGAAAAATTAAACAAAATTAAAATATACTTTTTGGACAAACCCAACCAACACAACATAACCTAAAATGTCTCAATTCTGTCATTTTTGACATTACTGACCCAGAGTTAGTTGACTTAACCCGCCCACATCAGCAGGTAAAAAATTTAAAAGTTTAACTCAAGGTTAACCCCTAACTCTTGGTGGTACAAGACATAATTATAATTTAACTCCAGGGTTGTATCTAACTCTGAGTTAACTGTGTTAACCTAGTCTGGCGCAAGTGGGGCTTAGTAATAGGGTCCCGTTTTACCCTTTGGGTACGGAACCCTAAAAATACTAACAAGGAAACTAAAAATGCCCGTGAATAGCGAATTATCCTTGTTATTATATTTATAATATAACCTATCAAAGCAAGTTGACGTCTTGCTTTGATAGGTATTTTTTCATTTTGTAGTTGGCGTCGTTTTCTTCTACAAGGCGGACTACATTTTGTTAGAACTTATCGAAGAAGGTTTTTTTTGCGGAATTGTTACTAAATATTTTCATCCTTATATTTTGCAATGGATTTCCGCAAAGTACCTAACGCCTGAATCTATTATTTATTTTATTTTATTATTCAAGGTGAATACAATTCCTTATACGTAACACTACGAACTACGTCATAGGTGAAAGTTCATTGACGTGATGGTGAACTATAATGCCGGGTACAGGCCAAGCGAGCGAGAGCGAGCGAATGCAAACGATTGGGATTTGACAATCGGTATGTTCGTTCCATATAGCTTTGATGTAGCGACAGCCGCCGGAGCACGGCCGAAGACGAACGAAGACCCTTGTTTGGACTTGCTTGCTTTCGCAATGTCGTGCACACTGGTACTTTTGCGCTCGTTCGTTAGCCTTCGCTCGCTCTCGCTCGCTTGGTCTGTACCCGGCATAAGGCGCTGCGCAAACGTAGATACTTTTTTGTTGCCGACACGGCACACCATCACAGGGAACCGTAGTTGCTGTGTCCTGTAGCGGTGATCGGACACAGTCGCCCGTTGCTACTACTACTGGTCTCTGGTAACTGTAGTTGCTGTGTCCGGCTCAGTACAATTGTAAGGAAATTTGTTAATGTTGCTTGTGTTCCGATTTGATTACATTTCAATATAGGTCAGTTTTTGAAGAAAAATAAACATAATATGGTGGAATTACGCTCGAATTACAAATAATTTCGGTATTACGTTTGTATGGGCAAATCATCTAAAAAAATAGCCTTAATTATAGATATTTTTAACGGCGCGGCGCCTTTTAAATCCCTCGCTAGCTCAGCAGTCTACTTTGGAGTCACTCTCGCTGCGCTCGTGACTCTACTCTGGACAGCTTCCCTAGCTCGGGATTTAACATCGGTACGTTCAACAAAAAACATTTTTTTATATCTAGTTGAACAATTTGTATGTAAATATTTTTCAACATGTTGAATAATATCCCTTATTCCACATGTTAGCGAAATTCTATTTCGCTCGCTGTTTTTGAGCTGCAAAGTCACCGTTTTCGAACGGTGAAAATAACGTCGATGCCACATGGAGGGAGAGTACCTTGAATATTGTAGATGGAACATTTTACTGAAAGAAGACATTCTTTGAATTTTAAAAACCATTTAAACTGCATTCATAGATATTTAAACTACATGGTTGAACCGGGAATCGAACCTATTACACGACAAAAATAATTGTCCTGTAGCTTTATCATACCGATCGAAAGGCTTCATCATAAGGATTCAAGGTACTTTCCCTCCATGTGGCATATCCGTGGGACGGATCATGATATCTCATGATTTAATAAAACGGTAGACTTTTGAAATTCCGCGCGCGTTGTCAGCCCGCTGACAGACAGACAGCGAATCCCTATTACTAAGCCTCCGTTGTCTGTCTGTCGTTGGCTGTCTTCAGGTACGGAACCCTAAAAATTAAAAACTAGAGTGATATTGAGATTAGCCCTCAAATGATATTACCTTAACCGATAAAACTAACCGACCTCTATGGCGTATTGAGCGAAGGTCTGCAGAAGGTTGCCAGTTTGGTTTCGCGAAACTAAAATTTGTATGATTTGCGAAATATATATCTATCTATGTATTGTATTATATTATGTTTATCAGTTATTTAGTACCCATAACAGAAGCTCTGCTTAGCTTGGGGCTAGATAATTTTTTTTTTATTTCATATTTAATCTTAAGTGACTACTGTAATTGGTTAGATTTAATGGTGTTAGTTACTCAATAAATAAATAAATAAATAAATGCTGTGTGAATTGTCCAGCATTATTTATTTCATACCAGAATTTATAAGATTTCTACTGTGTGAATTATGTGCCATAAATAACGCATTGCAATAATCTGTAATGTTAATATTCTGAATAATAAATAAATCAAATAAATAAAGTGGTTTTACCGTGAAGAAGGAACAAACATCCATCCATCCAAACTTTCGCGTTTATAGTGCGATATTATTTGTTTTATAATAGAACTAGCAGCGCCTCGCGGTTTCACCCGCGTAGTTCCCGTTCCCGTGGGAATTCCGGGATAAAAAGTAGCCTATGTCCTATTCTAGACTATAATCTATCTCTATGCAAAATTTCATTCAGATCCGTTCAGCCGTTCTGGCGTGATTGAGTAACAAACATCCATCCAAACATTCACATTTATAATATTAATGGGATAAACTCACCTAACACCATGACGGATCAAGCAGGCCGCGGCGGGCGCACAATCTGGGTACCGGCATCACAGGTGTTACCAACTCGAAATAATGTTTACAACTGTAACAAAAACAACTGATATTTTATCTAGATTGTTTGACATGTGAGTGATAAAGGTGAAAGTTTGAAGATGTAGTTAGATAAGATTAGCTAGTGTCTTGGGAACGCTTCCGACTGGTATTGATATGGTTCAGTTGAGCTACCTGTAGATTGTTTGCAACAGTCTGCAGTTAATCTCTCAATTTTTTCAATTTTAAATACTAGTTTTAATTTAATACTATTATTTGATTGTAAATGATAAATCTCACTAATATTATAAACGTGAAAGTTTAGATGGATGGATGGATGGATGGATAGATAGATAGATGGATGGATGTTTGTTCCTTTATCACGCCAGAACGGCTGAACGGATCTGAATGAAATTTGGCACAGAGATAGATTATAGTCTGGAAAAGGACATAGGCTACTTTTTATCCCGGAATTCCCACGGGAACGGGAACTACGCGGGTGAAACCGCGAGGCGCTGCTAGTAAATAATAAAATCGGTCAAGTGCGACTCGGACTCGCGCGCGAAGGGTTCCATACCATTATCTATAAAAACGGCTAAAAAAACACGTTTGTTGTATGGGAGCCCCCTTAAATATTTATTTTTTATTATTTGTTGTTATAGCGGCAACAGAACATCTGTGAAAATTTCGACTGTCTATCACCGTTCATGAGATACAGCCTGGTGACAGACAGACAGCGAAGTCTTAGTAATAGGGTCCCGTTTTTACCCTTTGGGTACGGAACCTTAAAAATCGGTTAATCATTGACGACATCAAGTAACATACAAACATAGAAATAAACATTCAGCCGAATTGGGAACCTCCTCGTTTTAGAAGTCGGTTAAAAAAGAAAAAGGCTGACCACCCTATGTGGTCTAGATATATCTTTAAATAGTATGACTCCATACCGACTCCTTACAACTAAAACGATAAGGTTTTCAAGTGTTTTTTATCGATAACATTGATTTCTGTTAACCGATAACCTGCATTTGTCTAAGATACCCATTCCACTCATCCAATATCTTTGTCCAATACTTGATCAAATATCTTGGACGGCTGACTGCCCATTTCACCCGTCAAATATCTTTGTCCAAGTTTTTTTGTAATCTGCGTAGTTAAGGTGAATAGTAAGGCAAATGACCTTGGGCATTTGGCAGCCGAGCGGGGACACCCCCGCGCCATCTATGCAGCAAGGAGTGCATGTTTTCGATTCAAAAAACCGAGCGCGCGCGGTCCTGGAACCTTAGTCGATATACCCTATCCAAATAATACGCTCCACTGCCGTTAGATGGCGCGCACAAGTGTAGTACGCACACAGAGTAATGATGAACAGAGAGATCCTTGAGAGAAACAGTTCAAAGGAGTAATTGTATCAAAATATTATATGTGTAGAGAATGGTTAGGCTTAGGATTAAAACATTACTAAACAAAATATCTAAACTCTGTAAACTGCATAGGTCTAATAGTATTTTAGTAAAACGAATATTATTAAACTAATTTTTGTTGAAGTTTTTATTTATCATCATCATCATCAGCATATACTAGTTAAGTTTTTATTAATATTGATGAATACACTCTGCATGAAAATATAAATTCACTATCTTGTCATTTTTAGGGTTCCGTAACTCAAAAGAAAAAAAGGAACCCGTATAGAATCACTTTGTTGACCGTCTGTCAACCCTCTTTTCTCAGAAACGTGTTAAAATTCACATCATTTATTTATTTATCATAATTATAACCACCAACAAAAGAATCAAAACCAAAATCAATAATTCTTTATTTCCATAAATACAAAAATGTACACTTAGAAAATGTCAAATTCTTAAAATAAAACACTGACACGGAAATAAAGTGGTACTTTTGATTTCTGTCGCTTCGGTATGTAGACAAAAAGTAAAGAAGCGACTAAGAAACCTTTAGCCTGTTAGTTGTTATTTTTCGAGTTGGAGCAAAACCAATCCCAAGCTTTTTTATCTTCTAAATAATCTGATATTTTGTAGTAAGCCTTTTTGCACAGAAAGGTTTTGACATCATCATCATCATCATCATTAGCCTATATCAGTCCACTGCTGGACATAGGCCTCCCCCAATGAGCGCCATAGCGCCCTGTCTTCAGCTTGCCGCATCCAGCATCTGCCAGCAGTCTTTCGCAAATCGTCATCCCACCTGGTCAGAGGGCGTCCTACACTACGTTTGCCGAGTCGCAAGGTTTTGACAATTTGTTTGAATTTATTTATTTATAGATTATAATTAATATAATGTTTAGTTACGGAACCCTCGTTGCGCGAGTCTGAGTCGCACTTGGCGTTTTTATTTTTATTCATCTTTGTTTTCAGCGCTAGGTAAGAGGTTGGTAGGTACTTATGACGTGGTAAGTTGATCCGGAAAGAAGTAATTCACCGGAACCCTTTATCTTCTTTTTCTGAAAAATAAAGAAATAAATATATTTATTGGCCTGCAAGAAAAAATATTCTCCCTTAGAGAATATTTTTTCTTAGTAGTGCTTTGCGTGAAAAAAACAGTAAGTAGGAAATTAATATTTCATAGAATATGGTAGGTAAACAATGTAATAATAAGAAAAATACATGACATGGTATCCCCCGATGGGATAGGTACGATTAGAAGAGCTTAGCGTTAAAAATACAGTTCTACAGAACTTCAAGTTACCTACAAGAGGTGAGCTGGTAGATGGCTGGTCTGGGGAAAAAGAAGTTGCTGAAGCCGTTTTTCTTCTTTTAGGTTCTTTCAGCTGAAAGAAGAATAATTAACAGTAATATTGACCCACAAGCAAAATACAAATAATTAAATAGAACACCCGTAATACCCGATAGGATTGGCAAAACTGTATATGTGCGAAAAATGCAGTGGGTAGGCAACATAATAGAATTTGGTAAATTTCTTACAGCTTGGACTCTATTGATGTATTGAATGACAATTCACTATCATCAATTGTCACGTTCCATGTTTCCGTGTCCACATTACGACTGCTATGTGCAACAGAATCCTTGTTAATCTCTATTGCAGATTCAGATATTTGTGGTTGCCTGAAATACAAAATTATATAGGTAGATAAGTACCTAAGTTACATTTATTAGGTAGGTATGTAAAAGTTGTGCGAGTAAAAAGTTAGTATTGAGACACGATGCTGGTAGCTAATAGGTACTGGCTAGATCTTTAGTAAAATCCCTATAATACAAATATAATAATAATATAATATCCAAGTAACGAACTAAATATTTAGGTACGTAGTAAGAAAAAATTAATGTAATTCATTTGTGACCATTACTAAAGTTTCTCCTCTCGATATGTTCTAACCGATGGCATCATAAATAAAACCGACCAAGTGCGAGTCAGACTCGCGCACGAAGGGTTCCGTACTGTTATCTATAACAACGAGCAAAAAAATTACGTTTTTTGTATGGGAGCCCCCTTATATATATATTTTATTCTGTTTTTTAGTATTTGTTTTTATAGCGGCAACAGAAATACTGAAAGACAGAGTCTGTGAAAATTTCAATTGTCTAACTATCACGGTTCATGAGATACAGCCTGGTGACAGACGGATAGACGGACAGCAGAGTCTTAGTAATAGGGTCACGATTTACCCTTTGGGTACGGACCCCTAAAATTGAGGGTTAATTGGGATGCGAAAATCGTTATTTGAATGAGTAAAAATCAAGAGTTTAGGTACTTCACAGTATTGGCTAGGTACCAACCTAAGTAGTAAAGGAATAAAAGGAATTTACATAGGTAAGTTTCTGTAACGGCACTACTCTACTCCATGCATCGATGCATCGATATTAGATTATGCCTGAGAACTTGACTAGGAAGACTAAACAATTATTTATTACAGGTAGGTATAGCATAGTACAAGATAGGTTACTTACTCAACAGCATCACCCATTTGCCGAACTTGTGCTTTTAAAGCATTTGCATGACGTGATCTACATTTTCGCAACCACTTCGATGGAACTCGACGTTTCTGTCCACGTTTATTTGCCATAATATAAATATAAGACTAAAACACAACTCCAGAAGAAATATTCGATACAAAAAATAACACTGCATTTTAGAAATTATGTACCTATACTTTTATTTTTGAAACTGCTTGAGTGAGACTCGCGCGCGATCATACAATACACATAACATAGGTACTAAAGCAAGATCTGGCAACGTCGCTCATAGTGCGAGCCGGCGGCATGTACGAGAGCTTGCAACGTCGCGTTTTCTCCTAGCGCGCGCCGCGCGCCCCGTGTCGCCGGCGAGCCCGCGCGCCCTCGCTCGGTCAGTTGTTGGTACTACAACATTGCCTGATCATATTTTGCGAGCAAACGTTTGTGGGAGAGTGATGTTTTAATAGGCGCAAATAGTTTTTACGTTAAAACTCCTTATTTTGACTTCATTTGAAAACAAATGGACCGGGAATAGAAGCGTACGAGCTATAGAAATAACTATACTGAGTTTGGTAGTAAACGAATAAGACACACCGTCAAAAAGTGTGCTCAATTACCTGAAGATATTGTTACTTCAACCTTGTTCTGAGTGCTAACTATAACTACCGGCAAGCATTTGGAACCGGCACTAGATACTTTAAGATATGTGTTACCGGATATATAAATTTCAAACGTTCACGATCTATATTTTCGTCAGAAACATTGTCCAAAAAGACGTCGTTTTCGTCTTTTACCCCTACAATTCGCCTTAAGAATCCGGCGACAGCTGCTTGCAACTTCAATTAGTGAATTATTATGTTCCGTAATACCAAAAATGATGACTGAAAAGTTGTTGAATCTTCGACATTGTGTTGTTATTCTGTAACTAGACATTATAAGCTATGTTCCTAAACAAAACGTACGATATTTTTGTTTTTAATACAAAACAAATAGGACGGAAACATGTCATTTTAGACGTAAAAATATGTTAAATTTGATTTTGCATATTTTTGCTTACATTTCATTATAGTTGTGTATTATTAAGAAAAAACCAACCTGGGACCTAGATATATACTATTCGAATGCAAAAAACAACATAATATAGTGGAAATATGCTCGAATTACAAATCATTTTGGTAGTACGTTTGTATGGGCAAATCATCATCCGCAGACCTCTTAAGATCAAATGAAATCACATCACATTGATATTATAAATTCAAAACTATTTTTAATATCATTAATAATTGTGCAAAGTGCCATCTGTTTTCTTAGTTAATACCGTTTTTTCTCCTAAACTATCAATCACTGGAAATTTTTTGTCATCACCGTATTAAATTATAGAATATAACAGAAACCTTCGCCTTATTGTCGTATTTTCAAATAAATATCCTAATTAAATGATAATAATCAGCAAAAACTTGATTGCACTTGAACTTACGCCGCTCTGCTCTATCCCGCTCCTATAAACGCGAAATCCTATCGCTATCCTTTTCACATAATGGCGTCATATATCGCCCCTTAAATTGCAACGTCTACAGAGAACGCGTGCGATGCCGCGGCCAGAAACTAGTGTTCAAATCTTTGATCAAATATCGATGTTGCTAGTAAATTGGATAAATAAATAAATAATGCTGGACAATTCACACAGCATCATCTAGCCCCAAGCTAAGCAGAGTTTGTGTTATGGGTACTAGATAACTGATATACATACTTTACTTAGATAGATATTTTTTATTATACATAGAAAACGACCAGAACACCCTGAACAAATGTCTGCAGATCGTACAAATATTAATGAATTGGATGAAGTTATCCAAGATCCTTGATCAAATGTACTTTGGACAAGGATATTGGACGAGTGGAATGGGGTAACTAAGATAAAGCGCAGTTACCTTGGCCTCAACAATGCATGCGTCAAGCCTATTTTCCTTTAGTAATTATTCTGTGGTTTAAAATAGTAATATATTTGCATCACAATGTAATATAAAACTATTAATACTGGCATTGTTTTGTATCAATACGTAACAATAGATTCTTAAAACTTGCATTTAAATTCATCATTATGCAAGAGCATATAACATAGATAAAGCCTATCCATCAAGATCAAGTAAACAAATAACATTTTGTGAGAGAAAATAAATGATTTATTTATTTATCCGTTTTTATAAAAATCAATTGCAATTTGTTAGTCTCGCTAAAGGTGTAAGCGCATTACGCATCAGCGGAACTGCGCGGCCGCGGCACTGCCCGTTAAATTAGAACAAATGACGAAACAGGTCGCGCGGCTTATTTGGTGATTTTGTTCTAATTTGACATAAAGTGACGCGGCCGCGCAGTTCCGTTGTCGCGTAGTGCGTTTCCACCTTTAAACTTAAAAACGGCTTGACCGATTTGAATATTTTTTTTGTTTTGTTTACTTTTCTGCATGGGTGGTTTAAAAGAAATATTAGAGAAAATAAAGCCAAGTGCGAGTCGGCTAGCACACGGAGGGTACCGTGTACATATACAGGTACACAACTAATTCGAAAAAGGAACCCTAAGCAATAGAGAAAAAAAATAGCATAAAACCATCATGACGCGGTCGGTCACGGTCACCCATCCAAGTACTGACCGCGCCAGGCGTTGCTTAACTTCAGTGATCGGTACTAAACTTTGTATGGACATCATTGGACCCCTTAATTATTGAATTTATTTTATTATTATTATTTGTTGTTATAGCGGCAATAGTAATCTACACCCTGACCAATTTTCAAATATCTCCCTATTACCGTTTAAGAGATACAGCCTCGACAAAAATTGAGAAAAATAAATAAAAATTTATAGTTTTTTGTATGGGATCTTTAATTTTAGCATATTTTTTATAATTAAGTATTAATTTGTTGTTATAGCTGCAAGAGAAATACATATTCTGTGAAAATTTCAACTGTCTACCTGTTACGGTTCATGAGATACAGCCTGCAGATGAACAGACAGCTGAAGCTTAGTAAAAATAGGGTCCTGTTTTCACCCTAGGATACGGAACCCTAAAAATCTAGGCAATACGAAGTTCACGGGCTTATCAAGTATGCAATATACATGTAATATGCTGATGTGGTGATCCTGGAAAGTTTAATACTATTACATATTTGAATAAAAAAATTGTAACTTTTCATTCTAATTGACTTAACTACAATATAATGAGTTACGAGTAGCATTGAGTTTTAACTCAAATGCCCATACTGTTTCATTTGTATTATATTTTATATTTGTAATTGTATCTTTAATGTTAAATCAAAGGTAAGTATAGAGAATAACATCATAAACTCTGTTTTAAAATGTTAGCTAAATTAAATCACTAAAGACATTTTAAGAATAAAAACTTTACAAACACTGATAATAATAACAGACAGCAACGAGGTACCAGCAAGATCAATTAAATGATGAATGAAAGCTTTTTAATAATTGTTTCGAGCTTCCGAGCTTTGCTTCGATGATACCTATATGTAGCTAAATAATTTCCATCAATATTCCTTGGGTTTTGTAACTTCTTTAAAAACATCCATATCTTTAAAAACACTTCTTTAAAAACCTCCGATAACCGCACAGATCAAGGCAGATAAATACCATAATTAATGATTTTACAATATTTTAATACGTAAATGTGTTTTTACTAATGAAAATTATGGTAATTTTCCTTCAATTTAGTGCAAGTTATTTCTATACCTAATTTTATTTAAGTAATTCATGATTAAAATATTGGGGAGTACTACAGATTTGAAGCAAGGGTTTTTTTCCGTTCCAAAACAACACTTATAACATTGTTAAACAAGTTATATGCAATAGGAAATATGTAGGTACGGTAATGAGTACCTTAGTGCTAGAGCTGAAGAAAATATAGCTTTACCTCAAATTTCGGTGGCGAGGCTGAATTAATGAGTGTTATGCACCCTTGTAATCATTTCTGACAGTTATTGGGACACACTGAATAACAAACGTATTACCCTGTATTCTCGTTTATTTACATAACAATAAAACATGATATCTAACCATGATTTAAATCTGGGTCACCTTGACGTCCGAAGACACTTGAAATATGCAGAAATTTAACAGTTAGGTAAGCAGAAAAACCAGTTTTTGATCGTATGATGTATGTTTACATTCTATGACGATAGACACCTGCTCAATCCTAACAAATTAATGTAATTGTATCGACAGTTACTTAGAGATCATGTTGGGTGCCTGGAATTGGTAAAAACAGCACAAATAAGCAGGGTAGAAGTACATTTATTCAATGTTTTCGGAGTTAGCACGGGCAAAATAAATTTACTGATGCCGCAAGTACCCTGAATTGACGATATATTAGCTAGAAACACCCTATTTTTATGCGTGTACTCACCGAAACAATGCAATTGTGTGGTTTTCCTCAAAATGAAAGTAAATTGCTTTCAAATTATGACGAAATCAACAAGAAAAAAATAATAATTTTGCAACATGCACGAATTCAATAAAAAAAACGAACGAGTCGTAGTTATTGTATACTCTTTGGAACGAGTGTACCAATTGATTGAATGAAATGTGGAACGAACGGAACGAACGAACAACGAGCAAGACAGATGTTTGGTGAAGTTGCCATAAAATAAATATCTTTTCAAGATTGTTTGTCTGTGGCATGGCAAATTATTGTCAATAAATATGTCATTGCCAATGTCATGCCATGATTTCTCAGCTTAGGAGTTCGGGGGTGCGTTCACAACCTACGCTCGAGCGCGCTCGGAGTGCAACTAGGTCGTTCAAGACCTCAAGGTAAAACGCTCAGTTGCTGTAACTAATGCGTTCACAACCTCCGACGGTTGCAACTTTTTACCGATGTAATTTGATCGCCGAAAAACACTCTGACATTGACAGCTGTCATATTTTCTATATAATATAAGTGGTTATTTTCAAAATTGTAATTGCCTTTATCATTCGGTGAAAAATAAGTAGGTGGTCTGTTTGTAAATAAAGGATAATACATAATTACGACGTACATAATGGAAAACGAGTTCTTTCTAGTAATTCAAAACGGGACTCCAATATATGATCACGATGGTGACGTTCTAATACAACGTTATGAAGGTGACTACCAATATTGATTCAATATCTCTTAATATCCCCTTTTTAAAGAGAATATAACAGATAAAAATATTTAATTACCAAAAACCTAGTTCGCGGTTGACATAGTTTTAATGGCGGAGTCGCTAGAGGAGCTGAACCTTAGCTCTTACCATAGCTATGGTAAGAGCTATGCTCGGAGTTTCTCCGATGGATAGCATTCGTAGTTTCGTAACGAATACATCCAACAGAATCAAAGTTATCGACATAGCTCCTAAGAATTAGCAAGCTGAAGTGACAGTGGGTCGGTAAACATAGTGTAGGTTGCCCGCCGGCCAGCTTGGATGACAACTTGTGAAAGACTGCAGGCAGATGCTGGATGCGCTAAGCTAAAGTCAGGGCGCTCATTAGGGGAGGCATATGTCCAGCGCATGGGCTGATGATGAAACACCTAGATTATTTAAAATTACATGAGACTTACTTATTCATTTTATTTAATATTCCAGATGGAACACAGTTTTACGTTTCACCAGAATGTGTGAATGTGAATTTACAGACTGAATACACAGACAGACAAACAGATAATCAAGATGAAATGCAGTTTTGTGCTTCACCTGATGTGGAAAATGTGCATAATGATGAAACAAAACAAAATGATACAACAAATAGACAGTGGACAGCAAATGAAATAAAAGCACTGATTTGCCTATACAAAAAGTACAAGCTTATGTTTGCTTCTTCTACTGTTAAAAATATAAAGGTCTGTACCTAACCAATAATGATTTTAGAGGAAATGAAGGCTGCAATTTATTTGGAGATTTTGAATTTTGCTTGCGCATTGTTCTTGTTGAATAAAATTTAGAAGACATTTAGAAATTAACTCATTATAATACCCCTGTTTTTGCCACCAAAAGCTGATTAAAAATTATCAGGATGTCTGTATGTTTACATTACTCTTTATTTACATAGCTGATGTTTTAGGCTATGCTGCCATGCATTTTAAGGTTTTCAATTCTTTTAATAATTCAAAAAAATTAAACATATTACAGACATAGTATGATTATTATTATGATCGTTGAACTTTCAATATTTCACTACAATACATTTTATGTTCATAAACATTTCCCATTTCCAGGTTTGGCAAAAAATTGCAGAAGAATTGGGAACCCATAGTGCCACCCAATGTGAAAATAAATTTAAATATTTAAGAAGCAAATATCTCAATAAAAAAGACAACATGAATCACAGAAGTAGTGGAGCCCGCGCAATTCATTTCGAATATTTCGATGAAATGGATGAAATATTATATAATAAAAGTTTATAAACCCATTTGAAATATTAAATTTTGTCTTAAATCACCCCCATCATGTGCTCTCTCCTGGACCAACTCTCTATCTTGGTCTTCTCCATCAACGCTTGTTATACCTTCTTCTATATATTTTGCAATTTCTTCTTCATTTCTGTTGTTAAATAAACATATATTATGTAGAACACAGCATCCCAGTATTGTTTGAGGTATGAAATGTGTCATGCTCATGTCTAAATACTTCAGTCTTCTAAATCTGCCTTTTAGTAAGGCGAAAGCCCTTTCGATGACCTGCCGTGTTTGTGCTACAGCAACATTAAATTTTTTTTCTTTCTCCGACAAAGTTCTCCTTTCTATAAAGGGAGGAATGCACCAATTTAAAATTGGATAAGCTTTGTCTCCCAAAATAAAATTATTCTCGGGAACTATGATTAATCCATTAGTGATATTTTGATAGATATCACTATTGCTGAAGATGCGTCTATCACTCACCGAGCTGGGATAGCCGGTGTATACATCAGTAAATGCCATACGAGCGTCACAAATTGCTTGTAAAGTAATTGCATGGTAGCATTTCCTATTGATGTATCTCTCTGGATAATCTTGAGGTGCCTTTATTGCAATGTAGGTCCCATCTATAGCACCAATGACACCAGGTATTCCAGCATTTTTTTTAAAAATGTTTGCTGTTTGTCTCTCTTTTCCTTGTGGCCATTTTATAAAATTTCTACTTCTTTCATTTAGAATTTTAATAATGTTTATGAAAGACTTATGGAGAGATGATTTGCCCATATCAAACCGCTCTGCAACTGATCTAAAAAATGTGGAAATGTTAAAATTATTACTTGTTTATTAATAGAAAAATATGTTGATTCAAAAATAAAATAACAGAATAAATTAAATACCTATATGAATCAGGAGTAGCTAGCAACCATAAGACTGCCAAAAATTGCTTCCTTGGATCCATTAACTTTGTTACTGGACTGAATTTGTTAATATTTCTTAGCTGTTGTCCAATCACTCTTAAAACTATTTCAAATACACCTAAAAAAAAACTATTATTAATATTTTATAATACAAATACATAGGTAAACAATGTATGCACAAGTTTCATCATGATTTAAAATGAGATGTTGAAGGACTGCTTACATGGTGTCATTCTGAAATTCTCCTGAAATTGTTTTGCTGTTTGGCCAGGTATGGTTCTCTCAACATATTCCCTAATACGTAGAGGAATACTACGTTGCACAGCATTCGACGCGACTTCAACATATAATAACCTGCTAGCCGCTGTTAGGACCAGGTCGTCATTTTCTTGAACCATTTCAAGAGTTTCTATAAGAAACCTATAGTATTTCATTATCAGCAACAAAATTGCAACATTTGCAACCTGCGGTGGCATGATGCATAGAGTAATAACTACGGCATGCTGTGTTTTCGTGATAATCGTGCTCCAGTAAACAAAACAAACAGTGATTATTTTGTCGCAAACCAACGCAAAAAGAAAAAACATCCACAACAACGCAAGTAAACAATATCTACCAACAACGAATGAATCTGTCTTGATTGTCATAATAATGTCAACTTTGACGTTTGAGCAGCCCGAGTCGTTCCGAACCTTCGGACAAGGTAAAATTTACACCAAACAACCGCACACTGAGCCTCTGAACGAAGCCCAGTGATTTCCTCCGTCTATCGAAAAGGGGATCTTTTTTTCATTGGTCGCACGCAACGCAACGCAACGCAAGTCGCAGCACAGAGTGCAGCAGGTTTATTTTTATTCACACGCCTTTGTTGTAATTTTCTTCAGAATTTTAACAATATTGTCGATCTTTTCTCTATTGTTTTTCAAATCCCAGTGTTAGATACCCGTGAATGTTATAAAAAACTAAAAATGTGGTCCGATGTACCCGAGGACGAGCAGTTGCTGCCCCCGTGTTGGATCACCGACGATGTCCGAATGAATGCATTATTTGCACCATTTCGATTGAAGGCAGCGAACCCTGAGTCCTGGGAAATGAAGCTGAAATTCTGGTCTGATAGGATAAGGGCCTTGTGCAGGAAAAGAGGGGACCCTGTGGTGTCAGCAGCGAACGTAAAGACCTCCTTTCATCGACATGGTCGCTTTCCCGCTTGCACTGAAATCGTTGTCGAAGAAATGTATCGGTGAGTCTCAATTCAGAGCAAATAAAATTAATCTTTGGCCTCAGTGTAGATCACTGGATGCCATGAAAAAAATAAAGTTTGATAGTAAGGGTAGTTTCCCGGCCGTTGGGTGGTCTCTAAATCAAACCTACCGTCACATATTAGCTTCTGTGTCCTGAAATATCTTAGTCTTTTGCCTTCTAATTGAATGACATGTTTTGACCTCTTGTGCCAAGGGTATTGGACTCAGAGGTCAATGTCCTTAATAAAAGTTACACCCTTATTGACAAAAACAAAGTAAAATTTTAAATCACTGTTACTGTGTCCCGTGATTAACACCACTATTGAATCTTTAACTTATTACTTATTGAACATTTACCTATGATAAGATGAATAGAGTGATGTACAGAAAAAGAGGAAAGTTCAGTAGTGATATGTCATAACTCCTACTCTTGTTTGGAGCCAGATCAGGGCTCGGTTTTAGTATTTCAGTATTTTAATTATTGCATTCACACAGTCAGGTCTTAGTAATTAGGTGAGTGTTCATAAAATGTTCACAGTATGTACCCATTTAGGGTGTTGCAATGGAAGACAGGCTAGGTTTCATGCCGTTCTACTTATGATGTATTTACTTATTATTAATGCATTCAATACCTATTACAAAAATTACGATATATTTTAATAATTTTATGACTACTGTAGACTCTTCTAAGCCCTGATCTGGGTTTACCAAAGTTGTAAAACAGACACCTGGGTCCACACAACCACACCATTTGGATCCAAATGAGTGTATGGATTAAACATACAGAAAATTGTTTAATTGGTTAATTATTGTATTTACTTGGTAAATGAGGACTGAAGATGTGGGTAGTTGCCATCAGCGTCTTTATCCAAGAGGGTAGCCACATAATGTTTAAGTCAATGAACTTCACTACACGAATATTATGAGTGCTCTGATAAGTAGTATTAATAAGGTATTACACCAATTTTTGTTAAGTCTCACAAATAGCTTCCATAGTGCTAATGAACTTCTAATAAAATACAAAATTTTATTCAATCAATCATCATCATCAGCCTATGCTACTCCACTGCTGGACATAGGCCTCCCCTTATGAGCACCATAGAGCCCTGTCTTCAGCTTGAAGCATCCAGCACCGCCTGCAGTCTTTCGCATCCAGCATCTGCCTGCAGTCTTTTGCAGGTCAACATCCCACCTGGCCAGAGGGCCACTCCTACAATATGTTTACCGAGTCGTGGACACGTTTACCCTAACGGTTGTCGGTTCTTCGCGAGATATACCCAACCCACTGCCACTTCAGCTTGCTAATTTCAGACAGACAACGTCATTGCGATATTTTTGCAGCACCGTACCTACGGTTCCGCGCGGTAGTGTGAGAGCGCTCTAAACGCGCGGCGGATACGGCAATGGCGACTTGCTCACCTACGCGCTCGAGACGCGAGAACTTTTTAAGGGAAAAGTTTCGCGTTGTTTATGCTCCCGCTTCGCGTCCTGCATCCCGCATGTCTGACGCGAAGGCATTGGTCAAAGCTTTAATTTGTAAATACTTCGACTATAATTCTAACTAGTCTAAACTAGTCACTATAATATGATTGTAAATACTGTAATAATTTTCAGAAATGGTGACCTAGTCCCTCTGTCAAAATACCAGCACATTCTACAAAACGGGCCCGAAGGCTGGGTCAAGTGGGGTGCCCGACTGGCATTCAAACCTGCTGCCTTCGCCCTCGGTGCTGTGACGTCCATGCTGCCGACTCGATATGCGGTTGATAATGACGGGCTGCCTAAGGCTAGCATTGACCCCACACAGAAGTTTGTTTTGGAGAGTTTCTTGCTGGTAAATTTTTATATTATAACATTTATAACATAGCGCTTAGTAGGTTTTGTCTGCAATGCAATCGTCCAATCAGTCAAAGATTACTTGCAGTCGGATACCGTTAATTTATCGCATGTATTGATACTAGCTTCTGCTAGCGGCTTCGCACGGTATACCGTCTACGTAGGGCTATACGAAATAATAAAACCTGCCAAGTGCGCACGAAGGGTTCCGTACCATTATCTATAAAAACATATAGTATTACCTTTTAATGAGAGGTTTTCGTTTTGCATTTTTAAAAAGAAAAAAATTAGTTCCATGTATCTCGATAGATGGCAGGGCTTCAACCGGTTACTATGGTATGTTAATGTCACATGAAAGAAAACGTCAAAATGATAATCGGTCGATCGCTTAAAGGAACAAAGCACTAGAGGTAGTGAATATACCCATCTCATTCACACCAGAGAGATAAAAATATGCTTGTAGCCTGAGAAGAAATCAGATAGAATGAATGTTTCTCTGTCTCGACCATCGTGCCAGTTTTTTCATTGTTTATGTATAAACCGAGGTATAGGTAAACAATGAAAAAACTGGCAAACAAACTTGTTTTTTCAAATGCTGCAAATAAACAAAGAAATGTCACTATGAGGAGTGACAAGACAGTGGAGCAAACCCTTGAATTTTTATGGATGACATAGACATACCTTAGTCACCAGTTGACGCACTGCCATCTATCGAGATATTTAGAACTAACTTTTTTTTTTTAATGCGAAACGAAAACCTTCTGACAAATTTTATGTACCATAATATCATGCAATAAATAAATGAAATGAAAATGTAACAGGAGGATGAAAAACCGACTATAAACTTCCCATTAGTGCAATAAAGTTTTAATTACATTAAAATTTACAGGAGCAATGTGCAAAACTCCTGGAGAAGTACCCCGCAGGCCTAGAGCGAGTGGGCACTATTGACCAGATGATGGCCCGGAGCGAGTGGAAAGGGGGTCGCGATGCGTTTGAACTGGCCGTGGGGTGTCTCGTGCTGCAAGGGAAAGCATTGTTGCAAGGAGATGTAGTTAAATTTGGTAAGTCTTCAAATACTTATGTTGAAACTGAATAGAATAGAATAGAAAAACATTTATTTGGACACAGGTACACACAAATCTCACTAATATTATAAACGTGAAAGTTTAGATGGATGGATAGATGGATGGATGTTTGTTCCTTTATCACGCCAGAACGGCTGAACGGATCTGGATGAAATTTGGCACAGAGATAGATTATAGTCTGGAATAGGACATAGGCTACTTTTTATCCCGGAATTCCCACGGGAACGGGAACTACGCGGGTGAAACCGCAAGGCGCTGCTAGTATAAAATAAAGCGGAACACAAGAACAAATTTAACATAGAGGTAAGTGACACAAAAGGGTGGTAGTAAGAATAAGGTGACTCTGCCTCCATGACCCTGCGCCGGAATAGGGGTTGGCTCAGCGTGTGCTGAACAGTTTCTGCTCAGCGCTGTTTTTCAGCCAAAAACCTTAAAGCTGATTGACGTAACGGACAGCGATTCGGTGACGAAAGAAACTGACTTATACATAACCAAAGTCATGATCAATAAATGCTGGACAATTCACACAGCATTATCTAGCCCAAAGCTAAGCAGAGCTTGTGTTATGGGTACTAGATAACTGATATACATAATACAATACATTACATAGATAGGTATTTTTATTATACATAGAAAACGACCAGAACACCTGGAACAAATGTCTGCAGATCGTACAAACATTTCTCCCGAGGCGGGAATCGAACCCGCAATCTCCTGCATCGCAGACAGACCTTCACCCACCGTGCCACAGAGGTCGTCAAATGAATGTTATGTTTACTAGTTTCTGCAAGCGGCTTCGCAAGCGTTGTTTCTAAGGAAGTGTTTAAGGGTTATTTTTATCCTATGTGAACTGATTTAAGTGGCGAACCTAGCGTGTTTGCTTGTCAAACTATGTATAACTAGCAGCGCCTTGCGGTTTCACCCGCGTAGTTCCCGTTCCCGTGGGAATTCCGGGATAAAAAGTGCCAAATTTCATCCAGATCCGTTCAGCCGTTCTGGCGTGATAAAGGAACAAACATCCATCCATCTATCCATCCATCTAAACTTTCACGTTTATAATATTAGTGAGATAAAACATATCTATCTGTGTATTGTATTGTATTATGTATATCAGTTATCTAGTACCGCTAACACAAGCTCTGCTTAGCTTGGGGCTAGATAATGCTGTGTGAATTGTCCAGCATTATTTATTTATTTATTATTTATTTATTAGAAATTAATAAATCCCAAAAATTTACGATCCCGACGGGATTCGAACCCGCACCTTCCCCTTCAGCGCAGGGGTGCTCTTTTTCCAACTAAGCTACGTGATCTTATCTAGTCGGCCCGAAAATCTTTGGGAGTTCTTTCGGCACTTACGCCGTCAGCGCCACCTACAGAGGAAACAATGAAGTTATCCAATTCTGCTCAAAGACCAAATTTACATTTAGTTCTTTGATTTATTTATTGTTACAGCGGAACCCAACTCCAAAGTATCACCCATAACAGAACAGGATACCGCGGTTGTAAATCTTACGTGTGCGGAGACACGGCTGGAGGCCGACGCGACGCGGTTGTTGCGCGACGAGGTGCAGGCCGAGAGCGACGCACGGGTCGCGCTGTCTTTGGGGAACAGAGTCGCGGTGAGGCACTAGTGTTTAACCTGATAAAAGCTAACACTCAAAAGTCAATGGAATTCTGTTTAAAAATAATTTGATTGTATATAAAAACCCTAAAAACCAACCAAATTACGTAAATATTTATAATGTTTATTTCATTCCCCCTCTAAAAATGAATTAAAAGCATTATTTTGGTGTTTGAATTTAGAACACAAAATATTCGACCTCTATCTCAATGCTATACAACCTCCTTGCTCAAAAAATAATCGATACAAACTCCTTGTAGTCATGGTTTCAAGTATAGTATGCAACTCTTAAGGCGAATAGTAAGGCAAATGACCTTGGGCATGTCCGCGCGCCTATATGCAGCAATGAGTGCTTGTTTTCGATTCAGCATACCATGTAGTGCCCTAATCAACCAAATAATACGATCCTCTGCGGTTAGGTGACGAGTAACTGGTCAGGTTTTTATCACAGATTTTGTAGGCAAAAATACGTTTTTACGTTTAATATCGTTATTTTGACAGCTTTTCGACGATAATGGACCGCCAAGAGATAGGTATGAACTATGTGAATCACTATACTGAGTTTAGTACTGATCGAATTTGAGACACCGATAAAAAGTGTGTTCGAAGCAACTACACACACACTATAACTAACACTATAACAACTAAACTATAATTAACGGCAAACATTTGGGACCGCCAAGCTTTTTGTCAAGATATGTGTTACAGGATATATAAATTTCAAAACTCCACAGTCAATATTTTTGTCAGAAAACGGGTTCAAAAACACCTAATTCTCGTGTTTTTGCCTTCATATTCGCCTTAACTAAACTGATTTTTACAAGTAAGACATGAACCACTTGCGTCGCTCAGGACTCTAACACTCCGTCGTATCGTGTCAACTTCGTTCTAATACTTTGGTCGTGATTCATCCGTTAGAATCCTTGACTTGCTCTAATTCATCTATGGCCCTCGCTTTAAATCCTTCCTTTATTCACAAATAGCATAATATAGTATTTTTTACGTGGGAGAAAAACTAATCCATCAGGGAATAAAATTGATCCACATCGGAAACATTCACTATGCAATAGCGAAAGAATTATCAAAATCGATCCATAATTGACGGAGAACTCGACGACGTACATAAAAAAAACATAGAGCCGATCATAGAACCTCCTCTTTTTCGAAAACAGTTTAAAAATGGCTTCTAAAATGATAATCATCTATGCCACAGGCCAAGAACCACCTCCGCCGCAAACATAAAGCTGGCGCTCGACTGGACCGCTGCACCGCCGCGCTCGACAACGTCAAACAACTGCTGTCACAGATGAGGGACGTATCGCAGAACCTGGCTATAGTCGACACTTACAAGTAAGTTGTAAAACAATTGTCTGTCTGTCGGTATGGGTATAAAAGAACCAACTCCGCGGCAAACGTAAAGCCGACGCTCGACTGGACCGCTGCACCACCGCGCTCGACAACGTCAAACAACTACTGTCGCAGATGAGGGACGTATCGCAGAACCTGGCTATAGTCGACACTTACAAGTAAGTAGTAAAACAATTGTCTGTCTGTTTGTCTGTCTGTGTGTATACAAAACCACCTCCGCTGCAAACGTAAAGCTGGTGCTCGACTGGACCGCTGCACCGCCGCGCTCGACAACGTCAAACAACTACTGTCACAGATAAGGGACGTCTCGCAGAGTTATTAACGACCTCACACAGTAACGTTTTCACTCGGTTGCAGCCCGATTCCGACTTCGATTTTGAAATGCGATTCACAATTAACCGAACACGGAAAAGATTGACATTTCGATTAGAAATCGACCAATCTTTTCACGGAATTTTTCCCAGTGGTATTTGCTTGCCGGAATTATAACCGTGGTACAATTTCTAACAAATCAAAAATAATAATAATGCTGGACAATTCACACAGCATTATCTAGCCCCAAGCTAAGCAGAGCTTGTGTTATGGGTACTAGATAACTGATATACATAATATACATAGATATACATTTTTTTATATACATAGAAAACGACCAGAACACTGAACAAATGCCTGCAGATCGTACACAAATTTACCCCGAGGCGGGAGTCGATACCGCAACCTTCTGCGTCGCAGGCGGATCTTCGCCCACCGCGCCACAGAGGTCGTCAATTACGATGATTTAGAGAAAACCTCTTATTTCTATATGAAACTAGTAGTGAATGAAGATTATTTATGGACTTCTAAACCACCAAAAATCTTTATTTGGATATTTTTATTTGTTATTAGCAGCGCCTCGCGGTTTCACCCGTGTAGTTCCCGTTCCCGTGGAATTCCGGGATAAAAAGTAGCCTATGTTCTATTCCAGACTATAACCTAACTCTGTGCCAAATTTCATTCAGATCCGTTCAGCCGTTCTGGCGTGATAAAGGAACAAACATCCATCCATCTATTAAAAAAAAAATTCAAAATTCAATAACTTTATTTCTTTAGGCTTACAAAATAAGCACTTAGACAAGTCAAATTTTATACATAAACAGTTTTATAGATTATCAAATAAGAAACAAAATGTCATTGATTTTGTTCGCTTCAATTTTTTGTCCACTAGTGGAAGAAGCGAAAAATAATAATCTATCCATCCATCCATCTAAACTTTCACGTTTATAATATTAGTGAGATTTTGAGGTTATGTCTATAGTAAACAAAACATTTAAGATGGATCATAGGTATTCTTGTTTTACATCATGAAAACCGGCGTGATGGAGCCAGACAATAGGAGCGGACCTTCCGTCGGTACCATGCATTGCGGGATATGTCCAATCCGTTCGCAGATCCCAACTTCCGTGGGATTTACAGGCTTTCTCCCGGCATGGCCCTGAATAGAACATAAAGCCAGCGCTCGACTGGACCGCTGCACCGCTACGCTCGACAACGCTGTCACAGAGGGACGTTTTGCAGAACTTAACGAAAAAATAAATTAAAAGGACGTTGATGAGTATAGTTATCAACATCTTATACCTATTTTTAAGCTTACGCGATCTGAACAAATAATTATTAATACTATTTAACGGGTATTTATAAATACTATTTAACGGGTATTTATCGCGTTTAATTACCTTATTTTCCCGACGCTTCGACAGGTTTACACACTGCCGCTCGAGTACGCCAGTCATCCCGTGACCACGGCAGTGTGTAAACCTGTCGAAACGTCGGGAAAATAAGGTAATTAAACGCGATAAATACCCGTTAAATAGTATTAATAATTATCTTATACCTAATATAGTCAACATTTTCGCGTTTTTTTTTCTAAATATTTTCAAAATCATGGTCTCATTGCATCCCGCCCCATTTTTCGGTAGTTCTTGACACACCCTGTATATGTATGAGCAGTTCATTAATTTTAAGAACATTGTACTGTACTAAGTGCCAAATAAGGTGGCAATACAGGTTGTTCACCTCCTCTCGCATAACAGAGGACAAATTATCGCTACTCTGTCGCTTTCCATACAACCCCGAAGCGATATCGGTGTCGCTTGAGTATCGTGGTACGGGGGTACTAGCAGGCAAAAGTGAAATTGCACAACCCAAAAAAAACGAAATCGGAAATAATAATTGACTTTCTACGTTTTCAATAAATTCACGTATTTTAATGTTCTAAAATACCAGAGTAATTTAAATATTACTCTGTATATATTTGAATATATTAATGAATAATATTATGATTTTGAGTACGAAATTACATTTACATGACTGAAAAAATATATGATTTGTTTGGAATATAAGAAAAAATAATAAAATTAAGCAAAGAAAACTTTTATAAATTCAAAATAACATAGGTCTTTATTTGTATTAATATTTTTTTAAATTTTTTTTTTTAATTTGCAGTAATAATAAGTATCCAAAAAATTAAAAACCCCTCAAAAATGCAAGATTTTAAGTTGTGCCTGTTTTGTATTTTGTGACGGAGATAGGTCAACGACCTGTATTGCCAAGTTACCTGGCACCTGGTATACCATACATTCGCAAATTAATTATTTGATTGATTGATTATTATTTCCAGGACTGCGGCAGAAGCAATGAAGACCAATATGAAAGAACACAATTTGGACGAAGATACAGTTCATGATACAATGGATGATTTGAAAGAGGTAATCCAAAATATATATTAATAATAAAACATTTATTTCAGGCAACGTTAGTCTAGTACAGGATGTATAATACTTAAAAACTACGGCCCATATAAAATATATACCTTATTCTAACATACATAAAATATATACCTAACTACCACGTAGAGTCGGCGACGTGTGACACGCGATATGTGCTGCGGCCGGTAATCGTCCGCGAAAACGCCGGAACAGCACATTCTTCGGCCAGAATTCTTCCTTAGTGAAGGTCGAAATATTCTCCGTTGGAATACGCACCACAAATGATTTAAAATCATTATGACGCGACTCCAACAGCTCGACCCTCACCAAGGTGTTGGTCTTCCTCTTCACATACTCCACGCTCTCCTCCACCTTCGTGGTTGTACACCCAGGCGAGAACGTGCCCGATTCCTGTTGAGTGTGTCATTTGGGGCCCGAGTCGCAGCCGAGGGTCTTAAAACACACGAGGTAGGAATCGCACTTTCTCCCGAGTGATACACAGTGCTTTATACTACACCTACGAGGAAAAATCTTCAGAATCATTCGCGTAAATTGAAAATAATTCTTGTTGCTAACTATCCACACATAGACATATTTGATGATGAATGGAAGGACTTTATCAGTGAATGCATGAGATTTTGTGAGATTGACGGATGATAATTAACTGTGATTTGACATTAACTTAGTGAAATTAATTTTGTAATTTATTTTTTCTTATTTGTAATTTGACAACATTTATTGTTATTTTAATCTTTGATGTTGCATGACATGTGTATTTACTTGAAATCTGTAATTTTATCTCTAATCATAATATAATATTGCTTAAAATTAGTTAGTGTAAGTGGTTCTGTAGGACCGTTCTAATTAAATAAATAAATTGAATTGAATTGGTTCCTCGAACGTGAAAACAAGATTAAGAAAAAAAATACGATTAAAAAAATGATGAGTCTCTGTCCCGCTCCTATGAACGCGAAATCCTATGCCTGTCCTTTTCACAAAACGGCGCGCATTGCGCCGTCATTGAAATGAACCTCATAACCAGTTGTACGTTGGTGACTGTTATCGTAAACCAAATTACATGCATACAAATTTACATGTTTAAAAGTCAAAAGTTTATAACTTTATTTCTTTCGGCTTACAAAATAAGCACTTAGACAAGTTAAATTTTATGCATAAACAGTTTTATAAATAGTAATTATTCTAAGGTTTTTTTGTTATAGTGCTAACCCGCACTCTGGGTATCTCCAAGAAATGAAATAAGTCCCAAAAACAACTAACACTGTTACCACTGTGTTGTGTGTTGTTAGCACTATAACAAAAAACCTTAGAATTGAGCAAAGGCAACACCTCTCGTCAAACGAATCAAATGTAACTTTGGTCGTTGAGCAGGTTTGGTTAAACTGTAATGTTACCTCTGTAGGTGGAGCCACCGGCGCTATAGTCCATAAGAGGTCCCAAAGATTTTCGGTTGAACCGACTAAGGGTTTCGTGGCTTAGTTGGTTAGAGCACACCCGTTCTGAGGGTGGGGCGCGGGTTCGAATCCCGCCGAAACCGATAATTTTTGGGACTTATTTCATTTCTTATAGTAATTATTATCAAATAAGAAACGAATGTTATTGATTTTGTTTGCTTACATTTTTTGTCCACTAGTGGAAGAATTTAAATTAATTATGTTTAAATTCCCCCCATCTCGGAAAGAGTATTTTTGCTGTTCGATATCTGAGCGCAAAAGCCGTTTTTATCCTCCTGAATAAAGTAAATTTGAATTTAGAACATAGTGTGCCCTAAGTTTGCGATTCAAAACATCATTAAACCTATTCACTTCTACCTCCATGGTGCCGAATTTATCATGCAACCTTTTTTAATTTGTTATTAGAATCCTTCGCTTGCTCGGTCATCAAAATTGAGCACGCAGTTAAAAATAAACTTTGCACTCTTGTATAACAAATAACTATTATTTTACTTGTAGGTGATGGACTCGTACAACGAGGTAGAAAAGGCTCTCGCCGGTCCACCCTTAGATGACGATACGGCTGATTTGGAGGCTGAACTGAAAGAGCTTCAGTCGATGCCAAGCAATTGGGACGGAGGGAAATCCACAGGTAAGTGCGCGTGTGACTTCCGAGCCGAGGGTTTCGAGCTTCTGACAATAGGCTATTTGACTACATTGAAAAGTGTGACTTCCGAGCCGAGGGTTTTGAGCTTCTGACAATAGGCTATTTGACTACATTGAAAAGTGTGACTTCCGAGCCGAGGGTTTCGAGCTTCTGACAATAGGCTATTTGACTACATTGAAAAGTGTGACTTCCGAGCCGAGGGTTTCGAGCTTCTGACAATAGGCTATTTGACTACCTAAATTGAAAATAAGTTGCAAATTGTTTTCATCCTAGTTAGGGACAACGTAACAAAGCGTAATTAGGATTTTTATTACAAAAATATGCCTATTTTAAGTAAAAAACGGGATCAAAATTACATCTTTTAAGATATGATCACGTGACCGAAAACAAGCGTTTGGTTGCATCGCTGGTGACGTCACACATCACAGATGACAGTGCGTGTTGTTATTCTTGCTAGGGTATGGTTTAAGGTGTGACGTCATCGAGTCATGTCACCGGAACCGTGACTGAGATTATCGTTTTGACGCGCCGTTATTTTATTCAAACTTTAAAATTAGTTTTTATAACTAATACGACTGGCCTTGAAGAAATATTAATTACACTTTGCATAATTTTTATCAGACAATACGTTAGAATTATTTCCCAGTAGTAGTCAAGTAGCCTATTACTAACTGATTATCAAGCGGCGTTAGTTAGTGACACTTTTTAACAGACGACAACCTCTGTGGCGCGGCGGGCGAAGGTTCGCCTGAGACGCAGGAGGTTGCGGGTTCGATTCCCGCCCTGGGACAAATGTTTGTACGATCTGCAAATATTTATTCCGGGTGTTCTGGGTATTTACTATGTATTATAAAAATATCTATCTGTGTAATGTATACAAAGAAATTGTATATACATTACACAGATATTGTGTTCTTGAGTGGAGATCGCGACTCTGCAAACGTAGGGTAGGACGCCCTCCGACCAGGTGGGAGGACGATCTGCGAAAGACTGCTGGCAGATGCTGGATGCGGCAAGCTGAAGACAGGGCGCTATGGCGCTCATTAGGGGAGGCCTATGTCCAGCTGTGAACTGATAAAGGCTGATGATGATGATGACACAGATATTTATAATATAATTAAATTAAAACTAGTATTTACAATTTAAACAATTGAGCTAACTGCAGACTGTTGCAAACAAATTCTCAAATTCTATTTCTCTGTAATGTATTGTATTATGTATATCAGTTATCTAGTACCAATAACACAAGCTCTGCTTAACTTGGGGCTAGATAATGCTGTGTGGATTTTCCAGCATTATTAATTATTATTTATTTTATTATTAATTTCAGAAACAGACCAATACACAACCTGGCAGAAATACAAAACCGCTCGAAAGATATCCGAACGAGAGTTTGTGTTCGACGGTGAAGAGAGGATATTAGCTGAGCTGAACGAGTTAGGGATCGAAGACGGCAGTCCGGTGGATAGGTCTGAAGGCAAGGTGCCGGTTCGAGAGCCGGTCACGGTCCCCGCCGCAGCCTCTACCACTGAATGGACTAACGGTAGGTTTGAATATAAAATTATACTCAAAAACAGTGAGCAAAATCGAGTTTTGCTCACATGTAGAATAAAGAATATTATTCAACATGTTGAAAAAAGTAATTTGGTATTCAGAATGTTGCACTAAATGTGGATGATGTAATAAGTAAGATAATCTAACACCGAAAAAAAAGAAAAAACTACACAATCTGCACCAGGTCCACTTTCTCATGGAAGGCAGCGCCAGTTTTTGGTGTAAAGTTGTATGTTAAACTCGAGAACAAATGTTTTTTGTTTCATGCCTTTGCATGAAACAAAAAACATTTGTTCTCGAGTCTGCCTGCCTTTTGTCTAGCATTATTTATTTATTGAGTTTCGCGTTTTTTACGCTCTCGCTTCGCGTCCCGCATGTTTGACACGCAACTTTGGCCGAAGCTTACGTTTTAACATTACCAAAGAAAAAACCCGTGCGAAACCGCAGGTGGTAATAATTTATTTAAATAATCATAATTTTTTATTGTTTATTTTATAGAAAGCGGTGCAGAGAAGCCTAAGCCAAGTAAATCCTGGTACCCACCATCTAGCGAGTGGAACAACAACTTTGCTGAGATCAGACAGGACGACAGAATACACCCTGGTAAGATTTACGTAAAGATAAAGATGATAAAAATCATTTACTACAGAAAATACAAATATAGTTCAACTTCTTTAATAAGTTGCATCGGCAAAATTCGTCTGCACAGAAGACTACATTTCAACCCGATTGAATACGAATGCCAACGCCTTTGAAATAAAGACTTTATTGCATTGCGTTAAGCTTTAAAGTTAACAAAAACACAAGGCTCATGCTATCTCGCTCACAAAAACAGAGCTCAAGCTATCTCGCTCATGTGATATGTATACGGGAAGACAAAAAAGGACCAACATATATTCATAATATGTATCCCACTCAAAATACGACTTTGTTAGTACAAACCCAGAGATTTTCGACGAGGCACGTGTTGATCTCGTTGCTTAGTTGGTTAGAGCGCACCTTTACTGAAGGGTGAGGCGCGGGTTCGAATACTGCCGAAATAGAAATTTTTTGGGACACTAAAATTTTCGTAAAAAAATACCCCAGTGCGAGTAAAGCACTATAAAGCAAAAAGCTAAGAATATAGCAAAAGCGACACCTCTCGTCAATCCTACTAAATGTATCTTTAGTCATTGAGTGGACACGCTAAATAGTGGTTGGTTGTTGTTTTGCGGTCCAGGTTGGGAAGAATGCCGGCTGCTAGGTTAAATGGGTAGGTACACGAGTCAGCCGTCAAAATGGAGGGATCGCACCTACCTTATAACTCCTGAGCTGCGGTATCCAAGTTGGCACTCCCGGCGCGGCGCTCGCGCACGGTCCTAGGCACTGACCGGGATGACAAGGGGGCTCCCTCAGGAGCTTGCGGTTAAGGTTTGGTAGCGGAGCTTGCAGCCGATGCCTTGCGGGTGAGAGACTGCCGCCATCTTGAGGCAAGCTGCTTGCGGATTGTTCGTGGTACCTGAGCGTCTCGCTCACTCGTAGCGGTGTTATAGGTGCGAGGAAGGGATAGTTGATGAGTCGGAAGTTGACGACATAAACAACAACGTTCCGGCGTACGCAGGTAAAGCTAAATATTGAATACGCGCGCAACCATTGAGCATGTTTGGATATTCTTTCAAGGTTTCCCCTGTAGGTGGAGCTAACGACGCTTGAGCCGTAATAGGCCCCAGATATTTTCGACGAGACACGTTTCGATCTTGTTGCTTAGTTGGTTAGAGCGCACCTGTAGGTACTGAACGTGAGGCGCGGGTTCGAATCCTGCTAAAATCTAAATTGTTTTTGGGACATTATTAAATTGTCGTAGTAATTTGACTGTTTAAAATGTCTAGTTTAACCTAGATTCGATTTAGATGTTACCTAGTCTACGTTTTTTTACATTTACTATGTACGAGTAGACTGTATTTTACTTAAATTGTTAGTAGGTACATACTAGTACATTTTATTAGGTATATCATAGAGACTAAGAGGCTTACGGACAAACCGAATTACGGTTTAGGTTAGCTTTAAGATAATTTTAGTACTTAATGTGAACACATAAATAAATGAAAAAAAAAAAAACTAATTTCTCTACCTTATCCAGGCCAACATCTCAACATAGACTACTCATCGCCTCCACGGCATTACGGCCACGATTTCCAAGTTCGCGACCACAAGTTGGACGGCGGGGTGTGGCTCTTCAACCGACGTACTAACTCGGACAAAACTGCAGCAGGGCAGGGTGCGGACGCCAACCTGGACGAGGACACGGAAGGGACTAACCTGGACAAGCGACGGCTCAGGTAACTACTGTGAAAGAATTCTTAGGCCCGTATTATGGAAGTTTACTTGACATCGATCTAAGCTTGAGTGATGCTTATGTCTAGTTTTTATTTATTTATTTATTTAAAATTGCACCAACACAGTGTACACTAGAGCATTGATTGTGGGCTGTTCCTTAAAAATTACACATCTAAGTGTCACTACAATTATAGGTACAAATCGAAATCCATTTACAACATTTCGTCCTTAAATTAATAATTCAATGCAAAAACAACAAATTTTGAGTTTTGAGTGAAAACTAACCCTTAAGGCTGTGGTATGGGTCAAACTAGCGCCGCCATCTATTTAATCTTATTACTAAGTTTAACAAAGAAAATTTCAAAAATCCGTCGCACAGTTAGTGGTACCGTGATATTATAAGTTTTTTTTAATGCCTTTTAATTAAAACAATTTGCAACTTATTTTCAAACAGGCTCCGAAACTACTGGACCGATTTGAAAAATTCTTTCACCATTAGAATCCTACATTATCCCTGATGAACATAGGCGATAGAATATACCCGTGCGAAGCCGGGGCAGACCACTAGTATAATATAAGCAAAAGGATGCGAGAGACCACCTTTGCTCGATAAGTATGTAGGGAGCAATGCGCGCCATTTTGTGAAAAGAATAGGCATAGGATTTAGCGTTCATAGGAGCGGGACAGAAATGCGTTTTTTGAACAGCGCAAGTGCATAAATGGAGTTTTTGCTTATTTACAAGAAAACTACACAATTCACGAAAAAACTATCTGAAGGAACCAAGTAATTAGTAATAACCTACGAATCAAATAATAGGTCGTTTCAGTAGACCGCAGGGTTCCTAAGATCTCGACCATTATATGTGCAAAACAGTGCAATTTCATGATTTTTTTCTACCATATTTTTTTATCAATCGTGTTTTCACGTTGAAATAACCAAAAAAAATTAAAATTTTATGTGATTCGAAATTTTAACCACGGGAATCCCGTAAATACTGAGATCTAGTCCTAGTCCATCAAGATACTGTTAGTGATTACTGCGTACATACGGAACGTTATAATTAAAGTTGTATAATTGACGGTAGATGTGTAAAATTCAAATTACTTGTAAAGACAAATGTCACCTCAGTCTGCCTGTGACCATGGAAGCTGAAAAGCCTCCGAAACGTCAGGTTATAAACAAAATATAAAATATACGCGATCAATCCGGTTAGAACAGTGTTTTATTATGAGTTCTCGCGAAAATAACCTTAGAATATACTATCTAGTCCTAGTTTAACAAGCAAACACCATAGGTTCCTTAAGTAATGGTTAAGTAAGCCTTCATAATACGGCCCTTAGAATCGGAGCAGTATTCCTTCGATTACCTTCAATCAAACGAAACTAACCAAAATGTGAACTGTGAATATTTTTCATTGGCATTTGTTTGATCGGTGTGTACGAATTAACATCCCGATGTATGTACAGTGGCAACAGACCCGTACTGCGCTGTCCAACCAACCGAGTCGGAAGTACCAACGTAGAGAGAAACGGAAACGCTAATTCGGACGAGCTACTAGGCACCGAGTATCTCAGGTAACTATACTTTTAACTGACGGATGATTAACCTACGAATACTCAAACGCAACTTAGAATAAGCCGGTTTCAAGTGACGAAATTTTGACAGATTTTCATTGAAAACTGTCAAAAAATAGCATCTTGAGACGAAACACTGTTTTAACCGGATTGATCGCGTATATTTTATATTTTGTTTATAACCTGACGTTAAAACAGTGTTTTATTATGAGTTCTCGCGAAAATAACCTTAGAATATACTATCTTGAGACGAGCTTAAATTTAAGTTGCGTTTGATTATTTGGGGTTAGCTATATGTCAGTCAAAGAATTTTTCGAATCGGACCTGTTAAAGTGTTCAAAATTCAATAACTATTTGTTTAGGCTTACAAAATCATTATTATTATTATTTTAATATCAAAATGTTCAATGGGCAGTTTGTGATACCTATTATAAACTTTTTTTAATGCCTTTAAAAAGAGTCCGACTCGCGCTAAGCCGGCTTTTTGCTTGTGGTATGCATGCATACAAGAATCAAAAACCACGAAAAAAAAACGAGCCAACCCGCGACGAACAACCTTGAAGTCTAAACTATCTTATTGATAATATCAGTGTTAAAACTTATTTTCATTGTTCCAGTTCTGAAAGCCCCGGTAAAACCGGAAGCAACTTTCAAATGGCGCCAGGTGGTGAGAGAAAGAAGGAGGTCGAAAGCCAGCCAGATGCAGATGTTGCCGGCCAGCAACCAGTTCCAGAGAGCAACCAACCCGATATAGATGCGAATGATTTGTACAGCAGACTTAGACAGCTTAGAGGGTTCAAATCATAATGTTAATATCAATGGTTTATTTTTGTTATAGTGCTTACGCACTTTGGGTATCTCTAAGAAATGAAATAAGTTCCCAAAAATTTTCGATTTCAGCGGGACTCGAACCCGCGCCCCGCCCTCAGTACGGGTATGCTCTAACCACCTAAGCCACGTTCAACCGAAAATCTTTGGGAGCTCTTACGGACTATAGCGCCGGTGGCTCCACCTACAGGGGTAACATTACAGTTTAACCAAACATGCTCAACGACCAAAGTTACATTTGATTCGTTTGACGAGAGGTGTTGCCTTTGCTCAATTCTAAGGTTTATTTTTTGTTGACGAGTCCCGCCGAAACTGGGGACTAAAATTTTGGGATCTTATTTCATTTCTTAGTTAATTTAATTCTTAGATTATTTTAAACTATATTTGTTGTTATAACTAAATTCATTAAAGCGTTTCATCGTCTCAAACTAGCGGCGCCACCTATTTTACCTTATTACTATGTTGAACAAAGGAACTTTCAAAAATCCATCGTACAGTTTGTGATACCTATTATAAACTTTTTTGTAATGCCTCTGTAATAGTTTTATTCAATTTAGCTTAGGCAGAGAATCGAAAATAGATTTGGTGGCCACCAAAGGCAACTTCGATTCTCTGTATCCGAAAACGGATATTGGATGTAAGTGGGTTAGCTATGAACCTTATTTGTGTTGGAAGAACACCCACGTCTCATCCCTTAACGAGTGACTTCTTCAGTGTGAAAGTGGTTAAGAACGCGTGCGTTCCGCATCTCTTCGAGCAATAAGGTTCGAAGATAACCCGGTTACAGCCGTAATGAACACAAACCGTAGTAAACATCCTGGTATTAATGACTTCAAATGAGATATTAACTTTATTTTTTTAAGTTTTATATTAAGGTTGTGTGATTCTAGTTTTTAATTTTATTTATAAAATATTAAGTGCCATACAAACTTCGAAGGATCTAATACTAGTTGTAAATTGTCGTTTTTGTTGTTTAAAACCGACGAAAAAAAAGAGTATTTTCTATCTTCAACTGTATGTATTTTTATATGAATGTTCGACTATTTCTCCTTCAATTATGATCTGATTTGGAAAATTATTTCGTTATTGAATGCAGGATGGAGGTGTAATTATAACATTTTATTCCCGAGAGATAAAGTCCCGAAAAATATAGAAAACTGTAAAAATCTACTAAGGATTTTGAAGGTTAATAGTTTTCATAACAATCAAATTATGTATCTATGTGCCAAATAAAAGAGTCGTAACTTCTTTGGCTGAATGAGGCATAAACTATTCTAAGGTGGTTCGCCGTGGGTTGGAGCGAGTTTTTTTTCTGCGTTCCACAAGCAATAAAACTAGCGGAAAAGTAATATCCCGCAAATCATTAACCATTTTCTATGAACTCATGTTAAAACCAACTTTCATCGCTAGTTTTATTGCTTGTGTGACGCTGAAAAGATTTGAAACCACAAAAAAAGTCTGGCTCCCATGACGAACTACCTTAATGTTACTTTTTTATTTGATAAAAATTTGTGGTTTCGGTTTTCTATTAAAAATAATATTTTGTTAGTTCACACTTATATTACTTAAATATCGGTTGTTTGAAGGTATGTTTGATATTTCTTCGCGCCAAAACTATTGAAAGGATAAATTTGGCGTATGTGTAATACTTGAACTTGGAATCTTCGGCCAGTCTCAACGGAGACTAGCCGGGTGCGCACGATTATAGTGCCCAAGTGTGTGCGCAAACACAGGTGCACTTACACTGTAAGACGTAAGACTTTTACCCTCAGAAAAAAGTGTTCAAAGCTGCTATTAGAAAAGTGTAGGTAGCAAAAATTATCGAACATGTTTTTATGTGGTTATGGTTTATTTTTAGGAAAAACAAAGCAATGGGGGCATCCATTAATTACGTGAGGCGATTTTCGCAATTTCTCGATCCAATCTCACGACATCTCATCAAGTGGTGGTGAGATTTGGCTCGCCCCCCCTCCACCTCTAAACGCCTCACGTAATTAATAGACGCTCCCTAAGTATTTTAAATAAAAAAAAAACACTTCTAAAATCTCTCGTAGTTTGACGAATTAATTACAGATGTAAGCGGGTTAGCTACGAACCTTATTTGTGTTGGATTTTGGTGTTCTTCCAACACAAATATGGTTCGTAGTCGACCCACTCACATCCGCAATGAATATTTACTTCCTCGAAGTTTGTAGGTATGGTTGTGAAAACGGCGGTAAAATTTGAGTTTTAAGTTCTAACTAGCTCCGCGAGTCCGCCTACGTATTTATTATTAGCCCACTGCTGGACATAGGCTAGCGTATCTGTAGTGTAAGTTTTCTAAGTGTAAAATGTATCAAAATCTGCCATAATCGTTCGTAATGTATAGAATTTAATTTGTAAATAATATACGTTAGGTTTTCTATTGATTAAAAATAAGTAAAATAAAAATAGTATAGTTTATTGGACATTAAAAAATACATAATACTCAAAAAATATAAAAATATATGTGCATCAAAAAAATCCAAAAAAAATAAAAAAAACAAGTTTTACTTTATGTTCTTATGGGTTTTATATGGCTATTCTATGTATGTATTAATAATGACATAAATTTATAAAAAAAAGGAAAATTGAACTATAGACTACTAATTAGATAGAATTAGAATATTATAAAAAGTAAATAATATCAAAAAAGAAAATGTAAAAATATAAAAAAAGATGTGGTGGTGAGGTAGAAGTTAAAAAATATATTATTTTTGCATTAGATAGGTAGTCAACAAAATATGGTGTTATTTTAATGTAATTAAAATTATATGAATTGCCTTATATTAAAAATAAAAACTACTGAGTAATAATTAAAATAAGTCACTATAATATACCTACCTAATTAGTAAAAACTGTAAATACCATTTTTATATAATTTAATAATACTTAGTGACCATATTAAACATCTTAGGGTATATTATTGTGATTCCTAATAACTCTATGAATATAATGTACAGTCAACACAAAAAATCTGTCAGAGAAAATTTCCTAACTAAAAAAAAACTGGACTCGCTATTTCAGTATCATGATGATGATGATGATTTGTTAATGACAATATGGTCTGGTTAGACACAATTCTACCGTCAGCGTATATGAGTCCACTGCTGGACATAGGCCTCCCCTAATGAGCGACATGTCTTCAGCTTGCCGCATCCAGCATCTGCCAGCAGTCTTTCGCAAATCGTCATCTCACCTGGTCTGTGGGCGTCCTACACAACGTTTGTCGAGTCGCGGTCTCCACTCTAGAACACGTTTACCCCAACGGTTTTCGGTTCTTCTCAAGATATGGCCCACTGCCACTTCAGCTAGCTAATCCTTTGAGCTATGTCGATAACCTTGGTTCTCAGTCTCAAGTAATGGTAAATAATTGTAATTATATAAGTTTTCAAACTATGAAGATTGTGTGATATTTCACCAGAGCCTAGTTCGTTTATTTATTTATTTAAAATATTGTACACCTATCCTTACAGGCACCCCTAATGCGATAGTGTACATAGCTTAATAATTATATTGAAAAGGAGAGTCACAATCATAATTTAAAAATAATAATTAATTCATTATAAACCTAATTTAACCTAGCATTACAGTACCAAAACAGAAAAAACAAAAATGATCATCACAGTAAGAAAAATAAAAAATAAATTGAAGATTGAAGAATAATAAATAATTAAGTATGTCAAAATCAGTGAAATAATAATAAATAATTATGTCAAACCACATTATAAAATTAAATAAAGTTGTCTAGTAGGGTGCACCACGTGCAGGTCAGGCTGGCTTGGGAGACGAGATGTTGGAGTCCCCATTACACCCCGCTGTTAATTGTCAGTATCAGCTTTAAGGTTTTTGGCTGAAAAACAGCGCTGAGCAGAAACTGTTCAGCACACGCTGAGCCAACCCCTATTCCGGCGCAGGGTCATGGAGGCAGAGACACTTTATTCTTACTACCACCTTTTGTGTCACTTACCTTACCTCCATGTTAAATTGTTCTTGTTTTCCGCTTTATTTTATACTAGCAGCGCCTCGCGGTTTCACCCGCGTAGTTCCCGTTCCCGTAGGAATTTCGGGATAAAAAGTAGCCTATGTCCTATTCCAAACTATAATCTATCTCTGTGCCAAATTTCATCCAGATCCGTTTTGCCGTTCTGGCGTGATAAAGGAACAAACATCCATCCATCCATCTAAACTTTCACGTTTATAATATTAGTGAGATTAGTGAGATTTGGGTGTACCTGTGTCCAAATAAATGTTTTTCTATTCTATTCTACTCTCAGAAGCCAGACTCGTGTTGCTGACGTTGACTGTACGAAATTATAAATTACTAGCTCATAGCTCATATGATTTTTTATAAAAATTTAGGTAATTTTAAGCATGTATGTCTGTCTGTATCATAAGAATGTAAATACTGATGTAAATATTAAAATACGATACGTGACTTTTTGTTTTATTTAAAGACAACTAGGTGCTCCCCGCGGTTTGACTCGCGTTAAATTCGAATTTCACATTTCAGGTGTTCCCGTAAATCTCCCATGGGAATTTGATATTTTACCAGGATAAAAAGTAGTCTATGTTACTCTCCATCCTTTCAACTGACTCTACCAAAAATCAAGTCGATTAGTTGCTTAGTTAGGGCGTGAAGGAAGGACAAACAAATTTTCACATTTCTAATGTTAGTTAGGATTCTTATGTAATGGCTGGCTGTCTGTTTGTTACCTTTTCATAAAGGATGCCACACGCTAGGCCGGCGTACTGTCGCTCACGACTGCCGCACTATGTTTGGACACGCCTTTAGAACATGATTCTACCGGTACACAATATAAGCTATGTTCCTTAACAAACAAGACGTACGATATTGTTGTTTTTAATACAAAACAAATAGGACGAAAACATGTCACTTTAGACGTATGAATATGCAAAATTCGATTTTGCATATTTTTGCTTACATTTCATTATAGGTGTGTATGAGAGAAAAAACAACCAGGGACCTAGATATACCTACACTATTCGAATACAAAAAACAACATGATGTGGTGAAAATATGCTCGAATTACAAATCATTTTGGTATTACGTTTGTATGGGCAAATCATCATCCGCAGGCCTCTTGAAATTATGTCGGTCGCAATACCAAACATGTACACAAATAAACAATTTCGAAATGTCAAGTCAGGTCGGTTCACAGATATCTTGATAGAACTACCTTACAGTTACGAGTAGGTACTAGCACAGAAAGGTAGGCAGCACTGTCAAGTAGGCACCTTTGGTGTAGGTCAGAAGTCAAATGTTTCGCTTAGCATTCATACATCGCTCGCTAAAGAAGAAGCACGGCTATCTGTCGTTGCTTACGATTGTCTAATTATTCTCTAGCGTGAGAAGTTTACAAATCAGAAAATTAAAAATTTATTTTTAGTTTCAATTATTTTAGTTGAAATAGTGTTGTGTTGAAGGAATTTGTTATTTGGGTCAGTGAAATGGAATTCCTGCCGGTTTTATTGGTAAGTAAATTATAAAAAAATGTGTCACACTAATGCTCCGCCCCGGCTTCGCACGGGTATATTCTATCGTCTTTGTTTAACAGGGATAATGTAGGATTCTAATGGTGAAAGAATTTTTCAAATCGGTCCAGTAGTTTCGGAGCCTATTCAATTCAAACAAACAAATGTTTCTTCTTTAAAATATCATTATTATATTAGTATTAATATAGATAATTTAATTGTTTAGAAAGTACCTACTAATCTTTATTATCAAAGAAAATTACAATCAAATAATAGAATTAAATTAAAACTAGTATTTACAACTGAAACAATTGAGCTAACTGCAGACTGTTGCAAACAATCTACAAGTAAATTATCTACAATCTACAATTTAAAATACTAAAGACCGCCTTCGACTTTATTTATATTTTCACGTTTTGCGAGAAAAATTAGTTGATCTCTCGGGTATAAAATAATACTTTGTGGTATCACCCTGATCGTTTCATATGAAGCCAAAATAATCATGAAGAATAATACGACGCTTAAGTCGTAAGAAGTGCCAGATATTTTCGACCAGCCACGTGTCGATCTCGTTGCTTAGTTGGTTAGAGTGCACCTGTACTGAAGGTGAGGGTTCGAATCCTGCCGAAATCGGAATTTTTTGGGATATTATTAAAAAGTTTTCGTAGAAGATTTACCTAGTGCGAGTAACGCTAAAAGCTAATCATGAAGAATGGCCAACAATTGACGAACATTCATTCAGCTCCTTTTTAGCGGTGTCTTCGAAAAAGAAAGAGGTTCTATTCGACTCTATAAATGTTTCCCGATTTTTCCCCCAATGGTGGACCGAATTTGAAAATAATTTGCTTTGACAGACGGACAGCGGAGTCTAAGCAATAGGGTCCCGTTTTACTCTTTGGGTACGGAACCCTAAAAATCACGACTAGCTACAACAATTTTGGTGATATTTTCGCCAATATTATATAGATTTTGATGATTCTTTCATTGTTGTCTAAAGGTTGATTTTTAAGTGGTCCCATAAAAGTTAAATTCTCAAGGAATTTGATATATGCGCCGTAAAACTTATTTAAAACGTCATGATAATTTTCACAATACAACAAATGGTAACAAATGGTTTCCACAGCAACGGGCGTAAACAAGAGGTCTACTTTGAAAAACAAATTATAAAGTTGACAGATTGCGGATGTCCCTTAAAACTACTTCCAAATTATCATTAACCTTTTTTAATTTTATTCCCTAGGAATAATATTTGTCCAGCAAAACTTAAAAGTAGTAGTGAAGTCAGTTTTTAGGGTTACCAAAGGGTAAAAACGGAACCCTATTACTAAGACTCCGCTGTCCGTCTGTCACCAGGCTGTATCTCGTGAACCGTGATAGTTAGACAGTTGAAATTTTCACAGATGATGTATTTCTGTTGCCGCTATACCAACAAATACTAAAAAACAGAATAAAATAAATGTTTAAGGAGGCTCCCATACAACAAACGTGATTTTCTTGCCGTTTTTATAGGTAAAGGTACGGAACCCTTCGTGCGCGAGTCCGACTCGCACGTGGCCGGTTTTATTTTTTGAAAACAATCAAATTTTAATCGTTCTCTGGAGGACACAGGCGACTGGGCCCACTACAAAACTGGGACCGCGGTCCCAGTTACCTGATTAGTTTTTTCTTGTTTATTTCGTTGGGCGAGTGGGACCACTCGTAATTTTAACCACAAATCTATTGTTTAAAGTCTTCGATCAAAAATTTCCTGCTTTGCCGGCCCGGCCGCGAACTACTTATTTTTGATCGAAGTTTAAAGTACAGTTGACATTATGTCGTACTCCGGCCCCCACGCTATGTCAATAATAGTAGATTATACACTAAGGGGATAAAGCACTGTTTTATGTCACGGGAGCGAATTGAATCCCGAACGTAACGAAGGACTCATAATTTAACTCCTGAGCGTAGCGAGGGAGTTATAAGTTAATTCCTGAGCGAAGCGAGGGAATTAAGACTGAGTCCTGAGTGCAGTGAGGGGTTCAACCGCCCAAGACTAAAACAGTCTTATCCCCGAGGTGTATACTCTACTTTTCACACCTTATGCGAGACAAAAAAACAGGCTCAGTAGATAAATAATGTTTTCCTTTGACTTCTCTGGCAGCAGATTGTTGACAATGCCTATGGCATCTAATTTGATAAACTCAGGAGTCAAAACACTTTCATCACTCGACATTTTCAATATTATTTTTGAAATTAAATCTTCTATAGGCACCTACAAGAACTCGATTTGTTCGTCACGCGTGAACAAATGAAGGCGCGCGACGTTCCAAATTCGAAAGCACAAGCCGTGGTCCTAGATTCGAAATTCGAATTTCGAACACCGCGCTCCTCCGGACCGGGGTTCACACGGAGGCAAACTTCATTTATTTTGTCAAATCAAGTAGGCCATGGCCTAGGACAAATTGTGTTTAGCAAAATTAAACTTTATGCATATAGTAATAAGAATTATGAAAAGTGAAATCATATTATTAACCAGCGGGTTATAATGAAATTCAGTACAACATTATAACCCGGCTAATACCAAGGGATTTAATGTCTTGCTTTCGGTAGGGTTTACATGACCTATAATTCGGCATTGTCGAGCATGTGGTTTGAAAATAATGTTTTCCTTTGACTTCTCTGGCAGCAGATTGTTGACAATGCCTATGGCATCTAATTTGATAAACTCAGGAGTCAAAACACTTTCATCACTCGACATTTTCAATATTATTTTTGAAATTAAATCTTCTATAGGCACCTACAAGAACTCGATTTGTTCGTCACGCGTGAACAAATGAAGGCGCGCGACGTTCCAAATTCGAAAGCACAAGCCGTGGTCCTAGATTCGAAATTCGAATTTCGAACACCGCGCTCCTCCGGACCGGGGTTCACACGGAGGCAAACTTCATTTATTTTGTCAAATCAAGTAGGCCATGGCCTAGGACAAATTGTGTTTAGCAAAATTAAACTTTATGCATATAGTAATAAGAATTATGAAAAGTGAAATCATATTATTAACCAGCGGGTTATAATGAAATTCAGTACAACATTATAACCCGGCTAATACCAAGGGATTTAATGTCTTGCTTTCGGTAGGGTTTACATGACCTATAATTCGGCATTGTCGAGCATGTGGTTTGAAAAAATATTTAACAAATTACCTAATTTTATTCAAAACGAAACCAATATTAATAAATTCAAATCTCAATTAAAACAATATCTAATACAACATAGTTTTTATTCCCTGCAAGAGTTTTTTGAATTAGAGTCCTAGTTTTTATTCTTAACTTAGATTAAATGTTATAAATTTACAAATGTAAAACATAATTATGTTATCTATGTACCTAGGTACCAAATGATTTGTTTTTTAAATTTTATGTTCTAATTTTATATTCCTAGTTATGCTTAGGTATAAGAATAGATGGAACCACCTAGCATAATATTGCAGTGCTCTAGCAGGGTGCATGCTTGATACTATAAGTTATTATACCTAAGATCTTTGTACAGCATGTTCCGCAATAAAATATCTTGAATCCTACAACAGGGACCTTTTGCCACTAATCACTAGTCAGTCATCGCTTTGCTCCTGCTACCACGACCTCGCCTCACCTTTTCATGCCAAACTATGTTTACTTGCATGAATTTGTTAAGTAGATTCAAGAGCTTCCTAATCCTAACTAATATTATAAATGCGAAAATGTGTTTGTTTGTCCTTCCTTCACGTCATAACTAAGCAACCAATCGACTTGATTTTTGGTAAAGAGTTACCTAGTTGAAAGGATGGAGAGTAACATAGGCTACTTTTTATCCTGGTAAAACATGAAATTACCATGGGAGATTTACGGGAATAATCCGCCTAGAAACGTGAAATTCGAATGAAATGAGGTAAAAGTTGAAATAAGTCCCAATATCACGTTTGACTGTACGGAAAATAAATTTTAAGGTAATAAAACACTATTTTTTTTAAATATTTTTTGATGAGCATCAAAAGTTAAGGATTTTTATTAGTAAGTAAGTTATGGGAGTCGAAACATGATTGACTAAACTTGACTGGATGGAAAAATGTCGCAGTTTCCTCTAAATTTTCATTTTTACTACGGATAACCAGTTCTATTTGCTAGTTATTCAACATATTTTAATGAATTGTCGTCTAAAAAATACTTAACTTGATACTGATTATGGTTTTATTTTTTTGCGAAAAAGAAGCATTATTTTAGAGCAACAATAAACTTCAAAATAAAAACCAGTGAAATTGCGCGTTGGTCGGATCTTCCCTTCCTTTCTCGCCTTCACCGCGCGGCGTTCGCTCGTCCTTGTCTCGAAAATACGAACCTATTTCACCTTAACGTGGGTGAAACCGCGGGTAGCAACTAACTCTTGATATATTTGCTGTTTATACTATTTACTTGCGTTATTAGCTATGACAAAACTAACATCGTTATAGAATTAATATAGTCAAATATTATATTTACCACAAGGACTTCTTAAAAGGCCAACGTAGAAATAAAACAACTAACTCAGGTCAGAGGTCAGTAGGTAACATTTTTATTGGTAGAGTAATAAAATAGGTATTTGTGTTAATTTGAAATTTTAGGCGTGTAGGACCGAGTTGTGGTGCACACATAGACAAAAACCTTGGAGTGTGTAGGTATCACAGTAGGTGCTATTGTCAATTCCTATTTGGAAATAATGTCGTCCCTCATACATGCTACATAGATTATTTAGCATGCCCCCTTTAAACTGAGCGCTCACCTATTGACGCTACCGGCGGCGGCAAGCATTGCCGGCAGTCATCGAATTTCCTACAGCATTTTACTTTAATGCCGCGGGTTCGCTGCCGATAGGTGCGCTATAGTATTTCAAATAAAGATTTAGAAAATTCGATGACTTCAGGGAATGCCGCGTATGCCGCGCGGCAGTTATTTAAGCGGTTAGTTAATTATTTGTTGTATGTCGTATAATAATTTCGTGAGTAGGTATTATGTGTATTAGTAGGTATTAATAGTTTGTATTTATGTTGTAAAACACCGCTATCCTTTATTTTTCTGGGAATCGTTTGGTTGCCTGGAAGAAATCACTTTTAGTGATAAGGCCGCCCATTATATTGCTGTTCTCTTTATTATGGTTAATGAAATACATTCCGTTTAATAAGGTGATGAATACAAGTTTAGATATCTATCTATCGTGCTTCGGAATTTTCAAAGTACGATGTTGGCTTTCAAAACTTACAAGACACAAGATAGACAATTCTTTATTGTACCTACCACACAAACACAGAAAACAGTACAGAAATAAAAGCTACGAGAAGAAGTACAAAAGCGGCTTTATCACTATGAGCGATCTCTTCCAGGCGACCGGCGACCTAGGGATGGACTGGACATGTAAGATCCAAAAAGCAGGTGGCATTAAAAAAAAAATTATAAAATAATTATATAATACTTACTCTACTAAATATCTACATAACCTACAAAGTTACAATAAACTAATACGAACGTAAGATAATTTGCTTAACTTTGTAACGATAGGTAATGCTGACACAAGTTACTTGTGTCAGCATTACCTATCGTTACAAATAAAATCAACAAATAACTTTGTAACGATAGGTAATGCTGACACAAGTTACTTGTGTCAGCATTACCTATCGTTACAAAGTAAAGTAAAGTAAATTACTTTACTTTACTTTGTAACGATTACACAAAGTACAGTACAGTACAAAGTAAAGTAAAGTAAGGTGCTTGAATATTAAGCACACTACTGTAGTGTGCTTAATATTCAAGCACCTTACATAAAATAATACTGCAAAACTTAAGAGGTCTAGTTCATGAAAGTGAAAGTCACAGTCGCTCAGTGTGTTTTTAAAGCTAAAAGCAAAACTACTCAATATGTATTGTATTAATGTTTCAGAAAATACCATGATGTCATACTTAGGTAGGTAGCTACGTAAGCTTCTTTTTATTCAGACACAACGTAGAAGCTTTTGCGAGGGCGCAATGCGTGCCATTTTATGAGAAAGATAGGCATAGGATTTCGCGTTCATAGGAGCGGGACAGCGCATGCGTTTTTGTACCGGCGCAAGTGCAAAAGTGGAGTTTTTGCTTAAATTACACAACTTATGAAAAAACTATCTGAAGGAACCAAGTAATTAGTCATAACCTACGAATCAAAACATAAATATACGCTTCTACAACAAAACTCCTAGTGAGTTACAAAATCTATCAATAAATAAATTCAAACAAATTGTCCCAACCTTTCTGTGCAAAAAGGCTTACAACAAAATATCAGATTATTTAGAAGATAAAAAAGCTTGGGACGGGTTTTGCTCCAACTCGAAAAATAACAACTAACAGGCTAAAGGTTTCTTAGTCGCTTCTTTACTTTAGTCTCCATACCGAAGCGACAGAAATCACAAGTACCACTTTATTTCCGTGTCAGTGTTTTATTTTAAGAATTTGACCTTTTCTAAGTGTACAATTTTGTATTTATGGAAATAAAGAATTTTTGATTTTGATTTTTGATTAAGTCATTTCAATAGACCGCAGGGTTCCTAAGATTTCGACCAAATTATGTACAAAACAGTGCAATTTCACGATTTTTTCTATTGTAATTTTTTTTTAGTCGCGTTTTCACGTTAAAAGAACCAAATAAAAAACGTAGAACTTTATGTGATTCGAGTTTTTAACCACGGGAATCCCATGAGTACTGAGATCTAGTCCTAATCCAAGCAAACACACTAGATTTACCTCTTGAATTAACTTGTTACACATACCTGGCAGGTAGAAAATGCCTCGGCATTAAGCCCGCCCTTTGTACCTCAGTGCAATAAAGTTCTACTTACACTTACTCCTATGGCTCAGCGACCCAAAGTGGATCTTGGCCTCCGACACAAGACTTCTCCAGGCATCTCGGTTCTGAGCTGTCTCTCGCCAGCTGTGGGCGTCGAGTTCGCGGAGATCGGCTTCGACTTCGTCGATCCAGCGATACCTAGGGCACACGACTGGTCTACGCCCCGAAGGATTCCTTCATACGCCTTCTTGACAGCCCGATCCTCTTCCATCCTCTCAACGTGTCCTAGCCAGCGAAGACGAGCGCTCTTGACATTTGGTCTGGCATACAGGTCCTCTAGCTCTTGGTTTTTCCAATAATTGCAATAAAGTTCTAAATACCTAAATAAATATTATATATCTACCTACCTATCCCAGGACCTACCTATCCTAGGATCGCTCCTGAGCGATAAGACCGCCAATTGTCACATTTTTCTTATGTACTCCATTTTATCTTAGTCTGTTATTTTTAAGTTATGTGTGCAATAAAGCATTTTCTATCTATCTACCTACCTCTCTAACATACAGAATAACATTTTGATCAATGAGGGCGCTACAGCGCGACACTAATCCTTGAAATCATTTTATAGCCGATTTACCAATACAATGAGATACGAATCAAAGTCTTTATTAGCATACTTTTAAAAGCATTCGGTTATTTTATTACTTAACCGCGTAAAAGCTCAGTGGGAGGGCACATTAAGAGGCCTGCGGATGATGATTAGCCCATACCTACATTGGTTTTTTTCTCAATAATACACACCTATAATAAAATGTAAGCAAAAATATGCAAAATCGAATTAAACATATTCTTACGTCTAAAATGGCATGTGTTCGTCCTATTTGTTTTGTACCTATTAAAAACAACAATATCGTACGTTTTATTTGTTTAGGAACATAGCTTATATTGTCTCGTTACAGAATAAAAACACAATGTCGAAGATTCAACAACTTTTCAGTCATCATTTTTGGTATTACGGAACATAATCATTCACGAATTGAAGTTGCGAGCAGCTGTCGCCGGATTCTTAACTTGCAAATCAAAGCTTTTATTTACGACTAGCGGTCTGCCTCGGCTTTGCACGGGTATATTCTATCGCCTATGTTCATCAGGGACAATGTTCCTACATTGTCCCTATCAGTGTAGGGCGTAGTTAACTACTATTTTGTAATCAGGTTACTAACTACGATGAACTTAACTACAGTAATCAAACTGTAGTTATGATTACATACTTGTAATATAACTACAGTAACCAAACTACTTTGATATTTGATATAGGGACTCCCTATATCAAATACCAAATATCAAAGTGCTTTATTTCCTTGAGACCTTACAGGACTCTTGGACACGTCACAAAATACAAATTACATATGTAAAACTAGGAAATAAAGTGACCACTTTGATTTTTTGTTCACTTCAATCTTTTTAAGGTAAAGTAAAGAAGCGAACAAGAAACCTTTACCTTGTTAGAATGTTAGTTTTCGAGTTGGAGCAAAAGTCGTCCCAAGATTTTTTATCGTCTAGATAATCTGATACTTTGTACCTAGTAGGTAAGCCTTTTTACCCGACTACCAACAGGGGAGGGTTATGAGGTTAGCACCCTATGTTTGTATGTTTGTATGTATGTATGTTTGTATGTTTGTATGTATGTGGCCGATTTCTTTGTTCCCACGTAGCGCTGAAACTACTGGTTCGATTTCAACATATTATGTATCGATTGATTCGTCTCAATACCCCGATGGTTATAGGCTATAGGATTTAGGGCTCCGACCCCGAATACGCCTTCAAAACGCGTATTAAAGTTTAGGTAGCCGCAGGCTGCAGGCCCCATAGAGAAAAATTACAATACCTACGACCTATTTTAATTTTCAACTCCATGCCTATCAAATATGACCGATACGTCATTCTATTTTGTCAATGTAAATGTTTCAAACTTTTATAACTTTCACGTAGTCGGGTTGTAGTTTTTACCCGACTACCGACAGGGGAGGGTTATGAGGTTAGCACCCTATGTTTGTATGTTTGTATGTATGTGGCCGATTTCTTTGTTCCCACGTAGCGCTGAAACTACTGGTTCGATTTCAACAAATTATGTATCGATTGATTCGTCTCAATACCCCGATGGTTATAGGCTATAGGATTTAGGGCTCCGACCCCGAATAAGCCTTCAAAACGCGTATTAAAGTTTAGGTAGCCGCAGGCTGCAGGCCCCATAGAGAAAAATTACAATACCTACGACCTATTTTCATTTTCAACTCTATGCCTATCAAATATGACCGATACGTCATTCTATTTTGTCAATGTAAATGTTTCAAACTTTTATAACTTTCACGTAGTCGGGTTGTAGTTTTTAACTTTATCTTGTTAACTTTATCTTGTTACAAAGGACATGTTTGACAATTTGTTTGAATTTATTCATTGATAGTTTTTGCAACTCACTTGGAGTTTTGTTGTAGAAGCGTATACACTGCCCTTTGAAAGATACATTAATCTTGTTATGGGCACAGCGAGTTTATTCTTATTTCTAGTATTTATATTATGTATGTCGCTATTTTTAAGGAACCGATTGCTATTTCTATGAGTGTACAACAAGTTTTCATAAATATATTGTGACTAACCTAACCGACCCAAATCTCACGAAATCTCGCCATGGGAAGAGGGGGGCTCGAAAATTTGCCAAAAGCGCCTCACGTAATTAATAGATGCCCCCTTATAATACCTATTATTATTAGTATAGATTATAAACTAAGAAATATTTATTTACAGAAAATTACAATATACAATACAATAATAATTACAACTTATATTTACACTTAAAACTATTTTCTAAAAATCTAAGCCGTCACGACAATGCAAAGTGCCCAGAATGCTGGCAGCATTGCCACGTTGAATGGCAATGCTAATTCGTTGACCGAAATAAAAGCCAGCATTCCGATCACCTGTGGTGATAAACTAAGTATACCTACACCGCAGGAGCTTCTCCACTTTTGTTTTTCGTTTCGTCGGTTAAAAAAGTATGCAAATGACGTGCAAGAATTTTGCCTCACCCTGTATAACCTAGCTAGTACTTACTAAGTAGGTAGGTAGGGTAGGTACTACAAGATCAAGATTCATTTCAGTCGTAAAGTCGTGATAGGGTAATACAAGTTCCAACGAAATGTGTAAAACAAATTTGTAGACTACCTAGAGCCGCATTCATATAAGGAGGCGATGACGCCATTTTGTGAAAATAATACGCATAGGTTTAAAGGAGCGGGAGGCATAAGTGTAATAAAACCGGCCAAGTGTGAGTCAGACTCGCGCACGAAGGGTTCCGTATCATTCTATAAAAACGGCTAAAAAATCACGAGCTTTTCTGTTTTTTATTATTTGAATTGTTTTTTACTAGTATTTTCAGAAATATCTGTGAAAATTTCAACTGTCTAACTATCACGGTTTATGAGATACAGCCTGGTGACAGACGGACAGCGAAGCCTTAGTAATAGAGTCCCGTTTTTACCCTTTGTGTACAGATCCCTAAATATCAAATGTTTTTGCTGATTATCTATTAATTAGGACATTTATTTGCAAAAATTATCCGAAGGTTCTCCTGGTATTCTATTATTTGATACGGTGATGACAATAAAAAAATCTTGTTACTGATAGTTTAGGAGAAAAACGGTATTAAATAAGAAAACATAATGGTACTTTGCACAATTATTTCTGACATTAAAAATGTTTTTTTTTTCATTATTGTAACAAAGGGGATCTGCCTTGTATTGTATCGCATAGATTATTACGTAGGTATTTTTTTTGAAGCTTTTTCGATAAAGATTACTATTGCCTAGATAGAAAATTCACGTTAAAGTATGTATGTTTGTAAGTATATATGCAACAGTCTGCAGTTAGCTCAATTGTTTCAATTGTAAATACTAATTTTTATTTAATTCTATTATTTGATTGAATTTTCTTTGTTAATAAAGTTAGTATTATGCCGATAACCGATAATAAATATACAATTATGTATGATATATCTATGTAGATATGTAGTGAGTCTTAGAAGCAAATCATCCGCAATTATAACGGATCTCAAAAAAGTTTAGCTTAGCTGGGGCTAGATAATGCTGTGTGAATTGTCCAGCATTATTTATTTATACAAACTTTTGTCCCGCAGTGGGAATCAAATCTGCAACTTTCGCAGGTGGATCTTCGCCCACTGTGCCACCGTCATTACAAACATAAATTTTAACACTTAAGCAATTTACCTTCTAATGTATTTTTTGTAAGAGTTGCCCAAATATTGACTTTGATTTAGGAAGACTGTTGCAATTTGTTCAAGTGAGTGTTGACATGTACTTTACCTACTGGTACGTAATACTTACAGCGATACTCGGTTCTAGAAACAAAGATATTTTTTGTAAACAAAACCAAAGAAATATTGCTAAATACGCTATAATCTACGCTAAGGTGCTACGGAAGACCAGCGCTGCAGTGCTCCCCGAGCCCCTGCAGCACACGCTGAGTGGTAGCCTTTTGGTCTCACATTGTTTTATGATTAGTTCTCTTATATCACTGTATTTTCTTGTGTATAGTGAACCAATAAAAAAATTCTTATTCTTATAATATAAAAAATATCTATCAATGTTTCGTATAATATTATGTATATCAGTTATCTAGTACCCATAACACAAGCTCTGCTTAGCTTGGGGCTAGTTAATTTTACATTAAATTACGTATTTTGAAAAATCTCACGTGAGAAGAAGGGGGTCTAGCAAAATCTCACGACATCTCACCAAGGGGAGAGTGGGGATCGAAAAATCGCCAAAATCATCTCACGTAATTTGTAGATGCCCCAAAGGTCTTTGTTTACAAATTATATCTTCAATTCCAATACCTGGGTCTAAGTAAACATGACCTACATAACCAAATCAATTCATATGTCAATCAAATCAAACGTTAACTAAATCAATCAATTTTGTCGTAACGGTAACTCATCATTTTCCAAAGGTTAGGTTTAATTGAGTTGAGAGAAGTTCTATTAGACAATCTGATTTGTTTTGATTATTTATTAGATAAACTTACACAGGCGACCGATGTGGCTCGGCGGGCGAAGTGCAGGTGGTTTCGGGTTCGATTCTCGCCTGGGACAAATGGTTGTACGATATGTAAACACTAGCAGCGCCTCGCCGTTTCACCCGCGTAGTTCCCGTTCCCGTAGGAATTTCGGGATAAAAAGTAGCCTATGTCCTATTCCAGACTATAATCTATCTCTGTGCTAAATTTCATCCAGATCCGTTTTGCCGTTCTGGCGTGATAAAGGAACAAACATCCATCCATCTATCTATCCATCCATCCATCTAAACCTTCACGTTTATAATCTCACTAATACTATACTAATATTATAAACGTGAAAGTTTAGATGGATGGATAGATGGATTATATATAAGTGAGATAGTGAGATTTGTACCTATATCGTACAACCATTTGTTGACCATTGACAAATGGTTATACGATATAAAGCGAGTGTATAGGTACATATCTGAGCAGCTGACTGTACATACAGCTGAACATAGAACATGCATCTTTTCAAAAAGTTTGTTAAAAGTAAATGTTGTTTTATAGATATTGAGTGCATTATGGTCGAGTTGCGCAAGCGACGGCATTGTCCGAGATGACTTCGAGACTCCAACCGCCGAGGGCAACTACAGATGGGCTCTGCAGACCGGTACGAAATGATTAACCGTGATTTTTTTGCTCGTGTTTGCTCGATATTGATACTGGTAACAGGTAGACGCTTGAAATATTCACAGAATATGTAGGTAGTTATATTTCACTTTAAAAAAAATGAATTAAAATAGTACCTACATACATTTAAGGGGAGCTCCTATGAAAGGAAGCCAATAAATTCACACATCTCACTATCCTTACTCTACTCGACTTCAGCAATGCTTTTAACACTGTTGACTTCGAAATCCTCCTTGGAATAATGCGCTCTATTAAGGTGAATAGTAAGGCAAATGACCTTGGGCATTTGGCAGCCGAGCGGGGACACCCCCGCGCCATCTATGCAGCAAGGAGTGCATGTTATCGATTCAAAAAACCGAGCGCGCGCGGTCCTGGAACCTTAGTCGATATACCCTATCCAAATAATACGCTCCACTGCCGTTAGATGGCGCGCACAAGTGTAGTACGTATCACAGAGTAATGGCGAACAGAGAGATCCTTGACAGAAACAGTTCAAAGGAGTAATTGTATCAAAATATTATATGTGTAGAGAATGGTTAGGCTTAGGATTAAAACATTACTAAACAAAATATCTGTATAATATAATATAAACTGCATAGGTCTAATAGTATTTTAGTAAAACGAATATTATTAAACTAATTTTTGTTAAAGTTTTTATTTATCATCATCATCAGCATATACTAGTTAAGTTTTTATTAATATTGATGAATACACTCTGCATGAAAATATAAATTCACTATCTTGTCATTTTTAGGGTTCCGTAACTCAAAAGAAAAAAAGGAACCCGTATAGAATCACTTTGTTGACCGTCTGTCAACCCTCTTTTCTCAGAAACGTGTTAAAATTCACACCATTTATTTATTTATCATAATTATAACCACCAACAAAAGAATCAAAATCAAAAATTCTTTATTTCCATAAATACAAAAATGTACACTTAGAAAAGGTCACATTCTTAAAATAAAACACTGACACGGAAATAAAGTGGTACTTTTGATTTCTGTCGCTTCGGTATGTAGACAAAAAGTAAAGAAGCGACTAAGAAACCTTTAGCCTGTTAGTTGTTATTTTTCGAGTTGGAGCAAAACCCGTCCCAAGCTTTTTTATCTTCTAAATAATCTGATATTTTGTAGTAAGCCTTTTTGCACAGAAAGGTTTTGACAATTTGTTTGAATTTATTTATTTATATATTTTGCAACATAAGACATAATACTGATATAGAACCATGAAATTTGGCAAGAAGCAAGGTCTTATGGCACAAATAAAGGAAAAATGCGGAAATTCTTATATTGTTGTCTAATCACAAAAAAAAACATTATTTTGATTCTCGCCATGGACCAAAACCTATAGGGCTAGAATCATGATATTGGGCAAGAAACAAGTTCTTTTATTTATATAATTAATATAATGTTTAGTTACGGAACCCTCGTTGCGCGAGTCCGAGTCGCACTTCGCGTTTTATTTTTATTCATCTTTGTTTTCAGCGCTAGGTAAGAGGTTGGTACTTATGACGTGGTAAGTTGATCCGGAAAGAAGTAATTTACCGGAACCCTTTATCTTCTTTTACTGAAAAATAAAGAAATAAATATATTTATTGACCTGCAAGAAAAAATATTCTCTAAGGGACATAGTAGTGCTTTGCGTGAAAAAAACAGTAAGTAGGAAATTAATATTTCATAGAATATGGTAGGTAAACAATGTAATAATAAGAAAAATACATGACATGGTATCCCCCGATGGGATAGGTACGATTAGAAGAGCTTAGCGTTAAAAATACAGTTCTACAGAACTTCAAGTTGCTGAAGCCTTTTTTCTTCTTTTAGGTTCTTTCAGCTGAAAGAAGAATAATTAACAGTAATATTGACTCACAAGCAAAATACAATAGTAGATTATACACTAAGCCCCACTTGCGCCAGACTAGGTTAACACGGTTAACTCAGAGTTAGGCACAACCCTGGAGTTAAATTATAATTATGTCTTGCACCACCAAGAGTTAGGGGTTAACCTTGAGTTAAACTTTTAAATTTTTAACCTGCTGATGTGGGCGGGTTAAGTCAACTAACTCTGGGTCAGTAAGGTCAAAAATGGCAGAATTGAGGCTTTTTGGGTATTGTTGTGTGGGTTGGGTTTGTCCAAAAAGTATATTTTAATTTTGTTTTATTTTTTCCACTTCCAAACAGGCTTTTTGTTTCTGTAGGAGGGTGGCACCATCAGTTCTTTTATTTTCTATAATGTGTTTGTATTTCGCTACTGCATCGCACAGTAGCAAATTGTTACTATGCTATGTGTGAAATTTGGGCCGCGTAACCGAGGTTTCTTATCCATTTTTCCGTACAATAAAACACCACACGCAGTAACAATGAAAACCAAAGCACAAACAAACAGAACAGAACTGGCAGGCAAGAGTCAAAATAAATGCGACCAAGAACCACGTGTCATTTCAAATTTAATAGAAAGGGATAGACTTATTCAAAGTACTGTGGAGCGAAAGAGAGCAGTATACTCAAATCATTCAGCATTCGTCCTACTATATTTGGCCGGATGTAAAAAGAATGAATGAACATGACCATAACCTCGGGTTAGTAGACTCGGGGCTAATTTCTATTGGTGCAATGAAGACAGCGAGTCGAAAATTTAAAAATCTAACCCTGAGTTATCAAACCTCGAGTTATTTATTTAACTCGAAGTTTTGGCACAAGTGGACCTAAGGGGATAAAGCACTGTTTTATGTCACGGGAGCGAATTGAATCCCGAACGTAACGAAGGACTCATAATTTAACTCCTGAGCGTAGCGAGGGAGTTATAAGTTAATTCCTGAGCGAAGCGAGGGAATTAAGACTGAGTCCTGAGTGCAGTGAGGGGTTCAACCGCCCAAGACTAAAACAGTCTTATCCCCGAGGTGTATACTCTACTTTTCACACCTTATGCGAGACAAAAAAACAGGCTCAGTAGATAAATAATGTTTTCCTTTGACTTCTCTGGCAGCAGATTGTTGACAATGCCTATGGCATCTAATTTGATAAACTCAGGAGTCAAAACACTTTCATCACTCGACATTTTCAATATTATTTTTGAAATTAAATCTTCTATAGGCACCTACAAGAACTCGATTTGTTCGTCACGCGTGAACAAATGAAGGCGCGCGACGTTCCAAATTCGAAAGCACAAGCCGTGGTCCTAGATTCGAAATTCGAATTTCGAACACCGCGCTCCTCCGGACCGGGGTTCACACGGAGGCAAACTTCATTTATTTTGTCAAATCAAGTAGGCCATGGCCTAGGACAAATTGTGTTTAGCAAAATTAAACTTTATGCATATAGTAATAAGAATTATGAAAAGTGAAATCATATTATTAACCAGCGGGTTATAATGAAATTCAGTACAACATTATAACCCGGCTAATACCAAGGGATTTAATGTCTTGCTTTCGGTAGGGTTTACATGACCTATAATTCGGCATTGTCGAGCATGTGGTTTGAAAATAATTAAATAGAACACCCGTAATTCCCGATAGGATTGGCAAAACCGTATATGTGCGAATAATACAGTGGGTAGGCAACATAATAGAATTTGGTAAATTTCTTACCGCTTGGACTCTATTGATATATTGAATGACAATTCACTATCATCAATTGTCACGTTGCATGTTTCCGTGTCCACATTACGACTGCTATGTGCAACAGAATCCGTGTTAATTTCTATTGCAGATTCAGATATTTGTGGTTGCCTGAAATACAAAATTATATAGGTAGATAAGTACCTAAGTTACATTTATTAGGTATGTAAAAGTTGTGCGAGTAAAAAGCTAGTATTGAGACACGATACTGGTAGCTAATAGGTACTAGCTAGATCTTTAGTAAAATCCCTATAATACAAATATAATATAATATCCAAGTAACGAACTAAATATTTAGGTACGTAGTAAAAAAAAATAATGTAATTCATTTGTGACCATTACTAAAGTTTCTCCTCTCGATATGTTTTAACCGATGGCATCATAAATAAAACCGACCAAGTGCGAGTCAGACTCGCGCACGAAGGGTTCCGTACTGTTATCTATAACAACGAACAAAAAAATTACGTTTTTTGTATGGGAGCCCCCTTAAATATATATTTTATTCTGTTTTTTAGTATTTGTTTTTATAGTGGCAACAGAAATACTGAAAGACAGAGTCTGTGAAAATTTCAATTGTCTAACTACCACGGTTCATCGAGATACAGCCTGGTGACAGACGGATAGACGGACAGCGGAGTCTTAGTAATAGGGTCACGTTTTACCCTTTGGGTACGGACCCCTAAAATTGAGGGTTAATTGGGATGCGAAAATCGTTATTTGAATGAGTAAAAATCAAGAGTTAGGTACTACACAGTATTGGCTAGGTACCAACCTAAGTAGTAAAGGAATAAAAGGAATTTACATAGGTAAGTCTCTGTAACGGCACTACTCTACTCCATGCATCGATGCATCGATATTAGATTATGCCTGAGAACTTGACTAGGAAGACTAAACAATTATTTATTACCGGTATAGCATAGTACAAGATAGGTTACTTACTCAACAGCATCACCCATTTGCCGAACTTGTGCTTTTAAAGCATTTGCATGACGTGATTTACATTTTCGCAACCACTTCGATGGAACTCGACGTTTCTGTCCACGTTTATTTGCCATAATATAATTATAAGACTAAAACACAACTCCAGAAGAAATATTCGATACAAAAAATAACACTGCATTTTAGAAATTATGTACCTACTTTTATTTTTGAAACTGCTTGAGTGAGACTCACGCGCGCGATCATACAATACACATAACATAGGTACTAAAGCAAGATCTGGCAACGTCGCTCATAGTGCGAGTCGGCGCCGCCGCCGGCGGCATGTACGAGAGCTTGCAACGTCGCGTTTTCTCCTAGCGCGCGCCGCACGCCCCGTGTCGTCCGCGAGCCCGCGCCCTCGCTCGGTCAGTTGTTGGTACTACAACATTGCCTGATCATATTTTGCGAGCAAACGTTTGTGGGAGAGTGATGTTTTAATAGGCGCAAATAGTTTTTACGTTAAAACTCCTTATTTTGACTTCATTTGAAAACAAATGGACCGGCAATAGAAGCGTACGAGCTATAGAAATAACTATACTGAGTTTGGTAGTAAACGAATAAGACACACCGTCAAAAAGTGTGCTCAATTACCTGAAGATATTGTTACTTCAACCTTGTTCTGAGTGCTAACTATAACTACCGGCAAGCATTTGGAACCGCCACTAGATACTTTAAGATATGTGTTACCGGATATATAAATTTCAAACGTTCACGATCTATATTTTCGTCAGAAACATTGTCCAAAAAGACGTCGTTTTCGTCTTTTACCCTTACAATTCGCCTTAACATATCTCCATCGGCGACTGGCTGGTTTCGCAGTTATCTGCAGGGGCGCCGGCAGCGGATTCGTACTGATGACTCTTTATCGTCTTGGTGCAATACCTCCGCTGGTGTCCCGCAAGGCGGCGTATTATCTCCTCTATTATTTTCATTATTTATAAATTCTATCTCTCTTCAATTAACTTCTTCCTACCACCTCTATGCAGACGATCTCCAGATTTACACTCAAGCCCCATTGCAAGACCTGGCTGGTGCGATTCATCGCACGAATAGCGACCTTACGAGTATTCGTGACTGGAGCGTGGCCTATGGTCTCCAGATTAACCCAAGCAAAACACAGGCTATTATAATAGGCAGCTCACGAACTTCTGTAAAAATTGATTTGTCTACGCTGCCCAATATTGAATTCAATAGCGTCACCGTTCCTTTTAGCAGTAGTGTTAAAAACCTAGGAATTTTAATGGATTGCGACATGACTTGGGTCCCACAAATGGATGCTGTGAGTCGTAAGATTTTTGCTTCTGCCGCCTCGTTGAGAAGACTTCGAAATTTTCTGCCTACTGCCACTAAAATTGTGCTAGCCCAATCTCTCATGCTTCCTATCCTTGACTATGCTGATTTCTGCTACCTTGACCTCACTGAGGAGCAGCTCAATAAGCTTGAAAGACTCCAAAATGTCTGTATACGGTTTGTTTTTGGGCTTCGCAAATACGACCATATTTCGGAGTTCCGCTCAAAGCTCAAGTGGCTCCCTATCCGTCGTCGCCGGGATTCTCACATCCTTTCTCTTCTGTATAACATACTCTTCAACCCTCACACTCCACTCTATTTAAAGGAGCGTTTCGAATTTCTCCATTGTTCCCATGCTCATCCTTCTCGCATCCTTCGGTCATCAGAAAATCTGGCTTTGAACGTGCCTCTCCACCGAACCAGTTTTTATGGCAAATCCTTTTCAATCCAGGCCGTAAAGCTGTGGAACGCTCTGCCTGAGTCCATTAGGAAAGCTGGGTCTCTACCCGTTTTCAAAGCTCGCGTTAAAGACTTTTATCTGTCACAAAAGTGAATATTGGTACTAAATTATGTTTTTCTTTGTTCTTGGTATTTATTTATTCCATGTATATTATCTATTTTATAAGGTATTTTTATGTTAATTTACGTTTCTCCTTGCTTATGAATATTTAATAATTATTATTATGTATTATGTTGTATACACCCCTGCCTTTCTTAAATTTTCAAATTTCTTTCCATCCAAAGGTTGCCTGGAAGAAATCGCTGCTAAGCGATAAGGCCGCCCATTGTACGTTACGTATGTTTAATGTTTATATCTGTTTCTTTTAGTTTTATTTTGTGGTGTACAATAAAGAATTTTGTATTGTATTGTATTGTATAAATTTGTAATTTGGTTACCTCCCGACGACCACTGTGGCGCGGTGGGCGATGGTCTACCTGCTACGCAGGAGGTTACGGGTTCGATTCCCGCCTCGGGACAAATGTGTGTACGATCTGCAGACATTTGTTCAGGGTGTTCTGGTCGTTTTCTATGTATAATAAAAAAAAAATATATCTATCCATGTAATGTATTGTATTATGTATATCAGTTATCTAGTACCCATAACACAAGCTCTGCTTAGCTTGGGGCTAGATAATGCTGTGTGAGTTGTCCAGCATTATTTATTTATTTATTTATTTACCTATCTTAAAGCATCTCTTATGTATTTTTCTCGTATGAAGAATTTTTATCGTAGCAAAATTAATTGTTTTTTTTTATTGGATGAAAAGCAGAGTGTGCCACACGGTACCAAAATTATTCAACCCCGAGCGAGGTACTTTGAAGCGAGGTGCTTCGCTTAGGATTAAAGAAATCGCTCTCGCCCTAAATACATTATTTTGTTTCCTTGTGGCACAATCTACTATGATTCGCGATTTTATTATTTTCGCTCTCATACAAAGACGATTTTGTTTTTGGGGAAGTAGTTTAGACTACTTAAAAGATGAATTTGTTTTTGGGGAAGTACCTAGTAATACCTACTTCCCCAAAAACAAAATCGTCTTTGTATGAGAGCGAAAGTAATAAAATCGCCAATCATAGTAGATTGTGCCACAAGGGAACAAAATAATGTATTTAGGGTATCTATTTAAGGCGAGTTTTTTAATCCTAAGGGTAGCAAGGGATTCAAAGTATTCTAAATGAATCGTAAAGTACGTTTCTAAGGGGGCTCGGAGGTTTGCACCCACCTTAACATTTGTCATCAACATTATCATCATTGGCGCAAAAAGATTCTCGCTGAGCCGCCGCGCGCCACCTGTCCGAGTTATTATTTACTTTACCGTTTTCTCTCTCTTCATCACCTATCCTAAACCTATGTATACTGCTGACTCATTCCTCCACCAATCGAGGAGTTACTCTAAATTTATTGTTTTATTTTTCAGAAGAAGGAATTTACCACGAACAACAAGGAACATCTACCGAAGAAGGGCTGACTGTGAAGGGGCAGTACCAATATACAGCTCCCGATGGACAGGTAAAATAAATACTTCCTCAACCTCCGCTCAACAGTCTATGGTGGTCCACTGCTGGACGTAGGCCTCCCCTTGATAATCGCCTTAAAGGCTTTTATCTCATAGGGGTAGTTAGAAAGATACCTAGATAGTTTTTTAATGAACAATGTTTACAATTGTATTTGAATATTAAGAGTAGGTATCTTAAAATAGACTTACGACTATAACATTAATGTGAATATAAAGAAATTTAAATACATTCTCTCATAAAATCTAAAGAACACCATCAAAAAAATTATATTATATTGTATACATAGTCAAAATTTAAAGTCATCTAATACTTAGTACCTACAAGCACTTTTCCAACAAAAACTTTTTCAATTTGGATTTAAAAATATCAGGACTGCTTTTTTTTAAATATAATAATTCTTTATGTATAAGGTTCCTTTTTTCCTTTTGAGGTACGGAACCCTAAAAACTTACGCGTTACCTAGCGTAATAAATCTGGCAGAGATCGCTCTTGAGCGATTGTCACTTATATTGTTATTGTTTAATTTGTAAATTCTTTTTAGTTTTAAGTGTGCAATAAAGAATGTTCTAAATTATCTGTGCCAGACGAGATTGCCATTAACAAAGAATCATCATCATATTATTTAACTATTCGTTCTTTCCAGATAATAAACGTGGTGTACCAAGCGGACGGTGCCGGCGGCTTCAGAGCCGAAGGGGCTCATTTACCCACACCTCCCCCCGTGCCGCCTGCGATCCAACAGGCTTTGGACTATCTGGCTAAATTAGATGCTCAAAATAATATAAAATAATAAATGTACAACCTACAGTAATGTTGCTAGGAATAAAAATCCTCTACTTTTATAATTTTTTGTCATTTCTTGTGGCTTCGGCCTTATTACCCAACTAGCAGCGCCTCGCGGTTTCACCCGCGTAGTTCCCGTTCCCGTAGGAATTTTGGGATAAAAAGTAGCCTATGTCTATGTGTTATCTATCTATCTAACTACGATCCGTTTTGCCGTTCTGGCGTGTTATAGGAACAAACATCCATCCATCTATCTATCCATCCATCTATCTAAACTTTCACGTTTATAAATATTAGTGAGATAGGTGAAAGGCCAATTGGTCGCGTTCGCTACATATTAATTACAAGTCAAAAGTCAATAACTTTATTTTTTAATACATAAACAGCTTTATAAATAGTAATTATTATCAAATAAGAAACAAAAGTTATTGATTTTGTTCGCTTCAATTTTTCCACTTGTGGAAGAAGCGAAAAATAAACTAGTGATTTTTTTATGTATTATACTCATAATGTAATACAATAACAAAATGTGCTCGCTGATTAACAAGAAAACTAATAACCTGTTAAAAAATAAATGGGAACGTTTGAATTAATGGATGTTTGTTACTTCTTCGCCAACTACAGAACAGATCGGACTGAAATTTTGTATTTTGTACCCTACTGGTAATTATTAAAAGGCCTAGAATAAAACATAGGCTACTTTTTCGGGTTCCGTACCCAAAGGGTAAAAACGGGACCCTATTACTAAGACTTCGCTGTCCGTCTGTCACCAGGCTGTATCTCAGGAACCGTGATAGTTAGACAGTTGAACAGATGATGTATTTCTGTTGCCGCTATAACAACAAATACCAAAAAACAGAATAAAATATATATTTCAGGGGGCTCCCATACAACAAAAGTGATTTTTTTGCCGTTTTTAAAGATAATGGTAGGGAACCCTTCGTGCGCGAGTCTGACTCGCACTTGGTCGGTTTTTATTAATGTAGTAGTCATAGCCTACTCAATTTTGTAGATGAACGATGAAGATGAATTTATAGACATGCAAGGATAAATAAAACAAGAAAGGTTAGTCAAATAAATGTATTTTCGTAAAAATAATAAAATATCAAATAAACCTGCATCTGTTTAAAGCTATAATATTGCTTGCTATTCATAACCCGTAAAATACATTGGTAGGTAACTTAAAATAGCCTCTCACTCGATCATCTTTGAGTTTTTAATATACAACGCTTCTGGTCCAGCAGTGCGATTACGGTAAAATATGGTAATGAAACGTAGTCGAGGAAAACAAAGTCAAGTGTAAGTAAATAATAGATTCAGGCGTTACTTTGCGGAAATCCATTGCAAAATATAAGGATGAAAATATTTAGTAACAATTCCGCAAAAAAACCTTCTCCGATAAGTTCGAACAAAATGAAGTCCGTGTTGTTGAAGAAAAACGACGCCAACTACAAAATTTATATATATATAAATTTATATTATTATTATTATATTGGTATTTTTTCATTTTGTAGTTGGCGTCGTTTTTCTTCTACAACGCGGACTTCATTTTGTTAGAACTTATCGGAGGTTTTTTTGCGGAATTGTTACTGAATATTTTTATCCTTTTAAGTGTAAGTAACATAAGTATGACGTTTACCGTTCAATTACATAAATTTGAATAAAACATTGCAATTGAGTTTGACATTAAAATTTGTGATATTTTGACATTGACAGTTTCGTCGTCAATTCGTCGAAAATTGTATATATTTGATTTTATATGTGATAGTAACCGAAATGGCTTATACCCAGTCTCCCCGAATGGCGATCCATTGAATAGGATATTTTACCGTAATCGCACTGCAGAGCTCAAAGTCAAGTAAAAGTCAAATATAAGTGAAGTAACTATGATTTAAATTATCATAATAACATATAAATTTTGATCTGTACTTATGTAAAATTAAAAATTATGACCTTAAACCTACTACATAGTAAATATTTAACTGATCGCCGCCCATATAAGTCACGTAGATAAAAATTGGGACTGAAAAAGACCGCTTCTTTCATACTATTCTGTTTAAATCAGACTAGCTCGTACTCGCGGCTTTGCACGCGTTTATAGCTATATCTATTCCATGGGAACTGATTTATGGGATAAAAAGTATTCTATGTTTTATTCAGAACTACATGTATGCAAATTTCAGCCCGATCCGTTTAGTAGTTTTGGCGTGAAGACCTAACAAACATCCAAACTTTTGCATTTACAATATTAGTGTGATTGGATTCAAAATTCAATAACTTTATTTCTTTAGGCTTACAAAACAAGCACTTAGACATAAATCAGTTCCCATGCGATAGAAATAACCTTAAACAACGCGTGTGAAGCCGCGAGCAGCCGCTAGTATATTATAAATATTGAAATATCAGTCACGTTGATAAATATTGAGGTTTAAAAAAACATTCTCTTTCATGCTGTTTCGCGTAGGTACATAATCTTTGATCCACTAGTGGACAAAAAATTGAAGCGAACAAAGCCGGGGCAGACAGCTAGTTGTACATAAATTAACTAACTTAGTTCAGTTACTTAGAATACCCGAAAGCTGTTGTATGGGACACAATCTACACTAATAAATTACTTAACAATCTATCAATAAACATAAAATATAAAAATCTTTTGATATAATTTGAATATTCTATAAAATTGGCATCAAAATCAGTCACTTAAATTCATGGTATAAAATATTTCTTCGAATTAAGAGATCTATTAAAACGATTAATAACTGTGCAGTGAAGAGCGTCGCTGTAAACCTTCGATTAAATTAAATAAAACCGGCCAAGTGCGAGTCGGAATCGCGCACGAAGGGTTCCGTACCATTATCTATAAAAACGGCAAAAAAATCACGTTTGTTGTATGGGAGCCCCCTTAAATATTTATTTTATTCGTATTAGTATTTGTTGTTATAGCGGCAACAGAAATACATCGTCTGTGAAAATTTCAACTGTATCACGGTTCATGAGATACAGCCTGGTGACAGACGGACAGCGGAGTCTATAGTAATAGGGCCCCGTTTTATCCTTTGGGTACGGAATCCTAAAAAATAATGATTTGTGAGAATTTTTTATACACACAGTGTGAACGAAAAAGTGTTTAAGACAAGTATGTGACCAGTTTTGTATGCAACTAATACACGTTATTATACGTATGCAACTATATCACGTTGTAAACATGTTACTAATAAAATAAATATTTAAGGGGACTCCCATACAACAAACGTGAGTTTTTTGCCGTTTGTGCTCGATATTGATAACGGCAACAGGTAGACGCTTGAAATATTCACACAATATTTAGTTATATATTCCATTAAAATATTATACAACCCATACAACTAACGCGATTTCTTAGCCGTTTTTATAGATGGTACGGAACCCTTCGTGCGCGAGTCTGACTCGCACTTGGCCGGTTTTATTTTTTAAAATATGACATTTCTTGTTAAAGAATAAATTAAATAATATTCTTATTGTCCATTACGGATGTAAGCGGGTTAACTACGAACTTTATTTGTGTTGGAAGAACACCAACGTTACATCCGTAATGAATTCGTCAAGCTACGATAGTTTTTACATTCTTATTGTCGTTTAAGGGAAGAGTTTGTTCAGTGATTGGTTGCACGGTCTCCTTATAGATGGCGTTGGAGTGCTCCGTCAGCATCTTTTCACCCTCGGGCTCGTCTAGCGTCATCTCTTGCTTCTTACCTGAAAATAATTAAGGGTTGGTTAATAGAAAGCCGTGTGGTGCCGGCTTTTTTAGGGTTCCGTACCCAAAGGGTAAAAACGGGACCCTATTACTAAGACCTCGCTGTCCGTCTGTCACCAGGCTGTATTTCATGAACCGTGATAGTTAGACAGCTGTAATTTTCACAGATGATGTATTTCTGTTGCCGCTATAACAACAAATACTAAAAATCAGAATAACATAAATATTTAAGGGGGCTCCCATACAACAAACGTGATTTTCCCACCCACGATTTCCCACGGCGACCTCCCACCCACGCGTATAGTTGACCGCCCGCTAGCGAGCTTACATACTTACCCACACTGTCCTTAGTGAGAGCGAACAGAGCCGCGTGCAGCAGTGAGCCTACGAGAGCGACGCACGCGAATATCCGGAAGGCACGGCGACCTCCCACCCACGCGTACAGTTGACCGCCTGCTAGCGAGCCTACTGCGAAACCTGCAACGAAAAGCAAGTTATCTAAAACTTTGGCCGAAATACAGGGTGGACCAAACACACCGGCCTTAACCCCGGGGGTACCTGAAAGTACCCCATGTATGTTCCCCGATGGTTCGTAGTTTTCGAGTTATGTTTTTTTAAAGTTTTGTTTTTGAATTTGGAAAATTTTCTATCCTAATAAGTCAATCGAATGTCAAAATAGGCGATAATAAGTTGCTTGGATCAAATTACTAATTTATGGAAAGACCGATTTCAGCAAATAATAGTGTATTAAAGTAGCACACAGAGATATTATGAAAGCTTAGACTCGCAAAGTTTTTAAAATGTTCAAGAAATGTTAGACAATTTCTTTAAAGAATTTAATTTAATGTTGAAATAAATAATAGATTCAGGCGTTACCTCGCGAAAATCCATTGCAAAATATAAGGATGAAAATATTTAGTAACAATTCCGCGAAAAAAACCTTCTCCGATAAGTTCTAACAAAAGCGCCAAGTCAAGTGTCTTGGCGCGCGGAGCTCGGAGTGGCAACATCTCTGGTGGGACTCTGCCGTTGTTGCTTGGCGCTCTCAGTGTTAAGGTCGAGTATTGTGGTGTCCTGATGATGTCTCGTGGAGACACGAAACTAGTTGACGTCTTGCTTTGATAGGTATTTTTTCATTTTGTAGTTGGCGTCGTTTTTCTTCTACAACGCGGACTACATTTTGTTAGAACTTATCGGAGAAGGTTTTTTCGCGGAACTGTTACTAAATATTTTCATCCTTATATTTTGCAATGGATTTCCGCTAAGTAACGCCTGAATCTATTATCTATTTTACAATATTAGTAAAGATACTATAGATAAGAGGGCTATGTCCAGCAGTGGTGTATATTAACTATTGCTTACCCAGTCCGTCGTCCATGCCGGCCACTATCCCCTGCACGGTCGCGGAGTACCCCTCAGGGGCTACGTGAGCTGCGTACCCCACTATGGTCGAGTAACAGAGAGCGTAGGTGGGACCTTGCATTATGCTCTGGAATTATCAGATAAGTTGTCTATTAGCTAATTTAATAAAATAATTCTTTATTAACAAAGAAAATTACAATCAAATAATAGAATTAAATTAAAACTAGTATTTACAATTGAAACAATTGACCTAACTGTAGACTGTTGCAAACAATCTACAAGTAGCTCAACTGATCCATATCAATACTAGTCGGAAGCGTGTCCAAGACGCTAGCTGCATTGCTAACTTAATACGATGTATTCGTAGTTTTTTTTTTTTTTTTTGTGATTGTTGATGTTTTTTCATTACCGAAAAAAAGGAACACCAACAATAGGCTACTTGACTATTACTGGGAAATAATTCTAACGTATTGTCTGATAAAAATAATGCAAAGTGTAATTAATATTTCTTCAAGGCCAGTCGTATTAGTTATAAAAACTAATTTCAAAGGCTGAGTAAAATAATGGCGCGCCAAAACGATAATCTCTGTCATGGCTCCCGTGCTCCGAGCAATGACGTCACAAGCCATACCACACCTAACAAGAAGAACTCATTGACACTGTAATCTGAAATAATGTGACGTCACCAGCGATCAAACGTAACAGAGCATTTTCGGTCACGTGAACATATATAAAAAAATGTGTAATTTTTATAATTTTAATAAAAATCACCTGATTACGCTTTGTTACGTTGTCACTGACTAGGATGAAAACAATTTGGAACTTATTTTCATGTAGTCAAATAGCCTATTTTTTGCCATCCGTAGGTACTCCGTAGTAGAGCAGACTGACTATGGGGGTCGTTCCGTACCCCCAGCGTTTTATTATTGTACAGTGCGCGTCAGAATTAAGTATCCCCCTTGTCTACAAAATATTTTCAACCTCTATTCACTTGTAACTAATTTTCAATTGCAAAAACTAATCAAGCCGCTTAGGATCGAACCACCGACCCATTTTATGGAGACTCGAATTCTCGACAGTAAATCAACTGAGCTATTTAGCTGTTAGAAAACGCGTCCAATTTTGTCAATCGGTCTAATTAGTCCCTAGTTTTATTTTAATGCCGTCTTACCATATTTTTTTTTATTTTATGGATGCGGGTAGTTTTTGATTTTGTCGTTTGTAGTGAACAAGTAATTGTCACTCGTCTTATTTCGTGTGGTTTGTTTTGTGCGTATCTCCGAGAGTTTTGAGTGTTTTTTAGCGATGCATCATTTGTGTAACTTTATAAGATCGAAGATTGCTGTTCTTCATGAACAGAGAGTCAGCAATAAAGAGATTGCATGACAACTTGGCATTACAGTAAGTGAAATTTTCTAATTTAGATAGTGTTTTGTTCGAACAGTTCAATGACAAAAAAATTATTGAGTATAATGTTTTTTTTTAGGTGAAAACAGTACGGTTATGGGTGAAACGGTATTTGTCTACTGGTGATGTGAAACCTAATAAACCCGGCCGCATCTCAACGGTTTTTACCTTACAACGCCACCGAGACATTGTGAATCATCATGCAACGGCACCATTTGCATCAACTGCCATCACTGCTCAGCAGTACAGCATATCTCTGTCAACTGTGAGGAGACACTTGCATGCGGGGAATACACACAATTATCGGCCAGCAAGAAAAATTGAGCTCTCAGAAGACCACCGGAGGGAAAGAATTAATTTTGCAAATGAATACCTTAACTTTGATTGGGAAAATAACATAGTTATTTTCAGTGACGAAAAAACTTTCAGATCTGACACAGACGGTCGAAAAATACTCTGGAGGAAACCAAATGAGCGATACTTGCCACAAAACATTCAGCCTGTAAGGGCAAGTGGTAGAATAACTTTAGGTGAGCTATTTACCTACTTATATTTATAACAGTTTCACTTTTTCATCTATAGTTTGACGTTTTCATCTTCATAATATTAAAACTTAACGATTACCGACGTTATTTTTAAATGTATTGCATAGTAAATTAAATATTTATTTTTAGGTTATTGGGGATGGATGTCGTCAATGGGACCTGGCGAATTGGTGGAAGTAGCTGGCCGCATGAATGGACAGCAATATTTAGAAGTATTGCAAGACATAATGTTGCCGTCGGTCCGCGTCGCCTACCCGGAGGGACACATTTATTTTGTCCATGATAACTGTGCCGTGCATCGCTCAAGAATGGTAAAGGAGTGGTTATCTTCACAATCTGACATAACTGTCATTGCATGGCCATCTAAAAGTCCGGATTTGAATCCAATAGAAAATATGTGGGGTCAAATGGTTCTTAATTGGGACTCTAGTAAAGTAAGGTCGAAGTCGAACTTACAAAAAGAAGTTCTGAGGACCTGGGAAATAATGCGTGGTAGTGAGGCAAGCTGGAATATGGTCACTCATATGAAAAGTAGATTGCAGGAAATTATTTTAAACGACGGTCATCCGATCCGTTATTAGAGCAGCGTTTTGATTTTACACATAAAAGAAACGTAAACACACGGTATTTGTATAAAAAATATAATTATGAATATTTGGCCCCACATTCCTCCTAAAAATGTTAGTTTACTAACGAGAGATCGAAATTGTTACTAGTTAACATGTCTGTTCTTTCGACGTAAACAAATTATTTCTGAACAAATTACCACTATCTATTGTAAAAAAACCTGTTTCACTGTTTACAAATATCATTTTTTATTATTTGTTATTAAAACTATTATTTCGTTACTCCATCTACCTTATACCATAGATTTATACTTAGTATTTGTTGTATAATGTTGTAGACGTTTATAAAATATATACTGTTTTTAAAAAATTGTGTTTTTATCATTAACTTGTCGGTAAGCCCATAAAGAATAATATCAATTAAAAATCTTGCATAATGCAACGAAAATAGATCAAATAGTAATTGATTTAAAAAAAAAAACACAAAACACTAGTCACGAGATTCGAACCCTGTCACTCTCATCGTGTTGTATTTTTATTTGCCTGTTACTGCCGCAGGGCCACGATGTTACTTATAAGCTTTTCGAATTTTAAGTAAGCTTACCAAATGAAAATGAAATAAAATTACAATTTCTACAAAAATTGCATTTTAATGATACAACCTACAATTTTCGTTGGAAAAGTCAAAAAATACCAAAAGAAAATGGAAAATTATAAAAAAACGTAGTTTTGATCTCCTAATCTCCAACGATTGGCGGCAGGATTTGAACCCACATACGTAGAGATAGGGGGATACTTAATTCTGACGCGCACTGTACCTACATTACATATACAGGGCGTCCCACGGATGTGCCACATGGAGGGAAAGTACATTGAATATTGTAGATGGAACATTTTACTGAAAGAAGACTTTATTTGAATTTGAAAAACAATTGAAATTCATGGTCTTCCTTTTATTTCTGACACAATGTTAAATGTTAATCGCATATTTTTGCTTACATTTAATTAAAGGTGTGTATTTTTAAGAGTAAAAACAATCAGGGACCTAGATATATACTATTCGAATACAAAAACAACATGATGTGGTGGAAATATGCTCGAATTATAAATCAATTTTGGTAGTACGTTTGTATGGGCAAATCATCATCCGCAGGCCTCTTAATACAAATCTACAAAAGAATATTGCAGGTGAGATTTACCTCCTTCAGTATTATAATTTAGATATACAGGGTGTTGCTAAATTATTGCACAATACTGAAGGAGGTAAATCTCATCTGCAATATTCAGTTTTTGTATTCGAATAGTATTTATCTAGGTCCCTGATTGTTGTTCCCTGACTGTATATCTATATATACAGTACCTCTATGAACACGAGATGCCAGGGATGCTGTATCAGCGAGATGAGTGCCATCCGTACTCCGTAGCAGAGCAGGCTGACTGTGAGGGTCGTTCCGTACCCCCAGCGTTTTATTATTGTACCTACATAACATATATCATAGATATACATTACCTCTATGAACACGAGATGCCAGGGATGCTGTATCAGCGAGATGAGTGCCATCCGTACTCCGTAGCAGAGCAGACTGACTATGGGGGTCGTTCCGTACCCCCAGCGTTTTATTATTGTACCTACATTACATATATCATAGATATACAGTACCTCTATGAACACGAGATGCCAGGGATGCTGTATCAGCGAGATGAGTGCCATCCGTACTCCGTAGCAGAGCAGACTGACTGTGAGGGTCGTTCCGTACCCCCAGCGTTTTATTATTGTACCTACATTACATATATCATAGATAGACAGTACCTCTATGAACACGAGATGCCAGGGATGCTGTATCAGCGAGATGAGTGCCATCCGTACTCCGTAGCAGAGCAGGCTGACTGTGAGGGTCGTTCCGTACCCCCAGCGTTTTATTATTGTACCTACATTACATATATCATAGATATACAGTACCTCTATGAACACGAGATGCCAGGGATGCTGTATCAGCGAGATGAGTGCCATCCGTACTCCGTAGCAGAGCAGACTGACTGTGAGGGTCGTTCCGTACCCCCAGCGTTTTACTATTGTAACTACATTACATATATCATAGATATACAGTACCTCTATGAATACGAGATGCCAGGGATGCTGTATCAGCGAGATGAGTGCCATCCGTACTCCGTAGCAGAGCAGACTGACTGTGAGGGTCGTTCCGTACCCCCAGCGTTTTATTATTCTACCTAAAGACAAAAATACACTTCTCACTAATATTATAAACGTGAAAGTTTAGATGGATGGATGGATAGATAGATGGATGGATGTTTGTTCCTTTATCACGCCAGAACGGCAAAACGGATCTGGATGAAATTTGGCACAGAGATAGATTATAGTCTGGAATAGGACATAGGCTACTTTTTATCCCGAAATTCCTACGGGAACGGGAACTACGCGGGTGAAACCGCGTATGTTATAAATGCGAAAGTTTGGATGGATGTTTGTTATCTCATCACGCCAAAGCTACTGAACGGATCGGGCTGAAATTTGCATACAGGTAGTTCTAGGCTTGGAATAAAACAAAGGATACTTTTAATTCCAATAATCAGTTCCCATGAGATAGAAATAACCTTAAAAAGCATCCATAGAAACAAAGCGTGCGAAGTCGCGGGCAGAAACTAGTTAAGTATATTACACAAAAGGTAATTTAAAAATAAAACCGGCTAAGTGTGAGTCGGACTCGCGCACGAAGGGTTCCGTACCATTATCTATAAAAACGGCAAAAAAATCACGTTTGTTGTATGGGAGCCACCTTAAATATTTGTTTTATTCTGTTTTTTAGTATTTGTTGTTATAGCGGCAACAGAAATACATCATCTGTGAAAATTTCAACTGTCTAACTATCACGGTTCATGAGATACAGCCTGGTGACAGACGGACAGCGAAGTCTTAGTAATAGGAAGGGACTCTATTACTAAGACCAATTTAGTCTAAGTAATAGGGTCCCACCCTATTACTCCTTGTTCCTCACGTACCAGAAAGGAAAAAGAACAGAAGTTCTCCAATAAAACTCTGTCCCGCGACGACCACGCCCTCTATGAGTTTGATCCGCGCCATCTGACCTGTCTCCTCCGCTAACTCTTCTAAGAACCTGCCAAAGAAAATAGTACATTTGAAGGTACAAAGAAAATAGCTGAATTACATCACATAACACTATACCTACAAGGTGTAACAAAAATGAAGGACCAAACTTTCAGGGAGTTCAGCTTCAATACGAAAAAAAAAATACGAACACGGAAAAATATAAAAAAAAAATCTGACAAAAAAAAACAAATTACTTACACTAGACTGTTGCACATGCAACAGTCTAGTGGTAATTTGTCTAATGTCACTTAAATAACGCTGGTTAAGTGCGAGTCGGACTCGCGGACGACCACCGTTATCTATAAAAACGACCAAAAAAATCACGTTTGTTGTTTGGGAGCCCCCCTCAATGTTTATTTTATTCTGTTTTTTAGTATTTTGGCTGATTCATTAGTCGCCCAAACAACAACAACAAAATTTTAATTGCGTGTTTTTCAATTATTTTAGTGTTTTTAAGTAGTTTGTTCAGTAATATTCATAGTAAAGATGATAACTAACTTGTAGAATGAGTGGAAAGAAACTAATGGCGTCATTAAGTCTGTTTTCACAGACAGTTTGGCACCAGCAACATTGACCAATCAGAGGGGTGTTTATTATTTTACGAGCGAAGTGATCTCCAGAGAATTCGTAAAATAGTAATACAAGGCCGTGATTGGTTTACAGGTTTGTTCGTTTATTATCTTTTGGATATACTTAGAAAAATTATAAATTTACGTGTTTCAATGCGAAAATTGTAAATGCTACAGTCCTGTTGATTATTTTCCGGAATATTATAAAGTGACTAGGATTTTCATAATTTTACGCGTATTACCGTAAAATCTGACGGTGACATCTCTACCAGACTACCGCGCACTTACCAGAACATGTAATAAATAATGAAGCTATCGAAGGCTCCTGCGACCACAGCGAAGGTTATGAACAGCAGCACTCTGGGGATCCTTAGGACTTCGCGTAGGGCTTTGCCGGAGTCTTCAGGGCTTGAGAGTGGTGGAAGCTGGAAAAGGATAAAAATACTATAAACGAATTTAAGGATTCAATTTATGACGGTATGACTCTAGTCCCATGGCAGTTGGGGAGGCCTATTGTGTGGGACGCTACATGCGTCGACACACTCGCGCCTTCCCATCTTCCTAGGACTTCCGTGAGGTCTGGTGCGGCGGCAGATTTGGCCGAAGATCTCAAGAGGCGCAAATATGCAGGTCTCGACAGAGCCTACGCATTTGCTCCCCTTGGAGTCGAGACCCGTCCGTGGGGTACCGAGGCTCTCCGGGTTTTCAAAAAATTATCTGAACGTCTGGTTAGGTTAACAAGCTAACTTTTTTTTTCAAATATAAGCATGCAATATTTGAGCAGCTGTGGAGTAAAAAAATGTATGAATACCTCAAATACCAACACATGTTCATTTCAAGATAATTCTGAAATAGTAATAAACTATGATATTTAGAACAAATTCTGAGTTATTGCCTCTTTGTGGTTAAACGGCGGCGCTATTCTAACTAAAAATCAAAGTGTTCTTCACGCCACCGTCTACACTTGTTACACCAATCCCTGTCCATCCAAAGGTTGCCTGGCAGAGATCGCTCAAAGCGATAAGGCCGCCCATTGTACAACGAAATCTGTATTTTAAGTTCTTTCCTGTCTTATGTATCTTTTTAATTTGGTGTGCAATAAAGTGTTATTGTATTGTATTGTGTTCTTTCAACACAAATAAGGTTCGTATTAAATCTTTTATTAACAAAGAAAATTACAATCAAATAATAGAATTAAATTAAAACTAGTATTTACAATTGAAACAATTGAGCTAACTGCAGACTGTTGCAAACAATCAACAAGTAGCTCAACTGATCCATATCAATACCAGTCGCGCGCGTGCCCAAGACGCTAGCTGCATTGCCCCGCTGTATAGCAATGCTGATGCGCTGCGCCAGATATTCACCTCTCGGGTCACGCGTCGCTTCGACCAGACAGTAGCGGCCAGCGCTATGACGAACGCGGGTGTGAAGTCTAGGTCTAAGAGACAGCCTGCTGAGGCTGTGTGACCGCTGGTCTACCAGACCGGTCTGTCACACCTACTTACCGTAAGTCTCCTACAGCTATATAAGTCTACGGCAGTAGCGGCCAGCGCTATGACGAACGCGGGTGTGAAGTCTAGGTCTAAGAGACAGCCTGCTGAGGCTGTGTGACCGCTGGTCTACCAGACCGGTCTGTCACACCTACTTACCGTAAGTCTCCTACAGCTATATAAGTCTACGGCAGTAGCGGCCAGCGCTATGACGAACGCGGGTGTGAAGTCTAGGTCTAAGAGACAGCCTGCTGAGGCTGTGTGACCGCTGGTCTACCAGACCGGTCTGTCACACCTACTTACCGTAAGTCTCCTACAGCTATATAAGTCTACGGCAGTAGCGGCCAGCGCTATGACGAACGCGGGCGTGAAGTATAAGTCTATGAGACAGCCTGCTGAGGCTGTGTGACCGCTGGTCTACCAGACCGGTCTGTCACACCTACTTACCGTAAGTCTCCTACAGCTGTACAAGTCTACGGCAGTAGCGGCCAGCGCTATGACGAACGCGGGCGTGAAGTCTTTACTTTCGCTAGAGTAAAGGTCTATGAGACACCCTCCTGCTAGGGCTGTGAGACCGTAGCCTACGGTACCCCAGGCTCGTTGGGAACCGTATTTTGATGCGCGGTCTGTTCCTGGTAAAAGAAACAAAGAATCACAGGATGTCCCATTTTAGGGGATCAAACGAAGGGGGCTGTATGGGGGTTCTAATTGCCATTTTAGGGATCAAACGAAGAGGGATGTATGGGGGTTCTAATTGACATTTTAGGGATCAAACGAAGAGGGATGTATGGGGGTTCTAATTGACATTTTAGGGATCAAATGAAAAGGGATGTATGGGGGTTCTAATTGTCATTTTAGGGATCAAACGAAGAGGGCTGTATGGGGGTTCTAATTGCCATATTAGGGATCAAACGAAGAGGGCTGTATGGGGGTTCTAATTGCCATTTAGGGATCAAACGAAAAGGGCTGTATGGGGGTTCTAATTGCCGGTTTTGGAGTCAAACGAAGAGGGATGTATGGGGGTTCTAATTGCCATTTTAGGGATCTAACGAAGAGGGCTGTATGGGGGTTCTAATTGCCATTTTAGGGATCAAATGAAAAGGGATGTATGGGGGTTCTAATTGCCATTTTAGGGATCAGACGAAGAGGGATGTATGGGGGTTCTAATTACCATCTTAGGGATCAAACGAAGAGGGATATATGGGGGTTCTAATTGCCATTTTAGGGATCAAACGAAGAGGGATGTATGGGGGTTCTAATTGCCATTTTAGGGAATCAAACGAAGAGGGATGTATCCTTAGAGACCTCACGCTTATAGATAGATAGACAATGCTTAATTTCATAAACCAAAACATACAGTACATTATTAAACTTAAGCTATAGATAGGTAATGTAATTGGCGGCCTTATCGCTTAAAACGATTTCTTCCAGGCAACCAAGGTGTACGGAGAAAATCATAGGATGGCGGTGCTTATGTTAAGCTGATAAAAATCAATTACCTATACTAATACACAAATACAAATAGATTATAATAACTTTGTTAATATAGAATATAGCAAAAGCGACACCTCTCGTCATTCGTACTAAACGTTACTTTAGTCAATGAGCAGGAATGGATAATCTTTCAAGGTTTCCCCTGTAGGTGGAGCTAATACGACGCTTAAGTCGTAAGAAGTCCCAGATATTTTCGACGAGGCACGTGTCGATCTCGTTGCATAGTTGGTTAGAGCGCACCTGTACTGAAGGTGAGGCGCGGGTTCGAATCCTGCCGAAATCGAAATTTTTTGGGATAATATTAAAAAGTTTTCGTAAAAGATTTACCCAGTGCGAGTAACGCACTATAAAGCAAAAAGCTAAGATTGAAGTGGACAATAAATCAAAGTGATCACTTTATTTCCTAGTTTTACTTATGTAATCTGAGTTTTGTGACGTGTCCAAGAGTCCTTAAGGTCTAAAGGAAATAAAGCACTTTGAATTTTTACCCGACTACCAACAGGGGAGGGTTATGAGGTTAGCACCCTATGTTTGTATGTTTGTATGTATGTGGCCGATTTCTTTGTTCCCACGTAGCGCTGAAACTACTGGTTCGATTTCAACAAATTATGTATCGATTGATTCGTCTCAATACCCCGATGGTTATAGGCTATAGGATTTAGGGCTCCGCCCCCGAATAAGCCTTCAAAACGCGTAGTAAAGTTTAGGTAGCCGCAGGCTGCAGGCCCCATAGAGAAAAATTACAATACCTACGACCTATTTTCATTTTCAACTCTATGCCTATCAAATATGACCGATACGTCATTCTATTTTGTCAATGTAAATGTTTCAAACTTTTATAACTTTCACGTAGTCGGGTTGTAGTTTTTAACTTTATCTTGTACATATGTAATCTGAGTTTTGTGACGTGTCCAAGAGTCCTGTAAGGTCTAAAGGAAATAAAGCAATAAATATTTTTAAACTTACGCGATCTGAACACATATTTATAAATACTATTTAACGGGTATTTATCGCGTTTAATTACCTTATTTTCCCGACGTTTCGACAGGTTTACACACTGCCGTGGTCACGGGATGACTCATTCAGACTCATTCAGTCGAAACGTCGGGAAAATAAGGTAATTAGATAGATAGATAGATAAAGACTTTATTTGCAACTTCAGACACACACATACAAAATACAACAATGTTACAGTAGGTACATTAGTAAAAACAAACAATAATAAAATATAGGTGACATAAAAAACAACAATAATTAAATCTAGGTAAGGTGTCTATGTGTGCTGCAGTATGTCAAAAAGGCCTTGGCTCAGTGTTATATTTTTTTGTTTATATTTTTAATTAAACGCGATAAATACCCGTTAAATAGTATTTATAAATAGGAAATAAAGCACTTTGATTTTTTTTAGTTTTGAATATAGACATCTATTTACCTAATACATCGAAGCACACAGCATCTCCGATGCAGTTGGCGACGTTGAAAGCCACCGTGCCCACGCACATGAGGATTACAAACAACCAGAACGTAGACGTGACGTAGAAATTGTCATTCTCTTCTGTACTCTTATTTTCTACCTTCAGTTCTTTTTGACTAGAATCTGTAAAAAAAAACTCAAATTTTTACTGAGAAGTCTGTGTGTTTTGTCTTTGAACAGAATTGGATAACTTCATTGTTTCCTCTGTAGGTGGCGCTGACGGCGTAAGTGCCGAAAGAACTCCCAAAGATTTACACCTCGGCGAGATAAGATCACGTAGCTTAGTTGGAAAAAGAGCAACCCTGCGCTGAAGGGGAAGGTGCGGGTTCGAATCCCGTCGAGATCGTAAATTTTTGGGATTTATTAATTTCTTAGAGATTACCCAGAGTACTATAATAAATAAAAACCTTAGAAGTCTGTTTTATTAAGAAAACAACAACATAATAAAATAATTACAAGTAATATTTACACTTAAATCTATTTTTAGGATTCCGTACCCAAAGGGTAAACACGGGACCCTATTACTAAGACTTCGCTGTCCGTCTGTCACTAGGCTGCATCTCATGAACCGTGATAGTTAGACAGTTGAAATTTCTACTCACATATTTTGTTATCTTCAACACTTCCATTAATAGCTCTCTTCGTTCTCATTCCATCTTCATAACACATCAAATCACAGTTCTCTTTTGGCACACAAACTGTCTCTTTCTCTCCTACCACCGCTACCATAGACAGGAGCGAGCAAGATATATTCCCATCTGTGTATATCGTGTCTATATACGTCGTATTTGGAAGGTAGATTGTGAAAGACTCGTTGTTTTGACAGTTCCATAGACAATTATATTTGTCTATGGTTATGTCGTCTATGGTCGCCGCCATCTTGGTTTCTTTAAGTTGTATCGTGCCGTTAAGTTTGTATATGTGTTGTGAGACAAGGTCTGTCGGTTTGGGCATGGGGAGGAACCATAGACAGCAGTAGGAACCAGTCATTACGGTTATTAGTAGCATGAAGACCAGTTTTCTTCGGGACTGAAACAAAAAGTTTTTTTATACATAAACTCTGGTGGAAAGACACCGTTATATGATTGACGACCTCTGTGGCGGGCTCGAAGGTCCGCCTGCGATGCAGGTTCGACTCCCGCCTCGGAACAAATGTTTGTACGATCTGCAGATATTTGTTTCGGGTGTTTTGTTAGTTTTTACCCGACTACCGACAGGGGAGGGTTATGAGGTTAGCACCCTATGTTTTCTATGTATTGTATTATGCATATCGGTTATCAAGTACCCATAACATAGGCTCTGCTTAGCTTGGGGCTAGATGATGGCGTTTGTTAAGGGGGGTGCGGATGATGATTTGTCCATACTACTAAAATGATTTGTAATTCGAGCATATTTACATATCATGTTTTTTTTTGTATTCGAATAGTATACTATATTTAGGTCCCTGGTTGTTTTTTTTTAATAAACACCTGTAATGAAATGTAAGCAAAAATATGCAAAATGCGATTTTGCATATTTTTACGTCGAAGGAGACATGTTTTCGTCCTAATTGTTTTGTATTAAAAACAACAATATTTTACGTTTTGTTTGTTAAGGAACATAGCTTATATTGTCTAGTTACAGAATAACAACACAATGTCGAAAATACAAAAAGTTGTCAGTCATCATTTTTGGTATTACGGAACATAATAATTTACGAATTGAAGTTGCGAGCAGCTGTCGCCGGATCCTTAATAGCGTGCAGTAGGTATATGTAACTTAAAGGCGTTCTTTGATAACTACATAATAGAGATAGATCCCGACTAGGTTTTGAAAATAGGATGTATTCGCTGTATAGGAAATGGATAAAATTATTGTTACCAAATCGTACTCTTTCGCCAGTAGCGTAGATTTCACGTAAATCCGATTTGCTAATCCAACGGTACCTAGGGCGTAGACCTATGAAGGCGTCTACGAGAAAACATTCAGAGTTCTCCCATACCTGCTCCATAGTTTCGTGTCTGAGCCAGCGTAGACACATACAGGGATGAAATCTAGGCTACAGGAGTATGTAATTATTAATACTATTTAACGGGTATTTATCGCGTTTATTTACCTATTTTCCCGACGTTTCGATAGGTTTACACACTGCCGTGGTCACGGGATGACTGGAGTACTGGAGCTACCGCCTCTCCGAAACAGGGGCAACATTATTTGCAGCTACCCTCACTAAGTTTTCTAAACTAGGGATGTCCATCTGCACACTCGGACGACACACAACACTAACAGTGTCCGCGACGCACTGAGAAACCGGTCGACGATGAGTACATTTTGCTATAACTGGATTCATACAGGAGTACAGGAGTATGGAAGTACACTTACAGGAAAGAAATCGACGACGTATCCGAACAGCGGCTTCGCGAGCGCCCAAAGAATGGGCAGCACAGAAGTGACCAGCCCCATCGCGCCCGGGGACACGCCGAGCTGGCGACCGAAGACATTCAGCTGAGGGAGGATCGGGCCTAAGGCTGGAACAATACGGGTCATAGATTATCTACAGGGGACGCCTATATCCAGCAGTGGACTCATCATCATCATCATCAGCCTATATCAGTCCACAGCTGGACATAGGCCTCCCCTAATGAGCGCCATAGCGCCCTGTCTTCAGCTTGCCGCATCCAGCATCTACCAGCAGTCTTTCGCAAATCGTCATCCCACCTGGTCGGAGGGCGTCCTACACTACGTTTGCCGAGTCGCGGTCTCCACTCAAGAAAACGTTTACCCCAGCGGTTGTCGGTTCTTCTCGCGATATGGCCAGCCAACTGCCACTTCAGCTTGCTAATCCTTTGAGCTATGTCGACAACCTTGGTTATCTACAGGGGGGGCCTATATCCAGCAGTGGACTAATATAGGCTGATGATAATTATCTACAGCCTTCGCTGGTCCACTACTCGTCTGGTAAGCTTGCTTCTTAAGGTGGTTCGACGCGGATTGGCACGAGATTCGGATTTTTTTGTGGTTTTAATTTCTGCGTTCCACAAGCAATAAAACTAGCGGAAAAGTTATTTGCCGCAAATCGTAAATTTTTATGAACTCATGATAAAATCAACTTTAATTCATTTGTGTTTTGGGAGCATTTGGGAAAATGATGATTGTTAGTACAAAATCTCGTATTTTCCCAACTGCTCCAAAAATCTCCAGAGAGATAGATTACTGAAGTCTATGGGATACATGGCAAATCCCCTTCGTTTCAAAAATGAAAAAAAAAACTATTTTACAGAAATAATTGTGCTAAGTATCATCTATTTTAAGGTTTTTACCCGACTACCAACAGGGGAGGGTTATTTATGAGGTTAGCACCCTATGTTTGTATATTTGTATGTTTGTATGTATGTGGCCGATTTCTTTGTTCCCACGTAGCGCTGAAACTACTGGTTCGATTTCAACAAATTATGTATCGATTGATTCGTCTCAATACCCCGATGGTTATAGGCTATAGGATTTAGGGCTCCGACCCCGAATAAGCCTTCAAAACGCGTATTAAAGTTTAGGTAGCCGCAGGCTGCAGGCCCCATAGAGAAAAATTACAATACCTACGACCTATTTTCATTTTCAACTCTATGCCTATCAAATATGACCGATACGTCATTCTATTTTGTCAATGTAAATGTTTCAAACTTTTATAACTTACACGTAGTCGGGTTGTAGTTTTAACTTTATTTGTTATAGTCATCGATCAAAAATGTCCGGCTTTGCCGGCCCCCCTTAGATTCACAATGCGCACGCCACAACCTTCAGTAGCAAAAGAGATACATTTTGACATGTTAGGAAAGCTTTTCAACTAGTGTCATTTTAGCGTTCAGACAAAAAGCATGGGTACAAAAAATGCAAGAATCACTCGTCCAAAGTGCTGAAAAAGGATGGAATTTCTTATTTTCAGTAAGTTTATATATTTTTTTTACCCGTATATTGAGATGTGAGTCATATACTTGTGAAATCAGCATAAAATATTGTTGTTTGGTTTGCCTATGTTAAAATATTAATTTTGTTCTAAATTGATAAATGGAGAGGCTATTTCTTCTAAAAATTTTTTTTCATTTATAGTATGTATTAATATATTTTTCATAAAAATAAGTTTAATATTACAAGTTGATGATTTTTAAAATAATTAGTTGGCCCGCCCTAAAATTTCATTTGCGTAGACTCTCTAATAAAAGAAAGACTAGGTTCTTACCTACCTACCAGAAGTATGAATTTATAAAACGTTTATTTTTTTCCCGTTAAAAAAACTCGTGCAAAGCCGCAGACAGGAACCAGTTCTTTTTAATCTAGAGTGCCTGCCTGAAATTGTATTGTAAGTTTAAATTATTGTATGTCTGAAATGACCCTTTTGTATAAATACCTACTGTTGAGACACCAATTTATAGTTTCATCAATAAATGATTCGTTATCTTTACCTGAATTCTGTTAATTAATCCTTATAGAAAATAAACTGAGTAGGTAGGTATATAATTCTCAGGTAGGTACCTACCTACTTACAAAATAAAATAAAATGAATTCGACTCCACCAATCTCTTGTTCCGTATGGAAAAAACTTGTCAGGCTCTGCGCAAACTGTCTGCGTCAAAACAAAACGAACCCAATTTTGAGTGACATTTTTGTAAGGCTCTAGGTATCTACGGGGGAGGCCGCGAACTCCTTATTTTTGATCGAAGGTTATAGTGCTTACCCGCGCTTTGGGTATCTCTAAGAAATGAAATAAGTTCCCCAAACATTTTCTGTTTCGGCGGGACTCGAACCCGCGCCCCACCCTAAGTACGGGTGTGCTCTAACCAACTAAGCCACGAAAGCCTAGTCGGTTCAACCGAAAATCTTTGGGACCTCTTACGGACTATAGCGCCGGACCGTCACTTTTTTCATTTCTTAGAGATACCATCTGTTTTCTTAGTTAATACCGTTTTTCTTCTAAACTATCAATCACAATTTTTTTTATTGTTATCACCGTATTAAATAGTAGAATACGAAGGTAACCTTCGGCTTGTTTTAGCTTATAAATATCCTAATTAATAGATAATCAGCAATACTAGAATCAATGATAGTAATTATTTGCTTAAATATAGGTCAACAATGGTGGTTTAAAAATAGAGTATGTATATAACTATATATGACTTGTTAGTCGGGCAAATGTAGTGGTATAATTTAGATACATTGTAGTTAGTTACTAACTAGATTTTTGCGCTTAAACCGCTCTGCTCTGTCCCGCTCATATAAACGCGAAATCCTATACCTATCCTTTTCACAAAATGGCGTAATATATTGCCCCCTTAATCAAAATTTGCTATCTATGCCAACATTATAAATAGTAAAGATTTGTATTTATGTATGTAACGAATAAACTTAAAAACTACTGGACCGATTTCAATAATTCTTTCACCATTAGAAAGCTTATATTTCAGGGAGTGACATAGGCTATGTTTTATCCCGGAATTCCCACGGGAACGGGAACGAAGCGGGTGGCACCGCGAGCCGCTGCTAGGATTAATATCTCAGGAATATTTGAAATGAAAAAAATGAAATGAAATAGTTTAGTAGACATACAAATAGTACACGTAAATAGGTACAATTACTATAACTAAATTTAAATAAAACATAGAATAAACCAGGGTAAAGTACATACACAGAGACGCTACTTAAATACCTACAGTCTACTAGCTAAAAATACAAAGACAGTTAAAAACAGTGGGTTTAAAAGTAAGGTATGAATTGTATGGCGTGATCGGACAGCACTAATTCGTTATCTTGTTTCTTATCCTGACCGATCACGATATCGGATAGCACCTTTTGCCGTGATCCGTCAGGATATGATCGGTTTTTGCGTGATCCGTCAGGACATACCCGCTCATCCGTGGGTTGGTGGATATAGCGTGTGTAGCGTGTGTACGTAGGCATGTCTAACAGCCCCCCTAGCACGGGGATTGTTGTCTAGGGTAGAATAGACAATAATGACATTGCATCGACATACATTGCGAACATTATTGAAGTTGAAGGAAAGGAAATTTCAAATAATTTACGCATTCGATGACGAAGTGACGTAATATTTCTCTATTCTACCCTAGACAACAATCCCCGTGCTAGGGGGGCTGGTCTTGGCTCAGCGTGGTGCTCTAACACAAATAGCGGAACTATAGTGATAGAGCGCTGGTTTTCAGCCAAAACCAGTAGGAAAAGTGGCATTCGATTTCGGGTAGCTTCCTAGCTTCCCTCCAGGTAACGTTAGTTAGTAACACCCTACATATTTTTCCCTGCTTTGGGCTAGACAGAGAATATATAACAATACAAACGGCTAGGGTAAAACCTAGAACATGTTTCTTCCGGAATTTTTCATTGATAATTCCTAAATTTAGTATCATTTATTCATTTGTTACATGTTGTTGTGTGACAAGGATCTTATGACAATTTCTAGTATCAAACATGTACCCCGTTGGGGCGCTACAAAATAACTTAAAACTAGATATATCTAATTCAAAGAGTTAACTTAAATAAGTTAGAACGTGCAAACGCTAGAACGTGCTCTAAAGCTCTTATGCTGCTACTCTAGCGCCATTTGGGCACAGTTATATGCAGCTTTCAGTTATATTGCAGTTGCACAACAGTGGTATACAGGTGCCTCAAGAGCTGCAACGGTTGATTAACACCCCTCTAACTCTCTAATGCCACTTTTGTGAACGAATGGGTGAACGATGTGTTAATTGTGTATGTACTTTATGAGATATACTTACTATAGTATTTATAATGTGTCTTAATTATCATGTATTACAATTTACAAAAAGGCACAAAGATACATTATTAGGCTTTGTAAGTAGTAAATTATTAAGTGTAGTAAATTAGTAGTAAATTGTTATTATCATACGTATTGTAGCATTCTGACTTATATTAAATGTGCACGGCCATCGGATGTGCTCGTCTAACAAGGGTGTATATCCCGCGGGGCATGCGGTGCACGCGGGGGATGCATTCGCACAAGGTGCGGCATATCGAGTGGACGTGTGTCACCGAACAAATCTGTGTTTTATTGGCATAAAGTAATTACCTTTACCCAAACCATTACCTAGAATACACGTATTACAATTTACATAAAGGCAGATGTTTGAAGTGAGATATACAGAACACAAACAACTAGATAATAAAACATCATTACGAGACACTAACAATAAAACGTCGAGTGCTATTTATGTCTGCACGACAAGTAATATTACAGTATCGTAATCTATCTATATTAAGGACACAGCACACATACCTACGGCGCATCACAATAACGAAACGAACAAGTTTTGATTTCTTTAGGCTTATAAAACACGTAATAGATAAGTTAAATTTTAAACTTTAAATTAGTACGATCAAATGAATAGTCAAATTTTAATCACAATTTTAGCTTCCTGTAGATTGTTTGCAACAGTCAGCAGTTAGCTCAATTGTAAATAGATAGATAGATATTTGATCACAATTATTATCAAACTAGCTTCGGACCGCTGATTTACACGCGTTGATTGATGAAATAAAAAGTAGTCTTATTTTATTATTTATTCCACACTTAGAACTACCTGTATGAAAATATTCATCTCGATCCGTTCAGTAGGCAGTTTTAGCGTGAAGAGGTAGCAAACATACATCCAAACTTTCGCATTTGTAATATTAGTGTGATAAGAAATAAAGGGTTCATTTATCACTAATTTTTTTGTTCACTAGTAGGAGAAAAGCATATGTTTAAAATATAGGGTTTCAAGTTCAAACTCGTCATCTTTTGATAATTTTTACAGTTACAGCAAAAAATAGCGGACAGCGCGTGATAAGCGGGCTTGCCGCAACCAAGCCACGCTTTGCTTACCGGAAGCTTCAAACGAGTGGCCCACGCGCTGTAGCCGCGAGTACCGCTCATAAGTAACAGTTGATTTATTTATTTAGGTAATTTGCACTGCTTCTTGCCAACTGTGCGTTGACAGCGAGCTTGCACTACCCGCGTGTATAGAGTGCGGTCAGCACGATTTGAGGCGAAGGCGTGCGGGTCCTGTGCGGGAGCGATGCGTTCTATATATGCTTCGACCTTTAGTATGTAGTTGTATAATTAAACTGTAGCTAGGTACACACAGCATTATGATCAACGAAGTCTGTATACTTTATGATAAGATATTATCTGTACAAATCCACGATAAGGAAGAATAAAATTTCTTTTAGTCTGGTATTATTTGTGTTACTAAGTACCTAACTATTTTATATTATTGACGACCTCTGTGGCGCGGTGGGCGAAGGTCTGCCTGCGACGCAGGAGGTTGCAGGTTCGATTCCCGCCTCGGTGTGTACGATCTGCAGACATTTGTTCAGGGTGTTCTGGTCTTTTCTATGTCTAATAAAAAATATCTACCTATGTATTGTATTATATTATGTATATCAGTTATCTAGTACCCATAACACAAGCTCTGCTTAGCTTGGGGCTAGATAATGCTGTGTGAATTGTCCAGCATTATTTATTATTTTTATTTTTATTCCGACGGGCCTTTGTCACCGCTAACGTACCAGCTATTCTCGAACCGAATGGTCTGTTGCGTGACGATGGTAAGAGGCCCGACGGTATGACTCTAGTCCCTGGTAGCTGGGGAAGCCGATTGTGTGGGACGCTACATGCGTCGACACACTCGCGCCTTTTCATCTTCCTAGGACTTCCGCGAGGGCTGGTGCGGCGGTAGATTTGGCCGAAGATCTCAAGAGGCGCAAGGCCCGACGGTATGACTCCCATGGGAGCTGGGGAGGCCTATTGTGTGGGACGCTACATGCGTCGACACACTCGCGCCTTCCCATCTTCCTAGGACTTCCGTGAGGGCTGGTGCGGCGGCAGATTTGGCCGAAGATCTCAAGAGGCGCAAATATTCAGCTCATGACAGACCTACGCATTTGATTCCCTTGGAGTCGAGGCCCTATGTCCGTGGGGTACCGTGGATTTGAGGGTTTTAAACAAAACCGGCCAAGTGCGAGTCGGACTCGCGCACGAAGGGTTCCGTACCATTATCTATAAAAACGGCAAAAAAATCACGTGTGTATGGGAGCCCCCTTAAATATTTATTTTATTGTTTTTTAGTGTTTGTTGTTATAGCGGCAACAGAAATACATCATCTGTGAAAATTTCAACTGTCTAACTATCACGGTTCATGAGATACAGCCTGGTGACAGACGGACAGACGGACAGCGGAGTCTTAGTAATAGGGTCCCGTTTTTACCCTTTGGGTACGGAACCCTAAAAAAAGAGCGTCGCGTCGAAGCGACCCGTGACCCGAATGCTGGTGAGTATCTGGCACAGCGCATCAGCAAGGCCATACAGCGGGGCAATGCTGCCAGAATCTTGGGGACGCGCGCGACTGGTATTGATATGGATCAGTTGAGCTACCTGTAGATTGTCTGCAGTTAGCTTAATTGTTTCAATTGTAAATACCTAATAGTTTTACCATAGCATAGGTACTTACATAGTTATCATGAATATAATATGTTTGTTATTGTATATTTCAAGCATATATTTTTAAGTAAATAGTGTAATTATGCATGGAATCATTATTATTATTTAATGATTTAATTTTGATTGATTGGTAATATTTATATTTATATTTTATTAAGATCTACACTTGGAAGTATTTACTAGCTCTGTCTTTTTGCATGCTTTTTCTATTTTTACCCGACTACCAACAGGGGAGGGTTATGAGGTTAGCACCCTATGTTTGTATGTTTGTATATTTGTATGTTTGTATGTATGTGGCCGATTTCTTTGTTCCCACGTAGCGCTGAAACTACTGGTTCGATTTCAACAAATTATGTATCGATTGATTCGTCTCAATACCCCGATGGTTATAGGCTATAGGATTTAGGGCTCCGACCCCGAATAAGCCTTCAAAACGCGTATTAAAGTTTAGGTAGCCGCAGGCTGCAGGCCCCATAGAGAAAAATTACAATACCTACGACCTATTTTCATTTTCAACTCTATGCCTATCAAATATGACCGATACGTCATTCTATTTTGTCAATGTAAATGTTTCAAACTTTTATAACTTTCACGTAGTCGGGTTGTAGTTTTTAACTTTATCTTGTGTATGTCCAGTAACATTAAGGTGTTTCTTTAATTATGGTTTGACATAAGTAACTGTTAATATAAGCTGGAGAAGCCACTGGCTCCACAGAAGAAGCACAGTTTCTAACTAGTTCAGGAGCCTATGGACTCAATTTTGTATGTAAAACTTTATATTATGTCAATAAAACAATTTTTACTTTTACATTACTTTAATTCTATTATTTGAGCATTGCTTTGATCTCAGGGAACTGTGCCGTAAGCAATGGAACTGTATTCTAACTGACAACTCTATCGTTTATACACAACTCTATCGTCCACCAAAGCGAAAGTGGACGCCAATGGGTCAAAGATCGAAGCTTTGAAGAAATTAATAAATCCCAAAAATTTACGATCTCGACGGCATTCGAACCCGCACCTTCCCCTTCAGCGCAGGGTTGCTCTTTTTCCAACTAAGCTACGTGATCTTATCGAGTCGACCCGTAAATCTTTGGGAGTTCTTTCGGCACTTACGCCGTCAGCGCCACCTACAGAGGAAACAATGAAGTTATCCAATTCTGCTCAAAGACCAAATTTACATTTAGTTCTTTGACGAGAGGTTTTGCCGTTGCTTGATTCTAAGGTTTTTATTTATTATAGTACTCTGGGTAATTTCTAAGAAATTAATAAATCCCAAAAATTTACGATCTCGACGGGATTCGAAGAACTCCCAAAGATTTACGGGTCGACTCGATAAGATCACGTAGCTTAGTTGGAAAAAGAGCAACCCTGCGCTGAAGGGGAAGGTGCGGGTTCGAATCCCGTCGAGATCGTAAATTTTTGGGATTTATTAATTTCTTAGAAATTACCCAGAGTAGGTACTATAATAAATAAAAACCTTAGAATCGAAGCTTTGATCATCTATGTCTAGATAAACTGTCAACGCTGCAAAAGCGTAGAAAAAAATAGCGCCCAACTTTTTTCTTTGCGCTTATTTTGTAGACGCTCGACGCTATGGGAAAGAATCAACTATTTCTAATGGAGTTCCTTTACAACTGGTTCAGGTCGTCTGGCAGAGTATGGGCAATTGACGGCCTTATCGATAAGACCTTCAAATCGTAACCAATGTTATATTGTTTTATTTGTGAATTGTTTCTTAGAATAATAAGAAATGAGATATATAGATTGATAAAGAAGGTACTATCTATCTATCTATTATGATGCCAAAGAAAATAAACACTTTTCCAAAATGGGTATAATATATAATACCTTATTCTAATCTAAAGCATGCAATTAACTAACTTATTTCTAGGGCTTAAAATTTAATAAATAAAACCGGCCAAGCGCGTGTCGGACTCGCACACGTAGGGTCCGTACCATTATCTATAAAAACGGCAAAAAACGTTTGTTGTATGGGAGCCCTTTTAAATATTTATTTTATTATGTTTTTTTCATCTTGTAGTTGTTATGGTTTTTTTCTTCTACAACGCAGACTACATTTTGTCAGAACTTATTGGGGAAGGTTTTGCGCAGAATTGTTACTAAACTTCATCCTTATATTTTGTACTATACCAAGGTACTAACTTCTACCGGCACTTGGCTTGGTTGGATCTTATTGGAGAAGGTTAGCGCGGAATTTACTGAATATTTTCTTCTTCACGACCTCTGTGGCGCGGTGGGCGAAGGCCTGCCTGCGACGCAGGAGGTTGCGGGTTCGATTCCCGCCTCGGGACAAATGTGTGTACGATCTGCAGACATTTGTTCAGGGTGTTCTGGTCGTTTTCTATGTATAATAAAAAAATATCTATCTATGTATTGTATAATATTATGTATATCAGTTATCTAGTACCCATAACACAAGCTCTGGTTAGCTTGGGGCTAGATAATGCTGTGTGAATTGTCCAGCATTATTTATTTATTTATTTCTTTATATTTTTCCGCAAAGTAACGCCTGAATCTATTGTTTATCATAGGCAAAGGACTAATAGGGCTCCCTCAGTTTGTGCCATCCACCACGGTCCTGTGCTAACCGCCTCCATTGACGCGTACTATGTCATCGACCTGTGTGGCGGGGCTGTGTGGTGTCCGGCCTAGAATAGCACCAACCTTACTCTTCCCGTGGGTGTCGTAAGGGGCGACTAAGGGACATACACCGGGGGGCAGGCAGCAGCGCCCCTTGAAGGACAATCCGACCAACAAGCTGCGATCCCCAACCCGCACGCCCAGCGTGGGGATAATGGGCATTTTTATAAATACTATTTAACGGGTATTTATCGCGTTTAATTACCTTATTTTCCCGACGTTTCGACAGGTTTACACACTGCCTGTCTGTAAACCTGTCGAAACGTTACGGTAACGGGTATTTATCGCGTTTAATTACCTCATTTTCCCGACGTTTCGACAGTACGACGTTCGTAAACCTGTCGAAACGTCGGGAAAATAAGGTAATTAAACGCGATAAATACCCGTTAAATAGTATTTATAAATATGTGTTCAGATCGCGTAAGTTTAAAAATATTATAGGCATTACCCCCCAATGATGGTATGGCGCTCATTGGGGGAGGCCTATGTCCAGCAGTGGACTGATATAGGCTGATGATGATGATGATGTCATCGACCTAACTTCGGGAGGCCTATCCCAGCAGTGGATAAATTCCGGCTGCGAATGATGAAAGGACTTTAGGTACACGCGTTCCATAAGGTCAAGGTCAAACTAACTAGGCATTAAATTAATTTGCACTAACGCATGTGTTCTCATAGATATCCCCACGACAGTGAGTGATAATTTCCTGCTTTTTGGTTCGGATTTCACGAGAGAAGTACTGTAAAACGACGAATAAGATTCGAATTTAAACAGAATCTAGAATATATGGTATATTCTATGTTTTATTTAAATTTAGTTATAGTAATTGTACCTATTTACGTGTACTATTTGTATGTCTACTAAACTATTTCATTAAATTTTTTTCATTTCAAATATTCCTGAGATAATAATCCTAGCAGCGCCTCGCGGTTTCACCCGCGTAGTTCCCGTTCCCGTAGAAATTCCGGGATAAAAAGTAGCCTATGTTCTATTCCAGACTATAATCTATCTCTGTGGCAAATTTCATCCAGATCCGTTCAGCCGTTCTGGCGTGATAAAGGAACAAACATCCATCCATCCATCTAAACTTTCACGTTTATAATATTAGTGAGATAGTGAGACTAGCAGCGCCTCGCGGTTTCACCCGCGTAGTTCCCGTTCCCGTGGTAATTCCGAGATAAAAAGTAGCCTATGTTCTATTCCAAATTATAATCTATCTCTGTGCCAAATTTCATCCAGATCCGTTCAGCCGTTCTTACGTGATTGAGTAACAAACATCCATCCATCTATCTATCCATCCATCCAAACTTTGACATTTATAATATTAGTGAGATAGTGAGATATACAGGGCGTCCCACGGACATGCCACATGGAGGGAAAGTACCTTGAATATTGTAGATGGAACATTTTACTGAAAGACGACATTATTTGAATTTAAAAAAACAATTTAAACTGCATTCATAGTTATATAAATAATTACATGGTTGAACCGGGAATCTAACCCGTTACACGAGAAAAATAATCACCTGTAGCTTTATCATACCGATCGAAAGGCATCATCATAAGGATTATTTTTTGCTAAATAACATAATGTCAGAAATAAAAGAAAGACCATGAATTTTAACATTTGATGTGAAATTTAGTTCAGAACAAGATAAAGTTAAAAACTAAAACCCGACTACGTGAAAGTTATAAAAGTTTGAAACATTTACATTGACAAAATAGAATGACGTATCGGTCATATTTGATAGGCATAGAGTTGAAAATGAAAATAGGTCGTAGGTATTGGGTCATTCCATTGTGACGGGTGGGACATTCTAACACCTTTTTGCTCAAACTTCAAGTAATTTCTCAAAAACTACCAATGCTATCAGTTTCAAAATAATGTCATAACATAACCAGATAATAGCTTTACATGAAAACATATAAATGCAGTCCTGAATTACACAGTTGACTCAGTAAATTGACATTTACTAAGTGTGACGGGTGGGACACCCATGACACCCACCTATCTAAGTGGATGGCTTTGCTTCCCAAATTAAGACAAACCATCAACATTTTGTTAAGCAGCTTTTTCATATGTTGTAGATAGAAAGATAAGGTCCCATTTTAAATTAAATTACCATAATTTTATTTGAAAATTATCGAAATAATGCCTCATACAGTTTGTGACGGGTGGGACAAGTAACAATTACGTGCGATTATTTCAAGTCTACGACATAAATCTCGCAAATAAAACACACACACCTGCTTAGACAAGCATATTAATTATGCACCTGAATAGAAACACTAACAAAAGTTATAAAAACGAAAAAAAGTGGTTTTAAATTTTTTCGAAACAAATTGGAAAAAAATCTTCTGAAGTCAGTCCACATCGAAATATAACTGTAAACAAGTATTTCTCACGTGAATTTAGCTATTTTCCCGACGTTTCAGCTGGTTTAGTCAGTCCATGACCACGTCTGAGCATAAATCTTCTGAATGGTCGAAAAAAATGGATATAAACGTGATAAATTCCCGTAAATCATAATATTATTACTAAAACTATATTTATGTGTCATAATCAAACCACTTTAACGCAGTAAATCACGAATTTATCGAGGCTTTTTTTGGTCCCACATGCCGTTGTGACGGGTGGGACACCGTTTGTAATCTCAATATTTCGTTAAGTATTTACTTGCGCAATGTTCCATGTAGCCAAAACCATTACACATAGCATAATTGTTACTTTTGCCAAACCGGAAGACAAAAGATGCTATATTTTTAGCTCAGGATAAAAAAGACTATGTTTTGCTGTGACGGGTGGGACACCCAATAAGCATTTTGTTGATGCTTTATAACTTCTCAACAAAATTACTCTCATATAATAACTTGCCGCTGTTTTAAACGCCTTTAATTGTATTTGTCTTAAGTCGAAACGCCTTTTAAAGTAATACATTAGAAGGCAAAGAAAAGTATTACAAACATGAAGAAAAAATACCTTACCACAGGCAATCGCGCTACAGCTGTGTTCAAGATCAATCAAAACTACGAAAATCGCAAAAACATTTAAAAAATTGGTCTATTCCTATTGAATCAATTCATTGGCTTTGCTGTAATGACATATTCAAGTACAAATTATGTAATTTATTATTTTGACCTGGGGTGTCATCTTCGCTGGAATGACCCTATTGTAATTTTTCTCTATGGGGCCTGCAGCCTGCGGCTACCTAAACTTTACTACGCGTTTTGAAGGCTTATTCAGGGTCGGAGCCCTAAATCCCATAGCCTATAACCATCGGGGTATTGAGACGAATCAATCGATACATAATTTGTTGAAATCGAACCAGTAGTTTCAGCGCTACGTGGGAACAAAGAAATCGGCCACATACATACAAACATACAAATATACAAACATACAAACATACAAACATAGGGTGCTAACCTCATAACCCTCCCCTGTTGGTAGTCGGGTAAAAATATCGCGATATCTCACCAAGGGGGGAGGGGGGGTTGAAAAATCGCCAAAATCACCTTACGTAATGGATGCCCCCTAAAACAATGAGCTTATTAATAATGACTCAAACAATTCTCCTTTATGATGTTTATCTTATCACATATGTAGATAAAACGGTACCTAATGTCATAAAGGAAGTTTGCAGGATAATTTTAGTGTTATAAAGACAGGTTTATTTTCGTCTTAAGAGGCCTGCGGATGATGATTTGCCCATACAAACGTACTACCAAAATGATTTGTAATTCGAGCATATTTCCACCATATCATGTTGTTTTTTGTATTCGAATAGTATTCATCTAGGTCCCTGGTTGGTTTTTTCTTAATAATTCACACCTATAATGAAATGTAAGCAAAAATATGCAAAATCGAATTTAACATATTTTTACGTCTAAAATTAAATGTTTTCGTCCTATTTGTTTTGTATTAAAAACAACAATATCGTACGTTTTGTTTGTTTAGGAACATAGCTTACATTGTCTAGTTACAGAATAACAACACAATGTCGAAGATTCAACAACTTTTCAGACATCATTTTTCGTATACGGAACATAATAATCCACGAATTGAAGTTGCGAGCTGCTGTCGCCGGATTCTTAAAGGAGTAGTATAAACAATGACGCGATTTTATTTGCGTTTTAGAATTTTATATGTGACCAAAAACCGATAACCCAACGGGAAACAAGTGTGTTGTATTTGTATATTAGTCTTATTCATGATAATAGACAAATAGAGTAACTTGTCATTCTTATTCTACTCTTAGTGTGTTTTGATTACTCTTAGTGTGTTTTGATTTTCACAAATTTCTACCTAAATTGTACCTAAATTTTCCCGTAATGTTGGTAACATAGTTAGAAAACCCGATTAGTTTCAAGATCCAACTGTACCCTATTGTATGTAATCCGTGGAGTGGGGGCCCTGGAGACTTGTATTTACAGGTTCTTTATGAAACCTATAGCAAGCTCCAGCCTCTCACAATACAGGTTCAATATCGTTCTACCACTGTCCATATAATAACTTAATTTTAAGTAACCTATTGTGAAGAGGAAATAAAGAAGTAAAGTGTTTTATTATGAGTTCTCGCGAAAATAACCTTAGAATATACTAAAGAAATAAAGAATTATTATTATTATTCTAAGCAAGGGAGCTGGGATCAGTACTGACATCTCGCAGGGGAGGTATTGTGCAATGTCCCCCTGCCTAACGAGGCCCTAACCAGCACAGCTCCTTGATTTACCGGAGCAGGATTCTTGGCGATTGACAGCTACGTTTCAGCTTTTCTGTGGGTGTGGACGGATTTCTTCTTATAAATACTTCACATTGTAGTATTCGGGCAAATAAAATAGACACATGAACACTAATAGCAATGTGAAGTGGCAGAGTTACAATAATATTATGTGTGTAGAACTGCCTTCAAGGTTTCGCATGAGATTACAAGGGATACTTGTTCCTAGACTGGTTTTAGCAACTAGGCCACAGGTGGGCCCTTTTTGTGTGACCGGTGCGGCTAATCTAACCACTGATATCCTCTAGGAGGGCCAGCAGCTCGCTGATGCCAGTGCATGCCTCCCTAGGCGTCCTAGATTACCAGGGTATCATATTTAAGCTTCTGTTGGCTCCCAACACTCTTTTCCAGGGTAAAATAAAGCCTACACTCTACCCCAGGGAACTATCTCTCCTAGCCAAATTTCACTAAGAGTAGACAAGTAAAAGTAACAGACAGTCAGAATTACTTTCTTTTTTGCATGTGCCTGTATTACTGTATTTATTGTTATGTTATAATTCGACCGACCTGTAAAACTTTTTACCAATAAATTGATTAATCTGATTATTCTGACTGACACACACAAAGATCACATTATTTACAAAATAAATGGTATTGTTCCACGTAATGGTAACCCAAAACACAGGCTCTGATTTATTTTTCTGCAGGATGATGCTGTGTAAAATTTTCAACTAGGATTATTTATTAATTCAAATAATTATTTATAAATTAATTATTTATTCAAACGGATTTGCTAAAGAAGTAATTAGGTACATAAGTACCAAGAAAATGCTCCAAACATACTCTTAGTTTTGATTACTACTCATACCAGTGAGTGAATGAACTTGATAAATTAAATGATAAATTTGCATTTATCACACAGGTTTATGGAGATAATTTAGCGAAGCAAATATAAATTATCGTTCGTACATACCTATTGTAAAATCAGTAAAAAATAATTCATGCATTCAGGTCATAATCTGAACTCTGTGAAAGGCTACACGGAAATTATTTGTACAACAAAGAAAGCACTAGAAATGGGCACACTTACCAGCGAAAAAGAAGAAGAAATGGGCCTTTATCGGGACTAGTTCTCGATTTATTTTGAACTTCATTTTATTTCCTTAGGTATTTTGTGCTATTTTAGCGATTTAGGTACTCGTGGAGCCAATTCAATACATTGTCTCGACAACGTCAGCGCTGCGCTCTCCACTCGTGTAATAAATAAAAGTGCCTCGGGCAGCTGGTTATCACGGCAGAATTAATTTTATTTACATTTTACCTACATAGCACGAGCGCCACAATCAAAACTTGATCAAAATAACTTGTTTTGTTCGAATGAAAATGACAACACATAGTTTGTTTGCTTGCTGTCTCTCTCAGACTCCAGACGTGTGAAAGAGAAAAAGAATAGAAAAGTGAAATGTCTACAGATTTGTGTCAAGTTTATTGACACCAACTCCAAAAAGCGTGAAATGGAACGTTTTTGTCATAGACAAAACTCAAACATTTTAGGCACAATCGGTCGATTGTGTATAGTTTCAAGAACCGGAAACAAGGCAGCACTTTATTTTAGCGCGATGTTCAACTTTTTTCTCATTCTGAAAATGTCCTCCTTTGTCATTGTGCTGAAGAAAAATTGTTGAAAATGAACGAAGAGGACGAATTTTTAGGTTGCATCAGCTGCATGAGCTCGAGCAATTTATTCGACCTATTTTCTGTGTACGAAGATAATGGAGAAACCTACGCCAGTATGTTTAAAACCTGCTTCGCTATTTCGGTATGCATTTCTAAAATATTTTTCACAAAATAGTTAGTTCTCTAAAGTTTTATTTCCATTCAATAACTTGCGTACTACTTGTGATAGCAAGCAAAATTGTCCACGTACACCGGGAAATCTTTTAACATTAAAATATATCAAAATTAAATATAAAAATCTTGTTAAAGCCAAGCTTTTTAGTATGAATATCAACTTATTTTTACCGTAGAACCCAAGCTTTTTTTCTAGGTTTTATCCTTTCCTCACATAAGCTAGCCTAGCTTCAACCTGAAAAAGGAGTTGCTACCTATATATTGCCCGCGTAAACTACCCTGTTTTCTCGTAAAATATATTCTTGCTAAGACAAAAGTTCGACTAAAGCCGAATGGTTTCGAAACAAGCTATTCTACAAAATAACGGCTTTTCTCTTCCACCAAAGAGGAGAGGTTATGTTTAAAATAACTATATTGACCATAGTATCAAAGTCAAGCACGACCATCGCGATAGGTCGAGATTAGTCAATAGTTTAAATCGTCAACAAAAAACCTTAGTTTAAATCGTATTTTAGAGATGGTTTTTACATCAAACCTATAGCGGAGATCTTCGCTTTCATATAAAAAAATTGCAGCCGAATTGATCACAATAAAACACCGGTTAGGTACTTTAGTAGATATACTACATTGATCTTAGGTAGGTAATGAGATCATTGAAGAATGATCAATCTTGAGAAAAAAAAACAATTTGAAATGCAATTTGAGAAATCTTAGGGTTAGGTAATTTCAATTTCAATTAGAGAAATCTTAGGGCCGGACTTCACCAAAGCTTAGCTAAACGCGTGCGAATGCGAGACCGCGGGCGACGAGTACCTATGGTTTAAATCCATTTTTAACGGAGAGCGTTTAACAATGTATTATCATTTTTAAATGTATATTTGATTACGTCGTAGTCGTCGTAGTTTTCAACGAAAACCTTTCCAAAATTCATTTTTTGGGTTCAGTATTCACCTTAAAGTTATTTCTATCCCAAGAGAGCTTTGAACATTGAATTACTTACCCTTAACACAAGCTCTGCATAATTTGGGGCCAGATGATGCTGTGTGAAGAGCATTATTAATTATTATTAACAATGCCCTTGTTTATGTATGAGTCTTGAATATTAGGTAATTCTGTTTGTAATTCGGCCTCCCACGATACATGTTCTGAACCTAGTGCCACCACCAACCACCAAAACACTGTACCTATATTTTGTAACGGTAAATATTTCTTTTTTCTTTTTAGGGTTCCGTAAGCAAAGGGTAAAACGGCACCCTATTACTAAAACTTCGCTGTCCGTCTGTCCGTCTGTCACCAGGCTGTATACCTCATGAACCGTGATAGTTAGACAGTTGAAATTTTCACAGATGATGTATTTCTGTTGACGCCATAACAACAAATACGAAAAACAGATTAAAATGAATATTTAAGGAGGCTCTACAGCAAACGTGATTTTTTTGCCGTTTTTATAGATAATGGTACGGAACCCTTCGTGCGCGAGTCCGACTCGCACTTGGCCGGTTTTACAGCAGCATATATCTTATTTTTATTTCTATGACAATATGACATGTTTTTTGTTTAATTTCTACAACTTTTATTTTATTGTATTTTATACGAGTCTACTACCGACCTAGCCGAGTAGCTTTCTTTTAGTTTAGTTTATTATGACAATGGTAGTGATTCTGTTGGCACAAAACCTAAAATAAACTACCCTAAATTTGGTGCTTTCTCTTTATTTTCCATCTAAAGAAAGGAGACAGGAACTTTTTGGCTCTTTAGTCGACTGGCCCCGGAAAAAACTGGCCACTACGGGGCCAGTTGACCTAATGCATTATTAATTTTATATTTATTACTTTTCTTTAGTCGACTGGGCCCATTCCTAATTTAAATAAAAAATCTATTGTCTAATTTCAAACTCGTGTACAGATGTGTACAAAACATACTTAAGATAAAGAAAAATGAAACACCATTACGTTTACGCTAATTTAATTTAGGTTTTGTGCCAACAGAATCACTACCAATGCCCCTTTACAGCAGCTTCTATGACATATCTTGACATGTACCTATTAACTTAGTTTTATTAATTTTCTGACATATTTTCCTATACTCCACATGGGTCAACATAACACCAGCGCTGAGTAGGTATTTTTAACTTATCTACTCAGCAACATGCTGAGTTGATACCTTTTTGGCTCGACACTGGGTGGTTTGCCAGGCAGGTTGCGGAAGTTACTAGGTAGGTAACCAATTCTGTTAAAATTTCTGACAATTTAGTTTGTACCAAGTATAGTTAACCGTTATTGCACTTACCTGTCACTCGTTCTAGTTTAGTTTCTTCCTCGGATGTATGGTAGTTCTAATGTGTCGTGTCAAATAAATCATTTCATTTTCATTTCATTTCATTTTTCATTTTCATATTTTAATTGTAATTTTTGTAAACCCGAGGCCCTTTTAGCCAACTCTTATTTCGTTCTGTTTTTCTTGTGTTGTAAAATCCCTTACGGTGTTTCCTTTTGTAACTTATTTGTGTACTAGAAATACGACATCAAGTGTATGTGATTAAACCTATGGTGGAAATAAATGAAATGAAATAAATTTGGTTTTTATTTTGAAATTGCAGTTGCCACAAAACGTGAAGTTCCTATGTTCCGATTGCGCGGAACAGCTGGAGAAGGCGTTCTCGTTCAAAGAGCAGACCGGCAAAAGTCTCGCTATGCTGAAAGAGGCGTTGGCACAAGGTAACTACTTGGTTACCACATAGATCTAAGTATAGGTAGGGTGGAAGTACTCCTGTGTCCGCATTTGGACTCCGTTTGGTCCATTATGCGTTGTCCATTCTGCTAGCATAGCCAGCCTAACTCCGTCCAGAAGCGCAGAATCTTCCTGGGGTCTTCACAGGCTTCGCGGAGTGACCTCGGCAAGTTGAGGATTTCTGTTCGTTGTACTGTTATTCCCTCGCATGCCAGGATTACGTGGGCAGCTGATTCGTCGTCACTGAGGCACCCTCTGCAGAGAGGGCTGTCCGTCGCTCCGATGGTGATCTAAGTATAATTCGGAAGATAGGGTACGTTCTCCCAGCTACTGATGTTCAACTGATCCATAAAATTCGATTTTTGCTTTTTATACTATGTTACTCGCACTTGTCCAAATTTTCTACGAAATTTTAATTATGTCCCAAAAATGGTGAGGCGCGGCTTCAAATCCTGCCGAAATCAAATTTTTTTGGGACGCTATTCGTAGATAACATAAAATTCATTACGGATGTAAGCGGGTTAACTACGAACCTTATTTGTGTTGGAAGAACACCAACGTTTTATCCCTTAACGAGGGACTCCAACACAAATAAGGTTCGTAGTTAACCCGCTTACATCCGTAATGAATTCGTCAAACTACGATAGTTTTTATAGTAAAATAACATAAAATTGTAATATTTCAGACGAGGAATACCTAGACGAGAAGATTCTAGAAGAAGACGAGCCGAAGCAAGCTGATGCAAACGGAGACCTTGTCTTCGATGAGAAGCTGGACGAGTTCAATGACGACAACGAAGGTAACACTGTAAAATTCTAAACTCAGAGCCTTATTTCCCTACTAGCAGCGCCTTGCGGTTTCACCCGCGTAGTTCCCGTTCCCGTGGGAATTCCGGGATAAAAAGTAGCCTATGTTCTATTCCAGACTATAATCTATCTCTGTGCCAAATTTCATCCAGATCCGTTCAGCCGTTCTGGCGTGATAAAGGAACAAACATCCATCCATCTATCTATCCATCTAAACTTTCACGTTTATAATATTAGTGAGAAGACCTATTATTTATACCTACTATCTTCGATAAAAGTAAAATTGTGGTATGCATAAATAATAGAATTAAATTAAAACTAGTATTTACAATTGAAACAATTGAGCTAGCTGCAGACTGTTGCAAACAATCTACAAGTAGCTCAACTGATCCATATCAATACCAGTTGCGCGCGTGCCCAAGACGCTGGCTGCATTGCCCCGCTGTATGGCAATGCTGATGCGCTGCGCCAGATACTCACCAGCTCTCGGGTCCCGCGTCGTCGTCGCTTCGACCAGACGCTCAGATAGTTTTTTGAAAACCCGGAGAGCCTCGGTACCCCACGGACGGGTCTCGACTCTAAGGGGAGCAAATGCGTAGGCTCTGTCGAGACCTGCATATTTGCGCCTCTTGAGATCTTCGGCCAAATCTGCCGCCGCACCAGCCCTCAGATAAATGATTTCATTTCTTCTTCCTCGGTTTTGAAGGTTTGCGAGCTAGAAACAAGAAGATATTGGAAGATGATGAGTCTAAACTTGACGATATGGACGAAGACGCTGACAACGACGACAGCAAAAACGACGATGACCTCATTGAAGAGAATGAAGGTATGTCGTCATGACTGACGTCACACTAATAATATTATTATTACTTTTTAAGGTTCTGTACCCAAAGGGTGAAAACGAGATCCTATTACTATGCGTCCGCTATCTGTCCGTCTGCGGGCTGTATCTCATGAGCAGTGATCGGAATTTCGGGCGCTTATTTACCTAAAGTTGGTGTAAGACACAACATAGAGCAGTTAAAACCATCTTTCACGGGAATACTTTCCCGTAAATTCCCGGGATTTCAGAACATTCTAAAATAATGATTTTTTCACCGGAACCTTATTTAAAGACGAAAAATAAGACACTTTTATTCTGACGCGAAAATCGATTTTTGTAAAAAAAACGCGTTCAAAAAAGGTGTCTTATAATTCGTCTATAAATAAGATTTCAGTGAAAATATATTCTAGAAAATTCCAAAATTCCCATTTGGAATAAAACAAGTTTGGGTTCATCTCACAAAACAGACAATTATATACCTATATTTTTTTTTATAATATTTGTTTCTATTATTCTTACGCAATTATCAAACAAATTATAAATGCGTATGAATAAGTGTTTTAAATTTCGTGTAGAAAAAGGATTTTGGCATAAAATCATAAATATAATTAAAAATGTTTTTTTTTTCAGAAATATTGACTTTAGTGAAAAACACGTCAGAATAAAAGTGTCTTATATTTCGTCTATAAATAAGATTCCGGTGAAAAATCATTATTTTAGAATATTCTGAAATCCCAGGAATTTACGGGAAAGTATTCCCGAGAAAGATGGTTTTAACTGCTCCATGTTGTGTCTTACACCAACTTTAGGTAAATAAGCGCCCGAATTTCCGATCACTGCTCATGAGTCATGTATTTTTAGGGTTCCGTACCCAAAGAGTAAAACGTACCTATTGCTAAGACTCCGCTGTCCGCCTATCACCAGGCTGTATCTCATGAACCGTGATAGTTATTCAGTTGAAATTTTCACAGATGATGTATTTCTGTTGCCGCTATAACAACAAATACTAAAAACAGAATAAACAATAATAATAAATAATGCTGGACAATTCACACAGCATTATCTATCCCCAAGCTAAGCAGAGCTTGTGTTATGGGTACTAGATAACTGATATACATAATACAATACATAGATAGATATTTTTTATTATACATAGAAAACGACCAGAACACCCTGAACAAATGTCTGCTGATCGTACAAACATTTGTCCCGGGGCGGGAATCGAACCCACAACCTCCTGCGTCGCAGGCAGGCCTTCGCTCACTGCGCCACAGAGGTCGTCTAGAAAGAAGATTTATATTCTCTAGAAGAATAAAATAAATATTTAAGGGGGCTCCCATACAACACATGTTTTGTTTTGCTCGTATTTGCTCGATATTGAAAACGGCAACAGGTAGACGCTTGAAATATTCACAGAATATTTACTTAATCATATATTCACTTAAAAAATAAATAATTAAGTTAAAATAAGACCAATATTTAAGGGGGTTCCCATACTAAAAAATAAAAAAAACCCTTACTCGCTCCGCTCGCCGATAATATCTTGTCCGTCCGTGTAGTCCTCGACACCCGTTTAAGATCACTCGATAATCTTCACTGTCTTCACCCCCTTGAAATGCTTGTCTACGGCCCTGACCAAGTGTGACCTCCCAACGTCTTCGGGCACTCTAGCCGTACTAGTACGGCTCCATGTCCGAACAAAAGTCAGTTTTATGGTCCCATCCTGAAGAAAGCATGAAAATTGGCATGAATGTAGCTGTCATGTATGTGCTTCAATGCAGATATGGAAGCATGTCGAAACATTATTTTTTCCCCCCATTCCCCCCCTTTTTATGTGCCAAATCGTGGTTTTTTTTAATTTTTATGAAAACTGGTACAGCTATCAGAAAACTGTCAAAGAACAATATGTTCCCTATGAAATTCTCTACAATATTGTCATTGGACGTATGTTGATAGAACTTATAGTTTACAAAATATGTACATGTAACTTTAAAGTTTGTTTAAAAACACCAAACTTTTTACTAAAGATAGTACTATACGCGTACTAAATACCTAAAATAGCTGCGCGTAACCGCGTGACGCAATATTTAGGTATCTGCAGAGCACTACGTATACGTAACGTACGTAACGTAGTACTTGTACTACGTTACGTACAGAATACAGATACTTCATTCTCATACAAACAGCCGCACACACATATAAAGAAACGGAATGTGAACCTGATTTTATAAAGCTTGCATTTACAGAACTTGTGATGTACCTATATGGAGTCTAGCTCAGAAAATGTTTTCAAACTGTCTGAATTAAGAAAGATAATCAATGATAGACTTAAACAACTGCAGGGAGATGAAGCATTGTCCATTTCATCGCATCGTCTACAAGAGAGGCTATTGAAACACTTTCCTGGCCTTCGATGTTATTAGGATCTACCTAAGCCAACTTTTCTTGCTTTTGAGCAAGATGTTGGTAGGATTGTTCGTTCTGCAGTAGATCATGAAGCTAACAACCATTTCATGGACATGGCGAACGTTGCTAATACTTGTCGATCTGAAATGTTTAATTTGAAAGACACTCCATTTAGTGGAAGCCTAATCAAAGATGTTCCAGAAATTCCGCTTTCACTGTTAACGCTTATAAAAATGCTTCTTCACGGGCCAAGCATCATAGACCAGAGTGAAGATGTAGGATGAGTTGCTGCGAATTCGATAGCTCAACTCGTTATGTTCAATGCAACAAAAAAAAACGCCTTCACACACAAATATACGTCATACAACCAAACAAGAGCCCACGTTGCCGCTGTACATTGGACTTCTTGTTCATACGCACACTAGACAGAGAAAAATAATAGACAAATTAGCCCATCATGGTTTGTCAGTAACATACAAAAGAGTCTTGGAATGCTCGAAACAAGTCTCTGAAGCTGCATGTCAACTTTACGAAGACGAAGGGGGAAAGCGAGCTTATTTGCAAGCAGGATTGATCTGCGGTCAAAGTCTGATACCAAATCCTGAATATCCGAACTTTGAGAAATGGGGTTGGATGAAAGAAGACGGTATTTGGATTCCATTTTGGAGTACAAACAAAGAAACGTCATAATCTGTAAAGGAATTGACGAAGTGTTCATGCCGCAGCTGCATTAAAGGACGATGCATTTGTAGGAAGTCTGGTCTTCCCTGTACTGGTCTCTGTAAGTGTGGGGGAGATTCTTGTGATATGCATTGATATAAATATATATGATTAAAACTGTAATTTACTGTGTTTTTAATAAATTGCTTGAAACACTAGACCCTAGCTTTAAATCTGGAAAGATAGTATTGTAAAAAGAAAAAAAAAGAGTACTTGAGTCAGACGCGGTAAGCTGTAACTCTGGAAATAATGCCTCTACGACTATGAAATAAGTGTCATTTTGTAGCTTAATGTATAAGGTATATAACTTCTTTAGACTATTTTATCACCACTCTTGTCGTTTTCCTATAAATGGAGCAAGAAAGAAAAAAGTGTGCCTGTTTTTACAATTTCATAATACGTTGGTGGCTGTATACAGAAATATATTAATCTTACCACTATAAAATGTAGTATCGTTTTGTAGGTAATTTATCGACAATGATTTGGTCTCTGAAGAGTAAACTCCTCAGTCTTATGGTTTTTGTAGAAAATTCGAAAAACCAGAATGAGGGAGATAAAAAGGGGGGGGAGTGGGGGGAAAAACAATTTCTTGAAGTGCTTCCATATCTACATTGAAGCACATATATGACAGCTACATTCATGCCAAGTTTCATGCTTTCTTCAGGATGGGACCGTATTTTCAGTTAAGGACTCGTACTATACACTATGAATGTAAAGAAAGAGTTTGTTTATAATTTCAGAGGACGTTGACGACCCACAGTACAGCGCGCCGCCTCAGCTAAGGGAGTGCGATTTGTGCGGAGTTTCCGTAGCGCAGTTGGAACAGCATCAGAGCAGGTTACAAAATAAATTCTTATTATGGTCATAGCCGTACGTAACTTAAGAGGCCTGCGGATGATGATTCGTCCATACAAACGTACTAGGTACCGAAATTATTTGTAATTCGAGCATATTTCCACCATATCATGTTGTTTTTCTATTCGAATAGTATATAATCTAGGTCACACAACCATGTTTTTAGGGTTCCGTACCTCAAAAGGGAAGGAAAAACGGAACCCTTATAGGATGACTTTGTTGTTTGTCTGTCCGTCTGTCAACCCACTTTTCTCAGAAACGCGTGGAGAGAGGTATCGAGTTGAAATTCACATCATATACCTACTCAAGTTCATAACCTCTTGCAGCCTCGATATAAATCAAACCTCTAAGTCAACGAAATCAAAAGTAATAGCCGTTTATGTCCATATTTTTTGAATTTTCCAAGGGAATCACATGCACACAAAACCTATAGGGTACTTCCCGTTGACCAAGAATCATGTAATTTGGCAAGAAGCAAGGTCTTATAGCAGAAGTGAAGGGAAAAATCCGAAAACCGTAAATTTGTAGTTTATTCACAGATTTTTTTTTTTTATCTCGCCATGGATCAAACACCTGGTACTTTCCGTTGACCTAGAACCATGAAATTTGGCAAGAAGCAAGATCTTATAGCACAAGTAAAGGAAAAAATCCGAAAGCTGTAATATTGTAGTCTAATCACAAAAAAGCTTTATTTTGATTCTCGCCATGGACCAAAACCGATAGGGTACCTACTTCCCGGTGAGCTAGAATCACGATATTTGGCAAGAAACAAGGTCATTTATTTTTATAATTAATATAATGATTAGTTACGGAACCTTCGTAGCGCGAGTCCGACTCGCAATTGACGTTTTTATTGGGAGCTGGAGGGTGTGCCTGCTGGAGGGGTTTGCCTGGTTTGTAACGTGTTAATATTTAAACTTCCAGATGCCACGGAGCCAAAGCTGAGTTGGACAATAGAAAATACCCGTGCCATTTCTGTGAAAACGTCTACATCAGCAAAAAGGCTTGTTTCACTCATCTACGCATGAAGCATGGATGTAAGTACCTAAAAATAATCAATAAGCTAGTCCTTACCATATAAATAAATAAAAACATGATTCTTATAGTATTAGTATTTTATTTTTGACGCAATGGGGATTAATGAACTTTTTAGTTCACTGATCCCCATTACGAGTTCGAATCGGCGTCAACGGGGAATAATGAACAAAAAGTTCACTAATCCCCGTTGACGGGGATTGTCAACGGGGATTATTGGAATAAGCCCTTTCTATAGTCGGGAAGATAAAGAACCTTATCTATTTTTTAACTGTACCCAGTATGGTAGCGGTAGGTAAAGGCATGAACGTTTTTTACGCCTCACCGCGTGTATACGGCGGAACCCTCGTTGCGTGAGTCCGACTCGCAGTTGACCTTTTTTATGTTCGTCGATTTCTCCGTGAGTTATATACCGATTTTTTTTCGATATCGAATATTGAAAATTGTTTAATAGCTAAACAGTTGTTAGGACATCCTTTTAAGTATGTAAATATACTTTTGCCAGGATGCCTTGCTCTTCCATACAAATACATGATATTGTATAGGAAATAATCCCGAATTGGTCCTATCAAAATTTTACTACCAAGGAATAAGTATTTGTTGCGGAAAACTTAAAAACTGTGTCGATATTTGAAGTCAGTTTTTAGCTTTTTATAACAATGAAATTAACATTGCCAATGCTCAGCGATTGTTACTTACTACGCATGGTCCATTCAAAAGTCAAAATTCAATAACTTTATTTCTTTAGGCTTCCAAAATAAGTACTTAAACAAGTAAAATTTTATACATGAACAGTTTTATAAATTGGTAGTAATTATTATCAAATAAATAACTTTAATAAAACCGGCCAAGTGCGAGTGAGACTCGCACACGAAGGGCTCCGTGCCATTATCTATAAAACGGCAAAAAAACACCACGTTTGTTGTATGGGAGCCCCCTTAAATATTTATTTTATTCTGTTTTTTAGTATTTGTTGTTATAGCGGCAACAGAAATACATCATCTGTGAAAATTTCAACTGTCTAACTATCACGGTGCATGAGATACAGCCTGGTGACAGACGGACAGCGAAGTCTTAGTAATAGGGTCCCGTTTTTACCCTTTGGGTACGGAACCCTAGAAACAAAATGTTATTGATTTTGTTCGCTTCAATTTTTTGTCTGATAGTGGAAGAAGCGAAACATAAAGTACATAGAAATTAATAAATCCCAAAAATTTACGATCTCGACGGGATTCGAACCCGCACCTTCCCCTTCAGCGCAGGGTTGCTCTTTTTCCAACTAAGCTACGTGATCTTATCCCGCCGAGATGTAAATCTTTGGGAGTTCTTTCGGCACTTACGCCGTCAGCAAAAATTACCCAGAGTAGGTACTATCTCACTATCTCATCTCACTTATAATTATAAACGTGAAAGTTTAGATGGATGGATGGATGGATGTTTGTTCCTTTATCACGCCAGAACGGCTGAAGGGATCTGAATGAAATTTGGCACAGAGATAGATTATAGTCTGGAATAGGACATAGGCTACTTTTTATCCCGGAATTCCCACGGGAACGGGAACTACGCGGGTGAAACCGCGAGGCGCTGCTAGTAATAAATAAAGACCTTAGAATAAAGTACATAATTATTTTATTTGTTTTAGTAAAACTATGCACAGAACAAACGACAAAGTTCGTGATGCGAGAGCGTAAAAAGTGCCATCTCTGCAGCCGGGACTTCAGCCAGAAGCAGATACTGAACAAGCATCTGTGGAAGGCGCATGGACTTGAGGTAACGAGAAAAACGGCCAAGACGTTTACTGCAAGTGCCAAAATCGATGATCTGAACATTATTTATTTAGCGCAGTAAAATATTCGCGGCTCACTCCGCTCGCCGATTAAGGCCGTATACCTACTACCCTGAATCTACTCCGCCGGACTTCCATATCTTCCAAACTACTAAATTCTTTATTGTACACACAAGAAATATAAATACATAAAGTTAGCAATTAATGGCTATGTACAAAGGCGAGCTTAACCCTAAAAGAGTTTTCTTACAGCAAACCTGAGGGTATAATGAGAGATAGTGCAATGCGTAAATATTTAGATTTTAAATTTGTATATGGTAAAGTCTGAACTTTACCATATATAAGTGCCATCTCTGCAGCCGAGACTTCAGCCAGAAGCAGATACTGAACAAGCATCTGTGGAAGGCGCATGGACTTGAGGTAACATAAGGCAAGGTAGGCGAAGATCCGCCTGCGACGCAGGAGGTTGCGGGTTCGATGTCCGCCTTGGGTGGGACAAATGTTTGTACGATCTGCAGATATTTGTTCCGGGAGGTTTCGGGTGTTCTGATCGTTTTCTATGCGTAATAAAAAATGTCTGTCGGTGTAATGTATTGTATTATGTATATCAGTTATCTAGGGTACCCATAACACAAGCTCTGCTTAGATTGGGGCTAGATAATGCTGTGTGAATTATTCAGCATTATTTCAATTTAGAGTAAGGATAAAAATGATTTTTAGGATAAAAAGTACCCTAAAATTACCTATAAGAAGAGTTACATTACAGCCCGATACGCTCAGTAGTTTTGCCGTAAAGATGTAACAAACATCCAAAATTTCGCTTTTTTATTATTAGTAAGGCCTTTGCCCAGCAGTGGGACAAAATAGGTTAAATAAAAAAAATAGTAAGATTTATTGTAGTAAATATGTGAGAAAAAAAAGTCGACGTTTACTGCAGGTGCTAAAATCAGTGATATGAACATATTTTTTTAGCGCAGTAAAATATTCGCGGCTCACTCCGCTCGCCGATTAAGGCCGTATACCTACTACCCTAAATCAACTCCGTCGGACCTCCATAACTTCCAAACTACTAAATATTAAGATTTTAAATTTGTATATCGTACGACCGATGTGGCGCGGTGGGCGAAAGTCTGCCTGCGACGCAAGAGGTTGCGGGTTCGATTCCCGCCTCGGGACAAATGTGTGTACGATCTGCAGACATTTGTTCAGGGTGTTCTGGTCGTTTTCTATGTATAATAAAAAATATCTATCTATGTATCGTATTATATTAAGTATATCAGTTATCTAGTACCCATAACACAAGCTGTGCTTAGCTTGGGGATAGATAATGCTGTGTGAATTGTCCAACATTATTTATTATTTATATGGTAAAGTCTGAACTTTACCATATACCTACAAATTTAAAATCTAAGTCCTAAGTCCTGAGACTTACTCTATCGATCATAGTAATGTTTCGAAAACACGATTCCTTAAAATTTTCTCGGTAGAAAAAAATCGCCGCTACCTCTAAATTTTTACTAAAACCTTAATTTCTCAATAAATACAAAAGTTAAGATCTTGAGAATAAGCATGGTAATTTAAATAAGTATAAAGAACATTTTATATGTTGCATTTTTTTCGAATAATGACCTAATTAAAAGATAATTAGCAAAAACTTGATTTTTGAGCTTGCGTTACTATGCCCTGTCCCGCTCCTATGAACGCGAAATCCTATATCTATCCTTGTCACAAAATGGCGTCGTATGTACCCCCATAAGCGTAACGATGTTCTTATTCGTCAGGTGGAAAAGCGGAAAGCCTTCATCTGCCCGCTATGCTCTGAGCGCGTCAGCTACGGCTCGCACTTCAGCGCGCATCTACTGCACGCGCACCGGGTGCACGAGCACGTCGAGCAGCTGCACTTCCACAACATGGACGGTGAGTCTAACAACGAATGACTTTATTTTGATTCGTTATTTGCTTCCTTGGACCAGTTTCTTCATAAGTTGTGTAGATTTACTGTAAATAAAAAGTAAAACGTCAAGTTCGAGTCGGACTAGTGCGAACGAGGGTTCCGTAACTAAACATTATATTAGTTACATAACTACAAGACCTTGTTTGCCAAATATCATGATTCTAGCTCAACGGGAATTAGGTATACCCTATGGGTTTTGGTCCATGGCGAGAAATAAAAAAATGTTTTATTGTGCTTAGACATAAAATTTTTCAGTTTTCGGAGTTTTTCCTTTACTTGTTCTATAAGACCTTGCTTCTTGCCAAATTTCATGATTCTAGGTCAACGGGAAGTACCCTAAAGGTTTTGTGCGCATGTGATTCGCTTCGAAAATAAAATAAAAAAAATTACATATACGACTGTAACTTTCGATCGCGTTGACTTAGAAGTTTGATTTTTCTCTCGGCTCCAAGAGGTTACGAACATGAGTATATGATATGAATTTCAAGTCGATACCTCCACGCGTTTCTGAGAAAAGAGGGTTGACAGACGGACATACGTACAACGAAGTGATCCTATATGGGCTCCTGTTTTTCTTATGAGGAACCCTAAAATTTCGAATTTTACGCTTACCCCGGGCCGTTCAAAAAATGTACCTATGCCCTGTCCTTTTGTTTCTATGCTTTTCACAAAATGCATTACACACTTCTTAAGGCGTATATGAAGGCAAAAACATGAAAATTAGGTGTTTTTGAACCCGTTTTCTGACAAAAATATTGCCTGTGGAGTTTTGAAATTTATATATCCTGTAACACATAGGTATCTTGAAGAAGTGCTTGGCGGTCCCAAATGTTTGCCGTTAATTATAGTTTAGTTGTTATAGTGTGTGTTTAGTTGCTTGGAACTCACTTTTTATCGGTGTCTCGAATTCGATCAGTACCAAATTCAGTATAGTGATTCACATAGTTCATACCTATTTCTTGGCGGTCCATTATCTTCGAAAAGCAGTCAAAATAACGATAATAAACGTAAAAACGTATTTTTCCCTACAAAATCTGTGATACAAACCTGACCAGTTACTCGTCCCCTAACCGCAGAGGATCGTGTTATTTGGTTGATTAGGGACTACATGGTATGCTGAATCGAAAACAAGCACTCTTTGCTGCATATAGGCGCGCGGACATGCCCAAGGTCATTTGCCTTACTATTCGCCTTAAGGAAGTAATGGCCCTTTCTGACTGAGTGGACACATAGATTTTATTATCATTCTTTGTTTTAGTATGTCAAATGTTTTGCGATCCCTTCGCTGGATGTACTTTTTAATATCCACTACTCACATTTATTAAAAAGGACATCCAGCTACCTAAGTAGTATCTATCTCAACTAGGGTTGCCAGATTATTTTGGTTCAAATATAGTAGATTTGGAAATCTTCCTCTTAAAAATATAGTAGGATAGGAAAAATCTAAAAAAAAAGAGTAGTTTCTGTTCAACATAGTTATATTACAGTACTTGGTATTACAAACTTATCAATCACCTTGTTTACAAGATTAAACTGCTCTGTTTCTGTCAAACGAAGTGCGCGTAAATCGCGTCGCGATTTTGACAGTCGCACTCAGTACCTACTGTAGTAGGAAGATAACATCAACTTCAGGATAGGAAAAATCTAAAAAAAAAGAGTAGTTTCTGTTCAACATAGTTATATTACAGTACTTGGTATTACAAACTTATCAATCACCTTGTTTACAAGATTAAACTGCTCTGTTTCTGTCAAACGAAGTGCGCGTAAATCGCGTCGCGATTTTGACAGTCGCACTCAGTACCTACTGTAGTAGGAAGATAACATCAACTTCAGGATAGGAAAAATCTAAAAAAAAAGAGTAGTTTCTGTTCAACATAGTTATATTACAGTACTTGGTATTACAAACTTATCAATCACCTTGTTTACAAGATTAAACTGCTCTGTTTCTGTCAAACGAAGTGCGCGTAAATCGCGTCGCGATTTTGACAGTCGCACTCAGTACCTACTGTAGTAGGAAGATAACATCAACTTCAGGATAGGAAAAATCTAAAAAAAAAGAGTAGTTTCTGTTCAACATAGTTATATTACAGTACTTGGTATTACAAACTTATCAATCACCTTGTTTACAAGATTAAACTGCTCTGTTTCTGTCAAACGAAGTGCGCGTAAATCGCGTCGCGATTTTGACAGTCGCACTCAGTACCTACTGTAGTAGGAAGATAACATCAACTTCAGGATAGGAAAAATCTAAAAAAAAAGAGTAGTTTCTGTTCAACATAGTTATATTACAGTACTTGGTATTACAAACTTATCAATCAACCTGTTTACAAGATTAAACTGCTCTGTTTCTGTCAAACAAAGTGCGCGTAAATCGCGTCGCGATTTTGACAGTCGCACTCAGTACCTACTGTAGTGGGAAGATAACATCAACTTCTTTCCTTTAACGTACCTCGGACCTAATAACATACCGTACCGTACGGCCAAAGAATGACTGACATTACTCAAGCCTTCCAATGCAGAGGATGCGTTCCCTTTCACGCATTAAATAATTGTTGCATGTCAATTTCTTAGGGTCCGAAAAATATAGTAGTTTCGCCTACTATATTTTTTTTCCAGAAATATAGTAGGCGGTGCTCAAATATAGTAGGATACTATATAATATAGTAGGGTTGGCAACCCTAATCTCAACCTCAAATACCCAACCTCAACATCAAATATTAAGGAATTTTTTTTTAAATATTATTTAGTATATTTTATTTTATGATAAATAATAATATATAGGTACGTATGTTGTGTATACATATTGGTACCTATCTATGTAATAGTAATGTATATAAAATATATATTTTCTTCCTAAACAGTATTATATTTACACGCCACCGTCTATACTTTTCTATCACTTCTTGTCCATCCTAAGGTTGCCTGGCAGAGATCGCTCTTAGCGATAAGGACCGCCCATTGTACATTATTTGTTATTGTTTTTGTTTTCTGTGATATATGTATTTTTTTAATTAATTGGTGTGCAATAAAGTATATTGTATTTTATCTATCCTTGTACACCAGGTACCTATCCAAAATTTGACTGAAGTAAGGTCCTGTTATTTCAGATTTCCTCCTCTTCAAAAGCGCAGTGCAAGAGGAAACCAAGTTCCGCTATAGAAAGACGACGGCGAGCAAGCAGACGATAGAGGGAGTCAGGTCCCATTACATGTGCAGCCAATCTGGTGTTTATGTTTATCAGGTAACTAGCGGTCCGCCCCGGCTTCGCACGGGTAGATAGAGGTATTTAAGCTTAGGGGGCATCCATAAATTACGTGAGGTGATTTTTCGACCCCTCCCCTCCCCCTTTATCTCACGTGAGATTTTTCACAAGATAAAGTTAAAAACTACAACCCTACGTGAAAGTTATAAAAGTTTGAAACATTTACATTGACAAAATAGAATGACGTATCGGTCATATTTGATAGGCATAGAGTTGAAAATGAAAATAGGTCGTAGGTATTGTAATTTTTCTCTATGGGGCCTGCAGCCTGCGGCTACCTAAACTTTAATACGCGTTTTGAAGGCTTATTCGGGGGCGGAGCCCTAAATCCTATAGCCTATAACCATCGGGGTATTGAGACGAATCAATCGATACATAATTGGTTGAAATCGAACCAGTAGTTTCAGCGCTACGTGGGAACAAAGAAATCGGCCACATACATACAAACATAGGGTGCTAACCTCATAACCCTCCCCTGTTGTTAGTCGGGTAAAAACACGTAATTTAATGTAAAATTAATGAAAAAATGATTTTTCGTTTCGTGATGGAGAGGGTGGCCTATGTCCAGCTGTGGACTAATATAGGCTGATGGTGATGACTTTAGATATTCTAGATATTCGCCAAGCTAGATTAAGTACCTTTATGACAGAAGATAAACATTTCAATTATCTATTACTAGCAGCGCCTCGCGGTTTCACCCGCGTAGTTCCCGTTCCCGTGGGAATTTCGGGATAAAAAGTAGCCTATGTCCTATTCCAGACTATAATCTATCTCTGTGCCAAATTTCATCCCGATCCGTTTTGCCGTTCTGGCGTGATAAAGGAACAAACATCCATCCATCTATCTATCCATCCATCCATCCATCTAAACTTTCACGTTTATAATGTTAGTGAGATTATTTTAAATGACTTGACAGGGTAAAGGTAAGCGACCAGCCCCAGAGCGTCAGATCTACAAGACGGGCAAGGCGTGTCCGGCGCACATGATAGTCACGGAGAAGCTGGACCACGTGCTCGTTACCTTCTACAAGACCCACGTTGGACACGGACGTAAGACATACTTGGATTTACTACTATGTCATGCATGCTGAAGTGGCAGTGGGCCGGCCTAAAGATGCGCGACTGCGAATGATCGAATGATCTGACATTGTACTATTTTCAAGTTAGTTTTATTATTATTATATATCTTTATTAACAAAGAAAATTACAATCAAATAATAGAATTAAATTGAAACTAGTATTTACAATTGACATAGTGGACAAAAAATTGAAGCGAACAAAATCAATGACATTTTGTTTCTTATTTTGATAATCTATAAAACTGTTTATGTATAAAATTTGACTTGTCTAAGTGCTTATTTTGTAAGCCTAAAGAAATAAAGCTATTGAATTTTGAATTGAAACAATTGAGCTAACCGCAGACTGTTGCAAACAATCTACAAGTAGGTCAACTGAAAAAAACTGAACTCTTTAATTGATTTCAAATTCCTTTACTATTTACATTGTTTTTATAAGTTTTTCGGGACAAAAACTTTAACCCTCGGGAATAAAATTACGGATTCACCTCTGGATACAAAAAAAAACTTAGTCGGTTCGTATTTGAAGGAAAAATAGACGAACATACAAAAAACTGTATACAGTCGAACATAGAACCAGGTCTTCCACAGTTGTCCCAAGGAATCGAACCCGCAACCTCCTGTATCGCAGCGCGCCTTACAGCTCGTTCAACTTTAGTACAACGTTTCCGAACTAGATGTCAGCACAGGTGAGTTAGATCGCGCTAAGGGGTCGAAGAATTTTCAAGCTTTGAAATAGTTTAGTAGGTATGTTGTAAGAATGATTTTTTTAAACGCTATCCGTTAAAAACGGTTTAACAGCGTTTTATTATTTGAAATACCAAAAAAAAAGTATATCATGAAATTCTTAGAACCTTAATATACAGGGTTATTGGTAAATTAGTAACACTACGTGAACTGCAGGTTCTACCCTGATCATGGGCAGAACCTGCAGTTCAAAAACACAGTTCAAAAAAGACCTGGTCTTAATTCTTAATTTTGGTATCGGTAATGGGTACCCCCCGCAATTCAATGATCGTTCGTTAGAGAGGTTTTATTTGAAACTCAACTTAAAAACAGCTCTGCCCTGAATTAACAGAAGATATGAGAGTGAAAGATCGGTCTTAAGTAACTCTTTGGGTTTCAGACAAAGATGTTTTTTCATTTAGTACTTATTTAATTTTTTTTAAATAATTTAGACCTGGCGCCTTCACGAACGTATTTGTGATGATGGGCACCTGCAGTTCACGTAGTGTTACTAATTTACCAATAACCCTGTATTTCATTAGACGCAGTACAGCCAACATTAAGGGCAGCTGTGATCAGCACATGGCCGGTTTAATTGTTTAATTGAAGTTCAAAACCTTCGGCGCGCGAGTCACACTCGCACTTGACGGATTTTGTTTTATTTATTACAGCGTGTCCTTACTTCGAGCCCCGCGAGCTAAAGAAGCCTAAAATAGAAGCGTCTTCTTCTTTCATTCTTCCGGAGGAAGATCCGCAAGGCACTCTCGAAGGTGAGTGGTAATGTCACATCTAGGTAAGACAACTAACCTACCGATGCCATCGCGCCGCTTCGGAAAGCCAGCAAAAAAAAAATGCTGGACAATTCACACAGCATTATCTAGCCCCAAGCGAAGATATATTCCCAACCACCCCATCAGTGGGGTGGTTGGGAAAAAATTCCATCCACCCCATTATTCAAGTCAATGGGGTGGATGGCATTTTTTGCCCCATTGACTTTTTAGATAGAAAGAATAGAAATATTAAATTTCGCTATAAGCAGAGCTTGTAATATGGGTACCTACTAGACGACTGTTTGTTAAACAAAATACAATACAATACAAAGGTACCTAGATATAATTAAAGGGGCTTCAGATCTAAGATTTTCTACCAATACCTAACTACTCTGTGAATAAGATGTCTCTGTCTCTCTCTTCCACAGAAGGCGTGATCTGCGACGCATGCGGTCTGGTGTCCCCGGACGCAGACACGTTCCGTGCGCACGCGCACACGCACGACATACACACGTACACCTGTCAATACTGCACGCACGTACGTATATCATCAGCTCTCAAAGGTACTAATGTCCACAGCTGAACTTGCCTCCCCCAAAAGGAGTTAAACGCCCTAAGAATCAGTACCTATCAATGAAGTTTATTTCCAGATTTTTAATCAAACTGTTAGCAGTGACATTGGTTTTCAACCCTAAAATCTTAGAGCGATTTTTTTGCCGTTTTTATAGGTAATGATACGGAATCCTTCATGCGCGAGTCCGACTCGCACTTGGCCGGTTTTATTATAGATAATGGTACGGAACCCTTCGTGCGCGAGTCTGACTCGTACTTGGCCGGTTTTATCTTCTACAACGCGGACTACATTTTGTTAGAACTTATCGGAGAAGGTTTTTTTCGCGGAACTGTTACTAAATATTTTCATCCTTATATTTTGCAATGGATTTCTGCAAAGTAACGCCTGAATCTATTATTTATTTGTCTTTTGGGAGCATTTAGGAAAATGTAGATTTATATATGTTTTTTAGCACAAAATTTCGTGTTTTCATAAATCAGAATTCAGTCTCCGTTCACTCGATATCTCTGTTACAGGATTTCCAAGACATACAAGCATGGACTCACCACATGCGGGTAGACCACAACATGGCGATTTTCTAGTCATCACACAAATCAATAATTGTTTTAATATTGAAGAATAGAATTTGAATGTTAAGTTTTAAGATTTTATGCTGAATAAATTTTATGTTGTGTTATAAATTTGATTGTGTTTATACTAAATACCATAGATAAATATTATTAGTTAGTCCATGAAACCATAGATAAATTTTAATATATAGAAATACATACTCTTTTCTAAACTTTGAAAAAGGCGGTGGTTTTATGTTCAGCTTGTTTTTAGGGTTCCGTACCCAAAGGGTAAAAATGGGACCCTATTACTAAGACTTCGCTGTCCGTCTGTCACCAGGCTGTATCTCATGAACCGTTGAGTATGGGAGCTCCCTTAAATATTATTTTGATTCTGTTTTTTAGTAGGTACCTACCTACCTGTGTTGTTATAGCGGCAACAGAAATACATCATCTGTGAAAATTTCAACTGAATAACTATCACGGTTCATGAGATACAGGCTGGTGACAGACAGACGGATAGCGGAGTCTTAGGGTCAATAGGGTCCCGTTTTACATTTTGGGTACGAAACCCTAAAAATAAGAAGCGGGTGAAAAACCGGCTGCTAGAATCGAATTACAACTAGATGGCGCCACTTAAAAATTCGAGTATATCCGGAGATTGTCGGTTTATTACAAACTATGAAATACTACTTAATAATAGATTTAATAATAAATAAACCGTTTAAAAGTTTTTAGGCCTCTGTGCTGGTGGCCTCGGCCCCACACGCCAAAGGCCTCCCAAAGGACCGGCCACTATATAGCAGGAGATCATGAAAATGAGAAACTTAAAATGGGTGTATTTTTTTTAATATAAAAAAAAACTAGCATGTTTATTATAGAGCAAATAAAACGCCTAAAATATATTTAATTAATTTATTCAAAATCATTCAAATTTAATGTATTTCAAAGTTATGTTAATTTTCGTTATTAAAGCATATTATATTGCTTGTTTTAATATTACATATTGTTTATCGTGTAGCCTAGTTTTTTTATCACATACCTACCAAATTAACTCCAATAATCTTTATCAAATTTTTTATAGCCCTGAGTAGGTAGAACAAATAAAATATGCTATATGGTTTTAACTTGTGGTAAAAAAGGCAAAACCTCTATTTACCAAAATTCACACGACAAATTCAAAGAAATACATGTTATTTGATCCAATTTAATACAAAATACAATAGAGAGAATTCAAACAAAGTCATCAAAAATAAGGCACAAACAAAACATTAAATTACCATCTTTTTGACAAAAATATTTCCCTTGTTATAAAATTTTAAGAACTGGACAATTAAAATTGATGTTAAAATTTATTCTTTCAGTAACAATTTAAGACTAGAATTGAATAACATTAATATATTTTAAATTCTAAGCCAGTTAAGCGCATAAAAAAATTATTTACAAATTACAATTTGCGGCCATTTTCGAAGCATTTGCATATTCGGTAACTAAAACATAATAAAACTATACAAATCTAAGACCCGTATTGTGAAAGCTTGTCCAGTTATTAATCGATGCTTGAGTAAAGCTTTTCATTGGCATAAACATCACTCAAGCATATCGATAACTGAGTAAGGTCTCACCAAGATATCTGTAAAGTGAGTCACGTTTCTGTAATCATTCCAGCCATACCTAACTCTTCACTATCCTGTAGCGGGGACATCACAGCATCTAACAGCAACCGAGTCGAATGTAGGTAAGTTTTATGTCGGCCAGCTGACAGAATATCTTAACACTATAGCAGCTTCGAAGATGGCCCAAGACATTCAAAATTATTCTACATAAATTTAATTTTAAAAGTTTTTTACAAGCATGAATTAAAACCAAAACTGATTTTAATTTAATTATTATTTATATAAAAACTAATTATTTTCTAACTCGGTCATTAATTTGTGGACTATTATCCTAAATCCAAAAATCTGAACAGAACCAAGAATATTATCTACGGTCAAAAACAAACACACATAGATTTACAACGACAAACCGACTGACATGGTGTTAAATATGAAAACAATTACATGTAAATAAATAATGCTTGACAATCCACAACACAACACCATCAAGCCCCAAAATAAGCAGAGCTTGATACATGGCTACATTGGCTAACAACTTTTCTAACATAAAGAAGATGGTATGAAAATCTTGGACTTTATTATAGTAATTCATTATGGTCAGATAGAGAGAAATCACTTTAAAGCATTAAATAAATCCCTGACCTGTCACATTCCTAGGTAATTCGTATCAAATTTGTTGTAGTTCAATTGGTCCACAAATTAGAGACCAGAAAAGTAAATAATCAATTGTGCAAAACCTTAAAAACTAAGTACATGTACATATTCGAGACCATAAATCTTAAGGTGGATCGTCTCCCATACGAAATACATGACACTTGACTCAATTTATATACATTTATATGCAAAAATGTACAGTGTATGTACATTTGATGTAAAATCAGACGTCTTCAAACAGCTATGGATAGTTATTATAAAATAAACCGCTGCTACAAATAAATCTGTCAACCGAGCCATTGCTTAAATGTTTGTTTTTTTCTCATTCTGACTAATTAAAACAAACTATGCTTAGCAAAAACAGCTTAGCTATTGCAGTTGAGAGAGACTTATAAGTAAGAATGCTTAACGATTGTCCTTGAGAGGGATTTATAATTAAAAATGCTTAACTATTGCCCTTGAGAGAGATTTATAAGTAAGAATGCTTAGCTATTGCAGTTGAGAGAGATTTAAAGTAAGAATGCTTAGCTATTGCAGTTGAGAGATATTTAAAGTAAGAATGCTTAGCTATTGCAGTTGAGAGGGATTTATAAGTAAGAATGCTTAGCTATTCCAGTTGAGAGGGATTTATAAGTAAGAATGCTTAGCTATTGCTGATAAGAGATATTTATAAGTAAGAATGGTTAGCTATTGCAGTTGAGAGAGATTTAAAGTAAGAATGCTTAGCTATTGCAGTTGAGAGGGATTTATAAGTAGGAATGCTTAGCTATTCCAGTTGAGAGGGATTTATAAGTAAGAATGCTTAGCTATTGCAGTTGAGAGGGATTTATAAGTAAGAATGCTTACCTATTGCAGTTGAGAGGGATTTATAAGTAAGAATGCTTAGCTATTGCAGTTGAGAGGGATTTATAAGTAAGAATGCTTGGCTATTGCAGTTGAGAGATATTTTTAAGAAGAATGTCTAAGCCTAGATGATTAGACTGTGTCAAATCAAAGACAGCGCCATTTTCAAGAAGTTGAAGTTTAGGTAGTGTTTTGGTATAGAAGACGGTCTATTTTAAGTCTAGTCGATAAAGATTTAACCCATATTGAACCTCACAGACTCCTAAAACCGTAATTGATTGGCTCTCTGAAGTTTTTGTAGCGATAAGGCCGCCACGCTTGTTTATTTTAATACTACTATTACTGCTTAAAGATCTTGATACATTGGTAGTTTAAGATATTTGATTTTGGTTAAAAAAATCTCATGATTAATGTACGTAATGCCAGAGTTTCATCCATTTATATTTCATAGGTTCATAAAAAGCTAATAATGTTATGTTTTAGATGAGGGGGGAGGCTAGGGTAATTTGAGCCATGGGTCATATTATATTATAAAATTTTAACAATGGTCTTGATAAGGCTTTATCAAATAATATGAGGTTCTAAAAATAAGTTACATGGTACAGGTTGGCAAGCATCTGAAGATTCAAAATGGCAATTTTCGATAATTTATGGTAAAAATATTAAAAATTATTAGTTTTGCATGTAGAAGTATCTTCAGAAACTCATCAATCATTTGCCGAGGTCTTGAGGGCCCAGCCCTGAAATTTCATCGTTGACCTCTTGATGTTGTTTAGATAATACCTGAAAAAAAATACAAATAAATAAATAATCACATTGATTATAAAGTAGTCACGGTGACAGGAATGTAAGAAGCTTAGATCGAAAGATGTCACATAACTTTTGTGCGAACAAAAAATAACGACCAATTACGTCTCCTATATATGTACAATACAATACAAATACAATACAAAAATTCTTTATTGTCCACTATAAAACAACATTACAAAGAGACATTAGATATAAGATAAGTCCAAGGCGGCCTTATAGCATAGCAACGATCTCTTCCAGGCAATCTTTAGTAGGTACAAAAAATTTTTTTAGGCTGGTTGTGGATATACTATTGGATTTCAATCCGATTTTAGAAGACCACATGACGCGTGCGTCGCTCGAATTCATCACGGTAGAAAAAAAAGAATGTTGGACATTTCACACATCATCACCTGTCCTCATATTATGCAGAGTTAGTGTCATGGGTACTAGATAACTGATATACATACTTAATACCTTACATACATACATAGATATTTTTACCATGCATTGAATGCATCACCTGGAACAAATATCTGCGGATCGCAGAAACATTTCTCCCGAGGTGACGACAATCAATCAACAAATTTGCTGCTTATAGGTAGTTTATCTATCTATGTATATTCTATAGCATAATGAGAAGATTCGATAAGGCTTCAACTAATCAACACTCACTTTAAGTCGCCTTCCGGCATACGGGGCATGTCTGCTGCTGCTCCAGCCACGGCACGATGCACGTCTGGTGGAAGCGGTGCGTGCAGGCCAGCGACACGACCTCCTGGTCTCTCTGCATCATGTCGAAGCAGATGGAGCATTGCTCGAGGGCCCAGGAGCGCTCGCGGCTACAAAAAAATAATAATTTACTATTATAGTTACATAATTAATTATAGCTTTGTTTTAATTTTCTACACCTCGAACGTGTAACAGGGACCGTAAACTACAATTTGAATGATGTAGTTTCATGCCATTATCGATACTCACTCAGTACTATCAAAAATATGTATTACTTTAAAATAAAAATACAATAGAAATAGTACCATAAATGATGCCTGAGTTTTGAGGTAACGTTAAAACCTACTCTTTTTGGCGTAAAAAGAGTAGCAGTGGGATGTAATGTAATAATATTTTGATCAGTCATTGTTAATTTAGGTAAACCTTCACAACATTAAAGAAATTAGAAATCAAATTTCTTTCGGCTTAATAAGCTGAAGCTCATAGACAAATCAAATTATAAACTACAAAATTATTGTACATCATTAATTGTTAAGAAAATTACAATAACAGAATAAAAACAATTACTATTAAATAAACTTGTATGAATTTCCTATAAATCTAAGCCACCACCAGAAGGCAGAGTGCCTAGAATGCTGGCAGCATTGTCACGTTGAATAGCGATGCTAATTCGTTTACCGAAATGAAAACCAGCATTCCGATCACCTGTGGACTCCATTAAGAGTTGTGTTTTCCATTGTCGCACTATACAAAGATAAAATGGTAAATTGCGAAACTGGAAAAACATCAATTACAAAAACCTAACTAATATTATGAATGCAAAAGTGTGTATGTTTATTGTTTGTTCGTCGTTCCTTCACAAACAAGCAATCAATCGACTTGATTTTTGGCATAGAGTTAGTTGGAAGGATAACATAGGCTACTTTATTTTGTCCTGGTAAAACATCAAATTCCATTTACGGGAGTAACCCCCCTTAGAGATGTAAAATTTGAATTTAACGTGGGTGAAGCCGCGGGGAACAGATAGTAACAAATTAAGTGTTAATTGATGTCCCACTTCCGCTTACACAAATCATTTACTGAATTAAGGAAACCGTTCATCTAACAAAACCTGAGATTCCTCGTCCTCATGTCACCTTGTTTTCCATTGGGACAACGTTTCACCTCATAACTCAACTATACTTACATCTTAGTTAGCACAACGCTTTATTGAATCTTTACTCTAAATTAGTAGGCAATCAAACAAATGTCTTTATTAGGTAACTATTTAAAATATTACTTACATCAAAATGCTGACTTTATTGAAAATAAAAACCTGTTGACCTTTGAATGTTAATTATATATTACTATCCATTTTGTTAATTTTTTAAAAACCATGCGACTTATTTAACCCCGATCTCATCAACTCACATGCTATTATTTAGGTAGGTACCTATTTATAAATAAATTCAAAATAACAACAAGTTTGGACAGTTACATATAACAATACAAATAATGATAAATTTTATGAATATGTTTACAATCACGATATTAGTAAATAAACTACTATAAATTAAGATTTCCACCAGAGCACAGCTATTCCACGAGATCACTGCAAATTATGTCAAAAAATCGTAACAAAAAACACCACCTTGGAGTCGAGATACGAGTATGTAATAATTATTGAAGAGAGGGTCCCAAATGAACGCCAACTGTAAGAAGTAGTTTATGAAAATAAACAACAAGAAATCAATTTTTTTTGTTACGTATGGCGAGCTTGTTCTATTGACCTTTTTTGCGCTTATAAGGGTTTGACATAATCCGTCGCTTATACTCAAGTCACTCTCAGGGTACAATGTTTGAAAGCAACTCACAACACAAAAAATCAATGTCTGTATGTCGAGTTTGAAATATAATTGCCAGCATTATGCATTGTATACTCAAATCGACAATTAGTGCAAATTAGGTCAAAAATCAATCTTCGAAACATAACCTTGACTTAGGCCAGAGTACGTAGCTTAGCTCTGATGGAAAACCCCTGTTACCTATCCTACATGTTAATTCTACACAAACTATATAAAACAGTTTTCCTTACAACTTATCCTCCCTCTTGGGCCGCCGAGTTCGGATTGATCTGAAATGTTTTTCAAAAATCTTCCATGGAGATCTGGCAAAGGATACTCAGCATCAGTTTTTTAGATACACAATTTTTGAATTTATCGTGATTACCAGTGATCGGAAATTCGGGCGCTTATTTACCTAAAGTTGGTGAAATGACACAACATGGAGCAGTTAAAACCACCTCTTTCTCGGGAATTCTTGGGATTTCAGAATATTCTAAAATAATTATTTTTCACCGGAATCTTATTTATAGACGAAATATAGACACTTTTATTCTGACGTGTTTTTCACTAAAGTCAATATCACTGGTTATCCATATAAAATCACAAATTGTGACAAATTGACACCATTGTCTGTTTTTTAAATCATAAATCGTGATAAAATCTCTGATTGGGCAACATTGTCTCGTTTCTCATAGATACCTACATAAGTATGTAGGCTACTCAATGATAAGTAATAATAATTTAAGGTATCGTAATAATTTTAAAAATATCTCGCTATATTTAAGACCATCAAACAACATGTTAGCAATAATGGGCTGCTTTGCCCATCTCTCCTCTCCGTTTCGGTGGAAGCCGGGCTAGCGTACTAGTAAAAGTAATGACGCTCTTTTTTGCACAACGAGCTGCCTGAAAAGCTCATGGTTGTGCGTTCGATTCTTGGTGCGGGACAAATCTATCATCGTTAGGAGGTCGGTCTGTAAAACTGACCCCCTAACGATGATAAAATTTAAAAATATATATTTTTTTAATTTTTATAATTGTTCTTGATCTTACTTCTCCACTCGATTCCTCCACGTCACAGTCAGCGCTCCAAACTGCCTCATCATCGGTGACCGATGCCTCTGACCTGATCTCTGATCTGTTGGAACATCTATAGATGACCTCGTAACATCAAACTCCATGTTCGTCTCATCATCAGACTGGATACTGTCATCATCATTAAAGCTGTTATCCGACATTGGTGTGTCATCATCAGAGCTCTGCTGATCAGAGGTCTGATCATCAGAGTCAAAGCTGTCATTATCGGTGATTGAGTAACCCGGTTCTGATTCCGTGTCATACTGGAAGGTGAGTCTACGTCTGACATCTTCGGAGGACGAGGAGTTAATGCTGGTGTCTGATGTGCTGTGTTCTGATACCGTGCTGAATGAAGAGTCATGCCTGGATGGTGATGAGTGAAGCGTGCGTTACGGAAAGCAGTACAGTGATTGTTAAACACAATAATCAGATGGTATAAGCAAATTGTGAAGGTAAATGGGATTTTTAATTTTTCTAATTAATGATTTAATGTTGCCGGAAATTAATGTATCATTATTTTTATTTAATAAATCAGAAGTAAAATACACTAGCCAAATTTGATGTGAAAATTTGTAAACAAAACACGACACAAATAACTAAACCTCAGTTGCTTGGCGTCGAGTTTCAACAACTACTCAACGACAATCGTATTCTAACCAATTTATAAATAAATAATAAAATAATAAATAATACTGGACAATTCACACAGAATTATCTAGCCCCAAGCTAAGCAGAACTTGTGTTATGGGTACTAGATAACTGATATACTTAATATAATACGATACATAGATAGATATTTTTATTATACATAGAAAACGACCAGAACACCCAGAAAAAATGTCTGCAGATCGTACGCACATTTGTCCCGAGGCGGGAATCGAACCCGCAACCTCCTGCGTCGCAGGCAGACCTTCGCGCACCGCGTTACATCTGTCGTCAACATAAGGAAGGATCTCAAATCGACAAGTAATGTAAATTGCGTATAAAAAGACGCGACCCCAGTGAATAGTAGGTTAAGTGTGGGCGGTTGTTTACGAATATCACACATCGAGTTTGGCTAGTATATAGATAGGTATTCTTGGTTCAAGACTCCTAGATATTTTGTGTTAGCAAAGGTATTACAAAGTTCTATGACATGGGTATCAGCAGAGTAAATCACAGTAGTCTAACCATTTATGGTTTCAACAGCTTTCATTCATTTTTAGGGTTCCGTACCCAAAGGGTAAAACGGAACCCTATTACTAGGACTCCGTCCGTCCGTCTGTCACCACGCTGTATCTCATGAACCGTGATAGTAGACAGTTGAAGTATTCACAAATGATGTATTTCTTACCAGTAGCTATCTGAAACTTATAGCTGGAAGGATGGACACGGACTGTCCTTTCATGAAGTTCTGGACGCGCACACATAGTGCAATGCGCTTATGAAGATTGTGTGGTCCGTTAATTTAAGAAATGTTTTTATTTTATTTTACTTTTGTTTTTGTACCTGGCTGAAATATGTATATTATGTGTACCTATATAAGCTGAAATAAAGGAATTGAATTGAATTGAATTTCTGTTGCCGCTATAACAACGAATACTAAAAAACAGAATCGAATAAATATTTAAGGGGGTTCCCATACAACAAACGTGTTTTTTTTTTGCCGTTTTATAGATAATGGTACGGAACCCTTCGTGCGCGAGTCTGACTAGCACTTGGCCGGTTTTATTTCTGTTATTGTTAACGAAGGTCTATTGTTGATGAAAAGGATTTGAATTTTGAAACCTTTGTTGTCACAAAATATCTGGAATTCTAGAACCAAATACACATACCAGCACTACTGGCCGGAGCTTCACTAACATGCCATGGTACAACCCGTGCGCCATTATGAGTGTGATAATTGCAAAAATCAAGCAAAATGGGTATTTTTAAACACTTAGTTTTATGGTAACAAACATCAATGTTCAGATTTGATGACCGATGTGGCGCGGTGGGCGAAGGTCTGCCTGCGACGCAGGAGGTTGCGGGTTCGATTCCCACCTCGGGACAAATGTGTGTACGATCTGCAGACATTTGTTCCGGGTGTTCTTGTCGTTTTTCTATGTATAATAAAAAATATCTATATCTATTGTATTATATTTTGTATATCAACTATCTAGTACCCATAACACAAGCTCTGCTTAGCTTGGGGCTAGATAATGCTGTGTGAATTGTCCAGCATTATTTATTTATTTATTTTATTTATATATTAGAGATTTGGCTCGACCCCTTCCCCCCCCCCCCCCCCCCCCCCTAAACGCCTCACGTAATTACTGGATGCCCCCTTAACTGTGCAACTCGCACCGTACAAAATGTTTGGAGAGGGTTACACGGGTTGTACCTTTATAAACACAACATTGAATAAAGGGTGATTATTCCTTTATAATGTAATAGCTAAATAGTAAATAGCTTTATAATGGAACATGAATTTTGGGTTTGATCGGTAAACTGGACTATGGACAGACTAATCATAGAAAGCATTGTAAAAGCAGATAAGCAAGGTATAATAAATGTGTGTGTGAATTGGAAAATACCTATTTAATTTATCATTATTAAACTAGGAAAATAAGTATAGTATGTCAGGGTATGATCGGCCGCGGTGGAAGACCTTATGAAACCAATTGTAGCCAAATTAAACCATTATTTTCTAATGCTGCCACCATTTTCTGAGACTCCATTTAATAGCGTTGGCATGAAAGTGTTGTCATCATTAGAGAATATGGCTTAACTCTGTTACTAGTGTCATACAGTTTTCTCCTGCGTCCAGTCATAACCCGTCATACTATATGTAACTATATTCACTCATAAAGTCAGTTACATGAAATTAAATAGGGTAGATTTAAATTTAAATGAAATTTTTACATGAGTCGAAATAGTCATAAATTTAGGAATGTAAACTATGGGTTTCTAATAAAATGTTATACCTACATGTGTGAATGAGAAACTACTTGATTATTAGGTATAACTAGGAAAATAATGTTGATTCACATATAAAGTTGGTTACATGAAAAAATTAGGGTAGTTCCAAATGTAAGTAGCTATGTGTGGGAAAGAGATTTATGGCTATAAATGAGGAAAAACAAAAATTTAAAAATAGAATAACTTTGTAAAGAGCGCCAATACGCAACCAAAACATGTTTTGGCAAGGACACAACACTTTTTCTTCGCCTTCCTGTGAATTAAAATATCGTAAATTGAGTCTTAAAACAATACTCACAAGGCATGTTCTTCATCTGACCAATTGGATGATGTTGCACCGTCTTCCTCAGGGTTTTCTGGCCGTTTGCTGAAGATGTAGTACAAGGCAGCCCCTACGCCGACGCCTATGGCCGCAGCCGCGATCCCGAGACCGCGGTTTGGGCAATTCTTGTTTCTATTATTTTCTCTGACACTCATTTTGATAAATTGCGTATTTTGTGTTTCGTCACAATAAAAACTTGCGCTACGTACGACCGTCCGTACCGACTCGAATTTTGCTGAAGTTTATGAATTTTTGTTTCGGTCCGGCTGTTTGAAAAGCTCCAATTTTTTAGCACGAATGTTAGCGCTGTCTCTGTTTTACTCGTTATCTGTCCCGTTGTGCGTGAGCAGTGTAACCGAGTGTAGTCAACTACGCGTAAGCCAAAAATTTCAAACTTGAAACAGATTCTTGAATTTTAACGGAAGCGACTAGTGCTTGCAATACCAAGAGCACAATCGATCGATTGTGATATAAAATAAAATAAAAAAAAGATTCTGCAACGCGGGGAACAACCGAAATATGAGTGAGACGAATGACGATTGGCCGTTCGCGTGATACGTGGCGCGATTAGAAGGAAAGTATTTCATAAATCCGGAGAGTAGCTTCAGTGACTATCCGAAGCAGTGAAGTGACAAAACTAGGCCAACGCATACCAGAATAAATATATACTTATTACTTTACTTACATTCATCCTTGATCAAACCAACAACGGTTACGTGGAACGAAACGTAAAAAATCGACTAAACATTTCTATTTGTTTGTTGTCGTAAATTTTGTTCATCCTACTGTTTGTCAAACTGTTAACATTATTTCTACGTAGGATTATCAGACAGAAGGTGCGCTATAAAAGACTATAATTTATTAACAAACGGTAAGTCAAGCTGTGGTAATATTTTATTGCAAAATGCCATTTCACTATAAGTTTGTATTAACTTCTCTGTAGGCACAGGCACTTACAAATCTAGGTAGGTACCTATAGGTACCTCAAATCTACTTGCCTAAAAATCTTTTTTTGTTTGTTACGTACGTTGTCCACTCTACTTTCAAGCACCTAACCTACTGCTTAGCTTCCTAGCACTTTGTTTATTGTAATTAATTAGGATGGTAATATCGGCGGGCACAGTACCTAAGTAGGTGCATAGTTACTTATTTAGTATATAGTAGTGTTCATTTGTCAATAAGAGCAATGATAGCTTTGGCACAATGCCACGATGTCCTACCTAGTTTATTATAGGTAGGTACACTACACAAGAGCAACATAGCGCACCCACGTACTTGGCTGTTAAAGGAAAGAAGAGCTCTGTATCATCATCAATCATCAACATTCGGTTACCGTGTGATAGATAGGTACCTGTTTTTAGGGTTCCGTACCCAAAGGGTAAAAACGGGACCCTATTACTAAGACTTCGCTGTCCGTATGTCCGTCTGTCACCAGGCTGTATCTCATGAACCGTGATAGTTAGTTAGACAGTTGAAATTTTCACAGATGATGTATTTTTGTTGCCGCTATAGCAACAAATACTAAAAAACAGAATGAAATAAATATATAACTGTCTAACTATCACGGTTCATGAGATACAGCCTGGTGACAGGCGGACAGCGAAGTCTTAGTAATAGGGTCCTGTTTTTACCCTTTGGGTAGGTACGGAACCATAATAACATAATCAAAATCTCAAAACATATTTAATAATTCGAAGCGACGCGTGACCTGAGAGCTAGTGAGTATCTGGCACAACGCATCAGAATTGCCATTTTAGTTCTAATATTTGATTGTAATTTTCTTTGTTAATAAAGATAAAGAATTATTTTTTGTTGTCCAATAATGAGGTATAACTAGGTACCTACTACTAAGATACGAACGCGTAATATTCATTAAGTTTAATTATGTATGTAGGTACGTTTTGTTTTACAGATGGACGCTCTAGTGAAAGGTATTATCTTGGGAACAGCGGTGGTGGCGGCGGCGGTGGCCGTAGCCCTTGAATGGATACAGTATAGGCAGGTCCCCCGAGCATATACCGCGTACGGACAGAGAAGAAATAACAACTAAGGCAGAAACACTATGTCGTGTAGTACTCGTGTCGTGTCAGATGATTTCACACATTTAGTTTACTATCAATAATGAAAACGGCACAATTTACCATTTATATTATATATACTTATCTATTGAATTAATTTAATTTACAATCGTAATAGGTATACCTACTGTAACTTCTAAAAACTAAAGTCAATTTTAATGATACGGTTACGAATTCATTATTATTAGTGTTTCCAGCTATGCTAAAAGTTCAAATAGTTGTTACTGGATGAAGCGACAGGGCATAGATGAATACTATTATGCGACAGGGTGCGACACAAAAAAAGACATTATATAATGTGTTTCTACCATAGAGTTAATAACTATATTAACTCTATGGTTTCTACCATTACGCAGCACAACCACGTCCTCGACTTTATTCTTCTATTCATTATTAGAATGAAGGTAGATTATATTAGAAAATACCATAATGGTTGCTTGTGAGGAAACCAGCTTTAATGTGACACTAAGTTTGCTAAGTATTTGACCTTAGGATTAGGCATATAAGCAATAATAGTATTGTAATTATGTATTCAAATATTTATAATTAACTTGCTTTTTAGTTTTGACAATAATTTTTATTTTATAATGATTATGTAGCACAGCTTTAGGTACCTACCTGATTGAAAGAAATAAAAATGTATAAAGCTATATGTATTGTATTGAATTCTCACTACCTTTCTGTTCATCATGATCATAATCAGCTGGGGATCACCCACCCCTGGCCTCCTTAACTAAAATAACTATTGAATTGGTACTAAATCTACACTAATATTATAAACACACACTAATACTCTAATGCCGGGTACAGCGAGCAAGCGAGTGAGAGCGAACGAAGGCTAACAAACGAACGCAAAAGTACCAGTGTGGGCGTCATTGCGAAAGCAAGCGAGTAAACAAGGGCCTTCAAAAAGTTCTGAAGTCATCATCAGCATAAATTAGTCCACTGTTGGCCTCCCTTGATGAGCGCCATAGCGCCCTGTCTTCAGATTGCCGCATCAAGCATCTGCCAGCAGTCTTACGCAAATCGTCATCCCACCTGGTCGGAGGGCGTCCTACACTACTATTGCCGAGTCGTGGTCTTCACTCAAGAACACGTTTACTCCAGCGGTTGTCGGTTCTTCGCGAGTTAAGGCCAGCGATAAAGTATATATCATACCTACAATATTTTTTTTTATTCGGCCCTGACACAAAAAGGTTGTTATGAGTTTGACGGGTGGATCTATGTGTCTGTGTGTGTATCTATCTGTGGGTGGTTGCGGCATCGTAGCTCCCAAACGGATGATTTTTATTGGTTATTTTGTCAAAAGCAGACTTGATCGAGTCTTATATGCATCGAAAGTCTGTCAAGACTGTTAAAATTTATAATTTTTTTTGTTAAATAACTCTATCTATCTACCCGTGCGAAGCCGGGGCGGGCCGCTAGTTTTAGATAAATTCAGATCCTCAGAGCACGACACGGCAGCCTTGGTGGCATTGCCGGTTGGTGGTTTTATTTTATCTGTGGTCGGTCGGCTGTTATTTTTGTTTGGTTGGTTTGGTTTACTTTACGTAGTCATTTAGTAAGTGATCTGTGGTTATTCTATACTCTGTGATGACTGATGATGGTTTTGAGGTTAGTTTTCCTCTAAATATTAAAATTACGAAGAAAGTACATTATCGTTTTGTTTTTGCTGTGTATTTCCGAAAAACAAGAAAGTTTTGAAAACAGTAAAAATAAATATTCTTACAAAAATGACCGACTCCGAAGAGCCGCCAACGAAGCTGTCGAAAATGGACGTAAGTGCAATTCATTTTCTATTTACCTGTAAGCAAAAAGCATCAAAAAAGATGAAAAAAGAAGTATTTTTTAGTAACGATTGTGTATGTTTATGTATTTTGGCTACCATAACGGCATATGTACTAGGCTTTAAAGCTTTAGAAACTACCATAGGTATTTATTAGACAAGTCATTGAAAACTTAGGGACAACTTGGAAACATGGGTTATTTACCATGATTTGATTTTTGAGTTCAAATCATGGTAATAAGGTAATAAGACGTTATAAATGACTTGTAAGTAGGTATATGCTTTAGTATATGTTCCTACACATTGATACCAAAACTTACAGAGTGCTAAATATATAATAAACGTTTTGATTAAGTTTGTACTGTTTTTGTAGTGTAGTGTAGAATGTGTTTTGGTGAAGTGCTGTGTGTGTGTGTTTTGATGATGATGATAAATAAATAAATAAAATATATTTTTTCCAACCCAGAATGGAGATGATGACAATACAGATGCCTCCTTCGATGATGAACCTGCTACGGTATGCATTAATATGCCAGAAATACCTGATTTACCAGACGCTACTGAATTGCCAGCTATTGACCTACAAGAAGTGACTGATATGCCAGCTATTGATTTACCAGAGACCACCGAAGCACCTGAGAGTGGCAACACTAATTTACCTGCTATAGACTTACCAGAAAAAAATGTGACGCATATCCCAGAACTGACGAGTTTAACAGGGATTGTTAATATGCCAGATATAACCAATTTCCCTGAGATTGGTTTGCCAGAATTGAACCCTACCCCAAAGGTATCTGCTGCATCAAAAAATGTAACTGATATATCAGGAACGGCAAAAATAAGTCTACCAATGCAAGAAGGTACATATTCTTATAGGTTTACTAATTCTTTCTAAATTATAAAAGATTGACTGAACGAAGAACTTTATAGTGCAGTGGGCGAAGACCCACCTGCGACGCAGGAGGTTGTGGGTTTGATTCCCACCTCTGGACAAATGTTTGTATCATCTGCAAATATTTGTACAGGATGTTTTCTTTGTTAAATAAAAAAATATATATCTACGTTGTGTGTTGTATTAAGTTACCATTATCAGTTATCTAGTACCCAAGCTCTGCTTGATTTGGGGCTAGATGATGCCGTGTGAATTGTCCAGCATTATTTTAAATTTAATTATTGAAAACTTCATACTTTTATTTTGTTAGCTTTTTGCTTTATAGTGCGTTACTCGCACTGGGTAAATCTTCTACGAAAAGTTTTTTAATAATATCCCAAAAAAATTCGATTTCGGCAGGATTCGAATCCGCGCCTCACCTTCAGTACAGGTGCGCTCTAACCAACTAAAACGATACAAACATAGCTATTACATATCCGATCACGTATGCAAAATCATTCATTAAAATCGGGGACGCAGTTTCGAAATGAATCGATTAGTACGTTTGTATGGGAGCTTAGAGGTTCAGGGTCTTCTTAATCCATGCCTTCAATAAGCTTTCTGGTATATATCAACTTTGTAATCTAATGCCTCCTCCGCTGATAATGGCAAGGGATAGTTTTAATCAGTAGTCATTGCTATACTCCATGTCCTTAGGTGTAACAGTACCGGAGACAGACGCCGCAGCACTGGAAAGGGACAATACAGTGGAGATGGTGGAGGAACGGCTTCGGGAGTCGCTGGGCAGCCAAGACAGCCAGCACGAGGAGTGGCTCAGTGAGGAAGTGCTCACCGATGATGACTTTAACACTTCTGTGAGTACAGGGTTCTATCGGAACATAAGGGAAGATAATGGACTCAATTCAGAAGTTCCCAAAACTAATTTGATAGCAGATTGTACTAGTATTTAAGAGGGCGCAATGCGCGTTGATTAATCTATCGCCAAACCGCGACTTACCACCTTAACTCTAATTTTTAGGGTTCCGTACCCAAAGGGTAAAAACGGGACCCTATTACTAAGACTTCGCTGTCCGTCTGTCACCAGGCTGTATCTCATGAACCGTGATAGTTAGACAAATGAAATTTTCACAGATGATGTATTTCTGTTGCCGCTATAATAACAAATACTAAATAACAGAATAAAATAAATATTTTTAAATATGTCTACGAATCAAAACATACGTCATTTCAATATACCGCATGGTTGCCGAGATCTCGACCAAATTATTATTATTATATTAAGGAAAAATAAAAAAAATGGTCTAATAATGGTCTCAAACGCCACCATCTATATTGTTGTTCTCTTATGTCCAGTCCATCCCAAAGTTGCCTGGAAGAGATCGCTCAAAGCGATAAGGCCGCCCTTTGTACTTCCTTGATTGTCAGCATTTTCTTCTGTATTGTATTTTGTGTTTGTGTGGTACAGTCAGCTGCGAAAATATGTATACACTGCCATGTTATCAATGTGACTGAAAAGTAAGTGCATGGTTATTTTGATAATTTATTATACCGCATTTTGACAAGTACGATGAGGACTACTTTGTACGTAAAATGTGTGCATCGACTTTTATTTCAAAGTTCTGAGTAAAATAAAAGTGAAAACTTGGGAGTGTATACATATCTGAGCAGCTGACTGTACAATAAAGAGTTATCATCATCATCATCATCAGCCTATATCAGTCCACTGCTGGACATAGGCCTCGTCTAATGAGCGCCATAGCGCCCTGCTTGCCGCATCCAGCATCTGCCAGCAGATGCTGGAGATGAACATCCTGATATAAAGAGATATATCTATCTATCTAATAAATTATTTTTTCACTTCTCTTGCTCGAAAAGTGTATCATAATAGTGTAGCTTAGCAGGCCTAAAACTCGAGTTTAATCCCTCGGGCTAAAAAGTAATTTTTCTTTTTAATTTTTGTCTAAAATCATCAGCCAGTACAAAGCATTCGTTCTCTTACATAAAAACTCGACTTCTTGGTGCTCCGTCAACCTTTTTTTTGAAAATAGAACCGTCTTGGTGATGTTTTATGAAGGTTGATTCTTCCCTTCACGGTAGAATGCGAACTCTTTCGTTGCGGGTTAAATAGAGATTTAAAAAAAAAGATGGTATTGGCGCTAAATCTCTAGAATTTTCTTCATTCCAAATCACAAACTTTTACGTTTAACTTCCTGACTTTTACTTCCAAATTGTGAACGTGAAAAATGTCATCAAGTGATAGTGAAGATGCTAATATGCAAATGGAAGAAAAGGGCAAAGAAATAATTATGAATCTGTTGCCGACAAAATCACGTGGAATATATTTAAAGAGTTACGAAAATTTTATGAAATGGAGAGATGAGAAACGTGTGGATTCTTTTACAGAAGGGGTTTTTCTCACTTATTTTGATGAATTATCGAAAAAATTCAAATCGTCGACTCTTTGGAGCACATATTCAATGTTAACCCTTAACCACTGACGTGTCATTTTGTTACACTACCACTGACGTACGAATGACATTCGTCTGTGTTTTTAAAAACTTCTGAGAAAGCTATCAAGTTTTTTTTATATGTTTATTGTTTGTTATATTAAAGAACATTTCAAATACTAGTTACTGAGATAAATTAAACAATAAAAATATTCATAGAAAAATATTTACTAATTAACATACTTGGAGATATCAAAAGAAACACTTATAATTTTAAAAAATTATTTAGAAAAAAACTACGAATTACAGGAACTTATTTCCTTCGTTTTGTTACGTAACTAAGATGGTTATTATGAGATCAATCAATTATTATCAGCAAATCACATATATAGGCACTTTTTAACGGCAATGATTGCAGGTTAGTTTTCCATTGCTAGCAGATCCGTTGACCACACATTGCACACCCATAATGGGTTCTGCGTCGTTTCTGCCTGAAACACATGTAACAATTCTTCAAGGTCTCAAATTTCAGAGCTTCAGTGTGTTGTGGGGCGGCATCCAAGCATCATATGACACCGTTTGCTATTCATTTTATCTCCAAACAAAAACTCAAAAAGTTACACTAACACTGACCATACGAATGTGATACGTCAGGTCATCGAACTCACCGGTTTATACTTGTGCCATGCGTCCACTTTTCCCCGCCGCGCAAGCGTCACTGGTGGCTAGGAAACTACCAAAAATGGCGACGTCGTATTCCCGCGCACAACGAAGTTTTGAACAAATAACAGTTGCGGTGACGAATGACATTCGTACGTCAGTGGTTAAGGGTTAAGAATGACCTTACAAACGAGACACGACGTCGATATTAAAAAATATGTAAATTTAACGGCTTTACTGAAGAAATTGTCCACTGGATACAAGGCAAAAAAATCTAAAGTCTTGACGACACAAGAAATCGAAACATTTTTAAATAACGCTCCAAATAAACAATACTTGGCAACAAAGGTAACCTACTACTTATGTACTCAACTCAAACTAAATAAATAGATACCTACCTACATACCTAAATTATGTACCTAGGTTATTACGATTAATAACACACTTATTTTTTTGTTCAACAGGTTGCTTTAATTTATGGAATCAGCGGTGCATGCAGAGGAATAGAGCTTGCTAATATAACGCTAGAAGACGTAGAAACGGATACAAACCTACAAGCTGTGAGTCTGCCGAACACGAAAACAAACAAAGAGCGTAAATTTGTCATCAGTGGAGAATACCTTAATATAGTTAAAGCCTATCAGGAGTTACGTCCCACTAATGTTTCAACGAGAAGATTTTTTCTAAATTATCAAAATGGTAAATGCACAAGGCAAGTCATAGGCAAAAATAAATTTGGTAACATGCCTAAAGATATTGCCACTTATCTAAATTTACCAAATCCGGAACTCTACACGGGCCATTGTTTCCGCAGAACATCCGCGACTCTGTTGGCGGACTCGGGTGCGAATATAACGACATTAAAACGGCACGGTGGATGGAGGTCCGATCAAGTGGCTGAAGGTTATATAGAGGACTCTATACAAAACAAGTATCACGTCACGCAGCGGATTACGGAAGGAATCAATATTCTACCAAACATTACAGAACCCCAAGCATCTACATCGCGGGATTGGATGAATATGTCAACTCAGCTGAAGCCGCACTCAGATCTTAATAATGCACGAAACTCAAGCATGAGTCGAGTCTCTCCAACTTTTACTCCACAACAATCAACTCAAAATATTACACACACATCCCAATCACAGAGAACCGAAATAAAATTGCCCGGGAAAAACATATCACTAAACATTCAAAATTGCTCTAACTGCACATTTAATTTTTAATAAAATTTCTGAAAATTGTCTAATTTTGAATTGTTTTATTTTCTCGCAATCGAAGTGAAAAGTAGAGTGTTTTACTCGGGCCAAAACCACCCATTATAACTCGGTCTTCTCATCCTCCCTCGCTACGCTCGGGAGTATAACAACCTCGTATATAATGGGATGGTTTAGTCCCTTGTAAAACAATCTACTATTATGTTTAAGGTTTTTTGTTATAGTGCTTACCCGCACTTTGGGTATCTCTAAGAAATGAAATAAGTTCCCAAAAATTTTCTGTTTCGGCAGGACTCGAACCCGCGCCCCACCCTCAGTACGGGTGTGCTCTAACCAACTAAGCCACGAAACCCTTAGTCGGTTCAACCGAAAATGGTACCTCTTACGGACTATACGGGTGTATGGTGTTTTGGGACTATGCGGATTCGAGTCCCGCCGAAACCGAAAATTTTTAGGAACTTATTTGATTTTTGTTATTTTTTCTTATTTGTTTGTTATGTTATTCTATAGAACTTATCGCGTGGCCCTCGACGACAAAATTTATTACCTTCTTTACAGGCGGAAGCTACAAACACGAATCTCACCACCACAGCTAACAAGAACGGCGTATCCGAACCATCCGAGATCAAGAGAGAAAACCTTGTTTCAAAGGAAATTGAGTCTAAACCCGTAGAGCAGAACATTGAGGATGCATTGAACAGTTTGGAAGGGGGGTCGGACGGGTATGAAGACTACTTGGTCAAGTAAGTAATAGAATAGAATATACCTTATTGCAAAAAAGTTGTACATAGGTGTTCTTGAGTGGAGACCGCGACTCGGCAAACGTAGTGCAGGACGCCCTCCGATCAGGTGGGATGACGATTTGCGAAAGACTGCTGGTAGATGCTGGATGCGGCAAGCTGAAGACAGGGCGCTATGGCGCTCATTAGGGGAGGCTTACCTATGTCCAGCTGTGGACTGATATAGGCTGATGATGATGAGGCGAGCATAATGCTAGATAGCATTCTCTACCTGCTAACCTAAGGGTAGTGTGGATATTGGTAGTTTTAGTTTTTAGTGATGACGTCACTGTTATTGTACCTTGTTGTTGTTATCAGTTTTTGTTAAGTTTTCATTCATAAATGTCTTTGTTGACATAAAATATCTAGGATTCTAAATCGTAGTATAATTCCAGAGATCTGATCAGATTAATGGACTGGATAATATTATGTTTTTCAGAAAAAAGGACGTAAAGGTTGAAGCTGCCAACGTGAAAACTGAAAATGACAAAGAAGTTGATGACGGGAATGACACAGATGATTTACTGGTAAGAAAAGCTATAATAAAAACTCTATACGACGTATGAGGAGGTAACATACAAAATATGCATACATTTTGTGAAAAGGAAAGGCATAGAATTTCGCGTTCATAGAAGCGGGACAGAGCATACGTTTTTGGAACGGCGTAAGCGCAAAAATCTAGTGTTTAGGGTTCCGTACCCAAAGGGTAAAACGGACCCTATTATTAAGACTCCGCTGTCCGTCTGTCACCAGGCTGTATCTCTTGAACCGTGATAGTTAGACAGTTGAAATTTTCACAGATGATATATTTTAGTTGCCGCTATAACAACAAATACTAAAAAACAGAATAAAATAAATATTTAAGGGGGCTCCCATACAACAAACGTGATTTTTTGGCCGTTTTTATAGATAATGGTACGGAACCCTTCGTGCGCGAGTATGACTCGCACTCGGTCGTTTTTTTTTATTATTTACAAGAAAACTACACAACTTATCAAGACACTTTTTCAAGGAACGAAATACATAAGTAATAAATAACCTACGAATCGAAATAAAAGTAATTTTAATATAACGCAGTGTCTGAGATCTCGACCAATTATGTGCAAAATCGTGTACGTCATGATTTTTTTACCATATTTTTTTCAAGGAACCAAAGCAATAATGCTTTATTTTATGTAATTCGAGTTTTTTACCACGGGGATCCCGTGAGTACCGAGATCTAGGCCTAGTTTGGCAACTGCAAATTGATTTCATGCTAGTCAGTGACAACGTAACAAAACGTAATCAGGTGAATTTTATTTAAAAATATGCCTATTATAAGAAAAAAACGCGATTAAAATTACACTTTTTTTTATATTATGATCACGTGACCGAAAACGCTCTGCGTTTGGTTGCATCGCTGGTGAAGTCACACAGATTACAGCGCGTGTTGTTCTTCTTGTTAGGAGGTGAGGTGTGACGTCATCGAGTCATGTCACCGGAGCCATGACACAGATTATCGTTTTGGCGCGTCATTATTTTATTCAAACTTTAAAATTAGTTTTATAACTAATACGACATGGCCTTGAAGATATATTAATTACATATTGGATAATTTTTATCAGAAAATACGTTAGAATTATTTCCCAGTAGTAGTCAAGTAGCGTATTATGTATTATTTATTGTAAATGAACAATTCTTCCAGAGAATGCTTGGTGGAGACGATAACAAGACAAAGAAAAAACTGACCAAAACTGTGAAGGACTTGCGGAGCGTCAAAGCGGAGATCAGCTCGAGCGAGGACGAGTTCGAAGCAAAGGTGAACCGCAGGGTTGCCTGCATTAAAATAGATTTTTCTTATGCATGCGCGGAAATATTGTCATTACTTTTGAATAAAGAACACGCGAAGTATCATATTTACGTAGGCTGAAAAACCAAAATCACTTCCCGGCGCGTTCTTTTTTTGGAACGAAGAGCGCGCCGGCAATGTTGTATGAAACGGTGTGCTGTTTGAATTTAGAACTCTTTCATCTATCGTACACATTGCGTTCTCGTGGCTGTATAGCCACATATGCGTTTACCTTTTGGCACAAACTGAAAAATACAAATAAAAATTGGCGGTAAAGCGGAGTTCGTTGTTATTCTGTTAATTAAATTAAATTTATTACGTAAAATTTTTCAATTTCTGCCTGTATGTATATTTTTAGGCAGGCTGAAGACAGGGCGCTATGGCGCTCATTAGAGGAGGCCTATGTATAGCATAGGAATAATAATCAGAATAATAATCATAACAGATTATTCTGATTGTTCTGATAATTATTCTGAATTATTTCCCAGAAGTAGTCAAGTAGCCTGTTACTATTTTTTTCAGGAAGCGTCAGCTAAGAAGTTGAAGCAAGCGAAGGCGGTGGTAAAAAAGGATCCTCCAAAAGCCGCGCGTGAAGAATCGGAAGATGTAAGTAAAAAATGCAATAAATAATGCTGGATAATACACAGCATCATCTAGCCCCAAGCTAAGCAGAGCTTGTGTTATGGGTACTGGATTATTGATATACATAATATTATAAATGCGGAAGTTTGGATGCTGGGGTGGATGTTTGTTACTCAATCACGCCAGAAGGGCTGAACGGATATGGATGAAATTTGGCACAGAGATAGATTGTAGTCTGGGATAGCACTAGTACTTTTTACTTACTTTTTATCCATCCAAACACATTTATAATATTAGAGGGATTTAATAATGTCTCAAAAAAAAAAAATCGAATGCGACGGGATTTGAACCCGCAACCATCCCTCAGTACCGACGCTTGAATCCGAATTTAGTCTCAGAGTTTTCCGACTCCGACGTCACTTGAACTCGTTGCGCAATTGGCGCATCCCGTGCGGGTTTAAGTCCCGTGGAAGTCGATTTTTTTTGGGACATTATTAAACTTTCGTATTAAATTGCCCCAGTGCGACTTACGCACTATAATAGCAAAAAAACCTTATTTATTAAGAAAATTGCAAAATAGAATAAAACAATTACAACTAGAATTTACAATTAAATCTATTTTCTAAAAATCTAAGCCGTCACCAGAAAGCAGAGTGCCCAGAATGCTGGCAGCATTGCCACGTTTAATGCCACTTCTTTCACTAGTGGACAAAATAATAACACCGTGTTTCCTATTTGATATTAATTACTATTTATAAAATTTGACTTATCTAAGTGCTTATTTTGTAAGCCTAAAGAAATAAACTTAATCGATATTTGATATTTGAATTTATTTAAAGAAAATTACAATAAAAACAGAATACAATAATTACAACTAATATTTACACTTAAATCTATTTTCTAAAAATCAAGGCCTTCACCAGAAGGCAAAGTGCCCAGAATGCTGGCAGCATTGCCACGTTGAATGGCAATGCTAATACGTTGACCGAAATAAAAGCCAGCATTCCGAGCACCTGTGGACTCTATTAGCAGTTTGGTACAGCAGATCATATAACCTTATCACCTTTTGTTTTTCGTGTTGTCAGTTAAAAATTTTCTGTTCCACAGACGTCAGATGAATCGGCGATAATGAAGAAAATTTTGGGTACCAAAAAATCTACCACTCATGCGCAAGACGCGAGGGCAAGGCTCTTGCAGACCAAGGCATCGATAAACATACTGACGAAGACTAAGAAAGGTAAGGCAGTCGTGTGGTGCCGGCTTAGAATTTGTACCACCCCAACTCTTCCCGTGGGTGTCGTAAGATGCGACTAAGGGCTAGCGCTTACATACAACTGTTGCATCGACTAAACTGTTTCGTCGAGTTGTGTACTTTTGGTTACTTTTGGTACTTTAGTTTGTGCTTTGCTTTATAGAAATTTTAAGAGAGATAAAAAAAGAAAAATACATATTCGAGACTGGCAATCGCGGTTAGTCGCGGATCGACTGTTTAGTCGATGGTCTGCGCACATCAATACAATGCAATACAAATTGAGCGCTTGATCGATAGTTGTCCAACTTTTAAATCAAAAGCAAATCGATATAGCTTTTTGACTTTTTTGTCGAGCAACTATCGAGTTGACTGTATGTGCGCTTTAATATATTCTTTTAAACATATGATACACAACAAAATAGTTGTTCAACTAAAAGTTGTATGTATGCGCTAGCCCTAAGTGACATACACCGGGGGGCGGGCAGCAGCGTCTCTTGCAGAATAGATCTACCACCGAACTGCGATCCGCAAGCCACATGCCCAGCGAGGGGATTACGGGCATTACCCCCTAGGAAATACAAGCCAATAAGTTGCCTATCATATTTGACGACCTCTGTGGCGCGGTAGGCGAAAGTCTGCCTGCGACGCAGGAGGTTGCGGGTTCGATTCCCGCCTCGGGACAAATGTGTGTACGATCTGTAGACATTTGTTCTGGGTGTTCTAGTTGTTTTCGATGTTTAATAAAAAAATATATCTATGTAATGTATTGTATTATGTATATCAGTTATCTAGTACCCATAACACAAGCTCTGCTTAGCTTGGGGATAATGCTGTGTGAATTGTCCGGCATTATTTATTTATTTATCAGAGCAGGGGAGGCCTACGTCCAGCTGTAGACCTATAATCTCGTCGAGTCGAAGGTCATAGGCATATATAAGATATACTAGCAGCGCTTCGCGGTTTCACCCGCGTAGTACCCGTGGGAATTCCTTGATAAACTAAAGCCTATGTACTATTCCATTCTATAATTTATTTCTGTGTTAAATTACATCCAGATTCGTTTAGCCATTCTGGCGTGATTGAGTAACAAACATCCATCCATCCATCCAAACATTCACATTTATAATACTAGTGGGATTATATCAATAAAACATTAGTGTGATTTATTAATAATCACTTTTTTTAATAAATTCCAGACAAGATAGCAACATCAACGCCGCTCCGGACGCCCGTAACCCGTTCGCTGCTGAAGACGGCCGTTAACACCCCGCATGCCGCCGCTGCGCAGCCGAAGACTAACAATAACTCTGTGCAAGTGAAGAGGGAGCCTAATCCCAATACTTATAGCAGGTGAATTAAAGTTCACAATGCTTATAGGCTTACATATCCTAAAAAATCTATTTATTCCTTCAGTTAGATAATCAGAAGATATTGGAAGGTTTATATAATAAAAAAATTATGCTGGACAATTCACACAACATTATCTAGCCCCAAGCTAAGCAGAGCTTGTGTTATGGGTACTAGATAACTGATATACATAATAGAATACATAGATAGATATTTTTATTATACATAGAAAACGACCAGAACACCCTGAACAAATGTCTGCAGGTACACACATTTGTCCCGAGGCGGGTATCCAACCTGCAACCTCCTGCGTCGCAGGCAGGCCTTCGCCCACCGCGCCACAGAAGTCGTCTATGTATAATACATACGTTATATGTATAATACATGCACCCGTGCGAAGCCGGGGCTCGCTAGCAAATGATAAAAACCACCATGTTCGTTGTTAAGTTGAAAATGAAAATCTTTATTTTGAAAAACACAAAAATATGACAAAGTTCTGGGCAGCTCTGCCTTCCGTTTTAGCTTTAAAAAAAAACTGTTACAGAAGGCAGCGTCTTCCCCATTGCTGCCTCCCTAGCACGGGGATTGTTGTCTAGGGTAGAAGAGACAATAATGACATTGCATCGCCATACATTGCGTACATTATTGAAGTTGAAGGAATGCATTTCAAATAATTTACGCATTGGATGACGAAGTGACGTAATTTTTCTCTATTCTACCCTAGACAACAATCCCCGTGCTAGGGGGGCAGGGTACATTGTTTGAAGTTTAAAAAAATAAAAACGAGAAACATAAATCTATTGTTACAATTAAAACTTAGTCTAGACAAGTAAACCAGACCTAAAGCTACGTAAATTCATAGTGAAATCATACCTACCTCTTATACAACTAAGTATACTTATACAAAACAAAAGTACCGAGAGATTAAAAAATTAAGTTAGTACATTTGGAGATCAAACCTGTAATTTAACTTAACTAAGCCTAAGATTTCGAATATTCAATTGGACAGCATTATTATTCATCTTTGCTTATTTTTTTTTTTTTTTTAAGTTTTAAGAAATTTTTATTCTTTTATTTCAGGGTAAACAAAACTCCTGTAAAAAAGCCTCTGCCTTCTTCTTCTCTGCGGGGTCGGGAGGAGAGAGAGGAGTTGAAGGTGGAGAGAGAGTTGGAGGAGGAGTATCAGCTTAACGATGAGGTGAGTTTATTACTAGGCTAGCTTCACTCTAATATTTTAGCTGGAAAACTAGGGAGTTTCTGCCTGTGGTTTCGCAAGCGTTGTTTTTATGGAGACGTTTAATAGTATATTTTTACACAAGGGACCAAACCGCCCCATTACAGACGAGGTCGTTTATAGGACTGAGATGTGAATGGATTATAAGACTGAGTTATAATGGGTGATTTTGTCCCGCGTGAAAAACGATACTTTTCAAATAATAAAATAAATAATTATTAATGTAAAATAAATTTATAAAGAAAATAAAATTATATTAATTATTATTAAAAACGATACTTTTCAAATCTCACTAATATTATAAACGTGAAAGTTTAGATGGATGGATGGATAGATAGATGGATGGATGGATGTTTGTTCCTTTATCACGCCAGAACGGCTGAACGGATCTGAATGAAATTTGGCACAGATAGATTATAGTCTGGAATAGGACATAGGCTACTTTTTATCCCGGAATTCCCACGGGAACGGGAAATAAGCGGGTGAAACCGCGAGGCGCTGCTAGTAATTAATAAATTGGAAAATAGACAAATTTTAACTTAGCTTCAGTAAATATTCCACGCCGATTTCACTTCTCTACCTCACGTATTTGTCGTTAGTCTGTAAATACCATATTTCACGTGATTTCGACCGCAACGGATAGAATCATATTGATTATTTTTTTGCCATTCTGTCCCATTTGCATATTATAAAAGTAATTGTCTCTTTATGATCAATTTCAATTAAATAAGCCAAGTTCATCTTCTGTTAAATTCGTAGTTGACAAATATTCCAGAGATTTCGCGCTGATTGATTCCAAATTTTTAGGGTTCCGTGCCCAAAGGGTAAAACGGGACCCTATTACCGAGACTCCGCTGTCCGTCTGTCACCAGGCTGTATCTCATGAACCGTGATAGTTAGACAGTTGAAATTTTCACAGATGATGTATTTATGTTGCCGCTATAACAATAAATACTAAAAACAGAATAAAATAAATATTTAAGGGGGCTCCCATACAACAAACGTGATTTATTTTGCCGTTTTTATAGCTAATGGTACGGAACCCTTTGTGTGCGAGTCCGACTCGTACTTGGCCGGGTTTTTTGTGTCTTCGTTACGTGCAATGAAAAGTTACTACCTACCTACGAACCCTAAAAACTAAAACAAACAAACAATTATCTCACATGTACAGCGAATAATGTTTAAATTTGAATTCGAAAACGAACGAGAGATCAATTAAATGATGAATGAAAGCCTTCAAAATCAAAACCTTTGGAGCTTCTCTGCTTTGCTAGCTAACGAACAGCTCTTGAGAAGCCTGCATGGCTCTCTGAGCAACAACACATGACTCGAGTAAAGCTTTTCTCGACGTAGAAATCGGAAAAAAGAACTCTAGTTCGTTTCCTGCCTGCATTTGACGACGTAGAGCCATGTAGAGTCGATCGAATGTTGAAGACCACTGATGATGATTCTCTGCTTTGCTTCGATGATACTAATAATCTGAGTTTCTTTTACTTCTGCTTCTTGTTCCAGGATTCGGATTCCGACGTGGAGCATTTAACGCAACGTCGTAAAAACTCGATGAAACCGGAGGAAATGGACGAAGACATGCTGACCGACGTGGGGAGCCACAGCGAAGATGGCAGCTTGTACGACGTAAGTTATTTATTTATATTTATTATATGTTTGTCCGACCTCTGTGGCGTAGTTATTGTTAAATATTTATTTATTAATAGACGAGCAGCCAGTGGCTAGTGTCTATATCAGACAGTGTCGAATTTAGTTATTGCGTATTTTTTTTTATTTGTTATTTTTGTCTCCTAATCTGTTGTCGAGTTTATTGTTGAAGGCGTTTATTGATGTTGCTGATACAATGTCTTTTGGTAATAGGTTCCAATTGTGCACCACTCTGTTGCTAATAAAATGGTGCGCGCAAGGGATTTCGTAGAGTCACGGGACAATCTAAATAATAAATAAATAATGCTGGACAATTCACACAGCATTATCTAGCCCCAAGCTAAGCAGAGCTTGTGTTATGGGTACTAGATAACTGATATACATAATACAATACATTACATAGATAGATATTTTTTTATTATACATAGAAAACGACCAGAACACCCTGAACAAATGTCTGCAGATCGTACACACATTTTGCCCGAGGCGGGAATCGAACCCGCAACCTCCTGCGTCGCAGACAGACCTCCACAGAGATCGTCAATCTAAGATTACTACGTTGAATCTAAGATGCAATATAGGCAACATCTTAATCTAGTTTCTGGCTAAGATAGTTTTTAGGGTTCCGTACCCAAAGGGTAAAAACGGGACCCTATTAATAAAACTTCGTTGTCCGTCTGTCACCAGGCTGTATCTCCATGAACCGTGATAGTTAGACAGTTGAAATTTTTACAGATGATGTATTTCTGTTGCCGCTATAACAACAAATACTAAAAACAGAATAAAATAAATATTTAAGAGGGCTCCCATACAACAAACGTGATTTTTTTGTAGATAATGGTACGGAACCCTTCGTGCGCGAGTCCGACTCGCACTTGGCTGGTTTTATTTATTAATAATAATAATAATAATACGAATCTTTATATTCGTATTTATTTAAAAACATTAGTTTATTCGAAAAGCTACAGACGCACCGCGCTTTTTCATGTCACATTTTCAACCTTATTGACCTGATTAACAAGGTAGCCGATGGCAGCGCCCTAATGTATTTGTTTGTGTTGTTTCCAGGAGCTGCCGTCATCGGATTCAGACGACATCGACGACTGGTTCCAACTCGACATTCGAGCGGAAAAGGCAGGAGATTACTTACCACTGTTAGGTGAGTAGTTGGAACAACCAACCTTGATAGCCTATAATAATAATAATAATAAATCATTTATTTCAGACTATAGAACAGTTACAGATCTTATTTTAACTTATTCTACGGTCCATAGTAATATATACCTTAAAACTAACATACATACAATATTAAAAACAAATTAAAGACGCGTTATTTGACGGCGAGACGTGACGCAATCAGGGTGTCAGCTGACGACGGTGCACGGCGGGCGGTGTCTCCTTGCAGGCGGCCAGTGAACCGTCGGAACTTAACACCTTGCGGCCAAAACTCTGCGCTTGAGTAGGTCGACAGATGTTCAGTTGTATAATGGTGGTGCTGGATGCGGGTCTCTCCGTGATAATCGCCTTATGGGCTTTTATCTCATGGGAGGTAATCACCATAATCCCCACGCTGGGCATGAGGGTTGCGGATCGAAAAAAATACGTACCTTTTTCCTTTTTTTTGTCTTTATTTATATCCCAAGGTTGCCTGGAAGAGATCGCTCATAGCGATAAGGCCGCCTTTGTACTTCATCTTGTAACTTTTATTTCTGTACTGTTTTTCTGTGTTTGTGTGGTACAATAAAGAATTATCTATCTATCTATCTATCATGGAGTTTTGTCACAATCAAAGACATTATTTACTAGCAGCGCCTCGCGGTTTCACCCGCGTAGTTCCCGTTCCCGTAGCAATTTCGGGATAAAAAGTAGCCTATGTCCTATTCCAGACTATAATCTATCTCTGTGCCAAATTTCATCCAGATCCGTTTTGCCGTTCTGGCGTGATAAAGGAACAAACATCCATCCATCCATCTAAACTTTCACGTTTATAATATTAGTGAGATCATGGAGTTTTGTCACAATCAAGTACTTATTATTTATTCGTAGCAATCAACCAGTTTTTCATCCGCTTGTTGACGAGAACCGGGTAGACAATTTGTTAGTAAATGACAAATTGTTGACAAACACACGATGTGACAAGCGGATGAAAAACCGGCTGTTAGTCACTCCCAAAAAATTACTTTTCTTTATCTCCTAAGTTTGCAAAACGATCCATCTGAAAGGTATCTCGTATTTTTCGGTATTAATAAATTGCAAAGGCTCTAACCGGTACCTATAGTACATATTTCAAAACTCAATAACTTTATTTCTTTAAGCTTACAAAACCAGCACTTAGACAAGTCAAATTTTATGAATAAACAGCTTAATAAATAGTAATTATTATCAAATAAGAAACAAAATGTTATTGATTTGTTCGCTTCAATTTTTTGTCCACTAGTGGAAGATGAATTTGTATGTTAGGCTACTTGACTACTACTGGGAAATTATTCTAACGTATTGTTTGATAAAAATAATGCAATGTTGTATTAGTTATAAAAAGTAATTTTAAAGTTTGATTAAAATAATGCCGCGCCAAAACGATAATCTCTGTCATGGCTCCCGTGCTCTAAGCAATGACGTCACACGCCACACCACACCTAACAAGAAGAACTCATTGACACTGTAATCTGTAATAAGTGTGACGTCACCAGCGATCCAACCAAACGCAGAGCGTCTTCGGTCACGTGATGATATATAAAAAAATATGTAATTTTAATCCCGATTTTTAACCTAAATTATGCATATTTTTTAATAAAAATCACCTGATTACGCTTTGTTACGTTGTCACTGACTAGGATGAAAACAATTTGGAACTTATTTTTAATGTAGTCAAATAGCCTATTCCCAAATGTTCGAAACTCGAACTTGACATCTCTTGTTTTTTTAGGTACGAACGCTAAAGAGGTGCTATTGGAAGAAAAGAGTCGGGTAGCGGAACGGCTGGGCAACTTGAAGAAAAGTCTCTCAGCACTTACTGAGAGCGGGAAGAAGCAAGCAGAGCAGGTATTACAACATCAACTATGAAATGAAATTAAAAAATTAGTTCCCAAAAAATTTCGATTTCGGCGGGACTCGAACCCGCACCCCACCCTAAATAAACTTAGGCCCGTATTATGAAAGCATGCTCAGTCATCGAGCTCTGCTTGAGTGATGCTTAAGTCTAGTTTTGAGTGAATACTAATTTTCAAACAATGCTTGGGAGCTCATGTCAAAATCTACACTCACTCAAGTAGCCGTCAAGAGCGGATGTCCTCCGTCCACGCCTTCGAGTAACTGCTTAGACATATTATTGAACGGTTACCAAGCATTACTTGAGTAATTAACGCTCGAGTAGAGATCACGTAATGACTGCTTAAGTAATGCTTGGGGAAGCTTTCATAATACGGGCCTTAATGTCCTCACCAGGGCACGTACTTGTAACACGAAAATGTGTTGGGGCTGTATATGACGCCATTTTGTGAAAAGGATGGGCATAGGATTTCGTGTTTGTCGGAGCGGGACAGAGCAGAGCGGCGTAACCAAAATCAAGTTTTTGATGATTATTTATTAGTTGCGGGTTCGATTCCCGCCTTAGGACAAATGTTTCTACGACCTGCAGGCAGATATTTGTTCAGGGTGTTCTGGTCGTTTCTATGTATAATAAAAAATATCTATGTTTGTATTGTATTATGTATATCAGTTATCTAGTACCCATAACCCAAGCTCTGCTTAGCTTGGGGCTAGATAATGCTGTGTGATTGTCCCCAGCATTATTATTATAATTATTAAAGCCTATGAAAATAGTACCAATATGCGCACAAAAACAGAAATAGTGTTAGTGTTATTGAAAATGTGTGATGTTCACAATAAAAATACAAGAATCAAGAACAAATTACACATCTTATCATGTAGATTACGAAAGGTAGGGAATCATTTGTCAGCTATGTTTATGCTATTCGCCTTGGTCCTGTGCAAATCTGGGCAATATAATTCATTTCTTATTTGATAATAATTACTAATTACATAGTATAAACTTTGGCATGTCAAAAATGAATTATTAGGTACGCACTTAGCTTAATAATTTATTTTTTATTGCTAATTTATTGATTCTGACTCATAAATAAAGTAAAAAAAAAACAATCCATACTAATTTATTTTAATCTTACTACTAATTTATTTATGTACAACAGTAAACCTAACTAAAGTTTTTCTTCAATTCGCGCTACAGAGCGCTGCGTATCGCTGCCAAGGAGGCAGCCATGGCCTCTAGCGAACGCGAGATCTTCTTCTCGTTTGCTAAATGCCGCTCCTCAATCTGCATTGCCCACTGAGGCACATCTGCAGCATGTGATGTATCTGTAACAATGTATAAAAATACAGCTTTGGAGGAGGGTATGTCCAGCAGTGGACACTAATTGGCTGGCCATTGATATGATGTGACATGAATAATGGTACTCTCCTAAAATTTAAAGTACCTACATCAGATACAAATTATTACATGATCGCCTGCGCGTTGGGGCCAATTGCGGTGGTTGCATTGGCATATCTAAAGCTAAAGCTTTAAAATTAGATGGTAATTAGCATTAGTGACAAACATTCAAATTAAAAGATAAAAGGTACTTACAATTCTCCACTTGGCTAAGGTTTTAGTGGCGCCAGCCCCAACAGCATTGAGATTACACGCAAGGTCCTCCCAAAGTTTCTCAGCTTGTTGTTTCGCCAGTGGGCCGTTATTAGCCAGGCGGCCCACTGCGAATCCCCTGTTTGCTTCCATAAAAGCCACAAGCATTTCCATCTGCCTGTCTGATACTATTTTTCTTGCTGCCATTCTGAAATAGCCATATTATCATATTACCACACTGTTGTGTAACAAAACACTTGATAACTTTTGTAACGCATAAAACGCGTTAGTAATTTGTTAAATGTACTTACTTTGGAACTAATCTTATAGTTTTCAAGAAAAAAAACAGTCGTAAAAGTTGTTTTTGTTTTCACAAACCAGCCAAACCAATTTTAAAATATACCGCGAATGACAAGTTATGACAAGTGAGGGACAGGACACGAGCGAGTTTGACACTAACAAAAAGAAAACTTGCGTTTCGTTACTTTTGTGGTAAACCTTTTTAGATATATAAAAAAGTTACACACAACAAACTGAAAAAATACGTGATTAAATTGCAAATAATGACAAAAATAATGCACAGGCTGTGTTTTTCCAGCATAACAAATATAATTATTGTTTTTTCAACTAGTAAAACAACTTAATCGCAAATAGTACCAGTGGAACTACTAGTTGTTCCACTTGCATTAACGGAACGCATGAAAGATCGAAAACTACAGAAATTGGATTCACATGAATCATTCATTCCGAAGCCGATTACCAGTTGAATACCTTACACAATACCGAAAACATTCTGACTGGATTGACAACTGGTAATCGATTTCAAGTTCACTGGTAATGGCCTTCGAGTTAGACAATAGGGCTACAGGCTTCACAAGATTAATGTATCTTTTAAAGGGCAATGTATACGCTTCTACAACAAAACTCCTAGCGAGTTGCAAAATCTATCAATAAATAAATACAAACAAATTGTCAAAACCTTTCTGTGCAAAAAGGCTTACTACAAAATATCAGATTATTTAGAATATAAAAAACCTTGGGGCGGGTTTTGCTCCAACTCGAAAAATAACAACTAACAGGCTAAAGGTTTCTTAGTCGCTTCTTTACTTTAGTCTACATAACGAAGCGACAGAAATCAAAAGTACCACTTTATTTCCGTGTCAGCGTTTTATTTTAAGAATTTGACCTTTTCTAAGTGTACATTTTTGTATTTATGGAAATAAAGAATTTTTGCTTTTGATGATTTTGATTTTTGATTTTGTGGATTGTCTAGCATTATTTATTGTTTATTTTATTTTGCTCACATGTACATGTATACAGCTTAGATATTAATGTTAGCCTAGGTCAATAGTACATGCACCCTGTAGGGCACTGCAAAAGAATTTATATAAAATGGCAAATACTGTAAGTTAATATAATTAAAGGTACATATTTTAATGTCAGGTTCATGCATGTCAATTATAAGTAAAATTAAATAATCCTATAGTATTATTTATTTATTTATTTGCTTCCAGGTCCGGTCAGCTACATTGACATTGGCCGAGCTAGACGATATGCTCAAAGCTGCGTAGACAACGGAGAAGCATTTATAGTGTTAAGTTAGTTTTAGGTGTAAATATTAACTATAGATTTACGGATTCATTACGGATGTAAGCGGGTTAACTACGAACCTTATTTGTGTTGGAAGAACACCAACGTTTCATCCCTTAACGAGGGACTTCTTCAGGGTGAGTGCGGTTCTAGGCGCGCGCGTTCCGCGTCCCTCCGAGCACTGCGCGCTATCCAACGCTAACCCGCTTACATCCGTAATGAATTCGTCAAACTACGATAGTTTTTATAGTAAAATAGATTTACGGATTGAAATATAGGAATATAAAATTATGGTTGGTTTTTTATTTTTAACTATTGTATTTTTTTTTGTAATATAGTTTACCGGGCCCTATGCGAATCCATATTGACCTACTGCATTACATCATGGGGTGGAGTAGGTAAAACATTATTACTGACTGTCGAAAGAGCTATAGCTCTTTGTGCTCTTTCGACGTAAAACGTTTACGTACGTTACGTAAGTATACTTAAAGTGTCCACTTTCCGTCCTTTTACTACTTTATTAACTCTACGTGTCTATGAAAGCGCTGACAAAAGGAGGAAAAATAACGTTTGCTTAAACAATTAGGTCAGAAACATACTTTTACAAATTAGTTTTACAGTTTCCTTGGTCCTTGCTTATTTAATAGATTAAATGTGTTAGCCAATATTTATCCCTTGAATTATAACAGTTGTAAGGAAAAATTTAAGGATACACTACAATGTATGTCAGACGAAGACACAGAATTTTTTTTGACTGTTTTAAAGTAAGCCAAACATTTGTCAACACCTTTAATATTAAGTTTAGTCTAGTTTAGTGTAGGTAACTAACATAATATGTTAGTTAGCTACACTAAACTAGTTTTAGTACTTTAAATGAAATAGTTACTTTAAGTAACTATTTTATTTAAAGTACTCACCATTGTCGTCTTGTATAATTAGTAAGGTCTATTTGATTATTTTATTTGTTTTTAGCACTCTTCTTGCCTGAGAAACAGGTTATCACCTAGTTCAGGCACACACATTGTTTTAATTCCATTAAAATGAGATTACGTTCTTTTTTTTGTTATCCTTTTGGTTCTTACATATTTTTGAATAAATTATTTATTTATTTAGTTCTTACCCCGCACACTAACGCCCGAATATTCAAACTCAAACGCATCTCAGATTTAAGCACGTCCCAAGTCGTCGTTTTTGACAGTTTTCAATGAAAATCTGTCAAAAATTTATCGCTTGAGACCTTCGATCAAAAATAAGGAGTTCGCGGCCTCCCCCGTAGATACCTAGAGCCTTACAAAAATGTCACTCAAAATTGGGTTCGTTTTGTTTTGACGCAGACAGTTTGCGCAGAGCCTGACAAGTTTTTTCCATACGGAACAAGAGATTGGTGGAGTCGAATTCATTTTATTTTATTTTGTAAGTAGGTAGGTACCTACCTGAGAATTATATACCTACCTACTCAGTTTATTTTCTATAATGATTAATTAACAGAATTCAGGTAAAGATAACGAATCATTTATTGATGAAACTATAAATTGGTGTCTCAACAGTAGGTATTTATACAAAAGGGTCATTTCAGACATACAATAATTTAAACTTACAATACAATTTCAGGCAGGCACTCTAGATTAAAAAGAACTGGTTCCTGTCTGCGGCTTTGCACGAGTTTTTTTTACGGGAAAAAAATAAACGTTTTATAAATTCATACTTCTGGTAGGTAGGTAAGAACCTAGTCTTTCTTTTATTAGAGAGTCTACGCAAATGAAAATTTAGGGCGGGCCAACTAATTATTTTAAAAATCATCAACTAGTAATATTAAACTTATTTTTATGAAAAATATATTAATACATACTATAAATGAAAAAAAAAATTTAGAAGAAATAGCCTCTCCATTTATCAATTTAGAACAAAATTAATATTTTAACATAGGCAAACCAAACAACAATATTTTATGCTGATTTCACAAGTATATGACTCACATCTCAATATACGGGTAAAAAGTATATATAAACTTACTGAAAATAAGAAATTCCATCCTTTTTCAGCACTTTGGACGAGTGATTCTTGCATTTTTTGTACCCATGCTTTTTGTCTGAACGCTAAAATGACACTAGTTGAAAAGCTTCCCTAACATGTCAAATGGTCTCTCTTTTGCTACTGAAGGTTGTGGCGTGCGCATTGTGAATCTAAGGGGGGCCGGCAAAGCCGGACATTTTTGATCGATGCTTGAGACGGCTTATATCTGAGTTGCGTTTGATTATTCGGGGGTAAGTTTCTATAAGATATGAAATAAGTTTCCAAAAATTTTCGATTTCGGCGGGACTCGAACCCGCGCCCCACCCTCCATATACATAACTTTACGAACTAAGCTTATTTCAACTCTCAGGACCAGAGTCCACCGAAGCTGGGCTGAGATGAACGGAGAAGAGATGTGTTTTAAACAACAAATAGAACGTCGCTATTCACACATCTCATCTCCACTCATAACCAGCACACTTCTCCGCTGTAGTCTAGCCAGTACGCATCCCCGCATAGCTTCGGCGTAGACAACCTAGCTGAAAATAGTACCTACATTATTACAAAGGCAGCGAGACAGGCAATTGCCATATTTCGGCAGAGGACAAATGTGGAGTGCAAAAAAATGCAAGGAAATAAAAAAGGGCCTTTTACATAATAAATTTAATTTTATTAACAAAATAACAACGAACTCCGCCAATTTTTTATTTTTATTTTACAGTTTGTGACAAAAGGTAAACGCATCTGTGGCTATACAGCCACGAGAACGCAATGTGTACGATAGATGAAAGAGTTCTAAATTCAAACCACACCGTTTCATACAACATTGCCGGCGCGCTCTTCGTTCCAAATTCAAAGAACGCGCCGGGAAGTGATTTTGCTTTTGCAGCCTACGTAAATATGATACTTCGCGTGTGCTTTATTCAAAAGTAATGACAATATTTCCGCGCATGTTTAAGAAAACGTCTTTTCTCGTCTCCGCTACGGACATCTCCGCACGTCTCCGCTTTGGTGGATTCGTGGCTTTATGCTCGTAATCATAGATAACCTTTATAACAACCATAGAGTTAAGATGCGCAATCTAACCTCTAAGTAAATAAACTTTTTAGATAAACAGATAGCATCATAGTAACCAAACTGTTTGCTCAATATCTCACTCCGTTGTCAACAGTTGTCATTAACAATAACATGTCAAAATACAAAACGACTCACCTGAAATCGTAAAATCGCTGTAAATATTGAAGATAGTTGGAAAAAAGTGATATTACGTCATGAAATAGAGAGATTTAGCCGTAAAAATGAGCGAGACGTTATTCGTAGCGCCGAGAAAGCACACAATTAAGGAGATACGGGCCCATGATTACTTATACGGTAAGTACTTTATAAACTTGGTTTATTTAACTATAAACAAAGAAAAATCGCCATATATACTTAGCTCCGCTTACAAAATTGGCTCTAACTCAGCTCGTGCGCAAAGGTCCACTTACGAGGCAGGAGGTTGCGGGTTCGATTCCCACCTTTGAACAAATATTTGTACGATCTGCGGGTTTTTGTTCTGGTCGTTTTCTATGTATAATAAAAAATATCTATCAATGTATTTATATTATGTATATGAGTTATCTAGTACCCATAACACAAGCTCTGCTTAGCTTGGGGCTAGATAATGCTGTGTGAATTGTCCAGCAATTATTTATTTAACCTATACAGGGTGTAACAAAAATGAAGGTAAAATAATGTTGGTACATTACGGGAGGGTTCAGATTCGATCACAGAACACGGGAAGATTATAAAAATACCCGACCTAACTTTAGAAAAAATACATAAATGAGATTACCAGAAAATTGATGCATGTGCTTGTCATTGAAAAGACGTAACCGTTTTCATCGCCCTTAAAAGACAAAACAGCAGCGCCTTTATATGCAGTAGGTGAGTAGGTGCTATTTTTTTTTCGGTTCTATGACAGTAAAACACGTGCATCAGTTACTGCGTAGTCTGGTGATCGTTTCGTTTTTATATTTTTCTTCGAAAACGAAGTCGAGATTTTTTTTTATATTTTTCCCGTGTTCTGTAATCAAAGTTAAAAAACCCCTAAAAGTTTGGTCTTTCGTTTTTGTTACACTCTGTATACTAGATATATAGAAAATATAATCTCACTAATATTATAAACGTGAAAGTTTAGATGGATGGATGGATGGATGGATAGATAGATAGATGGATGGATGTTTGTTCCTTTATCACGCCAGAACGGCTGAACGGATCTGAATGAAATTTGGCACAGAGATAGATTATAGTCTGGAATAGGACATAGGCTACTTTTTATCCCGGAATTCCCACGGGAACGGGAACTACGCGGGTGAAACCGCGAGGCGCTGCTAGTATTTAATAATAATAATAAAACATTTATTTCAGGCAACGTTAGTCTAGTACAGGATGTAAAATACTTAAAAACTACGGCCCATATAAAATATATACCTTATTCTAACATACATAAAATATATACCTACTAGCAGCGCCTCGCGGTTTCACCCGCGTAGTTCCCGTTCCCGTAGGAATTTCGGGATAAAAAGTACCCTATGTCCTATTCCAGACTATAATCTATCTCTGTGCCAAATTTCATCCAGATCCGTTTGGCCGTTCTGGCGTGATAAAGGAACAAACATCCATCCATCTATCTATCCATCCATCCATCTAAACTTTCACGTTTATAATATTAGTGAGATAATATTAGTGAGATTAGTGAGATTTACTACCACGTAGAGTCGGCGACGATACCATTTTGACTGGATTTTGTTTACAGATTCTGCGTTTATCGTCTCTGGAGCCCGAGACTATGCGAGGACGTCGTTCAAGGCCGCCATGGCCTCCGCCCAACTTGTAAGTAACGACTTCTGTGGCATAGAGAGTAAAAAGATAAAGTTAAAAACTACAATCCGACTACGTGAAAGTTATAAAAGTTTGAAACATTTACATTGACAAAATAGAATGACGTATCGGTCATATTTGATAGGCATAGAGTTGAAAATGAAAATAGGTCGTAGGTATTGTAATTTTTCTCTATGGGGCCTGCAGCCTGCGGCTACCTAAACTTTAATACGCGTTTTGAAGGCTTATTCGGGGTCGGAGCCCTAAATCCTATAGCCTATAACCATCGGGGTATTGAGACGAATCAATCGATACATAATTTGTTGAAATCGAACCAGTAGTTTCAGCGCTACGTGGGAACAAAGAAATCGGCCACATACATACAAACATACAAATATACAAACATACAAACATAGGGTGCTAACCTCATAACCCTCCCCTGTTGGTAGTCGGGTAAAAAGCCGGTCACTTCTCCATTGGAAATACAAATGCGCCGTAGGTAAAATTCGTCAACAGAGTAATAACATTTAGAAATAAGGTATTCTTTAAGTTAACTACGGAACACCGATTCTTTTGTAAGGATCCCATTCCGTCCAATATCGTTGTCCAAGTTCTTTGTCCAATATTTGATGAAATTTCTTGGATGGATGCCCATTCCACTCATCCAATATCCTTGTCCAAGATTCCTAAGTAATTTGCGTAGTTTATTTCAAATGAAATTACCCCACAACACACTAATATTAATAAAACTGACCAAGTGCGAGTCGGACTCGCGCACGAAGGGTTCCGTACCATTATCTAGAAAAACGAGCAAAAAAATCACGTTGTATGGGAGCCCCGTTAAATATTTATTTTATTTTGGTTTTTAGTATTAGTTGTTATAGCGGCAACAGAAATACATCATCTGTGAAATTTCAACAGTCTAACTATCACGGTTCATGAGATACAGCCTGGTGACAGACGGACAGCGGAGCCTTGGTAATAGGGTCCCGTTTTACCCTTTGGGTACGGAACCCTAAAAATGCTAAAGTTTGGATGGACAGAAGGAAGTTTGTTACTTCTTCACGTCAAAACTTCTCACCAGATCGGGCTTAAACTTGAGTAGGTGTAGCTCTTGACCTGAAATAAACTATATCTTACAATTTAACCCCATAACTGAGACCAAAGTTTTAGACGCTACAATTAGTGTTTTCGATTACCGTCGCGTGATCCTCCTTGTTGTTTTTATTCATTCACATTTTTTTTCCAGATCCTTCGGCCGGTCTACGCCACTATGTTCTCAGAACTGAACCAAGGATCGCGAATAAACGTGGGTAAGTAAAGTAATACGGATTTCAGTGCCATTATCTACGTATCACGTAGGACTTCTACGAGTCGCGTAGCACCACGACGGGTCGCGTAGCACCTCTACGGATCGCGTAGTACCTCTATGGATCGCGTAATACCTCTACGGATCGCGTAATACCTCTACGGATCGCATAGCACCTCTACGGATCGCGTAGCACCTTTATGGATCGCGTAATGGGTCTCACAGACTAACGTGGCCTGCGGTGGCGGTCAGTTGGTCAGACAACACCTCGTCAAATTGTACTGACCGCCACCGCAGGCCGCGTTAGTCTGTGAGACTCTTAACACCTCTACGGATAGCATAGTACCATTACGGATCGCGTAGCTCCTCTACAGATCGCGTAGCACCTCTACAAATCGCGTAGCAGCTCTACGGGTCGTGTAGCACCTCTACGGATCCCGTAGCACCTCTACAAATCGCGTAGCAGCTCTACGGATCGCGTAGCACCTCTACGGATCGCGTAGCCCCTCTACGTGCCACGTTGCATCTCTAAGGATCACGTAGCACCTCTACAGATCCCGTAGCACCGCTACAGTACGCGTAGCACCTCTACCTCTACGCGTTTGAGCTGTGAACGCTTTTTACGCGACTCTATAACTCCAAAAGTTACAGAAATTACAGTAAAACTAAGATACTTTTTATTATAAAACAGGTTCAGGATTCATTACGGTTGTTAGCGGGTTAACTGCGAACCTTATTTGTGTTGGAAGAACACCAACGTTTTATCCCTTAACGAAGGACTTCACCAGAATGGTTCGTAGTCAACCCGATTACATCCGTGCATTCGTCAAACTACGATAGTTTTTATAGGTTTAGAATGACTTATACATTCTATCTTTCCTTCAGAGTACCACACAAACTGCCGCCTGCCAGATCATGTAGACCGCTCGTACGCCGGCTACCTGCGCCGACTGCACGCGCTGGCAATGCAGGGCCCGCCGCAACTCGCCGGCAAGGACCGGTACAAGTTTTCACACACGTAAGTCCACTGCTGGACGACGTCGTCCACTAACGAGCTCAGTAGCGTCTTGGGTACCACCACCGCATCCGTGCCTAATGTCAAATAGGCAGAACGCGAGTAATCTCTGTATCTCTCTTGTGTATACCTGCCTGCACATCTAAGGCTGCTTTTAGTCTTTGCGGACGTCGTCGGTTGCTGACGTCGGTCGCAGACTACTATATGCGTGCAATACTATGGTGTGTTTTAGTGCCCGACCGATGATACGCGCCTCCGCGTGCGGAAAGGCCTGTCACCAGAGCCTTGATCAATGATGGCGACGAATTTTTTTATTGGTTCACTATACACAAGAAAATACAGTGATTTAAGAGAATTAATCATAAAACAATGTGAGACCAAAAGGCTACCACTCAGCGTGTGCTGCAGGGGCTCGGGGAGCACTGCAGCGCTGGTCTTCCGTAGCACCTTAGCGTAGGCTATGGACACACTCTTTACAATATATAGGTTGGTTATTCCTTACTTATTAAATTACATTTTATAAAAGTTAGCAAAACATGTGCGAGTTAATGACACAGGTGAAGTAAACCACTAAGAGATTTTTACATGATAGGTACATAAATTGAAATAGAAAAGTAAAAGAAACAAACAGAGGAAACAAGAAATAGGCGCATAAAACAAATAAAAACAGAAACCATGATCGACCACTTTAGTGTGGATCACATTGAAGTTTTAAAATATATTTTTTTAGATTGTTTTTAAAACTGTAATGTATCATCCATCCGGGCGGCGGAGCGTCTGCGACAGACTGAAGAGGATAATAAAAATATACACGCTTTTTGTCCGTCGCAACGACGTTCGCGACCGACGTCAGTGACCGACGTGGACAAAAACGCGGCATAAATAGTTTGTGGTAAATGAAACAAACTAAGCGAAAGTTATCTTTTTAGTTAATTATTTTAATTGTACAATAAAGTATTCATTCATTCATTTTGTTATCTACCTACGATAATTCTGAAAGATTATAAACCTGCTGTCAAAACCGTCAATTGGCATGTAATTTCCGATTTTCGAATCGTATTGTTTTGAACAAACTATATACGGACCTTAGTTTTTTAACTGTTTTTTTTTTAAGTTTTTAAGTTTTGCGTGATAAAATTCTTAGTCCCCGAGAGTATTACCTTGGAAGTACAGAAAAACTTTTGCGGTACGGAACCCTAAAAATCATTTTTCAATTTATATTTACCGTATATTTTACATTAATCAAGCTATTAATACACGAATATTCTTAATCCTGCGTTTAATTACTCCTGCAGCCCCAAGCAAGTGCTGGCGATACCGAGCGCGGAGCCAGACTTCCATCCGCCCACGCCGCTGCATTTGCCGCCCGCCCAGAAGAGAGCTAGGAATAGAGCTACGCAGAGTCTGTACAGGTACTTTATTCCGATTCGAAAACCTGGATATTTTTTGTATGCAAAGGGGTAAAAAAATCCAGGAAAATATTTAACAACATTATTATCATCGAAGCAAAGCACTAAAGCTCGGAACAGTTTTTGGCTTTGGAAGTTTCCTTTCATCATTTAAAGGATCCCTCGTTCGTTTTCTAATTCAAGTTAAATCATTTTTTTCTGTCCTATGAGATTATGCATTGTTGAAGTTTATGTTTTAGTTTTTAGTGATAACCTTGCTGTTACCTTGTTATTTTCTGTTATTGTTATCAGTTTTTGTTAAGATTTCATTCATAAATTTCTTTAAGAAATTTTCTTAGAACCATCTCTTTAGAACCATTACCCAGAGTGCGAGGGCTTACGCATTATAATAACAAATCCTTATAAATGTCTTTGTTGACATTAAATATCTTGAATTCCAAATCGGATTATCATGATGTAGTTTTAGACACGCTTGTCAAAAAACCAATGTTTAAAAATATTTGGAACAAAGATCGAATGCAAAGGCCGGTGAGTCCCAAACCAACTGCAACATCATGTTTGTCCGAAAGAGTTAGCTAGCACCTCTGGCATAAAGGTCTTTTGTCAATATTATACTCAAAGGTTGTGTTCTTGGAAGGATAATCGAATAAGTAGTAGCTTCATCAGTAAGTACTTTCCTAGCCTTCGCCGACCCACGGTGGTCCCTTGGGACAGGTGCGTCGTAGGCCATGAAAAGTGTGCACCGTGGGGTGACTAGGCAGTTGATGCGTTAACTTTGCCGTAAAATGTAAGAGACCTGCTGAAACGACAATTGGCATGTAATTTCCGATTTTCGAATAATTTTATTGTTTTGAAAAAACTATATACGGACCTTAGTTTTTAACTGTTTTTTTATGTTCTTAAGTTTTGCGTTATAAATACTTATATTTCCTTGGAGAAATTTTTACCTTTGTTCAAATTTTTCAGTATCATGTCAACAATTTCATGGGTTTTAGTTTTATTTTTACCATTTCAGAATCCTGTAGCAATTGTTTTGAAAAATACTGGTCGTAATTATCAAAATATTTCAAAAAGTAGTCACAAAAACTACTTTTCCATATTTTCCAAAAATAAAATCTATGAAATCGTGTAAATTGTGGGCATGATGCCTAAAAATGCGAACAAAAAAGGTCCGAATTTCTCCAAATCCAGGCAGACAAGACAAAAAAAATCTCCAGACGAGATTTCTTTTTTATTTGGCCTTGCTTCCCGCTTTAGTACCTTAAAGTTTATCCAATCATTATGGAAACCATGTATTTTTATTATCCCTACCAAAGATGCCACGACACTTTGACCAGCTAAGTTGTAGTTACCCAAACACAACGAGCCATAAACAGCCTAATACTGCGAAATGCTGAGTTAGGGACCCACTTTACCCTATCTTTAAAAGTTGTTAATAGTGCATAGTATATATTACTAGCAGCGCCTCGCGGTTTCACCCGCGTAGTTCCCGTTCGCGTGGGAATTCCGGGATAAAAAGTAGCCTATGTCCTATTCCAGGATATAATCTATCCCTGTGCCAAATTTCGTTCAGATCCGTTCAGCCGTTCTGGCGTGATAAAGGAACAAACATCCATCCATCTATCTATCCATCTATCCATCCATCTAAACTTTCACGTTTATAATATTAGTGAGATTAATGTTAGTTTTCTTAATTGTTATTGTGCTCACTTTTTATTTTTATAGTCTAAGTACCTACTTGTTTTCTTTTTGTTTTGGGGAAATAAATGAAATTATTATTATTATTTTAAACCATAACTGTTCTGATCCCGCTTCCAGGGAGTCATCTGCGCAGACATCACCCTGGCAGCCAGATGGGAAGCCATCTTTAGAATGCGAGGAGAAGCCTGAAGTAATATACCTGGATAAACTGGAATGGGGTAAGGAAACAATGATCCTGATGGTCCCAAGGAGTTATCTGCGCAGACCTCGCCGTGTCAGTCAGACGGGAAGGCAGCTGTAGAATTTCATTTCATTTATTTCTCAAACAATTTACATTGTGTCGGAAACTTTTACATAGGAGCACGTTATTTATAAATAAATTATGAGACTAAGTGTAAGTTAATATAACAAAAAAAAAACATACTGAACAGAGAATTACGTGAACAAGGTAAGGTACAACATTTAATTGATTTTATACATAGGCAAAAACAATATAATTATGAATATTCAAGATAATATATTTAGAGAATGTCAACAGTACAGAATGTCAATATTACTAGAATGTACAATAAAAAACTAATTATAAGAATAAATACAAATTTATCGCAAAAAATTGTGAGGTTATACAAATTGGTGATACAAATTTATCGCAAAAAAGTGTGAGGAAAAATTGTGACGCCTGAAGTGCTGTACCTGTTTAAACTGGAACTTTGATTCATTTGTATTTTGGGAGCATTTGGGAAAATGATGATTTTTTGCACAAAATTTCGTATTTTCTAAATGCAAACATTCCAGTCAACATATATTGTAAAGAGTGTGTCCATTCCATATGCAAGTGACGCGCTCTACGCTATTTGACTACATTAAAAATAAGTTCCAAATTGTTTTCATCCTAGTCAGTGACAACGTAACAAAACGTAATCAGGTGATTTATATTAAAAATATGTCTATTTTAGGTAAAAAAAAAGGATTAAAATTACACATTCTTTGATATATGATCACGTGACCGAAAACGCTCTGTCGGTTGGTTGGATCGCTGGTGACGTTATACTATTACAGATTACAGTGTCAATGAGTTCTTCTTGTTAGGTGTGGTGTGGCGTGTGACGTCATAGCTCAGAGCACGGGAGCCATGACAGAGATTAATTATCGTTTTGACGCTTCATTATTTTATTCAAACTTTAAAATTAGTTTTTACCCGACTACCAACAGGGGAGGGTTATGAGGTTAGCACCCTATGTTTGTATGTTTGTATATTTGTATGTTTGTATGTATGTGGCCGATTTCTTTATTCCCACGTAGCGCTGAAACTACTGGTTCGATTTCAACAAATTATGTATCGATTGATTCGTCTCAATACCCCGATGGTTATAGGCTATAAGATTTAGGGCTCCGACCCCGAATAAGCCATCAAAACGCGTATTAAATTTTAGGTAGCCGCAGGCTGCAGGCCCCATAGAGAAAAATTACAATACCTACGACCTATTTTCATTTTCAACTCTATGCCTATCAAATATGACCGATACGTCATTCTATTTTGTCAATGTAAATGTTTTAAAATTTTATAACTTTCACGTAGTCGGGTTGTAGTTTTTAACTTTATCTTGTTATAACTAATACAACTGGCCTTGAAGAAAATATTAATTACAATTTGTATTATTTTTATCAGACAATACGTTAGAATTATTTCCCAGTAGTAATCAATCATCCGAGATCGGAATAATTGGTGGTGGTATGGTATGGCCCTAAGATTCGATACAGAACAAATTTTACAAAAATTATATAAACCAAAGCCGGGCGTTCTCGTCAGCGTGATCTAGCGCTCGCGCACTTTTAGTCGCGACATCTAGTTGTGACACGGCCTGATTTAGTTTGCACCTTAGCCTTCTAATGTAGGTTGATGCTATCATGTTTCACTGGCGTTACAGTAGCCTATTGTTTTATTCTTATTATCTCTACGGCTGTTGAGTGAACAAGATAAAGTTAAAAACTACAACCCGACTACGTGAAAGTTATAAAAGTTTGAAACATTTACATTGACAAAATAGAATGACGTATCGGTCATATTTGATAGGCATAGAGTTGAAAATGAAAATAGGTCGTAGGTATTGTAATTTTTCTCTATGGGGCCTGCAGCCTGCGGCTACCTAAACTTTAATACGCGTTTTGAAGGCTTATTCGGGGTCGGAGCCCTAAATCCTATAGCCTATAACCATCGGGGTATTGAGACGAATCAATCGATACATAATTTGTTGAAATCGAACCAGTAGTTTCAGCGCTACGTGGGAACAAAGAAATCGGCCACATACATACAAACATACAAATATACAAATATACAAACATACAAACATAGGGTGCTAACCTCATAACCCTCCCCTGTTGGTAGTCGGGTAAAAATACCCCGAGATGCTTCTAATTGATCATCTTCGTTCAGGTCCCGGCAAGCCGTACCGGATAGGGGACCTACCAGCAGACTTCCATACCACGGAAATCATAAACAAGTGAGTTTATTTGTATATCTATACGAATATGACGACCTCTGTGGCGCGGTGGGCGAAGGTCTGCCTGCGACGGAGGAGGTTGCGGGTTCGATTCCCGCCTCGGGGCAAATGTGTGTACGATCTGCAGACATTTGTTCAGGATGTTCGTTTTCTATGTATAATAAAAAATGTCTATCTATGTATTGTATTCTATTATGTATATCAGTTATCTAGTACCCATAACACAAGCTCTGCTTAGCTTGGGGCTAGATAATGCTGTGTGAATTGTCCAGCATTATTTATTTATTGTGCCCAGGATGCGCCACGCACGCCGCTGGTTGGAGCTGTCGGAGAAAGGAGTCTTCCCGAACTGGATGAAGAAGTCCGAAGCCATCATCCAGGATGTAGAGACTAAGGACCTCATCTTCAGGGAGGCTGTAAGTCATGAGTCCAAGACCCTGGGTGGTTTTCAAATTAGTTCCATTGTCAGTTGTAAAAGTAAACAGCGGCGCAGCGCATCAGCATTGCCATACAGCGGGGCAATGCAGTCAGCGTCTTGGGGACGCGCGCGACTGGTATTGATATGGATCAGTTGAGCTACTTGTAGATTGTTTGCAAGAGTTTGAAGTGAGCTCAATTGTTTCAATTATAAAATAATAATTCTTATTGTTTCTATTAAAAAGTCAAAAAAAGTCAAAAGTCAATAACTTTATTTCTTTAGGCTTAAGAAAAAGCACTTAGACAAGTAAAATTTAATACATAAATAACAAGTTTATAAATAGTAATTATCAAACAAGAAACAAAATGTTATTGATTTTGTTCGCTTCAATTTTATGAAACAATCAATTGAAAAAAACCGCATTTGGGAAAATAAATACCGGAAGTAGACAACTGTCAATGTCAGAGGGTTTTTCGTCGATCAAATCACATCGGTAAAAAGTTGCAACCGAAGGAGGTAGGGAAAGCATTAGTTAGCAGCAACCGAGCGTCTTACCCTGAGGTCATGAACAACCTAGGTGCACTCCGAGCGCGCTCGAGTGTAGTTTGTGAACGACCCCTGGCAAGTTAAAACCCATATTGTAATGCAAATTCTTGCATGTATGATCCCAGGAAATAGACGAGTTACAAGAGATCCGCCTTGAGCTCCTACACCGCATACAATCCCAGCAGCGGCAGAAAGCGACCACGCGATGTAGTAGAAAGTTAGCGAAACGCTGGGCTATCAACAAGGAAGAGATGGAGAGGAAGATCAGCCACATTCGAAGGACGAGAGACAGAGGTAACTGTAGTGCGATAGGGTACTGGAGATTATGCAACGGAAGACAGAGGCAACAGCAGGTTATACGATATAGGGACATATGTAATTGTTAGTAATACGATAGAGGGCAGGAGTAACTGTAGGTTACACGACGGAGGGACAGAGGTAACTGCAGGTTATACGATATAGGGACATATGTAATTGTTAGTAATACGATAGAGGGCAGGAGTAACTGTCGGTTACACCACGGAGGGACAGAGGTAACTGTAGGTTATACGACATAGGGGAAATTGTTAGTAATACGATAGAGGGCAGGAGTAACTGTAGGTTACACGACGGAGGGACAGAGGTAACTGCAGGTTATACGATATAGGGACATATGTAATTGTTAGTAATACGATAGAGGGCAGGAGTAACTGTCGGTTACACCACGGAGGGACAGAGGTAACTGTAGGTTATACGACATAGGGGAAATTGTTAGTAATACGATAGAGGGCAGGAGTAACTGTAGGTTACACGACGGAGGGACAGAGGTAACTGTAGATAATGCGATAGGGTACTGTAGATTATGCAACGGAGGACAGAGGCAACAGCAGGTTATACGATATAGGGACATATGTAATTGTTAGTAATACGATAGAGGGCAGGAGTAACTGTCGGTTACACCACGGAGGGACAGAGGTAACTGTAGGTTATACGACATAGGGGAAATTGTTAGTAATACGATAGAGGGCAGGAGTAACTGTAGGTTACTCGACGGAGGGACAGAGGTAACTGTAGATAATGCGATAGGGTACTGTAGATTATGCAACGGAGGACAGAGGCAACTGCAGGTTATACGATATAGGGACACATGTAATTGTTAGTAATACGATAGAGGGCAGGAGTAACTGTCGGTTACACCACGGAGGGACAGAGGTAACTGTAGGTTATACGACATAGGGGAAATTGTTAGTAATACGATAGAGGGCAGGAGTAACTGTAGGTTACACGACGGAGGGACAGAGGTAACTGTAGATAATGCGATAGGGTACTGTAGATTATGCAACGGAGGACAGAGGCAACTGCAGGTTATACGATATAGGGACATATGTAATTGTTAGTAATACGATAGAGGGCAGGAGTAACTGTCGGTTACACCATGGAGGGACAGAGGTAACTGTAGGTTATTCGACATAGGGGAAATTGTTAGTAATACGATAGAGGGCAGGAGTAAATGTAGGTTACACGACGGAGGGACAGAGGTAACTGTAGGTTACACGACGGAGGGACAGAGGTAACTGTAGATAATGCGATAGGGTACTGTAGATTATGCAACGGAGGACAGAGGCAACTGCAGGTTATACGATATAGGGACATAGGTAATTGTTAGTAATACGATAGAGAGCAGGAGTAACTGTAGGTTACACGACGGAGGGACAGAGGTAATTTTTGGTAATACGATAGAGGGTAGGAGTAAAGGTCGGTTACACGACGGAGGGACAGAGGTAACTGTAGGTTATACGACATAGGGACAGAGGTAATTGTTAGTAATACTATAGAGGGCAGGAGTAACTGTAGGTTACACGACGGAGGGACAGAGGTAACTGTCGGTTACACGACAGAGAGATAGAAAGTAACTGTTGGTTATACGACAAAGGAAGCTTAAGGTTATGCAGGTGACAGAAAGCGAGCACTTGATGTTGTGGGAAGCTAGCCAAACGCCGGTCTGTCAACAAAGAAGAGATGGAGCGACGATCAGCCATATTCGACGGACGAGGGACAGAGGTAGAGGGTTATATGAGAGAGAGAGAGAGGAAAATTCTGTTAGCTTACACCGTATAAAATATTATTAATTAATAACCAGTTATGAACAGAGATAAAAAAACCACATTCGTAGCTGGCTACGAAACATGGCTACGAAAACGGCAAGAACATTCCGTTCTCGTAACTGGATATCAAGCAAGAAAAAAATTCCATGTTCGTAGCTGGTTATCAAAGATCAGCTACGAACGTGGACTAAAGGCGTTTACCGAGCTAAATCTTACCTTAATTTTTTATTCAGCATAATGCCTGTTAATCATTTCCTTATATGATCTAGAGCTCCGCAAGCTAGCAGCGACGCACACCGGTGGCGGTTTAGTAGGCCAAGTGGCCAGAATGCGGGAGGCCCGAGGCATGGGCAATGTTATGGCCGCCGCCAAGGATCCGGCCAGCGAAATGTACGCGCCGTTGGCCAGACATGGTTACCAGGCACGGAGGAGACATGCTACTATATACTACGATCCTAACTTACTGTGTGAGTAAACGTGATGTTTGACGATCTGTGGACGTCACATCTATCACAGATTACAGTGCGTGTTGTTCTTCTTGTTAGGTATGGTGTAAGGTGTGACGTCATCGATTCATGTCACCGAAGCCATGATAGTGATTAAGTAATTATTGTTATATTATCGTTTTGGCGCGCCATTATTTTATTAAAACTTTAAAATTCGTTTTTATTACTAATACGACTGGCCTTGAAGAAATATTAATTAAATATTGCATTATTTTTATCAGATGACACGTTAGAATTATTTCCCAGTAGTAGTCAAGTAGCGCTATTGCGCAAGATTATCGAATGCAGTCAAAAACATGCGAATACTGATAAATAATAGATTCAGGCGTTACTTTGCGGAAATCCATTGCAAAATATAAGGATGAAAATATTTAGTAACAATTCCGCGAAAAAACCTTCGATAAGTTCTAACAAAATGTAGTCCGCGTTATAGAAGAAAACGACGCCAACTACAAAATGAAAAAATACCTATCAAAGCAAGACGTCAACTAGTTTCGTCTCTCCACGAGACATCACTCAATCATAATAGTGCGTTTTATACAGGGTTAGTTTCATCCGCAGTGATGACTTGGCTTAAGAGGCCTGCGGATGATGATTTGCCCATACAAACGTACTACCAAAATGATTTGTAATTCGAGCATATTTCCACAATATCATGTTGTTTTTTGTATTCGAATAGTGTATATCTAGGTCCCTGGTTGGTTTTTTTCTTAATAATAGACACCTATAATGAAATGTAAGCAAAAATATACAAAATAGAATTTTTCATATTCTTACGTTGAAACTGACATGCTTTCGTCCTATTTGTTTTGTATTAAAAACAACAATACCGTGCGTTTTGTTTGTTAGGAACATAGCTTATATTGTCTAGTTACAGAATGTCAACAACAATGTCGAAGATTCAACAACTTTTCAGTCATCATATTTGGTATTACGGAACATAATAATTCACGAATTGAAGTTGCGAGCAGTTGTCGCCGGATTCTTAATATCCTTAGGTGAAAAAGGCGCTCACTAAAAAAGACTCCATCTTTTTTTGTATTATCATTTCGTCCTTTTGCTCTGCATACGCGCGTGAGAACAGCGAACGTTTGTAAAGAGCTCGCTGCCTGCTACGGTTTTTCTGGCCAACTACAACATAAAATAAATATAAAATAAACATAAAATAAAGTAAATACCAAAGTAAAGTCTCTTCAAGACAAAAGTGAAAAGGTCTTCTAGACGTTTTTGACCTTTGTCAAACAAAGGTCTAATCACGATAAAAAAAACCGGCCAAGGGCGAGTTGGACTCGCGCACGAAGGGTTCCGTATATCCGTATGTGTTATCTATAAAAACGGCAAAAAAATCACGTTCGTTGTATGGGAGCGCCCCTTAAATATTTGTTTTATTTCATTATTTATAGTTCATTTAATTATTTATTTTAAAGTGAATATGTAACTTAATATTCTTTGAATTTTTCAAGCGTTATCAATATCGACCAAAAACAAGCAATAAAATCACGTTTGTTGTATGGGAGCCCCCTTAAATATTTATTGTATTCTGTATTTTAGTATGTGTTGGTATAGCGGCAACAGAAATACATCATCTATGAAAATTTCAACCGTCTATCACAATTTATCAGATACAGCCTGGTGACAGACGGAGTTTTAGTAATAGGGTCCTATTTTACCCTTTGGGTACGGAACCCTAAAAATGATTTCGCTCATAAGAGTTTCATCTTCTTCTTCAACATGTGTATTAATTCTTCTCAGCTTTAGAAGAGCATGCATCCGCCGCCTCTCCCCCCGCCTGGCTGGAATGCTGCGCGCAGGACCTGAAGCACTCCTGCTCCGGCCACCACCTGCCTCCAGACCGAACGAAGCTGTGCGAGCGAGAGACCAAGTGGAGTGAGGACTTCCTCAGGAACCTGCACTCTGATCTCAAGAGTGAGTGGGACATAAGATAGCTAACTTAGAGCGAGTAAGAAGCATGGCCACATCATATACTACAAGACGATTCGACCTATGACGACAGACAGAGACCTAACCTAACCGAAACAGCCTATATTGGTCCACGGCTGGACGCAGGGCTCCCCCTAAAAAGCAACTCATTGGCTTTTCATTGACGACCTCAGTAGCGCGGTGGGCGAAGGCCTGCCTGCAACGCAGGAGGTTGCGGGTTCGATTCCCGCCTCGGGACAAATGTGTGTACGATCTGCAGACATTTGTTCAGGGTGTTCTGGTTGTTTTCTATGTAAAATAAAAAATATCTATGTTTGTAATGTATTGTATTATATATATCAGTTATCTAGTACCCATAACACAAGCTCTGCTTAGCTTGGGGCTAGATAATGCTGTGTGAATTGTCCAGCATTTTTTTTATGTTTTATTACTATTAATTGTTTGAACAAGAATTTTCTCTGGTCATAATATTTCATGATGTCAGACAAACTGTTGTGTAATTATTATTTGTAATGATTCTTTATGCAATAAACATCTTATCTTATCTATTTATGAATTTATAAAGCAGATGTCACTTTTCGCAATTATTTCTAATAATAAATAAAATAGTTTTTTTTCATATACATTATATATTTTTTTCAAACCTTTGTCTATAAATATTATGGAGAAAAAAGGGTTTTAGCGTAATCCGTGACATGACGTGAAATGACATCAATTCACAAACATCCACGTCTTCGGATCTGCGACAGTACAAGCTAAAATAATAATAATAATAATCATTTATTTCAGACTATAGAACAGTTACAGATCTTATTTTAACTTATTCTACGGTCCATAGTAATATATACCTTAAAACTAACATACATACAATATTAAAAACTAAAATTAAAGACGCGTTATTTGACGCTAAAAAAAATATGAAAAAAATATAAATATATAAATAAATTTTAAAATGGCTCGTGCCATCGTACCGTGCAACGGATAACTGTAAAAATGGCAGATAGAAAGAGAGAGAGCAGTACAACCTCATTGGTGTTATTTTAACTGTCCCAAACTTATTCTTTGACACAGAGGCACGTCTCGGTGCTGCTCAGGGCGCTGCCGGTCCGCTACACGTGCTCAAACCACGCCGGGCACAGGACACGCCACGTCCAACCACGCCGGAGGTCGATCCAGTGCCCGACAGAGACGAGAAGCGACACCAGGTAATAGGTCAACAGCAGGCTCATTCTCTAAACTCATGTTGAACCCTTAGATAAAAGTAAAAAAACGGAGATACGGTACGTTCTCCCAGCGCTCACCCAAATACTGTACCGGTTCACGGATGAAATAATGATAATGTAGGTATCGAATTCATTACGGATGTTGGTGGGTTAACTACGAACCTTATTTGTGTTGGAAGAACACCAACGTTTCATCCCTTAACTACGATAGTTTTTATAGTAAAATAATGTATCGAATTATCAGAAAATTTTGATTTTGGGGTATCTACTTACGCGTGAAAATATGTGATGCCTTGGGCTTTGTTTTTATTTTGGAGCTATTTGTACACCTGGTGAACGAACACGAGGGCATTGTCGTGTTGTTTTAGTCGAAATCACACAAAAGTATACGTCTTAGCAAGCACGCGAAACACAAACGCCACCAGCCGCGCCGTCGCGTCGCGCCGGTCCGACTATGACTGAGATGAGGGCACATAGTTGGACCTGACTTGAGCCATACACTTTCGAGATGGTAATACCTCATCTCCCTTTTTTTACTTATATCTAAGGTTGAACCTCACTAAGCTGAATCCGCGGTGAGTTTAAAGGTTTGTATTCTGTAAAACTCTATATTGCTCCTCGGTCGAGTCTAGTTTTATAACTAGGAATTGTGTGTAATTTCAGGCCGCATTGCTGCTTCAAAGAATAATCCGAGGACGAGCTGTGCAGAACTTGGTTATTATTACTAAATTTTGTAGTGTTGCGATGTACATCCATCCATTCAAACTACCATAGTACATTTTTATTGTATAGGTAGGTAAAACTTTTGAAACTATCATGGTTATTACTATAGAAATCATTTAGAACGGGATATTTACCATGATTCCATTTTACTAAAACTCAAAAATTGAATCATGGTAAATATCTCGTTCTAAATGATTTCTATAGGTAGGTAGTTCGCATTTATAATGGTGCTACACAGAATTATTTTTTGTCGTTTAAGTGCAAGACATAAAACAACGGCATTGACTACGTGTAATATTAAATATATCTCATACGATATTAGAATAACCTTCTTTACCTTTAGGACAACTATACAATGAAAGAAATCGGAGAAGGCCAGTAGTTTTTCAAAATTCTGTGAAAGCAGTTTTACTTATTTTAAAATAATAGTTATTTGATGTACAAGAGTACAAAATCAATAACATTTTGTTTCTTATTTGATAATAATTACTATTTATTAAACTGTTTATGTATAAAATTTGACTTGTCTAAGTGCTTATTTTGTAAGCCTAAAAAAATAAAGTTATTGAATTTTGATTTTTTTAAATTTTTTTGTTGCTTTTTAACCGCGTGCTCAATTTTGAAGACCGAGCAAGCGAAGGATTCTAAAATTGATTAAAAAATTAGAATCCTGAGCGAGGGAATCAAAAGAGCACGAGGTAAAAAATCTTTGCACTCGAGTGCAACACGTAACTTTTCATCCCACCTCAGCGAGGAAATAGTATTTTTGCTCCTCCATGTCTGAGTGTACAAGCCGTTTTTATCCGCTAGAGGATAAAGTAAAGTGTGCACGATGTTCTAAATTCAATTTACTTTATCCTATCGAGTGCAAAGATTTTTTACCTCGTGCTCTTTTGATTCCCTCGCTAACGATCGTGATTCTAATTTTAGAATCCTTCGCTTGCTCGGTCATCAAATTGAGCACGCGGTTAAAAAGCAACTTTGCACTCTTGTATAACAAATAACTATTTCCTTTCAGTACAATTTGCTATCTCGAATATTTCGGGTAGGGGCAACTACCCGTAGTTACGGTAGTACCTCTAGTAACGTTCGTTTGTTACATGTATATATTTGTGTATATTTTATTTAACTCATTCTACGGGCCATAATAAGTAATTGTAGTAATTTTACAAAATAATATTGTATTTTACTAATAATAAATCTTCCTCCGATAACGAGTTTAATATTATAATTATTTTTATTAGATGTACGAAGGCCGCACGAGAGCTGCAGAACTGACTGAGGAGTTGAAGACGACTCATGGCCTCCAGAAGGAAGACAAGATCCGCATAGCGCGCGAGGAGACCAAGGCTCGGGAGTACATCACGCTCAAGACGGAGGCTGAACAGAAGGTAAGTTCAACTAGATAATAGATTCAGGCGTTACTTTGCGGAAATCCATTGCAAAATATAAGGATGAAAATATTTAGTAACAATTGCGCGAAAAAATTAATAATTTAAAATTTAAAATAAAACACTGGTTTAACCGGATTGATCGCGTATATTTTATACTAGCAGCGCCTCGCGGTTTCACCCGCGTAGTTCCCGTTCCCGTGGAAATTCCGGGATAAAAAGTAGCCTATGTCCTATTCCAGACTATAATCTATCTCTGTGCCAAATTTCATTCAGATCCGTTCAGCCGTTCTGGCGTGATAAAGGAACAAACATCCATCCATCTATCTATCCATCCATCTAAACTTTCACGTTTATAATATTAGTGAGATTTTGTTTATAACCTGACGTTTCGGACGTTCGGTTATAATTAAAGTTGTATAATTGACGGTAGATATGCAAAATTCAAATTACTTGTAAAGACAAATGTCACCTCAGTCTGCCTGTGACCATGGAAGCTGAAAAGCCTCCGAAACGTCAGGCTATAAACAAAATATAAAATATACGCGATCAATCCGGTTAAAACAGTGTTTTATTATGAATTCTCGCGAAAATAACCTTAGAATATACTAATTTAAAATTTAATAATCTAAATATTTTCATCCTTATATTAGAAGGTTAGCTCGCTCAAACATACCTCAGCACTAGGTACATACGTCCACTAGTCCACTACTGAACATAGGCCTTCCCCTGACGATGACACACTCAATATTCATAAATAACATTTCTGTCCACAGGAAGACGCAATCTGCGCGTTGGTGGACGAGCTGACAGGTGGCGCCGTCTCCGCAGCCCTAGACTTCTTGGAGAAGGAGCTCCGGCGGCTCAAAGAGGAGAGGAGACAGCACGCCTTCATTCTTATAGCTCGTAAGTTATATTTAAATGCAGCGCCCTCTTTCAAGACGACCTCTGTAGCGCGGTGGGCGAAGGCCTGCCTGCGACGCAGGAGGTTGCGGGTTCGATTCCCGCCTCGGGACAAATGTGTACGATCTGCAGGCATTTGTTCCGGGTGTTCTGGTTGTTTTCTATGTATAATAAAAAATATCTATCTATGTATTGTATTATATTAAATATAGATATATGATAGATATATGTTAGATAAGGCCGCCCATTGTACTTGTCTCATGTAATGTCTTTTTGTAATGTTCTTTTTCTGGTGTACAATAAAGTGTTTTTGTATTGTATTGTATTGTATATTATGTATATCAGTTATCTAGTACCGACCGACGAAACCGACTCGCACTTTGCCAGTTTTATTTAAGACAACTTTACTAAGGTTTTAGAATAAAATGTACTGTTTGTTTCAGTGCGAGAGAAGAATATGCGTGAGGCGGCTGAAGCGGGAAGGAGACAGAAGGAGGAACACAGGAGACGCGAACACGACGAGATGTTCAGACAGGTGACGAAGGACTTACCATAAATAGTCTTTTAAGAGATACGCCAGAGAGGTTGAAGTCAAAAATTTGCTTTCTGATTTTGTTTACATACAATCCATTGATAAAGAAAATACAATAATAATTACAACTAATATTTACACTTAAATCTATTTTCTAAAAATCTAAGCCGTCACCAGAAGGCAAAGTGCCCAGAATGCTGGCAGCATTGCCACGTTGAATGGCAATGCTAATTCGTTGACCGAAATAGATACCAGCATTCCGGATCACCTGTGGACTCTATTAGGTGTCTTGTTAGATCTTTGTATATTCCATGTGCCCCAGGACCTCAAGGACCTAGGGTTTCCACCCCAAACGGCTCGAATAGTCAAAAATTATAAGTACACTGTCATAAATTTCCGCGCTATAACAAACAAACACCAAAATACAAAACATGCTCGCAGATTTCCCAACACGCACAAAAAATTTATTTGTAGCATAATAATAAATAAAACCGGCCAAGTGCGAGTCGGACTCGCGCACGAAGGGTTCCGTACCATTATCAATAAAAACGGCATAAAAATCACGTTTGTTGTTCCCATAAAACAAACGTGATTTTTTTTCCGTTAGAAACTTGCATTCAAAGATTTTCTAAAAATTCCTTGTTCCTTGTTAGTTGGTTCGATTCCCAGGTGAGACAAGGAATTTTTAGAAAATCTTTGAATGCAATTATGTTTCTTTTTAAAAATAAAGGAATGTTTCCTTTCAGTTAAATGATCTAGCTAAAGAATTTAAGGTAGTTCCCCTCCAGGGCCCATAGATTCTTTCCACCCTGTATACCTTAAAACTAACATACATACAATATTAAAAAACTAAATTAAAGACATGTTATTTTACGGCGAGACGTGACGTGACGCAATCAGGGTGTCAGCTGACAACGGTGCACGGCGGGCGGTGTCTCCTTGCAGGCGGCCAGTGAACCGTCGGAACATAACAACTTTCGTCCAAAACTCTGCGCTTGAGTAGGTCGACAGATGTTCAGTTGGAACTCTAAGGATCCTGCTGGGCATTAGCAAATGCGTTATCTTAACTCACGATGTTTTGCAGGCACTCGGCGTGACCCAAGAGACGGTAGACGTGTACCTTCGCGAGTTGGTACAAGAAGGTGTCGAATTAGCTGCTGAGGAGGACGCGGTCCGACAGGCGAGAATCCAAGCTGACAACATGGACAAGAGTCTGATAGAGCATCAGTCCATGTGAGTAGACATCGAGAGTCTCTTATAGCATCAGTCCTTGAAAAGTCATCAAGAGTCTATTATAACATCAGTCCGTCGAAAACGAATTTTAAAGTTTGAATGAAATAATGCCGCGCCAAAACGATAATCTCTGTCATGGCTACCGTGTTCCAAGCTATGACGTCACCCCGCCACACCACACCTAACAAGAAGAACTCATTGACACTGTAATCTGTAATAGTATAACGTCACCAGCGATCCAACCAACCGACAGAGCGTTTTTGGTCACGTGATCATATATCAAAGAATGTGTAATTTTATAAACGTGAAAGTTTAGATGGATGGATGGATGTATGTTCCTTTATCACGCCAGAACGGCAAAACGGATCTGGATGAAATTTGGCACAGAGATAGATTATAGTCTGGAATAGGACATAGGCTACTTTTTATCCCGAAATTCCTACGGGAACGGGAACTACGCGGGTGAAACCGCGAGGCGCTGCTAGTTTTTAATAAAAATCACCTGATTACGCTTTGTTACGTTGTCACTGACTAGGATGAAAACAATTTGGAATTTATTTTTAATGTAGTCAAATAGCCTATTCGAATAACGTGCTCGATGGAAATGTTATGTAGCATTTCCTCGATTGAAAATCTAAGATTTGTACACTCTGTTTATCTTGGGTTGTTTTTTTCAGGTCGACGGCAGAGCAGAACGAGTTGGTAGCAGAACTGGTGAACCAATTCCTGCTGCCCGCCACCCAGCGATCTGCCGCTAGACACAAGTAAGTTATTATAATAATAAAATCATTTATTGTTCTCTCGACAATGAGCTTAAATTTAAAATAAACAAAAATAGTAGCTATAACTATAAAAGCAAAGCAACATTGCGCGAGACTGGTGCCTGCGTTAGGTTTGTAAAAAACCTGTGTTACAGGTCACCAGGCTCCCACTCCGCGGCATAAGTGCAATTATTGCATACTTATTTACAAACAACATATACAACTATTGTATGCAGGGGCCTGCGGATGATGATTTGCCCATACAAACGTACTACCAAAATGATTTGTAATTCGAGCATATTTCCACCATATCATGTTGTTTTTTGTATTCGAATAGTATTTATCTAGGGTCCCTGGTTGTTTTTTCTTAATAATATACATTTAATGAAATGTAAGCAAAAATATGCAAAATGCTGTTTTGCATGTTTTTACGTCTAAAATGACATGATTTCGTCCTATTTGTTTTGTATTAAAAACAACAATATCGTACGTTTTGTTTCATAAGGGACATAGCTTATATTGTCTAGTTACAGAATACCAACACAACACCCTGTATTCAAAACAAAAAAATTTACGCCAATCGATCCTGTTTCTTATATTAATTACTTTTATCGAACCAACTGAGGTACAATACAATACAAATATACTTTATTGCACACCAAATTATTAATATATAACAGAACACAAAGACAAGTAGAGATAATGTACAATGGGCGGCCTTATCGCTAAGAGCGATCTCTTCCAGGCATCCTTAGGATGGACAAGAAGTGATCGAAAAAGTGTAGACGGTGGCGTGTAAATAAAATACTGTTTAGGTAGGTAGTATTGAAAGAAATAGATATATTTAAATATATATATATATATAAATACTTATAAATGTATTCCTACATAACATAAATAAATAATAATATTATTAGATAAATAACATAAGATTACTTAAATATTTGATGTTGAAGTTAGGAAATGTTCATAGACCATATTTTTGAACATAGGGAGAGACTTAGCATGTCGAATAGAAGATTAAAAAAGTTGAAAATTAAAAAAAAAACATTTCCGATACATTTTGTATAGTTCTGACTTCTAAAGTGTTCTGTTTTATTTATCCAGAATATCTCGTGCAGCATAAACTGTATTAAAACAATTAATTTGAAACAGGCTCCAAGCGACACAGAACGCGCGGCTGGGCGCAGCCGCTAGTCAAATATTCAACCTAATTGATGAAGCAGAGATCAAGGATTTAGACCGTAAGTATCAAGCAATAGAGGCTTGATACACTAGTATCAAGCCTCTAAAAAGCCAAGCCAGCAATAAAAGCCAGCTCCGATCACCTGTGGTAGTCCACAGGTGATCGGAGCTGGCTTTTATTTCGGTCAATGGCAATGCAAATTGCATTGCCATTCAACGTGGCAATGCTGCCAGCATTCTGGGCACTCTGCCTTCTGGTGACGGCTTAGATTTTTAGAAAATAGATGTGTAAATATTAGTTGTAATTATTTAATTCTGTTATTGTAATTTTCTTTAGAGACTTGATAAATAAATAAATAATACTGGACAATTCACACAGCATCATCTAGCCCCAAGCTAAACAGAGCTTGTGTTATGGGTACTAGATAACTGATATACATAATACAATACATTACATAGATAGTTTTTTTTAGTACGTTTTATTGAGCCCGCAACCTCCTGTGTCGCAGGCGAACCTTCGCCCACCGCACCACAGAGGTCGTCAATGATTGATCAAGCTTGTTTTAGGCCAATAAGAATTTGATCAAGCTTTATGCTAATTCAACAAGCTTTTCTTTTTCATCATTTTGTGACATGATTGTTCGTAGTCATTTGTAGTAGGCAAGTCGAAATTTTTGTTCTTTACTCCACAAATTCGACATCTTGTACCTTAATCATAAAAATTACTTAATGTAGGACTAGACATATTTTAAGTAATAGTAGGTAATATTAAATGCACGACTAATATTTTCTTTTCCGTAGAAATGTGCGCCCAATGCGGATGTCCGTTGGGCGAGCGATGCCATTGCGAAGTTTGTCCGCTAGAGCGCGTGCCTGAGGAGACGGAGGCGAGAGACGATCCACGCTGGAAAGTAACGAGAGGTACGCTTCTTAATAAATGTGCGCCCAATGCGGATGTCCGCTGGGCGAGCGATGCCAGTGCCAAGTTTGTCCGCTAGAGCGCGTGCCTGAGGAGACGAAGGCTTGAGACGATCCACTCTGGGTTGTAACAAGAGGTAAAATCAGTGCAGATGTTCTAATATTATTATATTTTCTCTAAATATTATTCTCTGTGTGTTACCTTTCCGTTCATAAACTAGATGGCGCTGCTAAAATATACGTTTATAGGTATTGTTATTAAAAGATTTTCTGTCCACAGAACGTCCCGTACCTCCTGAAAAGTCGCTGGCTGAGCGGTTCCCCATCAAATACGAAATGCGTCGAATGATGAATACGCTTGTTGATGAAGGTACGTAATAAAAATAAAACCGACCAAGTGCGAGTCGGACTCGCGCACGAAGGGTTCCGTATCTATATCTATAAAAACGACAAAAAAATCACGTTTGTTGTATGAGAGCCACCTTAAATATTTATTTTATTCGGTTTTTTAGTATTTGTTGTTTTAACGGCAATAGAAAAAACATCATCTGTGAAAATTTCAACTGTAACAATCACTGTTCCTGAGATCTGGTGACCGACGGACAGACGGACAGCGAAGTCTTAGTAATAGGGTCCCGTTTTTACCCTTTGGGTACGGAACCCTAACAAAAAAGTTAAATAAAAAAAAGAATGTCCTGTTTCTCAGTACGTCGCGTCGGTTAAAAAGATGCGGCAATAAAGTAAATTTTAGGTGAAATATGGTAGGTTTGTTTACAAACGTTTTCACATCGATTTTAACTGGAGTAGTCTTCTAAGGTTTTTTTATTTATTATAGTACTCTGGGTAATTTCTAAGAAATTAATAAATCCCAAAAATTTACGATCTCGACGGGATTCGAACCCGCACCTTCCCCTTCAGCGCAGGGTTGCTCTTTTTCCAACTAAGCTACGTGATCTTATCTAGTCGACCCGTAAATCTTTGGGAGTTCTTTCGGCACTTACGGGTTCGAATCCCGTCGAGATCGTAAATTTTTGGGATTTATTAATTTCTTGGAGTAGTCTTATCAGAATAGATTTCTTTAAAAAATTTTCAATTTTATTTTACAGTGGCACAAGCCAGCAAACTGAAGGACTACTACACCGAATGGGTAACCCGAGACTGCAGCGAGGCAATAAACGAGCACCTACAGGTCGCACTAGATGCCAAGGAAATGGTCGGCTTCAGTGAGTACACACACACACACACACACACACACACTAGCACACACACACGCGCGCGCGCACACACACACACACACGTGACGAGGTAATACAGGACCACCTACAAGTCTCACTGGATGCCAAGGAAATTGTCGACTTCAGTGAGTACACACACACACACACACACACACACACACACACACTACCACGACACAGGTGGAGAGGTAATACAGGACCAACTACAGGTCGCACTAGATGCCAAGGAAATGGTCGGCTTCAGTGAGTAGAGTACACACACTCGCACACACACACACACACACACACACTACCACGACACAGGTGGAGAGGTAATACAGAACCAACTACAGGTCGCACTAGATGCCAAGGAAATGGTCGGCTTCAGTGAGGTCACACACACACCCACACACACACACACACAGGTGGAGTGGTAATACAGGCCCACCTACAGGTCTCACTGGATACCACGGAAATTGTCGGCTACAGTGAGTACACACACACACACACACACACACACAACCACGACACACGTAGCGAGGTAATACAGGCCCACCTACAGGTGTCACTGGATGCCAAGGAAATGGTCGACTTCAGTGAATACACACACACATACGATACACACACACACACACACAACCACGACACACGTGGCGAGGTAATACAGTAGCACCTACAGGTCACACTAGATGCCAAGGAAATGATCTGAATGACTGATTTTACTATAGGTTATTTATTATTATTTTTGTGATTGATTACCTACACTTACGGAAAATATTTAGATTTTTATTGACCTTAACATAATTATGCTAGATGTTGATTAAAAACAAAATAATATGTTGATTTTGCGTAGCGTCTAAATGTTTATAATATAATAAGTATGTCTTTCGTCTAAACTTTTACTAATAATTTTTTTGTTGACTGTACTAAAATTCACCCATAAAGGAAAGTAAAAGTGGTGTGAGTTGCAGAACAAAGAGTATAGCTTATTTACGATTCGTCAACTCATACAAGTTGGGACGAGTTGGATGGTGTGAGTTGACGAATGACTCGGCTTCAGTGAGTACACATACACACACACACACACACACGATACACATGGCGAGGCTACACAGGAGCACCTACAGGTCGCACTGGATGCCAAGGCAATGGTCGGCTTCAATGAGTACACACACACACACACACACACACACACACACGCGCAACCACGACACAGGTGGAGAGGTAATACAGGCCCACCTACAGGTGTCACTGGATGCCGAGGAAATGGTCGGCTTCAGTGAGTACACACACACACACACAACCACGACACAGGTGGAGAGGTAATACAGGTGTCACTGGATGCCAAGGAAATTGTCGACTCCAGTGAGTATACACAAACACGATAAATTATTGCAATTTATAAATTAAAGCCACGCGATTCTTTGAGGGATCTATTTAAAGACATAAATATTTTGACAGTAGTATCGCAATACATCTATGAAAATCTAATGTATACGCACAAAAATAAGGATAGCTTTTTGAAAAAATGTGATGTTCACAACAGAAATACAAGAAACAAGAACAAACTACACATTCCATCATATAGATTACGAAAGGTAAGCAAATCATTTATGGGAAATTGCGTACGCTTCTATAATAAGCTTCCATCTGAAGCAACTGAGCTCCCTATTCGTAAATTTAAACAGTACATCAAACGAAATCTTATCAAGAAAGCCTTTTACTCCATAGATGATTATATCAATGATGTTAATGCTTGGCCAGATGTCGCCCAGTTCCGCACCGACAATAGTATTATAGGAGAACAATCTTAAGCTTAGTTTTATATAAATATTGACCTGTATCTAAATCCCATTATATTTAGACTTAGATAGGCGAATAACATTGTATTAAATTTTAAGCGTTATACACTTACTAGTGGTTTATTTTTCGCTTCTTCCACTAGTGGACAAAAAATTGAAGCGAACAAAATCAATAACATTTTGTTTCTTATTTGATAATAATTACTATTATTAAGCTGTTTATGTATAAAATTTGACTTGTCTAAGTGCTTATTTTGTAAGCCTAAAGAAATAAAGTTATTGAATTTTGAATTTGAATTTTGATACACATAGCGAGGCTACACAGGAGCACCTACATACAGGTCACACAAGATGCCAAGGAAATGATCGGCTACAGTGACTACACACACACATATATTTATTTAACCTGTTCATTTCCTGAATATTGTTAAAAGTAAATATCTTGTGTTTCAGTTATCGACCGTGCCACCGGCACTACTTTCCCGCCCGTAAAGGAACCTGGCTACTATCACACCATGGTGCGAAGAGTAGAAGACGCTTTGGCCCGCACCGAGCCTCCCCATAGGTCTTTGTGTAAGTAGACTCAATCAATGAAATCATTTATTTGCGAATTTATTTATTTATTGAGCTAGTACAGAAATATATGTCCAATAACACTAGTCATAAGTAAAAGAATTACAAATAAAAATTTAACAAATCGATAATAATTATTAATTATCGTTTATCTACCTATTTTTCCCGACGTTTCGACAGGTTTACACACTGTAAACCTAAACCTGTGTAAACCTGTCGAAACGTCGGGAAAAATAGGTAAATAAACGCGATAAATACCCGTTAAATAGTATTAATAATTATGTGTTCAGATCGCGTAAGCTTAAAAATAAATCGATAATACTTACAATAACTAATATTTCATGTCAAAACAATTAATAATAGGTATTTATTTACACAGTTAAACAATACAATAATAAATTATCTAAATAGAAATAATAATTAAATAAAATAGAGATCAGATTTAGCATCTCTATTTAGTACCTGACCTGTAGTGTAGTGTAGGACGCCCTCCGACCAGGTGGGATGACGATTTGCGAAAGACTGCTGGCAGATGCTGGATGCGTCAAGCTGAAGACAGGGCGCTATGGCGCTCATTAGGGGAGGCCTATGTCCAACAGTGGACTACGATAGTGTGGTTTTAGTAGAGCTTATAAATAATTTATTTTACGACTACATACTTTATTGGCCCTGTTTATAAATAATTTGATTGTTTTAAAATAACAAGAAAGCTACTTAGAATCCCCTATTGTTTCACTATTTTTATATATTTTTGCGGAATATACTAGGTATAAAATGCCATGAAAATATCGACAAACATAGTACCTGCATTAAAAAACACATACAGCTGATACTTCCTCCTTTATGAAGTCAGTAAAAATCGGTACTGCCTATAAATAAACATATTTTCGATCTAGTAAGTATGTAAATCACAGCAGTTTCCAAGTTAAATCTGAGGGAATTTTAATATTTACCTTGTAAGTTTAATTTTTACATATTTAAAATGTTTGTCATCTTCCTGTCTAATGCAAATAAACAAAAGAACTTTGTTTTTGTGTCCAGATTCCGGAATGCTCCCGTCCGATATCCGGCGCGCCGCCGAGACGGCGAAAACGCATGACGACCTCTGTCTCTGCGAGGAGGAACGACTTAAGAGGAAGAAATCCATCATCTTTAAAGATCGTAATGTATTTTTCTGCCACATAACGGTCTTTACAGACAGACAACGAAGTCTTAGCTACAGTAGCAGAGGAGCAAAAAACCGATCCTCTTTGTAGAACGTTATGTATCTTACTGTTACCTAGTTACTTAGTGGTCTAGACAGACAACGAAGTCTTAGCTACAGTAGCAGAGGAGGAGCAAAAAAGCCATCCTCTTTGTTGTACGTTATGTATCTTACTGTTACCTAGTTACTTAGTGGTCTAGACAGACAACGAAGTCTTAGCTACAGTAGCAGAGGAGCAAAAAAGCCATCCTCTTTGTTGTACGTTATGTATCTTACTGTTACCTAGTTACTTAGTGGTCCAGGCAGACAACGAAGTGTTAGCTACAGCAGCAGAGGAGTAAGAAAGCCATCCTCTTTGTAGAACGTTATGTATCTTACTGTTACCTAGTTACTTAGTGATCCAGACAGACAACGAAGTGTTAGCTACAGCAGCAGAAAAGCAATAAGGCCGTCCTCTTTGTAGAACGTTATGTATCTTACTGTTACCTAGTTACTTAGTGGTCCAGGCAGACAACGAAGTGTTAGCTACAGCAGCAGAGGAGTAAGAAAGCCATCCTCTTTGTAGAACGTTATGTATCTTACTGTTACCTAGTTACTTAGTGGTCCAGACAGACAACGAAGTGTTAGCTACAGTAGCAGAAAAGCAAGAAGACCGTCCTCTTTGTAGAACGTTATGTATCTTACTGTCACCTAGTTACTTAGTGGTCCAGGCAGACAACGAAGTGTTAGCTACAGCAGCAGAAAAGCAAGAAGGCCGTCCTCTCTGTAGAACGTTATGTATCTTACTGTCACCTAGTTACTTAGTGGTCCAGACAGACAACGAAGTGTTAGCTACAGCAGCAGAAAAGCAAGAAGACCGTTCTCTTTGTAGGACGTGATGTATCTTACTGTTAGCTAGTTACTTAGTGGTCCAGGCAGACAACGAAGTGTTAGCTACAGCAGCAGAGGAGTAAGAAAGCCATCCTCTTTGTAGAACGTTATGTATCTTACTGTTACCTAGTTACTTAGTGGTCCAGACAGACTACGAAGTGTTAGCTACAGCAGCAGAGGAGCAAAAAAGCCATCCTCTTTGTAGAACGTTATGTATCTTACTGTTACCTAGTTACTTAGTGGTCCAGGCAGACAACGAAGTGTTAGCTACAGCAGCAGAAAAGCAAGAAGACCGTCCTCTTTGTAGAACGTTATGTATCTTACTGTTACCTAGTTACTTAGTGGTCCAGGCAGACAACGAAGTGTTAGCTACAGCAGCAGAAAAGCAAGAAGACCGTCCTCTTTGTAGAACGTTATGTATCTTACTGTTACCTAGTTACTTAGTGGTCCAGGCAGACAACGAAGTGTTAGCTACAGCAGCAGAAAAGCAAGAAGACCGTCCTCTTTGTAGAACGTTATGTATCTTACTGTTACCTAGTTACTTAGTGGTCCAGGCAGACAACGAAGTGTTAGCTACAGCAGCAGAAAAGCAAGAAGACCGTCCTCTTTGTAGGACGTGATGTATCTTACTGTTACCTAGTTACTTAGTGGTCCAGGCAGACAACGAAGTGTTAGCTACAGCAGCAGAAGAGCAAAGAGCCATCCTCTTTGTAGAACGTTATTTATCTTACTGTTACCTAGTTACTTAGTAGACTAGAGTTATGTTACCGGAAGTAAATGTTATATTTATGTATAATATGTTTGCAGCGTCTGTCCAAGCGAAGATCCTCCCGTCTGAAATAAGACATATGCAGGATATGCGAAGGTGCAAGTGCGATACCGACCCCAACACGCCCAGTCCCGCCTTTACGACGCCTACCCACGATACACAGGGTATGTTTTTTTTTAAATTAAATGACAGATCAGGTACCGATTTCCTGCGGCCTCCACACTAGGCTAAGCCTGTATCGTGGAGACCAGTAATTTGACTTAACATAATGAAATTTCGGACTACTTTCCTTAAGCCTACTTTGACATATAGTTTGGAATGTTTTTCATAAGTAAAATTTTTTAAGGTTTTTATTTATTATACTCTGGGTAATTTCTAAGAAATTAATAAATCCCAAAAATTTACGATCCCGACGGGATTCGAACCCGCACCTTCCCCTTCAGCGCAGGGGTGCTCTTTTTTCCAACTAAGCTACGTGATCTTATCTAGTCGGCCCGAAAATCTTTGGGAGTTCTTTCGGCACTTACGCCGTCAGCGCCACCTACAGAGGAAACAATGAAGTTATCCAATTCTGCTCAAAGACCAAAACTAAATGTAAATTTGGTCTTTGAGCAGAATTGGATAACTTCATTGTTTCCTCTGTAGGTGGCGCTGACGGCGTAAGTGCCGAAAGAACTCCCAAAGATTTTCGGGCCGACTAGATAAGATCACGTAGCTTAGTTGGAAAAAAGAGCACCCCTGCGCTGAAGGGGAAGGTGCGGGTTCGAATCCCGTCGGGATCGTAAATTTTTGGGATTTATTAATTTCTTAAAAATTTTTAATCGAATTTTTTCTTCCTGGTTATGAAGATCAGTAAAAAGTTCTAGCAAATTCACTATTCACGTTATTTTTTAAGACATAACCCCTCGTGTACACCAAGAAACATGTTTACAACTAGTTACATAGGTACGAAACTTGTCAAATACTTCTCTCGATCATTCTTTCATTCATACTAAGTAGCTAACAAGTATTAGACAAGTAAAACACATCTGCGGTTACACTGACGTCTACGACATGTTTTAAACATGTTTGATACATTGACTGCGTTTTCATTACAAAAACAGGCGTGTTTTAGACAAGTATTGTTTATTAGTGAAAACGAGGGCCGTCTAGTAGTAGTTCAAAACAAGTTTTACGCTCTATTCATCCCTGTTGAATAAAGTTTAAAACTATTTACATTTTACAATAAACTTGTTCAAAACATGTAGACAACTAGAAGTTCACAAATGCATCTTTCACTCTTCTTTCTTTTCTTTTCTTTCTTTCTTTTTTTTTTTGTCGGGAAAATAAGGTAATTAAACGCGATAAATACCCGTTAAATAGTATTTATAAATACGCATCTTTCATACAAATTTTGTATATGTCACCGTCAAATAGTAAGCTCCGTAAAATTATAAAAATCCTAGTCACTTTATAACTTTCCAAAAAATAATCAACTGGACTACCCAGTCCAGTTATAAAGTAACGAGGGTTCGTTACGCGAGTCTGACTCGCACTTGACGTTACATTTAAAATGAACTTAGTTTTTTATCATCGTTTTGGCAGCAAACGGTGATATTGGGTCTCAGTTTGGGGCTAGATAATGATAATAATGCTGTATATCCAGCTAGAGTTATTTATTATATTTAATTTCCTTTCAGAGAGCCCCACGGACACCGATTTCCTTTTGGGTACCACAGACTTCAGCGACAGCGGGACATCGCAGTCACCGACACCTCAGAAACAAGAAGAACCGGGCTCGGACTGACTTGATAGTGTAGAAGACATTATTACAACCGTAAGCGAGTAATGGCTATTTGACTAGTTCCAAATTAGATAGATAGATAGATAGACTTTTTATTAGGTTCACACACAAGCAGCACAGGAAAAGTAACTTAATAAAAGTTATTCTAAGGTTTTTATTTTTATTATAGTACTCTGTGTAATCTCTAAGAAATTAATATATCCCAAAAAAAAACCCCACACATCACGTACACTAGATATATCACGTAGAGATAGATCACGTAGCTTAGTTGGAAAAAGAGCAACCCTGCGCTGAAGGGGAAGGTGCGGGTTTGAAACCCGTCGAGATCGTAAATTTTTGGGATATATTAATTTCTTAATAAAAGTGGGTAATAAAAATCAGTAGGAGTTATAGGTAGGTATCTAGACTAACTAATACGAACACACAATTATACAATAAAAACACATGAACAGAGAATAAAAGAAAATAAAGTGATACATAGCAAAACATTTTATTAAATTGTTTTCATCCTAGTCTCTATGTCTCTTAAGGAGAGTAACATAGGCTACTTCTTGTACTGGTAAAACATCAAACTCCCGGGAGATTTACGGGAATAATCTTAGCATAGGTTACTCTCCAACCTTTTAACTAACTCTATGCCAAATATCAAGTCGATTGGTTGCTAAGTTAGGTCGTGAAGGAAGGACAAACAAACAAACACACTTTCGCATTTATAGTTAGGATTACGTTGACAAGGGAAATTTTAAAAATATATAGAACAGTGTTTTTGATACCATTTAAACAACGTAATGAAGCACGATGAAAACTTGATAATATAGAAAGTATGATTTACAAAAGCGAGTAACAATAAGGTTTTTTGTTAGTGCTTACCCGCACTTTGGGTATCGAAATGTTATAAGTTCCCAAAAATTTTCGATTTCGGCGGGACTCGAACCCGCGCCCCACCCTCAGTACGGTTCATTCCGGAAATCCCCCACGGCCATCCCCCACGTGGTACGACGGGTGTGCTCTAACCAACTAAGCCACGGAACCCTAATCGGTTTAACCCTACGAGCACTTATCCCTTATTCAACCGAAAATGTTTGGGACCTCTTACGGTAGCCCAAAAATTTTCGGTTGACTTTCGGCCGACTAAGGTTTCGTGGCTTAGTTGGTTAGAGCACACCCGTACTGAGGGGGGGCGCGGGTTCGAGTCCCGCCGAAATCGAAAATTTTTGGGATTTTTTTTTATTTCATTTCTTAGCGAGTAACAATGTAATAACTTGCAGAAGTTGCCAAAATTTGTGAAATATTAATTTATTTTAAACTTCTTTTCCTTCAAGAAATCTGGTGTAAGAGCGCATTCACACTGATAAATTTTTGCAGGACTATTTTTTACGGATCCTTCGCTATTGGAATCAAGATTTTCCTGGATCCGGAATACTGTCGGGTGTGTAAACTCGCCCCTACAACTACATACGCACGGAGAAAAACGAATGCTGTGTGAATGGACCCTAAGACTAATGAGAAGCAGTTTTTTTGAATATTTTTTCGTGTTTACGTACCTACATAATTATGTTTACTTTTAGTGTTAGTACTGTTTATGTTCACCTATTATTATTAATAAAAGATTTTTCTAGATGTTATAATGTTTTTTTTTAATCCTTCGCTTGCTCGGTCATCAAAATTGATCACACGGTTAAAAATAAACTTTGCACTTTTGTATAATTAATAGCTCAACAAGAACAGCACAGACACAGATAGATAGATAGAACATACTTTATTGCACACTTAAAACTAAAAAGAATTTACAAATTAAACAATAATAATATAAGTGATAATTGGCGGTCTTATCGCTCAAGAGCGATCTCTGCCAGACAACCTGGTATGGATAGGATTATTGCATATAAATGGGGTAAGATCGGTGTGCATCTAATGGTATTCATTATAAATGTATACATATCAATATTTTATATATAAGATACATAAAAATACATAATATCTGACCTATAAATATATACCCATTATCTACTTACAATAAAATATGAAAACAAGGGCGTGTTCAGTGACAAGAGGATAAAAAGTGTTTCTTTACCATATCCTTGAAAATTGGTAGTGACTTAGCACACCTTACAGTGACCGGCAAGGCATTCCATATAGTTGGACAGCCCGAACTGTAAAAGAGTTGCCGTAAAAGGATGAAGAGTGGACAGGTATTTGGAGCGTAAGGGTTTCAGATGAGCGGAGAGAACGAGAATGCGAAAGGTGAAGAAAGGTGAAACGGGCTTTGAGGTAAAGGGGTGCAGAAGATACAAATAAAATGTTGTAAAGAAGAGTTAGTATGTGAAAATTTCGCCGTAGCCGTATGGGTTAATAGCCACTCGAGCTTTCTGCGGAACTCCGAGACATGATCATACTTCCGCAAGCCAAATATAAATCTTATCCCGACATTCTGCAGACGCTCAAGTTTATCTAGCTGCTGCTCGGTTAAATCTAGAAAGGAAGAATCAGCATATTCAAGAATTGGGAGGAGAAGAGATTGTGCAAGAGAAATTTTAGTGGCAATGGGAAGACATAGATAGATAGATAGAAAATGCTTTATTGCACACATAACTTAAAAATAACAGACAAAGATAAAATGGAGTAAATAAGAAAAATGTGACAATTGGCGATCTTATCGCTCAGGAGCGATCTCTAGCAGACAACCGTGGATGGATAGGATCGTAGAGATAGAGGGTATAGAGTATTTAAAATACAAAATTTAGGACTCATAAAAATGAATGTAAAGATAAATTTAATGTATCTTTACATTCGACTCGGAAACACTGAAAATATTTCTGGATAGTGGAGCTTTGAGCTTTCCCGCACTGCAACACTGACCTGCGCGCGCATCTTTTACAGTAAGCTCAGTCTAGTCGATATTGCGTACAAACTTACATATTTCACTAACTCTCGTTCACTTTACTAAAACAATTACGTCCTATTTTATTCAAGTAACTAAAAAGCTTATAACTTTTGTTTTTGTCGGGTTTACTTTGTTTTCTGGTTGTTTGTTTGTGTTTAACGGAAGAGCGGCAATTAAAAACTACCTATCTCTGTTTTGTGTTTTGGTAAGTCGATGTAATACAGTACGAATCTATATCTATACATTATATCTGTTTGAGCAAGGACAAACCGAATTACTTAAAGGATTTATTGATAAAAACGTAAATTAGGTTGTTTTTAACAAGTTCTTTGTTACATTTTTGATTTATGTTACCTACTTGTAACATGTAAGAACCTAAATTCAATGAAGAATGATTATTTTAAGCTTTATAAATATTAGTTATTTAGGTAGGTACGGTTCATGATTTGTGGTTTGAACTTCGATAAGTCCCACATTTTGTGATTTTGTTAGAAATAAAGAAAAAAACGAAGTTTTATAACTTTATAAGAAAATAAAAATAAATAAGTAGGTACCAACAGAACAAATCAGATTAATTTAACTAGTTTCTGCCCGTGGTTTCGCACGGATTTCCATTCCATGTGAAAGTAGAAAGTATTTAAACCGGCAGCCCAGCCGTTCTCGAGTTTTAGCGAGACAAACGAACGGCAATTGATTTTAATATATATTATATATAGAGATTTATTTATTTACCTGTCCCGGCTTAGATACCCGTGCGAAGCCGGGAAAGACGGGACGGCCTATCGCCTATGTTCATCAGGGGTAGGCAATGTAGGCATAATCAAGCTCTACAACTTTTTTCTAGAACTCAATCATATACATACATTCTCATCGTTAAGGCAGCGTTCGTAAGAAACGTTTTCGTTCGACCGTTTTTAGGGTTCATTACCCAAAGGGTAAAACAGGACCTGGCCCCGGGACCTGGTCTGTCCGTCTGTCACCAGGCTGTATCTCATGAACCGTGATAGTTACAGTTGAAATTTTTACAGATGATGTATTTCTGTTGCCGCTATAACAACAAATACTAAAACACAGAATAAAATAAATATCTTTTTTGTTCGATATTGATAACGGCAACAGGTAGACGCTTGAAATATTCACACAATATTTAGTTATATATACACTTTAAAAATCAATAATTAAATTAAAATAAAATTAATATTTAAGGGAGGGTCCCATACAACAAACGTGATTTTTTTGCCGTTTTTATACATGATGGTACGGAACCCTTCGTGCGCGAGTCTGACTCGCACTTGGCCGGTTTTATTATCAACACGTTTGAAACTGCGGATAGAAACTAGTGCAGACTATTTATATCCAAGGCATGTTTCAAATAGTTACCTACAGCCAAAGTAAACAAACACACATACCGGTGGTTTTTATTGTGTAAATAAAACACACAAGATCCATTTCAATGCTGGTGTGATGACGGACAACTTCTGCGACGCAATAGGCAAAGATCTGATGACGCAGAAGGTAGCGCGTTTGAGTCCCGTCGCGCGACAAATTTTAGTGTTATGTACGGACTATGTTTTGAACGTGAATAGACTGTTCGTTTTACCACAATCTCACCTGATGGTACCACTTACCATCCACACATTTGTCCCCAGGCGGGAATGGAACCCGCAACCTCCTGCGTCGCAGGCAGGCCTTCGCCCACCGCGCCATATAGGTCGTCAAAAATATTTCATAAATAATGGTAATATCTACTTCTAGCAGGCCTAGGTACAAACGTGAGATTTGGACTATAGGAAGAATTTATGGCCAAACCAAAGGGAAAATTATGAAATCATGATTTTAAAGTTCCATCATCGAAAAAGGAACCCTAAAGTTTTTTTCCTTGATTTTTACTTCTAGCATAGTCTTGAAATTTGAAATACATATTTTGTGTCATTATGGAGAAAAAATGGCGCAATTCTAAAGTAAATTGAAGGGAAAAAAACAGAACTCGTTACTTAGCTTTTTGCTTTATAGTGCGCAGTTTTTGCTTTATACTCGCACTGTCCTGCCGAAATCGAAATTTTTTGGGATATTATTAAAAAAAATTCGTAGAACTCGTTACATTTTCTTTCTTAGTAAGTAGTTAAAAAAAAAGTAAAATCAGGCCAAGTCTTGTCAGGTAATGCTTCCGCCGTAAAAAGTATGATCACGAGAAGAGCCAAGTCACCCATTTTATTATATTCGACTTTAAATTTGGCAAGTTACCTACTCGAAAGTTATTCTAAATTACTAATTACTTAGGTATTACGACATCATCAAAAGTCAAGTTTCTTTAGGCTTACAAAAAAGCACTTAGACAAGTCAAATTTTATACATAAACAACAACTTTATAAATAGTAATTATCAAACAAGAAACAAAATGTTATTGATTTTGTTCGCTTCAATTTTTTGTCCACTAGTGGAAGAAGCGAAAAATAAACCACTAGTAACTTTGTATAATGCTTAAAATGTAATACAATATTGTTTGCCTATCTCAGTCTAAATATAATGTGATTTAGATACAGGTCAATATTTATATTAAACTAAGCTTAAGATTGTTCTCCCATAATACTATTGTCGGTGCGGAACTGGTGACATCCGGCGGGCAGGGCACTAACGTACCAGCTATTCTCGAACCGAATGGTCTGTTGCGTGACGATGGTAAGAGGCCCGACGGCATGACTCTAGTTCCATGGGAGCTGGAAGCCGATTGTGTGGGACGCTACATGCGTCGACACACTCGCGCCTTCTCATCTTCCTAGGACTGCCGTGAGGGCTGGTGCGGCGGCAGATTTGGCCGAAGAGGCGCAAACAGAGCCAACCCATTTGCTCCCCTTGGAAGTCGAGACCCTAGGTCCGTAGGATACCAAGGTACTCCTCGTTTAAAAAAAAATGAGCGTCGGAGCTTCGACCAGACGATCGAAGCGACGCGTGACCCAAGAGCTGGTGAGTATCTGATCTGGCACAGCACTTAAGCATTACCATACAGCGGGGCAATGCAGCCAGCGTCTTGGGAACGCGCGCGTTTGTTGAGCTACCTGTGAATTGTTAGCAACAGTCACTTAACTCAATTGTTTCAATTGTAAATACAAGTTCTAATTTCTTTCTACTATTTGGATATCGAAAAATAATAGTTATTTGTTATACAAGAGTGCAAAGTTGCTTTTTAACCGCGTGCTCAATTTTGATGACCGAGCAAGCGAAGGATTCTAAAATTTGAATCCTGAGCGTTAGCGAGGGAATCAAAAGAGCACGAGGTAAAAAATCTTTGCACTCGAGTGCAACACGTAACTTTTCATCCCACCTCAGCGAGGAAAGAGTATATAACGTGCGCACGATGATCTAAATTCAATTTACTTTATCCTCTAGCGGATAAAAACGGCTTTTGCACTCAGATATCGAAGAGCAAAAGTACTCTTTCCGAGATGGGGGGATGAAAAAACCATTTTGTATAAATCATAAACCTATTTATAACTACAGATCATTTTCGTGGAAATTTTTGATAATTCAAGAAATCAGTCGGACGGACTGACTGTCAAACAATGTAGAAGTTGAAAGCTTTAAAGATATATCTATCAACTATACCCCATTCATCCGTGCAAAAAAAAAACGTAAACAAAGAATCAATGGCTCTCAAACTTTTTTATCGCAATATATAGAAAGATATAGAAGTGCCTCTACATCCTTTTCTTTACCTCTTCTTTAAATTATGTAAAAAAAATGATTTGCCAAAAATAAAAGCCAATTGTATGTGTGTTTCATGTGACAAATAAATAATTTACTTTTAGTACCAATGCATTTTTGGATTTGCCTACCTATATCTTTTTAATATAGTGAAATGAGTCTCAAAATCACGTTTGACTGTACGGAAAATCAATTTTAAGGCAGTAAAACACTACTTTTTTAAATATTTTTTGATGAGCATTTTTGAGTAGCAATTTTTATCAGTAAGTTATGGGAGTCGAAACACGATTGACTCAACTTGACTCGATACAAAAAAAATGGCAAAGTTTCCTCTAAATTTTCTTTTTTACAACGGAAAACCACTTTCATTTGCTAGTTATTCAATATATTTTAATGAAATGTCGTCTTAAAAATACATAACTAAATACTTTAGACGATTATGGTTTTATTTGTTTGCGAAATACCTAGTATTATTTTAGAGCAATAACAAAATAAATAAAAACCAGTGAAATTGCGCGCCGGCCGGATCTTCCCTTCCTTTCTCGCCTTCACCGCGCGGCGGCGTTCGCTCGTCCTTGTCTCAAAAATGCGAACCTATTTCGCCTTAAAAAGTATGCATTATAATCTTTACCTCTTTAAAATATATAAGTGTAGAAGAAGGTATAGGTATGGATATTTTAAGAACTGTACTAAGGAGTTTGAAGTCGTTTTTAGGGTTCCGTACCCAAAGGGTAAAAACGGGACCCTATTACTAAGACCTCGCTGTCCGTCTGTCACTAGGCTGTATCTCATGAACCGTGATAGTTAGACAGTTGAAATTTTCACAGATGATGTATTTCTGTTGCCGCTAGAACAACAAATACAATCAATATTTAAAAAATAGAATAAAATCAATATTTAAGGGGGTGCCCATACAACAAACGTGATTTTTTTGCCGTTTTTATAGATAATGGTACGGAACCCTTCGTGCGCGAGTCCGACTCGCACTTGGCTGGTTTTATTTAGTTTTTTCAAATCAAAGAAATGATGAAGTAAAATATCCACCCTATCATCATATTATTAACCCATACACTTCCACTGCTGGACATCTCTCCCATACCTATCCACCCTACACCGACGCGCAATTCGGATTGGTAGACATTGTAAATCGATATAAAACAAACACCGTTTCATCCATCAGAAAGCCATTAGTAAACCTTCATAACATTTTTATGATATTTCGTGGAATCTGCCGATAGATAGAGAACAGAGAGCGTCTGTCTGTTTGTTTATAACTATACTACTTATATGTAAGTTGATAACATCGCTGCTTTTATATATAAAGTAGGTACCTAAATTAATTATTTATAATTATGAAACTAACGAAATCTAACAATCCGCCTCGGTAATAACATATAAAACAACGGGGTAACAACAAGGTTATCACTAAATACTAAAACACAGACTTCAAGAACGCGTACTACTATCACATGTGCAGTGAAATATTATGTTTAAATTTTAATTCGAAAACGAACGAGAGGTCAATTAAATGATGAATGAAAAACACAAAACCAGAAACCGTTTCGAGCTTTTGTGCTTTGCTTCGATGATACATGTCATTAAATATTTTCCACCAATATTCCTTGGGTTTTGTAACCCATTTGAATACAAAAATCATCTAGGTTTTAGAATTGAAGTAGGTGTTATAGCAAAATTTTACGCGAATTTAGGGATCCGTATCCAAAGAGTAAAACTGGACCCTATTACTAAGACTCCGCTGTCCGTCTGTCACCAGGCTGTATCTCATGATCCGTGATGAAATTTTCACAACTGTCTAACTTTATCATAAAAAACAGAATAAAATAAATATTTAAGGGGGCTATACAAAAAACGTGACTTTTTTGCCGTTTTTATAGTTATTGGGTCGGAACCCTTCGTGCGCGAATTCGACTCGCACTTGGCCGGTTTTATTTAAGTTACTTATAGGGAAAAACCGTCACAATTTCAGAACACGATGAATGAAATATGCGTTGGTTTTGTAAGACGAATCTACATGTAAAATTTGGTAGTTCTGTTGTTAATTTTTCGTTTAATGAAATACAGAGCATTTTAAATTTTCAACCCAAATTTTGAACCCCTTAGAGTTCGAATTTTCTAAATTCCTTTCTTAGTGCTGATTTTCATACCAAGACCTACACACCTTGCAAGTTTCAAGTCTCTACGCTTACTGGTTTAGGCTGGAGCTTGTCTATACGTCAGGGGACAGGGCAAAGAGTTTTATATTAGTACTTATAGATTATTTATTTATAGATTTGTTTTAGAGAAATATTTTATACGGTGAGAACAGAAACGGGCAATTTTCTGCGGAACGGTCTGAAGGTGGTACTGAACCTCTGAGTTCCCATACAAACGTACTATTCGATGCATTTGCAAGCTACGTCCCCGATTGTAATGAACATTTGCATACATAATCGGATAAGAAATAGCGATGTTTGTATCGTTTTAGTTTTTAAAAATACATTATCATCATGAAATTAGAGCAAAGTAATAAAATCGCTTGAAAATGGATAAAATGAATTTTCGCTCCCACTTTATGATGATTATGTATTTTGAAAAACTAAAACGATACAAACATCGCTATTTCTTACCCGATTATGTATACAAAAGTTCATTACAATCGGGGACGTAGTTTGCAAATGAATGGACAAGTACGTTTGTATGGGAACTTAGATGTTCAGTCCCACCTTAAATACCTACCTAAACTTTTTGTATACATAGAAAACACTTAACCCGTAACAAATAACTGTAGTAAAACAAGGCTTGCTCAATGAACACTGATTTATTAATTCCTTTGTGGGTAGGTCGGTATGTACCTTCATTGGTCTACCCTCAACTAGGTAACTATACTACAATAACGTAGTAAAAAGTTTACTAGGTTGGTAATATAAAAATATTTTTTATCCCTCCATCTTGGAAAGAGTATTTTTGCTCTTCGATATCTGAGTGTAAAAGCCAATTTAGAACATCGTGCGCACGTCGATCTAAATTCAATTTACTTTATCCTCTAGCGGATAAAAATGGCTTTTACTCTTTCCTCGCTGAGGTGGGATGAAAAGTTACGTGTTGCACTCGAGTGCAAAGATTTTTTACCTCGTGCTCTTTTGATTCCCTCGCTGACGCTCAGGATTCGCTCAGGATAATTTCAGTAGCCTTCGCTTACTCGGTCATCAAAATTGAGCACGCGGTTAAAAAGCAACTTTGCACTCTTGTATAACGAATAACGATTGCTCTGTGTTTTTGTATTCTTTTTTCAGAATGCAGAATGGAAAGCTCTTTCAACTATAAACAGACAATTATAGTCGTAACACTAGCTATCACCTTATGGACTGACACAGGTAAGAAAGCACAAAACCTCAGCGATAAGTCCCACCCAGATATCTGTGAAGTGGCTAAGTGGCCCAAAAGTGGTCCTACATTCGTCTCTCAATTGCTGCTTCGTTGGTCTAGCGGTTAGCTTGTTCATCATCACCTATGTTAGTCCACGGCTGGACATAGGCCTCCCGTAATGACCGCTATAGCGCCCGTCTTCAGCTTGACGCATGCGGCGTCTGCCTGCAGTCGTTCGCAGGTCGTCATCCCACCTGCCGGAGGTCGTCCTAAACTGCTTTTACCGAGTCGTGATCTCCAGTCTTGAAGACGTTTACCCCAGCGGTTATCGGTTTTTCGCGAGATATGGCCGGCCCACGCTGTGTGTGTACACGACGCCGCATTTATTGTTTCCCGTAGCGAAAGATCCGTAAACCCGTAAACCTGTACACCGTTTGGTGTAAAAACGTATCCGCTGTGTTATAAAATAGAATAGAATAGAAATACATTTATTTGGACACAGGTACACACAAATATAAAATAAAGCGGAAAACAAGAACAATTTAACATGGAGGTAAGGTACGTGACACAAAAGGGTGGTAGTAAGAATAAGGTGTCTCTGCCTCCATGACCCTGCACCGGAATAGGGGTTGGCTCAGCGTGTGCTGAACAGTTTCTGCTCAGCGCTGTTTTTCAGCCAAAAACCTTAAAGCTGAGTGACGTAACGGCCAACGATTCAGTGGCAAAGAAAAACAAAAATTAAATATAGTATATATAATATAGTATAGGTACAGTCAGCTGCTCAGATATGTATACACTTCCAAGTTTTCATTTTTATTTTACTCGGAACTTATCATATAAAAGTCTACGCACACATTTTTCATACTAAGTTGTCATCGTTCTTGTCAGAATACGATATATAAATTTTCGCAATGCAATGGCTATATACTTACTATTCAGTCAAATTTCAAAACATGGGAGTGTATACATATTTTCGCAGCTGACTGTACATAGTGTTAGCGTATCCTCACCTATCTTATTAACACAAACCTCGATTTGTACTAACTAGTTATTATTTGTTTTTTATTCCAGCCACAGCAATAGACTGCTTCAAATGCGTATCAATGAACGGAAAGTTCGCACCATGTGATGACCCATTCCATAACAACCATTCTCTTGGCATGCTGGAAACCCCTTGCATGGGTGGGCGAAAGGGGAGAGACGGTCTGTTCCCTGCAACTTCTTGTATCAAGATCGCTGGTGTCTTTGGTAAGTGTAGCGTCCTCTAGAGAAATATTGGTTGAAGTACATAGCTAACGTCAATACGTGGTCAATGAAGTTACAACGGAAAAACAGAAGGTAGCTACGTCGTTAAGACAAATTCCAAACTCCAGCTTTCCTAATGGACTCAGGCAGTGCGTTCCACAGCTTTACGGCCTGGATGGAAAAGGATTACCTAAAGGATTACAAATCAACAAATCCTAGTTTACTCTAAACTAGGATTTGTTGTCTTTTTGTACTCCGAGATTTTTATGTTAAATTAACATAAAAATCTACGCAGCTAGCTACGCAACGTGACGCGACGAAACGAGAACCATTCATCCTTAGATAGGATAAAGAGTCTAGATACTTCGTTGTCTATAAATTTTCACAAAGAAAAAAAGAGTTTATTTACGATTTTTCTTTCTACAGATGACACCGGGGAATCCATCACAGTCCGAGGCTGTGGTCTCGACTCTGGGACAGCGACAACGGACACAGAGATCGTTCGCATGTCGCACTGTGGACGCTTCTACTACGACAATAGGTGAGTCCAATGTAACGTAGTTGAGTCCAATATAACGTAGTTGAGTCCAATATAACGTACTTGAGTCCATTGTGGCGTAGAATGAGTCCCATTGTGGCCTAGGATGAGTCCGTGATGACGTAGTTGAGTCCATTGTGGCGTAGGTTGAGTCCATGGTGACGAAGGATGTGTTCATAAGATATAGTAGGTACATAAGATTTTATATTGAATATTTTGATTCCCCAGATATGTCCACGGCTGCCTCCAGACCTGCAGCGACGCTGACGCCTGCAACTCCTCAACAAGGAAGCTCCCCTATCTACCTACCCTACTCTCCTCTACGTATCTAGCGGTCTACTTATACCAGCTAACAGGTGTTATTACATAGGATAACAAAGAACTCTGGTTCTATTTAGAGTTTAAGATCAAATGTCTATAGAAGCCGTGTGATGCCGGCTTAGAATTTGCACCACCCCAACTCTTCCCGTGGGTGTCGTAAGAGGCGACTAAGGGACACACACCGGGGGGCGGGCAGCAGAGCCTCTTGCAGAATAGATCTACCACCGAATTGCGATCCCCAACCCACATGCCCAGCGTGGGGATTACGGACACTACCCTCGATATAAAAGCGATTATCAGAGGGAGTGTGTCCTGTGTCCAGTGTCCAGTGGACCATTATAGGCTGCTGTTGAATCTGCAGAATTGCACGAAATATTTATGTAAGACGTTTCACTACATAATCATTATAATTATTAATATAGCTTTTAATTATCATTTAACGTAGGTAGGTAATAATTTTTGTATCTTTGAACTTGGATATCGCCTAAAAGTTTTATACTAGTTAAAAACGTTAGAACCTAAATAATTTGCTGTGTAAGTACTTACTTTTACATATCTGATTAATATTAGGAACCTTCGTACATAGTATAATTCATCATCAGCTTATATCAGTCCACCGCTGGACATAGGCCTCCCCTAATGAGCGCCATAGCGCCCTGTCTTCTACTAGGTACATAGTATAATTATATCAGAATAAATAGATATTTCAATAATTTTAAATTGAGAGTAAGCACAGGTACAGTCAGCTACGAAAATATGTATACACTCCCATGTTTTGAAAGACTGAATAGTAATTGTATAGTCATTGTGATAATTTATATAGGTACCGTATTCTCACAAGAACGATGACTACTTAGTATGAAAAATGTGTGCGTAGACTTTTATATGATAAGTTCCGAGTAAAATAAAAGTGAAAACTTGGAAGTGTATACATATTTGAGCAGCTGACTGTACCTACCGAGCTTATATCACATGATTTCTTTAGGCTCTGCGTTTACATTATTTTAGGCACTGCAATCTATTTATTTATCTAGATAGGCCGTAAAAAGTGTCTTTTTAGAATTAATTAATTTTAAAAAAAAACTTAGTATGTAGGTGCGAAATTATCTCTACAGGATTTATCTACTTAGTTAAGGCTTAGTGTTTTTAAGAAATCAATAAATAAATTTTAAAAAGTTACTACGACGTACGAAATTCTTTCGACAGGTTATACAGGGTTATTGGTAAATTAGTGACAATACGTGAACTGCAGGTTCAGCCCATCATCACAAACACGTTCGTAAAGGCGCCAAGACTAAAATCTAAAAAAAAAATGAGTCACCTCTGATACTTTGAAAAAACATCTTTGTCTGGAACCCAACGAGTTACTTAAGACCGATCTTTCACTCTCATATCTTCTGTTAATTCAGGGCACAGCTATTTTTATGTTGAGTTTCAAATAAAACCTCTCTAACGAACGATTGTTGAATTGCGGGGGGTACCCATTACCAGTACCAAAATTAAGACCTGGCGTCTTCTCAAACGTGTTTGTGATGATGGGCTTAACCTGCAGTTCACGTATTGTCGCTAATTTACCAATAACCCTGTATAAAGGCCGTGTGTTAACATTATTCTTGGCATATCAAAGAGTATATCTATGCGCTAAACCTATATAGATGATTATGTTCTAAATACTAAAAAATAGATATAAATAAAGAGACATTATAATTTTATCCGGCGACAGGATTCTTATGGCGCATACCCCAAACTAGCGCCGTCACCTACTTTATCTTATTATTCCGTTTAACAAAAGAAATTTCAAAATTTTCAATGGTCAATATGTGATACCTATTATAAGCTTTATTTTAATGCGTCTGTAATAGTTTTATCTTATATAATTTAGGCAGAGATGCGAAAATAGAGATTCAAGATTGTTTATTGTGTTCATGTTGTACATAGTAGGTCTTAAAATAAATGTATACGTTTCAACATGAGCCCGGTTGGGGCACAACAATGGATAGGTAATGTTTTATCTACTATATGGTATATGGATGGAGTTTGGTGGACACAAAGTGCAACTTCGTATCTCTTCCTAAACTATACAAAATATAAATATTACAAAGGTATTAAAAAAAGCTTATAATAGATACCACAAACTCACCATTGAAAATTTTGAAATTACCTTCGATCAACGAAATAATACGGTAAAATAGGTGGCGGCGCTAGTTTGGGTCGGGGTACCGCCTTAACCAATATCTGTGGTTGCTGCAAAAGTTGCCAGACATTTTTTGTTTCATCTTTTTTCTCTCCTCTTCGCATATTGCAAAAGTGACTTAGTAACCACAGACAGGCAGGTAATTATATACCTACCTACATTAGTCTTTTAAGCTCTAAGCTCTGTTTTATCTACGTTAGCGAAGTCAGGGGCAGACGCTAGTCATCATAATTTTGATGTGTATTAAGAAACTATACTAAAAAATGACACGCTTCATAAAGTATGTACCTACCTAAGTGACACTAGTGAACCTAGTTTTGTAAAGCACAAAAACTGTAAATATAATAAGCAAGCTTATTAAAAAAATTGTGAAACTGAAGATCTTTTTTTTTCATCTATTTAATAGCCCTCCTTAGACCATAGTCCAGTAGGAATAAGATTTGAGGTCGCATAAAATAATATGTATGCATGGCATATAGAACCTGCATACATTACAGTAGGTTTCTTAAAAGTTATAAATGTTCCCCAATTTTTTTTCTATTATTATTACGTATAAAAAAAATGCCAACTTCTAACACTACATAAATAAATAAATATATTTTTTATACTGAGGGATAAAGAGTAAGTATATATGTATAACCTCAGTTACTCTCTGGATCAATACCACAAGCATTGTCAGGTGGCTATTGAACACATCATTATGGATGCATCTGCGTTATAAGGTGCAGATGTGTTTTCGCTTACATAGCTCCAACAAGGCAGAAGGTGACTTATGCATTTGAAGTCTATTAGATCATGTCAGTTCACTCTCGATTAAAATACAAAACAGCAAAAAGTAAAAAATTGGTTTTATTTCTTTTACTTATAGTCACTAAATTCAAATCTACAAACATTAATTAGTAGTTTAGTATTGCAATCATACTGTATAGTCTTAAAAGGATCATAAACTTTAATAATCACATCACATAATATTGTGTTTGATACATAACAGCTGTTTATTAAAATCAAATAGGGATCAAAATTCAAGTCCACAGCTTCTATCAAATAGCAGCCATACTGGAAATGTACTTTTTGGATTCGGAACTTAGAATTCTCTCCTTTAGGAATAATGAAATTTGAATTTGCCTCCAAATATCTTTCGTGGTGCCATAGAGATAGACAAGCGTTTTGCTTCCGTAAGAGATTGTAGAGTCTATGGGCCAATCCATTCTTCTTGTAGTGAACCTTTTTAGTTTTGTTGAATGTGTAAAAAGAGTTTTGGGCACTTAGGTCGGATAGATCTTCGTTGATTGATTTCTTGGTAAGGCTTTCATTGGAAGCTGTGTTTGTTTTGCAAGAAAGAATGATTTCATCACTATTTGGAGTGCCACTTTTTTGAGTTTGTATATCACTTATTGATTGACTGTTTTGAGAACTTTCAGAACTGAAATGACTGTCGAAATATGATTTGATTCTTTTGGCTAATCGTAGCTTTGCGGTTGATGTATTTTCTTCTCCAAATCTGTGTAACTTAGTCACAGGGCATGTTAGATTGTCTTCTATACCACAGTTACTCTCTACTTCAGATAAAACTTCAGTTTTTATAACTATATTGTTGTTTGATACAGAACTATTTGTGTTTCTGTGAAAATGATCAGTTCTCACAGGAGAAAACAATCTTTTTTTACTATTACCCACATTTTTAGACGAAAAAGTTTTCAGAGCAAGTATTGGGCTTTTCTGCTGTAAGCTTCTACTTTTTGAAGGTAGCACAGGAGAGCTAGCAAGTTTAAGTGGTTGAGTTGCTACCAATATTGGTGAAAGATAGAAACTCCTTTTAGAGTTCTTACTTACTAAAATCGGTGATTTTTCTCCACTTTGAAGCTCTTTACATGTGTCTAGAACAGTAATGCTCAGGTTTGATACGTTCTTTGAAGCCTTTTTCTTGCGTTTTCTCTTCAAAACACGCGCCCTGTTGGATATGTTATTAAATTTTTCATTTACACTGGTTTCTTCGTATTCACTCGAGTCACTCAATGACCAGATAATTTCTTCAGTGTGTTCTTGTGAATTAAGCAAGTGAAATTTGTCCAGGAATTTATTTTCTTTTTGTTTTTGCATTATCTTTGAATAAACAAAAACAAAACATAAAATCTTATCCATTTATTGCGGTCATAGCTATTTCACCGTCTTGGCACAGATTAGGTAATTTTGAGAAACTTCAAAGTCACTTAAATTGGACACAAAATGAGAATCGTAGGTGAAACAGGCCCTTAAATTGATATCTGCATGTTGGCTATTGAAGAACACGCCACCTTCTTTCAATCTAATCAAACGTTTGTTGTTTTTCCTATTTGGTTGGCCTTATTGGCATGCAATGCAACCGCCATGTTATTTTGCTAACTTCATGCCGGTGTGCTCTCAAAACAAATACGGGCGTCTCTCGGTTTGTTGTTTATCAAATTTTGTCGCCCAAAGTACTATCTAGACATTCCACACCTCTCTACTAAGCTCGAAACTATTTACCATAATATATACGCAAGTGATTAAGTGGTTACGAGCTGCATTTGCGATAAGTTTGGTTAGCCGGCTGACCCATTCGCCGCAATGGAAGTAGAAGGCATTGGTTCTGATTCTGAAAACGTGGTGTTGGATGTGGACCTCGAGGGGGGGAAACCAGTATCCGAAGAAGGCGCTGGTGACTCCGCGGCCGCATCCACGGGCCATCTCCGCCGCAAGCACAAGAAATACATGCGTTCCAACAGCAAAGATGGCGTTAGCACCGCGGCTACCCCTATACCCAAATACAGAAGCTGGAAGAATAGCCGAAGACCTCGCAACGGGCACGGCAGAGGCCTACCCAAGAAAGGTAATCTTATCAGAATCGAACCGGCGCGGCGACGGCGCCTACCAATGAAAGTTCTAGAAGCGTGCCTACTTGAATGAAGCTGCATCTATTTACGTAACCTTTGTTTACTACGCATTTTTATTCAGAGCACGTAGGCACATTGTAACCAATACATTCGAATTTTGAATTCGCTATATGCTAATGGATCGACTCAGAGCGGCTGGCAGAATAGTAGATTTTGTCTTTCAAAATATCTATAGCATTTTATTCCATTTATCTTGGGAGTAGGTCAATATTTAGCTGCTGTTTAGCTAGTTCATTCAACTTGTTACACAATCTGCTTGTAAACAACTTTCATCATCCAAGGCTATTTTTGACGCGTCGCCGCTTTGATTGGTCTTGTTTATAAATATATAAGCGGGAATTAAATGCGGGAAAATCAATAGAATCCGGGCCGGGTTCGACTATTTGCGATTCTGTTTTGTTTTGCAAATGTTTGTAGGTCAAGGTCATGTCATGTTTGTCGTTTCTCATCTGTGTGTTGCCAACTGACCAAAACTTAGAATTCCTACGGCAATATTTTATTCATGAAATTGTTGCAATCTTTATCGTTTTCCTAGGAGCACAATTTTAATGAAAACAATATTTAGCGCCGACAATTTATATGAAATAAGTTCCCAAAAATTTTCGATTTTGGCGGGACTCGAACCCGCGCCCCCCACCCTAAGGGGAACTTATTTCATTTCTTAGAGATACTCAAAGTGCGGGTAAGCACTATAACAAAAAACCTGTCAATTTATATTGCGCCAAAACGACAATCTTGTATTTTTATGTTCAGTGAGTTGTTTACAAATGTACACTAGCAGCGCCTCGCGGTTTCACCCGCGTAGTTCCCGTTCCCGTGGGAATGCGCGGATAAAACATAGCGTCATACCTAAAAAGTAAGCTTTCGAATGGTGAAAGAATTTTTTAAATTGGTCCAGTAGTTTTTAGGGTTCTGTACCCAAAGGGTACAGAATATTACTAAGACTTCGCTGTCCGTCTGTCACGAGGCTGTATCTCATGAACCGTGATAGTTAGACAGTTGAAATTTTCACAGATGATGTATTTCTGTTGTTGGATGCAGCAAGCTAAAGACAGCCCGCTATGGCGCTTATTACGGGAGGCCTTTTCCCAGCTGTGGACTAATATAATCTGACAATAAACCAGCCTTCTTCATTCCTTCCTGTTCTATGTTTTTGTTGTCCACTTCCTGCAATCTTGGATTTACTTGACAAGTTGTATCTGCCCATTGAGTGAAAGGTCACACTACTTAGTAATAAACCATTATCAACAGGTGGTGCAGGAGGCAAGGGAGTCTGGGGCCTCCCCGGCTCGGAGATGCTGGAGGAGTTGGAGGAAGATGCCAACGACCCCAACTACGACTCGGAGGCCATCACCAATGGAGACGTTGAGTTTAAGCAGGTCATAGTGGAAGCTGAACCGGATGAGGTGGTTGTAAGTACATAATGCATTCTTTACAACTCCTTTGTTCTGGTGATATCCTGAGATACAGCTGTCAATCACCAAAATCATGCAAACTATTATCTTGTGCCCCAGTGACCTGAGGAATCCATAATATTATAAATTCAAAAGTAAGTATGTCTGTCTGTTACCTTTTCACGTCTAAACGGATTTTAATGAAATTTGACAGCATACCCGGTCTTTTACAGTTCAGTTCCTACATGATTACCGGGGTTGGTCAAGCCTTGACTTCCATAAAAGCTTTTACTTATATTTTCGATCGATTTGATCTGAAGGGGGCGATATAATATGACGCCATTTTTTCAAAAGGATAAGCATGGGATTTTGCTTATAGGAGCGGACAGCAGAGCGGCGGCGGCGTAAGCGCAAAAATCAAGTTTTTGCTGATTATCTATTACTTCGGACATTTTTTTGCAAAATTATGCCGAAGGTTCACTTGGTATTCTATTATTTAATACGGTGATGACAATAAAATAAAAAAATCTTGTGATTGATAGTTTAGGAGAAAAACGGTATTAACTAAGAAAACAGATGGTACTTTGCACAATTGTTTCTGACATTTAAAATTGTCTTTTATTTCATTTTTGAAACGAAAGGGATCTGCTTTGTATCCCAAAGGTTTATCATGTATTTTTTTCTAAAAATTTTCGGTAATTTTTAATTAATTTCATTTATTTGCTAACATGTACGTACAATTCATTCTTAGTGTATGTGAATGGCTAGGTGTAGGTGGTCAGTACATGCATCCTGTAAGGGCACTGCAAAAATTAAGGCACTTTATACAATAATAGTCGATTGAATATAAAAGAAATGCCAAACTAATATCAATTAAAATTAATGATAACGGAGAAAAAAAGTTTTCAACATAACCCAATTCACGTCTATTAACATACATCCACGCCTTAAGTTAGACGCATTCTTGTATACCGTATCAGGCCCCCCAGTATGAATTGAATACCTTAGTCTAGCTAGGGCCTAGCTATACAAGTTTTTGTCTTAAAAGTATGTTAATACAAATATGATTTGACGCAGCTTATTATTTATTTAGATTTGGACTAATATTATTTAATTTTAATTCCTTGATTTATTGACATTTAGTACATTTTTTTGATTTTATTATGTTTTATTTTTAATTAGACGATAAGTATTTGATTTGTATTAAAAAAATTGCATGCCTAAGCAGAGGCAGAAAACAATGATCCAAATGTGTACTATAAGATCTTTAAAACATTGTATTTTCAAGCAATAAACGAACTTTGACTTTGAGAAAAATAACAGACTTAGGTAACTTAGACAGAATTTACTTATTGAAGTTGAAGAAATTATTTTGATACCTAGGTATTCAAGGTCATCATTTCTACTCTAAAGAAAACCGTTGAGCGATATTCCTATTATCAAAACTTCGCTTCGCCCCTCGTACGTCTTGCAATCTTTGTTGTAGTGTATTATGTACTTAGCTGTTGTAAATATCATTGTAAGAATACGGTTACCATGATTTTAGTATAAGTCGGGATAATCTTTACAAACGCGTAAATAGCCGACTAATCTGCTTTTGACGTTACTATTTTCTACCCGCTGCTTCTCCCGCTTTGTTTCTATGGAAAAATCAACTCTGCCGGATCTTGCAAACTACTGAATATTTAACTTTGAAATTTATAAAATGGTAAAGTTCGAGACCCACTATACCGTCATAAGAAAATAAAGAAGAAGAAAAATGATGAAATGTGAAGAATTTTCTATCTATCTATCTTTCGAAAACACAATTCCATAAAGTTGTCTCTACAGAAAAAAATCGCAGTTACCTCTAAATTTTTACTAAATCTTTAATTTATCAATAAATACAGAAGTTAAACTCTTGAGAATAAGCATGGTTATTAAAGGTTAGCAGCATTTAGAACAAATATTCAAGGACAAAGTTCTCCAACATAGGTTTTCAGTCGATCAGTCAAACGCAAATACAGGGTTATTGGTAAATTAGTGACAATACGTGAACTGCAGGTCCTGCCCATCATCACAAACACGTTCGCGAAGGCGCCAAGTATAATTAAAAAAAAAAAATAAGTCACCTCTGATGCTAAGAAAATGAAAAAATATCTTTGTCTTGAACCCAACGAGTTACTTAAGAGCGATCTTTCACTCTCATATCTTCTGTTAATTCAGGGCAGAGCTGTTTTTAAGTTGAGTTTCAAATAAAACCTCTCTAACGAACGATTATTGAATTGCGGGGGGTACATTACCAATACCAAAATTAAAAATTAAGACTTGGCGTCTTCACAAACGTGTTTGTGATGATGGGCTGAACCTGCAGTTCACGTAGTGTTACTAATTTACCAATAACCCTGTATATGTGTTTTTTTTTATCATGTGTATCATTCGGCTAAGCCCAATGCTACGCTGGTGGATTTAGTTTCATTTTCGTCCATTTTCGATATGACCTTGTACGGCCACACTATTACCACAAAGCCTAGCCAACCTACACAATCGATACCCCGCAATGCGCCGCTAACTTCGCGCATGTTATCAAAAAGCCACGACCTTGGCGATACCACCGGTTTTAAAAATACACGTTTTAATTCTTTTATCTACGCATTAGCAACTTGAGGATTGTCGAGTTAATAACTGATTTGTATGCGTTGTTTTAATGTTTACTTATTATGTTATTACATAATTATAAATATAATTATAATACTAGCAGCGCCTCGCGGTTTCACCCGCGTAGTTCCCGTTCCCGTGGGAATTTCGGGATAAAAAGCCCATGTACTATTCCAGACTATAATCCATCTCTGTGCCAAATTTCAACCAGGGGAACTTATTTAATTTCTTATAAAGATCTGTCTGTCATATTTTCATGCCTACATTAGTTGCCTGGGAGAAATCGCTCTCAGCGAGAAGTCCGCCTTTTGTACTGTTTATTTATACTCAAATATACTTAAGATTTTTTTATTTTGTTGATTTTTGTTTACTATAGTGTTCATTCTTTAATTCATAAATTTTAACATTCGTGGCCCTCGACGCATTCGTTCATTCGGAGCTTAGCGGGCAGTGAATGCGGTAAAAATCAAAATCAATTTTTTTTATTTCCATTAATACAAAAATGTATACTTAGAAAAGGTCAAATTCTTTTAAAAAAAAAGGACACGGAAATAAAGTGGTACTTTTGATTTCTGTCGCTTCGGTATGTAGACTAAAGTAAAGAAGCAACTAAGAAACCTTTAGCCTGTTAGTTGTTATTTTTCGAGTTGGAGCAAAACCCGTCCCAAGCTTTTTTATCTTCTAAATAATCTGATATTTTGTAGTAAGCCTTTTTGCACAGAAAGGTTTTGACAATTTGTTTGAATTTATTTATTGATAGATTTTGCAACTCAGTAAAAACATTAAAATATTATCTCGGAAATAAAACGCATGTAAAGCTGCGGTATATTAACTAGATAAACTCAGATATGCAAGTCGAAATATACATTTGGATATGTACATAGATTAGATAAGATATTAATTGACACAACACCGATACAGCAACTCACATAAAAAACATAAAATTGCAGTATTATTGTACAGGAGAAAGTTTGTATGTTCGGCTGGACCTTGGTTCCTTCTTCACGCCAAAACCACTTAAGGTGGGACTGAACCTCTAAGTTACCATACAAACGTACTATTCGATTCATTTGCAAACGACGTCCCCGATTGTAATGAACTTTAGCATACATAATAGGATAAGAAATAGCGATGTTTGTATTGTTTTAGTTTTTCAAAATACATAATCATCATTAAATTAGAGCGAAAGTAATAAAATCGCTTGAAAATGGATAAAAATTAATTTTCGCTCTCACTTTATGATGATAAAGTATTTTGAAAAACTAAAACGATACAAACATAGCTATTACTTATCCGATTACGTATGCAAAATTTCATTACAAAATTCAAAGTGCTTTATTTCCTTTAGACCTTACAGGACTCTTGGACACGTCATAAAACTCAGATTACATAAGTAAAACTAGGAAATAAAGTGATCACTTTGATTTTTTGTCCACTTCAATCTTTTTAAGGTAAAGTAAAGAAGCGAATAAGAAACCTTTACCTTGTTAGAATGTTAGTTTTCGAGTTGGAGCAAAAGTCGTCCCAAGCTTTACACGGGGACGCAGTTTCCAAATGAATCGAAGAGTACGTTTGTATGGGAACTCAGAGCATGAATGTGTGTGAATTAACGTCAATTGGGTTACGGTAAAATCTTTTTTCTCCGTAATATATATCGAAAAAGGTTTGATAAAAATGTATAATCATCTATGCGATACAATACAATACAAAACTTTTTTTTGTACACCACAAAATAAAAAAATAAAAAAAAAATGCTGGACAATTCACACAGCATTATCTAGCCCCAAGCTAAGCAGAGCTTGTGTTATACTAGATAACTGATATACATAATATAATTACTATTAGTTATGAATGTTATAACTATATTAACAAAGAAAATACGCGAATCTTGACCGAGGTTACCTATTCGAGCCGTTTGGGGTAGAAACCGCAATATACAAAGATCTAACAAAACTCCTAATAGAGTCCACAGGTGATCGGAATGCTGGCTTTTATTTCGGTCAACGAATTAGCATTGCCATTCAACGTGGCAATGCTGCCAGCATTCTGGGCACTCTGCCTTCTGGTGACGGCTTAGATTTTTAGAAAATAGATTGAAGTGTAAATATTAGTTGTATTTATTTTATTCTGTTATTGTAATGTTCTTTGTAATTTAATAAATAATAATTATACAAAAAAAAACATTAAAATAATGGAATTCATTGTAGTATTTAATTTATATTATTATATTTGTTACAGCGTAAAGCGGAGCCTGTTATCTTGGAGTACTTCGAGCACGGAGACACGAGCGCCGCCGCCGAAGACTTCACGGAATTTGTCACACCGAAGCGGAGCCACTTGGTAAGTAACGACATCTATAACTCAGTGGAAGAAGTAGACGCAAGTGGGGGTTTGAGTCCCGCTGCTGGACTGTTTGTATTATTTATGTGGCCATAATGATATCGGCTGCCCGACTGGATCCGTGATATCGCCTTCATTCTCAATCGCAAAATTTCTAAACGTGACGTCACCGTTCACCGTTTTGTTATGAAGCTTTTAGAAAGATATCATATTTCATATTTCATTTATTCATAAAATTTCAGGTTTATACATAGATCTAAAAATTATTCTTATAGTAACTACTACCGAAATCTGCCTTTACAGGCGTATGAATACATTATTGTTTAGAATTTAAATTAACATAAATTGAACGTGAAATGCAAATTAAATACAATTATAAGTATTAAGTACATATTTGGAAGAAACAAAATATTTGTGTGGTTTGTGTCTAGTAAAGAAAATTATTTACTACAAACCACACACAAACACAACACAGGCCATTTGTTGGGCGCTAGGAGAACATAGGTATAATAAAGAGGAAAGATTTATTTTTGTATGTTACTAATAAACTTGTAAACTACTGGACCAATTTCAAAAATTATTTTGTCATTAGAAAGCTACATTGTCTGGTCACTGAGTAACATAGTCTATAGAATATACACGTGCGAAGCCGGGGCGGACCGCTAGTCAAAAATAAATTGACTGAGAATTTCTTAAGAGTGGCTGGTAATTTTTCATATATTTTTTGTTCAGGTATGTGAGGCCATCGTGGAGATCGCTTTGGACCACAAACCATCACACTGTGAGATGGCATCGGTGCTCATCTCGGATCTCTATGGACGTGTCTTCTCCGCCAAGGATATCGGACATGGTAACTATCTTCAATTTATTAGGGTTCTGTACCCAAAGGGTGAAAACGGAACCGTATTACTAACCCTCCGCTGTCTGTCCATCGGTCAGCGGACTGTATCACATGAAACTTAAAAGGTAGACAGTTGATTTTGACAAGAGTGCTATTGCCGCTGTAACAACAAATAACTATTAAAAATAAAATTAAATCATTGATAAAGGGATTTATAGTTTTACTTATTTTAAGAGTCTTTTGGACGTCCAACGTCCATATTATAATGCATCTAAAGCTGTGCGCCCACGGTATCGGAATCGTAAGCAGTGTATGTGGTAGGGTTTGGTCCCGGGAATTCAAGGTTGTCCGAATTTCTCGGGAATTCACGAAATTTTTGGCCGTTTTGAGAAAACAAAAATGTGTCGTGCGGCAACGGTGAGATCCAGATCTGTGACAACCTTTATACACACATTTGTACTTAAGTATTTCTCTAACTTTTATTATTATTATCTACAGCATTCGAGCGGCTCCTGGAGAAGCTTCCCGACCTGGTGCTAGACTTACCGGAGGCGTCGACTCTGCTGTCCAACTTCATAGCGCGCGCCGTGGCCGACGACTGTCTGCCGCCCAAGTTTGTACAGGCGCAGGCGCTGAGGGATCTCAACTCACATGCCAAGTTAGTGTACTACTTATATCTTTATCGGGACGCGTCTTTAATTTTAGTTTTTAATATTGTATGTATGTTAGTTTTAAGGTGTATATTACTATGGACCGTAGAATAAGTTAAAATAAGATCTGTAACTGTTCGATGGTCTGAAATAAATGATTATTATTATTTATTATTATAATATCATACAAGGTACAGTCTAAACCGCAACCTTGTATCCGGATATCCGGCCGAACATAGACCACGATCGGGTGCGTTCCTGCCTTGTCTTTCATGTAGGGGTCACGACTTGTGACCACTTTTCCAATTAATTTCGTCGATAGAAAGAGTTGGGACCACTTTTCCAATTAATTTCGTCGATGGAAAGGGTTGTGGTTGTAATCACTTTTCCAATTAATTTCGTCGTTGGAAAGGGTTGTGGTTGTGATCACTTTTCCAATTAATTTCGTCGATGGAAAGGGTTGTGGTTGTGATCACTTTTCCAATTAATTTCGTCGATGGAAAGGGTTGTGGTTGTGATCACTTTTCCAATTAATTTCGTCGATGGAAAGGGTTGTGGTTGTGATCACTTTTCCAATTAATTTCGTCGATGGAAAGGGTTGTGGTTGTGATCACTTTTCCAATTAATTTCGTCGATAATTTTCACCCGCATGGGGACTGTGTGTTAATTATCCACATTCTGTTGCAGAGCCTCCATCCACAGAGCAGAGACGCTGCTCTCCATGAAGCAGGGGCTCGTGCGGCTGGACAATATCTGGGGCGTTGGCGGCGGCATCAGGTGAGATGACAGCTTAGTCAAATGTTAAAGAGCTTTATTTCCTTTAGACCAAAAAATCTAAGTGATCATTTTATTTTATAGTTTTACTAATGTAATTTAGACTGTCACAGAATTGTGTGACTCTTAGGTTCGTATTATGAAAGCTTGCTTAGTTATAGATCTATGCTCGAGTGACGTTTATGCCATAGAAAAGCGTTACTCAAGCACAGATCTATGACTGAGCAACCTTTTATAATACGGGCCTTCGACTCGTTACACAATTCTGTGACGTGCCCAAGAGTCCTGTAAGGGTCAGCTCATACAGAGACGCGAGGCTGCGCGCTCTTTTTAAGATATTGATTGATTCGAAATATAACTTTATTTACTACGCAAAAAGATACTAATTATTTGAAAACTCGCTGCGTCTCCAGATGTCTCACGTCACGTCGCGTCTCTAATACAATAGACTACAAAAGTAGATATTTTATTAAACATAGTAAACATCCATTACGGATGTAAGCGGGTTAACTACGAACCTTATTTATGTTGGAAGAACACCAACACCAACGTTTCATTCCTTAACGAGGGACTTCTTCAGGGTGAGTGCGGTTCTAGGCGCGCGCGTTCCGCGTCCCTCCGAGCACTGCGCGCTATCCCGCTTACATCCGTAATGAATTCGTCAAACTACGATAGTTTTTGTAGTAAAATAGTAAACATCCATTATGGAAGAAATCGCTGCTAAGCGATAAGGCCGCCCAGTGTATTATTATTTTTAATGTTTATTTCTGTTTCTCTTTGCTTTATTTTGTGGTAAAGAATTTTGTATTTTGTAATAAAGAATTTTGTATTGTATTGTACATCCAGAAAACCCAGAACAAATCTTAAGATCGTATAAACATTCGGCCCGAGGCGGGAATCGAACCTCCTGCACCGCAGGCGGACCTTCGCTCGCTGCGTCACTGAGGTCTTCTAATCATAACTATATTTTGTAGGTTTTTGCCTCATATTTTGCAACAAAAGTTTTGAATAGTTTTCAATTAATTACTCTTTATCACTCCAGGCCGGTGAAATCCCTGATCCGTCAGATCCAGCTTCTTCTGAAGGAATACCTGACTTCAGGCGAGTTGGCAGAGGCGGTGCGCTGCGTGCGAGACCTGGAGGTGCCTCACTTCCACCACGAGCTGGTGTACGAGGTAATATATCTTTATATCCAGTGCATCATTAGATCCTGTACATCATCAGCCGGTGCGCTGCGTGCGAGACCGGGAGTTGCCCAACTTCTAGCAACAACTACGAGGTAATATATCCTTATATCCAGTGCATCATTAGATCCAGTACATCATCAGGCAAGTTGGCAGAGGCGGTGCGCTGCGCTATGGCGCTCATTAGAGGAGGCCTATGCCCAGCAGTGGACTAATATAGCCTGATGATTATGATTATTAGTTAATACGTAAAAGGGCCCTATATCATTAGTACGTGGCGCCAGTGTCTTGAGCTATAAATACCATAACTATCACTACCACCATTTCTATTCCATGAGAACTGATAAAGAATACTAGCGGTCCGCCCCGGCTTCACACGGGTATTCTATCGCCTATGTTCATCAGAGATAATCTACGATTGTGATGGTGAAAGAATTTTTCAAATCTGTCCAGTAGTTTCGGAGCATATTCAATTCAAACAAACAAATCTTTCCTCTTTATAATAAAGTACTACTAGTAAAGAAAACTAGCCTATGTTTTCCAGGTCTAAACCTACACAGGTGGGTTTAGACCTGGAAAAATACATAGGCATTTTGGATACAGATGCAAAAATTCAGCCAGATCCTTTCAATACCTTTTAGCGTTGAGTGTTAATGATAACAAACATCCAAACTTTCGCATTCATAATATTAGTTATATGTCGACGCGTGACCCGAGAGCTGGTGAGTATCTGGTGCAGCGCATCAGCATTGCTATACAGCGGGGCAATGCAGCTCGCGTCTTGGGCACGCGCGCGACGGGTATTGATATAGATCAGTTGAACTACCTGTATATTGTTTGCAACAGTCTTTTTAATTTAATTCTATTATTTGATTGGAATTTTCTTTGTTAATAAAGATTTTGTTATATGTTATTTGACAGACGGTACTCCTAGCTCTGGAGACAGTCAACTCTTCGGTTGAGGAGCAGCTCTGCACCTTCCTGGCTGAGCTGAGACGCTGTGTGATAGTCACTACGGACCAGATGGACCGGGTAAGAACTTCTACATCATTATCATCAGCTAATCACTTTCCCGCCTCGGGACAAATATGTGTACGATCTGCAGACATTTGTTCAGGGTGTTTCTGGTGGTTTTCTGTTGTATTAAGTATATCATTTATCTAGTACCCATAACACAAGCTCTGCTTAGCTTGGGGCTAGATAATGCTGTGTGAATTGCCCAGCGTTATTTATTTATTTATGTATTGTCCGCAGGGCTTCATCCGCGTGCTTGAAGACATGTCTGACATAGTGCTGGACGTGCCCCTCGCGTACATAATGCTGGACCGATTCCTGGAGCGGTGCCAGCAGAGATTCCCGCTGGGCCACGCCGTGCTCAAACGTGTGCCGACCAGGTAAATATATTACACCGTATAACTGCTTGTATTGTATAATACAAGCAACAGTTAGTAATACAATATATGTTACTAGCTGTTGCTTGCGGGTTCGCACGCGCTTGTCAAGTAGCCTATGTCCGTCCCCGGGATACTATTTCCCTTCCTGTTATATTTCATTAAGATCCGTCCAGCCAGGCGTTAAAAGGTAACAGACAGTGTTACTTTTGAATTTTCAGTTAACTAGTACCCATAACACAAGCTCTGCTTAACTTGGGGCTAGGTAATGCTGTGTGAATTGACCAGCATTATAATTTATTTTATTTATTAAAATTTGTCCACAGAGGGCGCAAACGCTTCGTTTCCGAAGGCGACGGTGGCGCCATCAAGGATCACGCTCTCAAACTGCGCGAGTAAAGTAAAATACAACGTGCTATGTTATCAGCCGACCAATAAGAACGCTCCATTATCGCGTCATTTTGATAACTGATAAAAATGACGCGATAATGGAGCGTTCCTATTGGTCGGCTGGAAACATAGCAACATAACATAATGTCTGGTAGAAAAGCACTAGCTATACTATAAACATACATTATTGCCTATTACATAGATATTATTATAGGTCCCGTCTTAAACGTTTTTAACAACTGGCTTTTCCTGTGAATGTTGTGGTTATGAGACCTCTAGAAGTGCATTCCGATATACCACTATAGCGCTGATAGCGATCACAACGATATTTCGCGTACCAAATTAGATATAACGATATTAACAGTTGAGTGCTATCATTAATTCGGAACACTCATGAACGAGCGTTGAGTCGAATGTGTATTCTGGGTTCGCTGAAGACAATATCATCGCGTTCAACCGCGTTCCAAATTACCGTGAAAGCGACAACGAACGTGCCGTTTGTCGTCTACCGGTAATCAATAAAACCAAATGCCACTTTTGACAGAGGCGCTCACAGTGATTTTGGTTTGTAGTATGGTCGGTGATATCGCAAAATGGCGCATGTAATGTCGTCACACAAGACCTTGTTTTCGCGCTCACAGTAATACGGAACGCTTGTAAGCGCGATAATATCGATTTTAGCGTAATTCGGCATGCATCATGGTTGTCGCTGGTATCGATCGTGACGCTGTTAACAGGACTTGGGCTCTATTTCTATTCTTCGATTTAGCATCCAAGATATTTTATGTCAACAAAAATTGTAAAAAATGAATGAAAATTTAATAAAAACTGATAACAATAACAGAAAACAAGGTAACAGCAAAGTTATCACTAAAAACTATAATGTAACAACAAGATTATCATTAAAAACAACAAGGTAACAGCAGGGTTATCACTAAAAACTAAAACACAAACTTCAAACAATGCATAATCTCGTATGTGCAGCGAAAAATTTTTAATTTGGAATTCGAGAACGAACGAGAGATCAATTAAATGATGAATGAAAGCTTTCAAAACTAAATATCTTTTCGAGCTTCTGTGCTTTGCTTCGATGATAGCAATGTCGTTATATATTTTCCACTAATATTCCTTTGGTTTGTAACCCCTTTGTATACAAAAATATCTTGGTTTTTGAAACAGACCTATACTAGGTTCAAATCAAGGTATATGTATTTTTTCTTGCTAAAATTCTATCTGGCAGTATATCTAAACGTGATTGATTGCAAATCACGTTGAAATCTCAGTGCAATTGACGACCTCTGTGGCGCGGTCTGCCTGCGACGCAGGAGGTTGCGGGTTCGATTCCCGCGTCGGGACAAATGTGTGTACGATCTGCAGACATTTGTTCAGGGTGTTCTGATCGTTTTCTATGTATAATAAAAAATATCTATGTATGTAGTGTATTGTATTATGAATATCAGTTATCTAGTACCCATAACAAGCACTGCTTAGCTTGGGGCTAGATAATGCTGTGTGAATTGTCCAGCATTATTTATTTATTTAATTGTTATAGAACGAACTTGAACAGAAGAACAATTACTTTGAAAAGAAGAACAATTTATAATAAAACAATAACAGTTATTCCGTATTAAGTAAACAAAAAAAATTATTTGCAATTTCTTTTTTTTGTTATTAGTTTGTTGAAATAATGATAATTTTTTGTAAAGAAATTACAACTTTTTATAGAGTCTAAACGGTTTGTTCTAGAAGTCAAGACGGGACTGAGTAGGGAACTTTGAACTTTATATGTATTGAAAAAAAGTTTATTTGTGTAATTTAGTATGTGCATGAAAGGGGTGTATGCGCGACGTTTTCACTACACTGGTATTTTTGGAGAATATAGTCCCGCAAAGATATCTGTGAAAAGTTTGCAACATGATATACTAGCTGACCCGGCAAACTTCGTTCCGCCTTAGAATCAGAGATGGCGTTGCAAACGAACAAAGTTTTTGCTTGAATTTTTCATATTTTTGTTTAATCATTCTGTTATTCGGGACGGAAAATTGAACAATACAAAGATCGGGTGCGATCTATGGCGCCATTTTGTGAAAAGGATAGGTATAGGATTTCGCGTTCATAAGAGCGGGACAGAGCAGAGCAGCGTCAGTGCAAAAATCAAGTTTTTACTTATTATCATTAATTCAAAATATAAGCATGAAGTAGAAAAACGAAACGATTTTTTTTCTAAAACATTGGTCTAGCTATGTAATTCGTAAAAAATAATGTGGTGTTGAATTAAAACAGTTTTTAGACGAAATTTGAACTTTGTTTATTAAAGAAACCAGTTTATTTTCATAAATTCTATTGGATTACTCGACTTCTACAGGGTGTTCCCTACCTTTCGTATTATTTTAATCTGAACATTTACTTTCGTTACTATAAATGTGTTTAAATAATATACATTTTGCTTGATTTTTGCATAAGCGCACTCTTAAAATTAGTCCAGCCGTTCTTGAGATATAAATGGTGTAAACAGATTTGCAAAATGTAAATGGTGTATACAGATTTGAAACGTTATCTTGTTGCAAAATGTTTATCGACAAAAAGTAGCTCCAGTGTGGTGGAAGTACCTTTAACATTTTTGGGTATTTCTTGCAATAACTATGAAGTCAAATAAAAAACCTTAAATTAAGTTGTTTTGTCATGTTTATGTCGCCCGGGAACGTAGAATCTTAGCTTTGGTGAAATTTTGTATAATGTTGATTTTGATCACTTTATATTAAAAAGTCTCGCATATCCATGGGAGGTCTTAAGTCGGTTACTGACTGGGGTTTCGGGGCGTAGTGTACCATTCTGAGCGAGCGTGATACTTTACGTTGTGTGCTAAATTCCGTTTCATTGCTCGTTGCGAGCACCTTTCTTCCCCGTACTGACTGCACGAACGCTCGCTGTGTGTAACACAATACATTACGCACCGTAACACAGATTAGTAACCACCTTAAGATTAATGGTCTTTAAAACATGGACAAAATGTATGTTCATATTAAAAATAGTCTCGCATATCCACGGGAAGTATTAGATATTTTTGCTTACATATTTTTATTAGCTTACAATAAGTACAATATTATATTTCTAGTTTTGTAAATTAGAAATATTTAGTTTTATAAAATCGTCAGTGAAACTGATTTCTTCCTCTTGACTATACTCCCACATAGATATCTGTGAAAGGAGCTCTGTAATCGCTCTGGTCATGCTACCTCTGCAATAATCTGTAGCGGCCATGACACCAACCAATAGCAACTGAGAGGCGAGTTTCTCAGATATCTAGGTGACGAAAGAGTGTGGTGAAAATTATTTCTATCCCTATTTTCATGCACGTATTAATGATGAATCACAGAACAAAATGGTAGTTCGATGTGATTCGTACAGGCATTGACAGATTCTTGAGAGCTTCTAAGATCAACTCCATCTGTATTTATGTATGTAGTATGTACATACATTCATTCTAATTTATTTAAAAATACTAAGGTCTTGTACCTTTTCACAGTCTATGGCTGCATTCTTTTTTTATCGGACATGCGAACAAGATTGCTTTGCTTTCTAATATAATTTAATGTGACCAACGCATTTTGACTCTCTTGGACGCTCACAGGAATCTGCCGTTAACTGTATACCAATTTTTTTATAACATTTTTTAAATGATAAAAATATGCTTGAGTCTCAATTCAATATTGTATTTTTAGTTAGATCTAGTTACTGTCAGTTGTTCCAAAATCATAATGCAAAATCTTTGAAAAATTAAAACAACCAAATTTAAGTAATATTAAAATTAAATGCAATAATAATTAGTCTGGTTGCATTGCCAATCTGTAGTTCCACCAAGATATCTGTGAAGTGAGTAGCGTCTCTGTAATCGCTCCGATCATACTTACAGCGGCCATGACATCAACCAATAGCAACTGAGAGACGAATGTTGCCATTTTCGGCCGTTTCACATATATCTTGAAGAATATACCTTAGCCATCTGGTCATAAACTATACTCACTATTAGTTCTTAGTTCTTTCACACTAAAATTGCGCAAGGCTTAACGGAATTTACGCGCTAAAATGACATTAAGGCTTATATTCATAAAAAATGGACTGCACAGTAAAATATTAAATTGTGCTTTCCACTTTTAATCTCCCACGTTAGTACAAAAGATTTGCTTCGTAAATCTGTCAAAAAAGGGACAAGGCAGAGAGAGCTGTGCCTTAGTTTAGTGTGAAAGAATTTAGTAGTATGCCTTTAAGGTGTATCTACAAGTAATCAAAAAGTGTTAAAATCACACAATTGGAGCTTTTATTTGTATTTTTGTTTATTTGCGCGTGAGTGCCTGACGTAAAATTGAAGCAATTTTTACTGATCCTTTTTATAAGACTGTATTTTGTTTTTGCCTGAGTGCATTTTTGCAATTTTTTCATGAATTTTCTGTTGTGCAGTTTTCTATTGGCAACAAACTAAAGTACACAGAATAAAACGTTGTACAATTTGAAAATTCAGAATGACATTGACAACCTAAGATTGAAGTTGCCATTTATTGATTTGAAGTGCATTAAGATGTTTTTTTTTTACCAGACGAGAACTGTGCAACATAGGACAAAATGTAATGCCAGTGCTTATTGTTTTAAAGTGTGTCTAGGTTGTGTAACAAAGCTTGTCATAAAATATTGTTAATTTACACGTTTAATGTGTTATATAACAAGTTATATGTTACCCGATCTAGACACACGTATGACAAAAAAAAACACGACCATTATAATGCCGGGTACAGACCAAGCGAGCGAGAGCGAGCGAAGGCTAACGAACGAACGCAAAAGTACCAGTGTGGACGTCATTGCGAAAGCAAGCGACAAGGGCCTTCGTTCGTCTTCGGCCGTGCTCCGGCGGCTGTCGATACATCAAAGCAATATAGAACGATCGTACCGATTGTCAAATCCCAATCGTTTGCATTCGCTCGCTCGCTCTCGCTCGCTTGGTCTGTACCCACCATAATGCCTTTTACCATTGTAGAGGTCTACCAAATATCTGTGAAGTGAGTAGCTTCTGTAATCACTCTGGCCATACGAACTCTGCACTAATCTGCAGCGAACATGACACCAACCAATAGCAACTGAGATACGACAGTGTTGCCATTTTCGGTCGTTTCAGATATCTTGGTAGAAAACACTTGCAATTGTGTTGTTCTATGTTACGTAGGGATTTGTCTTTAGAGTAAGTTGTATTTTTTATTTGCCTAGCGTATATTGGTCTTAGGACCTGTGTGTACATAACATATGAAGCGAAAATTATGTTTGAAACATGTTTCGATTTGACATTGGTTGTTTTATTTTGCAAACCCAAATTCTATCATAAAAAATATAAAATTGAGTTCTAGGTACCTACCTAGTTTTTAGAACATGTTAGTAGGTTAAGCTAAAAACGAAATCAAAGGTAGAGTAGGTAGGTAACGTAGGTATAAACTAACGTTTATTTCTTTAGGCTTACTAAAGTAACTTTAATAAGCAATACATTATGCAGACAAGTAAAATTTTATACATAAACCGGTTTCTGTTCAATTATCAAATAAGAAACAACGTGTTATTGCATTGGTCCACAAGTGGAAAATAAACCACTAGTAAGTGTTTATATGACATAAATTAAAATATAATTATTTGCATATCTAAATATAATGTGATTTAGATACAGGTCAAACACTAACTGTATAACATTATTTTCCATTATTCACTCATTTTTTAATAGGTACTAGTGTCGGTGCGAAACTGGGCGACATCTGGCCAAGTGGAAGTACTTGGGAAGATTGCCTGCCATGTATGTAGGTAGCTATTTGAGTAGAATACCTATGTTGCACCTAGGCCGAAGGCAAAATATTTTGTCTTAGTTATTAATTAGCCCATAAGGTACGACCGCACTGTGCGGCTTTTTGGGTGAGTTGATAAAATTTTACGCGCAGTTCCACTGATGCGAATAAATAAAGTTATTGACTTTTGTATAATTTACGGTAATAATAACTTTTCTACTCACTTTATACCTTGTAGAAAGCAGAAATAAATAACTCTTGTATCTCACACCTCTGAAGTACTTTCGGCTGTCTAATTCGGCCATTACAAAGATGGTGTATAACATGCAAAAGAAAAAACAGATTAATAAATTGATTTATTTCACTGGCAAAATATCCCCCCAATTCGCTGATCGCGCGCATCTGTACGTTGTCTGATCATATTTGGACTTAGCAAAGATAACGTCTTCCAGTTTCCCTTGAGCTGTACATAACTTACAAATAGTATGCCCAGAGCGGACTACAGGAGCTCTTACTATTCTAGGCCACTGAGGGTCGTCTTTAGGTCGGTCACCTTTTCTTAAAATTACGTATGAAAACAGTTCGGCGAAGATCTCCGATTTTGACGGATATGGTAGTGATTCGTACTTCATTAGGTAGTTGCAAGGTGTTTGGTGTTCTAAGTATCGTGGGCAGACATTATCGTTTGGACACGGTGAGAACGCATATCCCTTTTTAGTGTGGTTGGGTAAGTTAAGAACAAACTCTCGAGCTTCATTGACAATCTGGAATCCTGCATTCGAGCCATTTTCAACTATTATTAGGAAGTCTTCTGTTTTGTTCCAGAGTTTTTGTATAGTTTCTAGTCTTGATTTAATACTGGGCAGTTCAAATAGAGAGAATGCTGATAGGACAATGCTGTATTTAAGATCTGATGAGGCTGGTAAGAACTGTCTTTGGAAATAGCCTTTGTAAGGCATTTCAACATTGTCTCGACCATGGCAGAGTATAAGTCTAGCCAAATCGTGCATGCTTGGGGATGTATCAACACAGAAGTATTCAAATATATCGCGCTTCCAGTAATGGTTGATCGCCCATGTCCCCGTGCCCACTCCAGAGCCAAAGTCGAAGAAACTTCTAGGTTTGTAATCAGGTAGGAACTTCTTTATTTCGTCGAGGATTCTTATAAGAATAGCGTATTCGGGAGCAGCCCTAGATGCTAGATATTGCAAACTGGTGGGTTTATCATAGTCTATACTGCCCCAACGGTACACATTACTCTTCAACGCGTTAAAAACAGTGGTTTTAATCTTTGTTTCGTATTCTTCGGCTTGTTTTACGGATATATTCGACATGTTTGAAAGGTATTTCTTTGAAATTTTCTCGTGGAGTTTGGCGGCTTTTACATCGATTTCGTCTTCTTCTGGGGGCAGTAGCCTCGAGCGAAGGTAGTTGTTGAGTTTAACACTCTCCTGATGCAAGGATTTTGCTCCAGAGTCTTCAAAAATTATTTTTATAGCCTTAAGAATGTCGGGCGGAACACTTGCTATCTTCACCCGGTTTGTACCGGGGTGGTTCCTTGGTTTGAACTGTTTCGACTCGAATTGTTCTTTTAGGCTGGTGTCAATGGCGACTCTGGTTGAATAGTGCGCGTAAGATGACGAGAAATACGTTATTTTTAGTTTTCTTATCATGTTTATAGCTATTCACTTCTATTAACCTAAAAAATATACAAAAACTACAACTTTACAAACAAAACTAACACTGTCTGTCACATAAACGTCACTGTCATATTGATTGACGTTACAGTTCCATTTGCAAAGCTTTTCCGCCGAGTTTTTATTCCTATTCAATCACCTTCCCGTGCAAATCATTTGTTTTGCAATGAAAAAAGAGATCCCTTCATGATGTTTTGAGGTCGACATTCTGTCTGACTACGTTTAAATTGAACAAGAAACTGTAGCGGGCAAAAATCTGTTTATTTTTTATACGCTGTAATTTTAGCTCAACATTTACAAAAAATTAACAAACGAATCTATATTCGTAAACTTATCTATTCACAACTACGGTAAATCGTTTTCTCACTGCGTTCTCACCAAAAAAACAGATATTCTCACATTTCTAGATAACTATGACTGTGAGCACTGAAAAGTAAACTATCGATTCAATTTAGAACTCTCATCTTGTTTGTGCTTGTTGATACAATCCTTGAAGTCATTAACTTCTGTCTGGCATTTCCTCCAATCTTTAGTTGTGGCAATACATTCCTGAAATAAATAAAAAATTGAGTTTAAATATTTACTTGTTTCTTTGTACCTACTTTTGCTTAGTTAGGTGCCTACTTTTTACAAGAATTTTAACGCCAATTCTACAAAATCTCTCTCTCTACCAGTACTGGTGAATGGTAGAATAATTTTGATAACAATGCAATGGTACATGGTACTCTTCTACACTCTCACTTAAATACTTCCACCTAACCTAACAGTAAAAGGACTAAATTATGTTATTTTCAAACCACATGCTCGACAATGCCGAATTATAGGTCATGTAAACCCTACCGAAAGCAAGACATTAAATCCCTTGGTATTAGCCGGGTTATAATGTTGTACTGAATTTCATTATAACCCGCTGGTTAATAATATGATTTCACTTTTCATAATTCTTATTACTATATGCATAAAGTTTAATTTTGCTAAACACAATTTGTCCTAGGCCATGGCCTACTTGATTTGACAAAATAAATGAAGTTTGCCTCCGTGTGAACCCCGGTCCGGAGGAGCGCGGTGTTCGAAATTCGAATTTCGAATCTAGGACCACGGCTTGTGCTTTCGAATTTGGAACGTCGCGCGCCTTCATTTGTTCACGCGTGACGAACAAATCGAGTTCTTGTAGGTGCCTATAGAAGATTTAATTTCAAAAATAATATTGAAAATGTCGAGTGATGAAAGTGTTTTGACTCCTGAGTTTATCAAATTAGATGCCATAGGCATTGTCAACAATCTGCTGCCAGAGAAGTCAAAGGAAAACATTATTTATCTACTGAGCCTGTTTTTTTGTCTCGCATAAGGTGTGAAAAGTAGAGTATACACCTCGGGGATAAGACTGTTTTAGTCTTGGGCGGTTGAACCCCTCACTGCACTCAGGACTCAGTCTTAATTCCCTCGCTTCGCTCAGGAATTAACTTATAACTCCCTCGCTACGCTCAGGAGTTAAATTATGAGTCCTTCGTTACGTTCGGGATTCAATTCGCTCCCGTGACATAAAACAGTGCTTTATCCCCTTAGTGTATAATCTACTATTAAATGATTATGATCTACGGCGAAAGCTCTTAGGAAAATTCTCATAATCTATATTCGTAAAAAATATTTGTCGTAAGGGACAAGAGAAACTGAACAGCTATTCGGACATCATATCCTTGAAAAAATAATACCTGAACTTTATAGTGAAGTTCAATGCATCCTGTTTTCTTTAGCATGTTCTCCACCGGGTCTTCATCGGAGTCTTCTATCACACGCGGTTTTACCGTCATTTTGAATTATTTTAGGTACTTTCTTCAGCAAATTACAACCAAAACAAACCATAACATTATCAACACAACATTCATTCATTCAGCCAGCTGTCACATGTCAAGTGTTAACAGCTGTCAAATCAGAAGAACATGTTTTAAAATTCAAGATCCCACAACATGTTGGATAGAACGGAACGACTACCCTACCAGAGCTATGCAATTTAGTTGTATTTTAATAACGATCCATTAATTAAATACAAAGAGTTGTTAATTTTCTTACTTGATGGCAATATGTATTAATTTGCTACGTGAAGAACATTACTGGAGGGAGTTGACGCTTTTTGCGCTTTCTGCCTTCAATAGAAACGAAACGTAAGCCCGCCAGTAGATTTTTGGTATTATGGCCACACGTCACCCGGTGACGTTCTAACGTGCGTTCGAAATGTTTATCATTATCAGAAGTTTCTAATCGTTTTAATTGATTTTTCAAGTAAATTTTTTTGAAACAATCGTTAAATCATCATTTATTTAATTCCTTACTGATTTTGAAGAACATCAATTTGAAAAGCAATCATTATCCATAATTTTATTCCATAAACATGAAAAATTTGTTTAAAATTTATTTAAATGAATGTGAAAAGTAGACTTAAACGCAGTTTTCGAACAACACATTACAAAAATAAATACGTGGAGTCGTGGAGCGAAGTTTGCTTGCCAAGAAGACTTTCAAAACGAAAAATTGTAAAATAAAAACTCACTTGTAAGTCTCAAAAAACATCAAAATGGTCACAAAAGTTATCTTCTCGCTATTCGCACTGGCCTTTGTCAGCGGTTCTTTGGCTGAGAGCTGCCAGAACCCAAAAGCCGAAGCATCCTTCTTCACAAGTTTAGATGCAACAATCGTCACACATATAGCTTATATCACAGAATTTACGCTGAAATGTGATAATCCCCTGCCTGAGAACTACGCTCTGTATGCCGAGGTCGCTGGCAAGCCCGTCACAGCAGCCAGGGTTGGAGAAAACAAGTACCAGGTAAGCAACCTCGTAAGTTTTTGTCACACTAAAATATTCATAATACCTGTACTTTCATTACAAATAAACACTTATGATGGGTCTGAGAAAACCTAGCTTGATATTAATATAAATAATGTAATTGACCTCCAAATGCAGAAAAGGAAATAACTGAGGTAGTTCATAATATGACTATGATATTATCATTGCGGGAGACATCCTCCACCAGCATCATGAGGTTAAAAACATGAACAGCAAAATATCCCTAATTCAAGGTGTCGTGGACCGAAGAGCCCGCAAAGGCCCGCTCTGGTCTCCATGAGATCCGTGTCCTGGACGAGGAAGGCTGGGCGTCCCTGCGTCGTGCCCGCCGCGCTGACCCCGCCGCCACTGTCGCTCCTCTGCTCGCTATCCAGCTAAACCATCCAGGCAGTAAGTTCTTTGAAATATTTATTGCCTACCCATTAGCTTTACAAGCATTATTGTTATTTCTGGTGCATGTTAATGCATGAAAGTTTGCAATTTTATTGATTTTACACATCTTGATAATTCAATGCCCATTAAGTCATACATTTGGTTCTATTAGCTCCACAAGCACCTCTTCTTTCATGAACCCACATTCGAAAAGAGGGACGGCTTCTTTGTTATTGGCAGCAAGTGTCTGGTTTGCCACTTTCTGCTTGTTTTTTAATAAAGATAATGAATCCATCCCCCCAAGAGATAAGACTAAGTTTCTTGGCATTTCTTTAGACTCTGGAATGAATGTTATTGTTAATATAGTTCAGAAGTGCAAAGTGTCTTTATGTAAAATGTCTATCATAATATGATAGACATTTTACATAAAGACACTTTAATAAAACATGATAAAACATACCATATTATGGTATGTTTTATCTCTTGTCTAAAGATTTTGGAGTAAACAACTAGATCACTCCCATCTCGCGTCGTATTTCAAATGACGAAAAATACCTACGCAATCAGTTGCGATCTGTAGGGTTAGAAAGTTCACTTGATAAAGAGAATGGTTGCAGATTGACAATGTCTATTATAAAAATTTCATGAGCGGATTTTAAATTTTTATTTACATTATCAAATATAGAACAAAATTAATGTATTAAATTCGGTTCCAAATGTTTGTCACCTCTGACTGAACGGACAAAAGATCAACGAACTTTATTCTCAATTTAACTAGCGCGGACTTTAATAAGGGTAAACTAGTCAACGGCGCGAACTCGCCGGTAGGAGAGTCGTAAATGTATGCTATCTCACCTGACATAATTACGCTACCTACGCGCTAGGATGAAATGCACAAAGATTCATTCGTAAAGGGACTGCGTAAAAGCCAAAATAAATTCATTTCAACTTTTGATTATCTAACTAACCATGTAGGAACGGGATTTATTTTAAAGTTTCTCTATATATTATTTACTAGCAGCGCCTCGCGGTTTCACCCCCGTAGTTCCCGTTCCCGTGGGAATTCCGGGATAAAAAGTAGCCTATGTCCTATTCCAGACCATAATCTATTTCTGTGCCAAATTTCATCCAGATCCGTTCTGCCGTTCTGGCGTGATTGAGTAACAAACATCCATCCATCTATCTATCCATCCATCTAAACTTTCACGTTTATAATATTAGTGAGATTAGTGAGATGAGATTTCGCCCAAAGTTTTGCTAAAATCAGTATTGAAATATAAAACTTTGAAAGCTTTTATTTTTTAATATATTCTTGTTACGTTTTTGGGTGTTTACAAACATAGTTACGAGATAAATTGATATTATCCCATTTTGGATGGTCAACATCAGTGTAATAATTACCCTTCCACATTGGTATGGAAAGATAAGCGACTTGTGTAACTTTAAACGGGTTCACTAGTCAGATACGGTTAAGTTCCACAATATCCACCATTGATCAGTTTTCCTTACGGTAATTTGTTTGTAATACTTAAGGCCAAATACTACCCTAAATCAACTCCGTCGGGCCTCCATATCCTCCAAACTACTAAATATTTAAATTTTAAATTTATATATGGTAAAGTTCAGGACTTACTCTATCGATCATATGTTTCGAAAACACGATTCCTTAAAATTTTCTCTGTAGAAAAAAATCGCAAAGTTACCTCAAAATTTTACTAAAACCTTAATTTCTCAATAAATACAGAAGTTAAGATCTTGAGAATAAGCATGGTTATTTAAATAGGTATAAAGAACATTTTATATGTTGAGTTTTTTTCAAATAATTTCCTAATTAAAAGATAAGCCGCGAACAGTCAGGTTGTGGAATGATCGCCTGCCGGGGTTTTCCCTCTGGACTACAACATGGGGTTTAAAGGCATATAAAGGGTCGGCAACGCGCGTGTGATGTCCCTGATGTTACAGGCGTCCATAGGCTGCGGTAACCGCTTCCCATTAGGTGGGACGCATGCCTGTTTGCCAACTCGGTGGTATAAAAAAAAAAGCAAATAATTTATTTTTGGGCTTGCATTGCTATGCCCTGTCCCACTCCTATGAACGCGTAATTCTATATCTATCCTTTTCACAAAATGGCGTCGTATGGTACCCCCTTAACAATAATTCTTTTTGCAGGTTACTCCGGCCCCTGGATAAACTCTGAAATCTTGGCCACTCTTCTGTCCATCCTCGTAGCGTACACAGCTCTTCGCAACAAGGGAAAGATCTTAGCTTAGGATGTTAAATTATTTTTTTATTAGAAATAAATGAGTATTTTTAACTTGTTTTTTTTATTTAGTTGTTGACTACAATTAGTAGGTACTAGAAGGGTATGCAGATTTCTTCTTTCATCTTCATGTAGGTAAGTGGGATCCGGCGACAGCTGCTTGCAACTTCAATTCGTAAATTATTATGTTCCGTAATACCAAAAATGTTCCTCCGATAAAAGTAAAAAAAGTTTTTTTACTGACCTTTTTTTTCTTTTATCGAAGTATGAATCAGAGCGAAATCTCTGTTATGTTTGTTTACTACAAATATACCTATCTGAAGATGAACTTCCTTGGCTTATTTAATTGAAAATGATGCGGCAAGCTGAAGACAGGGCGCTATGGCGCTCATTAGGGGAGGCCTATGTCCAGCTGTGGACTGATATAGGCTGATGATGATGATGATGATCATAAAACGAAAATTAATTTAACAATACCTATGCAAATGGGACAGAATGGCAAAGAAATAGGTAATCAATATGATTGTAACAATTGCGGTTGAAATCACGCGAAATATGGAATTGAAAGACTAACGACAAATTCGTGAAGTAGAGAAGTGAAATATTTACAGAAGGTTAATAATTGTTCTATTTTCTCACACTCGAAGTGAAAAGTATCGTTTTTCACGTGGGACAATACCACCCATTGTAACTCGGGACTTTCATCGGAGGATCGCTACGCTGAGTATAAACAACCTCTTCTATAATCGGGTGGTTTGGTCCCTTGTATAAAAATATATCAATAACAAAGGTACCTATATAGAAAATACCCATAACAAACTTCTGCAGATGGTACAAACATTTATCCCGAGGCGGGAATCGAACCCACAATCTCCTACGTCGCAATCGGACCTTCGCTTTCGCCTGAATAGAGGTCAATGAACTAACTATTCGTAACAGTACCCGGCGATAAATTTTGCAACTCGACCTTTGGAAAGAGACAATCGGCTTCGTAGAGCGTTAATATCTCTGTCGCATTGTCAAAGCCTCCCTTAATATTTTGTTGCCTAATCTTTATTTTCTAATTAACTTTACCTTTAATTTAACCCTTACATCACACATTACATCACACACTACCTAATAGACCTCGTATGTGACGTTTTGTCAGTCGTTCAAGTAGGGTCGCGTTCATTTCAAAATATTTAAAGAGTTGTTAACACTCCCACTTCAATGCATTGTGGTACGGCAACCAGCGATGTTGGCACGATGTGTCATTCATTAGCTTTAAGGAATAAAAATAAAACAACAAATAATAATTTATCCGTAAAGGCCTATATTTATTTATTTATATGACATATTCCGTGTGCCCAAAACACTTAAAACCAGGTCAAAAACTTCATTTTACAATGCCATGTGGGCATATCGACATTGAGTTACCTACCAGTTTTGTACACTTATCATTTTACCAGGCCTTTCCATACAGGGCAAAATACCGGGGAAAAAATCCTTAAGGGAATCGCTCCACAGACGAGAGTATCGCAGCGTGTTATAAGTTAACCTTTCACACAAAGCTCTACCAAATAAAAGGATTGACAACACGAAATTAGAACATATCTAGAAACACTCGTCCATGGAGGCCCATAATTATAATTTTATTACCTATACTTCTATTTTACAGTTAAATCAATAAAATACATACTTTACAATGTGTATAATAAAAATCTCATGATATTGCTATAACAAGTTACTTACATTTTTCGCCTGTATGGAAAGCGTTATGTAAAACTTTTCTGCTGACTTTACTATAGCTTTCACATTATACGGTCCGATATCTCTTAGTCCACGCGATATCGTATTGTACAATGTGAAAACGTATAGCTCCACAAAGATATCTGTGAAGTGAGTCACGTCTCTGTTACCAGTCCGGTCATACTAACTATGCACTAACCTGTAGCACAAGACGCCAACCAATAGCAACTGAGAGATTTAAGCATCAGAGATATCTTTGTAGAACTTAGTCACCCTGAGACTATCTGATTAAAACAGATATTGAGTCCCACATTTGTTTTTCCTATTAAAAATGGAGAATTTCTGAACAAAATTATTCTAGAAGGCTTAACCAAGGCAATTACAATGGCGACGTTCCGATAATAAAATTACATTTGTATGTATTTATAATTCTTTATTACAATACAAATAACTGAAATAAAGGAATGTATTTATCATTCAATTAATAATATCGGACGAATGACGTATTCATCGGTAAAGGGTCACCTATACGGGCTTGTGTCTCGTAAGTCAGTTAAACAATCGGTAGAAATAAGTTTATACAATTGTTAGATATTAGAACTAAGTTTTAATCCGCGCGCGACCAGAATGGCCAGGAACCTTGTCAAAGAATTAGTGTTTTACGTCGCATTTCCCCAAAAATTGCGTGTTGTCCTGATGGGATGTAATTTTGTGGAACTTACTAAAATCACATTCCTAATGTTGATTTTTTGACAGATTTTGCACTACATGTCGATTTAAACTTTGTCATACAAATCATAATGCTGACAATTACTTTTCAAGCTTTAGAACCAAAACAGAATTTCGGTTTTTTGTGCTGTAAGTGACTGACATAACTTTGACATGACCAAGAGCTTATTTTGTTCGCCTAAAAAATCCAAATTAGCAGTGGCTTACAAACATTGAATCTCGAGAATGCCTTCGAAATGTTTACAACCCATTCTGATCGAGCGCCGATTATACACAATGAAACTATCGCAGCGAAACACCCGCCTATAGAGGTGTAGCTTTACATCTGTTACCCGGAAAAACCGGTAATAACCGGTAGTCGCATCAGTAAGTAACCTAAGCCTTCATTATAAATTTACACTATATTACACATAGGTGTATGTTTTGCGAATGTACAAATTTATTTTTCAACAATTTCATTTAAAAGTAACTCAACACAAAGTTACTTGTAACCTTACCCCTGGGAAATTCAAGTACTGACAACATTACCCCTACAAACTGTAACTGTACCAGGATTCACGAGGTTACAAAATCTGTAACCCAAACTGATGCACAGGGTTAATCACTAAGACCGTGTTCCCATACAAACGTACTTGACAATTCATTTGGAAACTTCGTCACCGATATTAATGAAATTTTGCGCACATAATCAAATAAGAAAGATTTATGTTTGCACCGTTTTAGTTTTTCTATAAAGTATAGAGCAAAAGTTATATAACCGCTTGAAAATGTATTACAAATTATTGGTAAATTAGTGACAATACGTGAACTGCAGGTTCAGCCCATCATCACAAACACGTTTGTGAAGACGCCAGGTCTTAATTCTTAATTTTGGTATTGGTAATGGGTACCCCCCGCAATTCAATAATCGTTCGTTAGAGAGGTTTTATTTGAAACTCAACTTAAAAACAGCTCTGCCCTGAATTAACAGAAGATATGAGAGTGAATGTTGTTCAGCCAGCACGTTAGTGGACATAGACAAACTATATAGATCTGTCGTAAGGTAGTCATGGAGACGGAGTTGTTATAGATTCTAATTATTGGTGTTAAAATATAATAGTAAATTGTTTCTTCGATAAAACCACACTCTTTTTATTTCTAACAAATGGTAGCAGAGCGTGGTTACCTGATTACATAATGTAAATAGTAATACCACTAAACTGTTGGTTGGATATCCACGTGAGTGTAAAAAAAAAAATGACATCGGCAACAAATAGCCGAACGTCGATAGAAACATTGACCAAGTCAAACTACGACACCTGGTGCCTACAGGCACAGGCGGTGCTCATCAAAAATGATTTATGGGACATCGTAAGCGGAACAAAAACTTTGGCTCCAAACGCTGATTCAGCAACCACCGCGGCATTCAACAAAGAAGACTTAAAGGCCAGAGCTGAAATCATCTTGTTGTTATCGCCCTCCGAGCTAAAACAAATAAAAGGTTGCGGAACGGCGAAGCTGGTATGGGAAACGTTAAAGAAAACTTATCAAAGCACAGGGCCTGCCCGAAAAGCTACATTGTTAAAACAACTAGTCCTAAAGAGGATGACACCAAACGAAGACATCCGCGACCACCTCAACAATTTCTTCGACATAGTTGGTCAACTTGAGGACATGGAAATAAAGATTCCTAAAGAACTACAATGTATCATGATCCTGTACAGCTTGCCAAAAACTTTCGAAAACTTCCGAATTGCCATCGAGTCAAGAGACACACTGCCAAGTCCCGAAGACCTCAAAGTCAAAATACTTGAAGAGTCACAGGCAAGAAATAATAAGAATGCTGAGCAACCGGAGTACGAAGAAAGATCCGAAGCTTTGTATGTAAAGAAAAAGTTCTGTACCATCTGTAAGAAGAAATCACACAGTACAGAAACTTGTTGGTCCAAGAAGAAAGAAAACAAAACTCCTTTAAAAGTTTCTCATAGAGGCAACAAGCAACAGCAAAAAGGTTTATATACTTGTTTAAATATAAATAATAAAACAAAGTCAAAAATGACGTGGTGTTTTGACAGCGGATGTACATCACATATGACAAGTAACAAACAAATATTTGTAAATATTTCTGAAGACAACGGTTCTGTAAAATTGGCTACGAATGACCATACAACGCCAGTCAAAGGAATTGGAATGGCACGGGTGAGTCTAAGCAACTACTCATGTGACTTACATGAAACCCTATATGTGCCAAATCTCTCAACAAACCTACTTTCAATTGGGAAAATCACTGACAAGGGCAAGAAAGTTGTGTTCGAAAAGGACAAGGCCTACGTCGTGGAACCTAATGGCAAAATATCGCTAAAAGCACGAAAAACTGACGGCTTATACTATATACATAGTACCGAATCCAAAGATATGGCTAACTCAGTAACAATCGAATCTGAGATGATGACATGGCACAAGAAGCTAGGCCACATCAACGAAAAAGACCTGAAACAAATGGCAAAAGACGAAAAGTTACGAGGACTTGGATTCAAGGAAGACAAGCTTGAAGCGTGCGAAACGTGCATCAAAGGAAAAATGACACGTTTACCTTTCCCTAAGAAAGATTCTATCAACAGCACTCAACCACTCGAAATAATTCATACAGACGTATGCGGTCCATTCGAAACTGAAACGTTAGCCGGATCAAAGTATTACGTCACATTCATTGACGATTATACAAGATACAGCTACGTCTACTTTATGAAGAAAAAGAATCAAGTCTTCACACTATTCAAAGAGTTCAAAGAAGAAGTTGAGAATTATCACAAGATAAGAATACAAAACTTACAGTCTGATATTGGGACCGAATATATAAATAAAGAGTTCGATCAGTACCTTAAGGAAAACGGAATAAAGCGACGATTAACCGCTCCGTACACGCCTCAACAAAATGGCATTGCTGAACGCAAGAACCGGTCTCTACTAGACAAATCTCGATGTTTACTCATAGACGCAAATGCGCCCAAAAATCTATGGGCTGAAGCTGTAAATACTGTAAATTACCTTGCAAATAGAAGCCCAACAAAACTACTCAAAGGTAGTACACCGTATGAACTGTGGGTAGGGAGATCAGCATCGGCAAATCATCTACAAGTGTTTGGAAGTAAAGCTTTTGTACTGCGAAAGACACGACGAGGGAAACTGACACCTAAAGCCATAACAGGTGTATTCATGGGATACGCGTCAAACGCAAAAAGCTATCGTATTTTTATTCCTGAAAAAGACGATATAATAGTAAGCAGAGACGTGAAGGTAGTAAACCAAATGTACTATGAGAATAAAAATGAAAAATATGAAAATCTCGTCAACAATGAAAACGAAGAGAATGAAATTAAAGGGACGAATAGAAAGGAAAATGATAAGAAAGGCAAAGCAGAAGACATTGAAATAGAATTTGAAACGAAAAAGCAAAATGACTCAACTGTACAGCATCTTGATCATGAAAATTTTCCTAACTTGAATGAAAATTCCCCTAATCAAAATGAAAGTCAAAGGGAAGAGATTGAAAATGAAATAAATCCAAATGTACGCCCCCAAAGAGAACGTAGACCGCCACAATGGTTAAATGATTATCATGTATCACGCGATAATAGCCCAAGTGAGCCCGAGGAATTCTATGATGTTTTTATGGCTTCACACAATTGCGAAGACGATGATGAAAATTATCATGATGCAATTAAGTCAGAAATTAGAGCTCATATTAAAAACGGCACATGGCGGATAGTTCCCAAAGATAAAAACATGCGACTTATTGGATATAAAATGATTCTGAAAAAGAAAATCGGCCCAGATAATAATGAAATTAAAAAGGCTAGACTTGTCGCACAAGGTTTCTCGCAAAGACCGGGCGTGGATTACAATGAAACCTTCGCACCAGTTGCAAAGCTAAGTTCAATTCGAACAGTAGTGGGAATGTCCTTAGAGGAAGACTTAGATCTATGTCAAATGGATGTCACTACAGCATATCTAAATGGTGAACTAGATGAGAAAATAACAATGAAAGTTCCTGATTATTTAGAAGAATTTGTAACAAAGGTGATGATAGACGAAAGTGATAAGGAAGATCTCAATGTTTACTATAAAGCCAGAAAGATGCTTGAAGATATAAGAAGCATAAAAGGTGAAAAAGCGTGCTTACTAGAAAGAGCACTTTATGGATTGAAACAGTCGGGACGTCAGTGGTTTAAAAGATTAGACACTGAACTTAAAAAGATTGGATTTGAGACATCATTTGCGGATCCGTGTGTGTACATATCAACGAAAGGAGGAGATAAGACAGTGATAACAATCTATGTTGATGATATTTTAATGGCTTACTCAAACCCGGAGAAAGCAAAGAAAATAAAGGCTCAGTTATCCAAAGAATTTGAATTAAAAGATATGGGTAAACCAAAGAAACTACTCGGAATCGAATTCGAGTACACCAATGAAGGCATAAAGTTGTATCAAGAGTCATACATTGAAAAAGCACTCAAAACTTTTGGTATGACTGATTGTAAAGTCTCAAAGACGCCTATCGAGCCGGGTAACTGCCTCATGAAGAACCCCAAGAAAGGGGGGGATACTCTACCGTATAAAAATCTTATCGGCACGCTGATGTATCTTGCGGTTGCCACAAGGCCAGACATAATGTTCTCAGTAAGCTACCTGTCACAATTTAACGATTGCTACGGAGAGGAGCACTTCAAATGTGCAAAAAGAGTATTAAGATACTTAAAAGCAACTAAGAGCATGGGAATAAATTACAAAAAGACAAACGAAATGTTAATTGGAATGGCCGACGCAGATTGGGCTGCATCAAAAGATGACAGAAAATCCTTTTCAGGATACGTATTTAAATACGCAGGAGCAGCCATCAGCTGGGCATCCAAGAAACAGCGATCAGTAGCACTCTGGACGGCTGAAGCTGAATATGCTTCACTAACGGAAGCCGCAAAAGAGGCAATTCACCTACATTCGCTGCACAAAAACCTAAAACTACGGCAAGAAAAGCCAGTTATTATATTTTGCGATAATCAAGCAGCAATTAAACTAGGGTCGAGCCCAATAGTATCTTCTAAGTCCAAACACATTGATATGAAGATACATTTTATTAGAGACTGTGTTGGTGAAAATAAGATAGAGCTGAAGTTTGTGGGGTCAGAGGAAAACGAAGCCGACCCCATGACGAAAGGAATGCCTGGTCCACGCCTTTCAAGATTGAGAGAGCTGTGGGGGCTCAGGGCATGAAGCAAGCATGCAGCATGAAGCGACACTTGAATCCTGGACACCATCTGTGCTGAGGAGGAGTGTTGTTCAGCCAGCACGTTAGTGGACATAGACAAACTATATAGATCTGTCGTAAGGTAGTCATGGAGACGGAGTTGTTATAGATTCTAATTATTGGTGTTAAAATATAATAGTAAATTGTTTCTTCGATAAAACCACACTCTTTTTATTTCTAACAGTGAAAGATCGGTCTTAAGTAACTCGTTGGGTTCCAGACAAAGATGTTTGTTCATTTAGTATCAGAGGTGACTTATATATTTTTTTAAATTTAGACATGGCGCCTCACGAACGTGTTTGTGATGATGGGCAGGACCTGCAGTTCACGTATTGTCACTAATTTACCAATAACCCTGTATAATGATGATTATGAATTTTGAAAAATTAACACGGTACAAACAAATCTACATATTTGTTATGCGATAATCTATGCAAAATTTTATTGCAATAAAGGGTGTGTAATTTCCAAATTAATCGGAAAGTACGTTTTTATGGGAGCTTAGTGGTTCGCACCTTAACACCGAATTACTCCTAGACACTTGTAAGACCTCTCATAGTGTAAAAAGTACAATTTTCAACACCATTTTTAACAGACTTTGCACACAAAAGTGAGGTTTCAAATAATAATTCATCAACAATTACAATTAATAATATTTTGTGCTAAAACTTATAGATAATACAGTCCACAAAGCCGGGTTACCACCGCGAGTGGAGCGGACCCATTCAGGACTCCGTTTAACTCGCAAGAGTAAACTGCATATTAGTATTTCGACCAACAATAGGCTATTTGACTACATTAAAAATAAGTTCCAAATTGTTTTCATCCTAGTCAGTGACAACGTAACAAAACGTAATCAGGTGATTTTTATTAAAAATATGCCTATTTTGGGTAAAAAAATGGGATTAAAATTACACATTTTTTGATATATGATCACGTGACCGAAAGCGCTGTATTTGGTTGGATAGCAAGTGACGTCACACTTTTACAGATTACAGTGTCAATGAGTTCTTCTTGTTAGGTGTGGTATGGCGGAGTGACGTCATAGCTTGGAAAACGGGAGCCATGACAGAGATTATCGTTTTGGCGCGGCATTATTTTATTCAAACTTTGAAATTAGTTTTTATAAATAATACGACTGGCCTTGAAGAAATATTAGTTACATTTTGCATTATTTTTATCAAACAATACGTTAGAATTATTTCCCAGTAGTAGTCAAGTAGCCTATTGTCGAGCGGAAAGGACAGAGCGAGCAGAAGGCTTTGAAATGAACTCCGCTCACCCATCTCCCGCTCATAACCCTTTCCCGATGGAAACCCGGCTTAATAGTGTTAAAAATTGTCATTTTCACCAATAAAAAACTACGGTGCTACACGATACTGACTTATTGGTCATTGGATCCCACAGACTGGCATGTATGGCATAATTAAAAAGTACGTTCAAAGCTCCAAGTGATTTTAATTTCCCTATGTTTCATATTTTTGAAGGTCAACTCACAACTCTGAATTGATTTTATCATAAGTTTATAGAAAATGGTTTACGATTTGCGGCAAATGACTTTTTCGCGTTTTATTGCTTGTGGAACACAAAAAAAATAATCTCGCGCCAACTCGCGTCGAACCACCTCAAGACGTCAATACCGGTCCAAGAAGCTCAGTAAAAAAGGGGTTTATGTTGATCAATTTATGTCAGTACAGCCCCAGGAAGTTCCCACCAGTAACCCATGGTCGATGCCGCCTTGGGAGGCTCATGTTACCCTGGGGGGGTCAGTTAAAAAGGGGTATATGTTGATCTTTTTATGTCAGTACAGCCCCAGGAAGTTCCCACCAGTATCCCATGGTCGGTGCCGCCTTGGGGGGCCCATGTTACCCTGGGGGGGTCAGTTAAAGCGGCTCATGTTGATCGGTGTATGTCAGTGCGGCCCCTGCGGACTCTTAGCGGGGTCCTGAGGCGGGGGGGCGCTCCAGTCTGCGTCACCCTCGTACTGCGTGTTCTCTAGTCGAGTTATCAGTCGCTCATCTTCGTCGCCGAACTCGCCGCCCATTAGGGAGGGCTCGCCGACTACCATGACGTCCTGGAAAACATTTTATAGGTCAATATTCACACTAATTTGAAACTCTGTCTCTGTCTATCTGTCTGTCTCTCTGGTTACCTTTTTACGGCTGAACGGATCTCAATGAAATTTGACAAGGAGGTAAATGATATCCCTGGGACGGACATAGGCTACTTGAAAAACGCGTGCGAAGCCGCTGGCAACAGCTAGTTATGTTATAAATCAATTATTAAAGAGATAAATAGTACTAGATACAGCATAATCTGGACCAAAAGTAAAAAAAACTACAACAAAAGACAGACTCTGTATGTGTAGTTGCTCATTTAAACTTATGTGACGGGAATCGAACCCACAACTTTTTGCGTCGCAGGCGACCTGTCTCCGACCGTCATTTAATTTTGATTGTGTATATTAAGAATTTAAGTTTTATTCGCTTTGATTGAAGTATTGGCCTGATAACAAAAGCTGGCACGAAAAAAAGGTGCAAACATTGTGCTGTAAATACGCACAAACAAGCTGTTGATTTTACAAAAAAATAAATAAAACATCAAAAAATCAATGACTGTCTCTTTACTAGCAAGGCTAAACTTGTCCTAGACTCATAATTATTAGTACTATTTAACGGATATTTATCGCGTTTATCACATCCCGTCCTGTCGTGGTCATCCCGTGACCACGACAGTCTGTAAACCTGTCGAAACGTCGGAAAAAATAGGTAAATAAACGCGATAAATACCCGTTAAATAGTATTAATAATTATGTGTTCAGATCGCGTAAGCTTAAAAATATTTATTGTGCTAGACTGTTGTTGTTGTGGGTCCGGGTGACCGCTTCTTGGCGGGCGTGGGCGGTGCTGCATTGGCGCCCGCGCTGCTTTTACGCATTCATTCTCTACCAGACAACTTTCAATGTATCATACCTGGCTAGCGAGGCTAAAGTTGGGTCCGGGTGACCGTTTCTTAGCAGGCGCGGGCGGCGCTGCGTTGGCGCCCGCGCTGCCTTTACGCTTGCGACGCTTGCTGGCTGGACGATTTGATTCTGAAACGAAACAATATTGGTTAAAAATAACATTATAGAAGTAGGTCCCTATACAAATAGGTAGAGCAACCAGAGTTGGCGCGACTAGTTTGTTTTTGGTTGCGCAGTGTATTCTGTGCTGACAGAATTCGTCAGCAACATTTAGATAGGTAGTATTTTAATGGAAAAAACATCAGACGATCGCGTTACCTCTGAATAAGCGAGCTATATTTATTTGACACTAAATTAACAAATACAGTAGCCGTCAATTAGTGAATATCTTTAACTTTTACGTGGATGCCACACGACATTTAAATTATAATAATTAAATAAATAATGCTGGACAAATCACAGCATTAACCAGCCCCAAGCTAAGCAGAGCTTGTGTTATAGGTACGAGATAACTGATATACATAATACAAAACATTTTTTATTGTACAAAACCACTAACAACAATAGGATACGTATGAGACTTCAAAAAAGCTGACTATTTTTATTCTCTGTTGATACATAAATATATTTGCATATTTATTCTTGTATTTTTTTATGTGAAATTTAATGATTGGGAAGTAGGTATTTTAACACTCAATCGCAAAAATTCTAAAGTCACCGTTCACCATCTTATCAAGATGATATCTTTTTTGAAAGATAAAAAAATATTAGACAACACTTATGCAACAAACATGATAAAAGATAAAGATGCGTTTATTTGACTAAACAAGAACAGCACAGACATAGAGATTCAATTAAATTTATGATAGTTTTTATCATTTTTTTGTTTTTACTTTTATTTTGATTGAAAGAACAGAAGCAGTTTGATTGACAAAATTAACGGACGTCACAAAAAAAGGGCAGCGTTTTTATCACACGAGGGCAATTTTGTTTTTTGATCTTAATCCTAAAAAATTAAAAAAAATTGTGTTATATTTATTAATCGACTAAAAAAAATTCTTTGCGCATACCCTATTAACTTGTTGACTGTACCTACAGTCCTAATCTATATTTATAAAAGAGAAGAGAAAACTGGATGATACATCAAGAGAACTCAGAAACTACAAGACCTACGAAGCTGAAATTTTGCATAGAGTTTCCTTTTAGGACGTAGGCTTACACGTGGACACAAGTGCTAATGTGTCAGTGTACTCACCAGGAGGCGCCACCATCCGCTGCCATTTCTGGAAGAGCGTAGTCTTGAGGCAATCTCGCGGAGAGAGCGCGTACGCCTTGTGTCGGGACATCAGCTCTTGCATTGGTTCTAGTATTACACATAACTGAAACAATAAAATAAAAAAAATAGGATTTTGCTCGTTTACTTATGTAACATAAACCTTAGTAATTCGAGTTTAAAGTATAAAGGTCATGGAGATGATGATGAAACCTAAATAATTCGGTACGCTGCTGACTCGGAAAACTGTCAGCGCGATTATTCACTGCAATGTTTGCATGTGTTGATCGTGCCAGCTTTTGTTAACAGACCCTAATCATTATTTATATAGTTGTGTTCCTCTCACAGCTTCATGTTCGTAATTCAAATATTCTCCAGCCAGTGCGAGTCTCACTATAAGAAAACTTCTTAGAGTAGGTACACTTCAAGACGTTTAAGCGTCATCAGTAAAGAGCTTTGTAGCGACTTACCTTCGAGTAGCTAATTAAATTATTGTTCTGAGATCTCTTTCTAGCCAGTGAGTCTCGGTATGATCATCATCATCATCCTGACTCTACAGCCGCGGGTGGGCCTTGGTCTGGTCGAGTAAATTTCGCCAGTCTCGGTATGATGGTGTTCCTTAATCATATTAAGCGTGTAGCGCTCCAAGATCTTTCTGAGATAATTGCGTTTTGTGTGATTGTGTTCCTAATTCAAATATAGTTCTGAGACCTCTTTCTAACCAGTGAGTCTCGGTGTGATGGAGTTCCTAATTCAAATATTCTCCAGCCAGTTACTCACAATACAAACTTCTTGGAGAGTGCAGTACTCCAAGAAGTTATTTGATCGAGTGTCAAGAGCAAAGAGTTTTTATGCGACTTACCCTCAAATAATTCAACGTTGAGTTTGTAATCCCCTGCCTCGTGATATTCTTGGCCAGTTGGTCTAACGCGGCGTGGTCGGGCGGATGTACGGCGGCGCGTGGTATCAGCTCTCGGTGCGCGCGGACCGCGAGGTGCCACGACTTTATGCGCATAAGGTCGTCGAATGTGAACTCTAGGATTAGCCGACCTTCTGTGCACACCTGGAATCGAACACGCACTAGTTTAGTTTAGGTTTTTGACCATAATATTAATAATAATACCTAAAACTCGATGTCTTTATTAACAAAGATAATTAAAATCTAGTCATAGAATTGAATTAAGACTAGTATTAACAATTGAAACAATTTTAACTGCAGACTGTTTGCAAACAATCTACAGATAGCTCAACTGATCAATACCAGTCGGAAGTATCCCAAAGACTGGCTGCAAATAATGATGTATGGGCTTGTTTACAAAAATTCCACACCGAGTTTGGCTAGTGTATTGTTTCTCCATGGCCTATAGTTAGGTTTTGGAGATGAAAGGGTTACTTTAATGAAGCGTAGTGCAGGTATATGGTTTCTCTGAACGTCAGAACTTTTCCAAACTTCTTCAAAGGTTACGAAAAACCGAATTTGTTTTGTTGCCTTGACGTCTTTGTTGTTCGCATTTCTTTTGTATAACTTTTTGCATTCGTGTTGAAATTCAAAAACACAAAAATTGTTTTGAAAGCAGTTAAACATTACAGTTGGTAAACAAAATTTGACGAGAATCTACCTACTAAACAAAATATAATAACCCCTTGCTTGATTCATGCATTATTTATTTATTTATTTCCCATGATGCGTGACCATGGTACAATGGTCGCAGTCTAGCGTGATGCTTGTATTGTGGAAGGACTCTTTCGGCTGACGCATCGTGTAGTATAAATAAAAGCCTTACCTTAGTGAACATAGGTTTCCCATGATGTGTGACCATGGTACAATGGTCGCAGTCTAGCGTGATGCTTGTATTGTGGAAGGACTCTTTCGGCTGACGCATCGTGTAGTATAAATAAAAGCCTTACCTTAGTAAACATAGGTTTCCCATGATGCGTGACCATGGTACAATGGTCGCAGTCTAGCGTGATGCTTGTATTGTGGAAGGACTCTTTCGGCTGACGCATCGTGTAGTATAAATAAAAGCCTTACCTTAGTAAACATAGGTTTCCCATGATGTGTGACCATGGTACAATGGTCGCAGTCTAGCGTGATGCTTGTATTGTGGAAGGACTCTTTCAGCTGTCGCATCGTGTAGTATAAATAAAAGCCTTACCTTAGTAAACATAGGTTTCCCATGATGTGTGACCATGGTACAATGGTCGCAGTCTAGCGTGATGCTTGTATTGTGGAAGGACTCTTTCGGCTGTCGCATCGTGTAGTATAAATAAAAGCCTTACCTTAGTAAACATAGGTTTCCCATGATGTGTGACCATGGTACAATGGTCGCAGTCTAGCGTGATGCTTGTATTGTGGAAGGACTCTTTCGGCTGTCAGATCTTGTAGTATAAATAAAAGCCTTACCTTAGTAAACATAGGTTTCCCATGATGCGTGACCATGGTACAATGGTCGCAGTCTAGCGTGATGCTTGTATTGTGGAAGGACTCTTTCGGCTGTCGCATCGTGTAGTATAAATAAAAGCCTTACCTTAGTAAACATAGGTTTCCCATGATGCGTCACCACGGTACAATGGTCGCAGTCTAGCGTGATGCTTGTATTGTGGAAGGACTCTTTCAGCTGTCGCATCGTGTAGTATAAATAAAAGCCTTACCTTAGTAAACATAGGTTTCCCATGATGTGTGACCATGGTACAATGGTCGCAGTCTAGCGTGATGCTTGTATTGTGGAAGGACTCTTTCAGCTGTCGCATCGTGTAGTATAAATAAAAGCCTTACCTTAGTAAACATAGGTTTCCCATGATGTGTGACCATGGTACAATGGTCGCAGTCTAGCGTGATGCTTGTATTGTGGAAGGACTCTTTCGGCTGACGCATCTTGTAGTATAAATAAAAGCCTTACCTTAGTAAACATAGGTTTCCCATGATGTGTGACCATGGTACAATGGTCGCAGTCTAGCGTGATGCTTGTATTGTGGAAGGACTCTTTCGGCTGACGCATCTTGTAGTATAAATAAAAGCCTTACCTTAGTAAACATAGGTTTCCCATGATGTGTGACCATGGTACAATGGTCGCAGTCTAGCGTGATGCTTGTATTGCGGAAGGACTCTTTCGGCTGACGCATCTTGTAGTATAAATAAAAGCCTTACCTTAGTAAACATAGGTTTCCCATGATGCGTGACCATGGTACAATGGTCGCAGTCTAGCGTGATGCTTGTATTGTGGAAGGACTCTTTCGGCTGTCGCATCGTGTAGTATAAATAAAAGCCGTACCTTAGTAAACATAGGTTTCCCATGATGCGTGACCATGGTACAATGATCGCAGTCTAGCGTGATGCTTGTATTGTGGAAGGACTCTTTCGGCTGTCGCATCGTGTAGTATAACTCGGAGACTCCGCCTTCGTATATGCTTCGGAAGTACCGTGGTATTAGCGTCCTTCCTATCGCTGGGAAATAAAAACAATAAATTATTTTTACATTTTTGCATACTATGCTTTATACCATGTGTACGGTTCGTACAATAAGTACATAAGTAAATGCAAGTCGAACGGTCCAACGGTACGTGAATGCTGCACGTACCGTTGGACCGTTCGAGGCGCGACATGCGGTCAACCGCGCCACTCTACTTAAACATCGCGGCTCATAATAACGTCTTTCCCATTAATCATTATATTAGTATAAATCGTGTCTAGTGTAAAACAAACTCTTTTCTTTGATGTCCCCAATACCATGACTACAAGGAGTTTGTATGTCGAGTACACAAGGAGTTGCACAAGGAGTTTTTATATAGTATTTTTTGCGCAAGGAGGTTGTAGAGCATTGAGATGGAGGTCGAATATATTGATGTGTTCTGAATTCAAATACCAAAAGAGTGATTAAAAGTGCTTTTTATTCACTGGCTTCAGTGAATAAAATAGGTAAGTTATTTAGAGGAGGAACGGATAAAGGACTTTGACTTTTCTCATATGTAAATATATTTTATTAAATTAAAACTAGTATTTACAATTGAAACAATTGAGCTATCTGCAGACTGTTGCAAACAATCTACAAGTAGCTCAACTGAATGTAATGTAATTTTTTTATTCAGTTTTCATTATTATTTACTATGTACTTACTATATCTTTTAGGTCCATCTTCTAAACAAAACGTGAGTGTGAGCGTCGCGTCGTCTTCAAAGAATTCCGTCGCGAACGCGTCCCACCATAGATTATCTGATTCCTGGAATTAAAACAATTTCCTGTCAATAGATGTCACTGTTATAAATAAACACTTAACGAAGAAATAACAATTAAGGAATAGAAACAAATAAAAACTGCATAGCCAAATTCGATGTGAAATGTTTGTGAACAAACGACGAAGACACAATAAAACGAAAGTCGGGTTAAGATATTTTTGTAAGCTATTGCATAAGAAGGAATGATCTCAAACCGACAAGAATGAACTTTATAATAATATCCCAAAAAATTTCGATTTCGGCAGGATTCGAACCCGCGCCTCACCAACAGGTACAGGTGCGCTCTAACCAACTAAGCAACGAGATCGACATGTGTCTGGTCGAAAATATCTGGGACTTCTTACGACTTAAGCGTCGTATTAGCTCCACCTACAGGGGAAACCTTGAAAGATTATCCAAACCTGTTCATTGACTAAAGTAACGTTTAGTACGAATGACGAGAGGTGTCGCTTTTGCCATATTCTTAGCTTTTTGGATTTTTGGGATATTATTAAAAAGTTTTCGTAGAAGATTTACCCAGTGCGAGTAACGCACTATAAAGCAAAAAGCTAAGAATTGTCCTTTTAAAAAGACGCGGCTGCATAGTGTACAATCAGGAAGTTAAAAACATTTAACATCGCTAGGATATCGTATTCGGGTAGGTACATTTTAAACAATTGAGCTAACTGCTAATTGCGAAATTCGTATTAACCATAGTTGATTCCTTTTTTTGGGTTTACTCCTTTAACGTACGGAAAAGAAGCTCACTATCATCCAGCCGAATTTGATGTGAAATGTTTATAAACAAGTTACAAAAAAACAATCAGAATTCACATGCACGCCATAGACGACTTCGGCGCTGTCTCCGTAAATAGCCTATGTCGGCCTGTGTCCGTACATAGGCTATTTGTACTTTTCAAATAGCCTATGTCCGTACATAGGCTATTTGAAAAGCACACGCGAAGCCGCAGGCTGCAGCTTGTTATGAAATAAACAAATAAAATTACCTCTGTCCTTTGTTGTAGCCTTTTGTTAAGTTCATAAACTCTGTAATCAGGCTGGCCAAAGTAGGGAGCGTGCCGCCTGAAAATAAAAAAAATAACAATTAGGCCAAATGGACATACAACTGATTAAAACCTATATTAATAATTATTTTTAAATTCAGCTACCATCGTCATCGTCCCGATAGTTCTTTCGAATTATCGGCGTAATAGCGAAGAGCCTCGATCAACATCATTCCTTCATATATTTATTGCATCATATTATGGTACATAAAATTTAGAAATTAAGAACTTTTTGACTATAATTAATAGATAATACACACAATATGTACTCATTCAGGATGTTGCAATGGGAGACGGCCAGATAATTTATACTAGTTTAATAATATGATATGAAAGGTATGTCAAAAATTATGGAAAATTTCAATTACATGGTTGGTTTGGGGTTACTTTAAGTGATACACTTAGTTCGTAGGTAGTAGCATTTATTCAAAAGCATCTCTTTCAATCTTTTTTTTTTTGTTTGTTCCGCCTTTTTTCCTCCGATATGGATCGGAGACATTTTTAGGCTTCAATCTTATTTCAAAAACATTAATATTTTCTTGGCTTTTTATTTTGTTTGGAATTTTATAATCTATATATTTTTACCGCCATTGAGTGTGGACCAGTTTGATGTATTTTTAATTTTGATGCAGGTATCACAAAATTATGTTTGTACCTACTTTGATAACGACGCGGTTGTTCATTTATTTTTTGAAGGAAATGAGGACATCTCAAGAGACTCGCTAGGAAGTTGGATCAAGGGCCAGATCCAAAAGGACTCCTGGACTCAGCGCGTATCGTCAGGAAGTTCCTCTCTTTGCAACCCTAGTCACCGGCTGCTGGAGCCTAGCTTCGCGGCCTGCCATCTACCGTTTTTAGCGGGCGTAATATTTTTGCTCGATATTGATAACGGCAACAGGTAAACGCTTGAAATATTCACACAATATTTAGACATATTCACTTTAAAAATAAATAATTAAGTTAAAATAAAAGAAGTATGTAAGGGGGCTCCCATACAAAAGCCCATAACGTGTTTTTTTTTTGCCGTTTTTATAGATAATGGTACGGAACCCTTCGTGCGCGAGTCCGATTCGCACTTAGTTGTTTTTTAATTATTTCACACATGACGTTCCACCTTAACATCAAATCAAGGTACACTCTTTATTTACTCAATCTAGTTACTAATGTTGGCTTTCCAGGAATATTAATTAGGAAGTCAGGCAAATGTAATCAATGAAAAGTTACTGCTAGGTTGCATAACAATATTCTTTTACCTTACAATACTTTTGAGAAAAAAAAGGAGTACTTTTATAAATACTCCTTGTAATGCAAACAGCTACACTTCGATTTAGAATCCAAGATATTCTTTGTCAAAAAAGATATTTAGATGAATGAAAACTTAACAAAAACTGATAACAATAACAGAAAACCACAAGGTAAGCAGCAAGATTAACACTAAATAAAAACCGGCCAAGTGCAAGTCAGACTCGCACACGAAGGGTTCCGTACCATTATTTATAAAAACATTAAAAAAATGACGTTTGTTGTATGGGATCCCCCTTAAATATTTATTTCATTCTGTTTTTAGTATTTATTGTTATAGCGGCAACAGACATACATCATCTGTGAAAATTTCAACTGTCTAACTATCATGGTTCATGAGATACAGCCTGGTGACAGACGGACAGCGAAATCTTAGTAATAGGGTCCCGTTTTACCCTTTGGGTACGAAACCCTAAAAACTAAAACACAAACTTCAACAAAGCATATTCTCAATGTGCAGCGAAATATGTTTAAATTTGAATTCAAAAACGAACGAGAGATCAATTAAATTATGAATGAAAGCTTTCAAATCCAAGAATTGTTTCGAGTTTCTGTGCTTCGCTTCGATGATACCAATGTCGTTAAATCATCATCATCAGCTTATATCAGTCCACTGCTGGACATAGGCTCCCCTAATGAGCGCCATAGCGCCCTGTCTTCAGCTTGCCGCATCCAGCATCTGCCAGCAATCTTTCGCAAATCGTCATCCCACCTGGTCGGAGGGCGTCCTACACTACGTTTGCCGAGTGGCGGTCTCCACTCAAGAACACGTTTACCCCAGCGGTTGTCGGTTCGGTCGTTAAATATTATCCACCAATATTCCTTGGGTTAACATTTTGTATACAAAAAATATCCAGGTTTTTGAATCGGATATTCCAGCCCTACAGTTTGTCGGTCGTCAAACAGTAGGGCTGGTTTACCGGTAGGCTCATTCTGTAAAAGTTCGAATTCAATCAAGTGACCAAATTCGAGTACTCCTTTCTAAACTTTTATTTGACAAATAAGTTCCAAGTTTCAAGTATCAAGATGATTTGTGAATTCCATAATAGAATACCAATTGTACGTCATTCTTTAGCGTTAATGTCAAAATCTACTTCGTTCATTTCATTACAACGCTCGTCACCGAGGAGCATTATCGAGTTTTACAGAATACAAAACTTTAAACTCACTGCAAATTCAGCTTAGTGAGGTTCGAGATGAGTTCATAGAATGAGCCAGCTGTTTAAAGCGCCCAGTGAGCTATGGATAGGGCTATGCTCGGAGTGTCTCTGAAGGATAGCTCTCTCCATAGCTCGCTGATGAGCGATCTTGAACTGGTGGACCAAATCACTATCATACAGCGGGGCAATGCAACCAGCGCTGCAGCGCCTCGGGGACGCTTCAGACTGGTATTTATATAGATCAGTTGAGCTACCTGTAGATTGTTTGTCAGTCTGCAGTTAGCTCAACTGTTTTAATTGTAAATACTAGTTTTAATTTATTTATATTCTTTGATTATGTGTTTATTAATTTATATGAATAAATGCCACGTAAAATGTGTATTAAGCCGTAAGAGGGTGATTCTGGATCTCGAAGGGATCAAATTATTGTGAATAGCCATTTTTAGGGTTCCGTACCCAAAGGGTAAAAACGGGACCCTATTACTAAGACTTCGCTGTCCGTCTGTCGGGTTATTTTACAGACATTTTTGCATTATTTAACGTTGTAAAACATTTTAAAAATGTTGTTGCTATTTTTTAGCAAATTAATCCAAAAAAAAAAATTAATCGTTCTAAATTTCAAAACAATAATTATAATGTTAGAATAAATGTTATAGAACACGAATATAAACAAAAAAATTCTCCGATAAAAAAAAGTGTTAGAAATTCAAAAAAATCGTAGAACTAAAGTCGTGATGACCTTGCCTCGGGGTCAAGTGTTCGAAATTCAAAAAAATCGTAATACAAAAGTTGATACCCTCGGGGTCCAGAATCACCCCCTTTCGGCTTAGACATATTTCGTGGGCTGTATTATTATTACTATTAGATACCTAAAATAGGTTTCCGGCATGTGATGGTAGACCGGCGGCGGCGGCGGCGGCGACGGTGCATACTCGTGGTAAAGGTGCTGCGGCGTGAAGTGTTGGTACTCGCTCTCGCCGACGAACGAGCCCAAAGCCACAGGCATGTAGGCCACCTTGTCACCGCGGCATCGCGCGCTAGACCACCACGCTAGTTATGCTTTCCTGGTACTTTTTTGAGTTTTTGTGGACTTTCACTGGAGTTTCAACGGGCTTGCACGGATAGCCTTTCAGTTCTATGTTGTCCTGGTAGGATTTTAAGTTTCGTTTGTTGGATTATGAAATTTATTAAATTTTTATCTTTATCTCATTGACATAATAAATCATCAAACTTTTTTTTTTAAATATATTTGAACTGTTATTTATCACTAGCAGTCTTGTTTTAAAACACTGATAAAATAAATTGTAAATATTTTGCAAACGTATACAATTTTTCTCTGGATATACCTACTACACTTTGGTCACTTTGGTTGGTTTTCGATAAGAGTCCGCACTATCGACAGCACATCACTATATAATCGACTAAATTAAAAAGGCTAAATAATTGTAAAAATAAAACGATAGTAAATGTGCTTTCCGTCGCGTCTAGAGCTCGACTGATAAAAAGCATTTCGAATTTTTCGCGGGAAGCGCCATGTCCGTAATAGAAACGACATAACTGCTTTATATACCAAACATTGATACGGGATTGTGATTCTAATGCCGCAGCGTTAGGGGCGATAAGCCACTAGATACCGTTCTAAAGCTGCGAGCTGGCAACGCCGCGTCAGCTGGCCGCGCTAGTACAGAGGCGCGTTCGGAAAGGTCAACATCGGTTACTATTTTTTTTATACCGCCAGCTATTTTCGATGGCTTTGTTTGTTTTTTTATCTGATATTGATTTTTTCGAACTCAAGAATGCTAATTTATTTGGAAGTTAGGCGGATATAGTCACTATTGCATTTTTAATTTAGTGGTAACAATCGAAAACTTCATTCATGGTGATACGTGCTATGCAGATGCTAAAAAAATAATTTCAGCAGCTTCCAAAAGTTTGACGTCATATTTATTGAATATATTCAAATTGTAGGCTAATACTAACTTAGCTCATTCTTTTTTAATACATAATCGAATTTGTTTATATTATTCATCGTAATTTAAAACCTAAAAGGCCATTAATTTCAATCTTAAAAGTAAAGCATTGAATATTCATTATAACGACCGACGAAGCCCGTAAATTTATTCAAAAAATATGAATATCTCAAAAAGAGTACCTACTTATTGTTTTCACCGCGCGAGGCAAGGCCTCCAAACGCACGCGGCGTTGCCGCTCCGTGCGTTCGCGCCATACTTTTTACTGTTTCTTAGCACATAGAACGCTCATTACGCCTGACGCACACACTCGTAACTACGCTATATTGTTATATCCGTTGTATACATTCTACATAGTGCAAGATGTACATTATATACATTCCGACGGCGACGTTGAGTAGATATGTAGGTAAACTACGTTTCTCCGTACACAAATCAACTGAACATCTATAAATATAATGCAAGGCCATGAAATGTTGGTAAAATTATTGATTCGAAATTCGCGCCTCTATAGTTTAAACTTAGAACGTCATAGTGACGTGAAATGTGATTTGAAATCGGAATTCATAAGCATTAGCCGAGTCATTGATTCGAGAATCACAACGCGTGGTTAGCGAGGGTGAAATTCACGTTGGTAGGTTACGAAGTTTTCTATTATAATTTTATTCTACTTTTTTTGATGTATTGATTTTTGTGACTGTCCGCACTAGGATAGATAAGCACAAGCACTTGATACTTTTCAAAATTTATCTGGTTGATTATTATTATACAAGTAAAAGGAATTAAAAAAAAAATGTCTCGCTTGATACGCGCAAAAACTTGCTCTAGCTAGGTAAAATAAACAACACTAGCTTATCACATTTGAACTGGATTTCCTATGATTTTACGATTTATGTTAAAATGAAGTTACATTGGTGATAAACGAGAATAAATCGATTCCACATAAAACAACAAAAAACCGGCACACACTGAAAATTCGCACGATTGACAATTATTACGGAAATCCCACACAAGATGCGAAGGAGATCGCCTTGAGAAACGTTATCACAGATACACCACACTGATAACAGCGAACAATACTAGCCACGCACACAATCACAACTCTAAATAAACATTATAAAACGATAAATTAGACACAAAACAACTCGCTACAAAAAATAGCGAGAATCCGCGGACGTGTTAGCGTGCCGTCAGTCAAGGCGGAATGTGTGTCATACCGAAGTCAATGACTCCGTACTTAGCAGAGGCTACGTGCACACGTCTCGGAAAAGCGAGGAAAACTCTAAAACGTTCCGAAATGTACATAGCGTCCGATGCAACGCACGCCGACCGCACAACAAGCAATTGCGCGTAAAAATAACGCCTATCGACACGGCAATCGATAGGACACGTGAAATTATTTCACGAGCATAAGCTTCGAAACTGCAGAGTAAATAAAAGAGAACGCTTGCCGGCGCTACAGCGTATACTGCACCTATGTAATCCAATACATAGGAGAAGTGTGCCGCGATGTGACGGACGAGTGACGAGCTGTCAGCCGGTCGGGAAACTTCGGCTGGCTTCGTCGGCTTATCTATCTGAATATAATATAAACTGTTGCGTTCTGGTGGCTGACAGGAGTCCTGATGGTACTTTCCAAAGCTGATATAAACCACGTAATTTGCTGTAGAAGCAGCTATGCCTCTCTATCTACCGCTAAGGAGTGGAACTCGCTGCTTAACAGAAGCATCTGCAAGACAAGAGTGAATAGGTGTCTTCTAGACTAGTCTTCGTGATATATCGTCGGTCATATCGTCACTCGGGTGAGATTGTAGTCAAACGAAGGTCTTTGAACTATAAAAAAATCTACAATTCCTAGGCACAATAACACCGAGAAGGTATAGCAAAGGAAAGGAAGGTCAAGTATTTTCTGAACTAACTAGAACCATTATTAAGGCACATACTAAAGTTTGCTGTGAAAGAAGCATTGTCATTCTTTTATACTTACAATTCCTACGACACAATATTTTAAAGGTGTTGCAAAGGAATAAAAAAACCGAATTAACTCGAACCTATAAGGTTTAAGTTAATTCAGAAGTCAGAACGCCACATACTAAAGTATGTAAAAGCAGCATTGCCTATGCTATCAACAATTCCACCAGGCACAACAGTTTTCCAAGAGATGGCAAAGAATAGAAAGATCAAGTCTTTTCTTAATAAACTCGAACCTATATGGTTTTAGTTAATTCGGAAGTCAGAACGCCACATACTTAAGTTTGTAAAAGCAGCATTGCCTATTCTATCCACAATTCCACCAGGCACAACAGTTTTCCAAGAGAAGGCAAAGAATAGAAAGATGAAGTCTTTTCTAAATTAACTAGAACCTATATGGTTTTAGTTAATTCGGAAGTCAGAACCCCACATACTAAAGTTTGCTGTAATAGCATCCTTGCCTGTTCTTTCAACAATTCCACCTGGTACAACAGTGTTCCAAAGAGATGGTAAAGAACAGAATGATCTAGTCTTTTCTGAATTAGCCCCAGAGAGACAGGTAAAGTTGCTGATGAAAAAACCTGTGTAAATCTACAATAAGACAAGACTAGCATAACTATTGTCAAAACTGTGTCAAAATCACAAAATGCGAAGTTCTACCCATTTGCTCTACTAACCTCAAACCGAGACAGAATACAAGCGTCAAATGATTGACAGCATTATGGCTCGACATAAACTAAAAAAGATAGTATGGTTATTATGTTGCTCTACTCAATCTACTTTTAACAGTCTCTCAAACATAATTATATTTTCGATAGAATCTCTATCTAATCTAGAAATACTTTTTGGTATAAATGCACAAATTCAATACTAATTACTTATGTTTTCCTAATGCAACAGAGTGATTAAAACTAGAATAAAACGGAGTGGGGTCATGTCACCCGGTAAATGGGCCAAGGTTGTGTCAGACTGGACCCTCGATGAAAAATTACAAAGCTGTCTACAGAAATGTTGAAGCTATGTCACTGGGGTAAGAATTAGAATTGCAGTAAGAATAATCTCAGAGAAAAAGAAACGAAAATCAAGGAAGCTATATTCCCAATGCAATGGTGGTTTAAGTGACACCAACAAACTAATGATCTGTCGTCGATCTTAGGAGTTAGATACTTATTAAGTGCACAATACCGAGAAAAAAACAAAAATTCACATGCTTGGAGTCGAGATGATTGATAATTTATAAAAATATAAGGAGAAAGGAACTCATATCGACACGACATATACTTTAAATTTTGACCAAAAATCATCAACAAGAAAGTTATCTGAGGGTTTGTTTTTGGTTGTTAGAAAAAAAGGGTATATTATTTATTATTGCTTTACATAAATAGTAAGACATCAATAAATATGCACGTTGAAGAAATCGTAGACTCTATAAGATTATGTCAGCATGATTTATAATAAAAACCGGTTGCCTTAGGTCAATCACATCGCGCCACAATAGACCAAAATCTCGTTTGGCAGTCACTACGGTCAAGTGGCCATACCACCTTTGACGCTTGATAGTTTGACAGATGATGAGATGAATAATAGACAGCCACGTCTGTTTTTGATGGTTGCGTTGTCAAGGTCAACGTAATACGAGTATGAACACTTGGAACGTCCAAAAGTAACATTGTTATGTATAACTTATGACGTTATGACACGTCCAAATTTTTAATTAGTCATTTAACATAACACGGTATTATACTCACGAGGGTGCACCTCTATGCAATTTTTTTAAAACTGAACGCTGGATAACACTGTATCAGTATCATCTAGTCCTAAGCTTAGCAGAGCGTTTGTTATGGATACTAGAGCTGATTGATATCAATAATTAATTGTTTTTTTTATACCGGAAAAAAATACACACCGGAAAAAAATATCTACATATCGTACAGATAATTGTCCCGAGGCGGGAATAGGGACCTTCGCTCGCACTTCGACTAGCGTGTAATGTAAGCGAATTAAGTATGAAAAATCTTACGTCGATGCTCAAGTTCTATGCTGGAAGACTTCAGCCTACAATAACTTTTAAGCCCCACGTCACGCGTGGATTATTTCAGGATCAACAGGAGAATGGTATGGCATGCGTAGTGTATAAATACACTGTGGCCTGTGTGGCCCAGTGGTTTGGAAGCTGTCTATGATGCAAGAGGTTGCAGGTTCGAATTGACTCTTCATTAATTGTAGATTATTTAAATTTAAACTATTTAAAAAAATACAAACGCCATCATCTCATGCTTTTTACCCGACTACCGACAGGGGAGGGTTACGAGGTTAGCACCCTATGTTTGTATGTTTGTTGTATGTGGCCGATTTCTTTGTAGCGTTGTAACGTAGCGCTGAAACTACTGGTTCGATTTCAACAAGTTATGTATCGATTGATTCGTTAACTTCAATGTCTGATTGTTTTTTATCATACGGACGGTTTTTTACTTATTTTATTATGAAAAAAGACTGTTATTATTATTATAACAAAAAAAACCTAGTTGTTTTTCTTTCATGTCAAGACAATCGAGAATTACTCAGTAAATAAATTACTACTTGAGCGTCCTGCTGACCTGACATGACTAATGATAATGACCCCTACCTAGAAAAGTCCTAGGTAGGGGTCCGATCTAGGACCCCGTACAAATCTATCATCAAAAAAGTCTAGATAGCTGTATTCAATGATGATTTAGTAAGACAATTGAAGAGAAAGTAAGAGAAAGCGTCGTGCGTTGTTTCCATCGTCTGTCAATAAAATTGCCATGCTACAAACTTCAGTATTACCTAGTTATAATAATAATTTACGTCTGGTATTTTTTTAAATAATAGTGTAAAGGTTTTATTTCAAAGAATGGCTTGCGTTCCTAAGCGTTCCTTGCGTACTAAGTAATCAATCCGAAGAAAAAACGAAACCAAAGTGGTATGATAATAACTAATAATAGCAATAAAAAAATCAGCAAGACATGCGTTTCTCCGCAATAAAAATTGAGATTAAACTCGACTAAAAAAATATCGACACTTTTCTTTAGTTCTGGCACATCCCTATATCCCCATTCAAGTAAACCGGAAGTGCATACCATCTTTTGTAGGTACTTTTTATTTTATTTTTAGTATGAACACTAAAAAAAAATTATAAAATAAATAGGTAGGTACCTACTTACCTACATACATTAATGAACAATTGATAAACATTTAAATTAATATCAAAAATGTAATGTAAGTCTAAGTCCTAGCCAAGATCATCGATGATTCTGTAAAAATCATCTCCACGACAGACGTTCAAAACACGTACAAATTCCAAATCCAAATCCTGTCCCGACGATACAGAGAGAGAACATCGATGATTAAATTCATTAGAGAGAAAGAGACAGAGCTATACACATCAGATAAAGACAGAAGATACACGCGCGTGTTGTGTGAATGAAACGGACCTACCGGCGTGTGAAAGAGATGCAGCGATGTGTAATTAGCGCGTCAGACAGAGACGAAGTCAGTCTGTTGACGTAGTTCGTAGATAGGGGATATCAAATGCGGGAGCATTCACATTGTGTTTATTACTGGAATGTTTACATTTTTTACAGCAACAGAGCAAGTGCATTTTAAGCCTGACATTGCTAAGTCATCCCTTGTATCATATTAGTGTTAGGTAGTTATTTATTCGGTTATTTACTAAGTTCTGTCATTAATGGTAAAAAAAGGTTCTTGAAAAAAGTATTATGCTTAGAACTCTCTAGGTAGGTAAGTAGTTCAGTAATAGTAGTCGTAGTTCAATTAAAATGCTGAAAAGGAGTGCACGAGTGCTAACGCATTGCAGCGCTGGTTTTCAGCTGTTGGGTCTTCTCTTGAATGCGGCCCTATACCATAGCACTGGTAGCCAGTGCACATGGGTACCATAAGCAAATTGAAACTTAATCATGAAATTTTACTTCCAATATCAAAAAGCAATATTAAAGCTCACGCGACCTACAGGTTTTTATGAGGGGTAAAATAAATTTATATGATCTTTTAATTGAAGTCCCACCCAAGAATAAAAATCTGATATCCTATTCATAATTATACCTCTTCTGTAATATTTTTTGTATTATTTTTATTAACAACCTTAATTTTGACAATGTTCTTTTGCAGCTCTAGTAATTAATTTTATACTTAGTCTGTTTCATTAAATTTTTGACAATGCCCATTTACAGCAGATAAATGTATTATTTTTTGTCTATATAGATATCTTTAATATAAGTAAAATGTAAATAGATGTAACCAAGTCGTGTACATTCTTCTCCTACGGCGACTAAAATAAATATATAATAATGAATGTGAATACCGCCTAGCAAGTGCAACCCGTAGGGGCGCACCGCCCGCCGCCACACCTAGCGTTGATTTACGGTATGTATGTGTACAATACAAACCTCATGGGCACTGTAAAGGTTAATCAATAAAATTAACAACAATAATATTACTAGCTGCAACCCGCGATAAATCAGTTAATAAATAAAAAGTAGAGGAATGGGAACGGAAACACTGCACTTTTCCGGGATCAACATTGTTAATCCTCAGTCATCCAAGATCTAAGCTATCCTGGCACCAAAATTCATCCTTATCCGTCCAACCGTTTGAGCGTGAAGTAGTTACAAGCCCACCCACACATAATAAACACGAATAAATTTGACCTTTATTGTTATCAAGGCCAAATTTCTCGTGTTTGTGTGATTTGACGATTTTTGGGATTTACAGTATCACTAATATTTTAGTGATACTGTAAATCCCAAAAATCCTCATGCTACTAGACCGCCTCTTCCATTACTAGCCCGAGTCGTCAATCAAGTCTCAACGAGGCATCACCCACACAGCTACAATCGCGGCAGGTACACGCACACTAGCGCATGTTTATTACTGCATAGAACACGGTAACTGATTTTTTTTTATGCAATGCCGATGCTTCTTTTTTGGAAAGTGTAAGTCTTGAAGTAGGTACTTATCTGTTTGTAGTCGTATCTTTACTTAAGTACGAAAACTTTCGTAAAGCCAGAGAAACCGATAAAATTAAAAACAAATAAACCAAGTTAACATTATTTATTACATACCTAAGTTTTGTGGATACGTCTGTCAATGCATGCGCAATGCATTCCCCATGAAACCCCACATTCAAAATTGTAGGTTCGATTCTCGCCGCGCGCCGGCGGAGTTGTTTATTTAATTACTAGTAAATAAAAAAATAATGCTGGACAATTCACACAGCATTATCTAGCCACAAGCTAAGCAGAGCTTGTATTATGGGTACCAGATAGCTGATGTATTTAAAACAATACAGCAGCGCATCAGCATTGCTATACAGCGGGGCAATGCAGCTAGCGTCTTGGGCACGCGCGCGACTGGTATTGATATGGATCAGTTGAGCTACCTGTAGATTGTTTGCAACAGTCTGCAGTTAGCTCAATTGTTTCAATTGTAAATACTAGTTTGAATTTAGTTTTACTACCTATTTGATTGTAATTTTCTTTGTTAATAAAGACAATTAAAAACAATTCAATACATAGAGATACATATTTTTTATTAGGGTTCCGTACCCAAAGGGTAAAAACGGGACCTAAGACCTATTACTAAGACTTCGCTGTCCGTCTGTCACCAGGCTTATGTTATGAACCATGATAGTTAGACAGTTGAAATTTTCACAAATATATATATGTATTTAATATATAATATATATGTATTTCTGTTGCCGCTATAACAACAAATTCTAAAAAACAGAATAAAATAAATATTTAAAGGGGCTCCTATACAACAAACGTGTTTTTTTTTGCCGTTTTTATAGATAATGGTACGGAACCCTTCGTGCGCGAGTCCATTTCACACTTGGCCGGTTTTTTTATATGATTTTTGAAACGAAGGGAACCTGCCTTGTATCCCATAGATTATTATGTATTTTTTTCGAAGCTTTTTAGATGAAGGTAACGGAGAAAAAAGGTTTTAACGTAACCCAATTCACACGCCAGAAGTACCGATTACTCTGGGTAAGTTTCTACTGGGTCACCACTCACCACTTGGGGACACCCCCCCCCCCCCATAAATAGCCGCCAGCCACTTTTCAAGTTTTCATAGTCTTTCCCGAGATTCCCGAACCTACAGCGAGCCTTACCTAATATTTTTGTTCCCTCAGCGTTTTTGCCAACCGTACGAGGCGGTCGGGGCGCAGTGTACTGTGACCGGAGAGTTTTGATACTTTGAAATTATTTTTGGAAGAATCATCATCATTATTTGACATACACGCCTGCTCCTAGGTAAGAAAGGCCATTTTAGCCGTAGAAACCTACGTAAAAAAAATATACTACTGGACACTCATAAAACAAAATATATCTTTCGCAGTATCAATAACGTTTACCCTTCGATCAAAAATAAGGAGTTCGCGGCCTCCCCCGTAGATTCCTAGAGCCTTACAAAAATGTCAATCAAAATTGGGTTCGTTTTGTTTTGACGCAGACAGTTTGCGCAGAGCCTGACAAGTTTTTTCCATACGGAACAAGAGATTGGTGGAGTCGAATTCATTTTATTTTATTTTGTAAGTAGGTAGGTACCTACCTGAGAATTATATACCTACCTACTCAGTTTATTTTCTATAAGGATTAATTAACAGAATTCAGGTAAAGATAACGAATCATTTATTGATGAAACTATAAATTGGTGTCTCAACAGTAGGTATTTATACAAAAGGGTCATTTCAGACATACAATAATTTAAACTTACAATACAATTTCAGGCAGGCACTCTAGATTAAAAAGAACTGGTTCCTGTCTGCGGCTTTGCACGAGTTTTTTTTACGGGAAAAAAATAAACGTTTTATAAATTCATACTTCTGGCAGGTAGGTAAGAACCTAGTCTTTCTTTTATTAGAGAGTCTACGCAAATGAAATTTTAGGGCGGGCCAACTAATTATTTTAAAAATCATCAACTAGTAATATTAAACTTATTTTTATGAAAAATATATTAATACATACTATAAATGAAAAAAAAAATTTAGAAGAAATAGCCTCTCCATTTATCAATTTAGAACAAAATTAATATTTTAACATAGGCAAACCAAACAACAATATTTTATGCTGATTTCACAAGTATATGACTCACATCTCAATATACGGGTAAAAAATATATATAAACTTACTGAAAATAAGAAATTCCATCCTTTTTCAGCACTTTGGACTAGTGATTCTTGCATTTTTTGTACCCATGCTTTTTGTCTGAACGCTAAAATGACACTAGTTGAAAAGCTTTCCTAACATGTCAAAATGTATCTCTTTTGCTACTGAAGGTTGTGGCGTGCGCATTGTGAATCTAAGGGGGGCCGGCAAAGCCGGACATTTTTGATCGATGCTTTTACCCAGTAAACTAATTACGAACCTGTAATTTATAGTTATAATTTTTTAATTTACCTTTCTTAAATGAATAAATAAATAATAAAATAGGGTAAAACACTAAACAAAACGTAATCATCAGCAAAAACACTCGTTTTCGTTTTGTTGCTTTTACAAGGCCGCAAGTTACATAACATCAAGTCTGTGATCAAGTCAATAATTTTCATAGAAGTAATAAATGTAATAATATATTTTTAATGACGTTAAAAACGATATTAAGATAATTAAAATAACAGAATAAAACAACTACTAATATCTATTTTCTAAAAATCTAAGCCGTCCCCAGAAGGCAGAGTGCCCAGAATGCTGGCAGCATTGCCACGTTGAATGGCAATGCTAATTCCTTGACTGAAATAAAAACCAGTATTCCGATCACCTGTGGACTCCATTAAGAGTTTTATCAGGTCAATTCCTTGACTGAAATAAAAACCAGCATTCCGATCACCTGTAAACTTTATAAGAAGGAGGAACTTTATCAGGTCTTTGTATATTGCTTTGTATATTGGGAGGCATATGTCCAGCAGTGGACTAATATAGGCTGATGATGATGACTTTACCATAGAGACAAAGAGGCTTACGGACTAACCGAATTACGGTTTAAATTAGTTTCTAGATAAAATAAGTACTTACAGTGAAAATTAAATAATTGAAGAAAAAAATGCATGTTGCCTATTAACCAATTTTCTGACTTTACCAAAAAGCAACTTATTAATCCACACCCAAAGTATCAAGATGGCGCCACCGTCACAGTCTACCACCCTCCACGTGCTCACCCCATGCTCATAGCTACTAGGTAAAGTAGGTACCTACTCGAATATAGGTTAACTGTCCGCTGTAAGACTAAATTTTACAATTCATTTGGAATATTGACATTTTCTTGTATCGTTTTAAATTCCGTTGCAAACAGCGTGTTTTAAGTTTGACGCTGCCTAATCCGCGCGCGGTCAAAATCGGACGCAACTTTGTCAACGTATTTAGGTACATTAAACATATTGAAGTAGGGTGTTAAATTTGATATTGAGAGTGGTGACTAACGACTCACCTAAAATTAAAATTATAAATACAAAAACGAATATGTTCTTTGTTTGTTTTTAGAATTTAAATTTGATTTAATGCTAAATGTAAGCATTTAGCATAATAAAACCACCTAAATCAATAATTAAGGTAGTAAAATTGACAGTAAAAAATGACGACGTAAAAATTAAAATAATACCTACATAGAAAAAAATACAATATTGTTAAACAAACGGGTCTTTTTTTCCGAGTCGATAGAGTATCAGCTGATTTAGAGAATTTTTTTACCCGTCCACGCGAATGAAATCGCGATCGGGTCAGCAAGTAGTAAGATGATTTGGTCATCTGTGGTTCCATATCATTTTGACAACGCATGGATTGTATTGTATAAGACGTACATAAATAATAATATTTATAAAATTAATAATGCTGGACAATTCACACAGCATTATCTAGCCCCAAGTTCGGTGACATTGCATGTCACCGAACTAACAGAAATATGCCTTTTAGCTCAATCGGTTGAGGATAATGAGGGGTTTTCGATTTGCATTAAAAAAAAAACTAGTTCTAACTAACTCGATAGATGGCAGTGCGTGAACTGGTGACTGGGGTGTGTCTAAGTCGAATGAAGGGAAGACGGCACGATGGTTGAGACAGAGAAACATTCATTCTATCTGATTTCTTGAAATATTTTTTTCATTCAAATAAGTTGATTTACAGACTTACGTAACTAGTAACACAACTGACTCTATTCAAAGTAACCTAGAAAACTTATTAATTTCTTCTCAGGCTACAAGCATATTTTTATATCTCTCTTGTGTGAATGAGATGGGTATATCCACTACCTCTAGTGCCTTGTTCCTTTAAGCGATCGACCGATTATCATTTTGACGTTTTCTTTCATTTGACATTTAACATACCATAGTAACCAGTTGAAGCCCTGCCATCTATCGAGATACATGGAACTATTTTTTTTTTTTTTTAAATGCAAAACGAAAACCGCTCATTGGTCTAAAATTCAGTTGCATGAATTGTCCCAAACATACTAACTAAGGGCTTAACTAAACTAAGGGCAAGTAGAATTAAGCTTTTAATAAATGAACAAAACCAAGGCCCTCTATACGGAGTTTCTCTGAAGGATAGGATTCGCAACGAGTACATCCGACAGAGAACCAAGGTTGTCGACATAGCTCAAAGGATTAGCAAGCTGAAGTGCCAGTGGGCTGGCCATATCGCGAGAAGAACCGACAACCGCTGGGGTAAACGTGTTCTTGAGTGGAGACCGCGACTCGGCAAACGTAGTGTAGGACGCCCTCCGACCAGGTGGGATGACGATTTGCGAAAGACTGCTGGCAGATGCTGGATGCGGCAAGCTGAGGACAGGGCGCTATGGCGCTCATTAGGGGAGGCCTATGTCCAGCGGTGAACTGATATAGGCTGATGATGATAAAGGCCCTCCATATGCCTCCGAAAAGCAACAACTAATAACGAAAACGTCATAATTTCAAAAATAACATAACCTAGGTCCTCTCTATGCCACCAAAAAGCAACAACCAAAAACGAAAACGTCAAAATTTCAAAAATAACAAAGCCTAGATCTTCTCTATGCCTCCGAAAAGCAACAACCAAAAACGAAAACGTCAAAATTTCATTTTGAATTTCGATTTTGATCGGGGAGCGCGGCGCAGACGAGACACTCCAACTCGGGCTAGCGTACCATACAATCTTTACTTATGTATACCACCGACCGGTCACGCGAGATCCCTGTAATGTCACCCCTCCGCCCTTTCGACGCGCGAAGACATTCGACGCGCGCGGGGCGCCGCGGGTCAGGTTACGGTGGTCGCAGCGGTACTAACTAATATATACGTATAGATATAGAGGGTGGTTCGTACGGACAGCAGAGAAATGAATTAGTAATTATCGTTTTCGAGGTAAATGAACTTTTGGAAAATGTTCTCAATGACTAACTGTGGTATGGTTTCATGGAAAAGCAAATAGACTACGGCAAAATAATTCCATCGATGACAGATAATACTAGATTTTACTCGAACAATAACAACTAACAGGCTAAAGGTTTCTTAGTCGCTTCTTTACTTTAGTCTACATACCGAAGCGACAGAAATCAAAAGTACCACTTTATTTCCGTGTTAGTGTTTTATTTTAAGAATTTGACCTTTTCTAAGTGTACACTTTTGTATTTATGGAAATAAAGAAATATTGATTTTGATTTCAATGAAAATCTTTTCGGATGCAGCACGGCTCGTGTAATCGTGGTAAGTTTGTTTCACTGGTTCCCTTTAGGCAAACTTTAAAATTTACACGTCAAATAGAATAACATAAAATAATCCTATTTTATTATTGAATTTCTTCATTATCTTCGTTCAAGTTATATTTTTTAATTCGATAGGTATCAAACTCATAAAAGCATACTACCCTATTCAGCAATTTCTAAAATCAATATAAATAACGGTAATTGCACATAATTAAACAACAATGATCATAAAAAAAACATCTAATTCCATTATAATTTATTAACAAAGAAATTTCAATCAAATAATAGAATTAAATTAAAACTAGTATTTTTGAAACAATTGAGCTGACTGCAGACTGTTGATTCTATTATAATAATATTATAATGAGGAAAGATTTATGTTTTTGTATGTTTGTTAAGAATAAACTACCACCGATTTCAAATATTATTTGACCAATAGAATGCTACATTACACCTGAGTAACATAGGCTATATTTATTACTAGAAAACAAGATAAAGTTAAAAACTACAACCCGACTACGTGAAAGTTATAAAAGTTTGAAACATTTACATTGACAAAATAGAATGACGTATCGGTCATATTTGATAGGCATAGAGTTGAAAATGAAAATAGGTCGTAGGTATTGTAATTTTTCTCTATGGGGCCTGCAGCCTGCGGCTACCTAAACTTTAATACGCGTTTTGAAGGCTTATTCGGGGTCGGAGCCCTAAATCCTATAGCCTATAACCATCGGGGTATTGAGACGAATCAATCGATACATAATTTGTTGAAATCGAACCAGTAGTTTCAGCGCTACGTGGGAACAAAGAAATCGGCCACATACATACAAATATACAAACATAGGGTGCTAACCTCATAACCCTCCCCTGTTGGTAGTCGGGTAAAAATAGGTATCCCTACAAAAACCACAATAATGTAACCCAAGGTGTGATTGATAATTTATATAAAATTAATGAGCCCGTCCTTGCTGACTGTACCCAGTACCTACATAGCGTTCACCTACATTTATTTGCGCACGCACACACTCACAGTTTTATAGCGGCGCGCTCGGCTCGAGTATAATTTTGCGATGTTACTGCCACGAAAGGTATTTTTGAAACGTATCTATTAATTTAATTCTTTAATTATGGTTTTTAAGGTGCTGGTAATTATTAAAAATTAATAATAAAAATAAAAGTATGTACATTATATTCTGGTCTTCAAATATGGCTCTGGGTTCTGAGCGTCTGGTCGAAGCTACGCGTGACCCGAGAGCTGGCGAGTATCTGGCGCAGCGCATCAGCATTGCTATACAGCGGGGCAATGCAGCTCGCGTCTTGGGCACGCGCGGGACTGGTATTGGTATATGGATCAGTTGAGCTACCTGCAGATTGTTTGCAACAGTCTGCAGTTAGCTCAATTGTTTCAATTGTAAATACTAGTTTTAATTTAATTATATTATTTGATTGTAATTTTCTTTGTTAATAAAGAATTTTATGTCTTCAAATTAGAAAAAAATACATAAAAGTGAATTTGTTTTTTTTTTACACAAACAGCGTGTGCGTGAAAGAAAATGGGGATTGAGATTTCACTCGGAGACTTCGAAGGCTCCAATCCAACCACACATTTCTTAAATTTTACTTTTGAGAAAACGTAAGCCGGTGTCAGAATTAGCTAAACTTCTCTCCAACACAACTGAATCAATATATGCTCAATGATGGGGTCAAAGTATCAAAACAGTTTGGGTACACTATATCTAGCGTCATAATTTTTGACAGTTCTATTTATAATGCAAATTAAAAACGGTTTTTCAATTGAGACCACTCGTGTTCACGACAAAATATACGGAACAATAACAATTTCCAAAAACTCTGATACTTACACACTAATATACGTTTACACACCTGCCACTAATGCTTTGAAAACGTTGCATCTTTTTACCTATTCTTGTTAATCAGCATTTATAGCCTAAATTGTGTTCACATGGGTTTGGAAGGAACACTCGACAGCGCGATCAAATTTCTGGCGATCTAAGTGGCGACATCTAGTTAAAATTCGAGTCTAATTTAGTTTGACGTGATGAGATGCACATGGATGAAACGATCAATGAAACGACTGCTGCCTTGTTTACGCCTGTTGCCATGGAAACCATTTGCTATCGATTGTGAAAATTATCATGTGTTGTTTAAGATACGTTTTACGACGCACATATCAGTTCCTCGAGGGTCAACTTTTCATGCAATTCATGGGATCACCTCAAATTCAACCTTTATACAACAAACATAGAACCTCCTTCTGACTGAAGTCGGTAAAAAAAAATCATTGTAGCCGAAATCGATACACACAGGACACAATAATGCGTGATATGAATCACTTTACAATAAACGAATTTAATTTATCTTACAACAAAAACGTTGCTGTCCCTTGCATAACCATCGAAATAAAAAGGCGGGCATGATTTTTAGTGTAGTGATATTTCTAAAATTAATTATTAAAAGTTTCAACAAACCTGTCAACAGGTGGCGGTAGCGGCGCCATCATATGTGGATGCGGCGGCATAGGCGGGTGTGGAGGGTGCGGATGGAAGGGCGAGCCCGGCGGGGCAAAGGCCCCAGGGAAGTGCTGCTGGGGCGGCGGGCCCGGTGGGAACCCGCCGCCGGAGCCCGGCCGGGCCGAGGGACTCCCGAACGGTCCCGGGGCTGAGTATGGCCCGGAGAAGCCGCCTAGAGCAAACATTGGAGGATTTACATTGGTGATAGGTGGTTTTGATCGTGTTTACTACGGTCAGCAAGGACCAAACCAACCGAACCAAAAGGTCAAGCTCTTGTTCTCATAAAGATGAACAACGGCCCTGTAAGGTCTACCTATAGTGAAACGTAGTGAGGACGCAGTAATGTCTGTTTTTCTAGCGGGCTACTCCCAGTCTTTACGGTGTTCAGATCCGCTAGGGGTCCTCCAAAGTCTGCTCACCTAGAGTTGAAAGCGCAGTGAAGTGAAGAACAGCGAAGGCTAGTCTACTGACGTAAGATAAGCACAGACCCTCAAGGAGATCCTCCAAAGTCTTCTTACCAAAAGTGACGGTGCTAAGCCTGGTCTGCCAGTCATTTTGTCTATTGCCAGTCTTCTTAAGTGGAATTAAAGGAGATGGAAGCACAGATCCACTAGGGGTCCATCAAAGCCTGATTAACTGGAAAACGCTGCTAAGGGTGGTCTATTGCAAGAATTCCACAACAGTGGGATTCACTAGCAGCGGTCTACTACAGTCTTCTGTATTTTCCAGAGATATCCATTAGGAGACCTGTAATTCTACTAACCTGGAGTGCGCTGCTGGTTTTCAACACAGGGATCCACTAGGGGATCATAATCCTACAAGGTCTACAATAGGGGTCAGCCTCACCTGGAGTGGAAGGCGCGGGGGACGCAGCGAAGGCTGGCCCCGCGGGGCTGCCGGCGGGCTGCGCGAAGGTAGGGAAGGGCGGGTCTGCGTTGCCGGTCTTCCAGGACGGGGGCACGGGCCCCTCGTCCAGCGCCGGCACTCGCCGCTGCAGACCCACCGACATCTGGAACCGGAAAGAAATCAAATTGTTAGAATATTGTCAGAACCTTTTGGCAATCACAAAAGGCCTGATACGGCCGCAGTCACAAAATCGACCTCACTTGAGCAAATAAATAATCTGTAATAATGCCTATATGAAAAAACTTTTATGAAATCTTTTAATATCCAAAAAAATCGACTTCGACGATACTTGAACCCGCTACCTTCCCTCGATACGGGAATGTGCTACGAGGTCAAGTGACGTAAGAGTCGAAAAACTTTCGGAGTTCCTTCGGACTCTAGCACCGTTAGCTCCACCTACAGGGGAAACATTGAAGTTTATCCAATCCTGTTCAAATATTCTACTAGGATCTCCGGACTTTTAAAAATTATCTGAGCGTCTGGTCGAAGCGCCGCGTGACCCGAGAGGTGAGTATCTGGCGCAGCGCATCAGCATTGCCATACAGCGGGGCAATGCAGCCAGCGTCTTGGGGACGCGCGCGACTGGTATTGATATAAATAAATAAATAATGCTGGACCATTCACACAGCATTATCTAACCCCAAGCTAAGCAGAGCTTCTGTTATGGCTACTAGATAACTGATATACATAATATACATTAAATAGATAGATACTTTTTACTATACATAGAAAACGACCAGAACACCCTGAACAAATGTCTACAGATCGTACAAACATTTGTCCCGAGGCGGTAATCGAACCCGCAACCTCCTGCGTCGCAGGTGGACCTTCGCCCACCGCGCCACAGAGGTCGTCAATATGGATCAGTTAAGCTACCTGAGATTGTTTCCAACAGTCTGCAGTTAGCTCAATTCTTAATCTACTAATACTAGGTTGAATCCTTAATCTACTCAAAACTAGGTTGAATCCCATATTATCCCTGATGAACATAGGCGATAGAATATACCCGTGCGAAACCGGGGCAGACCGCTAGTATCAAATACGACAAAAATATTATAACGCATTGAGAACCTTTTTATTTAAAGTCGGTTATAAACGTAGCATCGCTCGTTTCGTATACAATCTATAAATTTGCGACCTTCTTGTTGCGTGACAGCGTAGGTACCTAACAAAAGATCGCGTGTGGTAGGTACAGTCTACGACAAATATACCTGAACCAGGTCTATGTTCAAAATAGCTAAACAAGAGCTATCTTCAAAATAGCTGAATAATATCTATGTTCAAAATTGCTGAACGAGATCTACCTTCAAAATAGCTGATAACATCGATTTTTATTGCTGAGTAGATAGTTAGATAATTATTTATCTGACAGTAGATAAGAAATTGCGTTTTTAGGGTTCCGTACCCAAAGGGTAAAACGGGAACCTATTACTAAGACTCCGTGAGTAAACGGTTCATAGAAATGTATGACGCCCGGAGTCGTCACCGCATTTTGTCGAGTGTTAAAAATCCCGCCTTGGTGTTTGCCAGAGAGTTATGGAACGCAGCATCCTCGAAGTTAGACTCTCTGACCGCATAAGGAACTCTATGCTGCGATCCCAGACCCAGAGAGCGGACGTAGCTCAAAATTGTGCTAAATTAAAATGGGACTGAGCCGGACACGTGTGCCGTATGCCGGAGGAGTTCTGGGCAAAAACCATCACGAAATGGACTCCAAATGGACGCAGGCCGCGTGGAAGGCGTAGGCGTCGATGAAGGAAGAGTTAGACGCATATCAAAAAGAGTGGCCAAGTCTAGCTATTGATAGAGAAAAGTGGAAGGAGGAAAGGGAGGCCTTTGCCCTGCAGTGGGATCCTGTAGGCTTATAATAATAATAATACGCAAACTCGGCAAACGTATTGTAGGACGCCCTCCGACCAGGTGGGATGACGATTTGCGAAAGACTGCTGGCAGATTCTGGATGCGGCAAGCTGAAGACAGGGCGCGATGGCGCTCATTAGGGGAAGCCTATGTCCAGCAGTAGACTGATATAGGCTGATGATGATGATGATACGCAAACAGCTAGGTAGCGTAGGTATGCCAAAATATTAATATGGGAGATTACCTAACTGTCTATTTTAGTGTCCGCATTGTTGGCAGCACTGTATGCAATGCAGGTGCATCTATGGCACTTCCGAGTTTATTTTCGTACTCTACCTACCTAGCTATATGCCAGTAGGTTAGGTACCACAACAAAGAACAAATAGGGTGGCTTTGAGATGGGAGTGAACTGACCAAATAAGAAACCAACCAACGAGGTCTCATAAAAGTTTATTCCCGATTAAATACAATTAAAATATTCTATATTCTATTACATCCCACTAATATTATAAATGTCAAAGTTTGGATGGATGGATGGATAGATAGATAGACGACCACTTCCTCGGGAACTGCTGGAACTCCATATTGACGCTCACGCTCCAACTCAAGAAGACCATCGTAGCCAATCGGCTACCGAACAGCTTTTGAGAGGCCTGCAGGACTCTCAAGGCAATAACACAAGACTCGAGTGACGTCTCACTCGACGTTGAAGCCAGAAGAAAGAACCTTAGTTCGATTCTTATCCGCATTTCGTATTCGAAATGTCGAAGACCATTGAATGAAGATAGATGGATGGATGTTTGTTACTCAATCACGCCAGAACGGCTGAACGGTTCTGGATGAAATTTGGCACAGAGATAAATTATAATATATTATAATATAAATTATATTAATAGAACATAGGCTACTTTTTATCATGGAATTCCTACGGGAACGGGAACTACACGGGTGAAACCGCGAGGCGCTGCTAGTCTTCGATAAAAGTAAAAGTGACACGATACAGCTTTTGAGTGAGCGCTGAGAGAACGTACCGTATCTCCCTTAGAACGCTAAGTCACCCCGCGCACTAGGCAGCCTGGCTGCGCAGCCAAGCTGCGGCAGCCAGTCAAACATATGACGTTGTATGGGAGCCCGCGCACTAGGCAGCCACGAAATCTCGGCTGCGGCAGCCAATGAAACGCGCCTGTTTGTACGGCAGCCAGCTGGCTGCGCGCAGCCAGAACGTGTGTAGGCGAATGTATGTGGCTGCGGTCAGTCTCCGCGCACTAGTTGTAGCAGCCAGACGTCCATGACGTCTTCCACGTCCATATTGCTCGACGGAAGGATCTAGACTAGTCGTTGATTGGCTGTTATAACTGGCTGCGCAAATATTCAGGCTGCCGCAGCCTGGCTGCGCAGCCAGGCTGCCTAGTGCGCGGGGGGCCTAAGAAACAGATTTTTTGAAAAGAAACAAGTCAACGATCTCATTCAATGCCGTGGGTTCTTCTACCAAAATACAAATGAATCAAACTTGATTTACAGTTCATAGAAAATAGCTAGAAATAAGATTTGCGGCAAATAACTTTTTAGTTAGTTTTATTGCTTATGGAACGCAAATGGAACGAATGTTTTAATGCTTGTGGAGCGCAGATAAAATTAAAAAAACACAAAAAACTATCTCCCGCTAACCCGCGACGAATAACCGCTATTCAAATATTTAAAGTATGTCAAAACAAAACATTAATAGAGAAACCAACATGATTACTTATGTTATCAAGATTAGTAAATATCCATTATTAAAGCATGAATGAAACTCAATCATAGCTGCATCATGCAGTGAACGTTAAGCCCACAATAATCCAGTACCGCTACCACCCAGCACAAAAGATTGCATTCAAATATGGACTTAAACTCATTACATTAAGGCCCATACTACCCTAAATCAACTCCGCCGGACCTCCATATCTTCCAAACTACTACATTTTTTATTTTCGGCATTGATTTTATTTTTGGCATAGATTTAGTTGTCACGTATGAACTGGAGGAGCCCAGTACCCGAAAGGGGTCCTAACCTAACCAATCTCACTAATATTATAAACGTGAAAGTTTAGATGGATGGATAGATAGATGGATGGATGTTTGTTCCTTTATCACGCCAGAACGGCAAAACGGATCTGGATGAAATTTGGCACAGAGATAGATTATAGTCTAGAATAGGACATAGGCTACTTTTTATCCCGGAATTCCCACGGGAACGGGAACTACGCGGGTGAAACCGCGAGGCGCTGCTAGTTGTATAATATCTATAAAAATTAAATTATTATTTTATGAAAATCAATATCTAGGTACAAAATGAAAGTGCTAATTATTTTTATAAATCTATTTATAATTTGAATATTTTATGACATTTTATATTAGACTCAATACATTTTTTTAAGCATGAATATTGTAATTACGGTGAAGGAATAAATGGCTTTTTTATTTTTTATTTTATAGATTTAGTTGAAAGGATGAAGAGTAACATAGGCTACTTTTTGTCCTGGTGAAACATCAAATTCCCGGGAGATTTACGGGAATATTAGAATTTTTATACGAAAATTCGTCCTTCTAACTACTGAACGGGAAAAAAGAAGAATAGAATTGAATAGAAAAAACTTTATTTGTCACTCGTACAAGCAGGAACAATCTCACTAATATTATAAATGTCAAAGTTTGGATGGATGGATAGATAGATGGATAATCTCACTAATATTATAAACGTGAAAGTTTAGATGGATGGATAGATAGATGGATGGATGTTTGTTCCTTTATCACGCCAGAACGGCTGAACGGATCTGAATGAAATTTGGCAAAGAGATAGATTATAGTCTGGAATAGCAAATAGGCTAGTTTTTATCCCGGAATTCCTACGGGAACGGGAACTACGCGGGTGAAACCACGAGGCGCTGCTAGTCAAAAAAGAGACACAAAAATAAACAACTTGCTCGAGTCACAAAAAGGTCTTTGTCTCAGCATAATGTTAGTCGCGTTTGCAACCAACAACGCTGATCTTCCAACAAGACTGTTTGGTGACGTCACGGAATATAAAAAAACTTTAAATTGACTACGGACTACGAAGGTCTCGCAATACATACAAAAATGTCTTAAAAAGTGAGATTTACAACTTTAGTTTTACTGTTACAAGTTACGTTACGCTAATTGCGTAAGAAATGCGAAATTTTAACGCGGGTGAAACCGCGGGTGAAACAGCTAATGATGAAGAATCATCATCATCATCAAAAAACTATCTGAGCGTCTGGTCGCGACTGGAAGCGACGCGTGACCCGAGAGCTGGTAAGTATCTGGCGCAGCGCATCAGCATTGCTATACAGCGGGGCAATGCAGCTAGCGTCTTGGGGACGCGCGCGACTGGTATTGATATGGATATGTTGAGCTACTTGTAGATTGTTTGCAACAGTCTGTAGTTAGCAGCTTAATTGTTTCAATTGTAAATACTATTTTGAATTTAATTATATTATTTGATTGTAATTTTCTTTGTTAATAATCATCATCATCATGATAGTTATATGTGTGTTTATCTCTGTTTTATGTTTAGGATAATTTAACACTTAAGTAGTTTAAAATCACTTTTGTTACTTTGTTTATTTTGTTATATGTGTGTCTGCAGACGAAAAATAAACGATTTATCTATCTATCTATCTATCATCCACAACCTGACTTCACCCACTGCTGGGTATAGGCCTCCAAACTCTTGTGCCACTCCACACGGTCCTGTGCCAATCTTATCCAGGTTCGCCCCACGACGTTTGTTATATCGTCCGCCCATCTTGCGGCTGGACGTCCGACGCTTCTGTACCCTGTTCTTGGACGCCATTCTGTTAGCGTCTTACTCCAACTGTCGACTTGTCTCCGTGCAAGTGTTGAATAATAAAATAATACAATCAAAACATCATCATATCACATACATATATTATATAATTTATGTGATTTATTTAAATATGTTGTATTTTAGCCTTATAATAATTTTGATTGTATTTCTATTTCATATTTAATCTTAAGTGACTACTGTAATTGGTTAGTTTTAATCGTGTTAGTTACTCAATAAATAAATAAATAAATATCTTTAATCATTTTAATGTTCTATTTATTTTCTGTTGTTCTATATTTATTTGTTGTTATATATTTTTGAAATGTAACTAATATGAGAAGGGATTTGACTTGACTAAGTGCTCCTCGTGAGCCAATGGTATTAATAAATAAATTGAAATTGAAAAATATTCGAATTTTGTAAAACAAAAGCGGAATTTTTTGCAACAAAAACGATAAAAATCGAGTCGCAAGCGCAAAATGCCTGGACATCTCAGTTTTACCTTGTTTTTGCGCATCAACTCAGGTACTTATGACTCAACAGACCGTCCTCCGTTGAAATGGATTGTTCTGCAGGACTTTAGGCATGTTGTGACAAATATCTTTTTATTTTTTTATTTATTATCAACTTAAAGTACATTTCCTTATGTAATTTCTGCCAAACTGTGAAACAGTTTGTCGGCAGTAGCTCTCGTGGACAATTTAGATAGTACATGTACTTAACTACTTAGTTACTACAATTATTCTAGTTAGCTAGACTTAAATACGTAAGTTATAATATGTAATAGTACAAAATTAATGCAAGTTATAGCGCTCTATCTGATCCAGTATGAGCATAAATTTGTGTAAAATATATTCGGGACTTATTATCGAAATCTTAACATACATATTGTGTAAACCTAATAGAATAAAACTTTTACAGAGGCATTAAAAATAAAACTGGCCAAGTGCGAGTCGTACTCGCGCACGAAGGGTTCCGCCGTACCGTATCTACAAAAACGGCAAAAAAATCACGTTTGTTGTACGGGAGCCCAATTTAATATTGATTTTATTCTGTTTAGTATTTGTTGTTATAGCGGCAACAGAAATACATCATCTCTGAAAATTTCAACTGTCTAACGGTTCATGATATACAGCCTGGTGACAGACGGACAGCGGAGTCTTAGTAATAGGGTCCCATTTTACCCTTTGGGTACGGAACCCTAAAAAAGTAATGTTACAACTACACAAGAGTATTGATATTTTCACCAGAGTCTAGTTCGTTATCTAACAGGGTGTACCACGTGCAGGTTTGGTTGGTTGGTTTGGGAGACGAGATATTCTCTATATTAAAAGTGATAGGCGTTAGCCAGGTCAAGGTTCTACTATTCATTTAACGTCTGTCTGTCTGTCTGTCTGTCAGAGTGCAGTTATATGGCGCAATTTAGCCGAGATTTCGAAATAGCTTCGATCAAATGAACACAGAGGTTCTATTCTGTTATATTTATCGCGCAATGGTATTGCGAGCTGATTTTACTGAATAATCCAAACTAATATTATAAATTTGAAAGTGTGTTTGTTTGTTTGTCCTTCCTTCACGGGACTAACTAAGCAACCAATCGACTTGATTGGCATCCCTTCGTGCGCGAGTCCGACTCGCACTTGGCCGGTTTTATTTATCTGTTGTTGTTACCTTTCCACGCCTACGGTTGAACGCATACTAATGAAATTTTGCAGGGAGATAGACGATATCCCAGGAACGACCATAGGATTAGTTTTCATCCCGGTAAAGCGCGAGCCAAGCAGCGGGCAGAAGTTTGTCTATACTAATATTATACAGAGGAAAGATTTGTCTGTTTGACGTGAATAGGCTCCGAAACTACTGGACCGATTTGAAAAATTCTTTCACCATTTGAATCCTACATTATTCCTATAGGCTATAGAATATTTTCAAAAAAGTTAGGGATCCGTATGAAAACTTCGATAGTGTAACCCAAGGTGTGAAAATAATACCATAAAAATAATATTTAAATGTATTTGGTAGAGTGCCCAGTATACGGACAGCATTGTCACGTTGAATGGCAATGCTAATTCGTTGACCGAAATAAAATCCAGCATTCCGATCACCTGTGGACTCTATTAGGAATTTTGTAAGATCTTTGTATACAGCGGCAGCGTGTGCCCCAGGACCCCAAGGACCTAGGGTTTCCAAACGGCTCGAATAGGTAACCTTGGTTAAGATTAGCGTAAAAATAAATAAATAATGCTGGACAATTCACACAGCATTATCTAGCCCCAAGCTAAGCAGAGCTTGTGTTATGGGTACTTGATAACTGATAATACATAATACAATACATTACATGCATAGATATTTTTTATTATTCATAGAAAACGACCAGAACACCCGGAACAAATATCTGCAGACGGTACAAATATTTGTCCCAAGGCGGGAATCGAACCCGCAACCTCCTGCGTCGCAGGCGGACCTTCGCCCACCGCGCCACAGAGGTCGTAAACAAAATATTACTGAGATTTAAATAGTTTTTTTTTCATTTTTGAAACGAAGGGGAATCTGCCTGGGATACAACGCAGATAAAGATATTCGTAGATATTATGTATTTTTATCGAACCTTTTTCGATAAGGATAACGGAGAAAAAAGGTTTTAACGTAACCCAATTCACATGTCATTATATCCTCGCTTTAAAGTTCTGCGGTTTGACTGTACAGAGAAATAAATTATTGCAAAGTGGTAAGTTGACAAGGTCAAAATTACGTTCGTTTCTCGTCTGCAGATTCATGAGAAACAAGGTCGAAAACATAAAGCTCAGACTCAGAACAATTATGACTTGTTTGGCTTGCAAGTAGCCAATCGCCATGTCTGCCAAGTTAACTTCAAGTGATGCACTTATACTTGCACAGGACCGTGTGGAGTGGCACAAGAGTTTGGAGGCCTATACCCAGCAGTGGGTGAAGTCAGGTTGTGGATGATGATGATGATGCACTTATAAAAGACTTTAGTAACAAAGAAAATTACAATGAAATAAAAAAACTAAATTAACAGAGCTGGTAAGTATCTGGCGCAGCGCATCAGCATTGCTATACAGCGGGCCAATGCAGCCAGCGTCTTGGGCACGCGCGCGACTGGTATTGATATGGATCAGTTGAGCTACTTATAGATTGTTTACAACAGTCTGCAGTTAGCTCAATTGTTTCAATTGTAAATACTAGTTTTAATTTAATTCTATTATTTGATTGTAATTTTCTTTGTAAATAAAGATGTTATTGTCGAAACTACATCACTAGAGACTTCTTCCTGGCAGGTGCTCCTATTGTGAATAAAATTGGTGCTGTAATCCCATTAGAGCACCAATACTTCCAATTTTTTGTGTACATCTGAGTGGATATCATTGTTACCACGATTAAAGATGCAACTTCCACAATGGTATTTAAAAATCGACTGAAGAAATGGCTTCTAGACAATAGTTCTACCAATTACCAATTATTTAAATAAATTATATGAATTATTATTATTATTATATTACAATTAAGTATTACATTAAGTCAATATAACTTTTATATTGCTTACCCTTTTCGGACCTATAACTCGGAGTTATCAATAAATTACCACACCCAGCAATCCATAGCTACAACCCATCAAGACACTGTTAGTGATTACTGCGTACATACGGAACGTTATAATTAAATTTGTATAATTGACGGTAGATATGTAAAATTCAAATTACTTGTAAAGACAAATGTCACCTCAGTCTGCCTGTGGCCATGGAAGCTGAAAAGCCTCCGAAACGTCAGGTTATAAACAAATATAAAATATACGCGATCAATCCGGTAAAAACAGTGTTTTATTATCAATAAATTATTTGGATTTGTATTTTTTATGGTGACGCGATTAATTTAGTGGAATTAGGGCCCTGCTGTGCGATTACGCTAAAATCTTCCATTGAATGTGCCATCCGAGGACACTGGGGAAAAACGATTTCGGCTAATGTGGTACTAACAAATACATACAACTTTCTGGCGGGATGGAGCCGACGGACGATCGACGAATTTTAACGTCAACGTCGAGATATAACCAAAAACCAAGCTTTTATTTCGGTCAACGAATTAGCATTGCCATTCAACGTGGCAATGCTGCCAGCATTCTGGGCACTCTGCCTTCTGGTGACGGCTTAGATTTTTCGAAAATAGATTAAAGTGTAAATATTATCCTTTGATGAAAGAAACTATAGATAGAGCGTGTCAAAAGTGTCAAGGTTGAAATCTATAAAACTTTGCGTGCAAACAGCACCGCACCACGCCGCCCTATCTATGTTAGTTCACGCATTTTTTTTAGACGGAATAAAAAAATCCCACTAATATTACAAATGTGAAAGTTTGGATGTTGGGATGGATGTTTGTTACTCAATCACGCCAGAAGGGCTGAACGGAGCTGCATGAAATTTGGCACAGAGATAGATTTTAGTCTGGAATAGCAAATAGGCTAGTTCTTATCCCGGAATTCCCACGGGAACTACGCGGATGAAACCGCGAGGCGCTGATAGTATTTTTTTAGGGTTCTGTACAAAAGGAACTATTATAGGATCAATTTGTTGTCCGTCTGACCAGACGGTCAGACGGACAACAAAGTGATTCTTTTTGTACTTTTGTAGAAAAGAGGGTTGACAGACGTCAACCCTCTTTTCTCAAAAACGTGTAGAGGTATCGAGTTGAAATTCACATCATATACTCAGGTTCGTAAACTCTTGGAGCCGAGAGAAAAATCAAACTTCTAAGCCAATCCAATCAAAACTTACAGCCGTTATGCCTATCACCATTCACCAGCTATCTTTTTGAATTTTCCAAGGGAATCACATACACACAAAACCTATAGGGTACTTCCCGTTGACCTAGAATCATGAAATTTGGCAAGAAGCAAGATCTTATATCACTAGTAAAGGGAAAAATCTAACAAGCGTAAATTTTACTATAAAAACTATCGTAGTTTGACGAATTCGTGTTGGAAGAACCGCACTCACCCTGAAGAAGTCCCTCGTTAAGGGATGAAACGTTGGTGTTCTTCCAACACAAATAAGGTTCGTAGTTAACCCACTTACATCCGTAATGAAAGCGTAAATTTGTAAATAATTCACAAAAAAAAATATTAGGTACTTACGAGTACAAGTTTGTTTGTACGGAACCTCTGATGTGCGATTGCAACTCGCACTTGAATTTTCATTCGAGTAAGAAGTGATGCGAATCTATCGACAAAAAATATCGGGACTAACGAACAAGAGCTTCGATATTTATCGGGCTGATAGATTACGTGTGCATTAAATTTTTTCTTTCATAAGTCAAAGAAAATAAATGCGTAAACGTATACCTAGAGTTTATAACATATGTTGACGACTCTGTGACGATACCATTGTCATACTAAACCGATTGTATAGCAGAATTCGGCCTTTGGCCTCCGCGATACGGCTTTGCCTAGTGTGAATGCCGATGGTAAATTTATAACCTGGATTATTTAACACTTTTGTGGCCCAAGACGCAGATGTCGTTCTCCGGCCCCATGTGGACGATGAGCAGTGAATGCGTTAATTAAACATTAAAAAATATTTTTTCATAGTCGTCATCGACGACCTCTGTGGCGCGGTGGGCGAAGGCCTGCCTGCGACGCAGGAGGTTGCGGGTTCGATTCCCGCCTCGGGACAAATGTGTGTACGATCTGCAGGTATTTGATCCGGGTGTTCTGGTCGTTTTCTATGTATAATAAAAAATATCTATCAATGTATTGTATTATTTATGTATATCAGTTATCTAGTACCCATAACACAAGCTCTGCTTAGCTTGGGGCTAGATAATGCTGTGTGAATTGTCCAACATTATTTATATTTATTTATAATTTATTATAGTGTCCATTTTGTGATTATAAAGGCCAACGCAAACCGGGACGGGATGCCAAGGGATTTAAATTTTTACCAATGAACATTCAAACGTATTGTTATAGAAATACGACATAAATTGCTATGCTTTAAAACGATGCCGTGGCATTGCCTCGCAATCTGGTGACGTCACGCAGCGGAGACGAGATGAGATGAGCGGAGATCTGAGCTGTGCCTCGCTAGTGCATTCATGTCAACAAACATCCGACGCTCGCCGCACGCAGCTCAGCCGCTTTACTCTACCCAGCACACTTCTCCACTCCAGTCCAACCAGTACGCATCTCCACACACCTTCCGTGGAGACACCCTAGCTGAAAAACGTATCTTCTCATCTCCGCTACGGACATCTCCGCTTTGGTGGAGTCTGGGCCTAAATTCGATAACTCATTGATTTTTGACAACTAACAACTGACTTCATTGTTAGCGTTGTGATGCACTTGTACGACCCCTATCAAAGATGACCCCTTCATACGCTTCGCTGATAATCGGAAGACCCCATTCCTTGTAATATTTGGGTTGGTTTGGTTATAATATAGATGATAATTGTATGACGCGTCCGCAACTTTTGTCATGCTACCTGGGTTTAGAAAAAGGTACGTAAATAGTCCATTTCTGTATGATTACATGCTAACTGGGCTTAGAATAAGGTACGTAAATAGACCATTTCTGTATGATTACATGCTACCTGGGCTTAGAATAAGGTACGTAAATAGTCCATTTCTGTATGATTACATGCTAACTGGGCTTGGAATAAGGTACGTAAATAGACCATTTCTGTATGATTACATGCTACCTGGGTTTAGAATAAGGTACGTAAATAGTCCATTTCTGTATGATTACATGCTACCTGGGTTTAGAATAAGTTAGGTAAATAGTACATTTCTGTTTGATAATAAGCTACTTGGGTTTAGATTAAGGTACGTAAATAGTCCATTTCTGTATGATTACATGCTACCTGGGTTTAGAATAAGTTAGGTAAATAGTACATTTCTGTTTGATTATAAGCTACTTGGGTTTAGATTAAGGTACGTAAATAGTCCATTTCTGTATGATTACATGCTACCTGGGCTTAGAATAAGTTAGGTAAATAGTACATTTCTGTATGATTACATGCTACCTGGGTTTAGAATAAGGTACGTAAATAGTCCATTTCTGTATGATTACATGCTACCTGGGTTTAGAATAAGTTAGGTAAATAGTACATTTCTGTTTGATTATAAGCTACTTGGGTTTAGAATAAGGTACGTAAATAGTCAATTTCTGTATGATTACATGCTACCTGGGTTTAGAATAAGGTACGTAAATAGTCCATTTCTGTATGATTACATGCTACCTGGGTTTAGAATAAGGTACGTAAATAGTCAATTTCTGTATGATAACATGCTACCGGGGTTTAGAATAAGGTATTTAAATAGTCCATTTCTGTATGATAACATGCTACCTGGGTTTAGAATAAGGTACGTAAATAGTACATTTCTGTATGATTACATGCTACCGGGGTTTAGAATAAGGTATTTAAATAGTCCATTTCTGTATGATTACATGCTAACTGGGTTTAGAATAAGGTACGTAAATAGTCCATTTCTGTATGATTACATGCTACCTGGGTTTAGAATAAGGTACGTAAATAGTACATTTCTGTATGATTACATGCTACCTGGGTTTAGAATAAGGTACGTAAATTAAATAGTCCATTTCTGTATGATTACATGCTACCTGGGTTTAGAATAAGGTACGTAAATAGTCGATTTCTGTATGATTACATGCTACCTGGGTTTAGAATAAGGTTGGTAAATAGTACATTTCTGTATGATTACATGCTACCTGGGTTTAGAATAAGGTACGTAAATAGTCCATTTCTGTATGATTACATGCTACCTGGGTTTAGAATAAGGTACGTAAATAGTCCATTTCTGTATGATAACATGCTACCTGGGTTTAGAATAAGGTACGTAAATAGTCCATTTCTGTATGATAACATGCTACCTGGGTTTAGAATAAGGTACGTAAATAGTCCATTTCTGTATGATAACATGCTACCTGGGTTTAGAATAAGGTACGTAAATAGTCCATTTCTGTATGATTACATGCTACCTGGGTTTAGAATAAGGTACGTAAATAGTCCATTTCTGTATGATTACATACTACCTGGGCTTAGAATAAGGTACGTAAATAGTCCATTTCTGTATGATTACATGCTACCTGGGTTTAGAATAAGGTACGTAAATAGACCATTTCTGTATGAATACATGCTACCAGGGTTTAGAATAAGGTAGGTAAATAGTCCATTTCTGTATGATTACATGCTACCTGGGTTTAGAATAAGGTACGTAAATAGACCATTTCTGTATGATTACATGCTACCAGGGTATACCAGAAATGGTCTATTTACGTACCTTATTCTAAGCCCAGGTAGTATGTAATCAAACAGAAATGTACTATTTACCTACCTTATTCTTTAGAATAAGGTACGTAAATAGTCCATTTCTATCGTCGATCGCTGGCATCGATCGACGATGATCCACTTTGATCGATTGGTGTAGCTTTGATTGATCGAAGGACACCACCCCACAGTTCCTTAAAACGTAGATTGGTGTGGTTGAAACTATCGATCGACGACATCGTCGACTAATCCATTCCAACATCGATCGATGGTGTCTTTTCAAAATAAATTTATTTCAACTTTTGATTACCTAAATTATACCGGTACGGGCTTTATTTTAGAGATTTCTCGGTATTTTCAGTGTTGAAATACGAAAGATTGGAAGCTTATATTTTTCAAATGTGTAAGTTTTTTCGGTTTTGGGTGTATACAAATGTAGATAACTAGCAGTGCCTCGCGGTTTCACCCGCGTAGTTCCATTTACTTTTTAGTTTTTTATGATTACATTATTGTTAGTTATGATTTAGGTCTACAATAGGGTAATTAGTAATTACTCACGTTACGTTAGATTATAGGTACCTACTAGCTAAAAATCTGTATCATCGTTGCGAAGATTCATCATCATCATCAGCCTTTAATAGTCCACAGCTGGACATAAGCCTCCCCTAATAAGCGCTATAACGCCCCGTCTTCAGCTGCCTGCAGTCTTTCGCAGGTCGTCATCCCACCTGGCCGGAGGGCGTCATTCACTACGTTTTACAGAGTCGTGGTCTCCACTCAAGAACAATAACCCCAGCGGTTGTCGGTTCTTCGTGAGATGGCCGGCTCACTACCACTTCAGCTAATTCTTAGAGCTATGTCGATAACTTTGGTTCTCTGTCGGTTGTATTTGCGAAGGTATTCTTGAAGTAATGCTACATGGGAATGTTTATATTTCTTGGTTATAATTTGATGCTGTTAATTGTTTACATTTCCATCTCATCTTCGTAAGTTAGGTGGATACTGCATGGTCGATGTTTGATGTTGTCTGATGGCGTTTGACCTACGCTGCGTCCACGCTTTTATTTTCTTTGACTGAATGAAATAATCCAATATTTCATAGACTGCTTCGTTTTAAGCGTTCCGTACCCAAAGTGTAAAAACGGGACCCTATTACTAAGACTTCGCTGTCCGTCTGTCACCAGGCTGTATCTCATGAACCGTGATAGTTAGACAGTTGAAATTTTCACAGATGATGTATTTCTGTTGCCGCTATAACAACAAATACTAAAAAACAGAATAAAATAAATATTTAAGGGGGCTCCCATACAACAAACGTGTTTTTTTGCCGTTTTTATAGATAATGGTACGGAACCCTTCGTGCGCGAGTCCGACTCGCACTTGGCCGGTTTTATATGAATAGTGATGCTCTTAAATATGGGGACTACCGAGATCTTTGATATTTATCAACCTAACTGAGTAGGTACGTGTTTATGAAAAATTATAAGACGGTAGGTAGGTATTTATGTATTTATTTTGCAACCCTAATAGGTACAATGCCGAGTTTGCGAGTCCGATTCCCGCCTTGTGACAAATATTTGTACGATCTGCAGGTACCTATTTGTTCCGGGTGTTCTAGTCGTTTTCTATGCAGGTATGAATAAAAATATCTATCTATGTAATGTATTATGTATATCAGTTATCTAGTACCCATAACACAAGCTTTGCTTAGCTTGGGGCTAGATAAAGCTGTGTGAATTGTCCAGCATTATTTATTAATGCGAGAGGTCTTAAGTATTTCACCTAAGTGTTAATTACGTGTATTAATTAATTTAATTTAAGAAAATAAATGCGTGGACAGAGTATAAGTACATTAGGTAATTTAAAATCAACTTTTTCTCATTTCTACCCGTGAATAAAGTTGCATTTTCTTCACTGTAATGACAGTGGCCAGTAAGGATAACTAGGTAGGTGCTTCAAAACAAGTTTTGAGGTTACAGATAACTCCGTTCCAGTATTTTATAGTTGCCAGGCAAATTATTGATTCCTTACCCATTTGGCATATTCAATCGACGTTTACGTTTTACGATCGAATTTAAAATGCTCTTTTTGTCAGAAACCGGCATGAATCACGCATTATTTATAGCTAGCTACAAAAGATCCAAAACCAGTTTATTATCAGAGATGCGAGACGGCCTCGTCCGTGGGTACCAGGCTCACATAACCTGCTAAGGTATCGATTTGTAAACATTCCCTCCAAAAAAAAATGCCGCACAAAAAAGGGGTTACGAAAAAAGACCTGTTCGGGATTGTTAAAAAAACAGTGAGAATACGAGGGACCTCCGTACCTCCGTCGCACGGCCTCCCCACTCGTCTAAACCTCTGGGCACTGGGGCGAGCTACCCCACATTTCTCTGCTCTGCTCTGACAAAACAGAAAATAACATCCGAACAGACGCGCTCCACACTTACAATGTTCCGGTTGCTTTTCTTCCTCATACGAGCATTGCACGACGTTTATCCATTTAACTATTTTAAAACTACACTACACTGACACAAGAATTCTGTCGCTCACTGACATCGAGATATTCGTTTTTTTTGGAAGCGTTGTCGCGTGTAGCGTCTGCCGGCCGGCTTTAGAAACAACCCGTTCGCGGAGGCCGAGGCACGGCGGTGCGTTCACTTCAAACTTTAGTCTGTTTATTACATTATTTCACTGATAATTTGAGGAAAATGTTAGCGTTCGCCTCATAACAGCCGCCGAGCGTGGCGCATTATATTTGTCTCGGGAGCAGGTACGCGCGGCGTGTATCGCTCGATCGCACTGGGTTCGCTCGGGTCGAGTCGGAGGGGGTCGGGCGTCGCGGCGGGGGGGCGCTGCTTTGCCGACGCGTACGAGGCGGGCGCGAGTCGAAGCCCTGTTTTATCGACGTGCTCTCTACTTTACAGACAGGTGGCGACGAATCCGACGACTGCTCTTTCTTTTCGTCGAAGATGCGCTTCGCGACACAGTTTGGTTTTATTTTATCAGACAGACATACAACACGTCAATCATTGAAATGAATCTTGAAATTACAATGACCGAAATTCAACATCATCTACCTACCTACGTACTTACTAACCATTTTGTTTGAAACACGGATCTAGTGTAGTAGGTACCTACCTAGGTACACAGTTGTAGGTACCTATAAAGGAATATATAGGTAATAAAATAACACAATCATGCTAATGAAAATACCTATGCTTCTTTATTTGGTTTCTTTTCTACACCGAGACACTTAATTTATTTAACTTAACACAACCACAACCACAGATGAAATACCTAATGTTACTTCGTAACACAACCTCGTGCGTGAGGAGGTGAGGTTGATCGTTTCGTGTTGGCGCGAGATTCAAGTTCTCCTATGTAAGTAGGTAATTATTTCTGGGTTTTACAAGGAAAACATTGTTTTTTAGCCCAAAATTTCTTACTTTTTCACTCGTCCCTGCTTTCCTATATGCTCCAAAAATACCGATGAATCGAAATTAGTTTTTGCGTAGGTACCTAGGTAGGTTAATAGAAAATAATTTTTTTCGCTAATTTTATTCCTTGTAGAACGCAGAAAACATTAAACACCAAAAAAAATATTAAAATCTCGCGCCAACACGATCAACGCAAAATTATAAAAACCTGTAGGTACTTATGTAAATTATTAGGCTGCGTATTATTGTACAGACCTACTCAACGAACATGAAATGTACTAATGCTACGTACCTACAGACAGACCTACGAACCGAACACATGAAATGTACCTAATGCGAATGGAGCATTTCACCAGTAGTACCTAGTGTGGACGTCCCGCGAGCCCGAACCGAGCTTATGCTACCTACACTACTACCTACTTCTACTATCACTTTGTTGTCCGTCTGTCCGTCTGTCAACCCTTTTTTCTCAGAAACACGTGGAGGCGTAGATCGAGTATACCTAGATGGTTGGCAAGTGTGGCCACAAAGAGGGACAGACTATACGAAGTGGTGTTGCCATGCAATTTTTTTACCCTGACTTTAGGTTCGTAATTTTATGCCTGGTAGGTGGTATTTTAGTATCATACATCATTAAATTAGGTACCTACGTATGCGAGAATAGGTAAACTTTTGATTTAATTAGCACAGAAATAAAACAACGTGTTTCGTTTAAATTTATTACCACCGCCACATACATGTCAGACATAATTTCAAATACTAAACTAATTACAAAAAGTATGTCATTTTGAAAAGAATATTTTTGCTAGACAATCAATTTAAACACTAACCAAACACAGACAATAAAAATTGCACTTAGGAGATCACATTTCTTCTGAGTAATTAAATCTTACACTTTAGGTATTGCTAAGATAAGACAACCATAGTACGAAATTCAAAAGCACTTTTAAAAGTATACTTCAGGTAAAAAGTACAGAGAAAACCAAATTATATTACAGTTTTTACACCTTATACACAATATTACCTACGTCCTTGCCTATGTTTCCAAATATTTTATATTCTGTTATAATTATTACCTGTGTAAAAATGACCAGTCTTTAAAACGATTCCAATATATTCTCCACAAATCATAGGATCACAAATCAATCAGTCTTTATTTCTATCAAAGAGCCTTAATCAAAATATTTCTATAAGTACCTGGCTACCCAACTTATCAAAATGTACCCTTTTCAGTCTTATATTATTCAATTATAATGTATAACATTGCACCTTAATATACTAGTAATTAATAATAATAGTACTTGATACTATAATAAAATTGTACATACACTAATTAAACTGTACATACCTACTTACTAATTAACACTGTTGGTTTTATTTACACTGCATTGTATTTTTAACAAACTCAAAGTTTTCGTGATGTTCCTCACGTAGTAGTATTTATCTTACATGCCTGAAATAAAATATTGAAGCATTAATATGAAGATTATACATAGTGCTATAGTAATAGTATTAAAAATTGTAAGTAATATTAGTAACACCAAATCCCAATAAATATAACCATTTAAATATATTTGATTTAGTATTTGATTAGTATAGAAGGTATAATTTTTCTATACAAATCTCAAACAGTCCTTCACCCATCATCGTACGTAGCACTGATTCTTTTTATGTATATATTTATTTTACTTACCAGTCTTGGAACAGCATAAGAGAACACATGCGTTCGCGTTTCTTTTTTGTTCACGATTTTTATGAAAATGTTGAACAAATTACTAAATATTTTTGGGTTCCCAGTTTTTTCGACCCGTGGCTTCTATCCAAAGCAAACGTAAATCATTGTTTTCGAGAAATCTGTAACAAACAAAAACATATTTTAAGAATGTATGTAGATGTAGGTATTCATGTCTCAATGCGCCACGACATTTGGGGAATTTTATTTTCGAGTGCAGGCAACCCTAAATTTTCGTAATTTTAGGTTATATTTATTAGAATTATTTTAAAACATAGTTTTTGAGTCTTGTCTGTACGGAAATCTATGAAACTATAAATTTAAAACCTTTTTTGAAGTCAAACGAGCTTGTACTTACGATTGGAATGACAAACTCGGCACTTTTCGTTCACCGTCACTTTTACATCCAAAAACACTGCACCGCACCATCGTTGCTTCAGATTTATATCGTTGAGAGACGCAGGAACGCCCGCAGAGTCACTTTCACACATTTAATTAGCAGAAAGTATCATTAGGTCGAAAACAACAAATACTATGTGATGTGCCCGGCATGTTTGTTTAGCTCTTATAAGAGCTAAACAATGAAAAAACTGGCACACTGGTAGAGACAGAGAAACTTTCATTCTATCTCATTTCTTCTCAGGCTACAAGCATATTTTTATCTCTCTCTTGAGTGACTGAAATGGGTATATACAACACCTCTAGTGCCTTATTACTCTAAGCGTGGAGGTATCGAGTTGAAATTCACATCACATGTACACAGGTTCGTAACCTTTTGGAGCCGCGATAAAATCAAACTTCTAAGTAAACGCAATCAAAAGCTACCTGGTCTGCAGTTTAAGCCAATTTTTTTTTAATTTTCCCTGGACTTCACTTGCACACAAAACCGATATGGTACACTTCCCGTTTACTTAGAATCATGAAATTTGGCAAGAAACTAGTTCCTATAGCACAAGTTCCGGGAAAAATTTGAAAACTGTAAATTTGTAGTTAATTCACAGAAAAAAAAATTTTTTGAATCCCGCCATGGACCAAAAACCTATAGGGTACTTCCCGTTGACCTAGAATCACAAAATTTGGTAAGAAGCAAGGTTTTATAGCACAGGTAAAGGAAATAATCCAAAACCGTAAATTTGTAGTTCATTTACAGAAAAAATAATGTTTGAATCTCGTAATTGACCAAAAACCTAAAGGGTACTTCCGTTGACCTAGAACCTTGAAATTTGGTAAGAAACAAGGTCTTATGTCTTATAGCGTAAGTAAAGGGAAAAATCCGAAAACTGTATTATTGTACTATAAGCCCAAAAAAAAACATTTTTTTTATTCTCACTATGGACCATAACCTTTTGGGTACCTACCTACTTCCCGTTGAGCTAGAATAATGATATTTAACAAGAAACAAGTTCCTTTAGCACAATTATGGGGAAAATCCGAAAACCAAAACCGTTGATTTTGGTATCCAAGTTCGTGGACGGACAGTGCATCAAAAAGCAAAAAGTTTAGTCGATTAATCGATTTCAATTTACCTAGTTATATTCGATTGCAATCCCATAACTATTTGATTTTACATATCTTTACGAAACTTGGGAGATGAAGTGACAAAATAATCTTAAACATCGGTAGCTTCGAAAAATAACCCAACCAACACGAACCCCTCCACGTCCCTTATCATTTACGCGGCAAATAGTGAAGTTAAAATACCTACCACCCAGCATACTATTCTAATTCGATCGAAATCAAGTGTCCGAGTCGAAGATTCGGATTGGAATTTGACACAGATTAACGAAAAATTCTAATATTTCTGCAGTTTTCAATATTTTCAGCGTTCTACTTGGTTCTTAGGTCTTCCGGTAAAAGTTGAAGAAAAGTAGGTTCCCTGGAAATAGTTTATCGTTTTCAATGGACCCATGTTATAAACTTCGATTAAATGGGGCATTTGTTAATAATGTTGGTTATTAGCATACAATCTCGAATATTATATGATCCAGAAGTACAATTATATCAAAGTTTGATGTAGTTTTTACAAAGATTTATCGAAAACAAACCAAAAAACAGTACGCGATGTCAATATATGCCATTTTCTGCTGAATTACAGACTTACAAATATTATAAGTCGGTGTGCTGAACATAGAAATCCAGCAAACGATGAGTCGACGCAACGCCACGAATATCGGTCCTCAGCCTCCATCCATCAACTCCCGCGACCTCCAACTCGATACCGACGACATTTTATGTCGTCGGTATCGAGTTGGAGGTTTTCCCACACTCGGTTACGCATTGCAATGGAGTCGCCAATCGAGAACCGTGATTATGATACCAGTGTCGTAAAATATTTTCCAACAATATTTCTTTCGTTTCGTTTTCCCTTCGTTGACAAGAATTCAATCACTACTTGTTGCAAAAGTATATTTGTTGTTTTAGTTTTAGCCTAATTTTATTCGATGAATTACAACGAGCAAATTATTTCACTATTTTTTATTTTGCAGTGGACGTGTCGTCAGTGTCGTCACTGAGGTGGTTCTATAATAATATGATGTTTTGCAGACCATACAAAAAAAGTTACAGCAGTAAATAGTTCAAATTTTAAAAAGAACATTGAAGATATTTTGAAAATATCTGTGTGTGTAGTGTGTTTAACTTTAGAGACTCGAATATGTAATTGTATGGACTTTGTATTGTCTGAAATAAAACTTTTTTTATTTTTTTTATTTATTATAGCTTAAAACGCAGTTTGATTTATAAACAGGGTATTCAGAACACCGTGTGCCACATTTATGGTTTACCTACTAGAGGTAGGTGGAACCAAGTGCAATAACTCGGCGGTTTTTAACCTGAATATTTTTCAGGGTCACTTGGTTCCACCTACCTCCAGTAACCATATGGCACACAGTGTCCCGAACACCCTGTTTAAACAGCAAACTTCGTTGTATGCTAAGCTAAATTGGTGATGGTGTGCATTGTGCTAAGCGTACAATCGAGTGTACGTGTGTAGTCGACTAAATTTATTTGTGGCATTGCAGTACATCACTACAAATGTCAAACGCAGAATTTTGACGTTTTGTTTTGGTTGGTACACGCAACGCAACACGCACGAAAAAATGACCTGACCGTTCAATCAAGTACCGACAAAGTTATCATGACAAAATCCAAATAAATCGATTATTTAAACATAAACCTGATCAATTATTGGAATAACTATCTGCCTTTATGTTTAGCCTTCGTATTCAACATGGGTAGACACAGAAAAACAGTGAAAATACAGCATAATGAGACGAGCAGTAGTTCGTCTAGTGATATTTCTACAAGACACAGATCGTCGTTTCGATTTCTTTCTGGATGGAAGACAGCTCTAGGAGTCCTCTGCTTCTCCATCGCAGTGTATATCAGTATCCTGGGCTACCTGGAAACCAGGGTCAACACTCCTTTTGACGATGAAAAGGTACGCTGAAAGATAAACTTTTCCAATTAATTCAAGCCGATGTTTTTGTTATTTTCTACAGTTTCAGTGGATATATAAGCAGATAATTGGATGAATAAATCAATTTAGGATTATTTTAACCCATTGTAATAATTAGAAGATAAATATAGTGACACGTTGTGCAGTAGTACCTACCTAAAGCCCTCTACACAGCTGGACTTGTTTAGCGATGTTCGACACTAACCCACCCCGGGTAAAACCGCCGCACGCTCCAGGCCGGCGGCTTTGGTTTTGTATCATTAAACCATAGCCTAATAGCGTAACTTCTTGGAGATGGTGAAGTGGCTGAATTGGTAGAATTTGTGTTGCCTTAGTTGTCCTCTGTTAACCTACTATTAAGCATGTGCAGTGTCCACGAATAACTGGTTGTGCAATTAACAATATCTATAAGTTTGTATTTACTATCATGAATTATTGTAACACCCACTGGTAGACCAAATAAAGAAAAAATCTAATTTGGTGTGTAGAGGCCCTAAAACTTAGATAAGATAAGATACCCTGCCTATAGAAGATAGATGAAGTGTAAACATAGTTCACACTTACCATACCTAACAGATATAAATTTGACTGTTATTTATACTTTCGGGCTCAAAATGTAGGGCTTCTGCTCTCCCATGGTACAGCAAAAGCCTTCCTTCCCTTTCAATAAACTCATGGCCCTTGCAGTAAAGGTAAGATAGTTATATCACATTAACTTTTACTGTGACAATCAATGAATAAGTGATTTGTTTATTAATACAATTAATTAAGTAATAAAACACTATCTATATAATTGACAATATCTTTGGTGCAGCGGGCGAAGATTCACCTGTGACGCGGGAGGTTGTGGGTGTGTTTCCCGCCTTGGGACAAATTTGTTTGATCTGCAAATATATGTTCTGGGTATATTCTATGTTTAAAAGAATATAATATTAAAAATATCTATCTATGTAATATACTATTAAGTATATCAGTCATCTAGTACCCATAACACAAGCTCTGCTTAGCTTGGGGCTAGATAATGCTGTGTGAATTGTCATGCTTTATATATTTATTTCTATTCTAGATTGTAAACGACAAGATGTCAGGTCTGGGGGAGAGGTTCTGGGGGACGTATCGACCAGGGGTCTACATGGGGATGAAGAGTCGAGAGCCCAAGTCTCCTGTCTTTGGGCTCATGTGGTACGAGATGGGGCAGAATGCACATAAGGGGATTAGGTATGTGTTCATAACAAATTTTACTTATGGAAATTATATCAATATGGTATAAACATAGATTTTTTATTTATTTATGTTATATCACTGCTGGAAAAAAGTAAACACCCACAATAATTTAATTTATTTTTTCTAGGATGTCACTTTTCAGTTTATGTACATCTCAATTTGCTTCTGTTCCTTCAGTCAAAATAAAATTGGAAACAAATAAATGATAAGAACCATAATGTTTGTGTGATGTGTCTAATAAATAATTTTCATTCTTTCGAAAACGATATCTCGCTAAAAGCTTCATGACAATATGTAGAACAGTGTTATTAACGTACATGTACATTTTGAAATTTTGCAATTGAATTTTGAAATGATGACAATGATTAAATTTCACAATAAAAACATCAAAAATTACAAAAAGCCCGCGCGCACGCCAATGAAATGTTCGGTGCTCACCGTCCTATAAACAATTTCCAGACACTGGTGCAAGCAAGAAGACAATCTACCCTCCTACGGCTGGCTGCGGCACGACGGCCAATCTTTCGGAGAGCAGATGATATCCGACCCACCTTACTCCATACACACCTCGTTCATCAAGAACGGAGCCCAGCAGTGGACTGTCAGAGTTAATGTTACAGCGCAGGTTAGCTAACACTTTCCATTTATAATAAAAGGCTTAACTTAAAACCTATTATGGTCAGGTTAATATCTAAGACTGGTCACTCATACCCCGTCCACGAATTTATTTTCTGCTACGTATATGCACGACTATGAAGTTCACTAATTGTTGATAGGTGAGTGATTGAAGGTTGACTGACCAAATTAGTATTCAACTAGCAGCGCCTCGCGGTTTCACCCGCGTAGTTCCCGTTCCCGTTGGAATTTCGGGATAAAAAGTAGCCTATGTCCTATTCCAGACTATAATCTATCTCTGTGCCAAATTTCATCCAGATCCGTTTTGCCGTTCTGGCGTGATAAAGGAACAAACATCCATCCATCTATCTATCCATCCATACATCTAAACTTTCACGTTTATAATATTAGTGAGATTAATTTGTTTGACACAGTTACACGGTTGTTTTACAAAGTTACTTTTGACAGAAAGAGATGCGAAACTGTCAATTCCAAAAATATGGGTACTTACGAAAGTTTCGACTGTTATCGAGCCGACAAAGTATGTACAAAGATTATTCTAGATGTTTTTTCCATGAAAAAGTATAGAAAATATAAAAATATATAGTTTATCAATCTATATCACTTTTTATCACTTAAATAATAGATTCAGGCGTTACTTTGCGGAAATCCATTGTAAAATATAAGGTTGAAAATATTTGGTAACAATTCCGCGAAAAAACCTTCTCCGATAAGTTCTAACAAAATGTAGTGCGCGTTGTAGAAGAAAAGCGACACCAACTACAAAATGAAAAAAATACCTATCAAAGCAAGACGTCAACTAGTTTCGTCTCTCCACGAGACATCATCAGGACACCACAATACTCAACCTTAACACTGAGAGCGCCAAGCAACAACGGCAGAGTCCCACCAGAGATGTTGCCACTCCGAGTCCGCTGACTTGGCGCGCGGAGCTCGGAGGTATTTTTTCATTTTGTAGTTGGCGTCGTTTTTCTTCTACAACGCGGACTACATTTTGTTAGAACTTATCGGAGAAGGTTTTTTCTCGGAATTGTTACTAAATATTTTCATCCTTATATTTTTATCACTTTTTCCAGTTCAAACCGTCATCTCCCCTCATGCTGATCTGGTACTGTGCGCTGGAGTCGGACGGGCGTCTGTGGGCCGACCGGGGCTCCATCCTGGGCAAGGACTACCGTGTACAGATACATACTGTACAGGGTAAGTAAATTTGAGACTTTGGGAGGCTCAAGTTTTATAGGTGACACCAAGGGGGGCTCAAATTAAGTTATGTTGATACCAGGGGGGGCTCAGATCAGACGACGATTTCGAACTCAAAGAAATTTTAATGGAAATTTTCCACATAGACGGATAGGATAGGTCGTGGGGGGCTAAAAGCCCGGCCCCTAAGGTCGCCAGACCTCAACCCTGTAGATTGTTTCATCTGGAGATATTACAAGAAGTTGGTGTAAATATTCGATTTTGAAAAGAAAATTTGCTATAATTTTCTTATTATGGTTTTTTATTTTGCATAGCAAAATCATTTTTAAATATACAGATGTACTACCAATACATGAAAAAGTAACCCTTGCTCTTTTAAAAGAACAGTACTTCAATGAAGAAGTTCAGATACCCATAACTCACAAAATAAAAACTAGAAAAATAACCCAAAACAAAATCACAGAACCTAACGTCAATAACTTCTATGGACGAAGAACTATAGAATCTATGATACCAAAATTAATTAACGCCTTACCACAAACTTTCAAAGAAAAAGTAAATGATAAAAACTATAAACGTATGGTCGAAAAATATTACCACGAACAGCTGCAGAGTGACTAGGCTTCATATAACAACTTACATGTATACATATATTTTTTGTTTCAGTTGCGATTTTGTCTTTTTTTTTTGTTTTGTTATGACAATATTTATCCTTAACATTCAAATGCAATGTTATCTTAATATAAGATCAATACGAGTGTGAGCACCAATACAAAACAAACACGTTGGTTTAATGGTGCAATATTTACTAAACGATATATACCTTTATAAATAAATAAATATTATTATTATTATTAATCTAAGACTGATTGGTATAGGGGTACAAAAATCCACTATTGATCTTGTTTTAAATAAAAAGGCAGGGTCGTGGACCTAATATTTTAGCTGCAATTGCGAAATTCAGACTGAAATCTGATTTTGACTAAAATTTTACCAAAGTCCAAATCACTTTTGAACCACTAAATATTGCAGAACATACTCAGTATTTTTCAGTATTTTATTTATTGCATTCATACAGTCATCAGGTGTTAGTGGTTAGGTGAGTGTTCATAAAATGTTCACAGTATGTACCCATTTAGGGTGTTGCAATGGAAGACAGGCCAGGTTTCATGCCTTTTACTTATGATGTATTTACTTATTATTAATGCATTCAATACCTATTACAAAAATTACGAGTCGCTTAAATTATCATTGAAGAAATCGTCAAGTTAGTTTTTTTTATGAGTATCGCTTTTAGTTTGGATTCAAACATGTAATTTTTTGCTATACATTTTATGTTTTCTGGTAAAGTGTTGTAAATTTTTGCCGCCATCAAGTTGGGGGAGGATTGGTGAATTTTTAATTTTGATGCGGGCATGACAAGGTTGTGTTTGTATCTAGTTTGGTATCGGCGAGGCTGGTCATTTATTTTTTTGGAAAAAAACACATACATGGGGATTAAATCGATAGGTACCTCTAGCCACCGATGATCCACCACTCATGTTACACCATGTATTAGTGATTGATGCCAAATCAAATCAAAAATTCTTTATTTCCATAAATACAAAAATGTACACTTAGAAAAGGTCAAATTCTTAAAATAAAACACTGACACGGAAATAAAGTGGTACTTTTGATTTCTGTCGCTTCGGTATGTAGACTAAAGTAAAGAAGCGACTAAGAAACCTTTAGCCTGTTAGTTGTTATTTTTCGAGTTGGAGCAAAACCCGTCCCAAGCTTTTTTATCTTCTAAATAATCTGATATTTTGTAGTAAGCCTTTTTGCACAGAAAGGTTTTGACAATTTGTTTGAATTTATTTATTGATAGATTTTGCAACTCACTAGGAGTTTTGTTGTAGAAGCGTATACATTACCCTTGATTGTTTTCTTGTTAAACATCAATTTCTTTATCCTCAGGTAAAGTCCTCCACACATCTCAAACGGAGGCCCACGCCACAGGCCTCCACACGCTAAAAGATAAGATATATTCTCTACTACAGGCCGAGAACTATCCCGGAGTGGGGAAAATAGCGGTGTTGCATCCGGACCCCATGCTTGAGCGACAGGTCAGTGTGTTTAATGTGTATGTGTGTTTAATGTGTGTTTGTGTGTGAATACAACTCCGTCCCGGCCCGTGGATATCGTAAAAGTCGACTAAAAGCGGCTACACACACCTGCCGCAGAGACAATCTAGGGTGTAACAGTGAGGATGACCCTAAATTGCCTCCATAAGTTGGTTCGTCGCGGGTTGGCGCGAGTTTTTTTTTGTTGTTGTTTTTATTAGGAAGTCAAAAATTGTGTTCCATACCTTTCCCTCTATACCTTTTCGTTGCGTGGACCAATGCCATTATCATGTTTGTCAGATTATTTCACAACTCAATAAAAAAAAATCTTTATTTCCATAAATACAAATATGTACACATAGAAAAGGTCAAATTCTTAAAATAAACGCTGACACGGAAATAAAGTGGTACTTTTGATTTCTGTCGCTTCGGTATGTAGACTAAAGTAAAGAAGCGACTAAGAAACCTTTAGCCTGTTAGTTGTTATTTTTCGAGTTGGAGCAAAACCCGTCCCAAGCTTTTTTATCTTCTAAATAATCTGATATTTTGTAGTAAGCCTTTTTGCACAGAAAGGTTTTGACAATTTGTTTGAATTTATTTATTGATAGATTTTGCAACTCACTAGGAGTTTTGTTGTAGAAGCGTATACATTGCCCTTTATAAGATACATTAATCTTGTGAAGCCTGGTTGTGGGCACAGCGAGTTTATGTTTATTTATATTATGTATATCGCTATATTTAGGGAACTTTTTGATATTTTTATGAGTGTACAATAAGTTTTCATATATATATTGACAGGGGACTGTCATTATGTTTATTTCTTTGAATCATTAAATGATTCTAAGGTTTTTATTTATTATAGTACTCTGTAGTTAATTTCTCACTAAATGATGTCTTTAATTCCAGGGTAAAGAAGTAAACTTCGTTCCAATACAGTACCTAGTGGAACCTCCCTACGTAATGGATATAGTTTATTCCTGCGAAAGTTCGCCGGCGCCGCCGCTGTTGCAAGAGAGTTACAGACTGGCCATGGAGGCAAAGCGAGCCGCCTTCGATGATGAATTCGAGAATAAATTCAACCTTAGTGCGAAGGGGTAAGGTATATATTTAAAGTCCAAAGCGAGCCACTTTCGATGAGTTCGACAACAAATTCAACCTTAGTGCGAAGGGGTAAGGTATATATTTAAAGTCCAAAGCGAGCCACTTTCGATGAGTTCGACAATAAATTCAACCTTAGTGCGAAGGTGTAAGGTATATATTTAAAGTCCGAAGCGTTCGATGAGTTCGAGAATAAATTCAACCTTAGTGCGAAGGGGTAAGGTATATATTTAAAGTCCGAAGCGAGCCACTTTCGATGAATCGAAAATAAATTCAACTTTAGTGCTAAGGTGTAAGGTATATATTTAAAGTTCGAAGCGTTCGATGAGTTCGAGAATAAATTCAACCTTAGTGCGAAGGGGTAAGGTATATATTTTAAGTCCGAAGCGAGCCACTTTCGATGAATCGAAAATAAATTCAACTTTAGTGCTAAGGTGTAAGGTATATATTTAAAGTCCGAAGCGTTCGATGAGTTCGAGAATAAATTCAACCTTAGTGCGAAGGGGTAAGGTATATATTTAAAGTCCGAAGCGAGCCACTTTCGATGAATCGAAAATAAATTCAACTTTAGTGCTAAGGTGTAAGGTATATATTTAAAGTTCGAAGCGTTCGATGAGTTCGAGAATAAATTCAACCTTAGTGCGAAGGGGTAAGGTATATATTTTAAGTCCGAAGCGAGCCACTTTCGATGAATCGAAAATAAATTCAACTTTAGTGCTAAGGTGTAAGGTATATATTTAAAGTCCGAAGCGTTCGATGAGTTCGAGAATAAATTCAACCTTAGTGCGAAGGGGTAAGGTATATATTTAAAGTCCGAAGCGAGCCACTTTCGATGAATCGAAAATAAATTCAACTTTAGTGCTAAGGTGTAAGGTATATATTTAAAGTCCGAAGCGTTCGATGAGTTCGAGAATAAATTCAACCTTAGTGCGAAGGGGTAAGGTATACTATATTTAAAGTCCGAAGCGAGCGAGTAAATATATTTTTGTGAGAAAAGGTAGCTAATGTCTATACCGTAAAAGATTAACCTAAATGTATTTTAAAACTTGAAAAAAATGTATTTTTTTGTATTGTATTTTATTGTATTATTTTCATCCTCAGGTACTCCCCAGAAGACATATCCATAGCAAAAGCCGCCATGTCCAACATGGTGGGAGGTATCGGCTATTTCTACGGAGCGGGTCGCGTGACGTCACAACACACTAAAGAACCTGTCCCGTACTGGAGAGCCCCGTTATACACCGCTGTGCCTAGCAGGTGAGACAGGGGGGACTTAGGAGGTTGATGTGCTGGGGGGTTGCTAAATCATAAGGGGGGGGGGGGGTGAGATTCTAGGAGTTTAAGTCGAGCTATGGGAGGGACAAGATGACTATAGAAGCTACCCTCTTCAATTTAATCTAATTATATCTTTATTAACAAAACAAGAAAATTACAATTAAATAATAGAATTAAATTATTATATATTTTGTTTTAAAGAAATAATAGTCAAATTTAAAACATCAAATACTGCACTTAACATTAACTACGCAGTATAAAAATTAGTCATTCATTAAATAACCCGCCCCTGACCATTCCCGGTGCAAAGGTGCCCATAACACTTGCAGCAGAAGCACTTGCAGAATTAAATTAAAACTTGTATTTACAATTGAAACAATTGAGCTAACTGCAGACTGTTGCAAACAATCTATGACAATTTAATCTACGTCTAACATGGTGCGAGATGATCGCTACTTTCAATGTTTTCAATATGTTTCTCACCTTCCAGATCATTCTTCCCCCGAGGTTTCCTCTGGGACGAAGGGTTCCACGGGCTGCTGATCGGTCGGTGGCGCGCCCCCATCTTCCTGGAGATCGCGGCGCATTGGCTCGACCTGCTCAATGTGGAGGGGTGGATACCGAGGGAGCAGATCCTAGGTGAGAGGGAAGAGATAACAATGAGACAGGGCAATGTATACGCTTCTACAACAAAACTCCTAGTGAGTTGCTAAATCTATCAATAAATAAATTCAAACAAATTGACAAAACCTTTCTGTGCAAAAAGGCTTACTACAAAATATCAGATTATTTAGAAGATAAAAAAGCTTGGGACGGGTTTTGCTCCAACTCGAAAAATAACAACTAACAGGCTAAAGGTTTCTTAGTCGCTTCTTTACTTTAGTCTACATACCGAAGCGACAGAAATCAAAAGTACCACTTTATTTCCGTGTCAGTGTTTTATTTTAAGAATTAAACCTTTTCTAAGTATTCATTTTTATATTTATGGAAATAAACAATTTTTGATTTTGATTTTTGAGATATGTTAGGGAAGTTGAGACATTAAGGGGGTTTAATAGGTAGGTTTGAGTATCTTAAGGGGTTAAATCGCTAGGTTTCAGTCACTAGGGTTAAGTTACTAGAGAGATGGATTGAGTCTCAATACTGAATCGTTTATTGCATTCTAAAGGTTAAAAGGACCTTCATCCGCTGAGCCATGGAGGTCGTCAAGTATTAATAAGTAACATTTTTTTATTTCAGGTGCCGAAGCTTTAGCACGTGTGCCAAAAGAGTTCGTAGTACAAAGCAACGCGGCTGCCAATCCACCCATGTTGCTAATAACACTGGGCAAAATGGTTCAACTGTACCCCGAGCTGTTCCAACCCTATGGGCCATACAGGGACATGCTGAGCAAGATGTATCCTAGACTGCAGGTAAGAGTAGTAGGAATATTATAAGAAATAAAACGTCAATTGTGTTACAATTGTGGGTGCCGTGTAATAATTATAATAATAATACTTTATTTCAGGCAACAAAGAAAGTAAATATTTTTAAACTTACGCAATCTGAACACATATTTATAAATACTATTTAACGGGTATTTATCGCGTTTAATTACAGTCATCCAGTGACCACGGCAGTGTGTAAACCTGTCGAAACGTCGAGAAAATAAGGTAACTAAACGCGATAAATACCCGTTAAATAGTAATTATAAATAAACAAAGAAAGTGTACAAAAAGTAACTTAATTAGGGCCCATGTAATAAATACCTTATAGACTAACATAGATAAAAACATTTAAAATTAACCGAGTCATCGACGCTCCGATGACGCACGCGCGGTGTCGTTTGACAGGCGTCCAATGAACTTCCTGGAAACGACACCTTTCGGCCAAAACCCACTGTCCTTATACGTAGAGAGTCGATCCGTCGGCACTCTCACCATAAATGAACCGAAGTTCACGTTACGGCGAGACACCAATTTCTCAACTCTCAAGGAGATGCCGGTTGTCTCAGGTACTTCTCCACATCCTCAGCGGTAATTAAAAGATCTTGTTTCTTGCCAAATTTTAGGATTCTAGCTCAACGGCACCCGTTGAGCTTATAAGTAATTACAATAGACCGCAGGGTTCCTGAGTTCTCGACCAAATTATGTTCAAAACAGTGCATTTTCATGTTTTAGGGTTCCGTACCCAAACCGTAAAAACGGGACCCTATTACTGAGACTCCGCTTTCCGTCTGTTAGTCTGTTCGTCTGTCACCAGGCTGTATCTCATGAACCGTGATAGTGAGACGATTGAAATTTTCACAGATGATGTATTTCTGTTGCCGCTATAACAACAAATACTGAAAAGAGAATAAAATAAATATTTAAGAGGGCTCCCATACAACAAACGTGATTTTTTGCCGTTTTTATAGATAGTGGTACGGAACCCTTCGTGCGCGAGTCCGACTCGCACTTGGCCGGTTTTATTTTATCGATTTTTTTTCTCAATCGTCTTACATTCAAGGATCCAAAAATAATAAGGTTTTTTTTTGTTATAGTGCTTACCCGCACTTTGGATATCTCTAAGAGAATGAAATAAGTTCCCAAAAATTTTTCGATTTCGACGGGATTCGAACCCGCGCCCCCCCTACGAAATCGAAAATTTTTGAGAACTTATTTCATTTTCCAAAATATAATGTTGAATTTTATATAATTCGAATTACCACGGGGGATCCCGTGAATACTGAGATTTAGGCCTAGTATAACAAACAAACCCGTTAGTTTTGCCTCTTAGAGTTTTACTAAAGTATTCCTTTTTCCAGGCATGGTACAACTGGTTCCAATCGACACAGAAAGGCTCAGAGCCCACCTCGTACCGCTGGCGGGGCCGACACGACGACGGACTACAACTCAACCCGAAGAGTCTCAGCTCAGGACTGGATGACTATCCACGGTGAATATAGTAACAAACTGGCCCATGGCACCAGTTGTACCACGGTACAACTGGTGCCAATGGACACAGAAAATCTCAAAATTCAAAGTGCTTTATCTCTTTAAGACCTTACAGGACTCTTGGACACGTCACAAAACTCAGATTACATAAGTAAAACTAGGAAATAAAGTGATCACTTTGATTTTTTGTTCACTTCAATCTTTTTTAGGTAAAGTAAAGAAGCGAACAAGAAACCTTTACTTTGTTAGAATGTTAGTTTTCGAGTTGGAGCAATATACTCGTCCCAAGCTTTTCAAAAAACTATCTCTATTCAATTAGAGATAGTTCGAGTCCCGCCGAAACCGGAAATTTTTGAGAACTTATTTCATTTCTTAGCCTGATATTCTTCTATGTAGTCTTTAAGATGCAGGAATGTATAAAACCAAAAAGTATCTAATTCAAAATTCAATAACTTTATTTCTTTAGGCTTACAAAATAAGCACTTAGACAAGTCAAATTTTATAGTTAAACAGCTTAATAATAGTAATTATTATCAAATAAGAAACAAAATGTTATTGATTTTGTTCGCTTCAATTTTTTGTCCACAAGTGGAAGAAGCGAAAAATAAACCACTAGTAAGTGTATAACGCTTAAAATTTAAAACAATGTTATTCGCCTATCTAAGTCTAAATATAATGTGATTTAGATACAGGTCAATCTCACTATCTCACTAATATTATAAACGTGAAAGTTTAGATGGATGGATGGATAGATAGATGGATGGATGTTTGTTCCTTTATCACGCCAGAACGGCAAAACGGATCTAGATGTAATTTGGCACAGAGATAGATTATAGTCTGGAATAGGACATAGGCTACTTTTTATCCCGAAATTCCTACGGGAACGGGAACTACGCGGGTGAAACCGCGAGGCGCTGCTAGTATTTATATAAAACTAAGCTTAAGATTGTTCTCCTATAATACTATTGTCGGTGCGGAACTGGGCGACATCTGGCCAAGCATTAACATCATTGATATAGTCATCTATGGAGTAAAAGGCTTTCTTGATAATAATATTTGTATATTTTTCTTACAGAGCGTCGCACCCGTCAGACATAGAGCGTCATTTGGACTTACGTTGCTGGATGTTCGCGGCAGCTGACGCACTCGCCACCATTGCCAAGGCACTGCAGCTAGGCGCCAGCAAGTAAATTATATTATAGTATTATACTCGGACATAGCGTTACTTAGTCCTGCGTTGCTGGATGTTCGCTGCGGCTGACTCACTCGCCACCATTGCCAAGGCACTGCAGCTAGGCGCCAACAAGTAAGTTTTATTATAGTATTATACTCAGACATAGCGTTACTTAGTCCTGCGTTGCTGGATGTTCGCGGCAGCTGACGCACTCGCCACCATTGCCAAGGCACTGCAGCTAGGCGCCAGCAAGTAAATTATATTATAGTATTATACTCAGACATAGCGTTACTTAGTCCTGCGTTGCTGGATGTTCGCGGCAGCTGACTCACTCGCCAACATTGCCAAGGCACTGCAGCTAGGCGCCAACAAGTAAGTTTTATTATAGTATTATACTCAGACATAGCGTTACTTAGTCCTGCGTTGCTGGAAGTTCGCGGCAGCTGACTCTGAATGAACAGAGCTTGTTTTTTGGGTACTAGATAACTGATTCCCTTTCTATTAACATTACATTACATATTTTTATTTTATTAAACATAAAAAACCACCCATATCAAATTTTAATATCAGTAGATCGCACAAACAGTTGTCCCGAGGCGACAATCGAACCCACTACCCCCTGCGTCACATCCGGACTTTCACTCGCTACGCCACCGAGGTCTTTAATAATGAATTTAACATTTTTTCTCTGTCCAGGTACCAATTAATAAAAGATCAGTTATCGGATGAGCAAGTCCTGAATGAACTTCACTGGTCACCGCAAACTCAGACTTACGCGGATTACGGTAAGTCGACTTTTGATGTTCACCGTCTAATTAGGTACGTCTTACTCTTGTTTTCTTTTGTAAAATAAATAAATAAACTATTTATTTATTTATTATATATAAATAAATAAACTATTTATTTATATATTGGTGTAATTAGAACGACTTTAAGCCAATTATACTAATTACAGTAAATTTTAATATAAAATATTAGATAGAAAGGGTTCCGTACCCAAAGGGTAAAAACGGGACCCTATTACTAAAACTTCACTGTCCGTCTGTCACCAGGCTGTATCTCATGAACCGTGATAGTTAGACAGTTGAAATTTTCACAGATGATGTATTTCTGCTGCCGCTATAACAACAAATACTAAACAGAATAAAATCAATATTTAAGGGGGCTCCCGTACAACAAACGTGACTTTTTTTGCCGTTTTTATAGATAATGGTACGGAACCCTTCGTGCGCGAGTCCGACTCGCACTTGGCCGGTTTTATTATCCATTTTCAAGTGATTTTATTACTTTCGCTCTAATTTAATGATGATTATGTATTTTGAAAAACTAAAACGATACAAACATCGCTATTTCTTATCCGATTATGTATGCAAAAGTTTATTACAATCGGGGACGTAGTTTGCAAATGAATCGAATAGTACGTTTGTATGGGAACTTACAGGTTCAGGCCCACCTTAAGGTGAAAATGACTTGTGCTACGTATGAAATTAATAAATCCCAAAAATTTACGATCTCGACGGGATTCGAACCCGCACCTTCCCCTTCAGCGCAGGGTTGCTCTTTTTCCAACTAAGCTACGTGATCTTATCTCGCCGAGGTGAAAATCTTTGGGAGTTCTTTCGGCACTCACGCCGTCAGCGCCGCCTACAGAGGAAACAATGATTTAAGCAACGGCAAAACCTCTCGTCAAACGAACTAAATGTAAATTTAGTCTTTGAGCAGAATTGGATAACTTCATTGTGGGATTTATTAATTTCTTGGAGATTACCCAGAGTACTATAATAAATAAAAACCTTAGAATTGTGGTACGTATATTCAATGTATTTCAAGTATTTTGCAAACCTAATACAATGTGAAAGATCTTACAAAATTAACTTATGCTAAGTATTAGGAGCCCTGTTAAGGCGCAATGCAACTTGAGAGGTAGCTTAGCTTAACATTAACTTAACTATCACAATTATAGTAGGTAGCTAATGCCGGGTACAGACCAAGCGAACAAAGGCGAGCGAAGGCTAACCACCGAACGCGATTGAACCAGTGTGGACGTCATGGCGAAAGCAAGCGAGCCCAAATGAGGGCCTTCGTTCGCCTTCGGCTGTCCTCCGCCGACTGTTTCTCATGTAAAGATAAAGATAAAAGATAAAGATAAAGATTTTTTATTTGCCAAAACATGTGTTATGTAAGGTAATAGGTAAATACATTTTATGGATCAACATGCTTGACCGTCAATCGGCATGCAAAAATATGTTTGAGAGAGAATGACGTGCAATAACTTATTATTTAGGTACCTACTAAAGTTTATCATTGAAAAAATCGTCAATATTATAATAACACTTACAAACTAGTAACATTTTCAATTTCTGTCTAAAGAGTTCAGCATTTAGTTCTTTTAACTGTTTTGGTAATTTTTGATAAATTTTAGGAGCCATACTAACAACACTGTTCACAACACTGTGTGTTCGTGTGGTGTGGATACAACAGCGAAAGCGAGTGAACGTTCGTCATCGATCGTCGAATCCCACTCGTTAGCCTTCGCTCGCTTTTGTTCGCTTGGTCTGTACCCGGCATTATTAATTATCCTTAAGAATCCGGCGACAGCTGCTCGCAACTTCAATTCGTGAATTATTATGTTCCGTAATACCAAAAGTTATGACTGAAAACTTGTTGTATCTTCGACATTGTGTTGTTATTCTGTAACTAGACAATGTAAACTATGTTCCTTAACAATTAAAACGTACGGTATTGTTGTTTTTAATTCAAAACAAATAGGACGAGAACATGTCATTTTCGACGTAAAACTATGCAAAATTCGATTTTGCATATTTTTGATTACATTCAATTATAGGTGTGTATTATTAAGAAAAAAACAACCAGGGACCTAAATATATATTATTCGAATACAAAAAACAACATGATAATGCTGGAAATATGCTCGTATTACAAATCATTTTGGTAGTACGTTTGTATGGGCAAATCATCATCCGCAGGCCCCTTAATTGCATAGAAATAATAATTTTAAATCTAGGTTGACTACTACTAAGTTATTTTTTTTTTAATTATCTAATGTATCATCCATGAATTCTTGAATCGAATAATAAGTTTTATTTAGAAGTAGGTTTTTAAGTTTGTTTTTAAATTAAATATCTTTTTCGGATTGCTTTATTATTGCTGGGATTTTATTGTAGATTTTAATTCAACGGTGATTAGGTCTTTTTTTGTATTTTTCTAGTATAGGTTGCACAGGTGTATAATTTAATTGTTTTATATCACAGGGCTCCACACAGACACGGTCCGCTTAGTCCGTCAACACTCGCCGCCGCCGGGCCGCGTCGTGCGGGCCGTCTCCGAGTCACCGCAACTCAGATTGGTCACCTCTGCACACGGTGCGTGAAATCGCATCAATATAAAAAAACTAATACTATCCAACATATTATTTGATTTCTTGGAAATTACCCTGAGGGCTTACCCCTCGTTTTCACCAAGGTATAAAACATGTATTTCACAAGATTTGTGTAGTGTTTTCGTTTTTTGTTCTCACCTTGTATACATGATTTATTTATTTATTTTATTTATTTATTTATTTATTCAAAACATTACTACTATTTTTACAGGTATTACCTAATACAATAGCGTAGTCAACTAAATTTTTCAACAATACATATGTCAATGAGCAAACTAAAATAATAGTATAAAAACTTAAATCAAATGATTAAAACATGTTGTATACAAAATTTGTATGAAAGATGCATTTGTGAACTTCTAGTTGTCTACATGTTTTAAACATGTTTAACCGCGCCATAAAGGTCGTCGATATCGTCGGCCGTTTGGTAGCATTATTAATTTATTAATTTTTTTTGTTCCAGGTTACATATCCCTATTCCCGATGCTTCTAAAAGTTCTCCACCCGGGCAGCGCTAAACTCGGCAAGATTCTTGAAACCCTGGACGATCCTAACTTGATGTGGTCTCATTACGGACTCAGGTATGTAGCTTAGACTTAGACCCAGACTCGACTTAAGCGGATATGCGCGGAGATGTCTCGTCACTACCCCTTAAGAATCCGGCGACAGCTGCTCGCAACTTCAATTCGTGAATTATTATGTTCCGTAATACCAAAAAAGATGACTGAAAAGTTGTTGAATCTTCGACATTGTGTTGTTATTCTGTAACTAGACAATATAAGCTATGTTCCCTAACAAACAAAACGTACGATATTGTTGTTTTTAATACAAAACAAATAGGACGAAAGCATGTCATTTTAGACGTAAAACTATGCTAAATTCTATTTTGCATATTTTTGCTTACATTTCATTATAGGTGTGTATTATTAAGAAAACAACCAACCAGGGACCTAGATACATACTATTCGAATACTAAAACAACACGATATGATGGAAATATGCTCGAATTACAAATCATTCTGGTAGTACGTTTTTAAGGGCAAATCAGCATCCGTAGGTTCTTTAAGAGGCCTGCGGATGATGGAAACAGCAGATGAGATATTTATAAAAGCCGTATCGTTCCGTGGTATTTGCAGAAGAGACAGTTTTCGCTTTTTACAAGACTAATGTCATTCTCGAATGACAGCTGCCTCACATAAGGCCTACAGAGACAGTTCAATCTTTTGACACTGACTTAATATTGTGTTTACTTTCCAACACATAGGTGATTGAGTATACCCGTGCGAAGCCGGGGCGGACCGCTAGTCATCAATAATTTAAAAGTTTTTTTTTCAGATCTCTGTCAAAGTCATCGCCATTCTACATGAAGCGCAATACGGAACACGACCCACCATATTGGCGGGGACAGGTTAGCATTTCAATAACATAAAAGCTCCTCACCTGAACAGCCTATTGGTCCACTGCTGGACGCAGGCCTCCCCCAGATAATCGCCTTATTGCCTTTTATCTCATGGAGGGTAATGTCCATAATCTCCACGCTGGGCATGTGGCTTGGGGATCGCAGTTCGGTGGTAGATCTATTCTGCAAGAGACGCTGCTGCCCGCCCCCCGGTGTATGTTCCTTAGTCGCCTCCTACGACATATTACGTACGACATACTTATTTTCTTTTTATTTTCGGAAATTTTAATTAAAGTTTTAGAGATTTATTAGGAATGAAAAAAATTTAATATTAAAAAATACAGGGTATCATATTAATTTTGAAAATCTTTCGGTTCAATTTCCTGCAATGGTAAAAAATAAAAAGAAGTCATACTATGCAATAGTATGACTTCTTTTTATCTTTTACGTTTAGTTCTTTTTATATATCCGAAAGACGGTGACGGCTTAGATTTTTAGAAAATAGATTTAAGTGTAAATATTAGTTGTAATTATTATTCTATTTTCTTTAGTAATAAAATGTTTTATCCGAAAGACAGTTTTTTTTTAAATCAATCAGTTCAATTTCCTGCAAAAGTAAAAGATTTAAAAAGTATGCAGTTTTGGTTGTCTATGTATGTATGTATGTGTACTCTTGTATCCGCACTGAGACTCAAGTTGATCCATTGGTTGTCTAATAAAATAAATAAATAATGCTGGACAATTCACACAGCATTATCTAGCCCCAAGCTAAGCAGACCGTGTGTTATGGGTACTAGATAATATTCATTACATAAATAGATATTTTTTATTATACATAGAAAATGACCAGAACACCCGGAACAAATATCTGCAGATCGAACACACAAATCAAAAGCTTTTTCATAAATCGAAGAGTTTTCTCTGACTCTCGTGGTTTCGGATTTGGTCATCCAAGCCCATCTCAAAAAGCCACAATGTCTATAGATAGTGTATTATTAGACGTTGTTTCTTGGTTTCATGTATTTTTTTGTCTTCCCCAGGTTTGGATAAACATAAACTACCTGGCGCTATCAGCGCTCAAGCACTACTCGCAAACAAAGTCACAGAACGCAGCTAGGGCTGGCGAACTACACGCAGCTCTAAGGAAAAACGTTGTCGGTTAGTATTGACAATGTCACCTTAAGGTGGTACTGAACCTCTAAGTTCCCATACAAACGTACTATTCGATTAATTTGCAAACTACGTCCCCGATTGTAATGAACTTTTGCATACATAATCGGATAAGAAATAGCTATGCTTGTATCGTTTTAGTTTTTCAAAATACATAATCATCATAAAGTGAGAGCGAAAATTCATTTTTATCCATTTTCAAGCGATTTTATTACTTTCGCTCTAATTTAATGATGATTATGTATTTTGAAAAACTAAAACGATACAAATGTCGCTATTTCTTATCCGATTATGTATGCAACATTTCATTAAAATCGGGGACGTAGTTTGCAAATGAATCGAATAATACGTTTGTATGGGAACTTAGAGGTTCACTCCCAACTTAAGGGGCTACCATACGAGGGATAGGCATAGGATTTTGCGTTTATAGGAGCAGGACAGAGCATGCGTTTTAAAACGCAAATGCAAAAATTGAGTTTTTGCTTATTTACAAGAAAACTACACAACTTATGAAAAAACTGTCTGAAAGAACCAAGTAAGTAGTAATAACTTACGAATCAAAACATAAGTCATTACAATAGACCGCAGGGTTCCTGAGATCTCGACCAAATTATGTGCAAAACAGTGCAATTTCATGACTTTTTCCTGTAGCATTTTTTTTTCTTAATCGTGTTTTCACTGTGAAGGAACCAAAGAAAAAATGTAGAATTTTGTGTTATTCGAGTTTTTAACCACAGGAATCCCGTCAGAACTGAGATCTAGTCCTAGTTTGACAAACAAACACGCCTCTTAAGGTGAGTGGAACCTCTAACTAAGCTAACAAACAAACGTACTTTCCGATTCATTGGGAAACTACGTTCCCGAATTTATTGAGATTTTGAATACATAATCGGATAAGTAATAGCTATGTTTGTACCGTTTTTGTTTTTCAAAAAAAACAATCATCAAATTAGAGCGAAAGTAATAAAACCGCTTGATAATGTAGTGAAATGAATTTTCGCTCTCATTAATGATGATTATGTATTTTGAATAAAACCGGCCAAGTGCGAGTCGGACTCGCGCACGAAGGGTTCCGTACCATTATATATTATTATAAAAACGGCAAAAAATCAAGTTTGTTGACCCCCCTTAAATATTTATTTTATTATGTTTTTTTGTATTTGTTGTTATAGCGGCAACTGAAATACATAATCTGTAAAAAATTCTACTGTCTAACTATCACGGTTCATGAGATACAGCCTGGTGACAGACGGACAGCGAAGTCTTAGTAATAGGGTCCCGTTTTAAATCGTCCGTAAAAACTAACACGGTACAAACATAGCTACATATTGCTTATCCAATAATGTATGCAAAATTTCATTGCAATAAAGATAAAGATAATTTATTTGCTTGAACATTATGTAGGATAAACAGATGATACAGAATCTTTATCTTTCTATCTATATCTGTATCTATATCTTTATCTTAAAGGGTGTGTAGTTTCCAAATGAATCTGAAACTACGTTTGTATGGGAGCTTAGTGGTTCGCCCCCACCTTAAGAGGCGTGTGTGCTTGTTAAATTAGGAGTAAGGTTGTTCGACGCGAGTTGGCGCGAGATTAAATTTTTTCTGCGTTCCACAAACAATATAAAACTAGCGGAAAAGTAATTTGCCGCAAATCGTAAACCATTTTCTATGAACTCATGACAAAACCAACTTCAACAAACATTCATTTGTATTTTGGTGGCTGGTGACGTCACACTATCACAAATAACAGTGTCAATGAGTTCTTCTTGTTAGGTGTGGTGTGGCGGGGTGACGTCATTGCTCAGATCACGGGAGCCATGACGGAGATTATCGTTTTGGCGCGGCATTATTTTATTCAAAGTTTAAAATTAGTTTTAATAACTAATACGACTGGCCTTGAAGAAATATTAATTATACTGCATTATTTTTATCAGACAATACGTTAGAATTATTTCCCAGTAGTAATCAACTAGCCTATTATTTATTGTATACTTCTATTTCCAGCGAACATCCTGAAGGAATACCGAAGAACGGGCTACCTTTGGGAGCAGTACTCCGGTATAGACGGCAAGGGCTCCGGCTGCAAACCCTTCACCGGATGGACGGCATTGCTGGTGCTTATAATGGCGGAGGAGTATTAACAAGTTCACTGCCCGATATCAGCAGTGGGTCGAGAGACACTGTCTTATGGATGGACTAGTGCTTATAATGGCGTAGGAGTATTAACACGTTCATTGCTCAATATCAGCGATAGTGGTTAATATGGCGGAGGAGTATTAGCACGTTCACTGCCTAATCTCAGCGGTGGGTCAGAGACTGTCTTAACGCTGGACTACTTAGAATGGCGGATACTAAAGTCTGATCATAACAGCCTACAGACGTCCACCGCTGAAAATAGGCCTCTAAACTATATTATAACCACGACTCGGCAAACGTAGCGTAGGACGCCCTTCGTCTAGGTGGTATGACCACCTGCGAAAGACTGCTAGCAGATGCTGGATGCGGTAAGCTGAAGACGCTCATTAGGGGAGGCCTATGTCCAGCTGTGGACTAATATAAGCTGATGATGATGATGAAACGATATGAATGTCTTCAGATGATAGTATAAGAGTTGTAGGAAATTGTGCAGTGAAACACGAGTAAGAAATTGAAATGATTATTTATTTGTTATTCATTCATCTCATCACAATAAAAATCTAAAACACCAACTCTTAAATATTGGAATCATAGTATATTCTAAGGTTATTTTCGCGAGAACTCATATTAAAACACTGTTTTAACCGGATTGATCTCGTATCTCACTATCTCACTAATATTATAAACGTGAAAGTTTAGATGGATGGATAGATAGATGTTTGTTCCTTTATCACGCCAGAACGGCAAAACGGATCTGGATGAAATTTGGCACAGAGATAGATTATAGTCTGGAATAGGACATGGGCTACTTTTTATCCCGAAATTCCTACGGGAACGGGAACTACGCGGGTGAAACCGCGAGGCGCTGCTAGTATTTTATATTTTGTTTATAACCTGACGTTTTGCGTATCGTGCCTGTGACCTTGGAAGCTGAAAAGCCTCCGAAACGTCAGGTTATAAACAAAATATAAAATATACGCGATCAATCCGGTTAAAACAGTGTTTTATTGGAATCAGTTTGTGTTTAGTGACGCTCGTTACTGACTGTACCTATCTGTACTTTACTGCGGGTTCGATTCCCGATTTTTTGTATATAAGCACTATAAATGTATTTTATGTCTGGTTTTCTCTATGATGTGTTCAGTAACAAATAACATAGTAGGATTCTTCTGAACCAGCTTATCAAATTTATCTGCAACTGTTCTTACCCTACTGTCTAACTGTACAATTCGTGAACAACGGGCCTGATTATACTTGTAATAAGACTACTTAAGGATCCGGCGACAGCAGCTTGACTCCTCTAGCTATCGTTAGAACATTAAAAGGACGCAATGCGCGCCATTTTGTGAAAAGGATAGGTATAGGATTTCGCGTTCATAGGAGCGGGACAGAGCATGCGATTATGGAACTGCTTAAGTGCAAAAATCGAGTTTTTGCTTATTTACAAGAAAACTACACATCTTATGAAAAAACTGTCAGAAGGAACCAAGTAATTAGTAATAACCTACGAATCAAAATATAAGTCATTTCAATAGACCGCAGGGTTCCTGAGATCTCGACCAAATTATGTGTGGAACAGTGCAATTTCATGTTTTTTTTCTGGCGTAATTTTTTTTCTTAATCGTGTTTTCACGTTGAAGGAACCAAAGAAAAAAAAATGAATTTTATGTAATTCCAGAGTTTATAACTACGGGAATCCCGTGAGTACTAAGATAGTGCTAGTTTGACAAGCAAACACGTTAGGTTCGCCTCTTAATACCTTGTTGTTTTTAAATATAACCATCCTCACTTTTTAGTCGATATTAAATTTGTATTCTGATGACCTGATGATGTCTCGTGGAGAGACGAAACTAGTTGACGTCTTGCTTTGATAGGTATTTTTTCATTTTGTGGTTGGCGTCGTTTTCTTCTACAACGCGGACTACATTTTGTTAGAACTTATCGGAGAAGGTTTTTTTCGCGGAATTGTTACTAAATATTTTCATCCTTATATTTTGCAATGGATTTCCGCAAAGTAACGCCTGAATCTATTATTTATTTTGGATATTAAATTTGTTTTTCTTACATATCTCACCGTTTTATTGGACTACGGTGTCAGTTGTGATTCGAGTAATAAATATAGATATATTAAAATGTTGATAATTAGTAGTATGTACTATTCTGTTGTATATTTTGTAAATAATTTTATGAAACGATAGAATGTTTGTATAGTATGAATAAATTAAATTGGAGTTACTTTGACTTATTTTTATTCATTTTACCCTGATTATTTAGCTAGACCTACCCTTTTTTACTTTTATCGGAGACCTACATTTTTTTTGGTTTTTGACGACCTCTGTGGCGCGGTGGGCGAAGGTTCGCCTGGGATGCAGGAGGTTGCGGGTTCGATTCCCGCCTCGGAACAAATGTTTGTGCCATCTGCAGATATTTGTTCCGGGTGTTGTGGTCTTTTTCTATGTATGATAAAAAATATCTTTAAAGTATTACGTATAGCAGTTATCTAGTACCCATAACACAAGCTCTGCTTAACTTGGGGCTAGGTAATGCTGTGAGAATTGTCCAGCATTATTATTATATTGGCAGTGCATAGAATCCCTTCGTCCAATCGCAGTTACCTATTTTTGAGCAAAAAATATCACTTTTTGTCGTAAAAAAAACCTTTCTAAGTGTCTTCTGTGGAATACTGATGTAATGAGGGCTTTTCAATGCAATCTCTAAAAAAACAATCATGCTTTTTATTTTGACACTAGATGGCGCTGCGCAAAAGTCAGTATCATAAAATAAACAAAATAATTTTCTGTTTCCACCACTGAAAAAAGAGATCCCCTTCTGTTTCCACTAGATGATGTCAGATTTTTGACAGTTGAGTTTCATACAGCACCAACTATCTTAGTTTATGGCAACCACTTTTTTTTTAAAGTGCGCATAGGAAAGACCTCATTATTATATTGTTATTTGCTGACAGGTGCATTAAGGTGTATAAAATTCAAAAACATTTATGATTATTAACCAGTTTTATTTGAAAACTTAATCTAAAAATTATATTATACACAAGTTAAATAATACGACTAGGTGTCAATAGTAACCTACCCGCCAAGCGACTTTGAACCTTGTTACAACAGAGCTACCAAGATATCTGTGAAGTGGGCCACGTCTCTGTAATCATTCCGGTCATACTAACTCCGCACTAACCTGTAGCGGGCATGACACTATGACACTAACCAATAGCTACCGAGAGACGAATGTTGCCATTTTCAACCGCTTTACAGATATCTTGGTATGAAATTATAGTGTTTAGATAACAGATAAAACAGAAAAAATAAATGCTTAAAATAAAAGAAGAATCAGAAAAAAATTCAGTACAAATTTTTTTTCCTAATTTTTTTCAGAAATTCGATAGAAAAAAAGATCAAAGAAACATTTTTTTTAGTTAAACTAGAAACAAAGTTTTTTGGCGAGGCATACATTGACAGACTTGAACTACGATTTAAAGAAAAACTTAAGAAATACAATGCTATCACAAATAGGGAGTTATTTTTGAATAATTTTAATAATGATCCCTTTTAAAGATACATGAATTCAGTTTAGACGACAAACAATTATCAAGATGTGTTTGTTGTTTTTGTCATGCTATTTTTAACTAATTTTGAGATATTATGTTTCATTGAAAGGGTCTTATTTGTCTACTGGCAACCTTAAGTTAATTATTTGTCCTTTGTAAGTAACTTATAATCTAACTTAAGATACCCCCACAATCATAAAAAAAATTGACAACTTAGGTTTTTGAAAAGTTGGTACTATTTCGTATGTGATTTACTGTAGGTATTCCTTTTTGTGAATAAGTTACACTGGAAATTTTCGAAATGTATTTAGTTTCGAATGCAAAGAAAGCAACGCTTGTGATTTGAACCAAATGACTCGCACCAGAATAAAGGACATCTCAAGTCAGATTTTTTTGACAGAGATTTCATTGAAAACTGTCAAAAAAACCTTGACCTGAAACGTGCTTAAAGATCTGAGTATGAATATTTGGGCTACACAACTAAATACCTTTTTTTTAACCAGTATATTCACCACATCGTCATTTTTTTTATACATTCAAACACCCAGACCGAAACAAATATAAGCAGATCAAGATCAAATAAAAGTTTGTCCCGTGACGGGAACGGTACTCGCAATTCTGCGTAAATCACCACGAAATTACCCATATCTCAAAAACAATTATACGCAATATTTACATAGAACACTTAATTTTATTAATTTGGTTTCAAAAGTTTAGCGTTTGTTTTACTGGTCACACTTTTTTGGTAAAGTGTTACAAGTCTTAAAAAGTAAATTTATATTATGTCGTTATAAAAAAACCTAATTAAAAGTATACTAAATCGACTAAATCTATAAGAATAAATAGGAATAACAAAAAATACGTATACTGGCTGATGGTTTTGGTATTAAAACTGAATTGGTACGAAATAAAGTTCTTAATAAAATTCTTAGATGTAATAATTACAACAAGATTAAGTACTACCTCTAAATAGCTAAAACAGCGGTTTCCTCAGTGTATTAAGGTTATTAATGTCAATGTCTGGCCCAGTTTTGGTTCATAATAATAATAATAATTAGGTATATTTACCTACTTAAAATGAAGTCTAGAAACTGTGGGTAGGAAATTTGAGCACAATTTTTCATTATAATTCTATTATGAACTATTGTCGCATTAATGTCAAATGTATATTTCTAAATATGTAGTAAATATTTTTTAATCACTGTCATTTTGAAAAATGTGCCAAAATGTTTTTTTCTTCAATCATAATTATTTAGGTCTGGCAACATTTACTTTTATCTACAATTGTTTTCTGGCTGAATAATTGCTTTTAGGAAAAAAATATAACTCGAGTAGAATATGGATTTCTATTTGCATTTATAGTTAGGAACTCTGGTATGATTATTTATATGTTCGATACTAAATTAAAATTTTGAAAAATATAAGAATTTAACCTTAAGCAATCGTAGTAAATAAAAACATACCTAATCAGAAATACGTACGCGCTAAGTTTAGATGAAGAAAATAAACGATAGAAAAGTTTAGAAAAATATGCAGCAATCAAATTCTTTTTAAAAACCGTAAAAAAAACCGACAATTTTTTTAATTTGTTGTTTTTTTTACGAATAGGCGCAAAATTGTTACCTGAATATTTACGATGCGTTTATCTTCCAATTCTAAATCAAATTTAAGTAAGAACTTGGAATTCAAATGTAAGAAAATAAACCTCAGCAAAAAGTATTGCGACGCCGCATCGCATTATATCGCTTTAGCATAAAATTAATGATATGGTATAAATTTCTCTATAAATGCTTTATATTACAATTAAAAAACCTCACGTAATCATCGCGTTAAGTTTTCGCGAAAAAAATTGGTGGATATGTATTAATAGTAATAGTTATAATTTTTAAAGTTGTTTGAGTTTTTAATGCGTAATATTTGATGTTTGTTCCCGTCGTTTCGATTGCGTTGCAGCGATCATGGGATATACCCAGAATTGACGGCAGTTTGGGCGTTTTTCAGTCTTAACCTAACATTATTATGGACGAAATTTGGTTTATATGTTTTAGCGGACTATATACATATGCGTCTGAGTACTCATTCAATAAAGATTTTTAGAGAAAAATCTCTACTAATTTGTGCACTTAAAAACGGTTTTGAAATTAGAATTTTTAAAATATAGGCAGTGATCGATGTCTACCTAATTTCCTTAAAAAATTATCTATAATGGTCTAGCATTTACTAGCACTAAAGAGCTTCATGATAAACACTGAAAGCAATAGACTTAACAATAGATATAGAATGCTATCGTATCTATCATTAGGTCTATGCTCGAGAAAATGTGGTACATTTCTACCTTACTATTTTGTAATTTTATGTTTTTTTTTATACAAATCAGTTTTTTAACATCAAGGCGTTTTTTTACATACGAGTTTTTAAATTTAGAAGCTTGAAACCAATATAACGTTCAAAAAAATCTTGTTCAAAACTAGCACCGTCGATTTTTTGAATAAAATCATCTAAGATTTAAAATGTCATCTAGCCAACAAAATTCATAGTTCCACAAAGATATCTGTGAAGTGTGTCGCGTCTCTGTAATAGCTCTGCACTAACCTGTAGCGGTCACGACACCAACCAATAGCAACGAAATAACGAATGTTGCCAGGACGTTTCACAGAGATCTTAGCGGAGTCAGTAAATTATAGTCCTAAAGTCAAAATAATTTAAATGTCATGAAATAAATAACCTACGTTTTAACCTATTATTTATATTATATATTATGATTTTGGATATTTACATTTGGCCTTACTTAAGTCGAAAATTAAATATAGGCCCTATCAAATGATAAGTTTAATTTTAAATTATTGACAGACTCAATAATTAAAATTTTTACTAAATAAGTTGTCAAACAGTAGTTCATATTATGCATAAATATTACAATTTAGATAATAGAAAAGTAAATTTTAAAACAGTTCAAGATATTATGTGATCAAAGAACTTAACACGAGCTAAGAACTATACTATTATGCAGTGCCAGTGGCAATAAATAGATGAATTTAATAAATTATTCATTAATATTAACTAAAATACAAAATAATAAATACAGATTATGAATTCGGTATTTGACAACTTAATTAATAACACTTATTTTAAACTGTCGCGACTTCTAACACGAAGCAATCACAAACGACTTAGTATAGTACCACCGAGATATCTGTGAAGTGAGTAGCGTCTCTGTAATCGCTTCGGTCATACTAACTCTGCACTAACCTGTAAAGAGACATGACGCCAACCAATAGCAACAAAGAAGACAAAGTACTTCTTAATTGATTTCCTATAATATTTATATATAATGAATTGACAGCACGCACTGTCATTTCGTTTATATAAAATTTTGAGCCTAACTCTCACTTTAGTTATAAAATTCCTCATTTTTATAAGACATTAAAAGAACAAATAACTCGTCAAGTACCTCACTGACGTTACTTATGTATTATTCTAACCTTTACTCTTGTCACATTTGACTCATTACAATTTTCGCCCTTAGGATTTATACGTACGAATAACATCTTTAATCTGTGCTCTACATAAAGGGCACTGACCCCCACCTTTACCCCTCCACTGCTGAACAGCACATCTATAACACATACACATATGTCCGCACATATACAACACACTGTCTATTGGATTCTCGTAGCAAATAGTACACTCCGTGCCTGTCAAATTCTCACCAATGACGGAATATATCGGCTGAATTTGACTTTGACAGGTTTGATTTTGATGCGCTTGGTTTTGAATTTGATGCGTTTGATTCTGAATTTGATGCGTCTGATTCTGAATTTGATGCGTTTGATTCTGAATTTGATGCGATTGATTCGGAATTTGATGCGATTGGCTTTGTACCTGATGCGATTGAGTCTGAATTTGATGCGATTGATTTTGATGAGTTTGGCTTTGATGCGTCTGGATTTGATTCACTTGCGCTTGATAGCAGATGTTTTGCCTGCTTGTAGATGGCGCTGGCAGTCTCTCGATGGGTGTTATTTGCTCGTTTTGGCTGTTTTGGTTCGAGGAGCATTGGTCTCTGGTTGAGCAGTTCGGTCTTGAGTAGGGAATGCTGTTGATGCATAGCGGTGCTTGGATCGGCTGTGGAAGAAATGAGCTTCATTAGATTTATTTATTATTTATTGTATTAGACAAAGCTGTATAATGCGAGTTGGCTAACATCAGCAGTCTTCTGAAAAAGGGCTACCTCTAGGTTCAACAGTATGGCCACATTGACAAAAATGAACTGACCTGATACGATATCATATTTATCTTTAATAATGTCATTGATTATTGAAGGGGAGCTTCCCTTTACCCCCCCCCCTAAACTATTTAATCACGTGGACGTTCCAACATACCACGGTGGGATTAAGCCCTTTTTATTAAAAAGACGGCGGATAGCCCGATATAACTCGATACAAAGCACGTTCGCTGTCTTTTAAAAAGAGGGGGTTAGCCCCCTTAACCTTAAAACATGGGGGGCTCGAGTGACAACGTACCTCGATATAATGTGCGCTGGCTAGCGTCATCTGCGTGCTGTTTTGGCTCTGAGGCGGCAGACTGACGACCAGCACCGTTCCTCCAGTGTTGGAGATGGGACCAGAGCCAAGCACTCTGAGCTGTTGAGGCGGCGACTGGGTTAGCTGGGAGCTAAGGAGGCGTACCTGAAAGCAAAGGAGAATAAGTAAAGCTGGAAATTTTGCAGTAATATCTAAAAACTGAAAGTTTATTGCTTTATTTCCTTAACGCATTCACTACCACCCAAACAATGAAAGTGTTAGACCTTAAAGGATTTATGGACCGTCAGAAATTCCATTCTGTTTCTAATTAAAATTCTGCGCCGCTGTCTTGACTTAAGTAAGTAGATTATCGCAATTTAAATTTATTGTTTTGAATTTTAAGGTTTATTTTCAATGGTTTCAAACGGGTTGTTCGAACGAAACCATTGAAATTCTTTTCCAATTCCATACATTGTACGAGTATGTTAATTTCTGTTATAGTCTATGGTTTTCGGATAAACATTTACCATTTAAACGTTTGTGCAGCGAATTTTCAAACCATTTTACATTTAGGTAGTTTGGTTATAAAACACCGAAAACTTTTTTATAAAATCAAAGCACTATCAAAAATTTTCTACCGTTTGGTAAATTTTAGTTTTTAGTAGTTTCGACGTGAAGAAGTGTCAAACATCCATCCATCCAAACTTTTGCATTAGTGTGTTTCAAGTGACCTACCTTCTGCGTAGCCCCATAGATATCGACAAACGCCCACAGCCGCAGCGTGTGGTCTACGTGCATAACAGTGATAGTGGCGCTGCCGTTTCGGCTGACTTGCACCTCGCCGTCTATCGTGAGAGTGACTGCTAGCTCGTCGCCGCGGCGGAGACCGTTCGCTGCATCACGGCGGACAACCCAGTATTCTGGAACAAGGAATAACAATATAAATTAAAATAAAGTCATACATAAATAATGACTAAGACAAGGCAATAAAATAAATTGACTACAAAAGGGGGCCCACGCCCCCAAATCTCAAAACACGGGGGGCTCAAGTCAAAAAATACCTCGACATGTGCTTTTTTTAGCTCTAACATGCTGATGTGGTGGTTGTGTGTACCAACTGACCTGGTCTATCCAACAGCAGCTCAGCATCGTCAGGCAGGTCGCATGGCCGTAGGGTGGCCGGGTCGCAAGACGTCAGGCCTATGGCCAGGCTGCCTGCATAAGCTGCCTCGGTTGATAGAATCTGTACGACTATAGTCTGGCCGGGTCGCATCGGACGAGCCGTGAAGACGTATCCTTGGCAGAATTCTGTTTCCGATCTGTGGACAAAAGACATCATGTTTAATTTTGTTACATAAAAAGATTTACTATTCAATGTCTCAAGTATTGCTTTTGACCTGACGACCACGGGACAAAGACAACTCTGAAACTTACAAACAGAACTCAGTTGAGCTACCTGTATATTGTTTGCAACAGTCTACAGTTCAGTCAGACAGTCAACCTGTATATTGTTTGCAACAGTTGCCGGCTTAGATTTTTAGAAAATAGATTTAAGTGTAAATATTAGTTGTAATTATTATTGTATTGTATATTGTAATTTGCTACCTTAGTAATAAAATTTACAGTTCAAAATAATGCCACATTAAAATATAAACTAACCTCGCTGCCACCCCTCGGTCGGTGACCATCACCACGTTCCTTCCTTTAGTCCGGTGTAGACTTAGCGGGGCCAGTGGGTTCTGATGCCGCGGCGTCGGGAGCTCCTCCACAGTCAGAGACCTGAGGAAGAATCAGTTGGTTATTACAGGTCGCGTCACGGTTTAATAGCGCTCGGCGAAAGTGGAGGGGGGTTCTCCGCAGGTGTACGTTCACGCTCAGATCTAGTAAAACCGGCAAAGTGCGAGTCGGACTCGCGCACGAAGGGTTCCGTACCATTATCTATAAAAACGGCAAAAAATCATGTCTGTTGTACGGGACCCCCCTTTAATATTTATTTTATTTTAATTATTTATTTTAAAGTGAATGTATAATTAAATATTCTGTGAATATTTCAGCGTCTACCTGTTTCCGTTATCAATATCGAGCAAAAACGACCAAAAAAAAATCACGTTTGTTGTACGAGAGCTCCCTAAATATTTATTTTATTCTGTTTTTAGTATTTGTTGTTATAGCGGCAACAGAAATACATCATCTGTGAATTTCAACTGTCTAACTATCACGGTTCATGAGATACAGCCTGGTGACAGACGGACAGCGAAGTCTTAGTAATTGGGTCCCGTTTTACCCTTTGGGTAAACGTGTTCTTGAGTGGAGACCGCGAATCGGAAAACGTAGTGTAGGACGCCCTCCGAACGATGTGATGACGGTTTGCGAAAGACTGCTGGCAGATGCTGGATGCGGCAAGCTGAAGACAGGGCGCTATGGCGCTCAATAGGGGCCTATGTCCAGCAGTGGACTAATATAGGCTGATGATGATGTAATTTTCTTACCTCATAGAAGACACCAGTCTCTCGTCCTCCACGGGACTGGACCGCCGTATGTTGGGAGCGCGCGGGTCGGTGAACTGTACAGCTGTGCAGTTCCCGTAAACATCTACTAACGCGAACAGAGGGCTTCGCGTGTCAACTCCTGTGAAAGAAATGGAAGTTTCAGATATTTGGCGTACACATAGACCTGGGGGGTCAGCTCTCGCCGAGAAGCGACGCGACGCGACGACGCACAGTGGATCGAAAAAGTCCCTTCCATAGACATAGAACTTTTTTTTTGTAAACATACTTTTTCTTGTTGGAAACGAACAGAAAACCTTTTTAAGATACCAAAATATATCATATTTAGACAACTATCGCGATTTTGACGTTAAAAAAAATCGAACTAAAATATGTATGGAGACACCTATTTATTTATTTATTTACTGGAAAATCAACGGCTTAAACTAACTTAAATAGATATAACTAATAACATCAGAGAGCCAATTATAGATTTTCACGTATAGTGACAATATAACTTTCAATTTGTGAATATAGGTAGACAAGTGTTCCAACGACAATGAAGTGGAATAAAAAAGATTAGCAATAAACTAACAAAAATAACAATCCTCGACCTATGAAAATCTTTATTTTTTGGCTCCCGTACACTCACCCGTTATTTCATCTGGTATGAATAATGTCCTTACTTTCTACTATCTTTTGACATATAGAACACAAAGACACTCGATGGACACCAGGTGAAAAAAAAAAAATTTTTTTTTAGTGAATATCTTGTATTTCACTCCTTATAATGAGTTAAATTCATACACATTGCGACCCATAAATAATATTTCGACTCGCCTAATCATTATTACAGTTCAAATGCAGGAATCAAAGTTCATCGCAGAATACAGCTTCATAAAGACCTGTCATTTTCTACTACAACAAGATAAAGTTAAAAACTACAACCCGACTACGTGAAAGTTATAAAAGTTTGAAACATTTACATTGACAAAATAGAATGACGTATCGGTCATATTTGATAGGCATAGAGTTGAAAATGAAAATAGGTCGTAGGTATTGTAATTTTTCTCTATGGGGCCTGCAGCCTGCGGCTACCTAAACTTTAATACGCGTTTTGAAGGCTTATTCGGGGTCGGAGCCCTAAATCCTATAGCCTATAACCATCGGGGTATTGAGACGAATCAATCGATACATAATTTGTTGAAATCGAACCAGTAGTTTCAGCGCTACGTGGGAACAAAGAAATCGGCCACATACATACAAACATAGGGTGCTAACCTCATAACCCTCCCCTGTTGGTAGTCGGGTAAAAACACACAAAGGTACACAACACGGTAAAAAAACACAAACCTGAGAAAAACAATCCTTTTTCGATTCCATTAACTCCAAAATGCACTTCACCAGCCGAATTCACGTAGTAATACAGCACGTTGTCTTTTTCGCAGAAACGTTCGCCCAACGCCTTCGCCCAGTTACCAGGCTTGTTGGTGAGGTCCGGGCAAGCGTATTTGGGCAGCGGATGTGTTATCGTGGTGGGGTCGTGGGTTGTGAAGCCGAAGCGGATTACTCCGCTCCAGCTGTTCGAGATCTCGACGAAGCGGATGCAGACCTAGGGACAAAGAGCGGAGTCTTAGTAATAGGGTCCCGTTTTACTCTTTGGGTACGGGACCAAAAAAAAACCGGCCAAGTGCGAGTCGGACTCGCGCACGTAGGGTTCCGTACCATTATTTATAAAAACCGCAAAAAAAAAAAACCACGTTTATTGTACGGGAGCACCCTTTAATATTTATTTTATTCTATGTTTTAGTATTTGTTGTTATAGCGGCAACAGAAATACATCATCTGTGAACATTTCAACTGTCTAACTATCACGGTTCATGAGATACAGCCTGGTGACAGACGGACAGCGAAGTCTTAGTAATAGGGTCCGTTTTTACCCTTTGGGTACGGAACCCTAAAAACGAGAAAACCTGTAGCAAAAATCATCAGATCGTACAAAAATAAGTCTAGAGACGGGAATCGAACCCGCAACCTCCTGCGTCGTAGGTTCACCGCTGCGCCATAGAAGTCGCCGATATAGTAATGATGGATTCCGAAGCAAAGCAGTTACCTTTTCATTGACCCGTACGGGCCGTGCGCTGAACACGACGCCTTTGCAGAAGGACTCAACTCTACGAGCGGTGCTACCGTCGCGGGATATCCGGACGTTTTCTCCGTGGACGGAATGGAAGCCGAGAGGGGGGAGGTTGTTCGGGGCGCCGCCGGTGCAGGAGGTGCGGGGGGCTGGAAAAAAGAGAATTTAAAATTAGTTATTATATCATCGAAAATCAAATTAATGGACAGATAAGTACTTACATTTTGTTAACAAAGCAAATTACAATAAAAGAATAGAAACAAATTAAAACTAGTAAATATTTACAATTGAAACAGTTGAGCTAACTGCAGACTGTTGTAAATAAAGTAAAGGTAGCTCAAGTAAATCACCTATTATTTAAAATCCTAAAATCAACGATCAAAATCGCTGAATAGAGAATCTTACAAAAGCATTTAAACTGAAGGTATTTATAAAAATTCAAAATTCAAAGTGCTTTATTTCCTTTAGACCTTACAGGACTCTTGGACACGTCACAAAACTCAGATTAGGTACATAAGTAAAACTAGGAAATAAAGTGATCACTTTGATTTTTTGTCCACTTCAATCTTTTAAAGGTTAAGTAAAGAAGCGAACAAGAAACCTTTACCTTGTTAGAATGTTAGTTTTCGAGTTGGAGCAAAACTCGTCGCAAGCTTTTTTATCCTCTAGATAATCTGATATTTTATAGTAGGCCTTTTTACAAAGGATGTGTTTAACAATTTGTTTGAATTTATTTATTGACAATTTTTGCAACTCACTTGAAATTTTGTTGTAGAAGCGTATACAATAATAAAAGAACGAACGTTATTGCTTTTTGATAACCGACATTGTTCAGCAACTTTCTAGGGTTTAAGAATAAAAAAAAGTGGAGATGCATAAACCTAGGTAAGTTTTTAACTCCAGTCTCAACTTTTTTTTTTAAATTTAAGTCTTCCTAAAAATCATCAAAACTCATCATCATGGCAGTCGTTACGGTAAACTTCTCGGTATGCAGCTTTTAATGCTCAAAACCACGACAAATTACAAAATAAAAATTGAGTATACTGGTAAATTATAGCGCTTACTTATTATAAGCATGGTATGCCCTAGGTTCAAAAGTTTCAAACAAAAATTTGATATAGGTAATAATATGTATAAATACTTCTTAAACTGTTACACCAAATAACCTTCTCTTTAAATCACAAGAATACTCTAGCAAAAACTTAAAACCTCTTTTCTATACATTCTCCACCCCAAGATATTCTCCCCTATATTCAAAATCCAACATGGCCGCCGTCACCTGCTCAGCAGATGCGCGACCAGCTTGCCTTTTCAAAAGTTAACTATAATTGACTCTATTAATGTACTGTTACTCTGATAATATGTCTCTTAAAGGTCAGTGCAACTTTCTACTTATTAGGATCTAAAGAACTAAACTAGAGTACAAAGGAATCCCGCACGATCGAAACAAAGAAATAAGGTAGTCGTTATTTCAAAATGGCGGCACCGATTATAAAATTATTTATTTATTATTAGCCAATAGTAATATTGAATTTCAAAATGATTGACTTTTTAATAACGTGGGACGTGAAATCAACACGACACATTAAACTTTGAATAAACTTTCGCTTTACTTTATTTAGAAACATTAAACAAGCTAACTAGTTATTAAGAAGTTTCTAAACCCCATAAAGGCATTCGAATCTTCGAATTTTAAACGGGTAGCTTAGCTAAAAGCCACAATATTGACCCAGTAGATAGATTTTTGACTGAGATGTAACATTATGCTATGTACGCTAATATTATTAATCTGTCGATATACGAAGTGTATGCAGATGCGTGAACCAGTCGAGAAGCTCAGAACCGAGATGCCTGGAGAAGTATTGTGCGGAGGACCAAGACCTTTGGATCCCTGAGCCACAAGAGCAAAGAGGTTTTAGTTCAGATCACTGAGCCAGAGAAACATGAAGGAAATAGTTACAACAAGAGCAAAGAGGTTCTAGTTCGGATCACTGAGCCAGAGAACCATGAAGGAAATAGTTACCACAAGAGCATAGAGGTTATAGTCCGGATCACTGAGCTAGAGAACCACGAAGGAAATAGTTGCCACAAGAGCATAGAGGTTATAGTCCGGATCACTGAGCCAGAAAACTATGAAGGAAATAGTTGCCACAAGAGCATAGAGGTTATAGTCCGGATCACTGAGCTAGAGAACCATGAAGGAAATAGTTAGTATCAGAATAGAACCAACAGGACCGAAGAAATCTTTCAAGCATAGTTATGTAATGCCCCTATGGCGTCACCCTCCGGTAACCAAGTGGAACTCCCCATAGACTTTACACCATTGTGAAACCACGTGCGAGCACTTCCGAGAGGAAGTTGATATTTGAGACGGTGATCATAATAGTCGGCCATGTTGTGATTTGGCGGGTCATTTGACAATGACATTGACAAGTAAGGCTTCAGGTGTAAGGTTGCTTGGGGTTTGTTATAAATTACAAGAAAGAGTTGATTCCGTGGATATGTTATATTTATTTAAACTTTTAACTCTGTTATTAACAGGTTTGAATATCAGAATTTTGACTCCTCAATACATAAAGTCGTAAAGGAATACATGTTCATACCGAACCATCATCATCAGCCCATAATGGTCCACAGCTGGACATAGACCTCTCTTGAAGAGCGTCATAGCGCATTCATAGGTACCGGGAAAATATAAAAAATATACAAAATGCTACAATAACAAACACACACATTCTTTTAGGAACTAAAATATTTTTGTATTTGGTATAGTTTTATTTTTTTTGTAGTCTGTAGAGACCTTCGTTTGACCTCAATCTCACCTGATGGAAAGTGAAGATGTGGTCGACGATGTATACAAGCTTATGCAATACGTACCAAAATATACGACGGAAAGAAAAAAAATAGACTGAAACACTATTTTAACCGGATTGATCGCGTATATTTTATATTTTGTTTATAACCTGACGTTTCGGAGGCTTTTCAGCTTCCATGGTCACAGGCAGACTCCTGTCCTGTCTGCCTGTGACCATGGAGGCTGAAAAGCCTCCGAAACGTCAGGTTATAAACAAAATATAAAATATACGCGATCAATCCGGTTAAAACAGTGTTTTATTATGAGTTCTCGCGAAAATAACCTTAGAATATAAAAATAGACTATATAAAAATACGCCATTGTCGAAATTTCCTTTACGATTTAAAACTTTTAAATTGATACATACTCTATTTTATAACGTTGCAAGCACTAAGCCACTTATGGAGCTGCTAAAATGCGGCTAAAGTGTTGTCAAGATTAAAATCCTTCAGTTCAATCTTGAAATCAGTTAACTCATCAAGCCAGCTGCGACGAGGGTCGCACTTTTTGATCTGAGGGGATAACTTCCGGCGGAAGTACCGATTCGATCTTCAAAATTCAAACTTTTGGGGGAAGATAGGAAATGATCGAAATCGTTTGGTAAAAAAAAGGTTATTTGATATTTTAGTTGCGAAATTTCACTGTTGTGTTTCACATGTTTCGTATGTGAACAGAAATTACAAAACTCGGAAGGACTTTTTATAACATGCGAATAAGGTAAAAGTTTTATTTAAACTTTTCATTTACTTATCAATGCATTGGTAGGTACATAATTCAGCCAACTCTATCTACCTTTCGATGTCAGCAGCAGGATAGCCTATTAATTAATTTTTAGTTTGTTTTAGGGTTCCGTACCTCAAAAGGAAAAAAGGTTCGTCTGTCTGTCTGTTAACCCTCTTTTCTCAGAAACGCGTGGAGGTATCGAGTTGAAATTCACATCAAATACTCAGCATCGTAACCTCATGGAGCTGCGATATAAATTAACTAAGTCGACGCAATCAAAAGTTACAGCCGTTTATACCCAATTTTTTTGAATTTTCCAAGGTAATCACATGCACACAAAACCTATAGGGTACTTCCCGTTGACCTAGAATCATGAAATTTGGCAAGAAGAAAGGTCTTATAGCACAAGTGAAGGGAAAAATCCGAAAACCATAAATTTGAAGTTTATTTACAAAAAAAATGTATATGATTACTTACGAGTACAAGTTTGTACGAAACCCTTGATGCGCGAGTCCAACTCGCACTTGACGTTTTATTTTTTATTGTATTTATTTAAGTACCACTTATGTACTACCTACGTGAAACGTAAGCTCAACTAAGCATAACAAGAGAAACTAAAGTTTAAGAAACAAACCTCATCCTCAAAATCAGCATTATGTTTATAACTAGTCGTTGAAAACCACCCTCTGTATGTTACAGCAAGTAGGGTATGCTAAAATCGTTCAATATCAGTACACCCCTCATTCTGTCTAAGCAATTAGTTACAGGCTATTTCTGGACGAAAATTAATATTCAGCACGTGGCGGCTATTTTTACGCTTATTAGTGTATTTTGGTTACTTTTAGCGCTAAATACAAGTAAGGGTGGTGTAAGTAAATAAACAAAGGAATCTGTCAATGTGACAGCTGTCAAATTAAGACGGTCTAAGGCCTAGGCCACGACATCGGGCGATGCGTCTTGCGACTGGGGTCGTTAAGTCATTTTACCGCAAGTCGCACCGCGGCGACTCATGGACACACTCAAACAACTGCTTTGATTTTGTTCTCGCCGCGGACGCAGACGCAACACGCGCGCGCGGGCATGTCGTGTCCTGGGGGTTTTTGTGAAAAAGCTAAATTAGGGGGAAAAACAGAGACCTTTATTTATTTACCCACATAAACATAGGATTTTCAATCATTTATTTTTTATAATCCCACAATTCAAGGGACTTCTTTCATGCACTTCGTCCTAACATGCTATAAGTAGAGTTCATCGACACCGGGCAACCATCAATAGATTACCTAACAAATCTATTTCTTATCTAGATCTAGAACACAATGACGTCAACCATCTAATTCTAGACTAGGGATTGCACTAGGAAGCCTAGACTGTGACGTACGGAGTGACATTTGCCTCGCGCGCTTTTTTTTTGACATATAAATCGTAATGTCAGATTGGCAGAATGTTGGGTGTTGATTTAGTGGCTATAAAAGTTTTATTGTACTCGAGTTATATATTTTTATTGAGTGATATATTAGTTTATTGGGCGAAGTTGTTTAGATTGTTAGTTTTAGTGTCCATAACTTGACGCATAAATATGTAATCTCACAGTGCGCTATGGCGCTTATCAGTGGCCTATGTCCAGCTGTGGACTAATAAAGCCTGATGATGATTAGCACACATGGATTTTGCCAATCAGCACACTTTGCAGGTCGATTGATAACCACTTAACCACCAGCACTGTGGTTATCCATCGGCCTGCAAAAATAAACAGAAGGAAGTTGTTGTCTTTCCTCTAGTAGCGAGTTAACCAATACCTAATGGACAGTACATATTACAAATTTAGTTCAAAACGAATGAACGTTTCTACGTTTTTTGTACAGTATTCAGTGGAAATAAGAAAGACAGCCTAGACAACTTTGCCTTTTCATAGGGTAGAATAGAAAAAAATGATACCAAAAACAAATTATGCGTAAAACATTTGCAATGCATTTCTTCACCATCTACATTTTATGAAATTTTCTCTCCTCTAACCTGGACAAAAGCTTGTCTACGCTGTCCATTTTGCTAGATAAATTTATCGACTAATTACTCTAGAAATCTAGTTCGGTAGTTTTTTTAAAGCTAATAATCGACGAAGCTACATATCTTTAATAATACAATAATACGATCTTGTACTGACGCAAGAAGCAATAGCCCGTACAGAATCGATATTCTTTTAATACCGTGACCTACGAAGCGACAACTGCCCCAGTTTCTACCCTCAGCCCTGAGGGATTAGCACCCTATCATAATGAACTGCATCTGCGGTTACGCAGATAGTATCTCAAGGGGATATACAAACCCTATTATGAACCTCTTTTGTTGTTGTTAAATAGAAAAGACGGGGTGTTTGTTTGAAAGATTTTGAAGAAAAGAGGAGGGATCTTTCTAAATTCTACAGCTTTAGGCCGCGCTCTAGGACGAATAAATAACAATTTGTTTCTTATTTGATAATAATATCTATCATATCTCTATATTCGTCCTTATTTGTTTTGCCTTTTATGTTAATACTAGCAGCGCCTCGCGGTTTCACCCGCGTAGTTCCCGTTCCCGTAGGAATTTCGGGATAAAAAGTAGCCTATGTCCTATTCCAGACTATAATCTATCTCTGTGCCAAATTTCATCCAGATCCGTTTTGCCGTTCTGGCGTGATAAAGGAACAAACATCCATCCATCTATCTATCCATCCATCCAAACTTTCACGTTTATAATATTAGTGAGATGTAATTTTTTGTTTGCTTCTCTTAAATTTTGTTACTTAAATTTGTTCGATCAATTAATTAATTGTTGATAGATATTTGTTTTAGTTGCATAATGTTGTCTGAACTGTCTGTTTCCTATTTCTATTAATGTTCCATTTAATGGTGGAAACTTTGCTGGTTTAAGTGTTACTTTAGTAGTTTTTTTGTTTAGTTTATAAGAACTGTTTGTTTCCCAAATAAAACAAAATGAAATAAATAAAATATCTATCAGTTTCGGGGATATTAATTACATCTATCATTATTATCATTGATAATAATTACTATTTATAAAGCTTTTATGTATAAAATTTGACTTGTCTTAGTGCTTATTTTGACGACCTCAGTGCGAACACTGAATTTTTCCGTCAAATATACTGTGTCCTGTGTGTGATATGTGATATCGCGTTCAACGCACGAAACTGTGGTAATATCCCAATAAGTTCGGTTGTTTTCGGATGTCCGTCGTGTCGTAACTAAACGCACGTAGTACGTAAACTAATCGCACGCAGTCAGCGCTCCCATAGTACTTGCAAGGTCGGGATTATTCGTACGTTTCCGAACGAAAACGTGTCCAATAAAAGTGGGGCCTAACGCATCCAAATGCGAGTTTAAATATACATAGCTCTGATATGATACGATATTTCAGGGAACAAACGCATTGTATATCAATATGTTTGTTAAAATCCTGGGTGAAGTCCAGTGAAGTCTTTATGTCTCCTTTTGTGCCTTGTAAGCTTCGGATTCAATGCCAAGGAGGTTAGTGTATGCATGTTTCAGCCCGTAAGGAGTTTCGGCGTGAAGGAGTAATTAACGAACTTTTACACACAGGTTCTTTACCTTCTTACGGCAGAGGTTGTAAGTGCTTATAATAACATCCATGGTAGTTTCGATAAGGTGGATCATTTCATGTTGCTGTAAGAAAAAAATGTGGTTGACTTTATTCTACGTTCTACAATGAATAATGACGGAAAAGCCGCAAATTGATAATATTTTTTAAGAACACATGATATAACCAACTTTGATCCATTGCGTGAACATGTTATTTGTGGATACCTATTTTGATTTTAAGCCCAAATTCTCAAATTTTCTTGAAACTACATTTCCGCTAGTTCATTCTTCGTAGAACGCCGAAAAAAAATCCACAAAATAATTTGAATCTCACGCCAACACGAAACGATCAACCTTAAAGCCCTCTTGCTCAAACAGAGACGGACGGACCTTAACGGAAAAGTCAAACAAAATCAGAGTACAAAGTGTAATTAAACGTAAATATCAAGTTTCCGTTCGGATAGCAGGATGCGTAGGCGCAGCGGTGCGCATCTCCGCGCTTAGGGCTGCGCTGGCGGAAAATCATAGAGTTTCTGATAACTGACGACAATGTTATAAAACACTAGCGGCACGCCCCGGCTTCGCACGGGTAGATGGAGGTATTTTAACTTTGGGAGCATCCATAAATTACGTGAGGTGATTTTTGCGATTTTTCGACCTTGACCCTTGATGAGATGTCGTGAGATTTTGCTAGACCCCCCCTCCCTTTATCTCACGTGAGATTTTTTAAAACACGTAATTTAATGTAAAATTAATGAAAAAAAGATTTTTCCGCCCTATTTTGATGTCTCTAAGAACTGATATTGATGATTGATATATTTACTATTGATATATTAAGAAATGAAATAAATTCCCAAAAATTTTCGATATCGGCGGGACTCGAACCCGCGCCCCACCCTCACGGTGTGTGTGATACAGTCCCTCCGTACGGTTGTGCTCTAACCAACTAAGCCACGAAACCTTAGTCGGTTCAACCGAAAATCTTTGGGACAATCACAAACACGTTTGTGAAGCACATTATTACAGATTATGCTTGTCAAAATCATAATAAGAGAACATAAAATGAACAATATGCAAGGGAAGACGCATACAAAAGCCATGCCTATAAAGTAACATATCCCTTGACCGCAGGATCCGATCCAATAAACACGGTATTACGAAAACAATACAAGACTTCCTTTCTACATAGTAATATGTACATAGATTATGTGATGAGGGAAAGAATTATTTATTTATTTAAATAAAACCGGCCAAGTGCGAGTCGGACTCGCGCACGAAGGGCTCCGTACCATTATCTATAAAAACGGCGAAAAAAAAAACCACATTTGTTGTATGGGATCCCCCTTAGATATTTATGTTATTCTGTTTTTTAGTATTTGTTGTTATAGCGGCAACAGAAATACATCATCTGTGAAAATTTCAACTGTCTAACTATCACGGTTCATGAGATACAGCCTGGTGACAGACGGACAGCGGAGTCTTAGTAATAGCTCCCATTAGCATTATCAAGTTACAAGGTACAATTTACAAGGTAAAAGTTACACTATCTCTTAATTAAGTATAATCAAAAGTCTTCCCTTTCTTTATAGAAATCCAATAATCGAGTAAAACCTATAAGCAGGCGAAGTGGTAAATAGTAAACTTGTACACCATCTGTGGCCATTATAAGCTAGATTGGAATACGCGCCTCGAGGGAAGAAGAGAGGACCGCGCGCTCCCTGCGGGATACCCTTGATTTTGTAATGAAATGGGTTCGCTTATGGACATTTTTATGAGATTCTGATGGCAATTTTCATGGTTGAAGTCCTGATGCAAAGTTGATGGTAGTCAAAACATGATGTTGAAATCACGGCACGGTTGATATTCTAAGGTTTTTTGTTATAGTGCTTACTCGCACTTTGGTTTGGAGCGACCGGCGCTATAGTCCGTAAGAGGTCCCAAAGATTTTCGATTGAACCGACTAAGGGTTTCGTGGCTTAGTTGGTTAGAGCACACCCGTACTCAGGGTGGGGCGCGGGTTCGAGTCCCGCCGAAACCGAAAAGTTTTGGGAACTATTTCATTTCTTACGGTTGATATTGTAATAAAATGGTATAGCTAATGAACATTTTTATTAGATTCTGTAAGCGAATTTGTATTTTTTAAATCCCGAGACCTATAAGAAAGGTCGTCGTCAAACACGGAAGAATCTCAGCCCCGGAGAACTACGAAATAGAAATATGTACCTATGTAATGTACCTACGTACATTACTGCCAAAAATGTTTATTGTAGGTATCGCGAAAGAATTCCAGGCTTACTTTTTCACTCAAATTGCATCTTCATCTCGAATTCCATGTTTCTTGTTTATAAACATGTATGAATAAAGAAAATGATAAATTCCTTGGCTTTGAATTCTTGCTTCAATTTCATTAATATAATGTACATGTTTTTATATACTTCTTATGGTTTAAGAAATTAATAAATCCCAAAAATTTCTTATGGTTTTTCCAAAATTCTATAATGTGTACCTACTATAGTTGTTGTCCACACTACCCTAAGGTTAGCAGGTAGAGAATGCTATTTAGCATTATGCTCGCCTATGTGCAACTTTTGTGCAATAAAGTATATTGTATTGTATTATTTGATAACCAAGGGTTTTACGACGACCGATGTGGCTCGGTGGGCGAAGGTATCTATTCTACCCTAGACAACAATCCCCGTGCTAGGGGGGCTGGTTGGTTCAGCCCCCCTAGCACGGGCATTGTTGTCTAGGGTAGAATAGAGAAAAATTACGTCACTTCGTCATCCAATGCGTAAATGACTTGAAATGCATTCCATCAACTTCAATAATGTACACAATGTATAGCGATGCAATGTCATTATTGTCTATTCTACCCTAGACAACAATCCCCGTGCTAGGGGGGCTGGTTGGTTGGAGGACTTCAAGTTGGTTCAGGAGGACTCAACTAAAAACAAAGAGCAAGAAAGTTTAACACAGGCGTTAAGGTAGATAAGAGCTACGTCTCGCACTTACTAATAATAAGCTTAAACATTTGTTTTGTGAGTCATTTTGTTTGAAAGAGTCTTTTGTTCAGCTAAAGCTATTTATAATCTTGTCAACTAATGTGTAGTGCCTTTATATTCATTCTCAACGCGAGATAAAGAAACAAATATACTAAGAATTTACGATCTTAATTATTAACTTCCGTATTTGATGCATTAGGTCAACTGGACTCGAGGAGCCAGTCCGAGTGGGGCCTGTCGACTAAAGAGCCTTTTATACGAACATACAAAACTTTTTTTTAGGTTAGGAAATCACACATATTATTTGGACGGTAGCTTACTAATTTATCTGAGCGTCTGGTCGAAGCGACGCGTGACCCGAGAGCTGGTGAGTATCTGGCGCAGCGCATCAGCATTGCTATACAGCAGGGCAATGCAGCTAGCGTCTTGCGACTGGTATTGGATTGATATGGATCAGTTGAGCTACCTCTATATTGTTTGCTACATTCCTGAACCAACCAGCCCCCCTAGGGGTGCTAGGGGGGCACCTGTTGCTATCCTAGAATGGAGTCCATTGAAATGAAATAAGTTCCCAAAAAAATCCGGTTTCGGCGGGACTCGAACCTGCGCCCCATCCTCAGTACGGGTGTGCTCTAACCAACTAAGCCAACCCTTAGTCGGTTCAACCGAAAATCTTTGGGACCTCTTACGGACTATAGCGCCGGTGGCTCCACCTACAGGGGTAACATTACAGTTTAACCAAACCTGCTCAACGACCAAAGTTACATTTGATTCGTTTGACGAGAGGTGTTGCCTTTGCTCAATTCTAAGGTTTTTTGATAAAGTGCTTACACGCACTTTGGGTATCTCTAAGAAATGGAATGAAACCGAACATTTTTGGGAACTTATTTCACTCGTTAGAGATACCTAAAGTGCGGGTAAGCACTTTATCAAAAAACCTTGGGAGTCCATTGAGACAAGCTACAGTGACCTCATCATCAGAAACGTCCAAACTTCCGTCGCCAATATCAACATCAACTGTCAGTTATGACGTCATCTGTCATGTTTGTTGTTGGCCACAATTGGATGACGCCATTGTAGGTATGCCATTGTGAAATGTTTGTATTGCGAGAAAAGGTACTAATGTTTGGGATTCTGGGTGCCATTTTGAAAACAATCAATTAAAAATCTACGTGACATGGCTATAATCAGACGTAGAATCAAATTTAGGCCACATAATATGTGGCATGGAAATCACACATATGACTGAAATTTTGTCATATTATGACAAAATTTCAGTCATATGTGTGATTTAGGCATGTTTTAGGACCAATTTTACCGTTGAAATAGGGTATTACACCCTTTTTAGGGTTCTGATTAGTTCCGTACCCAAAGGGTAAAATGGGACCTTATTACTAAGACTTCGTTGTCCGTCTGTCACCAGGCTGTATCTCATGAACCGTGATAGTTAGACAGTTGAAATTTTCACAGATGATGTATTTCTGTTGCAGCTATAACAACAAATACTAAATACAGAATAAAATAAATATTTAAGGGGGCTCCCATACAACAAAATGTGTTTTTTTTTGCCGTTTTTATAGATAATGGTACGGAACCCTTCGTGCGCGAGTCCGGCTCGCACTTGGCCGGTTTTATTTTGATAAGTGTCTCAATTAGACTGTATAGTGCACCACGAATTTTTTTTACCCGACTACCGACAGGGGAGGGTTATGAGGTTAGCACCCTATGTTTGTATGTTTGTATGTTTGTTTATTATTTAATCGATGGGTGTCCTAAAATGATAATGAGTCTATACACTAATATTATAAAGAGGAAAGATTTGTTTGTTTGAATTGAATAGGCTCCGAAACTACTGGAACGATTTAAAAATTCATTCACCATTAGAATCCTACATTACCCCTGATGAACATAAGCGATAGAATATTCCCGCGCCGTGTTGCCTATGCTAGGGAAACCAACAGAGTGTATAAAGTGACACGAAACCACGTTCTGGACCGCTGCGGCCACGGTCAGAGACCTGCGCCCGCGCAGCCGTGACCAGAACATGCCGTGGTCGAAACAGGCCGTGCTGTAAAAAAACTCTAATCCGTTCGCTACGACGCTGATTGAGTGATTTGCTTCGGTGGGTATTGACACCGATTCGGAATGATCTCGTTTCTGTAATTGGTTATTGAAGGCGGTATTCCTTGAATGTCTAGAAATATCCCATTCCAAGGTTGCCTGGGAGAAATAGCTCTTTGCTATATGGCCAAAAAACCAAAGAGAACATTGTTTGTTCGGCTGTAAATGTTTTTTAGTGGATGTTCGTCGGATTTCTTTGTCAATTATGAAATTCTTTCGGTATTGTATGGATAAGATTAGTTAAGACCCGAGGTAGTCCTATAAAAATTGTTTTTCCCAATCTGTCACGAAAAACTTAAAGAACAGTGTAAATACTAGGACTAGGACTAGGACAAGGACTAGGAGTAGGACTAAGGAATTTGATAGTTTATTCAAGACAATATTTTTTTATTTATGTACTAAAATTTATCAAAAATTACCAAAACAGTTGAAAGAACTAACAGACAGACGGACAGAGGAGCCTTAGTAATAGGGTCCCGTTTTACCCTTTGGGTACCGAACCCTAAAAACACACTCGCATTTTTTTGTTCTTTTTGTCTGTTCTATCTTAAACTCTTAGAATAAGCGGTGAGTTTTTACTAATATTAATTACTTAGGTTAAGCAGAGTAAAAACACGAGTGTAAAAAGTCGCCGCTTATTCTAAGGGTATAAGATTTCAAGTACTCAATAAAGTTTTCATTCATAAAAATATTTTACTTTGACTAAGCCCACGCTAAACAACGTACTACGCGAAGTATGTATAAGTAGTACAAATTGTAAAGGAATTAATATTAATCCGAAAGGGGATGACGCGTTTGAGGGTCCACAGAGCATTTGACTTGAAAGTGGATTAAAAACTCTTTATTTTTTGATGACATTGACAGTAGGGGCGTTTACAAGGCTGCTGTAAGTCGATCATTCTGCCAAGTGTTTATTGTCTATTGCAAATATTGCAATGTCGTACAATTTTAACACTTAGCGAAGGTTGTTTACGGTTTATTTTATATTTGAATGATTTTGGTTCAGTTTTTCGTTCAGGCTATTGTAGACAAAACAAAAAATATTCTAGTTTCTTGTCAGAATTTTATAGGCTATTACCAACCTATTTTGTTCCTTTCAACTAGATTCTAGGACCTATTCGACCCAGCCAAGCGATTATAATTCTTATAGCTATAAAAATAAGAGTAATCACTTTAATAGTGAAATTACATTATGATCTAAAAACCCAAGGCGTGTGGCGGACCGTGACGCACGCGACGCAAGTGTGAAAGAGATAGATGCATGTGTGGTTAATGAAAGACAAGGATATGAGATATTGTGAAAGATAATGTTGAAAAGTTAAGTTAGAACTGTTATGAAGATTTGAATAAGTGATATTCGACGACCGATGTGGCGCGGTGGGCGAAGGTCCGACGCAGGAGGTTGCAGGTTCGATTCCCGCCTCGGGACAAATGTGTGTACGATCTGCAGACATTTTTTCAGGGTGTTCTGGTCGTTTTCTATGTATAGTAAAAAATATATTTATCTATGTATTGTATTATATTATGTATATTAGTTATCTAGTACCCATAACAAAAGCTCTGCTTAGCTTGGGGCTTGATAATGCTGTGTGAATTGTCACCAGCATTATTTAATTATTTTATATTTACGCCTTCAAGTAACAATACTTGAAGGCAACAAAGATGCAAGAAGTCATACCTACATCACCACCAAATCTCGCTAAGAAACACTTTTCACTAAGTTGGTATATTTTATTGCTTTTTGGAGTTGACATGGAATAGAACCTACAGAATGCAATTGGATTCATCAACGAAATTCTACAGACAAGTTTTAAAAGTGACTGTCGCGATTTTATTTTGTTTTAGTACAATTACGCTGACTTCATCATATTCACAACTCCAAGCCTCTTGTATATGAAAAACAAAAAGGCATCGCGCCAGCTTTAAAAATTTACCTATTCATACTTTTACGAAAACTCTTTTTACACAAAACTTAATAAAATTTACAAACAAAATATGGACAAGATTAATTTAACTTACGAACGAAAAGAAAAACAAGATCAATTCAATTTTCGAATGTCTTACAAAAACATAACAGTATACATTCTCAATTTAATTTTCGAACGAGAAGAAAAACAAATATAGACCAATCCCCGTGGGTCCCGCCATCTGTACTCGACATTTGTTAGAGTATTACTGCATTATCTATGGCTTACACCCCCGCAGTTGAATATTTTTAAAGATGGCGACTCACGCATAGACAATTGACATTATTATTGGAGGGAAAGCTAGGGGAGGCCTTGAACTTGTTTTAGATATTGTACTGTATTCTTATTTCAAAGAGATGTGTACCCAAAGAATGTTTTTTAGCAGTTCTGGAAAGCACTGTGAAATATCCAGCGATATTCTAAATACCCAAAATTTTAGGATAATTCCGGATCGACTAAAAGTTATTTTTGTCTGGATTATAAGGATGAACTCAAGATGATGTCTGACACATGTCAGACGTTATCTACGACGAAGCTTAGTAGCAATAATTGGATAAAAATGAATAGGTACTTAAATTATACGAGCGAAATAGAGCAAAACCGCAAACCCATACCAGCATGCGATACAAAAGCCTTGAATGAACCTGTACTTGTTGTAACTAGTAATAATCGAACTGAAAAATAGTAAAAACAAAATGGCGCCGTCATTCAAGCTGCGAGCAAAAAGACAATGTTTTCACGTGGGAATCGGGATGCAGCGCCGTTATAAGTACAGTCTTCGCGTCCTGTTTACTTCTTTAAAAAGAACCTGATGACTTATATTCATACTCCAGGCTAATTCAATATTAAATGCGAAAATAAAACTCTTTTACGTTACCTCTTTACGACGAATAATTTAAACAGTTTTCGTAAAGAACGAAGGGAACGGCATAACGTAAGGTTTTATCTCAGAAAAAGCATGTGTGAATCCCGGAAGAAAGTAAAACCAGAGTACTTTTTAAAACATACTTAAGTCCAAAAACATCCAGTTTTCAGAGTTCATAATTAAACCATAGAGATCCAAAAGTCACAACCTTTTTTTAAAAGTTAAGTAAAAAGGTAAACAATACAACATATCAGCCTCTTTGCACACGAAAGAAGGCATTACCTAACATACACTAAAAAGGTTACAATAAAACTTAATGAGCCTCTTTACGAAAGCGGTTGCAAACCTAACTTTCCAAAGTCGACCACAGGATGGGGCGCGGCGGATGCGCTTGCAACCTATCTGGTTTTAGTATATTAATAACCGACTTGTTTGGATCAGATGGGATGTAAACAAAGTGTAAGCTTGTTGCTGCTAGATCTGGATTTACTTCCTTTAGTTTCTAAAAATACTTCATCATCAGTCTATAAAGTGAAGGTACTTTATACCTATCTGTGATCAATGTGTGTGTGATGTCAGAATTAAACACTTTAATGACCTTTGTGGCGCAATGGTGTGTTTTGCACGTCTAATAAAAATTGTAGACTAGTTCTAATTTCTTTTTAGTATTTGACTGTAATTTTCTTTGTTCATAAAAATAATATATAAGATAAGAGTATCATTAATCTAGTGGGTACTAGATTAATGATATGTGACACATCAACCAATTTTATAATGGCAAGACTTGGGACTGAACCACTATCAAATTGTCAGTCAGACAATAGACAAAAAACCATAAATAGCTAATTTGTTGAAAAATCCATACATCATGTTGCTAATGATTTATCACTCACTTCACAACGAAGCTGACGTTTAAAAGTGCATAAATTCAAATACCTACAAATCAAATTTGATTAAGTTCCATCGAGATTCAAACGGTCGAAAACGGAACTGCATTCTACACTCAGTTGCTATTGGTCGGCTGGATCCACCGCTACAGGTTAGTGCAGAGTTAGTATGACCAGAGCGATATCAGACGCTCTTCACTTAGATAGCGGGAAGTATATACGGTGAGTTCTCGCGTTCCCACACTAATGACCATAGAGTATGGGCTAATAATTTTTCTTTTTAAACGTTGCGTCATTAATGGGTAGCGCACGATTTTATTACGAGAAATGAATCATTATCGAATGATTTGTGAGGAGACAAAGACCTTTATACCTACTGAGAATGATACTTGAATGAATGAATACACCAGAATACTCTTTATTAGGAGTAGGTATGTATGTACACACAGAAACAATTATGTGTGAGAATGTTTTGGGCCGCACATTAGGGACGAATATGGCATAAATCGTTTTTAATTTTAAAATGTAAATGATAGCTAATGAAAATGTCCCCAAAAATGTGACAATGATAATCATATCACATACGTATTTTTTACCACTATGCGAGTGTTTATTTGATGTTATTTGGATATAGTACACATTAAAAACCTTGTGGCGCGGTGGGCGAAGGTCCGCCTGCGACGCAGGAGGTTGCGGGTTCGATTCCCGCCTTGGGACAAATATTTGTAAGATCTGCAGGTATTTGTTCCGGGTGTTCTGGTCGTTATCTATGTATAATAAAAAATATCTATCTATGTAATGTTTTGTTTTATGTATATCAGTTATCTAGTACCCCATAACACAAGCTCTGCTTAGCTTGGGGTTATATAATGCTGTGTGAATAGTCCAGCATTATTTATTTATTTTATTAAATCAGCTAAGTAAATTATTCTGCTAGAAATACTACACAAAAGTGTCACAAAAAATGGTTTTGCATTTCGATAGAGACAAGAAAGTCACAAAATTAATGTCAGATATAACATGCAGATATTACGTATATGTAATTGGATAGAAGCTAAACGAATGACCAATTTCAATTATAATAAACAGTAAAAACGTATTGGCTAACGTAACCAGATCGTTAACAAAATTCAATAAACGACATTTTCATCCAATGGCCATAGACAACATTTCAGATAAATACGTTCCACCAATTAAAAGCAGAATCAAAATCGATACAGCTACGTTTACAAACAGAATCGATTCTAGTGACAAATCGATATATCGATTTATTCGATACATAGCGACGAAAGGTGATGTTCCCACGGTCCCGCGTGAGAAAACCCTCTCGAGAGCGTGCTAGAGAGAGACAGCGGATGAGTGATTACGAAATAACTTGACGAGGGAGCGAGATAGGTGTAATGATAGCTTAGTTTTTTGAAGGCCGTCGAAAATTCGAAGTGAGTCATAAAGAATTCAGGTACGTTGTTCTACTTTGATTAGATTTTGTGGTTTCATACCACATGTACAAATTTTTACTCGCTTTTTAGGTGAAAGCTAATAAGGAAACTCAAATTTTAGGTAGATAGGTTTATAATTTGATTACTTGAGTGTTATGGAACTTGATATCAGAAAAATATAATATTTTAATATACCTATTTCATTTGTTGCATCCAAGAATATACTCGTAGGTATATAGCGACGCGTGACCGGAGAGCTGGTGAGTATCTGGCGCAGCGCATCAGCATTGCTATACAGCGGGGCAATGCAGCTAGCGTCTTGGGCACGCGCGCGACTGGTATTGATACGGATCAGTTGAGCTACCTGTAGATTGTTTGCAACAGTCTGCAAATAGGTAGCTCAATTGTTTCAAATACTCAATACTAGGTTTAATTTACTTCTTTTATTTGATTGTAATTTTCTTTGTTAATAATGTTGATAAGATATTTATATATCGATTTTGGTAAGAAGGTAGTTATCATTGTATGGAATTCTAACTCGATGGTAGGTATTTTTTTTTATTTTCATTGCCTTAATACTAAGTCCTGAAAAATGTACACAATGATTGCAATGAAATAAATGAAAATGAATATGAATAGGAAAGTGTAGCAAAAAAAATTATACCTGATTTGAACACGATTTTACAGTGATAGGTACAAAAACCCTTCTACAAAGGTTTTTCAAAACTTCATTTTAAATTACGAAACATGACTGAAGAATAGAACAGCAAACTTCCGCACTTTTCAAATTTCGAGTGCGCAAGGTGTTCTTGATTTGAATAAAGTAATCGACACATTCACTATGGTCTCCCAACGGAAACGGACAGCTATATTACAATCAGGTGCCATAAATGGCAGGTGATTGGCCATAATAGATTCCAAATTCAAATAATAGAATCCATATTCAAACCCCGGAAGCTAAACATTTTGCAAATTAAATTCACTTATGGATTCACATCTTGTGCGATTTTTTTGGCTTTATGTCTAAAGACATAGTGTTCAGTTTACATCAGTAAATTATAATCTTTGCGAGTTGTAGTACAAAGTAAATTGCACTCCAATTTGCTCAAAATAGGGTGCAATTTCAAACTAGTGTTGCGGTTTACACCTGTAACTCCATGCATTTAGCGTGAAATTACCTGCAATTGAAATTCTTCTGTATTTCCTAGACAACAAAGTAAAAATCTAAACCGAGCATCGCGGTTACATTTCCGCGTAAAAGAACTACCTTAGCCCGTTGCAGTAAGACGTTGGATTTTTCGAAATCCGTACCGCGTTTCCCACGGTGTAGTTCGAAATTTGAAATTGTTGTTGTTTTGTTAAAAGGGTTGCCATACTTGCCATGTCACATCTGGCCACCAGATTCATTTCATTTACTATTATTGCATTGTCTATTACAAATACCTGGAAACAATGTTTGAAGTTTTTTGCAAGTCTTTACAATAATCTCGTTTATGACGTTCTATTGTTTTCTGATTATTCATATTTTAGTAATGGTTAGTTTTAACACTGTAATACAACATTCAAGTTTGGTCTTGTTTTTAACAAATTTTACTCGTCTTGTATTTTCATTCACATCACGAATGAAAATACAAGACGACGTAAAACGACTCTACAACATTAGATAGATCTTATCAGTTTGTTTTTATAAATAATTTTTAGGAACTTCTGGTTGCGGCTTTGCTTACTTCGTACTTTAACCTGGCTTTATATTTTGATTTTTGATCTTTTCAAAAAGCTCCTAGATTTTGACTTTTATATCATCTATGATATACAAGTCAAAATCTAGGAATCTGAACTTTTAAAGTGCTGACTTATGAACATTGCCTACGCAAGGAGGGTTATGTTTTTTCAATATTTACATATGTTATTTATTTCATTCTAGATCTAAATTGTAATATTACCTACTGAAAGTTATAATTATAACTCTATTTGGATTGTTATCGGATTTGCGAATAAATAAATAGAAACGTTATAGCTTTATCGCAAAAATAAAATAATTTAACAGAAAAACATTCTAAAAGATAATGCTCCGCAAAATTTCCAAAAAAAACTTAATTCCACTTCTGAGCTCAATTTCAAAACGTCCTAACTCCAAGACTCATCAATAATAAGTAAACTCTAAACCTTTGTTTAGTTCAAATCGATATTATAACCTTTAAACTGGTTACAAAGGCCGCGAGGGCACGGGGCATGAGAAAACACGAATGTAAGATATAACGAGAGAGAGTAACGTATACCTAGTATTAGAAGATACGCAACTTAACTGTTTCGAAAGAGTTATGGTTATATTCTGTCAACGAGTGAAAAAATAATGTTTTGCAGTTGTACATTTATGTCTCTGTGTTGTAGCGGTAGGTTAGGTAGTGTCATTTGAAGTATTTATATTTTTTAGATTTAAATGACGACGTAAGGAACACCCACATTAAAATTAATACAATCTCACTAATCTCACTAATATTATAAACGTGAAAGTTTAGATGGATGGATAGATGGATGGATGTTTGTTCCTTTATCACGCCAGAACGGCTGAACGGATCTAGATGAAATTTGGCACAGAGATAGATTATAGTCTGGAATAGAACATAGGCTACTTTTTATCCCGGAATTCCCACGGGAACGGGAACTACGCGGGTGAAACCGCAAGGCGCTGCTAGTATTACCTATGTTATTGTAACTACATTAATATTTTTCGTGAAATAATAAATAAATAATGCTGGACAATTCACACAGCATTATCTAGCCCCAAGCTAAGCAGAGCTTGTGTTATGGGTACTAGAGAACTGTTATACTTAATACGTTACATAGATAGTTATTTTTATTATACATAGAAAACGACCAGAACACCCGGAACAAATACCGGCAGATCGTACAAATATTTGTCCCAAGGCGGGAATCGAACCCGCAACCTCCTGAGCCGCAGGCGGACCCACAGAGGTCGTCGAATAAGGTTTGATAATACATAATAATGGTAATCTTTGGGAAGTTTGGGATTACTAGTCCCAATAAGATGATACATATCTAATATTTATTTCCATCTGAGCGAAAAAATATCTCGTCTAATAAGTACATACATTATACTATGAAATTTACTACTCAGAACCCCATAAAATAATGAGTTATGGGGTTCTGAGTTTGCTCACCATGCTAGTCTAATCTAAGAGTTTTGCCTACTATTAGAACTCAACAGGGTAAAAAAACTATTACTTTTGACTGGGGCCCAGTTCTATAACAGGCTACCTGAAGACATTAAAGGTGCTGGAACGTTTGGCGTGTTTAAAACCAAATTGCAAAAATATATATCTGAGGATGTAACACTACTAGACAAAATTTAGACAGACGAAAAATAACATAATTATAGACTTAGTTTAAGTTTCTCATGTAAGTAGCATATTTGTTGTAAATGAGATTTTTCTCATTAACAACAAATAAAGATCAGATCAAATTAAAGATCTTTGAACTGAAGAGTTCTAATCGTTCATTGAATGTTCCAAAAACTAATCAAGATCTGTCAACCTGTAAAAAAAATACAACTATTATTGTTGTTGAGAGCATCTCAACAACAATAATATATTTTTTTTAGGTTAATAGTATATTTTTTTTAGGTTAATAATCAAAATATTATGTAGTTCAAAATTATTCTCAACGTTTCAAAACATGTCCGAACATTTTGGCATAACCAATTTTTACTTTGACCAAATCGTGACCACCTAAGCACTGTATAATTGGACGAACGGAACACCGAAAGGTAATTTCGTAAGCTTGTTCCCACGGCTGTTAGTGGCCAGTGGCGTCTTAGGGTCTCGCTACATCTATCCGACGCGAAAACCGGTCTAAGCCATAATGACATACATAGTTCTAAGGACCGCGATCTGCATTGACATCGTCGCATGGAAGCGAATTATAATACTTTTTAGGGTTCCGTACCCAAAGGGTAAAAACGAAACCCTATTACTAAGACTTCGCTGTCCGTTTGCATTTTATTGCACACTTAAAACTAAAAAGAATTTACAAATTAAACAATAATAATATAAGTGACAATTGGCGGTCTTATCGCTCAAAAGCGATCTCTGCCAGACAACCTGGTATGGATAGGATTACCGGATATATACGGGGTAAGATCTGTGTGCATCTATTGGTACTAATTATAAATGTATACATATCAACTCAATCTCACTAATATTATAAACGTGAAAGTTTAGATGATATTATAACGTGAAAGTTTAGATGGATGGATAGATAGATGGATGGATGTTTGTTCCTTTATCACGCCAGAACGGCAAAACGGATCTGGATGAAATTTGGCACAGAGATAGATTATAGTCTGGAATAGGACATAGGCTACTTTTTATCCCGAAATTCCTACGGGAACGGGAACTACGTGGGTGAAACCGCGAGGCGTTGTTAGTATTTTATATATAAGATACATATAAATATATAAAAATACATACATACCTAGCCTATAAAAAACATCTAAAATAAAAGGTCTAATACTGTGGTGAGACCCTTAGATCTGCGGTTTAGAATGGATGAATTCCTCTTTACGAGTGCAGAGTCCTTTCCTTTCCAGTCGAATACCTTTGACAGGGTCCTTTCAAATATCCTGCAAGTAGGTATATACTTAGTATATTCTAAGGTTATTTTCGCGAGAACTCATAATAAAACACTGTTTTTACCGGATTGATCGCGTATATTTTATATTTTGTTTATAACCTGACGTTTCGGAGGCTTTTCAGCTTCCATAGTCACAGGACGACTGAGGTGACATTTGTCTTTACAAGTAATAGTCCTACATCGAGTCAGGTCCCACACCCAGCAATCCATAGCTACAACCCATCAAGACACTGTTAGTGATTATTGCGTACATACGGAACGTTATAATTAAAGTTGTATAATTGACGGTAGATGTGCAAAATTCAAATTACTTGTAAAGACAAATGTCACCTCAGTCTGCCTGTGACCATGGAAGCTGAAAAGCCTCCGAAACGTCAGGTTATAAACAAATATAAAATATACGCGATCAATCCGGTAAAAACAGTGTTTTATTAGGTATATACTTACCAAAGAACTCCTATACTATGTTTACTGGTTTCTTATGAATCCGGCGACAGCTGCTCGCAACTTCGATTCGTGAATTATTACGTTCCGTAATACCAAAAATGATGACTAAAAACTTTTTGTATTTTCGACATTGTGTTGTTATTCTGTAACTAGACAATATAAGCTATGTTCCTTATTAAACAAAACGTAAGATATTGATGTTTTTAATACAAAACAAATAGGACGAAAACAGGTCATTTTCGACGTAAAATATTCAAAATTCGATTTTGCATATTTTTGCTTACATTACATTATAGGTGTGTATTATTAAGTAAAAAACAACCAGGGACCTAGATATATACTATTCGAATACAAAAAACAACATGATATAGTGAAAATATGCTCGAATTACAAATCATTTTGGTAGTACGTTTGTATGGGCAAATCATCATCCGCAGGCCCCTAATACGTAAGATATATGTAATTGTTACATCTCTTCAAGATGTAACAATTACAGATAGATTTACGGCAATGGTTTTGGTTTTAACTTATTCTGCAAATTTTAACATAATTTTAAATATTTCTACATTGAAATTTCGACCTCTTAGTGCAACCAGCCATAATTTCAACCTTAACGGCTTCGGTATCCAAAAATACAACGAAATATATATCTTTAAGTAACAAACACCTTTTTATATACCCAACACGCACATTTATATACAAAAACACCCGCATCTCTGCATCTGGACCATAAATTTCATAGAAAATGCATCAGCCGGCCTCACCTTTCCGTAATTTTGTTACCTTTCCTCCTTTATCGTTTACCTGACCGTATCTTGCATCTCGTAGGCAGCTGTTTGATATTTATTTTTTTGCTACATTGCGGTCTTTATTATTTACCTGGTATCACCGAACATTAAGTATACCTATTTGGAATTTCGAAGCGTCTGCCCCTGGCTGTCGCCCGGCTACATATAATTTCTATTTGTAAGTAAATTACATATCCTTATTAAGCCTAAATAAAAATAAAACCGGCCAAGTGCGAGTCGGACTCGCGCAAGAAGGGTTCCGTACCATTATCTATAAACATGGCAAAAAAAACACGTTTGTTGTATGGGAGCCCCCTTAAATATTTACTTTATTCTGTTTTTTAGTATTTGTTGTTATAGCGGCAACAGAAATCCATAATCTGTGAAAATTTCAACTGTCTAACTAGCACGGTTCATGAGATACAGCCTGGTGACAGACGGACAGCGAAGTCTTAGTAATAGGGTCCCGTTTTTACCCTTTAGGTACGGAACCCTAAAAATGTGTGTGAAAAACGAGGTCGTTGTCAAATCTCTCACTGGCTCACATAACCTACCCTACTCCGACTTGTATGAAAATAAATCCTCAAAGATCGGCCAACGTAGTGTAGGACGCCCTCCGACCAGGTGGGATGACGATTTACGAAAGATAAGATACCTCACAGCTACAGCTAAAACTAGCGTAGCGTTTCATTCATCTGGTGAATATAGAATATGAAAAACACTGAATTGATACCGAAATAAAAAAAAAACTGATATATTGCAAAATTATGCCAAGCCTAGGTAAAAACTATCAACATTTTTTTTGCAAAAACCGTTAAAATCGTTTTTCCGTTCCGCGATCAGCTGACAGATTGCGAAGAATAGACGTTTTCAAATTTCGAAGTCAGAAAAAGTTCATGGAGTTTTTTTTTCAGAAATTGCAGTCTATGACCACGCTCCATACAGCCTAGAGAAGGTCGAATGCAGAAAAAAGTTGACAATAGACCAGATGTTCGAAACTTGAATGCCAGCTGATTCTGGCAATGCAGGGTTGTCACTCTAAATGATTTTATGGTCACTTATTATTCTCTGCCTTGCGATGACCAGATGAAGGAATATTAGGCAGTGAATCGAAAATAGATTTTGGTGGCCACCAAGGGCAACTTCGATTCACTGCCTAAACTAAATGGAATAAGACTATAACAGACGCATTAAAAAAAAGTTTATAATAGGTATCACAAACTGAGCGATGGATTTTTAAAATTTCCTTTGTTTAACGGAATACTGTAGGTGGCGGCGCTAGTTTAGCTGGGGTATGCGCCTTAAGATGATTTCTTTAGACAACCTCTGTGGCGCGGTGGGCGAAGGCCTGCCTGCGACGCAGGAGGTTGCGGGTCCAATTCCCGCCTCGGGACAAATTTTCGCAGACAGTTGTTCAAGGTGTACTGGCCGTATTCTATGTGTAATATAAAAAAAAACTATGTATTGTATTATATTATGTATCAGTAATCTAGTACCCATAATGCAAACTCTGCTTAGCTTGGGGCTAGATAATGCTGTGAAACTGTCCAGCAATATTTATTAATTTGTCAATTTACAAAAAACTAAATGTAATTAATAAACATGTAAGCTCTGATCTCATAGTCATTCAAACTTTTTGTACGTTGTTTACCCAATAAAGTAGTATTCTTAACCTTTCCTTATCTTTCACACTTAAAACAAATATCCTTATATTTTGGGAAATTCACACACTCGCTACCTACCTGTTATTTTCCTTATCACGAATATGGGAACTCAATAAAGCTAGACCGACCGAACTTACTATAATTGACTCTTTGACCTATTTGTTTATCGTAGAACCAAACCCAATCAATAATAACTCAAGGTTAGAATCAGAATAATAAATAAGCGATGTAATGAGTCAGTGTTCTCAGATTCAGTAACACTGAGATGTCAACCAATAGATTTTTATATTATTAATGTATGCACACAATGAATAGGTATGTAAAAAAAAATTACCTGAGAGTAGCAACCCTAGCACAAAAGCGCCTGGCGCACGCCCTCAAGATCCCGTTGCGAAACAGCTGTTCCAAGTTTGAAAATACGTGCGACAGAGAGATACAATCTTCTGGTGGGACAGAAAGGGACAGGCAGTGGGCATGTGTTAGTAATTGATAAGCCTGAAGTTTCATAAGAGCTAAAGATAAGTACCTACCGTCTAGGGAAAGAGAAGCATTTTTAGAGGAATTTTAAGGCTTAAAACTGAAACGCTAAGGCTTGATTTACTTTGGCGCGAGATTAAGTTGTGGTTTATATTTTCTGCGTTCTTTAAGGAAAACAATTTAAAATAAAATAAAATAATTTATTCAAAAATGTCTAAGGACCAAAAGGATAACAAAAAAAGTACGTAATCTTATTCTAATGGATTTAAAACAATGCGTGTGCCTGAACTAGGTGATAACCTGTTTCTCAGGCAAGAAGAGTGCTAAAAACAAATAAAATAATCAAAATATAGACCTTACTAATATTATAATACTACAAGACGATAATGGCGAATACTTTCAATAAAATAGTTACTTAACCCCTTACCGCATACAAAGCCATCTGTGGCTTTCAAAGTTTCTTATTTTTTTACAGTTTATGTAAAGATCACATACAAAAAAACTCACTTGAATCATAACAAGCAATTCTTCGTAAAGCGGAACGTAGTTTTTTGTATCTGTAGTGTGTCACAGCTGGCGATATTTTTGAAGTTATGTGCAAGGCGTCCGACTGATCAATTGAACATAAAATAGTAAAACTTTCATCAGTACAAAACAAATGTAAAACGGTAAGTAAGAACTTCTAATAAAATAATTTCACAGTCTTTGATTCATCCAACACTTGGGTTGCAACTTGGTTTTGCTTTTACTTTTATTTTTGTTTGGTTTTTGACCATTTTCTTGCAAACTCCATTTATGGCTTCGTATGCGTTTGCGTTCAATACACGGTCATCCATGTATGGCTTCGTATGCAATAAGACTTCTTTCTGCTTCTTTCAGAGATGAACCCATCACGCTTTTATGGGTCTTTCAGGCATGTAAATGTAATACCTGGTGAAGTTTTCTTGAGCGATGATGGTGGTACTTTCGATTCTGACCCTGAGTATGAACCATATTTATCACGTGCACCTAAAAAACAGCATGCTATCATACCTGAGTCTGATTGCGATAGCTCCGATGATTACATCCCTTTGCAGGATTTTTTGACATCAAAGGCAAAGGGTAAAAAGGTCAAGCATTCTCGGAACACCGACGTCAAGCAGAGCTGGTACCCTATCAAGCCGAGTCGGCACTCCATCCAGCTTTCCGAATTCACCAATGTCCTCGAAAAAACCCCCAAAAGCTCTAGCCAGGTATCAAGATCTGCCACTCAATCCAGTACGATCTGACAATACTGATCATTTTCCCACTTGGAAGAAACATAATCGACAGCTATGTCAAAACTGCTCAAAGTTCCGTTCTTTCACAAAATGTGTAAAATGCCAGGTATATCTGTGCAATGAGAAACGAAACTGCTTTACAGATTTTCATAATAAAGTGTAACTGCCTTTTCACCTGATCACATACGAAGCCATTTATGCTAACACATATTTTTTCGAGACTGCATACGAAGCCATACATGGCTTCGTGTAATAACTTCTTATTTAATAATTGTAATTTTTTTTTTTCGTTTTGTTATGATTCATAAGAAGTAAATAAACACATTTTTGCATAATACAATTTTTTATTGAACCTCCTTCATAATTCATGCAGTAAGGGGTTAAGTTAGTTGCCTACACTAAACTAGTTTTAATATTAAAGGTGTTTACAAATGTTTGGCTTACTTTAAAACAGTCAATAAATTTTCTGTGTCTTCGTATTTAGGTATGAAAAGTAATTTGCCGCTTATCTAACACATTATACCACCATTATGAAACTTCAATTCACTGGTGACGACCTCTGTGGCGCTATGTCCAGCAGTGGACTAACATAGGCTTATGATGATTATGATAAAGGCATAGTAACTAATTGTTTACTTACGTGGACTAACTCTTACTGTGTTTTTCTGTAATACCTTCGCCTTCGGAGACAGCCTCTTTTGAGGTATTTGACTTTCTTTAAGGGCAGGATATTCGATCCATTTTGTGAAAAGAACAGGCATAGAATTTTGTGTTCACAAGAGTGAGACAGGGCACAGCAACGCAAGTCCAAAAATCAAGTTTTTGCTTATTATCAAAATTAAAAAAGGTTTTGAGAAAAACGAACCATAGAATATTCTTCTAAACGTCGTTGCCTATTTTCTGACATGTTTTTTGAGAGTAAAACGTTGATACACTAGAAGTACAACAACAACAAGATAAAGTTAAAAACTACAACCCGACTACGTGAAAGTTATAAAAGTTTGAAACATTTACATTGACAAAATAGAATGACGTATCGGTCATATTTGATAGGCATAGAGTTGAAAATGAAAATAGGTCGTAGGTATTGTAATTTTTCTCTATGGGGCCTGCAGCCTGCGCCTACCTAAACTTTACTTTAAAAACAACAAAAAACTATCCTTTCTTCGTAATTTTTATCATCAGGTGAAGTGATAAATATCGTGTTTTTACCCGACTACCAACAGGGGAGGGTTATGAGGTTAGCACCCTATGTTTGTATGTTTGTATGTTTGTATATTTGTATATTTGTATATTTGTATGTTTGTATGTTTGTATGTATGTGGCCGATTTCTTTGTTCCCACGTAGCGCTGAAACTACTGGTTCGATTTCAACAAATTATGTATCGATTGATTCGTCTCAATACCCCGATGGTTATAGGCTATAGGATTTAGGGCTCCGCCCCCGAATAAGCCTTCAAAACGCGTATTAAAGTTTAGGTAGCCGCAGGCTGCAGGCCCCATAGAGAAAAACTACAATACCTACGACCTATTTTCATTTTCAACTCTATGCCTATCAAATATGACCGATACGTCATTCTATTTTGTCAATGTAAATGTTTCAAACTTTTATAACTTTCACGTAGTCGGGTTGTAGTTTTTAACTTTATCTTGTGAACCGTAGAATAATCAATAATGTTAATCCAATTACAACATAAATTTTAGTCCAATCAAAACAAAGGATATTTGATCGTTTAAAATGAGGGGTTTTCGTTTTGCATTAAAAAAAAAAAGCTAGTTCTAAATATCTCGATAGATGGCAGTGCGTCAACTGGTGACTAAGGTATGTCTATGTCATCCATAAAAATTCAAGGGTTTGCTCCACTGTCTTGTCACTCCTCATAGTGACATATCTTTGTTTATTTGCAGCATTTGAAAAAACAAGTTTGTTTGCCAGTTTTTTCATTGTTTATACCTCGGTTTATACATAAACAATGAAAAAACTGGCACGATGGTCGAGACAGAGAAACATTCATTCTATCTGATTTCTTCTCAGGCTACAAGCATATTTTTATCTCTCTGGTGTGAATGAGATGGGTATATTCACTACCTCTAGTGCTTTGTTCCTTTAAGCGATCGACCGATTATCATTTTGACGTTTTCTTTCATGTGACATTAACATACCATAGTAACCAGTTGAAGCCCTGCCATCTATCGAGATACATGGAACTAATTTTTTTTTTTTAAAAATGCAAAACGAAAACCTCTCATTGAATCGAAAATTGGCTAAATTCGAATATCCTGGCCTTAATAACTGACGCCTTTACAATAGTCTTTTTGACGCCTTCTGAATTCCTATGGTTTGGCAGTACTATTTTAGGTTTTACTTTGTTATTAGTACCAACAATTTTGTTTTTCGGGTTAACCATTTTGTTTTTCGGGTCAACCATTTTGTTTTTCACTTCTAACATCTTATTTTAGCAGTGGATTGTTATACGCTGATGATGATGATGATGATAGAAACAACGCGTGCGAAACCGCGGGCAGAATCTAGTTAATATAATATTTTTATGTAAACAACAGCGTGTGTCATTAACCATTATCAATCTATTGTAATGGGAAATTCACACAATAATAATTATAACGGAAATGATAAAAAAACACTTCCTACTGATAAATTTTAAGTATGTGTGAATTAATTTCGGATTTAAGAGTCGGTACATAATAGTAGGTGTGTTAAGAATCCGGCGACAGCTGCTCGCAACTTCAATTCGTGAATTATTATGTTCCTATACCAAAAATGATGACTGAAAAGTTGTTGAATCTTCGACATTGTGTTGTTATTCTGTAACTAGACAATATAAGCTATGTTCCTATACAAACAAAACGTACGATATTAGTGTTTTTAATACAAAACTAATAGGACGAAAACATGTCATTTTAGACGTAAAAATATGTTAAATTCTATTTTGCATATTTTTGCTTACATTTCATTATAGATGTGTATTATTAAGAAAAAACCAACCAGGGACCTAGATATATACTATTCTAATACAAAAAACAACATGATGTGGTGGAAATATGCTCGAATTACAAATCATTTTGGCAGTACGTTTGTATGGGCAAATCATCATCCGCAGGCCTCTTAAGACCTAGTAGATTTTACCTGAAAGATACTGCGATTAAAAAGGGCTTATACCTTAGTAATCGTAATTCATGCAACCGGCAACTTTTAACCGTCTGCAAAAAAGGAAGTTCTATGTTCGGCTGTACGTATGTTTTTTAGGGTTCCGTACCCAAAGGTTAATAAAACCGGTCAAGTGCGAGTCGGACTCGCGCACGAAGGGTTCCGTACGATTATCTATAAAAACGGCGAAAAAGTAACGTTTGTTGTATGGGAGCCCCCTTAAATATTTATTTTATTCTGTTAGAAGTTAGGCTCCGAAACTACTGGACCGATTTGAAAAATTCTTTTACCATTAGAATCCTACATCATCCCTGATGAACATAGGCGATAGAATATACCCGTGCGAAGCCGGGGAGCACCGCTAGTTATAAATAATATGGTTTTAAAGCTTAAGCTGTCCTCTTGCACAGAAAAAGTCTTAGCTTCTCTCAAAAATATTACCTAACAAAAAGAGTTCTAATGTCTTTTACATTGCCAACGCTAAAAACATTCAAAAGAACCCCAAAACCATTTAAGTTCGCACTTTTTCCCTACCTTTAGTTAAGTCCCACCAGATGTCTCCACCGGAACAGCGGAAACAAAGCGCCATCTGTTGTACGTAAAAACAAATGCCGAATGTGCTAATTTCCGAGACAATAGACATAAGGTCATTTTACAACGCGGCAAGAAAAAATGTCGTTGTTTTTGTAGCCCATTTCATTGCGCCTATATAGGATACTAGCAGCGCCTCGCGGTTTCACCCGCGTAGTTCCCGTTCCCGTAGGAATTTCGGGATAAAAAGTAGCCTATGTCCTATTCCAGACTATAATCTATCTCTGTGCCAAATTTCATCCAGATCCGTTTTGCCGTTCTGGCGTGATAAAGGAACAAACATCCATCCATCTATCTATCCATCCATCCATCTAAACTTTCACGTTTATAATATCTCACTAATATAGTGAGAAGTGAGATAGTGAGATTAGTGAGATTTCCTTTATCGAAATTTTAACACTTTTTTAATGGATATAATGCAATCCATTGCACTAATATTATTAATTCGAAAGTAACATTGCCTATCTGTCTGTCTGTTACCTTCTCAAGCCTAAACGTCTGAACAAATCTTAATGAAATTTGGCAGGAGGCACATGGTATCCCAGGGACATAGGCCATTCGAGAAGCGCGTGCGAAGCCGTGGGCTAGTAATACAATTTATAAAACACCAAAACTATCTATAATCCGATAGTAATCTCTCGGGAATACAAATTATATGGGAGCACCCCTAGATTAAATTAATTTATTATTAATTATTGTTTACTCATAAAAAACCAAACGAGTCATCATAATCCGTCACAATTTACGGATAATAACATTACACACCGAACATAGACGCTCCTTTTTGCGAAGTCGGTAAAATACCAACACACCTACCAACAAAATTAATTATACTATTACACGACTATAAACACACGAACCATTAAAATAAGGGTTAATGTCCTCACCTCGTTTATTATTAATAATATTAAGTTCCTCTGAAATTTTAATACGACAATAAAAATATTGAGCAACTTTTTTATATTTCGGACAAACCTGTCGCAATTTTCTCATACTCGTGCGCGAATTGTGTTTTGTAGATTATCAATTATTTATATTTAGATGCTAGCAGCGCCTCGCGGTTTCACCCGCGTAGTTCCCGTTCCCGTAGGAATTTCGGGATAAAAAATAGTAAGTACTATCTATCCATCCATCCATCTAAACTTTCACGTTTATAATATTAGTGAGAAGTGAGATAGTGAGATTGATGTCATCCTCAGATATTGCGAAGGGGGAAACAGATTGGACCAAAGACGTATTAAAAAAAACCGGCCAAGTGCGAGTCGACTCGCGCACGAAGGGTTCCGTACCATTATCTATAAAAACGGCAAAAAATCACGTTTGTTGTATGGGAACCCTCTTAAATATTTATTTAATTCTGATTTTTAGTATTTGTTGCTATAGCGGCAACAGAAATACATCATCTTTGAAAATTTCAACTGTCTAACTATCACGGTTCATGAGATACAGCCTGGTGACAGACGGACAGCGAAGTCTTAGTAATAAAAAAAACAAAAAAAATCGTTTATTTGAACAAGTTCATAGGTAGGTAGGTTACAAGTTGAACGAAGAGACCACAAAAGTTAAAAACTGCGGCGTAGTCGCCCGCCTCCTATATAATAGGGTCCCGTTTTTACCCTTTAAGTACGCGGAACCCTAAAAAATTGAGAAAAACTGAGTTTTCACTTTACTTCCATCTTTCAAAATGACAGAAAATAAAGTTCAGAGCTAGCATTTACGTTTCATTTTACGCGGGCACACGACAACAACGTCTAAAGAACCCACCAAAAAAACTGCACATATTTCAGACCTCCTTACGCAACTGAGGGGCCTCACTAATACGGCTAGTATTTAAATTACGAGAGGACCTCTTTAAATGACTGAGAAAAACGCGTGATCCGAGAGCTGGTGAGTATCTGGCGCAGCGCATCAGCATTGCCATACAGCGGGGCAATGCAGCCAGCGTCTTGGGTACGCGCGCGACTGGTATTGATACGGATCAGTTGAGCTACCTGTAGATTGTTTGCAACAGTCTGCAGTTAGCTCAATTGTTTCAATTGTAAATACTAGTTTTAATTTAATTCTTTTATTTGATTGTAATTTTCTGAGAAAATAAAGTTCAAAGTTTGCATTTTCGTTTCAATTTACGCGGGCAATTTAATTTTTTTTGTGGGTTCTTTAGTCGTTATCGGGTGATAACGACTAAAGAACCCACAAAAAAAATTACACATATTTCAGACCTCCTTACGCAACCGCGGGCCTCACATTAGTGAGCCGTATTAACGGCTAGTATTTAAATTACGAGAGGACCTCTTTAAAGCGACTATTAAAATTTTAATTAAATGACCAGCAAGGTGTAACGACAGGTGGTGATGACCTGAAAAACTGGATCATTATACGGACAGATGGCACGCGCCGGTCATAATATGTGGATAGATAATAATTTTACAACAACCTTGTAGATATCCTGTTTAGCATGGATACCGAAGATATTTTAGAGACGCGATAGTAAAATAAATAATTATAAAACACTATTATTATAAGATACGACCTCAACAGTTTAATATAAGTGAATAATCAAATATAATATAATAATATATATATCAAATATAGTGAATCGTCAAATAACGCGTCTTTAATTTTAGTTTTTGATATTGTATGTATGTTAGTTTTAAGGTATATATTACTATGGACCGTTGAATAAGTTAAAATAAGATCTGTAACTGTTCTATAGTCTGAAATAAATTATTATTATTATTAATAATATGTTATGGAAATTGTGTGAGATTTTTATATTATTGTGTATTTTTTATCAAAAAATTGTAATTTTGACTTGCCTATGTTATGTTATGTAACGGAATGGTAAATAAATAAATACAAATACTTCTGTGGCGCGGTGGGCGAAGGCCTGCCTGCAACGCAGGAGGTTGCGGGTTCGATTCCCGCCTCGGGACAAATGTTTGTACAATCTGCAGACATTTGTTCAGGGCGTTCTAGCCGTTTTCTATGTATTAAAAAAAACTATCTATGAATTGTATTATAATAATGTATATCAGTTATCTAGTACCCATAACACAAGCGCTGCTTAGCTTGGGACTAGATAATGCTGTGTGAATTGTCCAGCATTATTTATTTATTTATAGAAAATATAACGTAATATACCTTGCTATGACTATATCAATATATAGGTATTATAGCCCCGTCTGTTGTGGGCTTAATGTTCCATATTTAGAGTGACTACAGATAAATCAAAAGAAAATATAGCATTAAGCAAAAATTTAGTACCTAGGTCGTATAAAGAGAATATTTGTTATCGGAGATAGCGAAAAAACCGTTAGAAGCAACGCACACGCAGCGCACGATCTTTCGCGTATTTGTTAGAACGTTACGCGAAAGATCTAACGATTTGCATTTTTATTTAGAAACAAAAAATGATGTAATATATTCATTTAATAAATCATAATTTATTCATTTATCAATATTAATTGTCAATTTTATTTTACTTAGTATTATAATAATATAAATTTTCGTGTAATTGTGATATTTAGTTGCGTGTATAATATTCTGTGCTATGGATTAATTGCACAAATAAAATAAATAAATACTACACAATACAATAGAGAAAAATTCAAAAAATACAACATTAATAATGTTAGACGATGTTAACTTTCGTTAAACATGTATTTCAGTTTAATATTAAATCCGTTTGAATTAAAAAAATAAGCACTCACCTAATCCGATTTTTTTCTTGATCTTCTTTAGAACCTTCATCTTTGATCCTTTCTTATCCTTAACAGGGGTAATCTCAGGCTCCATCGCCATAGGGGGTAGCACCAGGGTCTGCGGAGGCCCCGAAGACCTAGGACACGCTGGGCACTGACAAACCCCTCTCGCCTGCCTGACACTCATACAGCTCACACCCATCATTTGTTATATATATCCTTTTATAGATAAACTTTAATTCATATCACACAAGAGTCACGCTCGGAGTAACGTAGACGAAGACGCGGTACGTCCGCTCGCGACGCGGTCCGAACGCGGAGTGAGCGTTGATGTTTCTAGAGCTACGCACTCACCGGCGCGCGCATTGAAAGCAGCCCTTGCTGCTGTCTCTGTCCCCCATACGAGTTTAAGTAGGATAGAATGTCTGAATGTCAACAGGGGTAGCTTTTTCAGGCGCAGATGAAGTTGAACAAAGAACTTTTCTGAGCTAATTTTGCGTTGGGATGAGCAATTACCTACGTTCTTTTGCGTTTTGTTTTAGGTTGTACAGTTCTCAATAGCCCTTTTACGTTTGACCTCTCCAGTGTTAATGTCGAAGGAGTTCTGAACTCCTTCGCCATCTACGCTATCATCATCATCATCAGCCTATATCAGTCCACAGCTGGACATAGGCCTCCCCTAATGAGCGCCATAGCGCCCTGTCTTCAGCTTGCCGCATCCAGCATCTGCCAGCAGTCTTTCGCAAATCGTCATCCCACCTGGTCGGAGGGCGTCCTACACTACGTTTGCCGAGTCGCGGTCTCCACTCAAGAACACGTTTACCCCAGCGGTTGTCGGTTCTTCTCGCGATATGGCCAGCCCACTGCCACTTCAGCTTGCTAATCCTTTGAGCTATGTCGATAACCTTGGTTCTCTGTCGGATGTACTCGTTGCGAATCCTATCCTTCAGAGAAACTCCGAGCATAGCTCTCTCCATAGCTCGCTGGGCGACTTTAAACACACACACAAACACATTTTCTACACTACAGAGGTCCAGTGTTAACGTCGAAGGAGTTCTGAACTCCTTCGCCATCTACACTATAGAGGTCAAACGGTTTATCTGACTGATTCAGTCATTTCAGACCTTTAGGGACGTCATTTCGGCACCCTCATTTTTAGGGTTCCGTACCCAAAGGGTAAAACGGGACCCTATTACTATTATTAAGGTTCCTATGTTGATTGTTATTTTCTTTTTTGCATACTTTTAGTGATATTTTTTTTTGTTTCGAGTAAGCATGCAATTATTTAGTTATTTATAAGTTTCAAATAAACGTTTTTATTATTATTATTACTAAGACTCCGCTGTCCGTCTGTCAGGCTGTATCTCATGAACCGTGATAGACAGTAAAAAAATTTACAGATGATGTATTTCTGTTGCCGCTATAACAACAAATACTAAAAAACCAGAATAAAATAAATATTTAAGGGGGCTCCCATACAACAAACGGGATTTTTTTTGCTCGTTTTCGCTCGATATTGATAACGGCAACAGGTAGACGCTTGAAGTATTCACACAATATTTAGTTATATATTCAGTTTAAAAATGAATAATTAAATTGAAATGAAATAAATATTTAAGCTCCCATACAACAAACGTATTTTTTTTGCCGTTTTTGTAGATAATGGTACGGAACCCTTCGTGACCGAGTCCGACTCGCACTTGGCCGGTTTTATTAATCTTTACCACAAGGTGGTTCGACGCCGCTTGACGCGAGTTTCATTTCATTTATTAATGGCATCATCTGTGAAAATTTCAACTGTCCTACTATCACGGTACATGAGATACAGCCTGGTGACAGACGGACGACGGCAGAGTCTTAGTAATAGGGTCCCATTTTACCCTTTGGGTACGGAACCCTAAAACACTTCTGTTTAGTATGGGGCTAGATATCATGTGTTGATTGTCCGGCATTATTTATTTACCTATTTTATTATATCAAACGTTTTAGCAAACATCTGGAATGATGATGAATTCATAATCTACTGTGGAACTAGTGAAATGTGCGTAAGTCCTTGTCATTATCCGCCGCGTCTACGGCGACAGATGCGCCGCGCACCTTGCGCCCGCGCAGAATTCTGCACGCGCGCGTTTTTGTACGCCATCTCACTGAGCATCTGGGGTTTTGATGGTTCAAAGACCTTATTATAATGCCAAAATTTCAGCTATATTAGAAACTAGTTTCTCCCCGTGGCTTTACATGTTATTTCTTTTTTTTTATTTGACTTGTCTAATTGCTTTTTTGTAAGCCTATTTAAGTTATTGACTTTTGACTTTTTTTCTATCCCATGGGGATTTATGGTATAAAAAGTAGCATATGTTTTATTCCAGGCTTAGAACTACCTGTATTCAAAATTTCAGGCCGATCCGTTCAGTAGTTTTGGCATGAAAAACAACCAAACAAACATCCAAACGTGGGAATAAAAATGTATGTGACCACCTCGGGATCCCCCTCTTTACAAATGCAAAAGATATGCCGGTATTTTTTATAACATACTAGTGATCCGCCCGGGTTTCGCACGGGTATATTCTATAACCTATGTTCATCAGGGATAATGTCGAATTGTAATCTCACTAATATTATAAACGAGAAAGTTTAGATGGATGGATGGATAGATAGATGGATGGATGTTTGTTCCTTTATCACGCCAGAACGGCAAAACGGATCTGGATGAAATTTGGCACAGAGATAGATTATAGTCTGGAATAGGACATAGGCTACTTTTTATCCCAAAATTCCTACGGGAACGGGAACTACGCGGGTGAAACCGCGAGGCGCTGCTAGTGATGAAATAATTTTTCAAATCGGTCCTGTAGTTTCGGAGCTTATTCCCGTCAAACAAACAAACAAATCTTTCCTCTTTATAATAATAGTATTGATGTAGTCAAATAGCCTAATATTTCTAAGTACCTAGCCCATACCGTGCTGCCGGATGATTCATCAACCCTCCACCTTCTCCTTTCATTAATATAAATACCATATTTTAAAGAAAATTACAATCAAATAATAGAATTAAATTAAAACTAGTATTTACAATTGAAACAATTGAGCTAACTGCAGACTGTTGTAAACAATGATAATATTAATATTATTTTTTTCACACCTTGGGTTACATTATCGAAGGTTTCATACGGATCCCTAACTTTTTTGAAAATATTCTATAGCCTATGTTTATCAGGGATAATGTAGAATTCTAATGATGAAATAATTTTTCAAATCGGTCCAGTAGTTTCGGAGCTTATTCCCGTCAAACAAACAAACAAATCTTTCCTCTTTATAATACTAGCAGCGCCTCGCGGTTTCACCCGCGTAGTTCCCGTTCCCGTGGGAATTCCGGGATAAAAAGTAGCCTATGTTCTATTCCAGACTATAATCTATCTCTGTGCCAAATTTCATCCAGATCCGTTCAGCCGTTCTGGCGTGATAAAGGAACAAACATCCATCCATCTATCCATCCATCTAAACTTTCACGTTTATAATATTAGTGAGATAGTGAGATTAGTATACTCGTACACGTATTCAATACAATACAATACAATAACACTTTATTGCACACCAAATTAAAAAGATACATAAGACAGGAAAGAACTTAAAATACAGATTTCGTTGTACAATGGGCGGCCTTATCGCTTTGAGCGATCTCTGCCAGGCAACCTTTGGATGGACAGGGAGTGGTGTAACAAGTGTAGACGGTGGCGTGTTATAACAGGATAACAACAATTTAATTTAAAAAAACATACGAACAGATACCTACTATAAATATTAATACATAAGTACATAAATATATTATAAAATAATGTTTATATATACATATATAATACAAATAGCCTATTATTTCTAAGTACAAGCCGAGCTGCCGGATGATTCATCAACCCTCCACCTTCTCCATTCATTAGCTACAATTAGTCATTGGTTGTAATGACAATTAACCGAGTCACCAAAGGTTAGGTAATGGTTTCCGGCTAAACATATTTGGTTAAATGTCTCGAATTAAAGATAAGAGAAATAAACCTCACTTAAATAATTAAAATATCTGGGAAAACCCTCCTCACCTCAACATATAATAGTCCACGGCTGGACGTAAGCCTCCGATGGTAAAAATAAATAAATAACGCTGGAAAATTCACACAGCATTATCTAGCCCCAAGCAAAGCAGAGCTTGTGTTATGGGTACTAGATAACTGATATACATAATACAATACATTACATAAATAGATATTTTTTAATATACATAATTATACATAACAATTGAGCTAACTGCAGACTGCTGTTACTGTTGCAAACAATCTACAAGTAGCTCAACTGATCCATATCAATACCAGTCGCGCGCGTCCCCAAGACGCTGGCTGCATTGCCCCGCTGTATGGCAATGCTGATGCGCTGCGCCAGATACACACCAGCTCTCGGGTCACGCGTCGCATCGACCAGACGCTCAGATAATTTTTTGAAAACCCGGAGAGCCTCGGTAATCCACGGACTAGGGTCTCGACTCCAAGGGGAGCAAATGCAAAGGCTCTGTCGAGACCATGCATATACTAATTAATCTACACTTCTCACTAATATTATAAACGTGAAAGTTTAGATGGATGGATAGATAGATGGATGGATGTTTGTTCCTTTATCACGCCAGAACGGCAAAACGGATCTGGATGAAATTTGGCACAGAGATAGATTATAGTCTGGAATAGGACATAGGCTACTTTTTATCCCGAAATTCCTACGGGAACGGGAACTACGCGGGTGAAACCGCGAGGCGCTGCTAGTATATTATAAAGAAGAAAGATTTATTTTTTTGAATTGAAAAGGCTCCGAAACTACAGCACAGATTTAAAAAATTCTTTCACCATTAGAATCCTACACTATCCCTGATGGACATAGGCGATAGAATATACCCGTGCGAAGCCGGGGCGGACCGCTAGTCGCAAATATATAAAAAGAACTCGCACATCTTGCTAAGCTGCACATCTGAATGTTTACCGTTTGCCAGTTACTTTACTCTATACAAGTACTCTAGTTCAAGGTGCAACATTTATTGGATACAAACTCTTATGACTTACAAAATAAGGTTAATTTTCGAGTAAGGATGGTTTTTGTTAAGTATTTTCTATGTAAGGTACAGGATGTTTGCTAAATAATTAATTCAAAAGATTAAGTCAATGAAAATTAAGAGTTAAGTTGAAGTTAGAGCTTTTAAACAAAAATAATTTGGCCTGCTTTGATGACGACCTCTGTGGCGCGGTGGGCGAAGGTTCGCCTGCGACGCAGAAGCTTGCGGGTTCGATTCCCGCCTCGGGACAAATTCGACGAACATACATACCTAACCTACAGCTGAGCATAAAACCTCCTTTTTTGCTTTTCGTCGGTCAAAAATCAATCGAATCTCTCCTACTCTCCGTGCGATTCACGGAACACGCTGTATAAGCTGGCAAGATGTATGAAACATGTTTTTCTATAATGAAAGGGTATACCTCTAACTAAAGGGTAAAGAAAGTACAAAAGGGCACGTGTCTTCATCTACTAGTTCGTAATCTGTGGGGAAAGGTGAGTTGAGTGCATAAGGTGAAATTTTCACCTTAAGAGTCGATGATACCTGAAATATCATTTGATGTGAAATTTAGTTCAGAAAAATTAAAAGCTTACAACTGACATTATCATAAGTACCTCAATTCACCATCTTAATAATATTATAAATCTCACTAATATTATAAATGTCAAAGTTTGGATGGATGTTTGTTCCTTTATCACGCCAGAACGGCAAAACGGATCTGGATGAAATTTGGCACAGAGATAGATTATAGTCTGGAATAGTTACCAGTACCAGTTAGTAGTACTTTTATCCCGAAATTCCTACGGGAACGGGAACTACGCGGGTGAAACCGCAATGCGCTGCTAGTCTTCCATAATACTGAAGTATAAATATTAATCTCAGCGCGTCTATGAGAGAAAAGTTGATTGCAGAAGGTAATATCACAGACCAGTTAAATTGGTCTGTGGTAATATTAATGTCCTCGATGAGAGCTTATTTCAGAGTGCGCTGGCGGCGGAACAAACTTCTGTCTATTTAAGTCCACTTATAAGATACTTGTAAATATTGATTAGCTTAAGTTACTGTGTTATCCTATGGGACTGACTTAGTCACTGTTAGACTCAAATTCACGGTCTTCCTTTTATAAAAAAATAAATATCTATCTATGTATTGTATTATATTATGTATAGCAGTTATCTAGTACCCATAACACAAGGTCTGCTTAGCTTGGGGCTAGATAATGCTGTGTGAATTGTCCAGCATTATTATATACTAGCAGCGCCTTGCGGTTTCACCCGCGTAGTTCCCGTTCCCGTGGGAATTCCGGAATAAAAAGTAGCCTATGTCCTATTCCAGACTATAATCTATCTCTGTGCCAAATTTCATTCAGATCCGCTCAGCCGTTCTGGCGTGATAAAGGAACAAACATCCATCCATCTATCTATCCATCCATCCATCCATCTAAACTTTCACGTTTATAATATTAGTGAGATAGTGAGATTATTATTTCTGACACTATATTATTCAGCAAAAAATAATCCTTATGATGAAGCCTTTCGATCGGTGTTATAAAGCTACAGGTGATTATTTTTCTCGTATAACGGGTTCGATTCCCGGTTCAACCATGTAATTATTTAAATATCTATGAATGCAGTTTAAATTGTTTTTTATATTCAAATAATGTCTTCTTTCAGCAAAATGTTCCATCTACAATATTCAAGGTACTTTCCCTCCATGTGGCATATCCGTGGGACGCCCTGTATATTTTGCAATGGATTTCCGCAAAGTAACGCCTGAATCTATTATTTATTTTGATTGGTCAACTGATCCCGCTTTTAACAAGATAAAGTTAAAAACTACAACCCGACTACGTGAAAGTTATAAAAGTTTGAAACATTTACATTGACAAAATAGAATGACGTATCGGTCATATTTGATAGGCATAGAGTTGAAAATGAAAATAGGTCGTAGGTATTGTAATTTTTCTCTATGGGGCCTGCAGCCTGCGGCTACCTAAACTTTAATACGCGTTTTGAAGCCTTATTCGGGGTCGGAGCCCTAAATCCTATAGCCTATAACCATCGGGGTATTGAGACGAATCAATCGATACATAATTTGTTGAAATCGAACCAGTAGTTTCAGCGCTACGTGGGAACAAAGAAATCGGCCACATACATACAAACATACAAACATAGGGTGCTAACCTCATAACCCTCCCCTGTTGGTAGTCGGGTAAAAATAGATTAAATCGTCGTTATTCAATAAATATTCTAAAATAAGCCTTGCTACTTTGTACAGTAAACTAACAGAATATAAAGCAGACGGTGTGGGTTTTAGATTTTTAAAACTATCTATCTATCTAAGATTTTTTTCATTCCAGTACCTAATATACTATAAAATCAATAGGTTTCGGGGCAGGGCGGGGATTCGAACCTGCACATGGCATCAAACAAAGCCAGATGCAGTCGTGCCATGTGCCGGAAGCGACGGGTGCGTTTGCCTTTTGATAATCGCTACTGGCGGGAGTGGTCAAGTGTAAGTCACGGATGCTTGGGAAAGGTTCAGTACACTAATATTGTTGGTTAAAGACTTATTTGTACGTTGTTGTATACTGTTTAGTATCATTTAATTGTTTTACGCCTGGCGATAAGGCCGCCGATTGTACTTGTCTCATGTAATGTCTTTTTGTAATGTTCTTTTTCTGGTGTACAATAGTGTTTATTTGTATTGTTTTGAAAAAACCAATAACTCAAATCCTTAGGATTAAGTACACTGTTTTTAGACCAACGACGGACGGACAGACAGACGGCTCAGTAACAGGATTTATGTTAGGTGGGACCCCTAAAAAAATCATCAATCCAAGATCTGTCGTCCTTCGTTTTAGTTGATCCTCCATCCGTTGACTTTGTTAGATCTCTTGTTTACGCCCGTCGCCAAGGAAACCAATATACCAGTAAGTGAAAATTATTATGTGATGATGTTTTAGATACGTTTTACGGCGCACATAAGAATTCCTCGAGAATCTAACTTTCATGGGACCACGTTACACATGATTTGAGGTGGACATGGCCATCTGCGGTCAACAGCATATTAATCCATTCGAAAAAAAGGTCTTAGTTTAAAAAAAAACCCATAAAGTAGATACTTAATGGGTGTACAAAAATACTAGTCCAGTCTCCTTAATGGAAGGCTTTTTTCGCCAACTAAGAGCTTTTTTTCGAATGAGGTAGGTACCTCATTTATCAAAATTGCTTTAGGCGTTTATATAAATTAATAAATAATCCTGGACAATTCACAATGCTGTGTAGGTACCTAGCCCCAGGCTAAGCAGAGCTTGTGTTATGGGTACTAGATATATGTATTATGTATAAAGACACAGATATTTTTTATTATACATAGAAAACGACCAGGACACTTGGAATATCTGCAGATCGTAAAATACAAACATTTGTCCGGAGGCGAGAATCGAACCCGGAATCTCCTGCATCGCAAGCGGACTTTCATCCACCGCGTCACAGAGGTCGTCTAATGCTTGGAGATAATAAATAGTGTCCGTCAACCACATAGTTTCTATTTCGTTACTCGAAACGCATAACCCACGCCCCTAGCGGGTAATAAGCGTAGAAGCGCAGAACTAATTCGTTCGCACAAGAAACGAAGGAACCCTAAAAACTAAGCTTTGATATGTCACGCAGGCACGTGCCGTCAATCGCGTGCTGTCTGCCACGACAGTTTTAATATAGAAACTTATTATTATTTATAACTTGCTTGGGTTCCTGGATTCACTCGTGTGGTAACTTGACTAGAGACTAGACGTTACGGACCTGTACTTACTCACTTTTGAATGAACTTAGTACACAAATTATATTTAAACCATTTCGTTAGATCAGCACCATTATGATTAAAAAGTCCTAAGTTAGCCAAAGCAGGAGCCCTAAAATTTCAAGCGTCTACCTGTTGCCGTTAACAAAATCGAGCATAAAAATCACGTTTGTTGTATGGGAGCCCCCTTAAATATTTATTTCATTCTGTTTTATAGTATTTGTTGTTATAGCGGCAACAGAAATACATCATATTATAGATTATTTGTCGGGTATTTATCGCGTACCTTTTGTTTTTTTTTTGGGAAAATAAAACAGGTAAGCGATAAATAATCTATACCTAACATGTTAATAAATCGCGAAAGTTTAAAATAAATACATCATCTGTGATAATTTCAACTGTCTACCACGGTTCATGAGACATCATGTCTGGCGACAGAATATTTAATAGGTTTAGTAACATCTCGTTTATAAAAAACTAGCAGCGCCTCGCGGTTTCACCCGCGTAGTTCCCGTTCCCGTAAGAATTTCGGGATAAAAAGTAGCCTATGTCCTATTCCAGACTATAATCTATCTCTGTGCCAAATTTCATCCAGATCCGTTTTGCCGTTCTGGCGTGATAAAGGAACAAACATCCATCCATCTATCTATCTATCCATCTATCTAAACTTTCACGTTTATAATATTAGTGAGATTAGTGAGATAGTGAGATATCTAGGAATCTATGTTCACTGACATGTGCAACACTGACATGGTATGTGAAAGATATACACTGGCCTGCAAAACTAAGTATCACACTTTTAATATTTTTATTTATTCTAAACTATAGAAGTTAGAGATTTAAAATAGAAAACGTTTTATAGAAAATTTTATCAGATTTCTTAGAAATAGTATAAACTTACTTATATTTTCAACTAAAAAAAAAAGATCAAACAATAAAATAGCCTATTTAGCTTAGTGCCCAAAACTCAATTAACATTTTATAAGTATGTTTTACATGTTATTTAATTTTTAATAACTGGTATTGCCTCTTCGGGCTTTGATAACAGCTTCGAGCCGGTTTGGCATACTGAACACGAGGTTCTCGTCCAATTTTGGGAATAATTCTCATTATTGTTTTTATAATTTTTTTAAGAAAAATAAATAAATCAACAATGCTGGACAATTCACACAGCATTATCTAGCCCCAAGGTAAGCAGAGCTTGTGTTATGGGTACTAGATAACTGATATACATAATACAATACACTACAAAGATAGATATTTTTTTATTAATATTAGCTATTCATAGAAAACGACCAGAACACCCTGAACAAATATCTGCAGATCGTACAAATATTTGTCCCGAGGTGGGAATCGAACCCGCAACCTCCCGCGTCGCAGGCGGACCTTCGCCCACCGCGCCACAGAGGTCGTGCAAAAATCGGCTAAAATGTTACTTATGTATTGTTTACTATAGTTTCAAAGAAAGCTGATAAAATATGATTAAAACGTTTATTATTTTAAATCTCTTAGATAGATAGATAGATTATAACTTTATTGCACCATCAACATATACAAAAAACAATTAAACATAAACTTAATACTCATCTCTTACTTTTATAGTTTAGAAAATCTTGAAATTTTAAAAGTTTGATACTCAGTTTTTACTACCTTTTTACTTTAATCGAAGGTAAAACCTATATTTTTTTTAAATAAACTTTTTTTTTATCATCACAAGTGAGATGGTGACCAAGAGCTTGACCATCACCAATAAAAAACATACCTATTAAATTGGCTTTCTTCACCTGCCGTACCAAAACAAGTTTTATCTCACTAATATTATAAACGTGAAAGTTTAGATGGATGGATGGATGGATGTTTGTTCCTTTATCACGCCAGAACGGCAAAACGGATCTGGATGAAATTTGGCACAGAGATAGATTATAGTCTGGAATAGAACATAGGCTACTTTTTATCCCGGAATTCCCACGGGAACGGGAACTACGCGGGTGAAACCGCGAGGCCTGCTAGTATGTCATAATTAAATTGTCGCTAAATGTTACAAATTAATTACTAAAGAAGCATCTGTAGTCTATTAAAGAGATATGTCGATTGACGACCTCTTTGGCATAGTGTGTGTATAAACGCTTGTGTGACGTGCAAATACCTGTTGTAGGTTCGAATGTATTATAACTAACTCTCTATAGATGTATTATAATAACTAAAGTAACGAACTAAAATACATCCGACAGAGAACCAGAGTTATCGACATAGCTCTAAGAGTTAACAAGCTGAAGTGTCAGTGGGCCGGCCATATCTCGCGAAGAACCAACAACCGTTGGGATAAACGTGTTCTTGAGTGGGGATCACGAATCGGTAAACGTAGTGTAGGACGCCCTCCGGCGAAAGCAGCCAGATGCGACAAACTGAATACAGGGCGCTTCCCCGCTCACTAGAGGAGGCCTATGTCCAGCAGTGGACTCACATACGCTGATGATGATGAGGTATTGCTAGCATCTGTGCGCGGATTCACACGCGTTTTTTTAAATCATAATTACTTCCTAAAGGTTTACGGTGGTGGATGGCACAAATTTCGGAAGCCCTATACCCAGCAGTGGGTAAAACCGGCCGCGGATGATGATGAAAGGTTTGAGTCGTTGTGATTGTGATGATGTTTGACCGAAGACAGCGAGCCAGTACAGGTAGGTAGGTAGGTTTACCTAAGCGAAACGGGCTGAAAAATTTTAAACACATTATAAGTTTTCATGTTTACAAAATTTAATTATTGGAAAAATGACAAAATGAACAGCTACATCGTTACGTCAAAATATCATTGTCCTAAGGCTATTTTAGAGAGAACTCATAATAAAACACTGTTTTAACCGGATTGATCGCGTATATTTTATATTTTGTTTATAACCTGTCGTTTCGGAGGCTTTTCAGCTTCCATGGTCACAGGCAGACTGAGCTGACATTTGTCTTTACAAGTCATTTGAATTTTGCATAATTGCTAAATTCAAATTACTTGTAAAGACAGAAGCTGAAAAGCCTTCGAAACGTCAGGTTATAAACAAAATCCCACTAATATTATAAATGTCAAAGTTTGGATGGATGGATAGATAGATGGATGGATGTTTGTTACTCAATCACGTACGAACGGCTGAACGGATCTGGATGAAATTTGGCACAGAGATAGATTATAAGTCTGGAATAGAACATAGGCTACTTTTTATCCTGGGATTCCCACGGGAACGGGAACTACGCGGGTGAAACTGCGAGGCGCTGCTAGTATAAAATATACGCGATCAATCCGGTTAAAACAGTGTTTTACCATTGTCCATTGAACATTACAAGCTTCTGTCCGCGGTTTGACACGAGTTTTTGCTAAATAATAGATTCAGGCGTTACTTTGCAGAAATCCATTGCAAAATATAAGGATGAAAATATTTAGTAACAATTCCAAGAAAAAACCTTCTCCGATAAGTTCTAACAAAATGTAGTACCTACTTTTTCAAAAAAACGATTAGGTACATAAAAATTTCTTTACAGAAAAAAAAACAAAGTCCGCAGTACTATAATGCCTTGATATTTATACCGTAAATAAACAGAATATTATAATAATATAAAGCAGTCATGTTTATTTTAGATTTTTTAAATTAATTACTACTAGCAGCGCCTCGCGGTTTCACCCGCGTAGTTCCCGTTCCCGTAGGAATTTCGGGATAAAAAGTAGCCTATGTCCTATTCCAGGCTATAATCTATCTCTGTGCCAAATTTCATCCAGATCCGTTTTGCCGTTCTGGCGTGATAAAGGAACAAACATCCATCCATCTATCTATCCATCCATCCATCCATCTAAACTTTCACGTTTATAATATTAGTGAGATAGTGAGATTATTTTTTAGATAATAAGATAAAAAAATGATTTTTGCACTCACGCCGCTCTGCTCTGTCCCGCTCCTATGAACGCGAAATCCTGTGCCTATCCTTTTCACAAAATGGCGTCGTAGGGCCTACCCTACGACATAACTGTTCAACTGGATAATACTAGCCGGATTATTATATTACTATTGGCATTTGAATTATCATTACCTCACCCGCTAGAAAAGAAAATAAATAAATAATGCTGGACAATTCCCGCAGCATTATCAAGCCCCAAGCTAAGCAGAGCTTGTGTTATGGGTACTAGATAACTGATATACATAATATAATACAATACATAGATATTTTTTATTAAATATAGAAAACGCTGACAGTTATGTTATGAACCTTAGTGGCGTAGAAATAAGATCTAAAAGTTAAAGTACCGAATTCAGGTATGCACTTTTTACATCCCAGCTGACAGCATCATCTGTCGTTTAAGCGTAGGGCTCTAGTTATATCTTTTTGACGAGCTCTTTGGCCGTTCGATTCCCGCCTCGGGACAAATGTGTGTACGATCTGCAGACATTTGTTCAGGGTGTTCTGGTCGTTTTCTATGTATAATAAAAAATATTTATCTATGTATTGTATTATATTATGTATAGGTATCAGTTATCTAGTAGCCATAACAGAAGCTCTGCTTAGTTTGGGGCTAGATAATGCTGTGTGAATTGTCCAGCATTATTTATTTATTATTATTATACAATATTTATATATTTTAACCTACCTACGTGCAACGTAAAAGACATGTTTTGCACGCACGACATTTTAAAATATTCACTTCCCACGCAAAATTCAAGAATCAAAATTCGAATCAGCTGATCTGAAAAACATCAATCAGCTGATTTCAAATTCAGGTACAAAATAAAACCTTTTTGCATAACCTTTTTTTATAAAAACCCTCAAAATTATTTCTAGCCAAAAATGGGCTCTAACTTTATTAAACTAGGTCGAAACTTGAATAAAACCGTAATTTAGTTAAAAAAAATTCGAACGTGTTTGCGAATTCTTTAAATTTTAACGATGCATTGTAATTTGAGATCTGACGCTTGGATTATAAGGTTAAGAACAGCTTGCAAGGCTTTGGTCATTTTAGCATTCGCCATTGTGCAAGGCAGTATGCACGTGTCCATTGCGTTCGAAAAAAAAACAATGACAGGTAGAGTTACACAGCTGATCGTCAGCTGTTCCCAATTACTGGTCTTCTTTTAATTATTACGACCTTTATGATCGTAGAAATAGAGTTCGCGTTTGGATAAAAAATTCGTAAGCAATTGACGTTCCGTATTCGAATTTTGATAGAAATAAGCTTTAGTGTCTATGGTTTAAGAGCTTTGTCAGAAGCAAGCAGTTTGCTTTTTTTTTGAAGGAGAAAGGCTATGTTCCTTGATTTATTCAGCCTGCAAGTTCGGGTAGAAAAAAGGATGTTTATTGTAAAGATACCTACTGTGTTATATTCTCATGGTCTCAGGTAGTGTGGTTTTTAACACAAAGAAAAGTAGGCATTTCAATTGTGTTATTTACCCAAAACTTAGAAAACGTACTTTTTTTCAAAAATCTAAAAATGGCAATATTTTTTTCTTCAAATTAAAACAGAAAGTTCCTAAGAACAAAACCTTTTAACTATAAAAGAAAAGGTAGCTACCCTTAGGGGGCCAAAAATTGGCCCCACCCTGTATATTTAGGCCCCTGGTTGTTTTTTTCTTAATAGTACACACCTATAAAGAAATGTAAGCAAAAATATGCAAATTGCGATTTTGGATATTTTTACGTTGAAAATGACATGTTTTCATGCTATTTGTTTTGAATTAAAAAAAAAAATATCGTACGTTTTGTTTGTTAAGAAACATAGCTTATATTGTCTAGTTACAGAATAACAACACTATGTGGGAAATACAAAAAGTTTTCAATCATAATTTTTGGTACACAATAATTTTTGGAACATAATAATTTACGAATTGAAGTTGCGAGCAGCTGTCGCCGGATCGTTAATGATAGTGTCTTTTTAGCCAAAGTTCAGGCATGACAGCCAGTTTTAACAGAGACAGCACTCTACTTTTTAAACTGCCTTGTTGGCTCACAAAAAAGTACCAACCAAAAGCTTTTTTTTTTAATCCCTCAGTAACCTGATAGAGACCTTCAAGATACTTACCAACCACTACAGTATACCAGACTTGTCACAGACACTTTACACTATGAACAATAACACAGGTCTGAAAGGACACTCGCTGAAGCTGCAACGCGGGCCAAGTACCAGCACACCAAGAGAGCACATCTGCCCAATCGCGTCGTGAAGACTTGGAACCGGTTACGGGTATCAGTGATCAGTGCCCCCTCAGTGAACTCTTTTAAAAATAGACAGGACAAACATTTAAAGTGCACTGACAAGGACTTTGATATACACGCATCAGCTTAAGAGCTGTGTATTAAAATTATAATATTAATAACAGTTTTATTATTTCTACTTTAGGCAGAGATGCGAAGTTGCTCTAGGTGGCCACCAATTTCTGTTTTCGCATCTCTGCCTATACTATACAAAATAAAACTATTGAATGAGAGACAGATATATTTAAAAAAGCTTAAGATAGGTATCACCTAGTGCAATAGCGTGGCTTAGCACGGAATAACCATCTGAAGGTATGTATTTTTACTATTTGAACCTTTTTGCAAGAATCATTTTACCCAGCAGTGGGCATGAAAGTAGGTGTGATGAGGACAATGGGGCACCAGCTATCATTTGAGTGAAAATCACCAGATAGTTCTGTCAGTTTTCAGTAAATTCTTCTTCAATTCTTCTCATACGCAATATACGCATGTGTGTGAAATGTGTGAAGAATATTAAAACTGTACAAATAACCAATTGCCCTTAGACACCCCGCGCACTAGGCAGCCTGGCTGCGCAGCCAAGCTGCGGCAGCCAGTCAAACATATGACGTTGTATGGGAGCCCGCGCACTAGGCAGCCACGAAATCTCGGCTGCGGCAGCCAATGAAACGCGCCTGTTTGTACGGCAGCCAGCTGGCTGCGCGCAGCCAGAACGTGTGTAGGCGAATGTATGTGGCTGCGGTCAGTCTCCGCGCACTAGTTGTAGCAGCCAGACGTCCATGACGTCTTCCACGTCCATATTGCTCGACGGAAGGATCTAGACTAGTCGTTGATTGGCTGTTATAACTGGCTGCGCAAATATTCAGGCTGCCGCAGCCTGGCTGCGCAGCCAGGCTGCCGCAGCCTGGCTGCGCAGCCAGGCTGCCTAGTGCGCGGGGGGCCTTAATGTACCTATTGTTTAGAACTCTTTTCTGTATTCGTTTCACTTAAGTATTTCAGTATTTAATTTATTGCATTCATACAGTCATCAGGTCTTAGTGGTTAGGTGAGTGTTCATAAAATGTTCACAGTATGTTGCAACATTTAGGGTGTTGCAATGGAAGACTGGCCAGGTTTCATGCCTTTCTACTTATGATGAACTTACTTATTATTAATGCATTAAATACCTATTACAAAAAATTATGAGTCGCTAAAATTATCACTGAAGAAGTAATAGGCAAAAGTGTTATTTAGATTGTGTAAATGTTTTATAGACAACTCCCATTAAAACCCTGTTTTCAAACTGCCTAACGAAAATGTATCATACAAAATTCCCAAATTTCATAATGTTCCTAAAAAAGTACTGATGATATAAAACAGGAAAAAAGGTTATGAATAGGAAACCGCGTTCCAAATCCGATTAGAACCCAATTAGAACTAGTTATCATATCAGTAATTATAGGGTACTTACCGGGTATAGCGCTTCCAGTTTGACCCATTTTCGAAGAGTATCCTTCAGTACGGCAGGCCACAAAATCACTTATTTACACAATTTTTAGCTCACGACATGTTTATAAATCATTTAAAACTTTACACAGTCATATTAGTACACTATTTGAACTATGCACCTCGTGTATTCGTTGTTTACAATTAATTATTTGAATAACAATCGGAGTTGAGATTCCAGTTGTTTTCTATTTGGAATCTTCTTTCCTATTAGCAAAGGCCGAGTTAAATTGTACTTTGATGGTACGTCACAGTTATTGCGCGAGATAAATGCTCTTTATTGCTGATAATTACAGATAATTATATAAAAAATGCGTTTGCTTTGCTTTGAAATTACTATTTGCCTTTTGCCTTGCCAGCCGTCTAGTGCCGTATGTTTTGTCATCTTAATGTCAAAATTGACATGACATGAATGTGACGTGTGACAAACTGATGACACCCGAATGTAGATTGACTGACAATGAAATAAGATCTATATCCCTTATATCTGAGTTGCGTTTGAGTGTTCGGGCACTTCGGGCGTCAGACTCTCATGAGACGCTCAGGGGCGGATCCAGGATTTCATTTGGGGGGGGGAGGCATTTTGACAAAGTTCAGATATAGGGTTAAAAATCACAAGTAAACAAAAATTAATTATTTACTTGTGTATTTAAAGTTTTATTAGCATTTTTACAAACTGAAGTTGAAGCGCCTTGCGCCGTTTTTATCAAACCTGTCTATAATATTATCTACATTAACTGGGACATCCCTGTAGATGTGTAGTGTGTAGGAGTGCAAGTCCACAAAGACGCTCCTCCCCTGGCCGCGTGCGTAGCTATGTTTTAAAGCGGCGTAGAGTGGACCTTTCCACTGTGGCAACACTCACTGGCAATGTCGCTAAAATATTCCTCTGTATCTAGACCCTGATCTTGATTGTGTTAGCACGGACATTGACCTCTAGCACCGAAAAATAATGCACCCGCAGATGCCCCCTCGCCGCCGATGGGATTATAAAAAGTACGTGTTAACTGTGACTTTAAATACCATGCAACTTTTTCTGTCTTTTTCGCTTTGAAATTGAGCGACATACTTTGACCTCTTATCATCGAGGTCATAGCACTTTGGAGTGAATGACCTTAACAAAAGTTGCCTCTTTAGTTATCCCCTTCACGACACCGTAAGAAAAAATATAATATATTAAATAATATGCATAAAAAAACATCTTTCGAAAATTTTGGAAGTCCTGCGTCCCGTAAACTCCACTCCAACCCTTTACTTTGGCTTAACTTTTGTAAAATCCATCCAGCTTTTTGGTCAGTAATTCAATATTATATTACGTGCTTCAATATTTGTAAATTTATCTTAATAAGAGAGGATACCTACCTACCCTTGTAGTTAAAATAGGTTTAAACCATAAAAATTAATAGGTATTTAGCCCATATTCATATTGCTTGGTAAAATATTACATGATCGTGTTCAGCGTTTTTAGAAATTCAACCCAAGAATGTAAAAATATGCACTAAAGTAAAGTACCTACATACATACGGATTGATGTTCATTTCAAAGTCCCAAGTGGACGTGGTAGTATTGAGAAGTAAAAATTCATCATAATAATATAAATCGAAACGAAAAATTTACGATTGAATCGACAATAAGGGACTCCAGGGTCTTTTGAGCCATGGCCCCCATGCCCCAACCCACCCCCCCCGTATCCGCCAATGGAGACGCTGCTGGTGCCTCGGGAGAACTAGCACATCATAGATTTATGGCAAGTACTATAAATAACTCTATGTAGCACATATTATAAAGAAGCACTATCCATTCGTAGAAAGTTTTTAAGGTCATCTATTTCCAAAATTCTTTCATAATATTCATGCAGCTCAATAATAATAATAAAATAATAAGATAATACTGGTGCCATTCTCAACACATCTGTTCAGCTCAACATAGACCAAAACATAGACCCGAATACTAATCGGCAGGCTACTCCGATATTCGTAGATGGAGTACTTTACCTGATCCTCTAAGCCGATATTACTCCAACCGCCGCCGCCCGCCCCGCCGCCGCCGCCGCGGCCGCGCCGCGGCAGGGGTATGCAATGAAAAAAGAGATCCCCTGTGTGTGCCGCCGTAAATAAATTCCATCCATAAACACATTGTCTATGGACAAAAAATAATGGCAGTTTGTTTAAAAAAAAAGCAGTTTGTTTCAAATGTTGTTGTGTTGTGAATGAATTGGCGTGTTTATATCACAAAATGTTGAAAAATAGGACCTCAATCGACAAGAAAAAGGTTCTGCTGGCTAGGAAAGAGCAGATTCTCTTAGACTTACAATACTACGAGACGAGAATCCCAGAATATACTACAAAAACAACAAGACAGTACTTCTCCAGGTGCTTCACTGTTTTTATCATTGTTTCTTACAATTTTACAATATTCCCCTTATGATTATCAATTTTTTATCCCATAAATCAGTAACCATGAAATAACCTTAAACAGTGCGAAGCCACCGGCAGAAACTAGCGAAATTAATGTCTAACCACATTGTGTATTCCAGCTCCGATTCCGAAGATGATACATCCTTCCCTTTGTTCACCCTGGAAGTGGGTCCCTCTCTCAGCGAGCTGAAGCAGCAGCAGCATCTGCTGAGGACCTGTCGGCAGGCCACTCAGGAGCTCAGCGAGCTTGCTGTGCTGCAGTCAGAAGTCAATGTGCTGGTGCAGGATCCAATTATAGAAGGGTAAGATAGATACATCCCTTAAAACAATGGGGCAATGCAGGCTGCGTCTTGGGCATGCTTCCGACTGGTATTGATATGAATCAGTTGAGGTACCTGGAGATTGTTTGCAACAGTCTGCAGTTAGCTCAGTTGTTTCAATTGTATATACTAGTTTTAATGTAATTCTTTTATTTGATTGTAATTTTCTTTAGTGACAATAATCTTTTAAATTCAAATTCAATATATGTTTGATGGATACTCTGTTATTTTTTGTATACAAAGGGTATAAAATCTAAGGAATATTGATTACTGCACTTTTGGGATTATGCCGTGTTGCAGTTTGTTTTACACATGAATAAATAATCTTATATCTAAAATAAACATAATACAGTACAAAAGGCTGCCTTATCGCTGGAACGATTTCTCCCAGGCAACCTTGGTGAATCTTGATGATGATGATATAGCGTGGATTCTTGGTGGTAGTTAGGTACTCTATTATGAATCCTCCTGTTCCAGCGAGAGACCAATATCCGAGCCGGGTATTTGGCGCGAAGTGACGGCTGAGTGCAGAATTGACATGGTTCCCTTTTCTATCGCCTTCTATACGCATCAGCCTGTAAGTATTCAAGGATTCCGATTTTTTCTTTTTAGGGTTCCGTACCCAAAGGGTAAAACGGGACCCTATTACTAAGACTGTCACTGGTTCCGGACTGTATCTCATGAACTGTGATAGTCAGACAGTTGAAATTTTCACAGATGATGTATTTCTGTTGCCACTATTGGCAACAGAAATACAACAAATACTAAATAAAATCGTCAAGTGCGAGTTGGACTCTCGCAACGTGGGTTCCTTAACTAAACATTATACTAATTATATAAATAAAAGATCTTATTTCTTGCCAAATAATTATCATGATTCTAGCTCATCGGGAAGTAGGTAACCTATGACGAGAATCAAAATAATGCTTTTTTGTGATTACTGGATTAGTCTACAATATTACAGTTTTCGGATTTTTACTTTTTACTTGTGCTATAAGACCTTGCTTCTTGCCAAATATCATGATTCTAGGTCTTCGGAAAGTACCCTATATGTTTTGTGTGCATGCGATTCGCTAGGAAAGTTCCTTATTTTATTTTGAGGTATGGAGCCCTAGAAACCGAATAAAATAAATATTTAAGGGGATATTGATAACGGCAACAGGTAGATCCTCAGGCAACAGAAATCCTAAAGAAATAAAGTTATTGAAATCTTAAAATTTGAAGTTAGTGTCATTAATTAATGTATTGTATTTGTGTATTAACAGAGAAGAAGATTTGCGCCAACATGCTTTCGCGGTTTACACGTCGTCCCGGTGAAGGAAGCCCAAGAGGCAGAGCTAGCCAAGTCTGTGCTGGGCTCACTGACGAGACCTAGTGACGCTATCGAGGTATTAATATAAATTATTTCTTATATTAAAACTAGTATTTACAAGGTTGAGTCTCAGTGCGGATACAAGAGTACACAATACAATACAATACAAGTAAAACAATTGCAGAATGTTGAAAAAGTAGCTCGGTCAGCTGTTAAATTTATAAGTACTAGTTTTAAATCACAGTTTTAAACACAATTCATTTATTTTTAAACTATTAATTTTTTAAATTTATCTCATATTAATTGTTAATCCTCAGGTGCTGAGAAGCTACGCGTCTGCATTTAGATCACGTCGGAACACATTCGCGCGGCTAGCTGATAAATACGCTAACAAATTGTCGTTGGAACGGTTGGTGAGTAAATATTTTTAAACTTACGCGATCTGATCACATTTATAAATACTATTTAACGGGTATTTATCGCGTTTAATTACCTTATTTTCACGACGTTTCGACAGGTTTACGACGGGATGACTGTGACCACGGCAGTGTGTAAACCTGTCGAAACGTCGCGAAAATAAGGTAATTAAACGCGATAAATACCCGTTAAATAGTATTTATAAATATGGTTGGTGAGAAGAAAAGTCACAAAAACTCAGTTCGGTACCTGGCGAAAAACATTGCACCTCGACTTTTAGATAGAGACAATAGGCTAATTTCGGCTTAGTAGAGCGTTATCTCTGTCGCACGAAATACTAACAGTCCAGTATCTATTAGGAGCTGTTAAAACAATTATGCCGCCGAGGCTGGGCGGTGAATGTGTTAAACTTTTTTATGGTCAGTCACGGATTTATAATTTGGGGGACCATAATTAAAAGCACATTTTTATGCTGTGTGGCAGTGGAACAGTCCAGATCTACAAAAAGCAATTTGGATTTTATTATTATTATTATTATTATTCATTTATTTCAGATTAGATATCCATATTACATTTTCAAACTTAACCTAGAACTGTCACTGGTTCCGGACTGTATCTCATGAACTGTGATAGTCAGACAGTTGAAATTTTCACAGATGATGTATTTCTGTTGCCACTATTGGCAACAGAAATACAACAAATACTAAATAAAATCGTCAAGTGCGAGTTGGACTCTCGCAACGTGGTTTCCTTAACTAAACATTATACTAATTATATAAATTAAAGATCTTATTTCTTGCCAAATAATTATCATGATTCTAGCTCAACGGGAAGTAGGTAACCTATGACGAGAATCAAAATAATGCTTTTTTGTGATTACTGGATTAGTCTACAATATTACAGTTTTCGGATTTTTATTTTTTATTATGTTTTTACTTTGTTTCTTCACAGCCCGAAGGTGGGTTCATGCTAAAATGCGCGAACCTCCTCACAATGTCTTGGACTTTGGAGAACAAGCACTCTGCTTTGGTAGCTTTCCACCATAAGATGAGCTTCGTCCTGGAGTATATGGGTAAGGAATTGAATGTCTTTATTGTAACTACCACAGTTGCTGTTTGGCTCCATCTCGCCTTGCAATGTGTCCAACCCAACTCCATTTGAGCTTCCTGACTCGAGTACCAACATCATAGACATTCGTCCTTCGTTGGATCTTGGTGTTTGGACCTCTGTCTGTCATGTGGATGCCGAGCATGGCGCGCCATGGCCTTCTGTGCAATAATGGGAAAAAGTAACGTCGGACGCCCAGTTGCAAGGTGGGTGGACGACATAGTACGCGTCAGGGGGCGTCAATGGAGGCGGTTAGCACAGGACCGTTGTGGATGTCGCCAACTTCGGGAGGCCTTATATTCATGCGTATAAAATATCCAGCATTACTGATTTATTGGTATTTATTTTCAGACGAATCATACCTAAAGAAAATAAAGCCAGAGCATAGAAAGCTCGCCGATCCGTCGCTACAAACAGACGAACGTACTCTTATCTTATCTAAAATAATCACAATATGCCTTGAAGCGCAAACACAAACTCAGGATGCGGACGAAAGCCTGGAATCAGACCAAGAATCAGTCAGAAGACTAGATAAAACAACTCTAAGTGAAGATATCGACGAAAATGAAGATGTAAATAAAAGAAAGACAGATGAAGAAGTCATGGCTCCACCTAAAACGATTCCGAAGAAAGCTAAACCTAAAGGGAAGGAAAATACGGATGATAATCGCAAATCTGTTAAGAGGCCCAGTGAGACTGATGATCAGAATGCTAAGAAATCTAAGATAGATGCTGGTGATAGTAGAGGTAAAAGTATAACTGATATGGTGAAGGAAAAGGAGATGAGTGAAGGTAATAAGAACAAAGCAAAACAAACAACTGACAAAGAACAAATGAATCAGAAAGGTAATGATGAAGTTGTTGATAAAGAACAAACCCATCAGAAAGGTGATGCTAAAGTTGATAAGGCACAAAATAAACAGAAGGTGATTGAAAAAACTGTCGATAAAAAACAAATTAATCAGAAGAAATCTGATAAACATGTTGATAAACGACAAACAGTGGAAAAAAGTGCTGAACAAACTGCTAAAGAAAGTAAAGTTGCTGCTATTAAGAATGTCGAAAAAAGCAAAAACGGGGACAATAGTGACAAACACAAAAACAATGAGAGACATGATAAAAATAATGGTAAAAAGACTGAAAATGTTCAAACACAGAGCAAAGTCACAGATAAAAACGAGAAACAAAAAAGCAATGATGTAGAAAAAGCCACAGATAAAGTTCAAGCGAAAAGCTCTGAAAATATAGGGAAAAATTCTACTAAAGTAGATGATAAAGACACTGGTTCGAAACATGCTAAAATAACAAAAGATAATGCGGAGACTCAAGCACAAAACACTGTTGAAAAGGATTTGAAATCTAAAAAATTAGCGAAAAGTGATACAAATGCAACAAACGGTAAAAATGAGATCCCTCAATTAAAGAACACCGTTGAAAAAGATTCAAACCCTAAGACGGTGGCAAAAAACACAACTACAAAAAACGTTCAAAATGATAAGGTAACTGAGAAAAATAGACCTAAAAGCAATATAGACCCAAAAACAGCTAAAACTGTCACTCAAAATGCTAAAACAACAACAAACAATACGAAAAAGGCCGACAAAGAAAACAAAAATGATAATCGAACAACCAATACAAAAAACAACAAAGCTCCCACTTATAAGCCTAAAGAAAAAAACACCGCACTGAAAGCTATTAGCACGACGGAAAAAACCTTGCCAAAAAACTTTACGAAGAAGATATTTCAAAGCAAGACAGTAGACACTGAAAACAAAATGGCTGACCAGAAAAATAAGATGTTAGAAGCGAAAAACAAAATTGGTGACCCGAAAAATAAAATGGGTGACCCGAAAAACAAAATTGTTGCTACTAATAACAAAGTAAAACCTAAAATAGTACTGCCAAACCATAGGAATTCAGAAGGCGTCAAAAAGACTATTGTAAAGGCGTCAGTTATTAAAGAAAGTCAAATACCTCAAAAGAGGCTGTCTCCGAAGGCGAAGGTATTACAGAAAAACACAGTAAGAGTTAGTCCAAGTAAGTAAACAATTAGTTACTATGCCTTTATCATAATCATAATAAGCCTATGTTAGTCCACTGCTGGACATAGGCCTCCCCTAATGAGCGCCATAGTGTCCAGACTTCAGCTTGCCGCATCCAGCATCTGCCTGCAGTCTTTCGCAGATCGTCACCCCACCTAGCCTTTACTTATAATAATATTACCGAATAATATATAACACCCATAATTATTTAAATTATTAGGAAAAAAAATAAAAATAAAACGAATTATACTAAAAACGCTGCCTTTTTTCGTGACGTCACCGTTCAGTTTGTCAACTTAGTGCATCTGTTCCTTCAATCGAAATAAAATTATAAACAAATAAATGATAAAAACCGCGCAGTTCCGTTGACGCTTAGTGCGCTTACACCTCAACAATAAGGTGAACGGTGACGTCATGTTTAGAAATTTTGCGAGTGAATCTTAAAATATCTATTAAATTTCACAATAAAAATATAATAAAAAAATACATAAAATGTTTTATTTACAGAAAATTACAATATACAATACAATAATAATTACAACTAATATTTACACTTAAATCTATTTTCTAAAAATCTAAGCCGTCACCAGAAGGCAAAGTGCCCAGAATGCTGGCAGCATTGCCACGTTGAATGGCAATGCTGCCGAATACATAAATATATATGCAGATATATTTCTGTATCAGTAGAGAATACAATTAAAAAACTTTTTTGATGTCACATACATTTAAATGCCCTATAATTAATTAATTATTAATAATATTAATATTAATTAATTATTTAATTGACCATATAAATTCTAATGTAAAATCTTTTCCAGGGATGATGTCCAAATTGAAGAGTTCCTCTGACACGAACATCCAGACAAAACTCTTCAAGCCTTCAACTAACATTCCACGTAAGTAATATATTATATACTATCTAATGCCCGCGGCTTCGTACGCACTAGTAGCATTAGTGCTTTGTATAGGAGTTTAGTAAAGCTGATAAAGCAGTAAAGATCGATTTTGTATTTTTTACGAACCAAGTCTTGGTTTCTCCACACACAAGAGGTTTTTTTTTGTTATAGTGCTTACCCGCACTTTGGGTATCTTTAAGAAATGAAATAAGTTCCCAAAAATTTTCGGTTTCGGCGGGACTCGAACCCGCGCCCCACCCTCAGTACGGGTGTGCTCTAACCAACTAAGACACGAAACCCTTAGTCGGTTCAACCGAAAATCTTTGGGACCTCATACGGACTATAGCGCCGAAAATGTTTGGAAACTTATTTCATTTCTTACACTAGAGGTTTACAAAAAATTTAAACAAAATATCAAATTTATTTTCAGATTTAATTTTAAATTTATAAGTCGACTTACAGCCGGTTTATGATAAACCGGCTGTAAGTCGACTCTAACGACATCCTCGAGCACAGTCGGAGGGGTCATACAGTTAACAGTTAACCGACTCTGTGGCGCGGCGGGTGAAGGCTCGCCTGCGACGCAGGAGGTAGTGGGTCCGATTCCCGCCTCGGGGCAAATGTGTATACGATCTGCAGGCATTTGTTCAGGGTGTTCTGCAGGGCTATTCACGATGGATCGAAATGAAACTGACTCGGAATCTAAAACAGATACGCGCGCAATTCAAATATTTAAGCGGTTTTTAATACTTTCTGTCGATTAATACTTTTTCGATTTGTAGCTACTTTTGGAGCAATTATTATTAAAAGAGATTTATTAGTAATAATCAACATATTACCTATTGCTCCATTCTTGCATACTTTATGGTAACATGCATGGGTTCATAGAAATAGATCTACGATTTGTGGAAAACTTATTTTCTGGTAGTTTAATTCCTTGCAGCACTATTAAAAACCGCTAAAATATTTGAATTCCGCGCGTATCTTTTTTAGATTCCGAGTCACGGTTTCGTTTCGATCCATCGTGAATAGCCCTGCTGGTCGGTTTTCTACTTAGAGTACGATACTCTAAGGTTTTCTATGTATAATAAAAATATCTATCCATGTTTGTATTTTATTTATGTATAATTATTAGTTATCTAGTACCCATAACACAAGCTCTGGGCCCTTTATTCCACTAAATTATTCACTTTGCCATATGAATGGTATTATCTCAGAATGTTACATTTTGGCATTTTACCTTCCAACTTCAACTTCTTAGTGGCCTGGCACCGCTGCCGCACCGCGCCGCGTGCTTACCTAACTCTGCCCGTGTCAGTAACATTTTACCTTTGATGAAATAAACTTTACCTACAGATAAAGGTACGCGTGTCTAACTAACCCCTTGTTTTCACCAAGAAACATGTTCACAACTACGTAGTTCCATACAAAACTTGTCTCAAACATTGTTTCGTTCACACTGAGTAGCTAACAAGTATTAGACAAGTCAAAACCACATTTGCGTTCAAACTTATGGCTACGACTTGTTTATAACTTGTCTGATACATTGACTGCGTTCTCACTACAAAAACAGGCGTGTTTGTTACAAGGGCCGTATAATACTAGTTCAAAACAAGTCTATTCATGCTTGTTGACTAAAGTTAAAAACTATTTACTAACATTTTACAATAAACATGTCCAAAACATGTAGGCAACTAGAAGTTCACAAATACATCTTTGACACCTATTAGTTTTATAAATAAATTGTTTTAAACATGTATAATGTACAAAAAACGAAAACAGGTACACAAAACTTGTCAAATACATGTTTTATACCTTGGTGAAAACGGGGGGTTAAGTGTCAATGTTGAAATCATTCTATCAATCACCGCACGCACTATTTATCTAGAGTTTCTTTTATCTATGGCTGATTCTGCGACGGTACCATAGTCATAGTAAAGCCATTGGTTAGCAGAATGAGGGGTTTTCGCATTTGCATTAGAAAAAAAACTAGTTCTAACTAACTCGATAGATGGCAGTGCGTGAACTGGTGACTAGGGTATGTCTATGTCAAATGAAGGGAAAACGGCACGATGGTTGAGACAGAGAAACATTCATTCTATCTGATTTCTTGAAATATTTTTTTCATTCAAATAAGTTGATTTACAGACTTACTGTAACTCTATTCAAAGTAACCTAGACAACTTATGAATTTCTTCTCAGGCTACAAGCATATTTTTATATCTCTCTTGTGTGAATGAGATGGGTAATTGGGTATATCCACTACCTCTAGTGCCTTGTTCCTCTAAGCGATCGACCGATTATCATTTTGACGTTTTCTTTCATTTGACATTTAACATACCATAGTAACCAGTTGAAGCCCTGCCATCTATCGAGATACAAGGAACTAATTTTTTTCTTTTTAAAAATGCAAAACGAAAACCGCTCTGCTTAGCTTTGGGCTAGATTATCATCATAGATTATTATTGTCCAGCATTATTTTATTTAACTTATTTTTACTTATTTTCAGGGTTATTGAAGCAAACAAGACCTGAATCGAAATAAGTTTTACGTATATTTTATTGTATTCATTTAGTTATTTTTGTATGGAAATTGATGTTATTGTTAGTTGGTATTGAAATAAATAAGTTACCTATAATGTAATGTTTTTTTACAAATAAAACCTATGTTAGGGAGCATCCATTGATTACATGAGGCTATTTTGGCAATTTTTCACCATAAAAATCCTTAAATCGCGTACCTACGCTGCGCACAGCGGCATTCTGGGCAAACCCACGTAGGTACCAGGACATGGTTTGTTCCGGTTTGTTCCACAGAGTACATTATATATACGTTTCTCTCCGGCGCAGGTTGATATACAGTACCTATCCTCTGAATCTGAATTCAATGTTGATTGCTTAGTTATAGGAACAAGACACTCAATCTACGGTTGATTGATACGTTAGTATCTGAGTGTGTGGTTGATTGAATGAAAATGGTGGTCAACAACCTGTTACCTACAAGTGCCTACAACAACAGTTCGAACACAAAAAGATTTCAGAAAATTAAAGAATTGTGGAATAGACAGTTTTACCAAGTAAATGTAAATCCTTCCGTGTTTATAGCTATCGCCATTTTTGTATAGCTAAGTTTTTTGTGTTCGTCTGGAATGCTACTACTAACTTCTTACTTACACTTTAAAAGTACATATTCAGTTACAAACACTTAAATACCTCATTTTGTGACAGAGCAATAATTTTATTTTAACACAGGAAGATAGAAATCAGTACCTACTACCTACGCTCATTATTTCTTACAAAGGACGTCTAAACACTTGCCCTATAAACAATTGCCTAACTGGTAACTATTGTCTGACATGTCCACTGTGTGTCGAGTGTGCCTCATCGGCGGCGGGAACGTGAAGCTGTGCACTTTAGAGGATGTCCGACTCAAAGATGTTTATAAAAAACTAACCAATACTCAGGTAACTAGACTATTTCTTACTTAGTCTGAGACTAGACTAAACTTTCGAAACTCCAATCATGAAGTATGGGCAGGTATAACTAGATTATTTACCGAGGGCACAAAGCAATGTCTTAAGTAAAGGGTGTCATGGAATCCCAAGCGTAGATCAGGATGCTAGAATATCCCACGAGGGAAGCGAGGGAGTTACTACATTCATGAGTGCAAGAGGGATTTTATCACCTAAGACGAAGGTAGCTTCGTGCAAGAAGGCAATAAGTACTCTACTTTTCACTACATCTGTAATTAAATAGTAAAAGTTTGGTTCCATGTTCCGAGGCATTAGTGTATTTATCCGCCTTCTGAAAAGAGGTTAGTTCGAATTTGGAAGATCTCATTGTAGGAATCTACGGTCTAAATTTTCACACACATTTTGATTTGTACCTGTATATAATTATGTATGAAAATGATGACCTAGGAGACTCGAACTAAGAGGTCTCATTCATTTTGATTTTGGTACAATCTTCACCATTTTACAGCTGACATGGCTATGATCAGTTGCTTTCGATAAGAGATTCATGACAAGTAAAGACTGTTTTATGAGCTTAAAATGTAAAAAAACTGATACAGCAGAAAAACACACTGCAAAAGTTTTGTATCTTACAAGTAAAGACTGTTTTATGAGCTTAGAGTGTGAAAAAACTGATACAGCAGAAAAACACACTGCAAAAGTTTTGTATCTTACAAGTAAAGACTGTTTCATGAGCTTAGAGTGTGAAAAAACTGATACAGAATAAAAACACACTGCAAAAGTTTTGTATCTTACAAGTAAAGACTGTTTTATGAGCTTAAAGTGTGAAAAAACTGATACAGCAGAAAAACACACTGCAAAAGTTTTGTATCTTACAAGTAAAGACTGTTTTATGAGCTTAGAGTGTGAAAAAACTGATACAGCAGAAAAACACACTGCAAAAGTTTTGTATCTTACCTTCACTAACCAGGTTTAGGCAGTATATTTAAGTGATTTGTTTCAGTTCTATTCAGAAGATGGGAGGCCGAGAGTTGTATGTATGTTCTGCTATCGGTATCTCATGAGATGCTGGACTCTCTCGGAGATGGCTCGTAGATCTGAAAACATTTTCAGTAACCTGCTCTTTAAGGGCCTCGTGGTATGAATTCCTTCATAATGTTTGTTAACAAAGTTTTGCCATTGTGTTCTTAAAACAACCACAGTGTGCAATAGCTTGATTGCCATAATAGTTGCAGGTTTGTTTCCCTCCATAGACAAAAATAAATTTTTGTGATTGCAAAAATATATACAGTGCTTTCTAAGATAGTTAGAAAAGTGTCTGTCTGTCACCTGTCCTTTAACACAACACAGCTCTTACTCAAAAATAGGATCTAGATTATGGTGACAACTGTAATGTCCTTCATTATTTAATGAAATGTGTTGTTTTCAGGCTACCCGTGAAACCATTGAAGATCTCAACCTGGGGATGAAACAGCACTTGTCTGTGTCCCCGATGCAGTTCATTGACTCGGACGATGAAATTCCCAAGAACGGTTCTGCAATAATCAGTGAAAGAGAACCTATATCAGTGAAAGAAGAGGAAACTGTACAAGTTGATGAATTGGTTGACACTGAGTCTGCTGATACTCATATATCTGAAGAGTATATAAAAATTGAACAGATATTTGAAGAAGATAGTAACAATAGTAATTATTTGATTGAAAATTCCACTGAAATAGATATGCAGCTAAATTTAGAAAGTGACTCTGAAAAACTTGATTCAGACCAGGAACTGAGCCAAAACCAAAAAATTGAAGTTCATCCAGACAAGTCCAAGACATTCTGTTGTGATATTTGCAGCAAAATCTTTTTAGTTCGAAGCAGTCTAGTGTCACATATTCAACTATCACATGCGAAGGAACAACAATGCAAAACATTTGATAAGAAATTACGTGATTTTTACTTCAGAAGACCTAAGAGAGTTCACACTGGAGAAAAGTCATATGCCTGCAGTTTATGTGATAAGCAATTCAATGATAGATCTAATCTAGTAAGGCATATGAGAATTCACGACGCAGCAAAGCCTTATGCATGCATTATATGTGATAAGCAATTTAAACAAAAATCTACTTTAGTAAGGCACATGGGAATTCACACTGGAAAAAAGCCTTATGCATGCAGTAGATGTGATAAGCAATTTATTCAAAAAGCTGATTTAGTAAAGCACGTGAGAATTCACACTGGAGAAAAACCTTATGCCTGCAGTATATGTGATAAGCAATTTAAACAAAAATCTACTTTAGAAACGCACATGAGGATTCACACTGGAGAAAAGCCTTATGCATGCAGTATATGTGGTAAGCAATTTAAACAAAAATCTACTTTAGAAACGCACACGAGAATTCACACTGGTGTAAAGCCGTATGCCTGTAGTATATGTGATAAGCAATTTAATGTAAAATCAACGTTAGTAAAGCACATGAGAATTCACACTGGTGTAAAGCCATATGCCTGCAGTGTATGTGGTAAGCAATTTAATCAAAAATCTACTTTAGTAAGGCATATGAGAATTCACACTGGAGAAAAGGCATATGCCTGCAGTGTATGTGCTAAGCAATTTAATCAAAAATCTACTTTAATAACGCACATGAGAATTCACACTGGAGAAATGGCATATGCCTGCTGTATATGTGATAAGCAATTTAATCAGAAATCTAATTTAGTAACGCACATGAGAATTCACACTGGAGAAAAACCTTATGCCTGCAGTATATGTGATTGGCAATTTATTCATAAATCTAATTTAGTTAAGCACATGAGAATTCACATTGGAGTAAAGGCATAACGCCTGCAACGGCGGAATAGTACTTATATAAACTCTATGTATGACACTCTGAAACAGACACTGGCGGAATCGCGGCGAAAGGCAAGCGGCGCCGTAAAGTTAAAGACGAAGTGGTTACGTCGTCATCAGCAAAGGCAGAGCGTATTCGATCACGTGCTCGAACATAAAAAAAAATGTAATTTAAATTCTCTTTTTTGCCTGAAATAGACACATTTTTTAATGAAGGCCATCAAAATACGCTTTTTTTACGTTATCACTGACTAGGAGGATAACATTTTGGAACTTATTTTCAATGTAGTCAAGTAGCCTATCGTGTACTTACTGATTTAAATGTGTAAACTCAGCAGATATCAATGAATTTGTACTAAAAAAACTAATAACTTCTTTACAAGCTAGTGCACTGATATTGGGTCATTGTATAGTCCTAAAAATGTCTTACTACATTTTGAATTATCACTTCTGTAGCCCTTATACTTTATTGTATTCAGTTGAATTTGTTTTTAACTGTCGTGTATTAAAATCACCTTAGATATTTTAATAATTAATCGTAATATACTTATGTCTTTTCTACTATAATGTTGACGATTATTATCGAACTCTTTAATCGAATTGTATTCCTATAAGCTTACTATAGGCATCTTTGACAAATAAACATGTGAACATTTTAATTTGAGTTGATAGTTATTTTGCTTCTGTATTACCTATATTTTTTTTTTTAGTTTGTTATGTCATCTAACAGCGGTACATTTTATATAAAACAGTATAAAATTTGTGTTAAAATAAAGCCAAATAAGGATTACACGAGAAAGAGAAAATTTTTTACAGAAAAGATAATGAAACTATTAAAAGAAAATAAAAATTATTATAACACATAAGCAGTAGGTACAAAATAAACAATAAAATATACAGTAAACTCAGACTGAGTAAGAAATCTACTTAGTCTAAGACAGTAAAGTGAGAAATTCATTTCAGTGACTTTGCGACGAGTGTATCGGTGTGTGTGTGTGTTTATTTTTCTATTGTACCTTTTCATAGAAATAAACATTTTGTTTACCCATAACTTGACTTTAATTTAGATTTTCTAATGATCTAGCTTTTGCTAAGTTTTTTATAGTTAGTGTAGGTATGTCGGGGAGGACAAACCATTGAGACCATAGTTTTTAAGACTGAAGTTTACCTACTTAAATTTACATAAATTGAAGGTACTATCTATTGTATCGACATAATATTTTGCGCATAGTAGCGCGCACATTTGCCCATCCCTATCCGTTGCAGTTGTCAATGAGGGATAATGTTTTCGAATTTATTCTTGTGCAAAAACTGACCAAACTTGATAGCTTTCAGAGTAGTACCCGCGGATTGGTCTGGGTCAGTTCTTGATACGTGGACCACATATGGACCCTTATCAGAGTAATTGTACAATTGGATTGCCTTGCCCCAATCACGATGGACGGATCAGAATAAACAGCTTGAATAGAAGGTACAGATAGGTCCAGGGAGGCGAGTTTTTTATTAGATGAGTTAACAGACTGCTGAATTTCATTTATTTCTACTATTTAACGTTTCGACGCATAAGATTCAGCATGGGAGGAGGAGGAGGGTCAGGGGGATCAGGTGTCGCCTCGAGAGCCGACACCCAAACATCATCATCCATCTTTTTTAGTTGAAGATGCCAATCACTAAGAATTAAGTGACGCCCTTCAAAGTTTTTGACAAAGAAAATAAAATTGCAAGAACTACCTTATCTATCATACTTACCAACAACATACAAGGACTAATATTCACACATCAAAATCAAATTGGTGAAATCTGAAAGCAATAAATTTGAATATTCCCACAAAAAAATCACCAAACCATTGGAAGGAACAGGCCATAGACTATGGCTAGTAGATACTGTAATAACTCTATGGTATACTCATTGTTTTACCCTACAAGAGACAACAGTTCATTCACAAAGGAATAGACAGTTTTACAAAGTAATTCCTTCCGTGTTTTTATCAATCGCCATTCCAAGAGTGGACAATAACTTCGTCGCCATCGCTAACACCACTTTTCAACGGCAGTTTGTTGGGCGTTCTAGTAGGTACTAATTTCTAAAAACACACATTATTTACTAAGTATATTATAAATAACACAGGAAGATAAAAATCAGTACCTACTTTCATTAATTCTTCACCTAGAGGACGTCTTATTACGTGCTCTACAATTGCCTAACTTGGTAACTATTGTCGTAGACATGTCCACCGTGTGTCGAGTGTGCCTCACCGGCGGCGGGAACGTGAAGCTGTGCACTTTAGAGGATGTCCGACTCAAAGATGTTTTTAAAAAACTAACCAATACTCAGGTAACTAGACTAAAACTTCAAAACTCCGAAAATGAAGTTCAGACAGAACCGAGGGCACAAAGCAGTGTCTTACTTCACAGGTGTGATGGAATCCCAAGCGTAACTCTGGATCCTAGAATAATCCAGGAGGAAAGCTAGGAAGTTTCTAGAAGCTTAAGTGCGAGAGGGGCTAAATCATGCCCAAAAGAAATAATGTTTATACATTTTTAGGGTTCCGTACCCAAAGCGTAAAACGAGACTCTAATGTACTAAGACTCCATTGTCTGACCGTATGTTTGTCTATCACCAGGCTGTATCTCTTGAACCATGATAGTAAGACAGTTGAAATGTTTACATATAATGTATTTCTGTTGCCGCATAACAACAGATTCTAAACTAAATATTTAAGGGATAAAACAGAATACAATTGATATAAGAAATTAATAAATTTAATTTAATTGGGATTTATTAATTTCTTAGAAATTACCCAGAGTACTATAATAAATAAAAACCTTAGAACTAATAGATCTCATTCAATTTGATTTCATTTTACAATCCTCAGATTTTTATGGCTAACATGGCTATAATCACTTGCTTTCGGTTATAGATACATGACATAATATTATAAAGACTGTTTTACGAGCATAAAACACACTGCAATGGTTCTTGCATGTCTTAAGTTTTGTATCTCGATTTCATAACCAGGCTTAGGTAGAATATTTGTGTGATTTGTTCCAGTTCAATTCAGGAGACGGAAGGCCGAGAGTTGTATGTTGTTTCTGTTCTCGAAATCTCCTGAGATGCTGGACTCTCTCAGAGATGGCTCGCAGATCTGAAAACATTTTCAGTAACCTGCTCTCTAAGGGACTTGAGGTATGAATTCCTTCATAATGTTTGGTAAAAAAGTTGTGACATTAGAAAGATAGATAACTCTTTATTGTACCACACAAACACAAAATACAATACACAAGGAAATACTGAGAATCAAGAAAGTACAAAGGGTGGCCTTATCGCTTTGAGCGATCTCTTCCAGGCAGTCTTGGGATGGACTGAACGTAAGAGAACAATATAGAAGGTGGAGTTTGAGTAATATGAAAAAACATTATACATACACTACTTACTAGAATACCTAACTTGCATTATACTATGCTTAAGATAAACTACAAACACATAAAAATAAAGTAGTTTATGTTGTTACACAGATAAATAATACTGATGAAGCAGTTTTTTGAATATAGGGAGTGATTTTGCCATTGTGTTCTTAAAACAACCACAGTGTGCAAAAGCTTGATTGCCATAATTGTTGCAGGTTTGTTTCCCTCCATTGACAAACATATTTTTTATGATTGCAATAATGAAAACAGGTCTGAGTACTTTCAAAGATAGATATAAATTATTAATAGTCACCTCTCCTCTTAAAACAACTCGGCTCTTACTCATAAATAGGATCTAGATTATGATGACTAGTGTAATGTCCTTCATTATCTTATGAAAGGTATTGTTTTCAGGCAACTCATGTAACTATTGAAGACCTCAACCTGGAGACAAAACAGCACTTGTCTGTGGCCCCGATGCAGTTCATTGACTTGGACAATGAAACTCCCAAGAGTTCTGCAATAATCATTAAAGAAGAACCTATATCAGTGAAAGAAGAGGAAACTGAACAAGTTGATGAATTGGTTGATACTGAGTCTGCTGATGCTTATATATCTGAAGAGTGTATAAAAAGTCAACTGATATTTGAAGAAGATATTGACAATAGTAATCAAAAAAATTTGATTGAAAATTTAACTGAAATGGATAATGTAAAGCTAAATCTTGAAAAAGACTCTGAAATACATGATTCAGACCAGGAACTGAGCCAAAACCAAAAAATTAAAGTTCATCCAGACAAGTCCAAGACATTCTGTTGTGATATTTGCAGCAAAATATTTTTAGTTCGAAGCAGTCTAGTGTCACATATTCAACTATCACATGCAAAGGAACAACAATGCAAAACATTTGATAAGAAATTAAGTGATTTTCACTTCAAAAGACCCAAGAGAGTTCACATTGGTGAAAAGCCATATGTCTGCAGTATATGTGAAAAGCAATTTCATAGAAAATGGACTTTAGTAATTCACATGAGAATTCACTCTGGAGAAAAGCCATATGCCTGCAGTATATGTGATAAGCAATTTAATATGAAATGTCAGTTAGTAAGGCACATTAGATTTCACACTGGAGAAAAGCGATATGCCTGCAGTATATGTGATAAGAAATTTATGCGTAAACCTTATTTAGTAAGACACATGACAGTACACACGGGAATAAAGCCATATGCCTGCAGTATATGTGATAAGCAATTTAGTCAGAAATATCATTTACTAAGGCACCTGAACATTCACACTAGAGAAAATTCATATGCCTGCAGTATATGTGATAAGCAATTTATGCGTAAATCTTATTTAGTAAGACACATGACAGTACACATGGGAATAAAGCCATATGCCTGCAGGATATGTGATAAGCGATTTAATCAAAAATCAATTTTAGTAGAGCACCTGAGAATTCACACCGGAGAAAAACCATACGCCTGCAGGATATGTGAAAAACAATTTAAACATAAATGTGTTTTAAAAAAGCACACGAGAATTCATACTGGAGAAAAACCATATACCTGCAATATATGTGATAAGCATTTTAGTCAGAATTATGATTTAGTAAAGCACCTGAAAATTCACACTAGAGAAAATTCATATGCCTGCAGTATATGTGATAAGCGATTTAATCAAAAATCAATTTTAGTAGAGCACCTGAGAGTTCATACTGGAGAAAAATCATACGCCTGCAGTATATGTGAAAAGCCATTTAAACATAAATCTGGTTTAAAAACGCACACGAGAATTCACACTGGAGAAAAACCATATGCCTGCGTTATATGTGATAAGCAATTTAATCAGAAATGTAATTTAGTAACGCACATGAGAATTCACACTTGAGTAAAGCTATATGCCTGCAGTATATGTGATTACGATTAGCATCATTAGATTAGTGTATTAAGAATTTCATTTAGTTTAAGAGAACATAAGGGGGGGGAATGAATTTATTTCTGACAACCCATAAAATATGTAACAAAATAGGTACTATAAATATTAAAGTAAAATCAGGTTATATTAAATAATAGATTACTTATTACTGGCCGAAGTTCTCAAGAGGCGCAAATATGCTAGTTTCGATAGAGTTTGAGTCGAGACGGGCCTTGAAGAAATATTAGTAACATTTGCATTATTTTTTATCAGACAATACGTACGAAAATACGTACCTTAGAATATACAATACGTACGAAATAATTCCCAATAGTAGTCAAATAGCCTATTTTATTTACCTACTAACGTAACGAGAATATGTACCTACCTAAGCGTAGATTTTCGCGGCGCACGAGAAAAACGTGTGTTGTTAACAAAGGCCCATAAATGAACTGCTGAATTTGCAAACGTGCGTTGCTGCGGACGTGTCAGTAAATGGCACCTTTGGTTTCGGATCTTTCTCTATACTAATTTTATAAAGAGGTAAAGTTTGTGAGGTTGTACGGGGACTGTCTCTGCTCACAAAAATCATTTTTGTTTGTTCAGCCCTTCGATCAAAAATAAGGAGTTCGCGGCCGGCAAAGCCGGAAATTTTTGATCGAAGGTTCAGCCATTCCGAAGATATGGAAATCTGAAAAACGTTACTCCAGCGGAATTTGCAATAACTCAAAACCACAGGGCGCACAAATGGCGCTGTTTGACCAAGGAAGTGCTCAAATATAAGCTACCTTTTAGGCTAGGTACTTAAAATTTGGCTAGGGCTAATAGGTAAAAACCATGTCGCTGGGGTAACGTTTTCAGACGTTACTGCAGCGAAATGTTATTTTCTCGAATTAGGTACTTTGAAACCTTAAGGCGCACAAAGTTAATTTTTCGGGCTCATTTACAGGGCATAGGGCTCTAAGTTTTCTATATATAATCATCTTGATCTGAGTCCACATGTCTCCCCAGTAACGCACACAATCTCTGGATGTACTGAAGAGATTATGAAAATTATTTTACCAATAGAAAGCCATGCTATTTGCGACTGTCGCTGTCGCTATATAGGTATTGTTTACTCCAACTTTCCAGAGAAATAAAAACGTCCGAGATTTCACTTTTTATTATACTTTCTCAAAGTTACAATGTTGGATACAAGACAACCTTCTTGTTCCGTAGCTCAACAACTACTGCCTGCTTTCCAAGCACTGCTTCATTAAAACGGAAGCTCAGCCTTCATTTTTTCAACATAGTGTCAGTAATCATTTGCATAGATGAATACTAATAAACGATCATTTGAGCTACGAAACAATTACAATATTGGTATAGTAAATTCACATTAAAACTTTTTAACCTAATATGAAAATATAATCTAAAGATGGACATAATTTAAAGGTTAATTTAAACTTTGTCAATAAACATTCAATTTTTCGCGAGTTTCCGCTCTAGACAACGTACCTACCTACGTTATAATTAACGTTTTGGACTAAGTAGTCAGTAAGTTACTAATTGTTAAGCTTGATTAAATTAATAAATAATGTACATTCAGCATCTTATTTTGTAAAATGAGTAGTAAAAAACACTTATAACATTGGGGGGGGGGGTTAATCTAAAGATGGACATAATTTAAAGGTTAATTTAAACTTTGTCAATAAACATTCAATTTTTCGTGAGTTTCCGTTTTGGACTAAGTACCTAGTCAGTAAGCTACTAATTGTTAAGCTTGATTAAATTAATAAATAATGTAGATACATTCAGCACCTTATTTTGTAGAATGATTAGGAAAAAACACTTATAATGGGGGGCCCCCCCATTATAAGTGTTTTTTCCTAGTCCTAATCTCTTCATCACGTTCACTGCCAACCTCAAATTTTGTAGAATATAATTTGAAATACAATCGAACTGTGTGAGGTTCGATGACAACTGTGTGAGCATTTAATATAATAAAATAACCACCTGAAGAAGGTAAGTAAACTTAGATTTAACTTTTTTAATCCGATCCCTGTTGTATTTCTACAAAATAATCGCATTTAAAAAACGATGGGTACCTATCTGAAACGAAAAATAGGTCCTTTATTACTATTATTTACTTGATAGGGAACCTTTTATTATGTATATTTATGTTATAATTATAAATTACAATAACAGAATTAAATAATTACAACTAATATTTACACTTAAATCTATTTTCTAAAAATCTAAGCCGTCACCAGAAGGCAAAGTGCCCAGAATACTGGCAGCATTGCCATGTTGAATGGCAATGCCAATTCGTTGACCGAAATAAAAGCCAGCATTCCGATCACCTTTGGATTCTATTAGGAGTCTTGTTAGATCTTTGTATATTGCATGTGCCCCGGGACCCCAAGGACCTAAGGTTTCCACCCCAAACGGTTCGAATAGGTACCTAACCTCGGTCAAGATTAGCGTATTTCCGCCGTTTGAGGGACTCCGCTGATGATGCTGCGGAGCCGGCCGGTTGTAGTTATTGTATTCTGTTATTGTAATTTTCTTTAAATAAATAATGCTCCTTTGAGTGCAAAAAATAAATAGATTTTTTGCAAATTTGATAAGAATTACTAATCTTTAATTTGATATAATGTACTAACCATTCAGAATGACAGGTCACGCATGTATGTAGCGTGGGCAATCGTTCTTTCAAATTTAGCAAATAAATTAATTTCTAATACCTACCTACATTATTACTTAATACATATTAAAATGGTGTGTTGAATGGATAATTCTTGTGGGTGTCTCCCATTCTGTAACAAAGAACAAAGATTTAGAATGAATTTATTTAATAGGTAAATACGTTGTAGGTTTGGGGGCATCCATTAATTACGTGAGGCGTTTAGGGGGGGGGGGGGGGGTCGAGCCAAATCTCACGTAATTTTTGAGACAGCTCAGAACTGAGATGCTTGGAGAAGTCTTGTGTCGGAGGTCAAGATCTCACAGCTGAACATAGGCCTCCCCCAATGTAATTAAATAAATAAATAATACTGGACAATTCACACAGCATTATCTAGCCCCAAGCTAAGCAGAGCTTGTGTTTATGGGTACTAGATAACTGATATACATAATACAATACAATACATAGATATTTTTTTATTATACATAGGTAGAAAACGACCAGAACACCCTGAACAAATATTTGCAGATCGTTCACACATTTGTCGAACCCGCAACCTCCTGCGTCGCAGGCGGACCTTCGCCCATCGCGCCATAGAGGACGTCAATTACGTTTGTTCACCGTGGTACCATTAGATAGTACCACTGATGGTACTGTGGTAAATTTTTTTTGCCGTGGTACCATTGATGGTACAGTGGTATTTTTTTTTTGCCGTGGTACCATTGATGGTACTGTGGTATTTTTTATTTACCGCTGTACCATCACTGTGCAGGACAACATCTTGTTAATAGCTAAGATATTTCATAAATTAGGTATATAGAATAGGGTTCAAAATCGAACATTACTTAAGGTAAACAGATTAGATAATAGTTACCCTTTCCGACAACAAAAGGCCATAGATTACGTTATAGTTGTCGCGGCCGACTCGCATGTACCTATCTACGTATGTAAGTAGCTATAGATTGTTATCTCGAAGGCATCGAATAACAAGGAAAGTTCTAGAAAGGAAAGAGATAGATAGTTCTTTAGTTTTTTCTAGAAAGTTTTCAAGGCTACAACGGAGGTACCAAACTTGTACGCCGGTTGATTGATTCTGTTTTCGGATACGAACGAGTGAACAGTGACTAGTAAATAGTGAACCTATAGTAATATTAATCCAGTACTGCAGCAAGGAAATAAAGAAGCTCTTCTCACAGAACAGTCTTTCAATTCCACGCCATCTTCATCTTCAACGGATTTCTCCAATCCAGCAATAGCAAGTGTGCACCCGCTCAATCGTGATAGGCCCTTCTAGTGGGATCGCACATTTTATGGTCCTTCGAGCCGGATACCTGAGGAAGCCTCTGAAGAAAGAAGATTGGAATTGATTTCCGTCATGCCACCAGTCATACGCTCCACTGGAAAAGGACGCAAGCCACCGACTATTACCAGAGCCGGAACGTCAGGGGAACTTGCCACAACATGGACTGCGGGAGGAACCGCTGCCACGGATTCTATGGCGACCACCTCCGCCACGAGGTCATCAGCCGTTATGTCTGCCATGGAGTCTACGGCGGCTTCCTCTGTCACCGTGTCTACTCTGACCGCGCCTACTACGGAGCCGATGGCGACCATCTTTGCCACTACCGCCGCCACTGGAATGACCTCGGGAAGAACCATTGGACATCCTGCTGCCCCGCCGTCTGCAATCACTTCCCACTCGTCCCCACCTAGCCGCGGGACCAATATAGTGAATAAAGGAACAATGCAGACATTACTGGATCCATGCCTAAAGGAAGGCCTGCTGCCAGACCAGCACATACAGAAGAACACACGTGCTGGGTCTTCTCGTTCTAGAAGAGAACAGAAGATAGCGAAGGCTAAAGAAGAACTCGCCCGTCGACAAGTCGAGCTAGCCGCAGCACATTTGGCTGCGTTAGAAGCAGAAGACAGCGAGAATGAAGAGGATAACAGCGCTTCCGAGTTTTCAACAACGGAAACACACGCCGAAGTGGATAAATGGCAGTGCAACAAGCCTACACCACCGATGTTAGCCATCAAACAAGAAGAACATCAGCAAAAATCCGTGACACCACCGCAATTATTCGAGACGGGCACGGAGTACCGGGTACCTCACACATCTGAAGGTGTACAACACATGCCGGCGGGAGCCGCTCAACCGGACTTCAGTCAGCTAGCCGAAGCCATCACACTCGCTGTCAAAGAAGCAGGTCAGCGGCCACGATTCATCGAGCTACCCATCTTCAACGGTTGCCACCAGGACTGGCTACCCTTCCAGGCAGCATATAGAGAAACTGAACACATGTTCTCACAGGTTGAGAACATAAACCGCCTACGGAAGAATTTGAAGGGAAAAGCCAGAGAAACCGTCGAGAGCTTGCTTATCACAAACACTCATCCATCAGACATAATCAAGACACTCGAGAACAGATTCGGAAGACCAGAGACGATTGCCATGTCAGAGATAGATGCACTTCGAGCCCTGCCGCGCTTGAACGAGTCACCGAGGGATATCTGCACATTTGCTACCAAAGTGACCAACGCCGTGTCTACTCTGAAAACCCTCAACTGCGTCTTCTACCTCTACAACGCGGAAGTCTCGAAGGCCCTCGTTGATAAGCTCACTCCGACACTGCGATATCGTTTCTACGACTTCGCCGCCATGCAGCCGAAAGAAGAGCCGGACCTCATGAAGTTCGAGAAGTTCATGAAAAGGGAAGCTGAGTTGTGCGCACCCTTTGCACCACCTGAAGCAACATCGCCAAGCCAAGCCACCACTTCACAGAAGCGTCCTCAAATAGTAAACACAGCCTCAGAGAAGCACCAAATAGAAAGAACGCCGTGTCCCGTGTGCCAAGAACCGGAACACAAGACGGAGGACTGTGAGATGTTCAAAGCAGCGGAAGTCAGCGCCAGATGGGACATCGCCAAGGACAAACGCCTATGCTTTAGGTGCCTGCGATATAGAGGGAGGATCCATCACTGCCGGCTGAAAACGTGTGGCATCAATAGCTGCAAATACACACACAACAAGATGCTACACTGTGATCGATCGGTCAAGGCAGTGGACTCCAAAAAAGAATCTATCAACTCCGCGTGGACAGCTAGCAAGCAGTCATATCTCAAGATTATCCCAGTACGAGCGTCGGGGCCAAAAGGTTCTATAGAAACTTACGCGCTACTGGATGACGGATCGACGGTCACACTAATAGATGAAGACGTTGCCTATGCAATAGGAGCCAAGGGACCAGTCGATCCATTGAAAATAGAAGCGATCAACGCACTCAAGACTACGCGATACCAGTCAAGAAGAGTCAACTTCGTGCTCAAGGGATCAAACAATCACGAAGAACAAATACAAGCCAGAACAGTGAAAAATCGCAAGGTGTCGCCACAAGAGGTTTCCACGCAGCAAGTCAACGCCTGCAAACATCTGCGAGACATTGGAAGAACGCTGAGCTACAAGATTGCGAAGCCACATATACTCATCGGTCAAGATAATTGGCACCTTCTTCTGACAACGAAGGTCCGAAGGGCTTCCAATACCGGGATCCCGGTATCAGCCAATACCGGGATCCCGGAATTTTTTCGAGATTTTCAATACCGGTATTGAAATGTTCATAACCGGGATCCCGGTATTAGTGATTTTATTTTAATTTTAGTACAAAACACAAGATATGTAATAAACTATCACTACCGCACATAGAAATTTTTATCCATTTATTTATTTTGGAATATTTTCCTTTTTTTGAACGTCCACAAGTTACTACTCCGCCAAAATTTGTATACAAAAATGTCATCAAAAAGGTGCGAAAACTAGCAAGATACTTCAGAAAATCGCCTACGAGAAACGATACATTACAAAGCTACGTGAAAACACCAAAGAGCATGGCAAAGAGATTAAATTGATGCTAGACGTAAAAACCCGTTGGAGCAGTATGGCCGACATGGTCGGTCAATTTTTGAAGCTCAAAGATAGCACCACTAAAGCACTGATTGATCTGAAATCGAATATTTAATTTGATGATGAAGATATCACCTTATTAAATGACATTCACCACCTAAATGACACTTATTATTATTGTCATCTAAAAAGATAATTGTACCTACATGTAAATAATATATGATTTGACAATAAAACTTTGTTTATTAATTTTACCCATCGATCAAAAATGACCGGCTTTGCCGGCCCCCCTTAGATTCACAATGCGCACGCCACAACCTTCAGTAGCAAAAGAGAAACATTTTGACATGTTAGGAAAGCTTTTCAACTAGTGTCATTTTAGCGTTCAGACAAAAAGCATGGGTAAGTGCTCGTACAAAAAATGCAAGAATCACTCGTCCAAAGTGCTGAAAAAGGATGGAATTTCTTATTTTCAGTAAGTTTATCTATATTTCTTACCCGTATATTGAGATGTGAGTCATATACTTGTGAAATCAGCATAAAATATTGTTGTTTGGTTTGCCTATGTTAAAATATTAATTTTGTTCTAAATTGATAAATGGAGAGGCTATTTCTTCTAAATTTTTTTTAAAATTTTTAGTATGTATTAATATATCTCACTAATATTATAAACGTGAAAGTTTAGATGGATGGATGGATGGATAGATAGATGGATGGATGTTTGTTCCTTTATCACGCTAGAACGGCAAAACGGATCTGGATGAAATTTGGCACAGAGATAGATTATAGTCTGGAATAGGACATAGGCTACTTTTTATCCCGAAATTCCTACGGGAACGGGAACTACGCGGGTGAAACCGCGAGGCGCTGCTAGTTTTTCATAAAAATAAGTTTAATATTACTAGTTGATGATTTTTAAAATAACTAGTTGGCCCGCCCTAAAATTTCATTTGCGAAGACTCTCTAATAAAAGAAAGACTAGGTTCTTACCTAGGTACGTAAGAACCTAGTCTTTCTACCAGAAGTATGAATTTATAAAACGTTTATTTTTTGTTCCGTAAAAAAAACTCGTGCAAAGCCGCAGATCTTTTTAATCTAGAGTGCCTGCCTGAAATTGTATTTTAAGTTTAAATTGTTGTATGTCTGAAATGACCCTTTTGTATAAATACCTACTGTTGAGACACCAATTTATAGTTTCATCAATAAATGATTCGTTATCTTTACCTGAATTCTGTTAATTAATCCTTATAGAAAATAAACTGAGTAGGTAGGTATATAATTCTCAGGAAGGTACCTACCTACTTACAAAATAAAATGAATTCGACTCCACCAATCTCTTGTTCCGTATGGAAAAAACTTGTCAGGCTCTGCGCAAACTGTCTGCGTCAAAACAAAACGTAGACAATTTTGATTGACATTTTTGTAAGGCTCTAGGAATCTACGGGGGAGGCCGCGAACTACTTATTTTTGATCGAAGATTTTACCTTCTAAATACGTATACTTCCGAAAAAGAATAAAATTAAAAGTCTGATAAAAATAAGGTTTTTTTTTCAATACCGGTATCCCGGAATCCCGGTATTTAGAAAAAAACATTCGGTATTAATACCGGTATTGAAAAAATCCGGTATTCGAAAGCCCTAGTCCGAAAAGGAAACATGAACGAACCTGTGGCATCCCTTACGCCATTCGGTTGGGTTTTACATGGGACACAGAAACCCGCACTTGGTCGCAACAGCCATTTCGTGTCTCACATCACAGAAGCATCCGATGGCAATATAGAACCAATAGAAAAGCTCCGCAGATGCCCGAAGAAACCGCAGATACAACCAGCAGAGCAAGCCCTTTGTATCACAAGCGAGCAAAATACAGTTCACAACGAAAATAGAGGATACCAAACTGCTCTACTACGGCGGCAAGAAGACACGAGCGTTCCTGGCAATAACAACTCTCTGAAAGGACTCTTCAACATAGAAAAAAAGCTGGATCGCAAAGTAAAGAGAAATAAAGATCACATGGAAGCAATGATAGAAAAGGGATATGCCGCGCATGCACGCCCTATATACCAAAGTACCTCCGTCATTTCGCAAAGCCAGACAAAATGCGGGCGGTACCTGATACAGCAGCAAAAATAAGAAGAATCGCCCATAACAATCTGCTGCTAAAGGGATCAGATCTTCAATCGCTTCCAGGAGCCATAGTAACAAAGCTGAAGCTCAAGGCAGAAGATGCATGGTTGCAAGTCACGGATAAAGAGGAGACTCTTAGCGTGACCATCGATAGAAAACAGGAGCATGCCGAAGACAAACCAGAAATTTCACGACTTTATTGGAACAGACTTCGATGCAGATCAGCAGCAGTCTTAGAATTCTTCCAACCGAGTAGAACCGCCGAACAGAAGGTCATCTATAAGTGCCGAAAGAAGAATTCAATGACTTTCCCAAATTGGAAGAAAAAGAAGAAACAGACGAAGTCAGGACTCTTCGGTAACAAAGGCAGCCATCGTGAAAAACAGCTGGCATACCGCACCTGGCCCACTCCAGTTACAACACCGGCGGGAGCCGCAAAACCAAGACCCAGTAAATGCAGTCGACTTAGCCCAAGCATCCTGCGGCCATCAGTGAGGAAGATGGTGATCCAGCAGGTCGAGACGTCGTCGTCCTAGCACCTAGAGAAATGCAACACGGTTGCACGGCGGGAGTAATGTGCAGGACAACATCTTGTTAATAGCTAAGATATTCTAAGGTTTTTATTTATTATACTCTGGGTAATTTCTAAGAAATTAATAAATCCCAAAAAAGCTAAGATATTTCATAAATTAGGTATATAGAATAGGGTTCAAAATCGAACATTACTTAAGGTAAACAGATTAGATAATAGTTACCCTTTCCGACAACAAAAGGCCATAGATTACGTTATAGTTGTCGCGGCCGACTCGCATGTACCTATCTACGTATGTAAGTAGCTATAGATTGTTATCTCGAAGGCATCGAATAACAAGGAAAGTTCTAGAAAGGAAAGAGATAGATAGTTCTTTAGTTTTTTCTAGAAAGTTTTCAAGGCTACAACTGAGGTATAAATACCAAACTTGTACGCCGGTTGATTGATTCTGTTTTCGGATACGAACGAGTGAACAGTGACTAGAAAATAGTGAACCTATAGTAATATTAATCCAGTACTGCAGGAAGGAAATAAAGAAGCTCTTCTCACAGTACAGTCTTTCAATTCCACGCCATCTTCATCTTCAACGGATTTCTCCAATCCAGCAATAGCAAGTGTGCACCCGCTCAATCGTGATAGGCCCTACTAGTGGGATCGCACAATCACCACAAAGTCAATGCACTTATTATTGACGTGACAACGTCTTATAAATTGGTTTGCCGGGTGACACTTCAAGAAACTGCGTTACGCTCCGCTCACGTTATGCGCTCACAATGAGAGCGAGTGAGAGGCACGCGTCCCTTCCACTCGGGCATGGTTAGCCCGCCTAAGAGCGAGAGAGACAGACATAAAAAGTGAATAAATTGTTACTATTATTTCATCCTTCTTCCTACTATACGAATGAATATTCACATTAAAATTATTTTACCACTCAAAGTCGTTGTCACGTAAAACTTTCGCCCGTATACCGACTTTACAGGCAACCAATTTTTTTTAATACTCCTGTATTAAAATAATAAGTGTAGTAGTAATAATAAGTAAGTAGTGTACCACATCTAACAAGAGGTGAAAGTTTATCTATACCTACTTCTCTAATCTAACGATTATGCACAGGTTGTCAGTGATAAGATACCTATTCCTATTTTTTGATTAAATGGAACTCTTTGGTACATTCTTTACTGGCAGTTTGAAATTAAAACTCTAATTTCAAATTTTAAAATTTACTAGTACCTACTCACCCTTTAAAAACAAAAGTCCGTTTGTTCCTATTTAGGGCGTGTAGCGCGTCCACTTGACCTTCCGTCAGGTGGAAGGTCAGAGATTGCAGGTTCTCCCACAGCCTGGCTGCGGAGGACGCCTTTACCACCACGTTGTGGCCGCATTGGATCTGGTATCTGTAGAGAAGAAAATCAATTATAGGTAGATACTGTTGCACTTTACGTACTTATCTCAAAAATATTGATTACCTGCTATATGCTTTGACCTTAGTATGTTTTTTGACTGAGTTATTTTTAATTTGACCTGTGTGTGTAGTTTATATTAGATAATTTATTTGTGAAAATCAATCTATGACGTGAATAAAATATAATAGGTACCTATTTATATACATATATATAGTTTACATAATATGTATAGGTAGGTAATCTAATGATTAAAATTATTTATGTGACTAATTTAAATATGTTGTATTTTAGCCTTATAATAATTTTGATTGTATTTTTATTTCATATTTAATCTTAAGTGACTGTAATTGGTTAGTTTTAATCGTGTTAGTTACTCAATAAATAAATACCTAAATCTCTATAAACGTATATCGCAGTATCATTTTTTGAGATCGTTCATTGAGTAGCCTTAGTGCTCGCTCGGCGTTTGGCCCCAAATGACACACTCGACAGGAATTGGGCACGTTCTCGCATAGGTGTACACTAACGTGTTCCAATGAACTTGCACGCCAAATCAATTACCTATAGGTAGATACTGTTGCACTTAACGTAGGTACTTATCTCTATAAACGTATATCGCAGTATCATTTTTTGAGATCGTTCATTGAGTAGCCTTAGTGCCCCAAATGACACACTCGGCAGGAATTGGGCACGTTCTCGCATAGGTGTACACTAACGTGTTCTAATGAACTTGCACGCCAAATCAATTATAGGTAGATACTGTTGCACTTATCGTACATATCTCTATAAACGTATATAGCAGTATCATTTTTTGAGATCGTTCATTGAGTAGCCTTAGTGCCCCAAATGACACACTCGACAGGAATTGGGCACGTTCTCGCATAGGTGTACACTAACGTGTTAGTAGTAGATAAAACATTACCTACCCATTGTTGTGCCCCAACCGGGCTCATGTTGAAACTGTACACATTTATTTTAAGACCTACTATGTACAACATGAACACAATAAACAATCTTGAATCTTGAATCTTGTTCTATTGAACTTGCACGCCAAATCAATTACCTACCTATAGGTAGATACTGTTGCACTTAACGTACTTATCTCTATAAACGTATGTAGCAGTATCATTTTTTGAGATCGTTCATTGAGTAGCCTTATTGCCCCAAATGACACACTCGACAGGAATTGGGCACGTTCTCGCATAGGTGTACACTAACGTGTTCCAATGAACTTGCACGCCACGATGACGCCGACGCCCCGCCGGCCCGCTCGACTGGCTCTCAGAAGGCCGCTAAGTGTTAGCATTTTATTAGGTACCTTTTCCGGCTTTGCAAACTGTGGATCTGTCAACATTACCTAATAAGCAGCTGCGCGGGAGTCATGCCGAGTCCTGAAGCCATGACCTGCACCAGGGGATCATCTATCACTGCCTCGCCGCCGTTCTTCAGCTCTGAGGGGGTACCCTGAAATTCACGATGTTAGGGCTAACTTAATCTATACTAATCCGGCAAAATAGTAATAATAATAATATAATATTATAAGGAGGAAAGATTTGTTTGTTTGTATGTTTGCTTGTTTTACGGGAATAGGCTCCGAAACTACAGGACCGATTTAAAAAATTCTTTCACCATTAGAATCCTACATTATCCTTGATGGACATAGGCTATAGAATATTTTCAAATATTTAGGGATCCGTATGAAAACTTCGATACTGTAACCCAAGGCGTGAAAAAAAATACCATAAAAATTCCTTATATCGCGTACGCTGAGGAAACTATTGACAATAGTGCAAAGTGATGTCTACAGTTTTAATGAAGACATTCACATCTAAAAAAAGTCCGCAACACCATTTGTGTCTAACTATTATAGTTATGTCACAATAACGAAAAAAGTGATGTAGGATTCTAATGGTGAAAGAATTTTTCAAATCGGTCCAGTAGTTTCGGAGCCTATTCCCGTCAAACAAACAAACAAATCTTTCCTCTTTATAATATTAGTATAGATAAAGTACCTAGGTAATAGGTTGGTAATATTTACGGTACCTGAAACTAGAATATCTTCCAGACAACCTACCTTAGAACCGAGGACACCGAAACAGCTCAGCGTAACGTTCCGTTCAGCACAGAAGATGTCCAACTTCTGTTGAGTCAGGTATGGATGACACTCCACCTGGTGAGAAAGGAATGGACTAAATTACACCTGCTCAGAAAGTCGCTTATTCCTTTTATACTCAGAAAGTTGATTATTATTATTCCAAGCATAACGTAGTAAGTTCGTCATTGCAAACGTACCTACTACTAAAAGCGGGACGGAAACTCTATTGAATTTCATTTCTCAAGCGTTTAGCGGGAGAGAAAAGTAGGACCTAAATCCATTTCTAACCACAGTTTAAAAGTAGGGCTTTAGGGCGCCGCGCGCAGCCAGTTTAATGTCTGTGTTTCTAACGTGCTATTGTTTTTTTTTTCTGCAGATATGGTTATTTGTATAATTAGGTCAAATGACAAAAAGTTTTCACTCCGAATCCGCCGTATGATTTGGCCTCTTCCGTACTATTTGGAACAATAATTGAAAAAAGAACCATGTGTGAAGAAACCACGTGAAAATCGTACGCGCGTATTTATTGCGTACGAAAGTAAAGTAAGTTGGTTGCCATACTTTTGTGCAGCACCATCTAGTGTCAAAATAAGAAGCGTGATTGTTTTTTTTAAGATGCATTGAAAAACCCTTATTAATTTCCTGAAATAACAGCCGGTAGATTCAAATGAATTTGGATAAAACCCAAGTAATGGCCAAAAGCCACTTTGATTCAATACCGTCGTATATTCCTTACTCGAAATCGTTGCCGAATACACTTACCTAGGGCAGATTCTGCAGTTAGGTAAAAACAATTTCGAGAAGGAGGCCAAGAAGAGGATCCAGCTAGGCTGGGCAGCGTTTGGGAAACTACGTCGAGTCTTCTCGTCATCCATACCGCCATGATTGAAAACTAAAGTTTTCAATCAGTGCGACCTACCCGTCATGACCTACGGAGCTGAGACGTGGACACTCACGGTAGGGCTCGTCCACCAGTTTAAAGGGACACATTTTGCCAGGGACACGCTGTATCACAAAGAACTATGATTATCAAGGGAAGTTAAGTTGTCTATACCTGGTTGATAACTGGTTTGATCCTCGCACGATCCATCACCCTGCGGATCTGCTGCGAGTTAAAGTTGCTGAGGCCGAGCGCGCGGGCCTTCGCCCCCAGGGCTTCCACTCCATACCAGGCGTCTAGGTAGTCTTGGGCGGAGTATTGGAGGACCGTGGCTATCCGGGGGACGGGGGAGCCCCCTTCCTGGAGATAATAAATTAGGTATATTTGAAATTTAAAGAAAGAAAAGTTAATAGAAATTTAGAAAATGTTGATCTATGGTTCGTTATTGAACCTACTCTTGTTCGTTTTCGGATACGCACACGAAGTTCGGATTCATAGACAATTTTCGTGAATGAAGTTGAACGAATGATATGTGTAGGTTTTTTATCGGGTCAATAACGGATTATTCTTTAATGTAGAAATAACAAAATATTTCGCTTTGTTTTTAAATTTTACATTTATTCTGTAGTATTCGAACGAAATTTCGTAACGAAATGAAACCGGAAAAGGAAATACGCTAACTTTCGATCGAAACCTCGTTTTTCGACGAAAGAGAGACCTCCGTATGTATCTCCTGCCCCCCTAGCACTGGGATTGTTGTCTAGGGTAGAATAGACAATAATGACATTGCATCGCCATACATTGCGTACATTATTGAAGTTGAAGGAATGCATTTCAAATAATTTACGCATTGGATGACGAAGTGACGTAATTTTTCTCTATTCTACCCTAGACAACAATCCCCGTGCTAGGGGGGCTGTACATACTGAGGGCGCGGGTTCGAATCCTACCGGTATCGAAATTTTTTGGGACATTCTTTATAATATGTGAATTAACTTATATGACTCTTACCTTAAACGACATAGGGTTGTGTATAAGATACAAGTCGAAGTACTCCAAGCCCATGGTCCTCAGCGAAGCTTCACAAGCTTCTTTCACCAGGTCGGTTCTGTGGAAGGTGCTCCAGAGCTTCGAGATTATGAACATGTCTTCTCTGGAAAAGAAAAAAAAATATTCTGCATGATGTTTTCGCAGTAGACCAACGAGGTAGTCGGATATTTAATACATTATCATAAGTCCAAAGTCCACGGCAAGTCCAAGTATTTGTCTATTTTTGTAAACCAATTATACCAAGTAAGGGCGCAATGCGCGCCATTTCGTGAAAATGATAGGTATAGGATTTCGCGTTCATAGGAGTGGGACAGAGCATGCGTTTTTGGAACGGCGCAAGTGCAAAAATGGAGTTTTTACTTATTTACATGAGAAATACACAACTTATGAAGAAACTGTCAGAAGGAACCAAGTAATTAGTAATAACCTACGAATTAAAACATTTCAATAGACCGCAGGGTTCCTAAGATCCACCAAACAGTGCAATTTCATTTTTTTTTCTACCGTAATTTTTTCTTATTCGTGTTTTCACTTTGAAGAAACCAAAGAAAAATTGTAGAATTTTATGTAATTCGAGTTTTTAACCACGGGAATCCCGTGAGTACTGAGATCTAGTCCTAGTTTGACAAGCAAACACGCTTGGCTTGCCTTTTAAAACGACAACACTCTTTACCACTTTTACCAACGCCATCTAGAACGGCTAGATGGCGTTGGTAAAAATGCAAAAGCTAGCAAAAGTACCTCAACTCACCGTTTCACAGTTCCATCCTTAATCTTATCTCTGACAGCCTCGCCGACTTCCTTCTCGTTTCCGTAGATGAAGGCACAGTCAATCGCTCGATAGCCGAGATCTATCGCCGCGCTGATCACGTGGTACACTAGGCGTGGATCCAGCTGGAAAATCAAATCAAATAATAGAGTTAAATTAAAACTATACTATGATTTAGAATCCTAGATATTTTACGTCAACAAAAACATTTATGAGTGAAAACAACAAACAAGGTAACAATGACGTTATCACTAAAAAGTAAAACATATCCTTCGAAAACGGATAATCTCACATGTGCATCGAAAAATGTTAAAAATTAGAATGCGAAAACGAACGAGAGATCAATTAAATTATGAATGAAAGCATTCAAAAAGAAAAACTGTTTGGAGCTTCTGTGCTTTGCTTCGGTGATACCAATTTCGTTAAATATTTTCCACCAATATTCCTCGGGTTTTGTTACCACTTGGCTTACAATTAATAACCAGGCTTTTGAATCGGGATATAGTAATTACAATTGAAACAATTGAGCTAACTGCAGACTGTTGCAAACAAGACCATTGATATTAATTTAGAGTAACAGACGGTGTAGTGTAGACTTTTAGTTGGCAACTTTTGTAACGATTTATGCCATATTCGCCCCTAGGAAGTTCGGCCCACATGAAAAAATCTGCTTTCGTCCCATATTGTATGCCATATTCGGCCCATAATATATTTTATTTCAGAAAATCTTATTTCGTCCTACTTTTCAGCTCCAATACTCGGCCCAAGGTTTTTCTATAGGCAAAATAACCTACGGAACCTTAAAAATATAAAATCAACTCACCAAAGCAGTTCCAACCGCTAGAACCGGCATCATCACTCCATTCGACAGCTCTATACAAGGCATCTCCACACTCCCATACTTCTTGGCAGTAGCAAGCTCTTCAATCTTGGCCTTGAAGTCAGGAGTCAAGTCTTGAGGTACCGCATCTTTGTCCTTAGCTGGTGGTGGTAAGGTCTCTTTTGCTGGTGTTAGTTTTCTCTGTAAAGCCATGTTATTTTATTTCTCTTTTTTTTATGGGGATATTTTTGAAGTAGTACAAGGTACTTTTCACTTTATAACTGTAGCTTTAAATTTAAAAAAATGTTTTCCTCCGAGACCGTCTACCGTCGCGTCAGACACTTTAGTTGTTGACACGTGATACGTCAAATAAGAATAATTATCGAAGACTCAAGCAATAGTTATTTGCTATACAAGTGTGCAAACTTGCATTTTAACCGCGTGCTCAATTTTGATGACCGAGCAAGCGAAGGATTCTAAAATTAGAATCCTGAGCGTTAGCGAGGGAATCAAAAGAGCACGAGGTAAAAAATCTTTGCACTCGAGTGCAACACGTAACTTTTCATCCCACCTCTGTGAGGAAACAGTATTTTTGCTCTTCGATTGAGGATAAAAACGGCTTTTGCACTCAGATATCGAAGAGCAAAAATACTCGTTACGTTTTATTAAATTAGATTTAGGGCGATTCTTCCTCCATGGTAGAATACGTAGGTAGGAAGACGCAAAAAAAGTTGGTATCAGCGCGAAATCTCTGGAATTTTTGAATAGTACAAATTGATCTGAAGATGAACGTGGCTAATTTAATTGAAAATGTCATCAAGCTAAAATTAAGTTAGTAATATGCAAATGGAACATAAAATTCAAGAAATAATTAATATGACTATCTGTTGCGATCAAAATCATGTGATATGATTTTAATTACACTTGACAAATTCGTGGTGTACTACAAGTGAAAACGGTTTGCAATAATTCACTGGAGGTAAGTTTTGATTGTTTTATTTTCTCGCAATCGAAGTGTAGTATTGTTTTTTTGGGTCAAAACCACCCATTATAACACGGTATATAACTCTTATATAATGGGGTGGTTTAGTCCCTAGTTAAAAAACTACATATTATTATTTAAAAGGTGATCATAAAAAAACAAAAATTTAATAAAACACTGTTTTAACCGGATTGATCGCGTACCTATATTTTATATTTTGTTTATAACCTGACGTTTCGGAGGCTTTTCAGCTTCCATGGTCACAGGCAGACTGAGGTTAAAACAGTCTTTTATTATGAGTTCTCGCGAAAATAACCTTAGAATATACTAAACAAAAATTTGTTTAAATTGTGGTCATAATGCCCGAAAATGCTAATATATGTACAAATTCCTCTCAAGGTTAAAAAAATGATATCTTTTTTTTTGTGTCTGGCCTTGCCTCCCCATACAAGCACCTTCCAGGTTACCCACTCATTTTGGGACATCCTGCTTAGTACTAAGAGTAAACAATGAATTGGATTTACTTACCTCAAACAAAGCTATCTTTTCCGAAACAGACCTCTTCCTCGGCAAATCTTTCACTTTACTCTGATTTTTTTCTTCGAGTAAGTCAAATGAGTTAAGTCTACTTATAATTTTATTCACTTTTCCTTTTACAGCGTCACCTAGATCAAGTTCTGCGACAGATTTCGTTCTTCGCATATCATCTTTGGATTTTACGTAGTCTTGTATGAATTCTAAACTTTTGAATTTGTCGTCTCCAGAGTCAAGAGTTTTGTAATCTAACTCAGGTTTTTTGAATTCTTCATTAAAATCGTACAGTTTTAATTTTGTTTTATCTATCTTGCCATTAGCTTTAACTACGGTTGTTTCAACATATTCTGTTTCATTTTTTAAATCATCTATAGCAGTGTTTAAATTCCCGTTAGTCATTTCAACATCTATGTTTTTGTTAGAAAGCTTAGCAAAGAAAATGTTTTCTTTTTTACCATCGTATTTTATATCAGCCGTGTGAACATCCTTTAATATTTCACTAACAGGTTTTTCGTGATGGACAAACATGGAATCCAGAGATCTGTGACTGCCACCTGGCTTTGGAATGCTTCTCATTTCACTTATTGATCTTTTCGGTTTATGTACAGGCTTTTTATATTGAGTTTGTTCGCTAAGTGATTCGTATCTTTTCAAAACTTCTCTTACAGGAATAAATTTAGGTATGGCTATAGGTTTTGCTTTATTTAAAGCATTGTCGTTCAAAGCTCTGTTATTTTCAATTTTACTTTCGTTTTGCTTAGGCTCAAATTTCCTTAGCACTGTTGTTAAAACTTCCGCCTCTACTGCAGCCTTTTCGACATTCATGTTTGTTGTTCTAATTTGAACGTTATTCTCCTTATCAAATCGTACGATATCTGGAGATTCAATGATAACCATTTCAGCTTTAACTATTTCAATTACGTCTTCATCACCGTTCATTGTAGTATCAAACTCGTTGTCTTTGTTATTTAGGTCTGTTGTTGAATCAAACTTGTAAACTTCATCAACTATCAAAGGAGTATGAACATGTACTTTCTCAGTTGTAAGTGTGCTAGTTGTAAGTTTTGGTAAACTTGAATATTTTTTAGGTATATTACTTTTTACTGGTTCCTGTCGCTGAAAATGTGATAAAAATAGGTATTAAGAGAACAGCTTTTGGAAATTCCTCATATAAATGAAATAAAGTCAGGCTTAATATTTAAGAACTTACCTCAAACAAAGCAATTTTTGACGTAACGGATTCTTTCTTAGGCAATTTGTTACCACTTTCAATCTCAAGAGCATCTTTATTTGTAGTTTCATGTGAGAGAAGTCTACCTAATGGTCTTTCTCTCCCCCGTAACAGCGGATCGAAAATGCCATCTCTTTCTTTCATGTGTTTATCTTCTCTATCCATTTGTTCATTAGGCGTTTCTTCAGGTTTTAAAACATCAAAATCATTTACAATTGAATCAATGTTTGGTTCTAAAGTTTCAGCAGATGGAGGTTTATTTTCATCATGAATTTCAGTAATTTCTATTAAATTTCCAGTTTCAGTATCTATTTTATCAATATTATTATTGTCATTCACTATTTCTAAGTCGTCGTTGTTGGTTGTATATACCAGTTTATTTATTTCTGCAACGGTCTTTTCGCCTTCTATTTTTCCCGTGTGTTCGAGTACATATGACTCAAAAACTGGTATTCCTACCTTGACAAATTCTTTTTGTATATTTTCTACAACTATCTGACCTTTTATTGGTTCAATGCTACCACTACTTTCAATTGTTTCCACTTCCGTCACAGTGGCTGTACTAACTACTTTTATATTATCTTCTTCTACATTACCTCTAGATGTAATTACAGTTTTAGTGTGTATTATTTCGAATTCATTATCTTTACTATTGTGATAATTCTTAACATCTTCGTCATTTATATCAGAATCCGACTTTGTCGAGTTATTTCTAAGCCTAACTTTATCTCTAGCAGCAATAATTTTACTATTCCTATCATCTTGCAAGCTTTGTCTCTTCAAAAACGGTATTTTAGTCTTTTTAACCATCTCTATATCTATCGGTTTAACTTTATTCTCGTCATAATCGTGTATTATCTCTTCGAAAATATTTTCTACCTTCTCAGGGTCTTCTACTTTAGGGTTCAGCAGAGATATGTCTATATTTACTGGACTATGGACGGCTTGTTCGTAAAGTTTGTCGAATTCATCTTCTGTTTCAGCGGTTTCTGGTTTTCCAGTTTCTTTAGTTATTAATTTAATGGCAAGTGTTTCCTTTAGTTTTAGTTTAGGGATTGATTTTCTTTCTGGTTTCGCTGGCGCTGGTCTTGTTGGCTTTGGTATTGATGATCTTCGGATATTATGTGCCTGAAAAATCTCACTAATATTATAAACGTGAAAGTTTAGATGGATGGATAGATGGATGGATGTTTGTTCCTTTATCACGCCAGAACGGCTGAACGGATCTGGATGAAATTTGGCACAGACATAGATTATAGTCTGGAATAGAACATAGGCTACTTTTTATCCCGGAATTCCCACGGGAACGGGAACTACGCGGGTGAAACCGCAAGGCGCTGCTAGTTAATTTATAAGCTAAAAACTTCAACGAATAAATGTTTAACAGAAAAGGATAACATTGCCGCTAAAGATCTTATCCGGTGACGAGCAGCGAGAATAGGCTACTTGACTACTACTGGGAAATAATTCTAACGTATTGTCTGATAAAAATAATGCAAAATGTAATTAATATATCTTCAAGGCCAGTCATGTTAGTTATAAAAACGAATTGTAAAGTTTGAATAAAATAATGCCGCGCCAAAACGATAATCTCTGTCATGGCTCCCGTTTTCCAAGCTATGACGTCACCCCGCCATACCACACCTAACAAGAAGAACTCATTGACACTATAATCTGTAAAAGATTGACGTCACTTGCGATCAAACCAAACACATAGCGTTTTCGGTCACGTGATCATATATCAAAAAATGTGTAATTTTAATCCCGTCTTTTTACCTAAAAAAAGCCTATTCAATATTTTAGCCGCACGGCTAGTGATTACGAGTTTTGTTACTTCCATGATATTTTTAAATCAAAATTTACTTTTTAGTATGCTTAAAGGAGGTTAGAACAGATAATACCTGGAAGGGACGTGGTATCTACAGCACAAGTCTTTGACTTAGTGTAGATACCACGGAACAAAATTTTAATATACCAAGCTAGTCTGTCTGTAATTGTAATTTCTTAATGTATCTCCACAGTGATTATGCTTGTTTTTTGGCCAATAAATTTATTATTATTAGTAGCTACAAACTTATCGGGCTGTCATTTTTGCAAAACAATAAAAAATCGTTAAAATATGACCGGTAAAACTTTGCGGCCGATGTCGGTCGCCATGTGATCGCTATCTTTGGCGAGACTTTGAGCTCGCCCAGTAGATTTATCGGCGTATTCCCTATCGGCATATTGTAACTACTGGTGCTGTAAACTCCGATTCCGATCAATTGGACGAGTAACTTTACAAGTCATCTACTTAAGTACCGCCTAACCAACACTACAAAATCCATTCGTAGTAAATTAAGAAACCATTAATATTAGTAATTGGTAGAGCAAAGATGTCAATTTAATTTTCCTACCTCGATATTGTCTCTTGATCCTCGCCTATCAGCTGTCACTTTATCTACAGTTTGTCTGAACCTGGACACAGGGATCTTGGTCCTTTTCCTGTCATCGTTATCATCACTGCTATGTGATTGATTTTGAATGACTTTTGTTACGACTGATTGATTTTCTGGGTGATGCTGGAAAAGGGAAATAACCAAATGATTTATATACAAGTATCAATAAACTTTGTCTTTAATAAAAGTGTTAAATAAGAAAATTGTAATACAAAAGTGGAAATTAAAAAATAAATAGTTAAAAACAGCAGTTGCACAAGGACTATTTACCTTTGATGAAATAACTGTTTGATCAGCAAAATACATAAATATTGCTGGACAATACACAGCATTATCTAGCTCGAAGCTAAGCAGAGCTTGTGTTATGGGTACTAGATAACTGATATATATAATGTAATACAATACATAGATAGATATCTTTTATTATCTTCTTCTCTTCTTTTATTATCTTCTACTTCTATCTTTTATTATACATAGAAAACGACCAGAACACCCTGAACAAATGTCTGCAGATCGTACACACATTTGTCCTGAGGCGGGAATCGAACCCGCAACCTCCTGCCTCGCAGGCAGACCTCCGTCCACCGCGCCACAGAGGTCGTCAAAATTGAAATAAATGATTTACTATTGTTTACATTTATATTGCTGCAAAAATATTTAATATGCTGCTTTATGTCACATTACTTGCTGACCAAAATCTTTTTAATTTGCTAACCGCTTAAAACTTTAAGATACCCTTTAACTAATAACAAAAAACATATTTGTAACACCAAATTTAATGTAACACTTTAGTATTTGTAGTCAAACTTCTGTATCTGAGTAACCACAGTTTTTCCAGGCGTTGTCTGCTTCCTGAACAAATACTGAAAATTCATAGATATATCTTCGGTCACTGTCACTTTCTGCAGTTTCAAGTCACCCTTTGTCAACGTCACTTCGTTTCTTGTCACTTTTATCACAGGTTCTTCGTGAAAAGTGTCAATGTCACTTACTTCGCATTCACCGTTTTCGTTGTTCAGCGTTTTCCTTATTGTCTGTACTATTGGCACTTCCGCTTCGACGTTTGAATCGTCGGCTATGTTGACACAGTCCGCCATTTTTGTTTTGTAACTGAAAATTAGAAGGTATTTTTGAAAAACTAGGTAGGTACTAGGTATAATTGTTTTTTTGGTCAAAAGCATTTTTTTGTAATTGTACCTATGTGTAATTTATTTTTTATTTCAATCCGCACCGGATAAAAAAGTCCGAAATATATTAACTGTGGCGGTCATAGCTTAAGAATTGACACCTCCTACTCCGTGGATATACAGAGTTATTGGTAAATTAGTGTCATTACGTGAACTGCAGGTTCAGCCCATCATCACAAATACTACGTTTGTGCAGACGCCAGGTCTTAATTCTTAATTTTGGTATTGGTAATGGGTACCCCCGCAATTCAATAATCGTTCGTTAGAGAGGTTTTATTTGAAACTCAACTTAAAAACAGCTCTGCCCTGAGTTAACAGAAGATATGAGAGTGAAAGATCGGTCTTAAGTAACTCGTTGGGTTTCAGACAAAGATATTTTTCATTTAGTATCAGAGGTGACTTATATTTTTTTTAGAATTTAGACTTGGCGCCTTCACGAACGTGTTTGTGATGATGGGCAGGACCTGCAGTTCACGTATTGTCACTAATTTATCAATAACCCTGTATAAGAGCCGACTAATCACCAGAGGAATTGCAGCTACTGTAGTGTATTTTTAACACCTTCACTGCGATGGCCAACCCGCCTTTCATGACTTCAAGAGTAGTAATCAAGGTGGTACATCGTCTCAAAATAGCGCCACCACCGCCACCTGTTATATCTTATCTTGAACAAAAGAAATTTCAAAAATCCATCGCACAGTTTGTGATACCACATTATAAGCTTTTCTTTAATGCCTCTGTAATAATTTTGTTCTATTTCGTTTAGACTGAGAATCGAAGTTGCCCTTGGCGGCCACCAATATCTATTTTCGATTCTCTGCCTAAACTGTCAACGTAATCCTTACTAATCTCACTATCTCACTAATCTCATTAATATTATAAATGTCAAAGTTTGGATGGATGGATGGATAGATAGATGGATGGATGTTTGTTACTCAATCATCTCACTAATATTATAAATGTCAAAGTTTGGATGGTTGGATGGATAGATAGATGGATGGATGTTTGTTACTCAACCACGCCAGAACGGCTGAACGGATCTAGATGAAATCTGGCACAGAGATAGATTATAGTCTGGAATAGAACACAGGCTACTTTTTATCCCGGAATTCCCACGGGAACGAGAACTACGCGGGTGAAACCGCCAAGGCGCTGCTAGTATTATATATTATAAATGCGAAAGTATGTTTGTTTGTTTGTTGGTTTTTTTGTCCTTCCTTCACACCCTAACTGAGCAACCAATCGACTTGATTTTTAGCAGAGTTAGTTGAAAGGATGGAGAGTAACATAGGCATACTTTTTGTCCCATAAATCAGTTCCCATGGAATAGAAATAACCTTAAACAACGCGTGCGAAGCCGCGAGCAGCCGCTAGTAATAAAATGAAATAGGTGGCGGCGCTAGTTTGAGAAGATGTACCGCCTTATAAGAAAAAAAAATAGAAAAAAAATAATGCTGGACAATTCACACAGCGTTATCTAGGCCCAAGCTAAGCAGAGCTTGTGTTATGGGTACTAGATAACTGATATACATAATATAATACAATACAAAAGGTAAAAACGAGACCCTTCAACTTCAACTTCTTTTATTAATGGCGCCGCTTGCTTTTCGCTACGACTCTGCCAGTGTCAGTAAAGGAGTGTCATAAACTTCAAAAATAATATGGTCGGTTCCATAAACGCAGAATTTTGAAATTTTGCATCAAAATGATTTATCTAAACAAAGGACAACACAATAAACAAGAGGACAATTACAACACAAGAAGCAAAGCACAAATAAATAAAATAAATAAATTAAACAAATACATACAACTTAATATTATTTACAACTTAATGTTATTGTTTTTAACAAATTTACAGAGTCTAAAGTTTATAAGGGGGGAAAAGGTTAGGGATAATATTATTTTGAGTGAAGTAGGACGAGGGATTTCAGGAGGGAGGACATCGTAGAGAGAGCATTGCAATTTTGGACAATTAAAGAAAATGTGTTCTACATCTCCTTCTTCAAAACCGCATTCACACATTGAGTGATCCCGAATCCTTAGTTTTGCTAGAAATACTGGGGTACATGTAAAACCTAATCTGAGACGGCAGATGGTTGAGGTTACAGCTTTATTAAATTTGCGAAACTTGAAGAACCAAGGGGAGAGAGGGATAACCGGTTGGATATCTGAGTAGTACTTGCCTTTGATAAGAAACGAGACCCTATTACTAAGACTTCGCTGTCCGTCTGCCCGTCTGTCCGTCTGTCCGTCTGTCACCAGGCGTCTGCGGCGCTGTCATGAACCGTGATAGTTAAACAGTTGAAATTTTCACAATGATGTATTTTTGTTGCCGCCATAACAACAAATACTAAAAAAGAAATAGAAACAGAATAAAATAAATATTTAAGGGGGCTCCCATACAACAAACGTGATTTTTTTGCCGTTTTTATAGATTATGGTACGGAACCCTTCGTGCGCGAGTCCGACTCGCACTTGGCCTTTTATTATACATAGAAAACGACCAGAACACCCGGAACAAATAACTGCAGATCATATAAATATTGGTCCCAAGGCGGGAATCGAACCCGCAGCCTCCTGCGTCGCAGGCAGACCTTCGCCCACCGCGCCACAGTGGTCGTCGCTAGTTAGTACAGTGATGTGTGAATAACTTACCTAAATCCGTCCGGCAGAAGAAACTTCAACAGTCTACTGTGGTCGTGTTCCATTAATTATGTTATCTTTGTGATAATGTATCTTCCGATGTCCACTATCGTAGACTTGTTATTGGCTAAAAAGGTTGTTGCATAGATTACTAATTGATACCTTAATGACGGTAGGGAGCATTGACTATCGATGTGAATGAGGCGGCTTCCAAATATAAAATGAGTTATTCCGGATTCGTCCTTGTCTCGCTTCGGCCAAATTAAAAATGACGATTTCATTCCAGATTCGTCACATTTTCGGTTTAAAGATCTTTATTTTATACTCAAAAAGAACAGACAAGTCCACTTATACATTGGTATCTAAAAATAAGTATTACTAAAGTAAAGTTACGGTAGATGTATGGCGTTTAAAAAAAATGTTGATCTGTTGTTTTAGGTATTAAATCTTTTGAACCCAATTTGTTTACAGTTTTTCTACCCCAAGAAAATCGATAAGTACCTATTATTAACAACAAAAAAATTGAAAATCTATTTAAGGGCAGGATATTCGATCGATTTTGTGAAAAGGACAGGCATAGAATTTTGTGTTCACAAGAGTGAGACAGGGCACAGCAACGCAAGCCCAAAAATCAAGTTTCTGCTTATTATCAAAATTAAAAAAGGTTTTGAGAAAAACTAACCGTAGAATATTCTTCTAAACGTAGTTGCCAACAAAAACAATAAAAAACTATCCTTTCTTCGTAATTTTTATCATCAGGTGAAGTGATAAATATCGTGTTTTGAACCGTAGAATAATCAATAATGTTAATCCAACTACAACATAAATTTTAGTCCAATCAAAACAAAGGATATTTGATCGTTTAAAATTGAATCGAAAATTGGCTAAATTCGAATATCCTGGCCTTAAGATATCAGATCTTTTCTAACTTATTTCCACTGCTGGACATATGTCTCTCTCAAACTCCAGGAATCGTGTTCGATGGTCAGGTCAAACCTGAGTATAGACACGTTTGTGTGTGTTTTTTTATGGGCGCTGCTTAGAAAATATTTCAAAATACTTTTCTAAAGCGAATCTAATATATAAAGTTTCCCCGCAGTTTCACCCGGGTTTAAATCCTATTTCACATTTCTAGGGGATAATAGTTATTTGCTATACAAGAGTGCAAAGTTGCTTTTTAACCGCGCGCTCAATGTTGATGACCGAGCAAGCGAAGGATTTATAAAATTAATTCTAAAAATTAGAATCCTGAGCGTTAGCGAGGGAACCAAAAGAGCACGAGGTAAAAAATCTTGGCACTTGAGTGCACGTAACTTTTCATCCCACCTCAGCGAGGAAAGAGTATTTTTGCTCTTCGCTACCGACCTACCGACCGCACCTCGATCATGAGCACCTTTATCCGAATAAAGTCAATTGAATTTAGGATATCGTGCGCACGAGGATGTAAATTCAATTGACTTTATTTTCCAAGGGGAGCAAATGCGTAGTAATTTACTTTATCCTCTAGCGGATAAAAATGGCTTTGAAACTCAGATATCGAAGAGCAAAAATACTCTTTCGGAGATGAAAAAGGTATTTTTTCCGTTCAGTACCTACTTTTTCGTGAATATTCCTGGAACTCTTAGGAATTTGATGTTTTTCCAGGACCAAGAGGAGCCTGTTACTTCACGTCCTTTCAACTGTTACTGTGCCATAAATCAAGTCGATTGGTAACTTTGTTAGGTCGTGAAGGAACGACGAACTTTCGTAATAGATTTTCGTATAAAAATACGAATATTCCCGTAAATCTCCCATGGGAATTTGTAATTTGTTTTACCAGGACAAAAAGTAGGTAACCTATGTTACTCTTCATCCATTCAAAAAACTCTACGCCAAAAATCAAGCCAATTTGGGCGTGAAGGAAGGACAAATAAACAAACACACTTTCGCATTTATAATATTAGCAATTATAATATTAATTTATTATATCTATAACTCCCTAACATGTGTTTTAATGATAACAGCAATCACAAAATATGACCAGAATCATTATCAAAATATGACAAATGCGGAAAAATAAACATTTGCTCCAATTTATTCGCAAGGTTCTTTACAAAAACGTGTTTTTTGGGGTTTTATTATTATTTGCCGAGCGAGCGAAGCCTACTAGCAAAAGTATGGATTCTGTCAGAATGTACGTACTCCTCTACAGATCGTGTTTTAAGACCAATCTGGATGAAACTTGGTGTACAGATTGTCAGATTGGTGTAAAAAAGGGCAAAAAGAGGGCTATCAAACATCTCCGCTTCAAGACATCTGGTTTCGATTATTATTTTTTTAATTTAAAGGTAGTAATTTTAATTTGTTCTCATAAAAAAATGGTAAAGATCTGATGAGGATTTTCGCCATGACGAGCAAAATAGCTCTGCAAAATGCAATAATAAGCATGAGAGCATTTAACGTACAGCGCCACCTATTAGAATATCTTTCTAACACTTCGAGAGTATGTAGGTACCACGTAGGTACTATGTAATAGCCAAGATGCATGTTTCGTTTTCATATGCTTGCAGTTTGCGCAGCTAAGAAATCATTTAATAGATGGCGCTAATGCTACTGAACATCTCTGATTTATGAGATTTTATTTCGAAGATTATATTTTTTTTAGTTGTATTGTAGTACCTAATAGTTAAGTTTTCGCGAGTTGTACGTTCGTAGAAATACTAGTTGTATTGAATTTAATAATTAATAAGAAAATCATTTAATTTGGAGGAAAAACATGGTATAAAATTTAGGACGACCCCGATTAAACGGTGCGGCACGCTGTATGTGCGCTAGATGGTGGTCAAGCCTTAGGCCCGTATTATGAAAGCATGCTCAGTCATCGAGCTCTGCTTGAGTGATGCTGATGTCTAGATTTGAGTGAATACTAATTTTCAAACAATGCTTGGGAGCTCATGTCAAAATCTACACTCACTCAAGTAGCCGTCAAGAGCGGATTTCCTCCGTCCACGCCTTCGAGTAACTGCTTAGACATATTATTGAACGGTTACCAAGCATTACTTGAGTAATTAACGCTTGAGTAGAGATCACGTAATGACTGCTTAAGTAATGCTTGGGGAAGCTTTCATAATACGGGCCTTAGAGTGCGTCCGTTAAACGTTGCCAGGGTCAGTTGTTTGTGGCAGCCTGAGGTAGCCCGGTGATTCCTAGCACCCCCTGCCCCGCCGTTACCATGGCCGCTGGCATGGCCAGGAATAGCGAGGCGGCCGGGAACTGGGGGCCATTTCTTTGTTTGTAACATCATTGGGGGTAATGCCTATAATCCCCACGCTGGGCATGCGGGTTGGGGATCGCAGTTTGTTGGTCGGATTGTCCTTCAAGGGGCGCTGTTGCCCGCCCCCCGGTGTATGTCCCTTAGTCGCCTCTTACGACACCCACGGGAAGAGTTGGGTAACAAACTAATGTTTTTAATATTGTAAGTACCTACTTATGATCCGGCGATATATTTGCAAACAATTACAAAAAAAAAGATTATCTTACCGTACTAAAACATGGTCCGAAATTTCACTTAAATGCAAAACTTTATTTCTATATAAATAAATATTCTATAACGTTATTCAATTAAAATATATTTTTAACTATTTAAAGAACAGGTTATGCCAACTATATTTACCGGTAACATACTAAAAGCATTTTCATTCTCGTTATCTCTCCAATCGATAACGATAGATAATGATTGATTGGGAGTGATAACTGTTATCCTTATCAGTGATAAGGAGCTTAGTCATGGAAGCACCTTATTAAATTTCGCTATTTGGGTTACTTTTTTCTCTTGTAGGTATCTCTACACGAATCTATAGAATAGACTAGAATATCAATTTATTTGTTAAAAGACTTACACATACACTAAAATCTCACTAATATTATAAACGTGAAAGTTTAGATGGATGGATGGATAGATAGATGGATGGATGTTTGTTCCTTTATCACGCCAGAACGGCAAAACGGATCTGAATGAGATTTGGCACAGAGATAGATTATAGTCTGGAATAGGACATAGGCTACTTTTTATCCCGGAATTCCCACGGGAACGGGAACTACGCGGGTGAAACCGCGAGGCGCTGCTAGTACATAATAAACTTGAATACCTTGGGGCTTGCTTATTATAGTGCGTTTGCCTCACACTCAGGCAATTTTCTAAGTATTATAATAATGTCTTAAAAACATTTCGACTTCGACGGGACTTGAACCCACAATAACCCTTCCTCAGTACGGGATGCGCTGCCAATAGGCTACTTGACTACTACTGGGAAATAATTCTAACATATTGTCTGATAAAAATAATGCAAAGTGTAATTAATATTTCTTCAAGGCCAGTCGTATTAGTTATGAAAACTAATTTTAAAGTTCGAATAGAATAATGCCGCTCCAAAACGATAATCTCTGTCATGGCTACCGTGTTCTAAGCTATGACGTCACCCCGCCACATCACTCCTAACAAGAAGAACTCATTGACACTGTAATCTGTAGATGTGTGACGTCACTTGCGATCAAGCTTAAGCTTAGTTTTATATAAATACTAGCAGCGCCTCGCGGTTTCACCCGCGTAGTTCCCGTTCCCGTAGGAATTTCGGGATAAAAAGTAGCCTATGTCCTATTCCAGACTATAATCTATCTCTGTGCCTAATTTCATCCAGATCCGTTTTGCCGTTCTGGCGTGATAAAGGAACAAACATCCATCCATCTATCTATCCATTCATCCTTCTAAACTTTCACGTTTATAATATTAGTGAGATAGTGAGATTGACCTGTATCTAAATCACATTATATTTAGACTTAGATAGGCGAATAACATTATGTGACGTAAATTCTAAATCAGTAGTAATTTAAAAAAGTATTTTTTTTGGGGCATTTTTATTTTTCTTATTTTGGGGCTTGGTTTTTTCACTAAATATTATCTGTGGTAGCAGTTGAATAACTTCCTTGAGTATTGTACCTACATTAATCTTAATGCACCTGTAGAAGACATTAATGACATCTATGCGAACGATGAAAAATAATTTTATTTAAATCTAAACGTTTTAGTAGAGGGTAAAAAAATAAAAAGAAATTATTCGTTCATACACCCACATTTTATTAAATCAACAAGTAATAACATACCTTAAACGATATTAACACAGATATATTTAATCTTATCTTATTAAATTAAATACAGGACTTCTTCGGGGCAGGACACACTAACAGTAACATATTTGAAATCTACCGAGTACATTATCATTTATATTTTTAACTTTCAGCAAAATATATGATTATAAATAGATTACATTGGTTAAATTAAGTCACAGGCTTCGAAATTAAAGGTAATATTGTACGCCATATTATCTCAAAATCAAAGTAAATAACAAAAGTAGAATTTAATAAAATATCGAAGAAAAATCGAAGAAAATATCGAAGAATTTAATATAATAAGAGAAAAATTTCGTCTTTTTTTTTTAAATTATTTTACTAAGCACAAGTTTTAGATAATAGCGGCGGTCCTACCATTCTACAAGCTTCAAAATATCACTAGATGACTATCACATTTATATCATACTACTCAGTTAAAATAATTAATAATATTTTTCGTATCGCTATTTTTTTAATCATTATGATTTAGGTATTTGAAATACTTAGTTAGGATTTTGTTAGACACTTACTTGCAATATCTACGGGATTTTTATTTAAACTGGTTGAATAGTCAAATTGTTAATTTAACACTGTATGTTTCTAATAGTTAATTTAATATTATATTGAAATTATAATTGAAATAATATCAGGGATATGTTCACAAATTTAAAAAAAAATTGCAAGTAGGCATCTAATAACCTCTTATTATTATTATATAAGCATTATAGCGATAAAATCCACTACTAACTATTAAAATATATTAATATATTCGAATAAATATTCACGTTGTTTAATATAATTATTACTAGGATACACTTTCAGCTCTTTTCTTGATTATACTACGTTGATATTTTATTATGCTAGTAATAGTATTATTATTAAATTAATTTAAAATAGTAAGTAAATGATTTACTGCTAGTAAATTATATTTTTCAGACTAAAGTACTTTTTGAGGACCCAAACCCAGCTATTGTAAATATGTTATCGATATGTTTAGAACATAATATTTAAATAATAGATTCAGGCGTTACTTTGCGGAAATCCATAGCAAAATATAAGGATGAATATATTTAGTAACGATTCCGCGAAAAAACCTTCTCCGATAATTTCTAACAAAATGTAGTCCGCGTTGTAGAAGAAAAACAACGCGAACTACAAAATGAATAAGACGTCAACTAGTTTCGTCTCTCCACGAGACATCATCAGGACACCACAATACTCGACCTTAACACTGAGAGCGCCAAGCAACAACGGCAGAGTCCCACCAGAGATGTTGCCACTCCGAGCTCCGCGCGCCAAGTCACGTTGTCTTGCCAAAATATTTTCATCCTTATATTTAACATAATATTAAAAAAAATATATATACCATCAATTATGACCGACTGTAATCAGTTAAATATATTAATTACATGTTGTTTTGCTAAGTACAACAAGAACTACATGAGAGCTAATATCAATGAAACACTTAATTTAATATTTATTGGAAGATTAGGTGAAATATTATTTTGATTACAAACATCGAGAAAGTTTGATTAAAATTCCTAAAAAAGTTGATATGAATAAAAATATATATAAATCAAAGTATGTTTTTTTTATTTGAAATTAGTGTAATCAGTTTTCCACGATTAGTTTTGCAGAATTACGTCGGTATTTTTCAACATTTTCTGATAAACACCGATTTAGCAGCCATACAAAACCGGGTTCCTTTGGGTCTTTGTAAAGGTGTTAAAATATTTAAAAAAAAATTAATAATGTTTTTCTATAGATTGGAATAATCTTTGTTCAAGTTACATAGATTGGAAGACTCACTTTGAAATAAAAATATCACTATCTAGCCAATCGCTTTTAAGCGATAAGGCCGCCTATTGCATGTATGATGAAATGTCTTTTTGCAATGTTCTTTTTATGATGTACCTCTTTTTATGTGACCTACATTACAAAGACACAAATGAAGAAAAGATATCCAACGCGATTCCTATTAGTGATGATGAAAAAGAATTACATTTCTATATATTGAATAATATTTCTACTTTAAACACTCTATTATAATAAAATTATACCTACCTACCGTAGGTAATTCAAGCATTTTCAAGCATTCAAGTTTTTTTAAGTTAACGAGATTATCTGACATAAAAATTAATCTTAAGTTATTATCTATATGTATTAAACTGTAAAAGGAGAAATTCATTGAAAATGAACCCATGAAATTGCCAGTTTTTATCGATTTACTAAAAAAAAATTGTATTTAAATACGAAATATAAAGAATAGCGTGAAATTCATCTGTAAACTTCGTATTCTTACCTAGATTAATATAAGTTTACTTAAGTATTACATATTTAAATTACTTATTATAATCACTCATAATCGATGATATATTAAATTAAATAAAAAAAATTAAATAGTATACTAAGCCAAAATCCTTAATATTAGTTATTTAAATCCATAGTTATGAAGAAATTTACAATATTGCATTATTTATTTACATAATATCTAGGTTTATTATTAATAAGCTTTCAAAAAAATAAATTCTACACAATTGGTCCTATATGTGCTCAAAAAAACTGGTCAAAATGGTTCCAAATGTGCAAGAAAAACATGTGATTTTATTGTCATAATATTTAAAACGAGAAATATCTAAAATTATTGTCCTACGACGTTAGGTATTGTAAATAAACAAAAAAAATATTGTCAAAGTCACATTTGCCAAACTATATGACTTAACATATCGCAAAAGCCGTTCAATTTCAATATACTTGAAAACGGTATTTTTTTTGTTTTTTTTGTAAACCCTTTTGGTTCATTAAACTTGTTTATATAATTATTAATATAAGGTAAATACAGACAGATAATAAATGGTATAATATGTAATATGATAATATTGTTAATAATGATAATATCATTAATTTTAAATGTTACACACATCCTGACAAAACGGCAACTTTATATATTTACCTAGTATACACTGAAATATAAAATATATCATGTTGATAAATTGCATAAATCTGAAAAACTGGTCAGAAAAGGGTATAGGTATACCAGTGTCATAACATGTGGAGGATATGCCCGAAAATATTTTTTGACAGCTACAGTATATGGTATAATCTAAGGTTTATATTCATATAATAAATAGGATTAATTTATAGAACATTATTATATTTTATATCTAAATTCGGCACGATACATTTTGGCACTCTTTACTAAGCAAACCTCTTTAGTCTATACTTACCACTCCCAAGTTTCAAATAAATAATAATGGCGATTTTCAAGATGGCGTCGTCGTTTTGGCGGGCTTTACTCTTCTTCCTCGTTTTGGTAGCTCACGTAGCGCACTGATGACTTTTCGCCCACAATCAGGCTCTGGAAAATCATGATAAGGAAGTCAAAACCAGCGTCGGAGACATTTAGACAAAGATTGAAACGTATAAATGCAGAGTAAGAAATAACATTCAGAGGAAGATAGTGTCGTGAACTCACGACAACCCACATGCTGGCAGCATTGCCACGTTGAATGACAATGCTAATTCGTTGACCGAAATAGAAAACAGCATTCCGATCACCTGTGGACTCTATGAGATAAGTTTATGAAGATCTTTAGAAATTGCGTGTGCCCCAGGACCCCAATGACCAAAAGGTTCCACCCTTAACGGTTCAACTGGTACCCTCGGTCTAGATCAGCATATTTTCGCCGATTGAGAGATTCCGCTGATGTTGCTGCGGAGGCGGCCCTGCAAGGTGTGAAGGCTAGGTTTTCTTTAGTTCGACATTGATAGAAACGTATTAGAATCTCTTTCATAACGTCATGTGAGCTGTGCCTCGCTAGTGCATTCATCTCTCAAACATCCGACGCTCGCCGCACGCAGCTCAGCCGCTCCAACCAGCACACATCTCCACTCCAGTCCAGTACGCATCTCCACACAGCATCCGTGGAGACACCCTAGCTGAAAATGTCTCTTCTCGTCGCTACGAACATCCACACATCTCCACTTTAGTGGAGTCTGGGCCTATGTAGTTAATGACAAAATCAGAGTCATACCTGCTTCTCATTAGTGGCCGGCGGTGACCGCAGCAGCAGAAGCAGAGGAGCGTACGCGAAGTTCATGATGGCAATGATGACCAGCATCCATTCGAAGCCGATGCTGTTCATCAGGGCCCCGGAGAACGCTGGGCCTGTTGGTGGAAAATTATTTAGCTACAGTCAAAGTCTAATCAAACAGACAAAATTATCTGCTGTTTCAATGCCTTTGGTCTAATAAATTCGTAAAAATTATGTAATAAAAGGGATAAAAGATATTTATTTTATTACTTATTATTACAAGATAATAAAATATTTATTTTATTATTTATTATTAGAAACGTTAAGAATCCGGCGACAGCTGCTCGCAACTTAAATTCGTGAATTATTATGTTCCGTAATACCAAAAATGATGACTGAAAAGTGGTTGAATCTTCGACATTGTGTTGTTATTCTATAACTAGACAATATAAGCTATGTTCCTAAACAAACAAAACGTACGATATTGTTGTTTTTTATACAAAACAAATAGGACGAAAACATGTCATTTTAGACGTAAAAATATGTTAAATTCGATTTTGCATATTTTTGCTTACATTTCATTATAGGTATTATTAAGAAAAAAAACAACCAGGGACCTAGATATATACTATTCGAATACAAAAAACAACATGATATACCTAGTGGAAATATGCCCGAATTACAAATCATTTTGGCAGTACGTTTGTATGGGCAAATCATCATCCGCAGGCCTCTTAATAACAAGATGTTGTAAATTACAAAGTAGATATAACCGCTCGTCTTGAGGCGTATTTTTATGTTGATTTAAATGGTACAAAGAGTGTATGTCTGATTGCACAAATAAATCAATTATACAGGGTTATTGGTAAATTAGTAACACTACGTGAACTGCAGGTTCAACCCATCATCACAAACATGTTTTTGAAGACCCCAGGTCTTAATTCTTAAACTTGGTATTGGTCATGGGTACCCCCCGCAATTCAATAATCGTTCGTTAGAGAGGTTTTATTTGAAACTCAACTTAAAGACAGGTCTGCCCTGAATTGATAGAAGGTATGAGAATGGAAAATCGGCCTTAAGTAACTCGTTGGGTTCCAGACAAGGGTTCTCTCTTTAGATGGTGCGGTTTTGGAACCAAACATCATGGTGGACAGAATACAGAGTTTGAAAAACATCCTCAGACACCAATATCGTACATTAGTAGATGGTTTGGCACTTACCGTACTTAATGAAAAGCAGAATTTCGGTTAAAACGCATAGACGGCCGCATGGCGGATGTCCACCAGGAAGCCTAGTGGTCAGCAAATCACAGTGATGGAACAAGCTGGTTCTCGCTTACCAACAGCATATCCGAGACAGAACGCGGTGTCCCCTATAGCGTACACGGAGCCGTAGACAGCCGCGTGGCGGATGTCCACCAGGAAGCCTAGTTCCGGCATCATGGATGAGTCCACCATCCCGATGGCGAAGCCGAGACCAGCGTTAGGTATAATAAGGTGCTCCATCTTACGCGCCATGGGGATCTGAAGACGGGAATATAGACACTGATATAACTAATCTCACTAATATTATAAACGTGAAAGTTTAGATGGATGGATAGATGGATGGATGTTTGTTCCTTTATCACGCCAGAACGGCTGAACGGATCTGGATGAAATTTGGCACAGAGATAGATTATATTCTGGAATAGAACATAGGCTACTTTTTATTCCGGAATTCCCACGGGAACGGGAACTACGCAGGTGAAACCGCAAGGCGCTGCTAGTAAATAATATATCGAATCTTATTTCGTTCTTTTTTTACAAAAACCTAACAAAAAAGTATTTAATCGCAACTGGTATCGTACAAGTACAAAAAAGTTTTTAATCACAACTGGTTACGAAGCTCCAGTTTCGTACGCGGCCGAAGGGACTTATTTTGATAGTTTTGAAAAACTAAGAACTGACTTCCGATTCCTATAAATTTGACATATACATATAAAAACACTATTACTAGGAACATTTTTTATAACACAGACATATATAATAACAGAGTTCTGAGGTTCTGAAGCTTTATACATATATGTATACAAAACTACCTACATAAAAACATACGAACAGCGAACATAATAGAAACTCCTCTTTTTTCGAAGTCTGTTAAAAATCAAAACCTTTTTGGTTATGGCTTGGGTATTAAAAAATTACACGACGTTAACTTTAAGGAAACATACTCAGTCAGTTATCGATTTGTGCTTGAGTAACGCTTATGCCATAGAAAAGCGTTACTCAAGCTATATCGATGACTGAGCAAGCTTTCACGATACGAGCCAGCAGGCTGTTGGCACACTGCATACTGCGAGACTCAAAACAAAAGACGGTCGTGCCAACTCCTGCGCAACCTAGGGACTTTAAAAGTCTGAGTGGGCGGGATTGACATTAATTTTTTTTTAATTTTTTTTTTATAGTCAATTGGCCTTGTTTGACCATAATCTCACCTGATGAAAAGTGAAAGTACCGACCTACTTAGTAACAATAAATTAAATTGCAAGGGACCGGGTCATCAAGCGATTCGGAGATCAATATGCTGGTCACCGCGCCTCGCTAGTACAGTAGAACTCCAATTATCCGAACTCCGACTATCCGAATCGCCGATTATCCGAGTCACGTGAAGCATTTGCCGGCCTCGAGACTGCTTTGAAGTGGATGGAGCGTCAGCCCGAGTGTGACCACTTGCAACTGCTCACCGTCAAGCGAATGCGTGACCTGGCTGCCCGAAAACGGTTGAAGACCGCAAAACAGCTTACATTGACGGAGATGTTTAAAAAACAATGATTTTTATTTCTAAACTTGTACATAAGTACATTTTATTTATATTTAAAACATGATTTTTCAAAGATCTAGCAAAACTCCTAATAGAGTCCACAGGTGATCGGAATGCTGGCTTTTATTTCGGTCAACGAATTAGCATTGCCATACAACGTGGCAATGCTGCCAGCATTCTGGGCACTTTGCCTTCTGGTGACGGCTTAGATTTTTAGAAAATAGATTTAAATGTAAATATTAGTTGTAATTATTATTGTATTTTCTTTAGTAATAAAATACTTTCTATTGTATAAAATATATCCACTTAATAATAATATGAATAATTTAAAACATGTGAAAATTTCATGTTTCTTTCATTTAATTCAATAAAAAAATAGTGCAATATCAAAACGTAGCTTTTATTCTGTGCAATGGCAATTTTTTTTTTTAAAATCCGATTATCCGAATATTTGATTATCCGAATGGGTCCCGCCCGGTCCCCATTAATTCGGATAATTGGAGTTCTACTGTAAGTTGTTACGTTAATTTAATCGTATACCGACGTTCAGTAGATCCACTTACCAGAATAAGACAGATGCCAATGATGACAAGGCCGGAGCACGCCGCCAGCCAGCGACCCATCTTGTGCCCCAGCGGTCCGAAGAGATTGGTGCCTGGAAACGTGCATTCATGTTCTTTTATTCTAACTTCTACAACAAAACTCCAAGTGAGTTGCAAAAATGGTCAATAAATAAATTCAAACAAACTGTTAAACACATCCTTTGTAAAAAGGTTAAAAATAAAATATCAGATTATCTAGAGGATAAAAAAGCTTGGGACGACTTTTGCTCCAACTCGAAAACTAACATTCTAACAAGGTAAAGGTTTCTTGTTCGCTTCTTTACTTTACCTTAAAAAGATTGAAGTGGACAAAAAATCAAAGTGATCACTTTATTTCCTAGTTTTAGTTTTGTGACGTGTCCAAGAGTCCTGTAAGGTTTAAAGGATGGAAATGTGTCAGCTATTTTAAAAACAAAGCAAGGTGTTAAGGATGAAGGAGGTTGTGTAAATTTTAATCCTTCGAAAAGGATGTTAGAATATAAGTAACATTTATTGTGAGTATGAATAAATAAAACGTGTTAAGAAAATCAGTATTTTTATTGGTATAGTAAGTGGGTGTATTTCAGTACACAGAACAGAAAAGTTCTGTTCTGTGTTTCAGTACTTTTTTGAGGTGCCTCGGTATTTTCGTAAAATTTAATCTGGTCACACTGGGCGGGGGTATCAAACCAGTTCGGTCTAGTCGCTCGGCGTATGCGCGTCTTGTCTTAAAATGGCTGTAAATACTATCTTCTTTGGTGATTTTAGGTGATTTTTTACTTAGTATGTAGTCAAATGTTGATACGGGCATTCGAGTGTACTCAAATAATTTTGTAGGGTATAATGTCGAACCACTACAAAAGCTCGCGTGTCACTGCGGAGTTAAGCAAAGCGAGCCGCAGGAGCGGGGAGATGTGTTTTATTTAACCAGTTTAACGTCGTTATTCTGTATTCTGAATGTATTTAGTCAGTAGGTACTTAAACAATGTTTTATAAGTTTGTACAAATAAATATTCTATTCTAAATATTCTATTCATACATCATTCGTCTCCGCTCAGGTTCTGAAAAACGTCTCGTCTCGTCTTCGCTTCGGCCATTTCCGCACAATGTTGGGGGTGTATAAAGGTAACTCCCTGTTGCCACAGTCTTTATAATCCGATGTCAAAGTTCATCCACTATTGACTAGAGGGCGCTAACACAAACCTATCAATCAAGTAACAATGCTGGCGGGTAGAATGTATAAACAGTTCATGCGCGTTAGGTAGATGGCGTTATAAAATCTTACCGATCAAGTAACAAATGCTAGCTGGTAGAAACGCGACTCCCTGCTGCCATCTGTGAGCTTCCATGGTATCAGCCATCCAGATCGGCAGACTCGGCTCCAACATTGCTATTCCCACGTTTGCGAAGGTTATTGCTCCTGAGAAATGGGGCTTGAGTCAATTATTTTGATTCTTAAATAATAAGGCTGTAGTTTTTTATTAATTGTGATATAAAGTTTTTTATTAATTGTGGATAGAAAATGAAATAATAAAAGTTTCCTGGATAATTTGATGGTCCAGGAAAAACAGAAGGTCGCTTTGAAATTTTTGGTGATTTTTTCGAGTGGGAGTCTGATTTTTATTATTTTTCGCTTCTTCCACTAGTTGACAAAAATTGAAGCGAACAAAATCAATAACATTTTGTTTCTTATTTGATAATAATTACTATTTATTAAGCTGTTTATGTATAAAATTTGACTTGTCTAAGTGCTTATTTTGTAAGCCTAAAGAAATAAAGTTATTGAATTTTGAATTTTAAATTTTCGCATGCTACTGTCAAGTTAAACATCATAAATAAGCGGGTGATGCACCACTCCTGGCTGAAGTACCATCAGCTGCAGTACATCGCATTACTTCTCCTTGTAAACATCGCGTTACCTCTCCTTATATGATCTGTACTTACCAACAGACACCAGTATGTAAAAATCGGTAACAAGTGCCTTCAGAGACGGCAGCTCCGACTCCTGACGTACCTTACCTGGCTGCAGGATCATCAGCTGCAGGACATCGCGTTACCTCTCCTTATATACATCGCGTTGTATGACCGGTACTTACCAGCAGCAACCAGTATGTAAGGGTCAGTGACCAGCGCCTTCAGAGATGGCGGCTCCGACTCCTGACGAACCACTCCTGGCTGCAGGATCATCAGCTGCAGTACTGGAAGACCAATAATCTATGTAGCCCAGATAGAAAGAAAGAAAATATAAAGGAGCATTAAGCTTGGACTAACGACATTATCCCCCTGCCCTTCTTAAATTCACAAAATTCTTTCCATCCAAAGGTTGCCTGGAAGAGATCGCTTCTAAGCGATAAGGCCGCCCATTGTACTTGTGATATGTAATGTCTTTTTGTAATGTTCTTTTTCTGGTGTACAATAAAGTGCTTTGTATTGTATTGTATTGTATTGTATTGTATTATCGTAGTATTATTGTAGTATATACAATACACGGTCACATGTTACCTCTATTTTTTTATACTGTTTTAATCGTGCGTGCACTCTTTCTATCTAAAAACCCTTAGAACAATATACTACCTAAACACGATCTTTACATCAATAAATAAATAAATACATAACGTTAATCACAAACGCTACTTAGTCAAGAAGCTTGGAATAGCGCCATCTACTGGACGTGTAATATAACAACACATCAATAAATTCACGTATTTCATAAGCTACGTTGGTACAGCAGAGCGAGCTTCCTGTGCAACACAGCTATCAACGGCTTAGCCACCATCTTTAAAAATTGTATTCCTTCTTGTCTTCGACGCAAAGCACCTCTGTAAACCTAGATAATAGAAATATACGTTTTATTCAAGTTTTAATAAATTTTCATAATTGAAGACGCACCCGATGACCCTCGTAGCTAACAAGATCAGTAAATGTTGAAGAGTTGTGTGGTATTCATTGCACTTACATCCATCTCCAAGAGCCAAAGCCGACAGCATCAGGAAGGGTGCGGTTTTCCCCACGAACTCGTACATCAGCCCTCCGAAGGGCGGCCCGATGAGCACGCCCAGGGCTAACCCTCCTAGGGCTATACCCATCGCGTTACCGCGTTCCTGGGAATGAAATAAAATTATTTATTACCAAACTCTCTTACCAAACTTCAGACTCCTGGTGATTGGAATGCTGACTTCTATTTTGGTCAGCAAATTGCTATTCAACGAGGTAATGCCGCCAGCATTCTGGTTACTCTGCTTTATGGTGACGGCTTAGATTTTTAGGAAATTAATATTCATCAATGATGATAATGATGAATATTCATGATGATGATGATGATGATGAATATTCATCATTATCATCATCAGCCTATATTAGTCCACTGCTGGACATAGGCCTCCCCTAATGAGCGCCATAGCGATAGCATAGCCATAATAATCCTACTAATATTATACTAATATACTTTATTATACTACTATTACTCCTAATATTATAAATGTCAAAGTTTGGATAGATGGATAGATAGATGGATGGATGTTTGTTCCTTTATCACGCCAAAGCGGCTTAACGAATCTGGATGAAATTTGGCACAGAGATAGATTATAGTCTGGAATAGGACATAGGCTACTTTTTATCCCGAAACTCCCACGGGAACGGGAACTACGCGGGTGAAACCGCGAGGCGCTGCTAGTATTATTTAAATGTAAATAATTACAAGATGTAATATTTTGCTTTAGGGTGACGTAGCCCAAGCATCAACCAAGCGTAATGAACACCTAAAAAGCAGCCAATATAGCACTTAACGCTGTTTTACAGCTGTATAAGAACGTTGAAAAGATATTGTAGTGTTATAATGTCGGTTTAGGAGTAAGTATTCAGCTCTAACTGTATTAAGTCTGTATTAAGGAGTCAAAGTACGCTTAAAGTTCTAAATCAGTGTATGATAACTGTCTTGTACAGCTTTAAGTTTCCTGTAACGCTTTGAGGTACCTTACCTAGGTACCTCAAAAGGAGAAAGGAACCTCACCTTATCATCAGGGTAGCGTTCCGCCAGCATGCCCATGCCTGAGACCGAGGAGCAGGAGGAGCCTATTCCCTGGAGAGCTCGTGCGATGAATAACACGCTGTAGGAGCGACCGAATGCGAAGACTGTGGAGAAAGCACTATTTCATACCCCATCTCGGAAAGAGTAATTTTGCTCTTCGATATCTGGGTGTAAAAGCCGTTTTAAAAACGGCTTTTATACCCAGAAAAGTTACGTGTTGCACTCGAGTGCAAAGATTTCTTACCTTGTGCTCTTTTGATTCCCTCGCTAACGCTCAGGATTCTAATTTTAAAATCACTCGCTACGATTATGAATTTCAGAATCCTTCGCTTGCTCGGTCATTAAAATTGAGCACGCGGTTGAAAAGCAACTTTATCTACCCAAATATCATAAACCCTCTCTAATGCGTTCAAAAACCATAGGCAATGACCAGCATTACCAACCAACAGAAATAAACGGAACTGTAATGAACTCATAACCTACTGAAAACCGTAGGTTATAGAGTTTAAATTTGGAATAGGTGTCAAATTCAAGTGAGTGTGCTATACTAGTATCTACATTCTAACTATACCTAAATCGCACGACATTTTGATCTCTAGTGACACAAGAATAGTGACTTTGTTCGTTTGTCTATGATTAAAAAAAAAATACAGATATTCGAAACGCCGCCATTTCGAGCTGTCATTTGTTCGTTAGCTTTTTATTTCCAGTTACGAGTAGACAAATTTTCTGATAAGTTGAATAAGTTCTTTATTTCTGTCGAAAATGAGTGATAGTGACTCAGAACAACTTTCAATGTTAACTACCATTACTATAATAAATAATTTGCTTCTGTGTGTGTTCAATTTATTTTTTATTGCATTACACTGGTAACAATGCTGGTCATTTCCCTATGGTTCCTGAACCCATCATAGAGCCCTTATGATATTTGGGTAGATAAAGTAGTGTATGCAACTGTACATAATTAGGCATTACAACACTCGTGTGATGCTATTAAGAAACTCGCCTTCGGCTCGTTTCTTAAACCCACACTCGAGTTGTAATGCCCTCCATTATGCACAGTTGCATAAACTACTATTGACCTCTTGTATAATAAATAACTATTGTTTATTGTCTATAACATTGTTGTGTGTACTGTTATATGGGATTTACTTATTTTACTATTGCCATTCAACGTGCGCGGCGATACGCTGCCCGCAGTCCAGGCTCTTGCCTTCTAGTGACGACGTCTTAGATTTTTAGGAAATTGACTACGCGTATATTACATAAGTACCTACTCTTAATTTCTCTATTTTATTGCAACTTTATTGGAATAAAATTAAAAATATTTCCCAGTAGGTATTAAATTAAGTTCAAAAGAAAAATTTATGTCACGAATATGGCATAAATCCAATTTTGGGTTTCGCGCTCAATGCCTCTCATGACAGCTCACGGTTAACACTCCGTAGATTAGCATTTGTCCCGATGCAGGAATCGAGCCCGTAACTTTCTGCGTCAGGTGGAAACTTATTGCCAACCACGCCACAAAAAAGAAAAACAGTTTCTTGGCTTACTCAGAGTCGAGAGGAACATCAAGATGAAGCCGGTGAACATGGGGACGCTGTATCCAATTCTGCAAAAGAAAAATGTATATAATAAAGTAATAATTGAGTTAAATTAATTAATTAGTGTAATAATGTATATAATTAAGGTTTAGATAGGCGGAATAACGCAAGATAGACCAAAGTAGACATGCGCAAACTATATCCGGCTGTGGATTAAACGTGACATAGTTCTACGAAAACTTTTTAATAATATCCCAAAAAATTTCGATTTCGGCAGGATTCGAACCCGCGCCTCACCTTCAGTACAGGTGCGCTCAAACCAACTAAGCAACGAGATCGACACGTGCCTGGTCGAAAATATCTGGGACTTCTTACGACTTAAGCGTCGTGTTAGCTCCACCTACAGGGGAAACCTTCAAAGATTATCCATACCTGTTCATTGTCTAAAGAAACGTTTAGTACGAATGACATAGTTCCTTTGAACGGAGGACATCATTCCAGGAAACAGGTCCGGACATGTTAGCGATGAATCATGTTCGAGGTCCTCATATACTCACTAGGTATGTCTTGTTAGGTTCGGAAATTTTAACAGCGGAAACATATCCGCGGAACTATATAGCTGGTAGCGTGCGTAGATCTTGTCATGTTCGGTGCGGTCGGACATGTTTTGTGTATTCTTTTGGGGAACTAGACTTAATTTCGTTTCGAAATGGCGGAACGCCCGCGATGATTGGATTGGTTGGGTTGAAGGAACGACGGAACTGTTTTAAACGACGCTGTGGAGTGGAACGATTTCGTTCCGAGTGAGGACATAGTTCCAGGAACTATAACGGTCCGGAACGACACATGTCTAGACCAAAGTGATTATTATTAGGGAATGGTGGTCAAAGAGATTAAAACCACTACGTGGTCAAAGAGATTAAAATGATGGTGGTCAAGAGACGCTGACATAACAAGGCAATTACCTGCTACCACAGACTACATTACATATTAGATTCAGGCGTTAATTTGCGGGAATCCATTGCCAAATATAGAGATTAAAAATATCTAGTACCTAACAATTCCGCGCAAAATCTTGGCGCGCGGAGCTCGGTGTAGCAAATTAGACCTGTGTCGATCGATCATGTTCGATTCGATCGCGACCTAACTTGCAGAAAGATCGAACTAAAAAGACTCGATCATTTTACAAGTCGCGGGTCGCGGAGACCCATATATTGTTCCGCGACCCGTGACCTTCAACTTGGAAACCCGCGACCCACGAAACGATCGATTCTTTGATTCAATCAATTCATGCAAATAAAAGTGAACCGTATAGTGTGACTATTAAGGTAGTTGTTTCCCGACAAATACGAACAATCGAACGATAGACAGTAGTAGTGCCAAGTCATATGACTTGCCACTGCCGTGCGGTCTAGTTGGTTGGTTTAAATTACACTCACTTGTGTGTAAGCGGTCCTACGAAGGGGTTCGCCAGTAGCTGCACCAACGCTTTGCTGGCGAACATGACTCCGACGGCCACTGTCTCATGGATCAACTCCTGATGACGCTCCTCCTTCTTCGCTGTGATGTTTACTGAAAACGGAAGATAGATACACCATTCGCCCTTGGCTCACGGTCCTCACGTTAAAACGGGTTACTTATGAGGACAATGAGGTCTTTAGATCTTTAGTCGCGTCGTGAAGACTTGGAACCGGTTACCGGAATCAGTGATCAGTGCCCCCTCAGTGAACTCTTTTAAAAATAGACTGGACAAACATTTAAAGTGCACTGACAAGGACTTTGATATACTGATGCGTGCACGCATCAGCTTAAGAGCTGCCTGTGTATTAAAAAAAAAGAATGCCAAAATCAAGCAAAATGTGTATTTAAACACTTCGTTTTATGGCAACGAACGTAAATGATAAGATTTAAAACATACGATAGGTAGGGAAAAAGCCTGGAGAAGTCGAGTAATCGAATAGAATTTATGATAATTAACTGGTTTCTACAAATTTTAATTTAAATGCTCTAAATTATCAACATATTATTTTTTGCGAATTACATAGCCAGACTAATCTCACTAATATTATAAACGTGAAAGTTTAGATGGATGGATGGATAGATAGATGGATGGATGTTTGTTCCTTTATCACGCCAGAATGGCAAAACGGATCTGGATGAAATTTGGCACAGAGATAGATTATAGTCTGGAATAGGACATAGGCTACTTTTTATCCCGAAATTCCTACGGGAACGGGAACTACGCGGGTGAAACCGCGAGGCGCTGCTAGTGTTTTATAAGAGTAATCGTTTAGTTTTCTATTTCATGCTTATATTTTGACAAATTAATAGATAATAAGCAAATCCTTGACTTTTGCACGCCGCTCTGCTCTGTCCCGCTCCTATGAACGCGAAATCCTATCGCCTATCCTTTTCACAAAATGGCGTCGCATGGTACCTACCCCTTACTACCAGTGTTTTGAAATATTTTCCACCAATATTTCTTTAATTTTGTACCTAATCCCTTTGCTTACAAAAAATATCTAGGATTAAAGTACTTAGCACACACTAATAATTTTGTCAAAAATGGAAATGTAGATGGCGTATTTGCGGACGGACGAACGGAAGGACCTAAGTCTTCTCTACAGTGGCGGGGATATTTTTTTCTCAATAAGTAATTATGTTTAATATCTATGTACTTATAATTTTAGTCTGTGTTTGCCCAATGCTACCAAGCTGTGATGATAAACATTTGTTTTAGAATGTTCGTTGCTCGTGAGATATGGCCGGGGCGTACTGCCGCTTCAGCCCCCCTAGCACGAGGATTGTTGTCTAGGGTAGAATAGACAACAATGACATTGTATCGCCATACATTGCGTACATTATTGAAGTTGATGGAATGCATTTCAAATAATTACGTATTGTATGACGAAGTGACGTAATTTTACTCTATTCTACCCTAGACAACAATCCCCGTAGCACGAGGATTGTTGTCTAGGGTAGAATAGACAACAATGACATTGTATCGCCATACATTGCGTACATTATTGAAGTTGATGGAATGCATTTCAAATAATTACGTATTGTATGACGAAGTGACGTAATTTTACTCTATTCTACCCTAGACAACAATCCCCGTGCTAGGGGGGCTTGCTTCTTTGGGCTATCTCAATAATTTTGGTTCTCTGTCATATTTTCGTTACGAATAAATAAATAATGCTGGACAATTCACACAGCATTATCTAGCCCCAAGCTAAGCAGAGCTTGTGTTATGGGTACTAGATAACTGATATACATAATACAATACATTACATAGATAGATATTTTTTATTATAAATAGAAAACGACCAGAACACCCGGAACAAATACCTGCAGATCATACAAATATTTGTCCCAAGGCGGGAATCGAACCAGTAATCTCCTGCGTCGCAGGCAGACCTTCGCCCACCGCGCCACAGAGGTTGTCAATGAATCTTGTCCGTAAGAAACTCATAGCTCTTTCCATAGCTCGCTGATGATGGCAGGTAGAAAATGCCTCGGCATTAAGCCTACCCTTTGTAATTGTCCAATAAAGTTTTAATCTAGTTCAATTAAAATAAATGATACATACCATGGGTGATATTTTCCGGGACGCTGGTGATATTTTTCTCGAGACAGGGGCAGTAGGGGGTTGGCGGTGGTGGAGGCAGCGTCACCTCGTCCAGGGACATGGAGAGAGGAGCGTCCGGGTGTCGGATGTCGTACAGGAACTCCGGGATTATGGGCACTGTGGAAAAAATACATAATTATTAAATGAATAAACAATATTGGACAATAGTTACCTACCTGTACCCAGCTGGCACTTGCCACAGAGGTCCACTACACCACCACCCATGTAAAACCACCTTACTCAGGAAGAGTGTGTTTTGCATGGCCGCTATAATTTTTAATAAGATCCCCTTGTTTCATCATTATCATCATCAGCCTATATCAGTCCACTGCTGGACATAGGCCTCCCCTAATGAGCGTCCCTTGTTCATGGACTACAGTTTCTATAATTGCCCTTTGGAAGACTTCCCATTGTAGAGGTGAGCGGTCGGCCACTAGCAGCTACCGGGGACGAGTTAAAGGTTACTACGAACTAATTTATTTTAACGGTCGAGCTATGTGGCGGATTTCCGGAATATTTTTTTCTGAAATCCCCCACGAGACTGATCGATTTGATTTGGGGGATTTCAGGAAAAACAATTCCGGTAATCCCCCACGTGAGGGACGGCCGTGGGGGATTTTCGGAACAATCCTTTGTCAATACGCTCCGAAAGTAATTTAAATGGATTTCAAAGCAAATTAAATAAAGAAAAGGCTTTTTATACCATTGACGAATTTCTGAATGATAAATTTTAACTCCTTTTAAAGTTGGACATCGCTACATAATATAAAAGAAAGTCGCTTCCCGCTGTTTGTCGCTGTATGCTTAGATCTTTAAAATTACTAATACATGATGTTTTTTTTGTTTTTAATTTAATTTTGATTCAAGGAACAGTAGTACTTTGAGTTGACAAACTGAACGGTGACGTCTCAGAAAATGGACAAGGGTTTTTTTCGAGCGCAGTTATTTTAAGTTTTTTTTCCTAAATAATTAAAAAATTTGTTTTATATCTACCATAATACATGATAATACTAGCATTTACTTTGCGATTAATTAATTTTATATTTCAGGATTGATGCTAGAACGAAGTGTTTCGAAAACACGATTACATAAACTTTTCTCGGTAGAAAATTTCGAATTTCAAAAATCCATCGCACAGTTTGTGATACCTAATTATAAGCTTTTTAAATGCCTCTATAATAGTTTTACTCTATTTAGTTTAGCCAGAAAATCGAAAATAGATATTGGTGGTGAAAATACCAAGGGCAACTTCGATATTCTAAACTATTACAGAGGGATTAAAAAAAGCTTATAACAGGTATCACAAACTGAGCGATGGATTTTTGAAATTTTCTTTGTTCAACGTAATAATAAGATTCAATAGGTGGCGGCGCTAGTTTGACCCATACCACAGGCCTCATGAAATATTTTCCACCAATATTTCTTGTCTTTAATCCCTTTAATAATAATAATAATAATCATTTATTTCAGACTATCAGCCAGACAACAGTTACAGATCTTATTTTAACTTATTCTACGGTCCATAGTAATATATACCTTAAAACTAACATACATTGAAATGAATTGAATGTTGTGTCCACCTTTTATAAGTATATATATTAGAACTTGTCTTTATATAAACATTTATTAAACTAAGCAAATATGTATACTGTTGGTGTTCCTTTTAATAAATAAATAAATAAATACATACAATATTAAAAACTAAAATTAAAAACGCGTTATTTGACGGCGAGACGTGACGCAATCAGGGTGTCAGCTGACGACGACGGTGCACGGCCTTTGTTTGCAAAAAATATCTAGGAATCAAGACCCGAATAAGGTACTTAGCACACCCTAATAAATTTTGTCTTGGTCATGCAGCCATTTGCTTCAGCTGGATGTAACTACCCACTACCCACTACCCACACAAAGGGAGTTGTATATTATACTATCTAATCTACCATTGTCGTTATCTCAGCATGGATCGTTGGGTTTCATGTGGGTAGGTACCTTTACGTAGAGCTTCGTATACGAAATCTGAACAATGTGGGTACATTAACAACTCAAAGTCCTCCCTAATCTGACCTCTGTGGTGGGGTGGGCGAAGGCCTGCCTGCTACGCAGGAGGTTGCGGGTTCGATTACCGCCTCGGGACAAATGTGTGTACGATCTGCAGACATTTGTTCAGGGTGTTCTGGTCGTTTTTTCGTCGGCACATTCTGCCATTTACAAAGAGTCAGGTCAATCCTACGCAATAGCACTAACAATCATTAAGGTATACATACATAACCCACCTATCCCGCAGTCGGGTAAACGCATCGGCTCGATTTGACCCGAGTACACGAGAGCACTCGAGCCTTGCGGCTGACAGCTCAATCTAGTGAGGGGCGTCGAGTGGTTGTCGATGCTCGATGAATTCATGTCGATAATTCGGTTTTTAATAGCCGGGGTTGGGTTGCGATTGAAATAGAACGCAGTTGATTAAAAATTATTTATTACAATTTAATGTAATATAATAAAAACTGCTTTTACACTCAGATATCGAAGAGCAAAAAATACTCTTTCCGAGATGGGGGGATGAAAAGATTATTACTGACATTCTGAATAACTTGAATATCCCTTAATATGTAACTTTGTTTTCTTTTATTTAACGAAACGGTTATTAAAAACCCATTTAGGTTTTTAATAACCGTTTCAATTTTTAAAAAAATTGGTAGGTACTGTGTGATTTTTAGACAATGTCTGATGTTTTACTATAAAAACTATCGTAGTTTGACGAATTCATTACGGATGTAAGCGGGTTAACTACGAACCTTATTTGTGTTGGAAGAACACCAACGTTTCATCCCTTAACGAGGGACTTCTTCAGGGTGAGTGCGGTTCTAGGCGCGCGCGTTCCGCGTCCCTCCGAGCACTCAACACTCGCACTCACCCTGAAGAAGTCCCTCGTTAAGGGATGAAACGTTGGTGTTCTTCCAACACAAATAAGGTTCGTAGTTAACCCGCTTACATCCGTAATGAATGTCTGATGTTGTTATAGCACAATTAGGTCACAATACAGGAACTTAACGAGTTGGATCATAACATAACCATAAAGCATAGGAATGCTAGGTTAGAAATTCCTTTGAGGCACTTCTACTTTGTTCTTTATGCCTGTAATTTGAAACTGAAGAGCCCTCTGACGTGCTTATATGCAAGGTCTTTGTGCGACTGCCAGAAAGGCACGGTAGGTACAATTTGGAACGATGACCTACCTAACTAAAAATCACCAAAATTATGTTTTTACCAAATCTGAGCCACAGACTTTAAAACACGTAAAGTATTCTCTAAGACTCGTGTCTTGAAGGAGCTTGCCAAGAGAATCTTAGTGTTTTTTAAGTTTTTGGTAAAATCTCTAAATAAAATTACGATTATCAACGAAAATAATATTTCAGAAAATACACATGAAAAGGTTGTGCTATTTGCAAAATGTTCCATTAAAAAAACTAACTTACAAACCTAACTAAAGCATTGACAGTCCTGATATTTTTAAATCCAAATTGAAAAAGCTTTTAGTATATTCTAAGGTTATTTTCGCGAGAACTCATAATAAAACACTGTTTTTACCGGATTGATCGCGTATATTTTATATTTTGTTTATAACCTGACGTTTCGGAGGCTTTTCAGCTTCCATGGTCACAGGCAGACTGAGGTGACATTTGTCTTCAATACGCGATCAATCCGGTTAAAACAGTGTTTTATTATGAAAAAGCTTTTGTTGGAAAAGTGCTTGTACTCATTAGATGACTTTAAATTTTGACTATGTTAACATATATAATAGGTCAATTATAATATAATTTTGACTTTTTAAACTAATTTTGATAGTATTCTTTAGATTTTATGAGAGAATGTATTTAATTTTCTTTATATTCACATTAATGTTATAGTCGTAAGTCTATTTTAAGATACCTACTCTTAATATTCAAACACAATTGTAAACATTGTTCATGAATAAACTATCTATCTAACTAACCAACGGACCTAACTTACAAAATTCCGCTTTTATTCTAAAATTAATAGGTACCTAAGTCTCAAAATAAAAGCTAAACGCTAAGTGCCAAAGTTCATTCTCGCCGAGCAGCTGATTGCCCTGACAAAGGCTAGGCGGGCGGAAGGGCGGCAATTTCCTCGCGAGATCAAAGTGGAATTCACTTAGCCGCCTCATCAAAGGCGGAATAGGGAGGGGACGGTAGCTAATAATTTTGAATTTAATTTCTATAAATTATATTTATATTTGTTATATTTTTTTACACCTTTGGTAGGTGTAACAAGATAAAGTTAAAAACTACAACCCGACTACGTGAAAGTTATAAAAGTTTGAAAAATTTACATTGACAAAATAGAATGACGTATCGGTCATATTTGATAGGCATAGAGTTGAAAATGAAAATAGGTCGTAGGTATTGTAATTTTTCTCTATGGGGCCTGCAGCCTGCGGCTACCTAAACTTTAATACGCGTTTTGAAGGCTTATTCGGGGTCGGAGCCCTAAATCCTATAGCCTATAACCATCGGGGTATTGAGACGAATCAATCGATACATAATTTGTTGAAATCGAACCAGTAGTTTCAGCGCTACGTGGGAACAAAGAAATCGGCCACATACATACAAATATACAAACACACAAACATAGGGTGCTAACCTCATAAATAACCCTCCCCTGTTGGTAGTCGGGTAAAAATATAACAACCCTACCAATTATCCGTACTTATATTCATCATCATCATCAGCCTATATCAGTCCACTGTTGGACATAGGCCTCCCCTAATGAGCGCCATAGCGCCCTGTCTTCTCCTGTCTGTCCTGTCTGTCTTGTACTTATATTAAAAATGGTATAATACCGGCTCATATACGCTGGGCTTGGGAGAAGACGGGAATTATCGATGGTATTAAATTTAAAAAAAAAATTAGATACCTAAACATTTTGCTGTGTGCAACAGTGCTTTATAAATGAATCCATAGTCATATTATGAATGCAAAAGTAACTCTGTCTGACTGTTTACCTTATGTGATTTTTTGCCGCTTTGTATCATTATGAAATGTAAAAATTGTTTTGGATGGTTTCGAGATAAAATTTTAGAGTTTAAAATTTTAAAATTTTAGAGTTTGGTACCTCTAAAATATTATTATAGTTCGTAAAAATATTAATTTTATCTCGATACCATACATACACAACATAATGATTACATCATTTAAAGTACTTAAGCAAAAAAAAACCTTCGTAAAAAATTAAAATTTAAGTCGATATTTTATTTATCGAAATCGACAAAACTACTACACATCCCTAAACTGAAACACAACTCGAGTATCTTCAAATCAGATTTCAAAATATATACCCTCGGCCGGTACAGTTTAACTTCAATTTGGCGTGTTTAGAACAGCGCGTCTGTTTAATATAATTATAAATGTTCGCGTCTCCGTTAATACGGTTTGAAGTGGCTGTGAAATGAATAGGGGTCTATTGAAACGACAGCTGTGGCGCATTGGGCGTAGCGATTTAAAAGTAGTTGGTTCTCTTCCCACCGCGGTACCAACGTTAGTTCTGTATCAAGTCTTGTTTTGGCTCTTTATTTATTTATTTATTGAGTAACTAACACGATTAAAACTAACCAATTACAGTAGTCACTTAAGATTAAATAATACAGTACAGTGTACAGTAGTGTATTAATTATTATTAATTATATATATAATTAATAATAATTATATATATAATTTTATATATATAATTAATAATAATTAATCATAATTTAGATATAAGGATTATTTATGTTATTATTTTTAAGTGCAATAAAGAATTCATTCATTCATTCATTAAAGAGCTCTGAGTGTAGCTATAGATTTTCTGATATCACTAGGGTAGTTTCTTTTCGTGGCTTCGTCCGCATTGTTTCTTTCTCCTTTAGAATAGACTAGAAGAAAATATAATAGAATAATCTTTATTGTCGAGGTGAAATGCTTGCTGTAGCCGTCTTTTGCAACTTTTCAAAAGCTTTCGATTGCGTACAAAAACATTAATCAGGAAACTGCATCAGTATGGATTATGGGATATCTCTTTGGATGTTCTTACATCTTATCTAAGTAATAGGATACGAAGAGTTGAAATTAATGGCAAACGGTCTTCGGGGTCTGTAGTGGGTGTACCGCAGGGATCTACCCTCGGTTCTTTTCTATTTTTAGTTTTGAGTAACGACCTGCCTCTTGCTAAGAATAGCCACGAGATTGTATTGCTTATCAGTAAGTAATACAATCGAATAATCACGAGATTGTATTGCTTACTGATAAGCAATACAATACAATCGAATAATCACGAGATTGTATTGCTTACTGATAAGCAATACAATCTCGTGGTTATTCTTAGCAAGACTTGTTATTATCAGTAATACTTTATTTTTTTTAATTTTAACCACCATATTTATTACTCCAATACCGAATACATTTTATTACTAAAGAAAATACAATAATAATTACAACTAATATTTACACTTAAATCTATTTTCTAAAAATCTAAGCCGTCAATAATACTTTATTAATATTTAAAATGAATCGAAAAAAGCACAATTTTTGACGATGTGAATAATGCAATCTCAAAAGTAGTCTATTGTTTAGCGTCAATAATCTTTTGCATAACGAAACTAAAACGAAATGTATTAGATTTATTCTACCAAATGTTAAACAAGTAAACGTAGATGAGAAACGTTAGAAATCGTAGAAAGTACCTTTTTCTTAGGAATCACCACAGAAAAAAAAAACAATGGGGCCACACATTTATGTAGATAAGCTATCGAAGAGACTCAGTTCTACAGCGTATGCAGTCAAAAAAATCCGTCATCTTACAAACGTGGATACATGTATACTTGTATATTTTAGCTACTTCCACAGTATTATGTCTCATACTCGCGACGAAGGTGTTTAGTGTTATAAAAGGGATATTAACAGTTATGTAGGCCGTTTTACACATTTTTTTAACAATATTGTGCATTCTCGGTCAAATTTTGTAATTTCATTTCTTTTTCTAAAACGAGAAACAAATATTTATAACTAGCAGCGCCTCGCGGTTTCACCCGCGTAGGTCCCGTTCCCGTGGGATATCCGGGATAAAAAGTAGCCTATGTCCTATTCCAGACTATAATCTATCTCTGTGCCAAATTTCATCCAGATCCGTTCTGCCGTTCGTGCGTGATTGAGTAACAAACATCCATCCATCTATCTATCCATCCATCCAAACTTTGACATTTATAATATTAGTGAGATAGTGAGATTAGTGAGATATATATTTTTCCCGACACCTGTGATTAAGCTGAATCCCTCCTGAAAGTTTGGTCCTTCATTTTTGTTACACCCTGTAGAGATTATCTACCTATTTTTACCCGACTACCAACAGGGGAGGGTTATGAGGTTAGCACCCTATGTTTGTATGTTTGTATGTTTGTATGTTTGTATGTTTGTATGTATGTGGCCGATTTCTTTGTTCCCACGTAGCGCTGGAACTACTGGTTCGATTTCAACAAATTATGTATCGATTGATTCGTCTCAATACCCCGATGGTTATAGGCTATAGGATTTAGGGCTCCGACCCCGAATAAGCCTTCAAAACGCGTATTAAAGTTTAGGTAGCCGCAGGCTGCAGGCCCCATAGAGAAAAATTACAATACCTACGACCTATTTTCATTTTCAACTCTATGCCTATCAAATATGACCGATACGTCATTCTATTTTGTCATTTGTCAATGTAAATGTTTCAAAATTTTATAACTTTCACGTAGTCGGGTTGTAGTTTTTAACTTTATCTTGTAAACATCATAAACAAAACTCTTGTTGCCAAGTAAAGGCTTACAGTAAAGCACTCTTCAAATACTGAAGTAGAGTGGTACGAAACAACTATACGGACTTATGTTGACAAGGCAAAGTCGAAACCACAAAGAAACAAATGAAACTCGACTGAATTTCCACCCGCAAGACTACAGCCTTACAAGGTTATTTACATTACAAATGAAACGTCAAGTGAGAGTCGGACTCGCGAAACGAGGGTTCCGTTTATTTATCTAAATAATAATCATACAGCGGGGCAATGCAGCCAGTGTCTTGGGCACGCTTCCGACTGGTAGGTATTGATATGGAGCAGTTGAGCTACCTGTAGATTGTTTGCAACGGTCTGCAGTTAGCTCAATTGTGTCAATTGTAAATACTCGTTTTAATTTAGTTCTATTGTTCTGAATAATTTAGTTTTTTAATTTTATTAAAGGACTTTGTTTCTTTCTAAATATTATGATTCTAGGCAACGGGAAGTACCCTACAGATAGTCAGTGGGATACAAAATTTTATTATTTTGTGATGAGTTCAATAATTTACGGTTTTCTGACTTTTCTCTTTACTTGTTCTATAAAACCTTGCTTCTTTTAAAATATCATGATTCTAGGTCAACGGGAAGTACCCTACCATACGTTTTGTGTGCATGTGATTCCCTTGGGAATTTCATAAAATTCACATTAAAAGAAAACCAATAAAACCGGCCAAGTGCGAGTCGAACCTGCGCACGATGGGTTCCGTACCATTATCTATAAAAACGGCAAAAAAAAACACGTTTGTTGTATGGGAGCCCACTTAAATATTTATTTTATTCGATTTTTTTAGTATTTGTTGTCATAGCGGCCACAGAAATACATCATCTGTGAAAATTTCAACTTTCTAACTATCATGGTTCATGAGATACAGCCTGATGACAGACGGACAGCGAAGTCTTAGTAACAGGGTCCCGTTTTTACCCTTTGGGTACGGAACCCTAAAAAGTTACCTCAAAAACCATAAAAATCACGGAAAATACATGGAGGTGCATAATCGATTGGTACAGGTTTCCTGGGACACCCTGTAGATTCTTTATATTCACTTAGATACAAGGTGTTTATTTTCCCCTCGTATTTGAGATAAGCAATCTTCGGAGTGGTCGATCTGCAATTCATGACGCGGGAGGCTGCTTGTAAAGTTCCACAAAGATATCTGTGAAATAGCCGACAAAGGAACATAGACGACCTCTGTAGCGCAGCGGGCGAAGGTTAGCCTGCGACACCGGAGGTTACGGGTTCGATTCCCACTTCGAGACAGGTGTTTGTACGATCTGCAGATGTTTTTTCCGGGTGTTCAGTTTTGCTTGTAATTCTTGGTAAATAATTATAATAAAAAATATTGATCTATTATGTCACCTCACCTCAACAGCCTATAACGGTCCACTGCTGGACCTTTTTATCAAGTTCGCTTTATTACAAGAGTACAAAGAGCGGCCTTATAACTGAGACGCAATCACTTCAATGTACCTGTCTGTTCATATTGACTCGACGCGAGGTTTAATGTACTTTTGCCGCATATGAACCCAAAAACCCGAGACCAAAATTAATTCGTTCAAAAAAGTCGATCTTTTCAGGTGGTTGGAACTCGGTCAATAAATGTAAAACTCTTTTGTCAGCAAATAAAACTGCCTGGAGTAATGCAGGGTTGGAGTAAGGACGATTAACATTGGGGGTGATTTATTACCTACTTGCCATGATAGTGGCCGACTGTACGACTTAACCTTTCCAACTCATCCTGTGCATGTCTTAAGAGTGGACTCATCTAACTGAAACCTACCAGACAGCGGGCAGCATCTTCTTTCTTTGTATTTTTAACACCAACCTGTATAGGCATGACTGATTTTGAGAAACAACACTTATCTGCAAAAAAAATTAGATTTTCAAGGAATGAAAAATGCAATTTGATTACCTCTGTGGTGCGGTGGGCGAAGGTCTGCCTGCGATGCAGGAGGTTGCGGGATCGATTCCCGCCTCGGGACAAATGTGTGTACGATCTGCAGACATTTGTTCAGGGTGTTCTGGTCGTTTTCTATGTATTATAAAAAATATCTATCTATGTATTGTATTATGTATATCAGTTCTCTGGGGGGGGGGGGGGACCAGAATGATGTGGGTCTCGACGCCCTGAGAAGGTCGTCATACCCACTAAAACCTCTCCGGTAACCCTCTCTCGCCATTTTTATCGAACCACGGGAACATTATAATCTACCGCGGCCCGACTGGCGCCCCCTCTTCCTCCCATACATGGCCGGCGAGCCCACCGTTCCACAGACTCGCCGACCCCATTCATCCGTCACCTTTCTTCCCCCCGATTAGGACACAGACAGGACAGACGCAGTTGAAACCGCGAATGTCGACTCTGTGTCCGGATGGGCATATCCGTCGCCCCATACTATCAGCCTCCCTAGCACGGGGATTGTTGTCTAGAGTAGAAGAGAGAAAAATACGTCACTTCGTCATCCAATGCGTAAATTATTTGAAATGCATTCCTCCAACATCAATAATGTATGCAATGAATGGCGATGCAAATTATTATTGTCTATTCTACCCTAGACAACTATCCCCGTGGTGTGGAGGTGTGGGTCTCGCATTTACACACACATATACTCACACTCTCACTCAAACATTTCATACATTCATACTTTCATTCTAGTCACACGGGCACAGTGGCGCGCACACTCAGCTAAAGCAAGCGCGCGCATCTGTGCACGAGTACCGCAGGTTGCGACCCGCGTGTAGAGTCCCTGACCCCTGAGAGAAATCCTGAGTACGTCCACTAAAGCCTTTGACTTGTAATGAGGTAGGGAGCTACTCACAGTAAGAGCAATGATTTCGCATTCCTACAATGGAGTGGTATGGATTACTTTAACAGACTTCTACAGAAGGAGGAGGTTCTGTGATATATATTCTACTAGCAGCGCCTCGCGGTTTCACCCGCGTAGTTCCCGTTCCCGTAGGAATTTCGGGATAAAAAGTAGCCTATGTCCTATTCCAGACTATAATCTATCTCTGTGCCAAATTTCATCCAGATCCGTTTTGCCGTTCTGGCGTGATAAAGGAACAAACATCCATCCATCTATCCATCCATCCATCTAAACTTTCACGTTTATAATATTAGTGAGATGTTTGGCTGTATGTTGTTTTAGGGTTCCGTACTCAAAGGATAAAACGGGACTCTATTAGGTACTAAGACTCCGCTGTCCGTCTGTCACCAGGCTGTATCTTATGAACCGTGATAGTTAGACAGTTGAAATTTTCACAGATGATGTATTTCTGTTGCCGCTATAACAACAAATACTAAAAAACCGTAAATTGGTAGTTTATTCACAGAAAAAATAATTTTTGAATCTCGCCATGGACCAAAACCCTGTAGGGTACTTTCCGTTGACCTAGAACCATGAAATTTGGCAAGAAGCAAGGTCTTATAGCACAAGTAAAGGAAAAAATCCGAACACTGTAATATTGAAGTCTAATCACAAAAAAACATTATTTTGATTCTCACCAAAGACCAAAACCTATAGGGGTCTTCAGGGTCAATGAATTACTTCCCGTTGAGCTAGAATATTGACATTTGGCAAGAAATAAATAGTAGATTATACACTAAGGGGATAAAGCACTGTTTTATGTCACGGGAGCGAATTGAATCCCGAACGTAACGAAGGACTCATAATTTAACTCCTGAGCGTAGCGAGGGAGTTATAAGTTAATTCCTGAGCGAAGCGAGGGAATTAAGACTGAGTCCTGAGTGCAGTGAGGGGTTCAACCGCCCAAGACTAAAACAGTCTTATCCCCGAGGTGTATACTCTACTTTTCACACCTTATGCGAGACAAAAAAACAGGCTCAGTAGATAAATAATGTTTTCCTTTGACTTCTCTGGCAGCAGATTGTTGACAATGCCTATGGCATCTAATTTGATAAACTCAGGAGTCAAAACACTTTCATCACTCGACATTTTCAATATTATTTTTGAAATTAAATCTTCTATAGGCACCTACAAGAACTCGATTTGTTCGTCACGCGTGAACAAATGAAGGCGCGCGACGTTCCAAATTCGAAAGCACAAGCCGTGGTCCTAGATTCGAAATTCGAATTTCGAACACCGCGCTCCTCCGGACCGGGGTTCACACGGAGGCAAACTTCATTTATTTTGTCAAATCAAGTAGGCCATGGCCTAGGACAAATTGTGTTTAGCAAAATTAAACTTTATGCATATAGTAATAAGAATTATGAAAAGTGAAATCATATTATTAACCAGCGGGTTATAATGAAATTCAGTACAACATTATAACCCGGCTAATACCAAGGGATTTAATGTCTTGCTTTCGGTAGGGTTTACATGACCTATAATTCGGCATTGTCGAGCATGTGGTTTGAAAAATATGTTATACAAAGATATGTTAGTCAGTGATAATTAAGCTTTCTAACGGTCAAAGAATTTTTGAAATCGGTCCAGTAGTTTCTATGATTATTCGTTACATACAAAAATACAAATCTTTCTTCTTTATAATATTAGTGTAGATTAGTTGAGCTACCCGTAGATTGTTTGCGACAGTCTGTAGTTAGCTCAATTGTTTCAATTGTAAATACTAGTTTTAGTTTAATTCTATTAATTGATTGTAATTCTCTTTGATAATTTTAATTTTTTTCTTTGATTTTTTTTCGTTTGATTTAGTTCTTTTTTTTTAAGCCAAGTAATATAAAATCGAATGCAATTCACTACGATTTGTTAACCTTCTTAAACCATGTTGGTTTACGAAGGTTGGACAAACCTATTTTTGTTGGATCTCGCATCTTACTCGTGGCTCGTAGATACCCCCACGTAGGTCGTCAAATGTATTTCCTTTTGCATCAATTTGATACGTAAACGAAAAACAAATTGGAAGCACAAATTTGTAACCAAGTTAACTAAATTTACGTTAACTTAACCAAATTTACGTTCGTTCGGTACCGAGACACCATTTACAAATTACTTAGACGTGCCACAATTTTACTTCTCGTTTTTTTTTTTGCAAGACGAGTTTCTTCACGATACGTCTTTAAATGTTAACGAATTATTCACAAAGAGAAAGTTCATAAAGAGTTCATAAAGGAAACTAAGAAACGCGTAATATTTTACATGTTTCAAATAAAACCAAATATTTTCCGCTTTATTTTTTCATTTTCTGTGGACCTGAGACTAAAGATAAAATGTAGAAGCAAAATTTCTAGTACCTAGAATCAGTATCTGTTGTTGAGTCATAGCACTAATTTTCACATTTTAACGAATCTAGATGTCACCGACATTCATCAAACTCACCGACAGTGGTTAACAGCATGTTGTCGAGCAGCAGGGCGATGGCTACTATGACTAGCACCAGCTCGTGCCTCTTGCTGACAATCGTTAAACTTGCTGACACTTGTTAAACTTACCGACAGTGGCACAGCATATTGTCAAGAACAGCATGTTGTTAACAAGGGCGATGGCGACTACAACAAACACCAGCTTGTGGTTCTCATCGACATTCGTTAAATTTGCTGACACTTGTTAAACTCACCGACAGTGGTTAACAGCATGTTGTCCAGCAGCAGGGCGATGGCGACCATGACTAGCACAAGCTTGTGTTTCTCATCGACATTCGTTAAAGTTGCTGACACTAGTTAAACTCACCGACAGTGGTTAACAGCAAGTTGTCCAGCAGCAGGGCGATGGCGACCATGACAAGCACCAGCTTGTGTTTCTCATCGACATTCGTTAAAGTTGCTGACACTTGTTAAACTCACCGACAGTGGTTAACAGCATGTTGTCCAGCAGCAGGGCGATGGCGACCATGACTAGCACCAGCTTGTGTTTCTCATCGACATTCGTTAAAGTTGCTGACACTTGTTAAACTCACCGACAGTGGTTAACAGCATGTTGTCCAGCAGCAGGGCGATGGCTACTATGACAAGCACCAGCTTGCGGCTCTCCCTCATGGCCGCGATCTTGGCGCGCCAGCCGTAGCTGAAGCCGTCGGATGCTGCCCCCATGATGATGGTCTGTTAACAAAATCATACTTTATTATTACAACACCAAATTTTTAGGAACAGTATTGACAGCCCTGATCTACAAAACCAGTTGCTTCGCTTTTACGTGCCAAATAATTATATTCGCGGTAGAAGTGACAGGCTCCTCGCTCTACCACCTTGCCGTAATGTAGGACACCATCAATGGCCGCTGCCTCACGCTCTCGACGCACTCAACGAGTTTAATTTTTTTCCAGACTGTGATATATATTTGCGGACGCATGGATGGACTTTAGGTTAGTTTGTATGCTCTAGTGTGAAAGGGGTCAATGACCGATTTCGTATATTAAAATTATTATTAACAATTTAACAATGTTATTATTTGCCATTCAACGTGGCAATGCTGCCAGCATTCTGGGCACTTTGCCTTCTGGTGACGGCTTAGATTTTTAGAAAATAGATTTAAGTGTAAATATTAGTTGTAATTATTATTGTATTTTCTTTATCAATGGATTGTAATTAATAATAAATAAATGGAATTTAACAATGTTAATACTATTTATTGAATGAATGAATGAATTCTTTATTGCACTTAAAAATAATAACTTAAATAATTATTATTATTATTGATCATTGTCTTGTAATTTTACTAACCATTTTCAATTTAAAATACCTACATTAAGTCTATGTGCTACTAACAAAATGGATGAACAAATGTCCGAATAAATGAATTAAATTAATTTCAATTTCACTGTATATTTTTTTGGAATTTTATTGAAAAGTAACAATCATTCATTTAATTTTGTTTTATTTTTGTGTTTTTATTGTTCGTATTTAAATTATAATTAATATACATTATTTATTTAAAGAATATTACACTAAGAATGAATACAAAAATAATTAGTATAACTAATATTTACACTTCTATTTTCTAAAAATCTAAGCCGTCACCAGAAGGCAAAGTGCCCAGAATGCTGGCAGCATTGCCACGTTGAATGGCCATTGCTAATACATTGACCGAAATAAAAGCCAGCATTCCGATCACCTGTGGACTCTATTAGGAGTTTTGTTAGATCTTTGTATATTCCATGTGCCCCAGGACCCCAAGGACCTACCGGTTTCTACCTCAAACAGCTCGAATAGGTAACCTCGGTCAAGATTAGCGCATTTCCGCCGTTTGAGGGACTCCGCTGATGTTGCTGCGGAGCCGGCCGTTACTGATAATAATTAATTAATAAGTGTAATTGGCAATCGCAGCCATTCTAATTAAAATAAATAAATGACTTAACCACAGTCTCTGATGATGATGATAACGTACAGTAATGGGGAATAGTGAAGGAAATAACTAATAAAGATTTGGATTCCATTACATTAAGTAACGCGATATGGCACTCAAGGAATCACTCTGCTAGGAAAAGATCGCGGTGATTCCCTTGAATTCTGCTAATAGTACGTGCAGAGATGAGGTAATGTTGCTTCGGTACGGGTAACATAGTGCTAGGTTGGGTAGCGTTTGGGAAACTACGTCGAGTCTTCTCGTCATCCATACCGCAATGCTTGATAACTAAAGTTTTCAATCAGTGCGTCCTACCCGTCATGACTTACGGTCTGACTTTATACAAAAAACATTCGATAAACGTTATCGAGAACCATTGATGTCTTCCACGAAAAAGGCTTAGAATGTTAGTAGACACAAACGAAGTGTAGCCAAAAAAATGCGGTAAATGAGTCTTATTTTACTATTCGTATGCGTGAAAGCACTGAAGTTGTAATTATGTTCAACTCACACATACATAGATACGTTTTTATTTTCGAAATCAAGAGAATTGTTGAGTGAGCGTGTTTTACCCCTATGATTGACGTTTTTGGGTTAGACTTGGTACTTGGTAGAAGAATAGAATAGAAGTGTTCGTTTCTTTTATTGGTCTCTTTTGAGATTCTTTAAGAGTCTCACTGACTGCCGCGGGCCACTGCAGGCCGCGTCAGTCTGTGAGACCAAAATTAGTAGTAGAAGGTGTTCAATAGAGAATTTTTTTTAAAGACGCTTTCCGTAAAAAGACAGTTTTAATTTTTATAACGGGTCGGATAACATAGGTAGATATAAAATTTTCTGACATAGGTACTTTAATATGCGTTTTGTTTTCGCGAACCAACGCTTTTCACATTTCAAAATAGCGCCATCATTTTTGAAAGATAATGATGGATCATAAATTTAAATAATCTGCCTCATTCATTGAATTCAGTCCTATTGAAATATTTCATTCATTTAAATTTAAATCCGGACAATAAATAACATTTAAAACCTCTAATTAAAACTACAATAGAACCACAGACAATACAAGATGGCGACCGGAAATGAGGCCGCTAACGACGCGCTTCCACGCAATATGGCTGCGTTTCCGCATCGCGCCTTTTGTGCTGGTTTTATGAATTTGCGATTTTCGGTCGCGTTTATAATAGTTTTTGAAAAATATGCTAATAATTTTAAAAGATTAGTAAAAATTTGATACTTAATTACGTCAAAAATTCAGAACGGACCGGACTCAAACCTTTATTAAGAAACCATTTTTAACCGAATTCGAACAAAGGCGTTAGCGTTGGTAGGTATGTGGGTATGTTTTTTAGGGTTCCGTACTTCAAAAGGAAAACGTGAACCCTTATAGGATCACTTTGTGTCCGTCTGTCTGTCTGCCAACCTTCTTTTCTCAGAAACGCGTGGAGCTGGTATCGAGTTGAAATTCACATCATGTACTCAGGTTTGTAACCTCTTGGAGCCTCGATATAAATCAAAATTTTAAGTCAATGCGATCAAAAGTTACAGCCATTTATGCCCAATTTTTTGAATTTTCCAAGGGAATCACATGCACGGCACACTAAACCTATAGGGTACTTCCCGTTGACCCAGAATTATGAAAATTGGCAAGAAGTAAGGTCTTGTAGCACAAATAACGGAAAAAATCCGAAAACCGTAAACTTGTTGTTAATTCACAAAAAAAATGTTTATTCTCGCTATGGACCAAAAACCTATAAGGTACCTATCATGATATTTGGCAAGAAAGTAGGTCTTTTAATTATACAATTATACGGAACCCTCGTTGTGCATGTCCGACTCGCACGATGATGATGATGATTGTATAGATGGGAAACGATCCCGGGGTGGTCCCATACAAAAAATATTTTTCGGAGGAAAACTAAGAAACAGTTAAAAATTATGAGATTCGAATTCAGTTTTAGTTTTTCAAAACAAACAAATTATAATATACCTACCTTATTTCTAAGAAATGAAATGAGTTCCCAAAAATTTCAATTTCAGCGGGACTCGAACCCGCGCCCCACCTTCAGTACGGGCGTGCTCTAACCAACTAAGCCACGAAACCTTAGTCGGTTCAACCGAAAATCTTTGGGACCTCTTACGGACTATAGCGCCGGTGGCTCCACCTACAGGGGTAACATTACAGTTTAACCAAACCTTATTTCGTTTACAAAGACAATTGAAATTAGAACAAGTTACTAGTATTTACAATAGAAACAGTTAACTGCAGACTGTTGCAAACAACCTAGCAAGAGCTACGAAATGATCCGTATTCAACTCTGTGTCTTCTCTGTGGCGCAGTGGGCGAAGGTCTGCCTGCGACGCAGGAGGTTGCGTGTTCGATTCCTGCCTCAGGATAAATATTTGTACGATCTGCAGACATTTGTTCAGGGTGTTCTGGTCATTTTCAATGTATAATAAAAAATATCTATCTATGTATTGTATTTATTATGTATATCAGTTATCTAGTACCCATTAATCACAAGCTCTGCTTAGCTTGGGGCTAGATAATGCTGTGTGAATTGTCCAGCATTATTTTATTTGATTTTATTATTTTAATAAATATCAACCAGAAGCGTCCCTAAGACTTTGGCTGCAACCACCTAATTAATTTTTATTTGGGAAAATACATCCAAAGCTGCCTGCTGATGACAGCTCTAAAACGATAAGGCCACCTCCCGTTATATCCCCATTTTTTCTCAATATTTTGTCTACGCAAAAGTCATCTATATCTTAAATACCACATCTAAACTTTCTCTATTTCACTTTAAAATTGCCTGAATTATTGGAGAACGAAAGCTTTTAAAAGATAAGCACTTCGGATTCTTCAATCAAAGTCTAACCCCCGGAGAAATCACGGACCCCGGTACTTTGGAGATCCGCAGAGATGAGACAAAGCCGTGAAGATGAAAGATTATGGTAAACGATTCTCGTACTTCTGTTACGATCTTTTTATTTTTTTTAATATTAATTTGACTGCTACGAGTAAATGTAGTTTTTTTTTAATACTGTTCGTTGGTAAAAGTTTTAGAAGGGATTGATTTGTTTTTTTTATAAATGTCTGGAAAAATATAGTGTTTTTCTATGAGATTTTTGGAAACATAAGTTTATAATTTTTTTGTTTCCAAGAGTGTATACGTTTTCTTAGCGGATTGATAATGTCTTCCGTAAGAAGTGCGATAAAAGCAAAAGGGTTTTTTATTTTAAAAAAATTTAATAAAACATAATAAACCTTTATTACCTACTAGCAGCGCCTCGCGGTTTCACCCGCGTAGTTCCCGTTACCGTGGGAATTCCGGGATAAAAAGTAGCCTATGTCCTATTCCAGACTATAATCTATCTCTATGCCAAATTTCATCCAGATCCCTTCTGCCGTTCTGGCGTGATTGAGTAACAAACATCCATCCATCTATCTATCCATTCATCCATCTAAACTTTCACGTTTATAATATTAGTGAGATGTATTAATTAGTCTTTTATGGTTTTTGTTCGTTGTAAGGTAACCTTTTTACGATAACAAAATTATAAGATACAATAAATTACGATCTTTTAAGTTTGCTAGAGCAAAATATAATAAAAAAAATAAAGAAGCGAAGAGACGATTTTCATTCAGAACAAAGATGACCGATTCCTTGTTTTTAGTAAAGTGGCGGAAGCCTCAACAGGTTGCCTCTTTGATCCAAGATGAAAATAGACTTTTTCTGGTTTTTGCAAAGAATGTGGTTTAGTAAGAAAAAGACTATTACTTAAAACTCTCGTCCCTGACTAAAAAGTATTTTTAATCGGCCTTTTTAATACCTAATGGTAGGTAATACTTTTAAATTTCACTTAAAAAGTTACCGACGTGTTTAAATTAGGTATAGTAATATATTTTTTGTTTTTTTTTTTTAAATTATTATAATATTGGTAGATTATTTACAAGCTCCTCAGGCCTCATTACTTTTAAAATATTATTATAATTACGTATTTCTGGTAAAAGGACTCAATTAAAAAAATTAATAGTAAGGTAAATCATATAAAAATAAAACGGCAGAGTTTTGGGTGTGAGAATCTCATCTCACTAATATTATAAACGTGAAAGTTTAGATGGATGGATGTTTGTTCCTTTATCACGCCAGAACGGCAAAACGGATCTGGATGAAATTTGGCACAGAGATAGATTATAGTCTGGAATAGAACATAGGCTACTTTTTATCCCGGAATTCCCACGGGAACGGGAACTACGCAGGTGAAACCGCGAGGCGCTGCTAGTAATCTATAAAGGAGCGTTTGGCGCGAACTAGGTCATTTAAGATTTGAGTAGATACTCAAATAACCAATAATTTGTTAAAAAATTAACGATTTTTTTATACATATACCATTACTCAGTTTTTTTGTTCAATAGACAACTAAATTATCACGTTAGTTATCTATAAATATTATTTTATCAATAAATATTTATTAAGAATGAAAATTACAATCAAATAAAAGAATTAAATTAAAACTAGTATTTACAATTGAAACAATTATAAATACAAAGTAAAATATAATATTATTTAATCTAATTTATAGGATCAGAATCATCATCATCAGCCTATATCAGTCCACTGCTGGACATAGGCCTCCCCTAAGGATCAGATTGACCTTTAGGAAACATTTTCAAAAATCCATGAACTAAATTCGTAGAAAACAGAAACTTGTGGCTCCTTCGATTAAAACAAAATGCTAAATAAAATAAAATACTCACTTCACTAAATCTTCAAATTCTTCATCTTCAGACACATCTGCTCACCACGAGCGTTACAGCTCGACTGAAATTCACTTCAGTTTAAAAGTCATCGCGCACGACAGCCATATTGCTTTGACCTATGAATTTTACTGCCCAACCCCTTATATCCGTGCGTTTACTGGAAACCACGCGGGGTGGGGGAGGTCTATCTTATTTAGTCGGGCTATGCCATCCCACGCGAAATGACTAGGTCTTATGTGTTAGAGATAAGGTTCGTTTTACGCTTGCCGGAATAGCTGTATTTTAGGGAGAGAGTTGAATTGAACTGGACGTTGCTGTGTTAGTTATAAGGTAGAGTTTTGAATGGTAAATGGAGAAAGCTACAGGTCTTCGATAAGTTCTCGCTGAAAATGCTTGTTTGGTTTCGGAATAATGTCGTAAGTGCTTTTTCATTTGTTATTGTTGCGCTTTTTACTATAGTTTCTATAGCCATGATTGACACACGTTCCTACTTACATGTAACAATCAACCTAATTCGACAACCATACTCTACATTGTTGTTAAATGCAAATCAGTGTATTTGCATCTATGAACAAAGTACAAAACGTCAAAAAACTAAATCTCGATAAAAAGTTTTTTTATTTGGCAAGACAAATTATCTGTAGGTTTACAGCAGTGCATTGCGATGCGCGCTCGGTAACGGTCGTGCCTCGCTCTTGCACCGTCTCGAATATTATATTCGTGATACGCGCGGTTCCCACCGCTGCCCGCGAACGTGATGAGTGCGAAACCGCTCATCGCCAACGAGCTCTTGGCATTTGTACAAAATGCCATCGACACCATGGACGAGGTCAGCATCATTTTCAGATTCATTTGCAGATCTGCATCTGCAAATCCAATTTCAAGGAAGAGGAAATTTGCAGTGGCAAGTTGCTGGTCTTCCAAACGCTAGGAAAAATGGACCTGATGCCCTCTCGTCGCAGGGATGGCGGAGAAAAAAGTGTGCAGGACATCATCACGCTGTTCAAGAGCACAGATCCGGACGACGTGCCTGACTTCGTCGCGAAGTCATACTGGGCATACTATAGCCTAGATGAGTTCCTATTAGAAAAATTTGAGGAAACCGCTGTCGATGATCCACATTTATAGTAGGTAATTAAATACTTTTGGTAAAATTACCAATGAAAATTATACTACTAAGCTATATGTTATTTATAAATATGTTTGTACCTTTTTGACGTGTAAGAAATAATTCTTATAAATAAAGAACTGAACTGAACTGAACTGAAGGAGCTGCATAAGCTGCCCCCCGTGACGTTCGACCACGTCGATGTGACCAGACTGCTGAAGGATGTCACTAATCTAAAAGCCAGTCTGGTTGAAGTCAAGGTGAAGTTGGAGGCGTCAGAAGTTACCATCAGTGACCTTCGCTCAGAGGTTGCATCACTACGTGCAGCCACGGTAACTAGGTCACCTGAGGCTTCGTACGTCAATATGAAGCGAGGAGCGCAAAGAATATCGGCGTCATCGTTCGAGTCAGCAATACTCGACGTGTCGCCGGCCGCGGTTGACAAAACCGCCAATATCACGCTCTCCCCCCGCCCGCTCCCCGCGACACCGCGTGAGGGACCTACACGTGCGCGCGTGCCTTCCCCTCCGCGCGCATATGCATCCGTCGTCGCCGCCACGCGCTGCGCGCTCGCAGCCTGTGGCACGCTCTAAAAGGAAGGGAAAAGAGATGCCCTGTGAACCATCACGTAGTGCTGCACCTGCGCTGGCTCCTAGGAAGGGGCCTTGTGACGCGGAAGGATTCACCGTGGTAGTTCGCAAGAGCCGTAAGCCCACCAGCCGTAACCAGTGCGGTACTGGGCCGAAAGACCTGACCTCTGGGTTCCGAGCGGAAGTACCAACTACCCAGCTATATGTCTCTCGCGTTCATTTCTGTGTGGAGACCAAAGCTGTGGAGGAGTACCTGAAAATGAAGACTGGACTCTCGATGCGCGTCCAAAAGCTGGACTCTCGCCATAATGTGAGCTTTAATTCATTTATGGTCAGAGTTCCAACTGAACATCTGTCGACCTACTTAAGCGCAGAGTTTTGGCCGAAAGGTGTTAAGTTCCGACGGTTCACTGGCCGCCTGCAAGGAGACACCGCCCGCCGTGCACCGTCGTCAGCTGACACCCTGATTGCGTCACGTCTCGCCGTCAAATAACGCGTCTTTAATTTTAGTTTTTAATATTGTATGTATGTTAGTTTTAAGGTATATATTACTATGGACCGTAGAATAAGTTAAAATAATATCTGTAACTGTTCTATAGTCTGAAATAAATTATTATTATTATTTACTATACTGATATAGATCAGTTGAGCTACCTGTAGATTTTTTGAAACAGTCTGCAGTAGCCCAATTGTTTCAATTGTAAATACTAGTTTTAATTTAATTCTATTATTTGATTGTATTTTACTTGTTTGTATTATTTGATTGTAATTTTCTTTGTCAAGAAAGTATAGGTAACAGGTATTAAATACTCTAGCTGATTGTAGCAAACATTTTCTTCATAATTTCTATAGCAAAAGGTCTTCTACAACAAAAATCTGATTACTAAGCATATTTCAGAATAAAATATTATCAGGTTTTTTTTTTGTATTATTGTGCGTAAGCCCTCGCACTCTGGGTAATCGCTAACGGCGCTAAAGCTATAAGAGGTCCCAAAGATTTTCGACGAAACCGACTAAGATTTCGTGGCTTAGTTGGTTAGAGCACACCCGTACTGAAGTTGTTGCATTAAAATTAATAATCAATGTAATAAAAAAGGGAAAGTCGAATCCCGACGTCACACTCGCAACACTGTTTACGTTCGGGATTCTGATAACGATGAAGTCGACGCAGGTTCGAGTCCTGCCGAAATCGAAATTATTTGGGAACTCATTTAATTTAAATATTTTTAAGCTTACGCGATCTGAACACATAATTATTAATACTATTTAACGGGTATTTGTCGCGTTTATTTACCTAGTCATCCCGTGACCACGGCAGTGTGTAAACCTAGGTAATAGTATTAGGCTAGGCTAATAGGTAAATAAACGCGATAAATACCCGTTAAATAGTATTAATAATTACTCATTTAATTTCATAAAATATTACCAATTTAAAATTTTCAGAGATTAATTTATGTCCCTCTGAAAAACAAAACTTTTACAACGTTATTCCCTAAGACCGTCTGAGAGATCCTTAATTTGTGTTTCTGTCTCTATCTATCATACAGAACTTGTATATCTGTCTCTGTCTGCCCTTGTAAGTGCAAATTCCATCCTTTTCAATACAACTAGGGGTCTCATACGGCTTTTCTTATTTTAATGCTTTTAAGAACGATTCGGAGTTTTTTAGTTTTATTTATTTTGACCTCTGTGGTATAGTAGGCGAAGGAAAATCCGCGAGATTTCGTAGGTAGCGGGTTCGATTTTTGTGTGGGATTTATGTTGGCATGTTCTGTAAAAATTTATTTCTTGTCTGGGTGGGAGACCAGTTAAGGTGACTGACTAGATGCAGAAAGTGACGTCATAGGATAGTGACGTAATAGAGAGGGAGACGAAATAGCGAAAGTGACGACTGATCAACGCAACCGATATAATATAGATATTTCCGGTTTTTAATATTTTCTGGGTTCTATAAAGCATACAAGAAAAGTAATTTATTGCAAATCAGATCACTGTAAAATCAAATTCGACTCAATGGTACCTTTTTTGGAGCCGTTGGGAACACAAAATTGTAAATTCCAAAAAAAATCCCCTTGTGCTCCAAATCTACCATTTAAACAAAGTTTTAACAACATAGAAAATAGTTATTTGTTACACAAGAGTGCAAAGTTGCTTTTTAACCGCGTGCTCAATTTTGATGACCGAGCAAGCGAAGGAATCTAAAATTAGAATCCTGAGCGTTACGAGGGAATCAAAAGAGCACGAGGTAAAAAATCTTTGCACTCGAGTGCAACACGTAACTTTTCATCCCACCTCAGCGAGGAAAGAATATTTTAGCTCTTCGGTATCGATTATGATTTGTATCTTTTTTTTTGAAGAGCAAAATGGTCGACCTTTGTATTTGTTTGTTTTTTCTGTGAGCAACAGGTGGGAAAACCAAGTGGATACTGGCATGTGTACTTCCGGCTTAATCTTAAGATTAAGCCGGAAGTACACCGTCACTATAATATTATATTAAAATAGTAAGGTATATATTACGGTATAGCAAGCTGCTACAGACGGTGGCATGCTATAACATATATTTTTGCACTCATTAGCTCTGCGGCCGTCATGTCTTACTATACCAAAATATATCGTGGTATATCTGTCGACATGTTTTGGTAACGTATTAAAAATACGTTATAGCTGCGTCTGTGCTCTTTTTTTTCTCTTTCGATTACTGTAGAAAATATACCGTAATATGCTATGATTTATATTAATGTTATATATACCTATCTCCATCTGTTGTAGACTTTATCCTATGATCGTAATTTTTTAAGAGCCAGCTTTGGTTTCAAGATGGCCGCAGATGGTTAGATGATAAAATGTCCGAAATATCAGATTTAACTGTTGTTTTACTATCTCTTTGATGTTCGATGTTATGGAAGTTGGAACCTCTTATTTAAAAGAAATTATGTAGGCTAGGTAGTTAACCTTACCTATAGCTAGATAATTCACACAGCATTATCTAGCTAGACGACATCTGTGGCGCGGCGGGCAAAGGTCCGCCTGTGACGTAGAAGGTTATGCGTGTACGATTCCTGCGACGGGACAAATGTTTGTACGATCTGCAGATATTTGTTCCGGGAGTTCTGGTCGTTTTCTGTGTCGTAAAATATATATCCATGTAATTTATTCAAAGGCAAAAGCCAATAACTTTATTTCTTTAGGCTTAAAAAAGCACTTAGGCAAGTAAAATTTTATACTAAAAACCTTCGATTAAAGTAAAAGAGGGAGATGAGGCATTACCATCTCGAAAGTGTATGGCTCAAGTTAGGTTCAACTATGTTACCTTACCCCAGTCATAGTCGGACCGGCGGCGCGGGCGGTGGCGTTTGTGTTGCGCGTGCTTGCTACGACGTATAATTTTGTGTGATTTCGACTAAAACACCACGACAATGCCCTCGTGTTCGTTCACCAGGTGTACAAATAGCTCCAAAACAAAAAACAAAGCCCAAGGCATCACATATTTTCCCGCGTAAGTAGATACACCAAACTGTAAATTTTCTGATAATCCGATACCTTATCATTATTTCATCTGTAACATGGTACAGTTTTTGAGTGAGCGCTGGTAGAACGTACCGTATCTTCCTTTTTTACTTTGATCGAAGCTAAAAACAGCTTTATAAGTAGTAACTATTGTCAAATAAGAAATATGGTGTTATTGTATCATGTATATCAGTTATCTAGTCAAACTCTGCTTAGCTTGGGGATAATGCTGCTAGATAATGCTGTGTGAATTTATCAAGCATTATAATCTCCATATTTATTTGTAGTTAGGTAGGTTATTCTAGCTAAAGGCTATGTATCAACCTCAGCAGTGGTTCTATGATTGATTGACCAGCGACTCCAGTGGACTCTAACCTTAAGCCTGGTTTACACTGACGTTCACTTCAGTTCTTTATGCATAAGAAAGTTTTCTTACATGTCAAGCACATACATATTTATTAGTAGTTGCATAATTGTGTAAAAAAACTAAGTAGGGTATATATTTTCCTTAGAAATCTTACCAGAAGTATTTTAATACTAGATGGTGGTATGTATAGTATGTATGTATTGTATATTTAAGTTATACGCCACCGTCTATACTAGTACAACTGCTTCGTGTCCATCCCAAGGTTGTCTGGAAGAGATCGCTTTTAGCGATAAGGCCGCCCATTGTGCAACTCTGTTATTTGTTTTTTTCCTGTATTCTTTCTTTTCTTTTGTATTTTTTTGGTGTGCAATAAAGTGTATTGTATTGTATTGATTGGTCCCCCCGGTTTTACTCGCGTTAAATTCGAATTTCACATTTCTAGGCGGATTATTCCCGTAAATCTCCCATGGGAATTTGATGTTTTAAAGTAGCCTATGTTACTCTCCATCCTTTGAACTAACTCCATGCCAAAAATCAAGTCGATTGGTTGCTTAGTTAGGGCGTGAAGGAAGGACAAACAAACAAACACACTTTGGCATTTATAATATTAGTTAGGATTACCGATTGTTACATCTAGAAAAATGTATAGAATTCATTGTCTCATACTTTTTGCGTATAGAACGCCATCTCTGATTCTAAGGCGGAATGAAGTTTGCCAAGCCAGTTACGTTATTAAAATAAAACCGGCTAAGTGCGAGTCGGACTCGCGCACGAAGAGTTCCGTACCATTATCTATAAAAACGGCGAAAAAACACGTTTGTTGTACAAGAGCCCTCCTTAAATATTTGTTTTATTACCCGACTACCAACAGGGGAGGGTTATGTATGAGGTTAGCACCCTATTTTTAATGAATTTATTTATTTTTAAAAGTGAATTATTTAGTTTTTAAAAGTATAAAATATAACTAAATATTCTGTTAATATTTAAAGCGTTTACCTGTTGCCGTTATCAATATCGAGCAAAAACGAGCAAAAAAATCACGTTTGTTGTATGGGAGCCCCTTAAATATATATTTTATTCTGTTTTTTAGTATTTTTTGTTATAGGGACAACAGAAATACAACATCTGTGAAAACTTCAACTGCCTAACAATCACTGTTCATGAGATACAGCCTGGTGACAGACGGACAGCGGAGTCTTCGGTTTAAAGAGGTTTATTCTCATACAAACAAAAATGTTTACATAAAATGAGAAACAATATTTCTTAAAACTATGCATAAGCTAATATATAGCTTATGCATTAGTATTTAAGTTTCCCGTTTTACCCTTTAGTTACGGAACTCTAGAAGCAGAGGCTTATAATTTACGATGATAATGATGATGTTACTGAGAGGCTATGTGGACTCTCGTCCTAATTCGAGTGGGTATAGGAGAGTGCCGAGCTGTGTCGCGGTGCGGGTTCGACTCCGTGGAGTCGACTGACCATCCTACTACTAAGTACAGATATTAAATAATAAAGCTAAAGAAATCTTTATGAACAAAGAAATACAATCAAATAAAAGAAACAAATTAAAACTAGTAAATACAATTGAAACAATTAAGTTTACTGCAGACTGTTGCAGACAATCTAGAAGTAGCTCAACTGATCCATAATCAATACCAATCGCACGCGTCCCTAAGACGCTGGCTGCATTGCCCCGCTGTATGGCAATGCTGATGCGCTGCCCCAGGTCGGAGGGTGTCCTACACTACGTTTGCCGAGTCGCAGTCTCCACTCAAGAACACGTTTACCGCAACGATTGTCCATAATACCTACCTTCCTATAACTATTTACATTCTATTCAGTTTTATTTTTAAATGAAAAAAAAAAAATTGCAACTCGTCTGAATTTCTGCAAAAGAAATAATTTCATTTAAAATATACAGGGTTATTGGTAAATTAGTAACACTACGTGAACTGCAGGTTCGGCCCATCATCACAAACACGATCGTGAAGACGCCAGGTCTTAATTTTGGTATTGGTAATGGGTACCCCCCGCAATTCAATAATCGTTCGTTAGAGAGGTTTTATTTGAAACTCAACTTAAAAACAGCTCTGCCCTGAATTAACAGAAGATATGAGAGTGAAAGATCGGTCTTAAGTAACTCGTTGGGTTCCAGACAAAGATGTTTTTTCATTTAGTAGCAGATGTGATTTTTTTTAAGAATATAGGCCTGGATTCTTCACAAACGTGTTTGTGATGATGGGCAGGATCTGCAGTTCACGTAGTGTTACTAATTTACTGGTAACCCTGTATAATACTACTCCACAGTTTTCTCGTCCCCTAATCTTCACAGAGGTCGTGCTAAGTGTTAGAGCAGACGCAGATCGTGCGAGTGAGTCAGGGTTCTTCTAAGAAAATGGCCACAGAAGACAGATCAGTCGATTTAAATGTAACTTGATTACTAACAAAAAGATTTGTACTTTAACAAAACCTTATTAATTGACTAAGTGCGTCCGGTTTGCAGCGACGATTCACATAGCACACCATCTAGCCCCAAGCTAAGCAGAGCTTATGTTATTGGTACTAGATAACTGATATACATAATACATTACATAGATATTGTCAAAATCAAGGGCCCTAGTACCACTGGTACGCATTATCTCTCGAATAACATTTTGTTCAAAATCAATGAAGATACAGGCGACTGGGCCCATACATAACTAGGACCGCGGTCCCAGTTACCTGATCACATTTTTGAATCGGTCGACTGGGACCATATACCTAATTTGCTTTAATGTACAGTTAACAGAAAAATCAAGTTATTTTATGTAATATTACAGTGAAGTATTTTTTTAGTAAGAATGTCAAAAAAACTATATGCGAATGATTCCTAAAGTCAAGGACATCCAAAAAGGGCTGCCCTTTTGTTTCAAAACAGGTACTCTACTCTTAACACTTGAGGGCTATAGTAGTACCTATTTTTTGTCGCTGCAGTTTCGGTCATAAAACGTGTTTTTGTTTCTTGTTTGATAATTACTATTTATAAACTTGATAATTATGTATAAAATTTGACTTGTCTAAGTGCTTTATTGTAAGCCTAAAGAAATAAAGTTATTGACTTTTGACTGCGGTCTTTCGCAAGCCGTCATCCCACCGGGGGACGATTCACTATGACCAATACAAACGCGTTACACACATACGACAAGACAATGGCGTGGAATGGAATAAAACCGCATTCTCTATGACTTAACTGTGATTCCGTACCGCGGCACGATACGATTAAATCACGATTTGAACTGTCAAATGAACGCGCTCGCTCCTAGCGTGTTAGGGCACAGATTAGTGTGTTCCCGCAATAGTTAGTACGGCTCGTTTCTTTTGAGGTTATGTTTAATTACAGTACTTATACCTTAGCCAATTTCGTTGTAGAATATTTGTAAGCAATCTGCCCATACTTAAGCTAAAATGAACTTTGTTGCCGCGCCTTTTTTTACCCAATTTAAGTACATTACTTGTTGATTTGAGATCCTTCCTTCATAAAAAAATAAAAATAAAATAAATTTAAATGAAATAAAAAAAAAAATTTGGATAGTTAACACTCAGACTAACTATGAGAGTTAACACAACACAAAGGCCTATACCTACTTCATCATACTTGCATCTTTGTGGAGGCTACCAGCATTTAGGCACTATATTGACAAATTAATAAGCTAGATTATTCCTTTGCCGGTTGGCTGTGGCTCTTTGGGATATTTCTAATAAACTTCATAAATTAAATAAAGTGAAATAGGTATAAATTTTTATTTTTTTGCGTTTTATAAACACAAGAGATACATACGCAATAACATAGACAATAACATATTTACAGATTCTTTACAAACAAGAGATAACATTAAACACAATTATCACATTAATTTCTGTTCTCTTATGGACTGTGTGGTGCCGGCTTAGAATTTGCACCACCCCAACTCTTCCTGTGGGTGTCGTAGGAGGCGACCAAGGGACAAACACCGGGGGGCAGGCAGCAGCTCTTCTTGCAGAAATCTACCACCGAACTGCGATCCAACCCGCATGCTGAGATAAAGCCTGTAAGATGCTTATCGGAAGGAGGCCTGAGTCCAGCAGTGGGTCATTATAGGCTGTTGAGGTGAGCTTGAGCTTATGGCCTATGATGAGCCCATTTCGCACATATTCTGATTATTTTCAAATCGCTGTCACATCTGAAACAAGGCAGATAATATTTTTTTCTGAATCAAATAGGAGTAAATAGGTACCACCCTCCTCCCTTGGACCACTAGCTCCTGATACCCACCCGTAGTGGCCAGGAAATGAAGTATTTGATAGCCAAATAGGGCAGAATACATTGTGACATTTCATTATTTTATATCATGTTATGCTTATATATTACATTATTATTATATATTTATTTTTATTACATTATTATATATATACATTATTATTATACATTTCATTATTTTATATCATATTATGCAATAAATAATTGAATTGAGGGCGACACTACGTTTCCAGAGTGCAAAGATACGTAGATAGATATTTATTTTTTCTCAAATTTTTCACACTAACTTATCGCTTTAGATCGATGTCTCAGCGTTGTCTGCGATACTTTATCAACTAAAAGTTTCCTCTGGATTAGTTCAATAAAGTTTTATCACGATTCTCTTAGAAGTCGTTACGGGGCGTTGTAACGTGTAACACAGCGAGCGTTCGTACAGTCGGTACGGAGAAGGACGCTCGCAACGCAACGAGCATCGAGCGAGATGGATTTTAGCATACAGAGTAACGTTACATTTTATGCTCGCAGCGAATGGTACGTTACGCCCTGTAACACAGGTCCCTACTCGGAAAAGAAAAATCGAAGTTTCTGATCTGTTCAGATGCTAGACTTCTTATGTCACTTAAAAGATAGCGTTTGCACTAAAACAAATCAGAAACTTCGGTTTCGTTGGGGTTAGGGTTCCGTACCCAAAGGGTAAAAACGGGACCCTATTACTAAGACTTCGCTGTCTGTCTGTCACCAGGCTGTATCTCATGAACCGTGACAGTTAGACAGTTGAAATTTTCACAGATGATGTATTTCTGTTGCCGCTATAACAACAAATAGACTACTAAAAAACAGAATAAAATTAAACAGAATAAAACATTGGCTTTTGATAATTTAACGCCGACATTTGTCGCGCAGACATGTCGCAAGAAGTCGGCGGGCGTCTCCGACATGATTCTATAAAATAATGGCGTTGCCGACTCGTGTGAGACTCCATTAGAATCCACCAATATACCAGTGTCCTAGCGTCTTCCTGCGGCTTCGCTGACGTGGTAGTGGTACCTGCTTTTCATTGGTCTGTATGCCATGTGTAGTCCCCCTACGGCGTAGCACGCGACATTGTAGCTCTGCGACCTCGTAACCCCTCTACACCGTAGCTCCTCGACACCGTAGCTCGTCTACGTCGTAGCCCCTCTACACCGTAGCTCGTCTACGTCGCAGCTGCTCTACACCGTAGCTCATCTAAGTCGTAGCTCCTCTACACCGTAGCTCGTCTACGTCGTAACCCCTCTACACCGTAGCTCTTCTACGTCGTAGCTCGTCTACGTCGTAGCTCCTCTACACCGTAGCTCGTCTACGTCGTAACCCCTCTACACCGTAGCTCTTCTACGGCGTAGGTATCCACAGCAAACATAATTTACAAAGCAAGCTTCCGCTGACGCCTTCGCACGCGCTTTTCGAGTAACCTTTGTCCGTCTCCGTGTACTGCGTTGCCCTGCTGCATGGCCATGCTGATACGCTTTGCCGGATAAGTCTTGTCCAGCTCTCGGGTAACGCGTCGCTTCGACTAGAAACTCAGATATTTTTTATCACCGAAGAGCCTTGGTACCCCACCTTGCTAATTTTGTTTGTTAATATATCGTATAATTAATTACTCCATAATAGGCTACTTCACTGAGAAATAATTCTAACGTTTTGTCTGATAAAAATAATGCAAAGTGTAATTAATATTTCTTCAAGGCCAGTCGTATTAGTTATACAAACTAATTTTAAAGTTTGAATAAAATAATGCCGCGCCAAAACGATAATCTCTGTCATGGCTACCGTGTTCCAAGCTATGACGTCACCCCGCCACACCACACCTAACAAGAAGAACTCATTGACACTGTAATCTGTAGATGTGTGACGTCACTTGCGATCAAACCAAACACATAGCGTTTCCGGTCACGTGATCATTTATCAAAAAAATGTGTAATTTTAATCCCATTTTTTTTACATAAAAAGGCATATTTTTGACAAAAATCACCTGATTACGCTTTTTTACGCTGTCACTAACTAGGATGAAAACAATTTGGAACTTATTTTTAATGTAGTCAAATAGCCTATTGCAACATGCATGTGGTTCAAAGATATCGCTCGACAGAACCGGCAGCTTTTTCCAGCTAGACCGTTCCACTATGCCAGTAAGGTCGTCAATCCATCGCCTAAGGAATTAACCTTAATCTACGGGGAGCGGATAAAATGGATTCCAATTTAATAAAGGAATCTTCAACGGAGGCTGCCTATTATAGTTTCTACCTGCGGTTTTGCACGCGTTTCTCAATAGAATAAAAAACATAAAACTTTTTGACATTACATTGTAATTAGTATAAAAATTGTCAAAATCTTTCTGTGCAAAAAGGCTAACTAGGTCCAAATATTAGTTTATTTAGAAGATAAAAAAGCTTGGGACGGGTTTTGCTCCAACTCGAAAAATAACAACTAACAGGCTAAAGGTTTCTTAGTCGCTTCTTTTCTTTAGTTTACATACCGAAGCGACAGAAATCAAAAGTACCACTTTATTTCCGTGTCAGTGTTTTATTTTAAGAATTTGACCTTTTCTAAGTGTATTTTTGTATTTATGGAAATAAAGAATTTTTGATTTTGATTTGTAGGTACTCGTAAGGAGTCAAAAATTTATTTATGGTTTTTAATTTATGATTTTTTCCTTTACTTGTATCTTGCTTCTTGCCAAATTTCAAGATTCATTTAAGATATAGTATGTTTACTCTATGGCGCTTATTAGGGGAGGCCTATGTCCAACAGTGGACTACTATAGGCTGATGATGATGATGTTTACTCTACCTTGGTCAACATAAATAATTTTAATCGATTCCGGGTTTTTGGTCCATACATTTTTGGACATTCATCATCATCATCCACAGCCAGATTTCACCCACTGCTGGGTATAGGCCTCCCTCAATTTTAAATTTGGGTATTACTTGACATAATTTGCAGGTTACTCTGAGCTCGACTATATTATAATTGACTACAGATTTTTGTCCGTTCTATTTCTCAGTAGATTCTCTCAGAGCGATATCGTAATGGTGTGAAGGAATTTAATAAAGTACATAGCACTTCGGCCAAGCGCGTGCCGGCATCTCTGACCCCGATGTCAAGCGTCACGCCTCGCCAAAGAGTATGGGGTAGATAGGTCCTATTTAATTTATCTAAGTTTCTTTTAATGGTGGAAACTTTGGTGGTTTTTAATGGAGGAAACTTTGCTGGTTTTTAATGGTGGAAACTTTGCTGGTTTTTAATGGAGGAAACTTTGCTGGTTTTTAATGGAGGAAACTTTGCTGGTTTTTAATGGAGGAAACTTTGCTGGTTTTTAATGGAGGAAACTTTGCTGGTTTTTAATGGTGGAAACTTTGCTGGTTTTTAATGGGGGAAACTTTGCTGGTTTTAATGGGGGAAACTTTGCTGGTTTTAATGGGGGAAACTTTGCTGGTTTTTAATGGTGGAAGCAGCTGGTTTAAGTATTACCTACTTTAGTAGTTTTTGGTTTAGTTGATAAGAAATGTTAGTTTCCCAAATAAAACAAAAAAGAAGAGTGAAAATTATAATTATTCTTTATTATCAAAGGAAATTGCAATCAAATAATAGTAACAAATTAAAAATAGTATTTACAATTGAAACAATTGAGCTAACTGCCGATGGTTGCAAACAATCTACAGGTAGCGTATCTACCTAATTAGAAATTTCTGACGTGTCCAAGAGTCCTGCAAGATCATAAAGAAATAAAGCACGTTTTTGGGAAAACATTTCATTGGGTACTTGCATCCAATCTCAGTATTTCCTTTGCGTCCTATATGCCTACCAAGTCTAACCCAAATCCAATAATGGAGGTAAAACACGCTCACTCAACAATTCTCTTGATTTCGAAGATATAAACGAATCTATGTATGTGTGAGTTGACAAACATAATTACAACTTCAGTGCTTTCACGCATAGCACAAATCCGAATAGGAAAATGAGACTCATTTATCGCTTTGTGAATTCCCTTATAGCGACACAAACGTAGCTAAAAATCGAGTGAGATTTTTTTTTGGCTACACTTCGTTTTTGTCTACTACCATTCTTTTCGTGGACAATCATGCCCAAGCCTTTTTCGTGGACATCAATGGTTCGCGATATCGTTTATCGAATGTTTTTTGTTTTAACTCAGACTAAGGCTGTAAGGGAATTCACAAATCATCGATACCTTGAAACTCGAACTTGTTAAATAAAAGATTACAAAGGAGGGATCGAATTTGGTTACTTGAGTGATTTCGAGTTCGAACTTTTACAGAATCTGTCTATAGATCTCGTAGGTACGTTAAAAATAATATGAAATTATGAGCTTCAGAAGGCGTCCCTTCTGTCCGTCAGTCTTTGCCCCTCGATATCTCAATTATTCGTCTATTATCGGGTTCTCCCGCCCGCTATGCGCATTCGAAACTGCGCTGCTAAATAAATTACGATCTAAGACCTTTACAAAGAATCCTAAGAACCTAAGGTTATCTACCTAACTAGTACTTAGATTTTCTAGAAACCTAAAGTATTTATTGACGACCTCTGTGGCGCTGTGGACGAAGATTTGTCTGCGACGCAGTAGGTTGCGGGTTCGATTCCCGCCTCGGGACAAAAATGTGTGTACGATCTGCAGACATTTGTTCAGGGTTTCTGGTCGTTTTCTATGTATAATAAAAAAATATCTATCTATGTATTATGTATGTCAGTTGTCTAGTACCCATAACACAAGCTCTACTTAGCTAGGGGCTAGATAATGCTGTGTGAATTGTCCGGCATTATTATTATTATTTTTTAAAGATCTGTACCGCACCATGGCACCACCATTACAGTACAGCATTAAAAAGGTGCAATCAAATATGGGCTCAAATTAATAACAGTAGGATACAATTTACGTACAGTGATGACAATGATGCGCCACGACGGGTGGACCAGTTACAACGCTGCGCGTCTCGACCGTAGGACCAGTAACAACGCCGCACGCCTCAAATGTTGGTCCAGTAATAACGCCGCGCGCCCAAATGTTGGTCCATTAACGCCGCGCGCCTCGACTCTTGGTCCAGTAACAACGCCGGACGCCTCGACTCTTGGTCCAGTAACAAAGCCGCACGCCTCGACTCTTGGTCCAGTAACAAAGCCGCACGCCTCGACTCTTGGTCCAGTAACGACGGACACCTCGACTTTTGGTCCAGTAACGACGGACACCTCGACTCTTGGTCCAGTAACAAAGCCGCACGCCTCGACTCTTGGTCCAGTAACGACGGACACCTCGACTCTTGGTCCAGTAACAACGGACACCTCGACTCTTGGTCCAGTAACAAAGCCGCACGCCTCGACTCTTGGTCCAGTAACGACGGACACCTCGACTCTTGGTCCAGTAACAACGCCGCACGCCTCGACTCTTGGTACTAAATTATGTTTTTTTCTTTGTTCTTGGTATTTATTTATTCCGTGTATATTATCTATTTTTACCCGACTACCAACAGGGGAGGGTAGGTACCTCATAGGTTAGCACCCTATGTTTGTATGTATGTGGCCGATTTCTTTGTTCCCACGTAGCGCTGAAACTACTGGTTCGATTTCAACAAATTATGTATCGATTGATTCGTCTCAATACCCCGATGGTTATAGGCTATAGGATTTAGGGCTCCGACCCCGAATAAGCCTTCAAAACGCGTATTAAAGTTTAGGTAGTCGCAGGCTGCTGCCCCATAGAGAAAAATTACAATACCTACGACCTATTTTCATTTTCAACTCTATGCCTATCAAATATGACCGATACGTCATTCTATTTTGTCAATGTAAATGTTTCAAACTTTTATAACTTTCACGTAGTCGGGTTGTAGTTTTTAACTTTATCTTGTATAAAGTAATTTTATGTTAATTTATGTTTCTACTTGCTTATGAATATTTAATAATTATTATTATGTATTATGTTGTATACACCCCTGCCTTTCTTAAATTTTCAAATTTCGTTCCATCCAAAGGTTGCCTGGAAGAAGTCGCTGCTAAGCGATAAGGCCGCCCATTGTACTATTATGTTTAATGTTTATATCTGTTTCTTTTAGTTTTATTTTGTGGTGTACAATAAAGAATTTTGTATTGTATTGTATTATGAACCTACTCTGCTTAGGGCCTATACAATAAAAAAAAAATCAAGAGATTATTTTAAAGAAATTTATTTCAATAGTTAATTTTATTTGTACCTACTACATAAAGTATGAGCATTTGAAGCGAAGCGACCTCTACTGCCAAATGTAAAAACTAAAAAGATCATTTTTGTAGCATTTAAAAACTACAAAAATAACTAAAACATTGCATTTACCCAAACAAACAAAAACACCAGCAATGGGAGCATAACAGAACTATGAGAATTCAAATAATAAAAAAACAGATAAATAAAAAAATAACCAAATAACATTACACATACAAACATTACCTACACTATCGAACCTCTTACTGATTCTTAACATAAAAAATAGTTTATGAGATCAAAAAAATAACGTGGATCTGGTCTAAGCAACAAGTGACCTGAGATCTGGTGAATTCCTAAGGCAGCGCATCAGCATTGCCATACAGCGGGGCAATGCAATAATAGGTATTTACAAATTAGAACAGGTGAGCTAACTGCGGACTGTTGCAAACAATCTAGGGTTAGCTTAAATGATCAATATCTATACCAGTTGGAAGCGTCTCCAGCTGGCTGCATTACCCCGCTGTGTGGCAATGCTGATGCATTAAAATTGATTATTCTGAATTTTATTCTGAGTTTTTATACTTACTTCATGTCTTAATGTTTGTAAAATAGACTCAAATAAAAATTATATTAATTCTTTCACATGCTACTCTGATGAGTCCAACAAGAGTGTACCTTACAGCTTCCTTTCGCACAGATACCAAGCATCTGAATTATCGTTTGTTGCTTCTTTTATATACTTAAACTGACCTCCTTTTAAATAAACCCCATAATTAAATTCATCGCCTTCCAATACTTCCAAGCCGACCATCCGTTTCACCCGATTCTCGCTCACACATACTGGTTCAAATTGAAGTCCATGACTGGATCCATCCCAGGGTTTCGGGTATGTTGGCTTTTGGGGACATTTGTATTGGCGTGGGATATTTATTCTATCGACCCATATAAGTCTCATTTCATTTATAATACATCCATTACACACATAGGGTTCTGCGTCTGCTCTACAGTAACGACACTCAATAAAAGCTCCAATATGTATATATTTGTTGTCATGCCCCAACTGTTTCACTTTGTTAAATAAATACTTCCTAGCTTTATTACCACGTTGAATAAAATGGCTTAGCACGAAGCCCTCCGCTATGCAAGTTGTGAAGTTTTCGGCATCTACTTGTAAAATATAGTAACAATAACCATCGTGAGTAAAGCTTGTATGACTATGTATGTCCTTCCTTTCATCGTATGTGTTTTTACCCAAAGAAGAACAGGTTTTTTCTGTCATAACTAGACCAGAAGTAAGTCTCTCGTCTTTTGCTTGGATCAAAAAAAACTTCACAAAAAGGTATAGCAATGCGATGACTACAAAACTCAGTAGGCAGTAAGCGAACGTGAAGCGCGATCTTCTAAGCCTTATGTTTCGGGGCCTTCTTCGTGGTCGTACATAGGCCTTCGTGCGTGCAAACTCTGGTGCTCTTCCGTCATCATCAATTGCTACTTGAACAATTTCTTCAGGAACTCGATGTCTAACATTTCCCTCGCGACCAGCAGGTTCTGCTTCCCTGTCCATTGTTTTTGTAGAAGAATGATGTTCGTAGGTAGTATGTTTTAGTCTTTAAATAACAAATTTTCGAAAGTTTCAGATTTTATCGTTTCCCTCCAAAACTCTACTGAACTGAACAATTGAATGAAATGAATGAATGAGTTGGGTGGGTGTAATCCGTGGACGGAAGAAATCACACCCCCTCCTTGATCGTTGGTGTAATCTCTGCTTAAAGTACCAATCCCAGAAAAAACGCAAATGATTAAAGCTCTTTTAAAAATAAAAACCCTCCATGGTCGTTGACCAGAATGAGTTTCTGACGACCTCTGAATATCAAAATAATATCTCGCCGTGCCTTGAGTTCGTGCCAGCGAGGATTTTAAATCCTCGCTAGCTCAGCAGTCTACGTAGTAGTAGTCTAGTCGTCTTACTTTAACCAATCGCTACGACTCTACTCTCAACTGCTTCGCAAGCTCGAGATTTAATATCGGCACGTTGAAAAAATAACTATTTCACCACTCCCGCTTGAAAACGGTGACTTTGCTACTCAAAAACAGTGAGCAAAATCGGGTTTTGCTCACATGAGGAATAATAATTAATTACCTACCTACTTTTTCAACAAGTTGAAAACAATCTACAAGTAGCTCAACTGATCCATAGGAACCTATCAATACCAGTCTGCAGTTAGCTCAATTGTTTCAATTATAAATAGGTAGGTACCTACTAGTTTTAATTGAATTATTTTATTTGATTGTAATTTTCTTTGTAAACAAGTTGAATAATATCCTCATTCAATTTGTTGAAAAAGTAATTTGATATAACATCAGAATGATGCACTTTTCAATGGTGTAATAAGTTATTGATACTTTAAGAACGACGCCGAAAAAAATAAATAACTACAAAATCAGCACCAGGGGAGGTCCATTTTCTCACTTGGGTGTGGCTTGTGTTGATCATACGTCTAGTCTAGGCGGACAGCGCCATCTATAAAATAATCTCCCAAACAACCGGTAGGTACTTACATGGACTTCAGACGGGAGTTCCAATTCTGTGAGCTGCTCTCATTTTACCTACTAGGATTCATATGATCTAAACTTAATATGTTTTGCTATCTGCAATTAATGAATTTTATTTTCTTCAGCGGATTTATGCTACATTAAGGTGGGTACAGAAAAAGAAAGTGCATTTTCAATGATGACTTGTGCAAAGACCAATATGGTATCCATTCTAGTCATCCAATGTCTTTGTCTAATGTATGTACCTACATTTGATCAAAAAAATTGGAAATTCTTTGATCAAATATCGGTGTTGCTAGTAAATTGAATGAAGTCATCATTCAACTTACTAGCAACACTGATATTTGATCAAAGAATTTGACTCCCGTGGTTTCGCCCGTGTTGTATCTATGAAAAAGTTTAAGGGTTATTTCTTTCCTATGGAAACTGAAATTTTATGGAATAAGCCTATGTTTTATTCTATGTCAAGAGCTGGTACACAAAAACAAAACTTCAGCAAGATCTGTTGAGAAGTTTTGGCGTGTAGAAGTAACAATCATCCATCCATCCATCCAAACTTTCGCATTAAAATATTAGTGTTATGTGATTGCATTTGAACTCAACTACGCAAATTACTTATGGATCCGGCGACAGCTGCTCGCAACTTCAATTCGTGAATTATTATGTTTCGTAATACCAAAAATAATGACAGAAAACTTTTTGTATTTTCGACATTGTGTTGTTATTCTGTAACTAGACAATATAGGCTATGTTCGTTATCAAACAAAACGTAAGATATTTTAGTTTATAATACAAAACAAATAGAACGAAAACATGTCATTTTCGACGTAAAAGTATGCACAATAGCATTTTGCATAATTTTGCTTACATTTCATTAAAGGTGTACTACCTAGTAAAAAAAAAACAACCAGGGGCCTAGAAAAATACTATTCGAATACAAAAAATAACATGATATGGTGGAAATATGCTTTAATTACAAATCATTTTGGTACCTAGTACGTTTGTATGGGCAAATCCTTATCCGCAGGCCCCTTAAGAATCTTGGACAATAGTTATTTGTTACACAAGAGTGCAAAGTAGCATTTTAACAGCGTGCTCAATTTTGCGCTCGTGACTATCGAGGAAATCAAAACAGCACGAGGAAAAATTGCGTCTGCATATAAATGGTAATTTTTGAGGGGCTCCGCTGATGTTGCTGCGGAGCCTGCCCTTACTGATGTCCCTGCAAGATGAAAAGGTGCTAGGGTCTACACACGTGGCATCCTAGTCTCAAACTAAAGAACGACCCATCTTCCAAGGAATCAGAGTGATACCGTCAGACCTTTTACCATCATCTCGCATTAGGCCACGTGGTTCGAGAGTACCTGTTAATCCAAAATTAGCAATGACTATTATGTCAGTGTCAAACTAGCACACTGGGCTATAACTAACAATTTATAACTGCAGGAACCCCTACCTGTTAATTAATTAATTAGATATATCTAGTTTTAAGTTATTTTGTAGCGTAGCGCCTATTAATTAGATATACCTAGTTTTAAGTTATTTTGTAGTGCCTGTTAATTAGATATATCTAGTTCTAAGTTATTTTGTAGCGCCTGTTAATTAGATATACCTAGTTGAAAGTTATTTTATAGCGCCCCAACGGGGTACATGTTTGATACTAGAAATTGTCATAAGATCCTTGTCACACAACAACATGTAACAAATGAATAAATGATTCTAAATGATTCTACGTGTGGGACTAAAATAAAAATAAGAAAAATACTAACATTATTAAGAACCTATATTTAATATTTTATGTTATCCTAAAATATATGAATTTTCTTATTTTCAGCGGGCTTAACCTACATTTCATAGAGTTATTATATTAAGTTCTATAATAATTCTATGCTACATTTAGATAGTTACAGACAAATGACATATATTTATAATGACTTATGTAGAGGCAAATGTGAATAATCTGCCTTTATCCTTGGAAAGAGAACGCGTAGCCTCCTCCGAATGAGTGGGGTCCTTTATCTTGGCCATCAATTTCTCGATACTGAAAAAGAAGAAGAAAATATTGTCACTCACAATAGATTAGTATTATTGAGTAGCATTTATAGAATCTATGATTTAGCTAACCGAAAAGTTAAAATTTAAGTCGTATTATAGTAGTAAGTAAGGTTATTTTCGCGAGAACTCATAATAAAACACTGTTTTAACCGCATTGATCGCGTATATTTTGTATTTTGTTTATAACCTGACGTTTCGGAGGCTTTTCAGCTTCCATGGTCACAGGCAGACTAATATAAAATATACGCGATCAATCCGGTTAAAACAGTGTTTTATTATCGCATTATAGTTTTAAAACTACAATGCGACTTCAAATTTCGGTAGGTAAATAGTATTCATGTATGTCTCGAACTGTCATGTCACATGAGGTGGTTGCTAGGGTGTTTAAGTTTTACGGGATAAATACTAATCCCTCGGGAATAAAATGTATATGGGTTCACTGCTGGACGCAGGCTTCCCCCTAATAATCGCCCTAATGGCTTTTATCTCATGGGGGTAATGCCTATAATCTCCACGCTGGGTATGCGGGTTGGGGGTCGCAGTTCGGTGGTAGATCTATTCTGCAAGAGGCACTGCTACCCGCCCCCCGGTGTATGGGGACATACACCGGCGGGCGGACTTACTTACCTCACATCTTCCCGTGGGGTCGTAACACCCACGGGAAGAGTTGGGGTGGTGCAAATTCTAAGCCAGCACCACACAGTCTATAAAAATACATACAGCCAAATATAGAACCTCTTCCTTGAACTCGGTAAAAAGAGCATTTTAGCAGCTGTAGACGTTAGTGTTTCAACATCCAAATAACTTACTTGGCCATCATCTTCAGGCCCTCCCTGCCCTTGGCTCCAGTTTTGGTTGAAATACTGCCCACCAGTGGTCTTTTGGGCATCCTCTGAACCCTGTAACAAACATAGGACTTTTATTAAAAAGTTGAGCCGGCAAATTTCGTTCCGTCTTGGAATCAAAGATGGCGTTTATTACAATTGTATGAGAAAACGATTCTCTTCATACTTTTTTCCCCTCTCATGAACCACATCTATACTAAATTAGTTAGTCCATGATACCATGGACTAACTAATACTATAGTTAGTCCATGATGATACTAATCTCACTAATATTATAAACGTGAAAGTTTAGATGGATGGATGGATAGATAGATAGATGGATGGATGGATGTTTGTTCCTTTATCACGCCAGAACGGCAAAACGGATCTGGATGAAATTTGGCACAGAGATAGATTATAGTCTGGAATAGGACATAGGCTACTTTTTATCCCGAAATTCCTGCGGGAACGGGAAATACGCGGGTGAAACCGCGAGGCGCTGCTAGTATATTATAAATCTGAACGTGACTCTGTTTATCTGTTTGTTACCTTTTCACGCAACGACATCTAACCAACAGTAACTGAATTACTGAGAAACCTTTGATAGAAACGAAGTTTTAATAAGAACCATTCGAACGAACCTAAAGTAGCTTTACGAAAAACTTCTAAGGAAATCTGCTAGATGGCGCATGGCGTCACTTATACAACCTACGATTTGATAATACGCGAGGCGTACAATTTTTTTTTCGCTATTTTATGGAGAATGATCACGAATAAAACCGGCCAACTGCGAGTCGGACTCGCTCACGAAGGGTTCCGTACCATTATCTATAAAAATGGCAAAAAAATCACGTTTGTTGTATGGGAGCCCCCTTAAATGCTCATGTTCTTAATCTCCTTTACTCTGTTCTATTTCTTCCATCAACACCGTCTTACCTAAAAGACCGTTTTGAGTTTCTCCATCAGTCCCATTCACGATCCCTTCGCTCCTCTGATACCCTTCTTTTAAAAATCCCATCGCACACTTCCCAGTTCTATGGTAATTCCTTCACGTTACAGGCCGCCAGACTCTGGAACGCCCTTCCTGTTTCTATCCGACAAGCTAAATCCCTTCCTATCTTCAAAAGTATGGTATATCAGCACTATCTGTCCACTCTTGATAAATCTTCCTGATTCTTATTAAAAATTTCTGCTAAATTATTACTGTTTTAATGTTTTTTTTTTGTCCTCTTTTTATAAAATTTTGCTCTTTCTGTTTTTATGTATTATCCTTTGATATATTAGTGTTATGATCGATTACGCCACCGTCAGATATATACGTACCGATTCTGTCCATCCAAAGGTTGCCTGGAAGAAATCGCTGTTAGCGATAAGGCCGCCGATTGTGCCATTAGATATAGTTAGTATTAAGTTTATGTTTAAATGTTTTTTGTATATGTTGATGGTGCAATAAAGTAATAATCTATCTATCTATCTAAATATTTATTTTATTCTATTTTTTAGTATTTGTTGTTATAGCGGCAACAGAAATACATCATCTGTGAAAATCCTGGTGACAGACGGACAGACGGACAGACGGACCAACGGACAGACGGACAGCGAAGTCTTAGTAATAGGGTCCCGTTTACCCTTTGGGTACGGAACCCTAAAAATTGTGAATTCTAAGGTATTTGAAATCGGTTTTTGGTTCTTTCAAATAATCAAATTATAAAACTTATCGAGTGTTTCTATGATTGGCGGCCACTGTATTTTACTTCCTACTGTTGGTGGTTCCATATGAATAAATAAAAAACATACCGTGGCCTGCGTCCACCTGCCCTGCGGCTGCTCGCGTGGTTGCTGGTTGTATTGTTGCTGCAGATCGTATTGCTGCTTCTGAGCTGCGTACGCTTGCTGGTAGTGGTTGTCTGGAGGAAGAAACCGACAGTTTATTTTACACAGTTACAATAGTTTAATTGTGTAGAAAATTACAATATACGATACAATAATAATTACAACTAATATTTACACAAATCTATTTTCTAAGAATCTAAGCCGTCACCAGAAGGCGGAGTGCCCAGAATGCTGGCAGCATTGCCACGTTGAATGGCAATGTTATTTCGTTGACCGAAATAAAAGCCAGCACAACCTATTGTGTAGTATTTGATGGTAATCGAGTAATATAGCACCAATTTTCAACTTTTTTCAAAATGAACATAAAAATATGTAAATTAAATAAAAACACAACATGAATTCATTTATACCAGTCATAAAGCTTTTTTCAAAAGCTTTCTTTCTCATAAAGTAAATCACCCTACTAAAAGCATTCTAGCGCCTAACGTAAAATAAGAGCAACGCGCGAAGATACTTCGCGCCCCCATTCAGGCGCTTGATTTAGCCGAAGAAATGTCGTGCTGAAAAGGTTAAAACCTTTATTGCACTTATGTACTTCATGCCGGAGCATTTTCTACCTGCTGAGATTATAGCATATCGTAGTACATATCGTATCATAGTACATATTTAATGTTATATTTATAATACTAGTACTAGCTCTTGCGAGTGGCTTTGCCCGCGCTGTTCAAGTAGCCTATGTCCGTCCCTGGGATCCCATCTACCTCCCTGCCAAATTCCATTTAGATCCGTACAGCCGTTTAGGCGTGAGAATGTAACAGACAGACAGATAGACGGTTACTCTCGAATTTATAAATATTAGTATAGATGGATATAGGATTTATTACTTTACAAAAATATTATACAAACTTAATACCACCATCAGCCTATACTAGTCCACTGCTGGACATAGGTAAGCCGTATCTAATGAACGCCATAGCACCTGTCTTCAGCCGCATCCAGCATCTCCCAACCTACTCTCACTGATCGTGATCCCAGCTGGCCAGGCGTCCTACACTACGTTTGCCGAGACGTGGCCTAGAACACATTTACCCCAGGGTTGGTCGTTTCTGAAGCTTCGAAGCTTGACAGTATGATGGTGTTACCTTGTGTTGGCGGTGCTACAGGTTCTGGACTCTTCGGTAAGTGGCTTCCTTCGAGAATCTGGAAAAAAATTATGTACTTAAGTATTTGAGTATTTGACGACCGACGACCGAAAAATTCACCAATCCTCCCCCAACTCGATGGCGGTAAAAATTTACAACACTACCAGAAAACATAAAATGTATAGAAAAAAATGACATGTTTGAATCCAAACTAAAAGCGATACTCATAAAAAATGCTTTTACGAACTTGACGATTTCTTCAATGATAAATTTAGCGACTCGTAATCTTTATTAGGTATTGAATGCATTAATAATAAGTAAGTACATCATAAGTAGAAAGGCATGAAACCTGGCCTGTCTTCCATTGCAACACCCTAAATGGGTACATACTGTGAACATTTTATGAACACTCACCTAACTACTAAGACCTGACTGTATGAATGCAATAAATAAAATACTGAAATACTGACCTATGGCGGGTAGGTACTTGAGAAAACCAATGTGTTAGTTTTTCGTCCGTTACTCCACTAGAGATGTACCCAACGAATAGGGTTGTGACGTGCGATATAATCGATTCGCCACACACCGTCATTTTAGGCTTCAAGTAAACAGTTTGATAAAAACCCGGGACTATTATTTCTACAGGAAGTTCGACTGACAATCAAGTAGTCTTGTTCTGTTTTACTTACTACATTCTGTAATTAAGTCTTCATTCACTCATCATCATCAGCCTAATAATCCACTGCTGGACATACTAGGCCTCCCCTAATGATTGATGTTTGATTCTTTCACTCAACTATCAACAATTAGGGAACTTCATAGTCGTGCATATGCCAAATATAAAATAAATTCGTGGATTTTGCAAACTTTGTCCCCATTTTTGCATCTTTGACCTCAAGATTGTATCTTTGATCTCTGAACCCAATTTAACTATGGACCTAAATTTAATTTTTTATATTGTCTGAAATAAATTCTTGTTTTTTTTCTTTACTCTTACTTTGACCCAACTTTGCTTGTAACTTCGCCTCTTATCTTTGATCTCTGAACCCAATTTACTCTAACTTTGACCACAACTTTACTTGTAACTTTGCCTCTATTTATTGATATTTTAACTTAACAGCGTCTCTTTGAACTCTGAACCCAATTTACTCTTACTTTGACCCAACTTTACTTGTAACTTTGCCTCTTATTTATTGACATTTGACCTCAACAGCGTCTCTTTGAACTCTGAACCCAATTTACTCTAACTTTGACCCCAACTTTTCACTCTGCCTCTTATTAATTGACCTTCTGAGGTGAAGGTCACTTGGTCTTCCCCCCTCACCTGAAACCCGCCCTTCCCCGCCCTGTACTTGAGCTTCACAAGCTGTCCGCTGGGATCCTTGTACTGGTAGGCTCCCACTCTTGAACCATCCGGCTCTATCTGCTCGCCGGCAGCGAGGCCGTTGTCGGAAGCGTACTCGAAACGGAAGGCGCCATCTAGTGGAGAGAATCGAGATATACAGATATTGACGACCTCTGTGGCGCGGTGGGCGAAGGCCTGCCTGCGACGCAGGAGGTTGCGGGTTCGATTCCCGCCTCGGGACAAATGTGTGTACGATCTGCAGACATTTGTTCAGGGTGTTCTATGTATAATAAAAAATATCTATCTATGTAATGTATAATATTATGTATATCAGTTATCTAGTACCCATAACACAAGCTCTGCTTAGCTTGGGGCTAGATAATGCTGTGTGAATTGTCCAGCATTATTTATTTATTTATATTTATACAGTCACAGTTAGCCTTTAATATCCCAGTGTTGGACAAAAGTCTCCTGATCCCTCCATGCATCACGGTTCTGAGACAGTTGGACCCACTGAAGTAGGTACTTTACGTAGACCAACTACATTCTATCGAATACGGTAATGCAAAAAAATATTTAACTAGCTAGTAACTATTTACCAATAATAAATTCAAACTAAATACTAATACACATAATAATAATACATATTATATATTCATTACGAATGTAAGCGGGTTAACTACGAACCTTATTTGTGTGAAGAAGTCCCTCGTTAAGGGATGAAACGTTGGTGTTCTTGCAACACAAATAAGGTTCGTAGTTAACCCGCTTACATCCGTAATGAATTCGTCAAACTACGATAGTTTTTATAGTAAAATAGCAAACCTTTACGGGAAGGTATGGCTCAATAGTGCATAAAACATCTCACTATCTCACTAATCTCACTAATATTATAAACGTGAAAGTTTAGATGGATGGATGGATAGATAGATGGATGGATGTTTGTTTGTTCCTTTATCACGCCAGAACGGCTGAACGGATCTGAATGAAATTTGGCACAGAGATAGATTATAGTCTGGAATAGGACATAGGCTACTTTTTATCCCGGAATTCCCACGGGAACGGGAACTACGCGGGTGAAACCGCGAGGCGCTGCTAGTAGTGCATAAAACATATTATATAATAATTAAACATGTTATATAAGTAACTCTAAGGGACATGCTAATTTAGCGTGACGTGACATCTAAATAATAGTTAAATACTTTTATTTTCAAAGCGTGATATGGCGTGATGTGATGTGGCCTTCTTAATATCTTCTGGCAAATCATTCCAGAGTCAGACAGCTTGAGCAGTGAAAGAGTCTCTGTAAAAAGATGTTCTCTGTACTGGAGATGTACCTATGCATGTTCTGGATGCTATAAAAAAACATACCTGCAGAAAGTGCCTGCTTGTGATGCAAGATATTGGCTTGTTGTTCTTTGGAGCCCGAGACTCCCTGCCTCCAAGGCTCCTGTCGAGGGAAAACGGCGGGGCCCGTGGATGTAGGACCTGGGGAATCAAATAAAACGCGTCAACAAATTCCTTCTGTGGCGCAGCGAACGAAGGTCATCCTGCGACGCAAGACATTGCGGGTTCGATTCCCGCCTCGGGACAAATGTTGTAGTTTAATTTGAATTGTATTGTATTTCTTTATTTATGAAAAACTTATACCATTCTTATTTAAAACTCACTATAAACCAGAGAAGGTTTGTCCAGCGTCTACGGTTACAGCGTGTTCCCACACATTTGGCATGAAGTTATAGATAAATAACTATTATTTACATAAACAAACTAAATCTAAGTAAGTACATAGATAGATAGATAGATAGAACATACTTTATTACACACTTAAAACCAAAAATAATTTACAAATTAAACAATAATAATATAGGTGACAATTGCCGGTCTTATCGCTCAAGAGCGATCTCTGCCAGACAACCTGGTAGGTATGGATAGGATTATTGGATATCTATATATGGGGTAAGGTAATGCATCTAATGGTATTAATTATAAATGTATACATATTAACTCAATATTTCATATATAAGATACATAAAAATACATACATACCTGACCTATAAATATATACCTGTTATCTACTTACAATAAAATATGAAAACAAGGGCGTGTTCAGTGACCAGAGGATAAAAAGTGTTTCTTTACCAAATCCTTGAAAATTGACATACCATTATTAGAAGCTGAAATAACTATTACCAATAACTACCAATAAAAACTAGGGAAATGTTTTATGTAAGTATATCAGTTATCTAGTACCCCTAACATAAGTTCTGCTTAACTTGCGGTTAGATAATGCTTTGTAAATTAAATTGTCCTGCATGATTTATTATTTAATTCCCACACCTTAAGCCCACAACAGACGGAGCTATAATATATAATAATATAAATCATAGCAAGATATATTACGGTATATTTTCTATAGTAATCGGCGAGTGACCACAGACGCAGCTATAACGTATATAGCAAATAAATGTATTTCTTCTTCTTCTATATTTTATTACGTCACCAAAATAATGTCGACAGATATAGCACGATATATTTTAGTATAGTAAGACATGACAGCCGGTGAGCTATAATAATAAATAATAGCTAAAAATAAGTGCTAAAATATATATATTATAGCATAACCACCGTCTGTGGCAGCTTGCGATACCGTAATATATAACTTACTATATTAATATATATATTATTGGCTGGCTGGCTTGGCTGAAGTCCTTAGTGTTTGTGTGCCCGTCGCATCCTCGTCCCGTGGCGTTCCAGCCGTGTTTGCATCAGAAATTTATTGAATTTAATTTAATTTCCATACCTCCCCAAGCCTCCTTGGCCGCTTGACTGAAATCCCTATCGTCACTCCAAGCCGGGCCGTTCTGCACCGCTTGTGATACCGCCGCGGACCCGTCTCGTCCCGCAGGGGAAAACAGGCTGCTTTGGTACCCGTCTACCTGAAATTAACAAATAATTACTTCTGGACCAGCCCTCACGCACCAACTGCCGCACATCATCTAACCGCAACGTAAGCAGCGGTTGTGTTAACTAGACATCGACCAAGGTTAAAATTGAAGTAAATAATAGTTATTTAACAAACTTCTAAGTACATAATTTGTTTTAAATTGTGGAAGAGCGAAATCACCTATCACAAGTGTTTCCATAACACTTAAAAGGTGATTTCATTTACTAACATGACTGTGTATCTTTTATTACTGAATAAAACATTATTATTATTTATTATACAAGAGTGCAAAGTTGCTTTTTAACCACATGCTCAATTTTGATGACCGAGCAAGCGAAGGATTCTAAAATTGAATCACGAGCGCAGCGAGTGATTAAAAAATTAGAATCCTGAACGTTAGCGAGGGAATCAAAAGAGCACGAGGTAAAAAAAAGCTGAGGTGGGATGAAAAGTTACGCTTTTCATCCCACCTCAGCGAGGAAAGAGTATTTTTGCTCTTCGATATCTGAGTGTAAAAGCCGTTTTTATCCGCTAGAGGATGAAGTAAATTGAATTTAGGTCATCGTGCGCACGATGTTCTAAATTCATTTACTTTACCTTTTTTACTTTTATCGAAGTTCGACACTGTGGTATATCGACCAGGTACGGGTGGTGTTTATCTGTGCGTCGGCTGGTCTTGTGGTGGAAGGGAGAAGACGGGACAAGATCGTGCAATGACTTACTTTGTTCGCAGCGGAGCCCCAGGCGTTGTGCGCTGGTTGAAACAGAGCTGAGCTTCCAATTCTGCCCACCTACAAACAAATAAGACACAATTCATAGAGGGGTTCATACTTCATTAATCATCCTTAATTTCTTTAATTGCACAGAATTAATACCTACTTAACCTAAAATCAAGGTTCACCTCAGTTAATTTTATATTAATCTAATGTATCGTCCATGAATTCTGGAATCGATTAATAAGTTTTATTAAAAAAATTAATCTTTATTAACAAAGAAAATTACAATCAAATAATAGAATAAAATTAAAACTAGTATTTACAATTGAAACGATTGAACTAACTGCGGAGTGTTGCAAACGATCTACAAGTAGCTCCACTGATCCATATCAATACCAGTCGCGCGCGTGGCTAAGACGCTAGCTGCATCGCCTCGCTGTATAGCAATGCTGTTGCGCTGCGCCAGATACTCACCAGCTCTCGGGTCACGCGTCGCTTCGCCAAGACGCTCAGATAATTTTTTAAAAACCCGGAGAGCCTCGGTACCCCACGGACCTAGGGTCTCGACTCCAAGGGGAGCAAATGCGTATGCTCTATCGAGTTTTATTTAGAAGTAGGTTTATAATTTTGTTTTTAAATAAAATGTCTTTTTCGGATTGCTTTATTGATGAGATTTAATTGTAGATTTTAATTGAACGGTAGTAAGGACTTGTTAAAACTTACTCTGGGGCCATATTGGACAAGAGTTGCAGAAGACCGGCCTCAATGGAAGCAGTTGGAGGAGACCTATGCCGGAAGGCACACCGAACTTAGAGATATTTTGTAGAGGAAACGGAAGCGCAAATATGTTCTTGTTGAGTCAAATAAATATATCTTTATCTTTACTTGATTGTGTGTGTGTATTTCTAGTAGGTATAGATTCTGGTAAATTGTTAATTACGTGCGCTAATAAATCTAACTAATTAGACTCGATAGGACGTGAAGTGTGTCGATCGGCATGTGTAACCGACCACGTGAAATGGTCCAACGATAATTAGTGGTAGCTAACATCGACACTGTTACAGTGTGTTATGAATTCCTGGTATAAATACAACGTGAGGAAATAATTTGCATGTCTACGGTCTAGTATTGTTTGACGACCTCTGTGGCGCGGTCGGCGAAGGTCTGCCTGCGACGCAGGAGGTTGCGGGTTCGATTCCCGCCTCCGGACAAATGTGTGTACGATCTGCAGACATTTTGTTCAGGGTGTAATGGTCGTTTTCTAAGTATAATAAAAAAAATCTATCTACGTATTGTACTATATTATGTAGGTATATCAGTTATCTAGTACCCATAACACAAGCTCTGCTTAGCTTGGGGCTAGATAATGCTGTGTGAATTGTCCAGCATTGTTTATATTATTTATTTATATTATACTAGTATGGACTAAATTTAGTTTGTCTAGGTGACTAAAATATAAGAGGGGGTAGTTATAAACGCGCCATTACGAAATGAAATGGTGATGGAGCCAATCCAACACAGACTTAAGAATCCGGTGACAGCAGCTTGCAACTTCAATTCGTGAATTATTATGTTCCGTAATACCAAAAATGATGACTGAAAAGTTGTTGAATCTTCGACATTCTGTTGTTATTCTGTAACTAGACAATATAAGCTATGTTCCTAAACAAACAAAACGTACGATATTGTTGTTTTTAATACAAAACAAATAGGACGAAAACATGTCATTTTAGACGTAAAAATATGTTAAATTCGATTTTGCATATTTTTGCCTACATTTCATAGGTGTGTATTATTAAGAAAAAAACTAACCAGGGACCTAGATGAATACTATTCGAATACAAAAAACAACATGATATGGTGGAAAATTAAATATGCTCGAATTACAAATCATTTTGGTAGTACGTTTGTATGGGCAAATCATCATCCGCAGGCCTCTTAAGTTCCCGTACAAACGTACCTACTATTCGATTCATTTGCAAACTACGTCCCCGATTGTAATGAACTTTTGCATACATAATCGGATAAGAAATAGCGATGTTTATATCGTTTTAGTTTTTCAAAATACATAATCATCATTAAATTAGAGCGAAAGTAATAAAATCGCTTGTTAATTTATAAAAATGAATTTTCGCTCTCACTTTATGATGATAAAATATTTTGAAAAACTAGAACGATACAAACATAGCTATTACTTATCCGATTATGTATGCAAAATGTCATTAAAATCGGGAGCGTAGTTTCCAAATGAGTCGAAAAGTACGTTTGTATGGGAGCTTAGAGGTTCAGGGTCTTCTTAACTAATTAATTTTACTTGTATACTTTATATTTATTTATGTATGTTCTTTGTTAATGGAACACCAAAAAGTCGAGTCTTTATGCAAGAGGACGAATGTCTTGTACCTACTAGCTTATGATTTCAGAGAAAAATTAAAAAGAAAAAATACTTTAGGCCCAAGGGCATATGCTTAAATTAAGCCCGCCAAGTCAAGCCACGCTATTGATACACTTTTTGAGTAAAAGTGAAAATACATTCAACTGAACATGGAACCTCCTCCCGTTTTGTTAATTTTAAATCTTAAAAAGGAATAAGATAAAGATAACATACATGTTGTCTAAAGGTTTGTGGCGCGTAAAAATCGCTCTGCGCCCGCGCTGTAGCTACCACGAAACACCAGAAACATATCAACTGAAAAATAAATAAAAAATAATACACTATTAAGACGTAAGTATAAATATATCATACCCAGCAGTGGGTGAAGTCAGGTTGGATGATAATGAGGATGAAGTATAAATCTACACAATTAGCAGCTAGCCATTGTGAGTAGGGTGCAATCTCGATCTCGCGAGATCCCGATATTCCGAGATCTCGCCTCATTTTTCGAGATCAATCTCGAAGCATAAAATGACGAGATCTCGGCCGAGATTGACGAGATCGAGCGGCAGGTAGTCAGCGACGCATGACGCGGGTTCTCTGCGCGAGCGACTCGCTGGTCGCTGGCCTCTGACTGGCGAAGGAAAGTGTTGCCGTTTATCCGACAGCATTCCAAGTAGGTACTACTTGTTTTTTAAGAATCTATTTCCAGTACCGCTCTTAATTTGGTTAGGAGTGATCACTCGTAAACAGTCCTAGTTGTTGTAGTGATTTGGAAATAGCAATTTTTGTAAATTTTTGTTTTCATTATCATCATTTCTGTTAAAATAAGTAGGTACTTTCTTTATAAGAGATTTTACGGGTCTGAATTTTTGTCTTCGTTAACATAACATAAAAATAAAGACTTTTTCATTATTTCATGTTGTCTTACTCGCATCATAATCAGAACTACTAAGCAGTTTCAATCATGTTTCAGGTATCTAATTAAAACAATACTTTTCGAAATCCATTCGAGATCTCGAGAATGCTGAGATCTCGCCGAGATCGAATTTCTGACCCCTCGAGATCTCGACTTAGCGATCTCGTCTCATAATTAAAAATTCAAAGTGCTTTATTTCCTTTAGACCTTACAGGACTCTTGGACACGTCACAAAACTCAGATTACATAAGTAAAACTAGGAAATAAAGTGATCAATTTGATTTTTTGTCCACTTCAATCTTATTAAGGTAAAGTAAAGAAGCGAACAAGAAACCTTTAATAGGCTACTTGACTACTACTGGGAAATAATTCTAACGTATTGTCTGATAAAAATAATGCAGTGTAATTAATATTTCTTCAAGGCCAGTCGTATTAGTTATAAAAACGAATTTTGAAGTTTGAATAAAATAATGGCGCGCCTAAACGATAATCTCTGTCATGGCTACCGTGTTCAAAGCTATGACGTCACCCACACCACACCTAACAAGAAGAACTCATTGACACTGTAATCTGTGATAGTGTGACGTCACTTGCGATCCAACCAAACACATAGCGTACCGTTTTCGGTCACGTGATCATGTATCAAAAATGTGTCATTTTAATCCCGTTTTTTTACCTTAAAATGGCATATTTTTAATAAAAATCACCTGATTACGCTTTGTTACGTTGTCACTGACTAGGATGAAAACAATTTGGAACTTATTTTTAATGTAGTCAAATAGCCTATTGTGTTTGTACTAAGTTAACTCGAAAGTTAATATATTTTGTGCTATAAATATATAATTAACTTTAAAGCTACCCTATAAATTTTGAAATAAACATTCTTATTCACAGATCATAGAGAGAGATTATAGAGTAGAGTACATACCAAGATGTCCCTAGCTGAGAATCAAACCCGCTGCCAAATAAAAAAGCTAGATATTAAAAAAACTTACCCTCATGATGAAAAAACCACACAGCACACTAGTCGGTCACAGAATGTAGTCTTAATACCAAACAGAACACTTTTATGCGGTTAGGTAAAAACGCGATCGACCGAAAAGTAACAGGTTGGCTCGGCAACCAGCATCGTCCTACAATAGGTCGATAATTAAAAATAAAAAACACACTACTCAAACATAGTAAATCATCATCATCAGCCTATAATAGTCCACTGCTGGACATAGGCCTCCCCTAATGAGCGCCATAGCCTGTCTTCAGCTTGACGCATCCAGCATCGTGTGCGTTACTGGGGCGACATGTAGACTCAGATCAAGATGATAAGATGATTATAATATAGAAAACTTAGAGCCCTATACCCTGTAAATAAGCCCGAAAAATTAACTCGCAAATCCCACCTGGTCGGATGTCCTACACTACGTTTGCTCGCGGTCTCCACTTAAGAACACGTTTACCCCAGCGGTTGTCGGTTCTTCTCGAGATATTTGTTCAGGGTGCTCTGATCGTTTTCTATGTATAATAAAAAATATCTATGTATGTAATGTATTATATTATGTATATCAGTTATCTAGTACCCATAGCACAAGCTCTGCTTAACTTGGGGCTAGATAATGCTGTGTGAATTGTCCAGCATTATTTATTTATATGGCCAGCCCACTGCCACTTCAGGTTGCTAATCCTTTGAGTTACGTCGATAACGATAACCTTGCAACATAGCATGCATATTAATCATAGCATGTAATCTGGTGATTATTTTGACAACCTTATTTGAGGAAAGTCGACCTTTCGTGAGCCGTTTTTTCATGGACCTACTATTTTCTCCTATTAGTAGGACCACGAGGGAGACCTATTTCTGTCTTTCCTATTCTAGGGTGAATCAAAAATCTACCTCCTGTATAAGTTTCTCGTTACTCCTATGATAATAATATAGAACATGTGCTTACTTGAAAATGTGCCAATTTCATAAGGTAGGTAGGTACTCTCGTGTTTTGCAGTCAGCAATGAACAGTACCTACTGAGTAAATGATCACACTAAGGCCCGTATTATGAAAGACTGCTCAGTCATAGACCTATGTTTGAGTGACGTTTATGCCATAGAAAAGCGTTACTCAAGCAAAAGATCGATATCTTAGTAAGTTTTTATAATACGGGCCTAATATAAAAGTCAAAAGTCGATAACTTTATTTCTTTAGGCTTACAAAAAAGCACTTAGACAAGTCAAATTTTGTACATAACAACTTTTTAGATAGTAATTATCAAACAAGAAACAACTGATTTTGATCGTTTCAATTTTTTGTCCACTTGTGGAAGAAGCGAAAAATAAACCACTAGTAAGTTTGTATAATCCTTAAAATGTAATACTGAATAATGTTATTTGCCTATCTAAGTCTAAATATAATGTGATTTAGATACAGGTCAATATTTATTTAAAACTAAGCTTAAGATTGTTCTCCCATAATACTATTGTCGGTGCGGAACTGGGCGACATCTGGCCAAGCATTAACATCATTGATATAATCATCTATAGAGTAAAAGGCTTTCTTGATAAGATTTCGTTTTATGTACTGTTTTAATTTACAAATATGGAGCTCAGTTGCTTCAGATGGAAGCTTGTTATAAAAGCGTACGCAATTACCCATAAATGATTTGCCTACCTTTCGTAGTCTATATGATAGAATGTGATAGAATGGGCACGTATCGAGGCGAAACAATGACTCCATTGAACGGCTTGTCGTGCAGGGAAAGGTGGAAGGTAACGACCGCCTATGAGGTGGACCGACCAAATAAAATCTGCCGTAGGAGTCCCCCTGCATGAATGCTCCAGAATGACCACTAACAGGGAGAGATGGCGATATATCGTGAGGCAAGCGACACAGCCCCTACAACAAATCGTCATGACGACCACGACCGTTCTGCCAAGAACGCTACGAATGAGAAGAAGATGATAGAATGTGAAGTTAGTTCTTGTTTCTTGTATTTCTGTTGTGAACAGACGTCCTAATGAGATAGAATAGAGCAGACCTATATAAGAAATTAATAAATCCCAAAAATTTACGATCTCGACGGGATTCGAACCCGCACCTTCCCCTTCAGCGCAGGGTTGCTCTTTTTCCAACTAAGCTACGTGATCTTATCTAGTCGACCCGTAAATCTTTGGGAGTTCTTTCGGCACTTACGCCGTCAGCGCCACCTACAGAGGAAACAATGAAGTTATCCAATTCTGCTCAAAGACCAAATTTACATTTAGTTCTTTGACGAGAGGTTTTGCCGTTGCTTGATTCTAAGGTTTTTATTTTTTATTAAAGAACTAAATGTAAATTTGGTCTTTGAGCAGAATTGGATAACTTCATTGTTTCCTCTGTAGGTGGCGCTGACGGCGTAAGTGCCGAAAGAACTCCCAAAGATTTACGGGTCGACTAGATAAGATCACGTAGCTTAGTTGGAAAAAGAGCAACCCTGCGCTGAAGGGGAAGGTGCGGGTTCGAATCCCGTCGAGATCGTAAATTTTTGGGATTTATTAATTTCTTAGAAATTACCCAGAGTACTATAATAAAAAATAAAAACCTCAGACCTATATAGTCTTCAAATAAAACAACTGCAAAAACATTTATTCATTAGTTTAATCATTCTAAGTTTTTTTTTAATTCTCTTCAATCTTTCCTCATTCGACATGCCTCTGTTACCATCTGCCTTAGGGTAACCAAAACGCCTTCTCGTCACAAGATTTATCGAAAAATGAATATTCTGACATTTAACACACTTCTGTGTTCTCCCAACTTCACTATGAATCCCAATATGTTTGTATATATGTTCGTTTTTAACCCAGTGGAGACACATATCGCAGACTTTAAGAGTTCTGTATCTAAATTTGGTAAAGACTTGTTGCTGTGAATTTTCTTCCTGTGCCGGGTGGTACAATTTATCGTGCCGTGAACGGTTGTAGAAGCAAAGGTTGCAGATCGTACAATTCTGCGTCTGGAAAGAAACAAACATATTTGAGCATGGAGCACATACACCGATGTACCTGCGCAGAAGTCTTAATTTTGGTAGCGAAAAAATTCTAGCCAATCATATCATATCAAAATAACGCTCTGCCTATGCGCGGGAAACAGTGTGGTTGCTATTGGGTGATGGCTACGCGCAGGACGTCCGCGCGCTCTCGACATTCGCGAGTCGTATTTTGATTGGGATACATAATGAAAATACTTTGGTCCTTTTTAGGGTTCCGTACTCAAAGGGTAAAAACGAGACCCTATTACTAAGACTTCGCTGTCCGTCTGTCACCAGGCTGTATCTCATGAACCGTGATAGTTAGACAGTTGAAATTTTCGCAGATGATGTATTTATGTTGCCGCTATAACAACAAATACTAAAAAATTGAATAAAATAAATATTTAAGGGGGTTCCCATACAGTAAAAACGTGATTTTTTTGCCGTTTTTATAGATAATGGTACGGAACCCTTCGTGCGCGAGTTCGACTCGCACTTGGCCGGTTTTATTTAATAGATAGAGTGATTCAAGAGGAAGGTTTATATGTATAATACATCAGCATTGCACCCGTGCGAAGCCGGGGCGGGTCGTTAGTTTATGACATTAGTATAGAGTATAGATTTAAGTAATACGCCACCGTTTATACGTGTACAACCGTGTCCATCCCAAGGTTGTGTGGAAGAGATCGCTCTTAGGGATAACGCCGCCCATTGTGGTGGTAGTAAATAGGTATATATTTTATGTATGTTAGAATAAGGTATATATTTTATATGGGCCGTAGTTTTTAAGTATTTTACATCCTGTACTAGACTAACGTTGCCTGAAATAAATGTTTTATTATTATTATTGTTCAACTCTGTTATTTGTATTTTTTATGTAGTCCAGGTATGGACCTTCGTTTGACCACAATCTCACCTGATGGAAAGTGAAGATGTGGCCAACGGTGTATCACGAAGGTCTAGAAGACTACCTATTCACTCTTGTCTTGAAGAGACCCAGGTTGCAATAGGCTGTTTGACTACATTAAAAATTAATTCCAAAATGTTATCATCCTAGTCAGTGACAACGAAACAAAGCGTAATCAGGTGACTTTTATTAAAAATATGTCTTTTTTATGTAAAAAAAATGGGATTAGCATACACATTTTTTGATACATGATCACGTGACCGAAAACGCTATGTGTTTGGTTGGATCGAAAGTGACGTCACACATCCTCAGATTACAGTGTGAATGAGTTTTTCTTGTTAGGTGTGGTGTGGCGGGGTGACGTCATAGCTTGGAACAAAGTAGATTATGACAGAGATTATCGTTTTGGCGCAGCATTATTTTATTCAAACTTTAAAATTAGTTTTCATAACTAATACGACTGGCCTTGAAGAAATATTAATTACACTGCATTATTTTTATCAGACAATACGTTAAAATTATTTCCCAGTAGTAGTCAAGTAGCCTATTGACCGGTAAAACAAAAACCGGAGCGTGGTCCAAACCCCAGGGGTATGAATAATGAAGGTGGAGGAAAACCGCTTAAAAGTGTATTATATTGTACATACATGTGGTCTTTTCTCGTCAAGGTCAACCTGCGGATGCTTTGCCTCCACGTGCCTCCGCAGCGCTTTGTAGTTACCCGCGTAGAATCTCTCGCAGTACACACATAGACTCGGTCGCGGCTTGCGTATGCGCATGTGGGTTGTTTCGTGGGATATCAGTAGCATTCTATGGAGAAATAATCATTTATTAAATCGGACATCGTTAGGTCCTTTTTAGGGTTCCGTACTCAAAGGGTAAAACGGGACCCTACTATTACTAAGACTCCGCTGTCTGTCCTTCTGTCCGTCTGTCACCAGGCTGTATCTCATGAACCGTGATAGTTAGACAGTTAAAATTTTCACAGATGATGTATTTCTGTTGCCTCTATAACAACAAATACTAAAAAACAGAATAAAATAAATATCAAAGGGGGCTCCCATACAACAAACTTTTTTTGCCGTTTTATAGGTAATGGTACGGAACCCTTCGTGCGCGAGTCCGACTCGCACTTGTCCGGTTTTTTATTTTCTTATTGAGTTGTCTTAACTTTACTTGTGCCATTAGACCTTCTTGCCAAATTTCATGATTCTAGGTCAACGGGAAGCACCTTGTCTTGGTTTTGTGTGCATGTAAAATTAAAAAAAAATGGACATAAACGGCTGTAACTTTTGCTTGACTTAGAAGTTTGATTTATATCGCGGCTCCAAGAGGTTACGAACCTGAGTATATGATGTGTATTTCAACTCGATACCTCCACGCGTTTCTGAGAAAAGAGGGTTGACAGACGGACAGACGAACAACAAAGTGATCCTATAATAAGGGTTCCTTTTTTTCTTTTGAGGTACGGAACCATTAAAACGAAAAAGAACTCGTCCTAAAAAAAAAATTGCTATCGTTGACGTTATGTTGACGTGGCGGCGGACAAGCGGCGTAAGGGTTACCAAGTTAAATTCAGCATACGTCAATTTATGCAGTGTTTTGCTAATTAAACGAAACGATAAACATAAGAAATTAAACAAGTTCCCAAAAATTCGGTGATTTCGGCAGAATTCGAACCTGCGCCCCATCCTCACGTGTTTACACACTGTTTTCTTATGTAAGACTAGCTGCTGCCTGCGTCATCGCCCGCGCTTTTAATGTATCCCATTTTTCGGGTTAATATACAGGGTTATTGGTAAATTAGTGACAATACAAATTCTTAATTTTGGTATTGGTAATGGGTACCCCCCGCAATTCAATAATCGTTCGTTAGAGAGGTTTTATTTGAAACTCAACTTAAAAACAGCTCTGCCCTGAATTAACAGAAGATATGAGAGTGAACGATCGGTCTTAAGTAACTCGTTGGGTTCCAGACAAAGATGTTTTTTCATTTAGTATCCGAGGTGACTTATATTTCTTTTTAGAATTTAGACTTGGCGCCTTCTCGGACGTGTTTGTGATGATGGGCAGGACCTGCAGTTCACGTATTGTCACTAATTTACCAATAACCCTGTATAGCCTATGACACTCACAAATAACGTAGCTTTCTATTGGTAAAAGAATTTGCAAAATCGGTTCAGTAGATCCAGAGATCCCTACAACCTCAAAAACTTTACATGTTCATAATATAAGTCCAGATAGACGAAGATCTCACCTATTACAAAAACACCGTCCACAGAACCTGCAGTCACAAATTTGTGTCTTCACCAACGTTTCATATGGTACACACTCTGGATATTCATTTATGAGTGTCTTTTCTGCCCCCATGTCTAATATCTTCAAGTTATTCACATTTCCTGCAGCTCTATTGTCAAAGAAGTTATTCTTTACCGTAATTCCATTGGTGTTACTGCCAAGAATTATAGAATTTGGCTTTAAGTTCGTACTGGGTGTAGTGCCAAGTAGACTCGTGGTAGGTAAAGCCCTGCAAGGTACGTCTGGTAGAATCTCTTCAGCAAAATCATCATCCAAATCATCTTCGAAGACAAGTCGACTCCTTATTGGTTCATAATCGGGACTTTTTTTACGTTTAACGCTAGTGTTGCCATCTAAAGTTGTAAATTTGAAGACGCTTTGGTTGACCTCTGTTAATTCTTCATTGGAGTGGTAGAATTTCATTTTGGAATTCTCATTAATATTAGCATCTATGTCACTGTCACTATCAGAACGTTGCCATTTTCTATGGAGTGGAGAAACGGATCTACCTTCCGTGTGTACTGGCAAACTTTGTTCACCTTTAATGTCACTATGGCTGTCACTGTCAGAATTGTGCTCCCGTTTTCTATGAAGTAGAGAATCAGATCTACGTTCTGTATTGAGTAGTGGACTTAGTTCACCATTGCCTTCTGGGAGATTCTCCGTTACAGTTTCTGGTAGATTAAATTTTCTATGTTCAGGTTTTCTTTGAAAAACTTCTTCTTTTGTGTGTCTCTTATCTTTTTGCGTGCTTTGTAATTCTGTATCTGATAGAGGACTGCTTCTTCCGTTACTATCTGAATCACTTATAACATATGTAGGTGGCTCTGTTTTCACAACCACTATATCCGAGATCATATTTTCAGAAACTGTACTATCATTTACAGGGTTAGTTTCTTTTGACACTTGTGTACTATTTTGACTTATTCCGCTATTTTGCTTGATATCATTAAACAGATCATGGCATTTTACAACTAACTGCTTCTTGATAATGCTCTGAAGTATAATATCGTATTGGGACTTGAGAGCTACTTGTGATGTGCTGTGGTTTTTGTCTTTCGCGTGCGTGGAAAGTTCTTCTAAAGATGTAAAGTGATGTTGGCAGTCCTCGCATTGATGCAGGGTTAAGTTGACAAGGGGGATTATTATGTGCGTTGCATTGTGTTTAAAGTTTGCATATCTGTAAAGAGAATAAGAATGAATGAATGAATGAATGAACACTTTATTGTACAATAAAAATAAACATGAATAAATAATCTTATATCTAAAATAAACATAATACAGTACAAAAGGCGGCCTTATCGCTGAGAGCGATTTCTCCCAGGCAACCTTGGGATGGAAAAAAAGATACAAGAAAAGTTGGTTGATAGTGCAAACGGAACGACTAATAAAAAAAAAAAGTTACATATTTATAATACAAAACTACCTTATTATCTACTAATTTAGAAACAAACTAAACTAATTCGATAAGTAGGTACCTACTTCAAAAGGAACCATCGTCGCAAAAGTAATTATACCTATAACAATTAAAACTGCAAACACACCTTGAGCTACAAAAATGCTAAGTGAAATGTTTGAGCTAAGATTAGACAGCTGATGTAAACAAATGGGACTTTAATCAATAATAAGTTTATTAGAATCATTCTATCACAATAACACCCGTTTTATGAAGGCTTGCTCAGTCATCGATCTATTGATATATTTACTATTTGACGACCGATGTGGCGCGGTGGGCGAAGGTCTGCCTGCGACGCAGGAGGTGGCGGGTTCGATTCCCGCCACGGGACAAATATGTGTACGATCTGCAGACATTTGTTCAGGGTGTTCTGGTCGTTTTGTATGTGTAATAAAAAATATCTATCTATGTGTTGTATTATATTACGTATATCAGTTATCTAGTACCCATAACACAAGCTCAGCTCCAAGGAGCGCCATAGCGCCCTGTTTTCAGTTTGCCGCATCCAGCACCTGCCTGCAGTCTTTCGCAGATCGTCATCCCACCTGGTCAGAGGGCGTCCTACACTACGTTTGCAGAGTCGCGGTCTCCACTCAAGAACACGTTTACCCCAACGATTGTCGGTTCTTCGCGAGATATGACCGGCTCTGCCACTTCAGCTTGCTAATTCTTTGAGCCATGATGATGAGCTATGGTTAAGGTTATCTGTCGGATGTATTCGTTACGAACCCTAACCTTCAACGAAACTCCGAGCATTACATTAACTTACATGGATGTGGATACGTGGTCGCAGAACTCACAGGGCAAGGAGTCCGGCTTGTGAAGGCGGCTGCGGGCCTTGTAGCTGTCGAGAGGCAGATCGTCACTCTCGGAGGAATGTTTACGGTGCATGCTGAAAACATAGATAAACAAAGTTGTAGATTCGTTTCGTGTTGTTCTGAGATTCAAATTTTAATGATTACTTTGTGTACATAAGACACGTAATGTAAAATTAATGAAAAAAAGATTTATTTTCGTTTCGTGTTGTTCTGAGATTCAAATTTTAGTGATTACTTTGTGTACATAAGACACGTAATGTAAAATTAATGAAAAAAAGATTTATTTTCGTTTCGTGTTGTTCTGAGATTCAAATTTTAGTGATTACTTTGTGTACATAAAACACGTAATGTAAAATTAATGAAAAAAAGATTTATTTTCGTTTCGTGTTGTTCTGAGATTCCAATTTTAGTGATTACTTTGTGTACATAAAACACGTAATGTAAAATTAATGAAAAAAGATATATTTTCGTTTCGTGTTGTTCTGAGATTCAAATTTTAATGATTACTTTGTATACATGGTTTTCTTATGACGACCTCTATGTCCACAGAGAAATTTATTAATGAAAACTTAAGGAGCCTGCAGATGATGATGATTTCGCTTTTGCTCATACTAACTAAAACAATGATTTCCACCATCATGTTGTTTTTTGTATTCGAATGGAATATCTAGATCCATGGTTGTTTTTTGTCTCAATAGTACACCTATAATGAAATATAAGCAAAAATTTGCAAAATGCTATTTGAACATCGAGAATGACATGTTTTTGTCCTATTTGTTTTGTATTAAAAACAACAATATCTTACGGTTTGTTTGTTAAGGAACATAGCTTACATTGTCTAGTTACAGAATAACAACACTAAGTGGGAAATACAAAAAGTTTTCAGTCATAATTTTTAGTATTACGGAACATAATAATTTAAGAATTGAAGTTGCAAGCAGCTGCCGCCGGATCCTTAATAAAAACTGATAACAATTAAACAACAAGGTAACAGCAAGGTTATCACAATGACATGATGAATGAAAGCTTTCAAAACCATAAATTGTTTCGAGCTTCTGTGCTTTGCTTCGTTGATACTAAAGTTGTTATATATTTTCCACCAATATTCATTTGGTCTTGTAACCCCTTTGTATATAAAAAATATCCCGGGTTTTCAATCGGAGTACAGTTAAGCTTAAGTATAACAATATATAGAACCACCTGGCATAATGTTACAGTACCCTAGCGTGCATGCATGCTGTACAAGCCTTTAATAACATATTCAAGATAGAGAATAAGCTTTTATTGTACAGCATGTTTTGCAAAAAGAATCTTGAACCTTCATGAAGCTTATGTATGACCATAGATAAGAGTCAAATAGTATTTTTTTTATTGCAAATATGATGTTGATGGCTTAGAGATAGGAAGTAAGCCACATAAGATAGAGGCTGGGAGAAGGAAAAGGAGGCCGACCACTGGGTGATCCTAAACTTTAGTGAAAGGAGGCCGAAAGTGATCTAAACTAAAGTGAAAATTGTTAATGATGGAGAGATTTGTTTGTAGCGGCAAGACAGAAAACCCATATTGGTGTTATATAAAAGGGAATACCGTGAATATGTTTCGGTAGAAATCTTTGACCTTATATTCAGTAGTTTTACTTTATGATCCAACATCAATTGACGATAAAAGATTTCACAAAGACAGTCATGTATAGGAAGAACTACTAAAACTCTGAAAAGTGGAAGTCCATTCTAAAATTTGTGAATCTCCCGAATCAAAAAATAGCTTCATAGATTCTTCTAATTCTCATGAAAAAAAATCCATAAGAGTATCTATATAATAATAGTCAACCAAATATAATATAATATTCAAATATAATATTAGTCAATAGTATCTATATTTAAGAGTATTCATAAGAGTAATCTTCCTTGACACAAGTTGGATTATTTTACAAACTAGCTTCAGCCCGCGGCTTCGCACGTGTTTTAGCGGGGTAAAAAGTAGCCTATATATTAATCCAGGTCTGGAACTACATGTATCCATAATTTCAGCCCTATCCCTTCAGTAGTTTTGTCGTATAGAGGTAACAAAAATTCAAACTTTCGCATTTTCATTTTTAGATAATGTGATGGGATAAGATGAAATAAGTAGTTTACCTGTTTTACAGGATCAATATTAAATAATTTGAAGATTTATAACTTTGGTTTTCTCCGTTATAATTCTAAAATCGAAATTATATTAAAAACAACAAAACGAAAACACAACGTCAGTCAACCATTTTCATAGACTACACTACACCAAGGAACATAATACTCTCTACCTTTTCTACTTTTTTCTTTCTTTTTACTGTAGTGTTGTGCTTTATTATGATGTGAATTTCAACTCGATACACCACCACGCGTTTCTGAGAAAAGAGGGTTGACAGACGGACAACAATGTCATCTTATAAGGGTTCCTTTTTTTCTTTTGAGGTACGGAACCCTAAAAATGGTCAAAAATAAAAAAAAAGTGGCTTCCATTCCACCGAGCACAGCACGACGACGCTGGATAAGGTCTAAAGCTCTAAAAGCTATACTGGTACCAAATTTCATTCAAATTCGTTCAGTCATTTAAGTACGAAGGAGTAAAAAACACACATACAATGTCTTTCCATTTTCAGTTATTGCTATTTTTCTGATATTTTACAAAACTGCGTTCGGTTCGGGGCTTTTTCATCAATAACTATGATACGTAACGTAAGACTTTTTATTTTGACTGCCGGCAACACTGCAACGTTGTTAGACATCATGTGTATACTATTAGTCTATGGACATCATGCCATGCGCAATCCATCCGGCTTTATCAAACACCAAGAAGTTGAAATTTCGGTAGTTTTTTAAATTCAGTTCCAAGATTAATTCAGTTTGTATTTGTACCTAATGCAAAGTTATTGACATCTTACGGTAGTTATTGTATCGTTGTATTGCCATTGAAAATTGGCTGGGCCGTAAACAATTCAGCGAATGTAAGATATTACAAAACACTAACAATTCATAACCGTTCTGAGCTCCGAATATGAACATTGGAAATAAACGCAAGGGCATTATGGAAGGTTTGTAAAATTTTCGGTCAATACATTGCTAACTTACTGTTTCCAAATGCTATACATTAGACTTAGACTTTAAACCTATTTCATTGGTTTCTTCATTGTTATTATGTGCCTAAACTGTCCCACTGCAGGGTCATGTTTTCTATGTACCTACTATAGGCAACAAAAATATTTTTCTCGCTTTGTTTTGTCTCCACAAAACACTCTGCTTCTAAGGTTCTCAGGGTCCTATTCCCTTTTCTTCTTATCCGGTACGCTCTTGACAGAGCGGTCGTGATCGTTAAGTACTCGTAGCAGTATTGGAAGGGGCAGATGTGATGCTCTTCACGACATTTCGCCACCTCCTATTCCACTCATCCAATATCTTTACAAAAATACAAAATAATTTATTTTGAATAAGGGACTTAATGAATAATTTACAATTGAACAATGAGACAGCAAAAGTTGAAAACTGTGGAGCTGCCTCATCGCCCGCCTCCTTGGCACATCATAAATTAATTTTGGGTATTACATATACATTGACGAAGTTCTTTGGCCAAGTTCTTTGTCCAATATTTGATTAAATTTCTTGGACGGATGCCCATTCCACCGGTCTATTATTCTTTATGTTTTTTATCCAAGATTCCTAAGTACTTAATTTGGAGTTCAAATGAAAATTGAATCACTTATCACTATTAATATAAATGTGAAAGTTTGGATGTATAGATGGATGATTGTTACATTATCACTCCAAAACTTCTTAACAGATCAAGCTTAAATTTTGCATAGGTTAGTTAGTTCTTGTTCTTGACCTGGAATAAAACATAGGCTACTTTTTCATCTATAAAATATACAATTTCCCTAGAAATTAAATAACTTTTTAATATTTTCATCGAAAAAAGTGTGAAGCTGCGATCAGAAACTAGTATCCAAATCTTTGATCGAATACCGATGTTGCTTGTAAATTGGATTTAGTCATCCAAGTTCTTTGATCAGATGTGCAATGCGCGTCAGAATTAAGTATCCCCCTATCTCACTACCTCTCTTAGACAAGGGGATACTTAATTCTGACGCGCACTGTACATTGGACAAAGATATTGAATGAGTGGAATGGGCACTTTAATAATAATAATAATGCTGGACAATTCACACATCATTATCTAGCCCCAAGCTAAGCAGAGCTTGTGTTATGGGTACTAGATAACCGATATACATAATACAATAAATTACATTTATAAATATTATTTATTATACATAGAAAACGACCAGAACACCCGGAACAAATACCTGCAGATCGTACAAATATTTGTCCCAAGACGGGAATCGAACCCGCATCCTCTTGCGTCCCAGGCGGACCTTCGCCTACCGCGCCACAGAGGTCGTCAACTTTATGTTCTCATGAATAATATTTCCCTTCATAACTGGTTTCCCTGGTGGAAATAAAATCACTAAACAGCCGATACTGGGACCGCCTCAAGCATCACTCCAATCCTCTTGCAAGAGCTCTCGTAGACAACCCGACTAAAACAAAGCGGTTGAAAAGAAGTCACGTTCTGGACAACCTTTTACCGGAAGGAAGAAGGACTGCAGAGTCCTAATCCCAAAAGACAGCAAGACACTCAACAAATTCGCTTATAGCAAACGACTGATCGCGAATATATCAAACAAACAAAAAAAAAATAATAACTGGTTTCCCTTATTTTAGGAGATAATCAACCGAAAAGAGTAAAAAAAGAGTGTGATTACGGAGAACGATGTTATCGAAGAAACCCTGCACACTTCAGAGAGTTCAAACATAAACATTGTAAGTAAATCGCACCCCTAGAACAACACGGAATTATCTCGAAAAATCTCAAAATCGATTTTATTGCATATTTGAATCCGCAAAGTTTTACCGCGCATACCAATAAGACGGGATTATCTATATTTGCACAGACGCGCAAGAGATGGCGCTGTACGTCTCTCTTAGTGAATGAATGAGTGACAGGTCATACCACGAACACGAATTTATGTCGAGTTGCAACGTGGCCGCCGTCGTAACAAACCGTATTGCGCTTACACAAAAGCAAATTATTTAGGAATAATCCGGTGTTTTTGAAGTTATTGTGACAATTTCTGTGAGTTATTTAGTGATAATCCCGTGTTGGAGAATTTTGCTGGTTGGCGTTTTACTAGTATTCCGAAATACGGCTGTATTATTGACGAAGGTATGTTGGTAATTTTTTATTATTCCAAAATAGTTCCGTATTGTTTGAAATAGGTGGAAATTTCATAAATAATGCTCTATTGATGGCACATTAAAATTTTGCCACAGTTTATTCAAAAATCATTTTTAATGAATGTTGTTGTACTTTGAATTCTTACTATAGTTGTATGTTATAAGAAAAGTATTTTTAAACAGTATTTTTTTCATCATAATAGGACAAAATAAAACAAGTTTTTAGATAATGCTCTATTGTTGAATTAATTTACTTTTTTCTCATTTTATGGCAGATGATGAAGGGTCGGGGCCTGCTTATGCTCGAAAAAGCGATTGGAGCAACCGTGGAGGACCAGTCAACTGTCCAAGAAAATGATGCGGAACTTTCCACTATGGCAGCATTAGTCATTGCATCACCAGCGGTTGAAGTATCGGTATCCGTTTATGCTTATGCAGTTCAAACGCTAAGAGTGAATTCTATAACTCACAAATTTTTGATCCGTGGGCACTCACAGAATGAAGGGGATAGTGTTCATAGTGAAATAGAGAAACAGTTAAAAATATTTTCGAAATCTGGTCCCATTTTCTGTCCACAGCAATATGCTACTTTGATTCGAACTGCCAAAAAAACAGGAAAGCCTTACCATGTGATGTGCTCACGATTTTTACGACACGAAAGCCCTCCAAGAATCTTGGGGGACTAATTACAATGTGGATGATGATAATAACCAGCTAAAATGGCATGACATCAAACAACTTCGCGTTGAAAAGAAAGAGCCCTTGTCTTTCTTCTATGTTCTTCTGTGTGTGTGATTTGTTATAAAAGTACTGGTTGATTCTGTGAAATTTAAGTCAATAATATTTTATTGTTTAAATTAAGGTACATTTAAGGCGTGCGTCTGCCATAAATAGACACAAAAGACTGGTTATCGTAAGCTACCAAGATAGTTAAGCATTTTTTACCTAAAAGTATACTTACATTGTGATTGTACACAGTCAGTAGTGTGTAGTTAACTACTTATAGTATGGTGAAACTCAGTATTTTCTTTCCTTAGTATTTTTGTTAACTTTGTTTTACTTTTCTAGATTGTATTCTTTTTATTTCGTGTCTGCTTATATTGTTTCGTATTGTAATAATCACTACGTCCAAAACCAAACTACGGTTTTTGGATGATGATGTTGATTTTGTTAAAACATTTTAATAAAAATGCAAATTTTCATAACTTTTTGTCTTTTGTTTTATTAACAACAGGAAAATTCCCGAAAACCAATCAAATACGTCCTTGTTGTATATTTACACTTACCAATATATGGTAAAATGATAGAGCATTATTTTAGAATCATTCAACAAAAAGGACGTAATACGAAATAGTAAATTTTTATTTCATGAGATAATTAGACAACAGAGCATTAAAACGAAAAATGCATATTATCGCTTACACGACATTGATTTAGGGGAATAAACGATATAATATTGATTCACGTGAAATACATTACTTGAAACATTTAACACTTTGGCAATAACTTCGATACAAAAGCAGATAACGGTTTTTCGTCGATTGTGAAAAAAGTAGTTTTTCGACTTAGCGCTGTCTTGTTCTAGGGGTGCGAAATAATAATAAAACTTTCACACTTTTACTTTTTTTTTGTCACTTTCTGTGTAATCGAGTGGTGCACAACTGGAACAGGCTTCCTGAAGATGTCATAACAGCTCCCTCTGTGAACAGCTTCAAAAACAGCCTCGACCACTGGTTACGAACGCACCATCTGACCACCATACGAGACAATCAAGTGTAGTGAAAATACTAAAAGCACTGTGACATAGACATATCAGCTCTCAGCTGCTCGTCTATTATTCAATAATAATAATAATAAAAGATTAAATATACGTACCTACCTTCTCGAAATTGTTTCTGGGTACACTTACCTAGGGCAGATTCTGCAGTTAGGTAAAAACAATTTCGAGAAGGAGGCCAAGAGGAGGATCCAGCTGGGCTGGGCAGCGTTTGGGAAACTACGCCAAGTCTTCTCGTCATCCATACTGCAATGCTTGAAAACGAAGGTTTCAATCAGTGCATCCTACCCGTCATGCATGACCAACGGAGCTGAGACGTGGACACTCACGGTAGGGCTTGTCCATCAGTTTAAAGTCGCCCAGCGAGCTATGGAGAGAGCTATGCTCAGAGTTTCTCTGAAGGATAGGATTCGCAACGAATACATCCGAAAGAGAAACAAGGTTGTCGTCATAGCTCTTAAAATTAGCAAGCTGAAGTGGCAGTGGGCTGGCCATATCACGAGAACAACCGATAACCACTGGGGTAAACGGGTTCTCGAGTGGAGACCGCGACTCGGCAAACGTAATGTAGGACGCCCTCCGACCAGGTGGGATGACGATTTGCGAAAGACTGCTGGCAGATGCAGGATGCGGCAAGCTGAAGACAGGGCGCTATGGCGCTCATTAGGGGAGGCCTATGTCCAGCAGTGGACTGATATAGGCTGATGATGATGATGATGATTAGGTATACAATATCACTAATTAATTTCCTTACAATTTAAAATTTTCGTTTACACTATATAAACATTTTGAAAACAACCCAAATATCTCACTTTTTTAGGGTTCCCAAAGGGTAAAAACGGGACCCTATTACTAAGACTTCGCTGTCCGTCTGTCCGTCTGTCACCAGGCTGTATCTCATGAACCGTGATAGTACCATCGTACGCGAGTTCGACTCGCACTTGGCCGGTTTTATCTTATATAAGTTTCCATAGTATCATAGTCGTTTTATAACAATCTCCATCTTGGTCCTTTTCAGTGGAAAGCATCTTAGATGCACATTCCGGTGATGGAGACTACCCAATACCAGATAAGTATGTTCTGGAACGTTTGACAATCATGGAACAACTTGATGTTATTGTGGAAAAACAGTTATACACTCCTTGGAAGGATAAGTAAGTAACTTACAGTTACCTCTTAGATTTATTTATTTATGAAACAAAATCTGAACCATCTGAAGCAACTGAGCTCCCTATTCGTAAATTTAAACAGTACATAAAACGAAATATTATCAAGAAAGCCTTATTACTCCATAGATGATTATATCAATGATGTTAATGCTTGACCAGATGTCGCCCAGTTCCGCACCGACAATATTATTAAAGGAGAACAATCTTAAGCTTAGTTTTATATAAATATTGACCTGTATCTAAATCACATTATATTTAGACTTAGATAGGCGAATAACATTGTATTAAATTTTAAGCATTATACATTTACTAGTGGTTTATATTTCGCTTCTTCCACTAGTGGACAAAAAATTGAAGCGAACAAAATCAATAACATTTTGTTTCTTATTTGATAATAATTACTATTTATTAAGCTGTTTATGTATAAAATTTGACTTGTCTAAGCTTATTTTGTAAGCCTAAAGAAATAAAGTTATTGAATTTTGAAATCCACAGCTCTTAAATCTAGATGATACGAAACTTATAATGATTAACAATTCATTAAAATACATATTTAAATGTAGACATATTCCCAACCACCCCATTAACCTCCCCATCAATGGGGCGGTTGGGAAAAAAATTCCCATCCGCCCCATTGCACTAGTCAATGGGGTGGATGGCATTTTCTGCCCCATTGACTTTTTAGATAGAAAGAATAGAAATATTAAATCTCGCTATTCATATGGTAATCTATGCTTGATTGCCTTGGATTTAAGACTTCTATGAACGTAGTCTATAATCACAGTAACAAAATCGAACAATAAATAAATAATGCTGGAGAATTCACACATAAAATACTTACTGAGGATCTAGAGAATAGAATCTCGGGCCTACACGAAACGAACAACTTCTAAATTTCGCGGAAAAATAATTACGTGATATATGCCGAGACGCGACGTGAGATTAGGTGAGATTTGGCTGGTAAAGATTATAACTATTTACAACTTAATGTTATTGAATTTTACAAATTTACATAATAAATGTATAATAGGAGGGGAGAAGAAGAGAGATAACAGGCATTTGACAGAAGTAGGACGAGGGATATCTGGAGGGAGGACTTCATACAACCACCAGGCTGTATCTCATGAACCGTGATAGTTAGACAGTTGAAATTTTCACAGTAAGAAATACTAAAAAACAGAATAAAATAAATATTTAAGGGGGCTCCCATACAACAAACGTGATTTTTTGGCCGTTTTTATAGATAATGGTACGGAACCCTTCGTGCGCGAGTACGACTCGCACTTGGCCGAGTTTATTATGATAGTTGTACTTTTAAAAATAGCACAAATAGATTTGTGGTGTTATTCGTTCTAAAAAACTTAAGTTTTATTATATTTTCTTTCAGAACATCAAAAATGCAGGCTTCATTAAGTACCCCCATTCCTCCAAAAGTAGAGTTAACTACCAGCACTATCCCGGACACTGGAGGGACCGCAAACATGTCTGAAACAACAAATAAAAATCTCAAAGCACCAATAAATCAATCAAATACTAGAAATAGTACTGATATTGGTGACAGTAGTAAGAATTCTGGATCAAGCAGTAAATATGGTTCAAGCAGTAAAAATGATGATTCAAGAAGTAAAATTGATGGTTCAAGTAGTAAACATGGTGGCTCAAGAAGAATTGATGAGTCAAGTAGTAATGATGTTAATATGAATATTCAAGAAAATGCCAGTAATCCTGAGGCAGTTAAAGATTATAAAAATGGTAATTATATGAATCTTGCAATTTTACTTATAGTAGTGGTAGTGTGTCGTTCATTTGGGGACACCTGTGTCCAGCAGTTTCATTTCATTGATTTCCACCGTATGTATTACATATTGTAAACCCTAGGTTCTTTGAATAACTAGAACTCTAAAGATAAAGATAAAGATTTTTTATTTGCCAAAACATGTGCTATGTAAGGTAATAGGTAAATACATTTTATGGATCAACATGCTTGACCGTCAATCGGCATGCAAAAATATGTTTGAGAGAGAATGACGTGCAATAACTTACTATTAGGTACCTACTAAAATTTAAAAACTAGAAATAACAACATCATTTAGCATTGCCATTCAACGTGGCAATGCTGCCAGCATTCTGGGCACTTTGCCTTCTGGTGACGGCTTAGATTTTTAGAAAATAGATTTAAGTGTAAATATTAGTGTGTATTAGTTGGGATGAAGAACAAACAAATACTGTTCATCAACTTTCGTGTTTGAAATAAAATAACATCAAGTGTATAATATACACTTGATGTCGTTACATAATATAATAATATAATTGTTGTACATAATATAATACATTACATAGATAGATATTTTTAGGGTTCCGTACCCAAAAGGTAAAAACGGGACCCTATTACTAAGACTTCGCTGTCGGTCTGTCACCAGGCTGTATCTCATGGACCGTGATAGTTAGACAGTTGAAATTTTCACAGATGATGTATTTCTGTTGCCGCTATAACAACAGATACTAAAAAATAAAATAAAAGAAATATCAACAAAACTCCTAGTGAGTTGCAAAATCTATCAATAAATAAATTCAAAGAAACTGTCAAAACCTTTCTGTGCAAAAAGGCTTACTACAAAATATCAGATTATTTCGAAGATAAAAAAGCTTGGGACGGGTTTTGCTCCAACTCGGAAAATTACAACTAACAGGCTAAAGGTTTCTTCGTCGCTTCTTTACTGTAGTCTACATACCGAAGCGACATAAATCGAAAATATCACTGTATATACGTGTCACTGTTTTATTTTAAGAATTTGTCCTTTTATAAATGTACATTTTTAGGGTTCCGTACCCAAAGGGTAAAAACGGGACCCTATTACTAAGACCTCCTGTCCGTCTGTATGTCTGTCACCAGGCTTTATCTCATGAACCGTGATAGACAGTTGAAACTTTCACAGAAGATTGTATTTCTGTTGCCGCTATAACAACAAATATACTAAAAAACAGAATAAAATAAATATTTAAGGTGGCTCCCATACAACAAACGTGATTTTTTTCCGTTTTTATAGATAATGGTACGGAACCCTTCGTGCGCGAGTCTGACTTGCACTTGGCCGGTTTTATTGTATTTATGGAAGTAAAGAATTTTTGATTTGATTTGTGTGATACTTTAAATCCTGAAAAAACGCTTACAAAACCCGTGGGCTAAAAAGCTAAAAGTGATTCTAAGGTTTTTATTTATTATAGTACTCTGGGTAATCTCTAAGAAATTAATAAATCCCAAAAATTTACGATCTCGACGGAATTCGAACCCGCACCCCCTCAGCATGGAAATGGGCAAAAGTGGTTTATTAAGTTTTATTTGTTTCCAGCTCCAGACTATCGTCCAATAAAACCACCTACCCGCCGAATCCAAGATTTCCTAACCGTCGTCCGCCCTCAAAACAAGATGGCCGCCAAACACGCCGCGAGCGCTCCCTATTATATCTTCTATACAACTATTACATCGGCGAGGGAGACGCATAGCCAGCCACACTCGATAACTTTTTTAGGTAAGATAGGTCTTTGTTGAATTTACAGCAACGGCTGTACGATTCTTCGGTGTGTCCAGCATCTGCCAGGAGTTTGGAGAAGTTCGTCATCCCATGGATGCATCCCATCCATTTGACGACCTCTGTGGCGCGGTGGGCGAAGGTCCGCCTGCAACGCAGGAGGTTGAGGGTTCTATTCTCGCCTCGAGACAAATGTTTGTACGATCTGCAGATACTTGTCCCGTGCGTTCTGGTCGTTTTTTAGGGTTCCGTACCCAAAGGGTAAAAACGGGACCCTATTACTAAGACTTCGCTGTCCGTCTGTCACCAGGCTGTATCTCATAACCGTGATAGTTAAACAGTGAAACAACATCTGCGAAATTTTCACAGATGATGTATTTCTGTTGCCGCTATGACAACAAATACTAAAAACTGGAATAAAATAAATATTTAAGGGGGCTCCCATACAACAAACGTGTTTTTTTTTGCCGTTTTTCTAGATAATGGTAAGGAACCCTACGTGCGCGAGTCCGACTCGCCGGTTTTATAATGTATAATAAAAAATCTATGAATTGTATTGTATCATATGTTATCAGTTATCTAGTACCCATAACACAAGCTCTGCTTAGCTTGGGGCTAGATAATGCTGTGTGAATTGTCCAGCATTATTTTATTTATTTAATATATTTTTTTTTCCAGAGATTCTGGACCCGAGTCTTGGCGAGCTAAAATGCTCCCTGCAAATAAATTTCATGGTGGAACTGGGTTGGCTGCTGGCTCAGTACTATTTTGCAGGATACAGGTAAACAATAGGGTATTCTCTCGTATATTCTAAGGTTATTTTCGCGAGAACTTATAATAAAACACTGTTTTAACCGGATTGATCGCGTATATTTTATATTTTGTTTATAACCTGACGTTTCGGAGGCTTTTCAGCTTCCATGGTCACAGGCAGACTGAGGTGACATTTGTCTTTACAAGTAATTTGAATTTTGCATATCTACCGTCAATTATACAACTTTAATTATAACGTTCCGTATGTACGCAGTAATCACTAACAGTGTCTTGATGGGTTGTAGCTGCTCAAAGCTAATGAACCATAAAAAAAATACAAAAAATTTATTCAATTTATGAAAAAACACCTTTAGTAGTTGGTATGGAATGCAATCTCGAGACGAGATCGCTAAGTCGAGATCTCGAGGGATCATAAATTCGGTCTCGGCGAGATCTTGGCCTTTTCGAGATCTCGAATGGATTTCGAAAAGTATTGTAGAGTCATTGTGATGCCTGCTCGGTAACACACGTGTCACACTGTTCAGTGTCGAATTATAATAATTCGCGTATCGTGTGGCTAAAGGCCACTGTCCGCTGTTGCTATGGGGTCTAAACCGCTCATAGCCAATGAGTTACTGGCGTTTGTTGTATACGCCATCGATACAATGGATGAGGTGAGCATCATCCAAATTTGCAAGTCCAACTTTACGGAGGAGGATGTTAGCAGTGGAAAGGCTCTCTTGTTCCAAACGCTTGGAAAGATGAACCAGATGCCGTCACGCCGAAGAGACGGAGGTGAGAAGAGTCTCCAGGATATCATCACCATCCTGAAGGAGACGGATCCCGACGATGTGCCCGATTTCGTCGCGAAGGAGCTGCGTAAGCTGCCCCCCGTGACGTTCGACCACGTCGATGTGACCAGGCTGCTGAAAGACATTACGTCGTTGAAGGCAAGCTTGGCCGATGTCTTGTTGAAGTTGGAGGTCTCGCAGAATACCATCAGCGGGCTGCAGTCTGAGGTAGCGTTATTACGTAGCGCTGCTTCAGTGGACAGGTCGCCCGAGATATCCAACGTCAACACTCGCCGAGGAGGTCAATTGAACGTGTCAGCTGCATCGTTCGAGTCAGCGTTTTCGCCTTGCGCGGCTGACACCGAAGCCGTCAGTGCACCGCCGTGCCCCCCCCGCCCGTACCCCACCTCTCCGCTCGTGGGACCGACACGTGCGCGCGCCCCTTCTCCCCCCGCGCGCGCATACGCCACCGTTGCTGCTGAAAGCTGCTTGCCCGCTGCGCCCCCGCTTCAGGTATCGACAGCTACAACGAAAAAGGGGAAAAGGAAGCAGCGTTGCGAATCTGTTCGCACCACTGCGCCCGTTCCAGCTTCTTGTGAGAGAAAGCCATGTGATGCTGAAGGGTTCACTGAGGTAGTGCGGAGGAAAAGGAAGCCCAGCAGCCGAAACCAGCGTGGCGTCGCTCCGACCGGACCTAACTACTTGTTGCGCCCGGCCGTGCCTTCGACGTTGCTCTACGTGTCCAGGCTTCACTATACCACGAAGGTGGAGGAGATCGTGGAGTATGTGAAGAGGAAGACCAACACCTTGGTGAGGGTCGAGCTGTTGGAGTCGCGTCATAATGATTTTAAATCATTTGTGGTGCGTATTCCAACGGAGAATATTTCGACCTTCACTAAGGAAGAATTCTGGCCGAAGAATGTGCTGTTTCGGCGTTTTCGCGGACGATTACCGGCCGCAGCACATATCGCGTGTCACACGTCGCCGACTCTACGTGGTAGTAAATAGGTATATATTTTATGTATGTTAGAATAAGGTATATATTTTATATGGGCCGTAGTTTTTAAGTATTTTACATCCTGTACTAGACTAACGTTGCCTGAAATAAATGTTTTATTATTTTATTATATATTATTGTTTTAATTAGATAACTGTAACATGATTGAAACTGCTTAGTAGTTGTGATTATGATGCGAGTAAGATACAACATTAATTATTGAAAAAAAAGTCTTCATTTTTATAATTTTTTTACGTATGTTATGTTAATGAAGACAACAATTCAGACCCGTAAAATCTCTTATAAAGAAAGTAGGTACTTATTTTAACAATGATAGTTAATTTTTTAATAATATCCCAAAAAAAATCGATTTTGGCAGGATATTTTCGACCAGGCATGAGTCGATCTCGTTGCTTAGTTGGTTAGAGCGCACCTGTACTGAAGGTGAGGCGCGGGTTCGAATCCTGCCGAAATCGAAATTTTTTGCAATATTATTTAAAAGTTTTCGTAGAAGATTTACCCAGTGCGAGTAACGCACTATAAAGCAAAAAGCTAATGATAGTTAAAACAAAAATTTACAAAAAATGCTATTTCCAAAATCACTACTAAACTAGGAGACTCGCTCGCGCCCAGAGAACAGGCGTCATACGTCGCTCGATCTCGTCAATCTCGCCCGAGATCTCGTCATTTTATGCTCAGAGATTGATCTCGAAAAGCTTGTGTTATGGGTGCTAGATAATTGATATACATAATATAATACAATACATAGATCAATATTTTTTATTGTACATAGAAAACGACCAGAACACCCTGAACAAATGTCTGCAGATTTAACACACATTTGTCCCGAGGGAGGAATCGAACCCGCAACCTCCTGCGTCGCAGGCAGACGCCCACCGCGCCACAGAGGTCGTCAATAGAATACTGAAGTTGTTAATATTTTTTTTTAGTGAGAAACGCATGACGATTTTGTACGGCGAAGACAGCAACGACTTAAGAACTATATCACAAAAGAAACCTCAGATAGATGCACATAAGATATCTATGCCGACGCCTTACGGATCACATCATACGTGAGTAAATGAATAATGCTTGACAATTTAAATTTCAAGTTTAATTAGGAATAAAACCGGCCAAGTGCGAGTCGGACACGCACACGAAGGGTTCCGTACCATTATCTATAAAAACGGCAAAAAATCACGTTTGTTGTATGGGAGCCTCCTAAATATTTATTTCATTCTATTTTGTAGTATTTGTTGTTATAGCGGCAACTGAAATACATCATCTGTGAAAATTTCAACTGTCTAACTATCACGGTTCATGAGATACAGCCTGGTGACAGACGGACAGCGAAGTCTTAGTAATAGGGTCCCGTTTTTACCCTTTGGGTGCGGAACCCTAAAAAGGAGCATTCTGTAGCTGAACTCGGGCGCAGTGGGATCACTGCTCGCGCGTGATTGGTGGATCGCCTGTGTGCGGCTGCCGAACCATGTAGCGGACGGACGGTGATGTCATTGTGCCTGTGTGCGTGAATGCCCACCGCACTAATTTCCGATACTAGCAGCGTAGAAATTAGAATTAATTATGTATTCATGAGAACTCTAGTGTCTACATAAACCTAAATTAGGATTTAAGATACTTTAAGATACTATAGAAGAACTCATTGACACTAATCTGTGATAGTAGTGTGACCAAACACATAGCGTTTTCGATCACGTGATCATATATAAAAAAAATGTGTAATTTTAATGCCGTTTTTTACCTAAAATAGGCATATTTTTAATAAAAATCACCTGATTACGCTTTGTTACGTTGCCATTGACTAGGATGAAAACAATTTGGAACTTATTTTTAATGTAGTCAAATAGCCTATTAAGTTATTACCCCCGAGTGTGAGTAACGTAGCAAAAAGCTAAATTTGCATTTGTTTATATTTTCAGGAAAATGATGATACTTTGTTACGAGGACGGCTCCCTTCGTGTTGTAATATCAACTGCGAATCTGTATTTGGACGACTGGGAAAACAGAACACAAGGGTACGTATGCTGTCAGAAAACGAAAAAGAACGTAAATCTATACTATACCAGCGGCCCGCCCCGGTTCGCGCGTGTGGTTCAACACGGGTTGGCGCGAGATTCGCACAAAAATAGAAGTAGTTTTTTTTTAAAATGTGATGTTCACAACAGAAATACAAGAAACAAGAACAAACTACACATTCCATCATATAGATTACGAAAGGTAGGCAAATCATTTATGGGAAATTGCGTACGCTTTATATAACAAGCTTCCATCTGAAGCAACTGAGCTCCCTATTCGTAAATTTAAACAGTACATAAAACTAAATCTTATCAAGAAAGCCTTTTACTCCATAGATGATTATATCAATGATGTTAATGCTTGGCCAGATGTCGCCCAGTTCCGCACCGACAATAGTATTGTAGGAGATCAATCATAAGCTTAGTTTTATATAAATACTAGCAGCGCCTCGCGGTTTCACCCGCGTAGTTCCCGTTCCCGTAGAAATTTCGGCATAAAAAGTAGCCTATGTCCTATTCCAGACTATAATCTATCTCTGTGCCAAATTTCATCCAGATCCGTTCAGCCGTTCTGGCGTGATAAAGGAACAAACATCCATCCATCTATCTAAACTTTCACGTTTATAATATTAGTGAGATTGACCTGTATCTAAATCACATTATATTTAGACTTAGATATGCGAATAATATTGTATTACATTTTAAGGATTATACAAACTTACTAGTGGTTTATTTTTCGCTTCTTCCACTAGTGGACAAAAAATTGAAACGAACAAAATCAGTAACATTTTGTTTCTTGTTTGATAATTACTATTTATAAAGTTGTTATGTACAAAATTTGACTTGTCTAAGTGCTTTTTTGTAAGCCTAAAGAAATAAAGTTATTGACTTTTGACTTTTATATTAGGCCCGTATTATAAAAACTTACTCAGATATCGATCTATTGCTTGAGTAACGCTTTTCTATGGTATAAACGTCACTCAAACATAGATCGGTGACTGAGCAGTCTTTCATAACACGGGCCTTAGTGTGATCATTTACTCAGTACTTTTACTTATAAAATTTTTATCATATTCCAGGCTCTGGTTCAGCCCCGCGTGCAAGCCTCTGCCCCCGGGGTCTCCGCCCCAAGCCGGGGAGTCCCCTACCGGTTTCAAACGCAGTCTGCTTCAGTACCTACACCACTATAGGCTGCCGGCGTTAGCATTCTACGTGGACAGGGTGAAATGCTGCGACTTCTCACATATCAAGTAAGAATATTTACACTTCGCTGTTAGTCACGAACAGACTGATCTTGGGGAAGTTTTCGACTGATTGATATAGATCAGTTGAGTGTTTTTTAGGGTTCCGTACCCAAAGGGTAAAACGGGACCCTATTACTAAGACTCCGCTGTCTGTCTGTCACAGTTCATGAGATACATCGAACCTGCTGCGCCACATCGGTCGTCAGCTACCTGTAGATTGTTTGCAACAGTCTGCAGTTAGCTCAATTGTTTCAATTTTAAATACTGTTGTATTCTAATTTGTTTATATTATTTGATTGTAATTTTCTTTATAGATAATTTATAAACTCGCATAAAGAATAATTTTCTAAGCATTATTCTGCATTTACTAAAGTATGTGTATGTTTTTTCCAGTGTATTTCTCTGCGCTTCAGTGCCAGGTTCTCATCAAGACCGCCAATGGGGCCTCGCGCGAGTGGGGGACCTCCTCCGGCAGCACTGCGCGGGGGACCGCTGGCCGCTCATAGCGCAGGCCTCCAGCATCGGCAGCTACGGGGCCCAGCCACAGGTGAATTAGTAGTAAATGACCAGCCTCGCCGATACCAAACTAGATACAAACAAAACCTTGTCATGCCCGCATCAAAATTAAAAATTCACCAATCCGCCCCCAACTCGATGGCGGTAAAAATTTACAACACTTACCAGAAAACATAAAATGTATAGAAAAAAATGACATAATAAAACACTGTTTTAACCGGATTGATCGCGTATATTTTATATTTTGTTTATAACCTGACGTTTCGGAAGCTTTTCAGCTTCCATGGTCACAGGAGAGTCTGCCTGTGACCATGGAAGCTGAAAAGCCTCCGAAACGTCAGGTTATAAACAAAATATAAAATATACGCGATCAATCCGGTTAAAACAGTGTTTTATTATGAGTTCTCGCGAAAATAACCTTAGAATATACTAAAAAATGACATGTTTGAATCCAAACTAAGGCCCGTATTATGAAAGCATGCTCAGTCATCGAGCTCTGCTTGAGTGATGCTTATGTCTAGTTTTGAGTGAATACTAATTTTCAAACAATGCTTGGGAGCTCATGTCAAAATCTACACTCACTCAAGTAGCCGTCAAGAGCGGATTTCCTCCGTCCACGCCTTCGAGTAACTGCTTAGACATATTATTGAACGGTTACCAAGCATTACTTGAGTAATTAACGCTTGAGTAGAGATCACGTAATGACTGCTTAAGTAATGCTTGGGGAAGCTTTCATAATACGGGCCTAAAAGCGATACTCATAAAAAAATGTTTTTACGAACTTGACGATTTCTTCAATGATAAATTTAGCGACTCGTAATTTTTGTAATAGGTATTGAATGCATTAATAATAAGTAAATACATCATAAGTAGAAAGGCATGAAACCTGGCCTGTCTTCCATTGCAACACCCTGAATGGGTACATACTGTAAACATTTAATGAACACTCACCTAACCACTAACACCTGATGACTGTATGAATAATTTTATCGCATATAGGCTTAGAGCTACATCTATGCAAAATTTCATCCTAATCCATTCAGTAGTTTTGGCGTGAAGACGTAACAAACATCCAAAGTTACTCATTTATAATATTAGTGATTAAAATGTATATAATTTGTCGTTTTTTTGTCCACAGTTATGGTTGACCGGTGATTTCCTCCACAACCTAACAAAAGTAAAAGACCAGCCGCAAACTCTGACAGCTCCGCCTGAGCTAAAGCTGATATATCCATCTTTAGGTGAGTTAACGCATTCACTGCCCAGCCTCGGTGTTGCGAACAGCAGGGGCGTGCTGTCGCTCCAATGAGATGTAGATGGGTCATGGGCAATTAAAGTATTAGGACCGTATTATGTATGTTTGTTCAACATGGGTAAAATGTTTGAACCCTACGGATTTTTTTTATATTGTCCCAAAATTTTTCGATTTCGTCAGGATTCGAACCCGCGGTTCACTTTTTTCATAGAAAATTACCCCAGGGCGAGTGACGTACTATAGTGGACTGATATAGGCTGATGATGATGATGATGAGTAACGTACTATAAAGCAATAAAACCGGCCAAGTGCGAGTCGGACTCGCGCACGAAAGGTTCCGTACCATTATCTGTAAAGACTGCTAAAAAATCACGATTGTTGTATGTGAGCCCCCTTAAATATTTATTTTATTCTGTTTTTAGTATTTGTTGTTATAGCGGCAACTGAAATACATCATTTGTGAAAATTTCAACTGTGCGCGAGTCCGACACGCACTTGGTCGGTTTTATTTCATTTTGTAGTTAGCGTCGTTTTTCGGACAGCGAAGTCTTAGAAATCGGTCCCATTTTTACTCTTTGGGTACGGAACCCTAAAAAACTATGTTTGAACCCGTTTAGAATCCTATTAATAATAAATGTGAAAGTCTGTGTGAATGTTTATTACGACGTATCTCTGTAACTACTTAACTTATTTAGATGAAATTTTGTACAGGGAATCGAACCCGCAACCTCCTGCGTTGCAGGCAGGCCTTCGCCCACCGCGCCACAGAGGCCGACATTTTTTATTTTATTTATAATGAGCCTGTTACGTTACAGAGAACGTGCGTCAATCCCACGATGGTCTGCTAGGCGGCGGGTGTCTGCCGTACGGAGCGGCCGCGCACTCCAGACAACCATGGCTAAATGACTTTTTATAGTAAGTTTATATCTTTATGCTTAAGAAATTAATAAATCTCAAAAATTTACGATCTCGACGGGATTCGAACCGGCACCTTCCCCTTCAGCGCAGGGTTGCTCTTTTTCCAACTAAGCTACGTGATCTTATCTCGCCGAGGTGTAAATCTTTGGGAGTTCTTTCGGCACTTACGCCGTCAGCGCCGCCTACAGAGGAAACAATGAAGTTATCCAATTCTGCTCAAAGACTAAATTTACATTTAGTTCGTTTGACGAGAGGTTTTGCCGTTGCTTGATTTTAAGAGTCGAGATCGTAAATTTTTGGGATTTATTAATTTCTTAGAGATTACCTAGAGTACTATAATAAATAAAACCTTAAAATCTTTATGCTTGCTAAATAATAATAATAATGCTGGACAATTCACACAGAATTATCTAGCCCCAAGCTAAGCAGAGCTTGTGTTATGGGTACTAGATATCTGATATACATAATATAATACAAAACATAGATAGATAGTTTTAGGGTTCCGTACCCAAAGGTTAAAAACGGGACCCTATTACTAAGACTTCGCTGTCCGTCTGTCACCAGGCTCTCATGAACCGTGATAGTTAGACAGTTGAACTTTTCACAGATGATGTAAGTATTTCTGTTGCCGCTATAACAAGAAATACTAAAAAACAGAATTGAAAATTGAAAAGAAAAGAAAATTGAAAAGAAAAGAAAATTGAAAAGATTTTTATTGAAAAGATTTAAGACTTAAAACTATTACAATCATTGATCCCCAAACTAGGATAAACCTGTATCTTGGGGATCTCCTTCCATGGGTTCTTTACATAAAACTTATATCAAGCTAGAATCAAATAAATATTTAAGGGAGAAATGGATTTCATGTGGAAGTGGAAGTACTGTAAGGTGATCAACAACCTGTTACCCTTACCTTACAAAAGATGACAGTTCGTTCACAATCGGTTTCAGAATTGTGGAATAGACAGTTTTACCAAGTAAATCTTTCCGTGTATAAAGACATCGACCAATTTTTAATGCCAATTAATTATTGTTTTACACAGCGATAAAGATAATAAGCACTACACTACCCACAGCCGCTCCCTCCGCTCAACACACACTCTTCAACTGAAAACTCTCCGTCCCTTCCACTCCTATAGCTCATCCTTTACCGTACATGCCATAAAGCTGTGGAATGCTCTACCCACTTCTATTAGACTAGCTAAGTCCCTCCCTATTTTCAAAAATATGGTTTATGAACACTTCCTTACATCAACATTAAACTGTTAATTAATATATATATGTAAACTATATTTATATTATATATGTATATATATTATTTTATTATATATTTATGTATGTATTAATATTTATAGTAGGTATCTGTTCATGTGTTTTTTTGTTTAATTAAATTGTTATTATCCTGTTATAACACGCCACCGTCTACACTTGTTACACCACTCCCTGTCCATCCAAAGGTTGCCTGGCAGAGATCGCTCAAAGCGATAAGGCCGCCCATTGTACAACGAAATCTGTATTTTAAGTTCTTTCCTGTCTTATGTATCTTTTTAATTTGATGTGCAATAAAGTGTTATTGTATTGTATTGTATTGTAGGTTTCACTTAGTATCAACACTACACTGAACGCGAGACAGTTTCTACGACTGTTTATTGCGGCGGTTGAACACCGCCTAAAACGCTGGCTTATCGAGCAAACTTTTTACAGCTATGACGAGTTCATAGGCTCAAAATGACATTTTTGTTTTCTTTTAAATTTATGAATTGTATGTAATTATTTTTTTATTTCTATTATGAATGTGACTTTTTACTTATCTACAAGATATCTTATTGATATATTTTTTCTTCTTTTGACCGTGTAATAATAATTAATAATTTGGCTACAATGTATAAAATTGTTTAGCATAGGTATCTATGTGACCAGACAATGTAACATCTTTGTTATTAATAAAGAACCATTGAACCATTGAAAAAAAAAACCATTGAACGAAGACTGCCAATTTATTATTATTCATCTATGGACTGCCAGTCCGGCCCGCGGACTCGAAGACGTAGACTCTGCCTAGCGCCGCGAGGTGGCGCTTGCGTTGCAGGCAACTAGTACGACGCAGTACCACGAAGTCAATAGCGTGTCTGTGTAGTCAATTGATCAACCCCTACATATTCATATTTATTTCCAGCCAATGGAAAGCAACCTCATCTCAGCGTAACAGAGCAATGCCACACATAAAGTCGTACACGAGAGTGTCAACTGACAACAAAATGGCGTCCTACTATCTGCTGACGTCAGCTAACTGCAGCAAGGTAAGTGTTTTATACACTATTTCAGCCTTACTACGTTAGTTATATTTCAAGCTGAAATCAAGAGAGGTAACAATATTGGAAAAAAAATAGAGATAACTTTTTGAAAAAATGTGATGTTCACAACAGAAATACAAGAAACAAGAATGAATGAATGAACACTTTACTGTACAATAAAAATAAACATGAATAAATAATCTTATATCTAAAATAAACATAATACAGTACAAAAGGCGGCCTTATCGCTGAGAGCGATTTCTCCCAGGCAACCTTGGGATGGAAAAAAAGATACAAGAAAAGTTGGTTGATAGTGCAAACGGAACTACCTAATACAAAAAAAAGTTACATATTTATAATACAAAACTACCTTATTATCTACTAACTTAGAAACAAACTAAACGAATTCGATAAGTAGGTACCTACTTCAAAAGGAACCATCATCACAAAAGTAATTATACCTATAACAATTAAAACTGCAAACACACCTACACATTCCATCATATAGATTACGAAAGGTAGGCAAATCAGTTATGGGAAATTGCGTACGCTTCTATAACAAGCTTCCATCTGAAGCAACTGAGCTCCCTATTCGTAAATTTAAACAGATACCCAGCATAATTATCCTAAGTCTTACCATAGACTAACAAAACACAATTGTGTTCTGTTAGTCTATGGTATAAGCAACCTCCTGCGTCGCAGGTAGACCTTCGCCCACCGCGCCACAGAGGTCGTCAGTGGATAAGTCGGATAGTTTTTTTTTCAGTGCAAATTAATGTCACTATCTCACTAATCACTTCACTAATATTATAAACGTGATAGTTTAGATGGATGGATGGATGTTTGTTCCTTTATCACGCCAGAACGGCTGAACGGATCTGGATGAAATTTGGTACAGAGATAGATTATAGTCTGGAATAGAACATAGGCTACTTTTTATCCCGGAATTCCCATGGGAACGGAAACTACGCGGGTGAAACCGCAAGGCGCTGCTAGTGTATTCTATTTTTGCTTTCAGGCAGCCTGGGGTTCTTTCAACAAAGGCAACGGAGCGCTGCGGATCATGAGCTACGAGGCAGGGGTCCTACTACTGCCGCAGTTTGTGGTAAGCTATCCCTTGACCCCCCATTTCGACCCCCTCTAATATCGTCCCGCACTTCGAACACTATCCAAACGCGAACTATCAAAATACCTCCTTAGTAGGTATCTGACGACCTCTGTGGTGCGGTGGGCGAAGGTCCGCCTGCAACACAGGAGGTTGCGGGTTCGATTCCCGCCTTGGGATAAATATTTGTACGATCTGCAGGTATTTGTTCCGGGTGTTCTGGTCGTTTTCTATGTATAATAAAAAATATCTATCTATGTAATGTATTGTATTATGTATATCAGTTATCTAGTACCCATAACACAAGCTCTGCTTAGCTTGGGGCTAGATAATGCTGTGTGAATTGTCCAGCATTATTTATTTATTTATATTATCTAGTTTTATTAGTAAATTTATATCATTATTTTTGATTTTGATTTTAGTTCTGTTTGTGATTCTATTTTGTAATGTTTATTGTATATGGTGCCATGGTGCAGAATAAATAAATAAATGATTTTTATTTATTTATTTAAAATTTCGTATGTGGTGATAAAACCCCTTAGTTTATCACATTGTATCGCTAATATTCCATTTGGATTCGACGTTTAATGGTGAATGACCCCTTTTGAACTCTGTGGACACTATTTCGACCCCCTTTATACCATATTTATTATTACAGGCTGTGTATCTCATGAACCGTGATAGTTAGATAATTGAAATTTTCACAGATGATGTATTACTGTTACCGCTATAACAACAAATACTAAAAAACAGAATAAAATAAATGTTTAAATAGGCTCCCATACAAATACAAGAAACGTGATTTTTTTTGCCCGTTTTTTATTTTTTTTGCTCGTTTTTATAGATAATCTCACTATCTCACTTCTCACTTATATTATAAACATGAAAGTTTAGATGGATGGATGGATAGATAGATGGATGGATGTTTGTTCCTTTATCACGCCAGAACGGCTGAACGGATCTGAATGAAATTTGGCACAGAGATAGATTATAGTCTGGAATAGGACATAGGCTACTTTTTATCCCGGAATTCCCACGGGAACGGGAACTACGCGGGTGAAACCGCGAGGCGCTGCTAAGAGGTACAATAAATGCGTGGACAGAGTAGGTATAGTAACAAATCTCTCGCTGTTTATTTTCTACTAGCGGTGCTCCCCGGCTTCGCACAGGTATATTCTATCGCCTATGTTCATCAGGGATAATGTAGAATTCTAATGGTGTTTTTTTTTTCAAATCTGTCCAGAATTTTTTTTAACAAACAAACAAATCTTTCCTCTTTATAATAGAAGAATAGACGTGCTAGACAATTAAATAAATGAATAATGCTGGACAATTCACACAGCATTATCTAGCCCCAAGTTAAGCAGAGCTTGTGTTATGGGTACTAGATAACTGATATACACAATACATTACATAGATAATATATAAATAGATAGATATTTTTTTATTATACATAGAAAACGACCAGAACACCCAGAACAAATGTCAGCAGAGAACATTTGTCCAACTGTTATAATAATATCCTTTTCCTTTCGCAGATCAATCAGGATTATTTCCCTCTAGAAGGAGAGAACCGGCTGATTCTCGCTTACGACGTCCCTCCTATTAAATACACACCTGATATGTCACCTTGGGTTATGGACTACTTATCTTAAACACACAAAGCTTGTAGTAATCAATAGGATAAATGTGTGTTACTTCCAAAAATCTGATTATTTTTATGTGTTCTCTTTTGATATCGCAATATATGTTCATATTTATTTTGGTATTTTTTGTTTAAATTTTGAAATTTCAACAGATAGATATTTTAAGACTCAATAGGCTCCTTGACTACTTCTGGGAAATAATTCTAAGGTATTGCCTGATAAAAATAATGCAAAATGCATTATTTTGCATTATTTAAAGAAGCTAATAGACATTTTTCAGAAATGAGGGTAGGTACCTAATACCCATAAGGGTCCGTGGATCATACAGCCAGGACCTCTCGCCTCCACCTCTCGTGCCTTCCGCTGCGTCAAGGACCGCTGGGGCGCTGAGTGTTTGAGCTGGCTCGGCTCGTCCAATAATGTTGAACATCTGCATGCTTCAGCAGACATAATAGTTATTATTTTTATGTCTAACTAGCTGCTTGGCCCGCGCCTTTCATGTATCCCATTTCCCGGGTTAATATACAGGGCGTCCCACAGACATGCCACATGGAGGGAAAGTACCTTGAATATTGTAAATGGAGCATTTTACTGAAAGAAGAAATTTATTTTAATTTAAAAAACAATTTAAACTGCATTCATAGATATTTAAATATATGGTTGAACCGGGAATCGAACCCGTTCCACGAGAAAAAGAATCAGCTGTAGTTTTATCATACCGATCGAAAGGCTTCATCATCAGGATTACTTTTTGCTGAATAACATAGTGTCAGAAAAAAAAGAAAGATCATGAATTTTAACATTTTTAATACAAAATCAATCAATTTATCAAATGCTCAAAATGAGTCCCTTCCTGTTGAATACAAAGTCGCACTCTGTTGATTATTTCTTTTTATTTTGTCTTTCGGCTCAGGATACGGCTTCATATTCCCGTATAATAGTATTCATCTATGTTCATATTTGGCGTTGCATACGTACCTACTAATTACGTACTTAACTCTTCATCATTTTATCATGTACTTAAATTATAATAGGGAAATGATGCGTACTTCTCAAGTGGGTACATTTATTAGTAATAGGTACCTAGGTACTTGTGATAATGTCAGTTGCATGTCCTTACAGCAATGCCAGTTTTAAATTTTTCTGAACTAAATTTCACATCAAATGTTAAAATTCATGGTCTTCCTTTTATTTCTGACACTATGTTATTTAGCAAAAAACATTAGATATTTATATATCTATGACTGCAGTTTAAATTGTTTTATAAATTCAAATAATGTCTTCTTTCAGTAAAATGTTCCATCTACAATATTCAAGGTACTTTCCCTCCATATGGCATGTCCGTGGGACGCCCTGTATGTATAGCCTATGACACTCACAAATAACGTGACTTTCTATTAGTAAAAGAATTTTCAAAATCGGTTCAGTAGATCCGAAGATTACCCCTACAACCTCACAAACTTTCCCTCTTTATAATAAAAATCATAAGACCATCGGTAAAATGTAGCTCCATGCTATCAAGCATTACATAAAGGCAAGGTAGGACACCGCCCGCAATGCTAATTCTGTTAGATGCCTACCTTGGTAGTTATTACAATATTTATCCTATAGCTATTGGTAGTGATTCTGTTGGCACAAAACCTAAACTAAACTAGCGTAGAAATATTGCTGTCCCCTTTTTCGATGGAAAAAAGAGAGACGGCAACGATTTGAGGCTAGTTGGTTAAGCTTTTGGTACCAACAGAATTACTACCATTGTCTACTTTCGGTTTCTTACGCCAGTTTCAAACATATTCCCTCAAGTGGATCTGTGCCTTGGATACACGATATCTGGCAGCACTCCTTTAGCCGATTTTCTATGGCGGAATCACACACTTCCTCGTCGAGACGTCTCTTCCAAAGACAATAAAGCCGTTTCGCTATAGTATTTTTGACCGAACGCGCCCGAGCGTACCATTCACACCCATTGATCTAAAGAAGGGGATCTCTTTTTTCATTGTTCACACCGATGAAAAAAGAGATCCCCTTCGGTATAATTCACACACTCGTACGTGGCCGGCCTGTCTCGTGGTTGTGCGACGGACGAGTTAGCACCATTAGAATCTTGGTAGAATGAAAAAAAACATTCAAAATGAAAAAAAAATTGTGTCTATGGTTATCAAACGCGAGCCCATTATAAGAAAAAAAAGCGGGAAGTCAAGCGTAAACTTTACATTTATTTGTACCTACCATCAAACATTTTTTGTGAGCTAGTGCTTCAAGTTTCATAAGTAGTTGAAGAAAAAAGCCTACTGCTTTTGTTGGTTTATTAGTACCTACCTAAATACATGTCTTCACACCTACATAGTGGCCAGGATGCAAACTGTTTCATATAAGCAAAAATGTTTCGGAAGCGGGAGACTTGCGCTGAAAAGTGGCGGGAGACTCACGCTGACACGTCACAAGAGACTTGCGCTCACAAGATATCGAGGGCCTGCGCTGAAAAGAAACCGAAGACTTGCGCTGACATATGTCATCAAAAAAGACTTGAGACCTGCGCTGAAAAGAGACCAAAGACTTGCGCTGACATATGTCCTCAAAAAAGACTTGAGACCTGCGCTGGAAAGAGACCAAGGACTTGCGCTGACATATGTCCTCAAAAAACACCTTGCGCTAGCCAGGTAAAACATAAATTAACTTCCTACCTATCCGCAGCATCCTATATTGACTTTAATGAAGTAGGTCTGTTATCACAGGTTAATGAACCGTGTGCTACCTACGCAGTTTATGAATCATAATTAAAACCACCAACGAAAGATTCACAATAAAGACTGAGTATAAATAAAACCGGCAAAGTGCGAGTCAGACTCGCGCACGAAGGGTTCCGTACCATTATTTATAAAAAGGGCAAAAAATCATGTTTGTTGTATGGGAGCCCCCCTTCAATATTTATTTTATTCTGTTTTTAGCAAAAAATGATTGATGCATTGATGTTCGGCAACCGTGTAAGCAAACAGGTTTAAAATACATAAGCTTTAGAAAAAGCTATTAAGTTTTTAAAATTAATGGTTGAGAGAAAAAATTAATACTTAAACAAAATTAAATATTGCTTAATTATTACTATTTCGGGTAGTTTAGGAAAGAAGTGACAAGAACTATGCATTGTTGCAGCTATCGTGAACTTATCACACACACAAGCACGCAGCCCGTGCGTGCCCGCGCGCACGCCAATACCATCCGAGATATAGCCTCGTAGGACAATACGTATAGATATTGGGAGCATTTGGAAAAATGTATTACATACACTCAGACTAAGAACCTACATTTCTTACTTAGTCTGAGTACATACATTTTTCTTTTTTTGTGGTTTTAAATTTTTTCTGCTTTGTGCAAGCAATACAACTTGCGAAAAAGTAATTTGCCGAACTAATGATAAAAGCAACTTCGTTTCACTGATATTTTTGGGGCATTTGGGAAATACGAAATTTTCTGCTAAAAATCTAGATTTTTAGCACAAAATTTCGTATTTTCGTATTTTTATTTTCGAAATGTTGTAATTGTATTGTATGTATATTATATGTATGAAATTGTAATTTTGTGAATTTTTTAGCAAAAAATTTAAAAACCACAAAAAAACTTACGCCTATCCACGACGAACAACCTTATGGAAAGATAAGTAGGTACCTTGGTGACACAAACTTCGTAGGGCCAGCTGTTGCTATGCCCAGCTGTGGATAAAATCCGGGGCAGCAAATGATGAGGTAGGTACTTGTATTAATTGGTTGTCTGGGAGAGATCGCTCTTGAGCGATAAGAGCGCCACTTGTCGCTTATTCTTTATATTTCGTATTCCTTTGTATTTCTAAGTCATGTTTGCAATAAAGTAGGTATTTTCTATCTATCTTATTTATAAAAGTCAGAGAAAAAGTAGCTTCTTATTAGACAAGGTGCATCAAAACCAGTGTAGGTACTAAACTGAAAGGTCTGGGACTGGATCCCGGGTAGATAGATAGATAAAGACTTTATTTGCAACTTCAGATTCTCGGGTAGGTCAACTTCCGTGCATTTTTTTTATAAGGTAGGTACTTATAAAGTTTTTTTATAAGGTATAAATAGATTCTAAGGTTTTTATTTATTATAGTACTCATTATTAATTTCTTAGGTATAAATAGGTGCCATCAGAAATGCATTGCAAACAAAAATATATATTCTGTTTCAGAAAAGACACAGAAGCCCTGATATCTGCGAAGAACCAGAATTCGCTAGTGGTTCGCGACTCCGACGACGCTGCGTCAGCGGCGCGGCAGTTGCGCGACCGCAATACGGCTGCTGCCGCCGCTGGCGTTGCTGGCCCAAATTAAGACGAAATCCTCGTTGCCTTCATTATCTCACGTTGGCGTCCTTTTTAATAACATTCCTAGCGTTTTTCTTCCTGTACTGGATCTACAAGTATTATTCATTTACGGGATTAACAGGAGTTCCTGGACCTACAACAAGCAAGGCAACCACACACACACATACAAAATCCTGGACCACTAAAGGTGGCGGTAGTTATGATCCTGGTGGTCAAGGTGGCGGTGGTTATGTTCCTGGTGGTCAAGGTGGCGGTGGTTATATTCCTGGTGGTCAAGGTGGCGGCGGTTATGTTCCTGGTGGTCAAGGTGGCGGTGGTTATGTTCCTGGTGGCGGCGGTTATGTTCCTGGTGGTCAAGGTGGCGGCGGGTATCCCGGTGGTAAAGGAGATCCTGGTAGCAAGGGAGATCGTGGAAGTAAAGGATCACGTGGTAGTAAAGGAGCACGTGGGAGTAAAGGAGCACGTGGTAGTAAAGGAGGTACTGGTAGCAAGGGAGATCCTGGAAGTAAAGGATCACGTGGTAGTAAAGGAGCACGTGGTAGTAAAGGAGCACGTGGGAGTAAAGGGGATTCTGGTAGCAAGGGGGATACTAGCAGTACTAGTAGAAAAGTCACTACTAGTAGACATACAACTACAATTAGGGTCACAACGAAAATTACAAGGCAGGAGCGTATAGAGCATATTTGTACCGATTTTGGAACAAACTGGTCTAAGTGTTGGTTTAAGTGGCTTGCAGGCATTTTGTCCATTGCTGGGTTGTTGGTTGTGTTTTGCTGCTGTGCAAACATTCTGGGTATGGTTATATTTCCAATTATCTTACTAATTGTTCTAACATTTTATGTTTTAGGTTACTTTGGATTGGTTTAAATGTAATGAATAAATTGTAGGTAGACTACCTACTTAAAAGTACCTATTTAATTGATGATTGTTTTATTATTGCACTAGTTTTTGCCCGTCGCTTCACTCGCGTTATGTTTATGGAAACTAATACGCTAATTATGGAAACTAATGCAGCTAGCATCTTGGGCACGCTTCCGATTGGTATTGATATGGATCAGTTGAGCTACTTGTGTATTGTTTGCAACAGTCTGCAGTTAGCTCAATTGTTTCAAGTGTAAATACTAGTTTTAATTTAATTCTATTATTTGATTGTAGTTTTCTTTGTTAATAAAGAATCCAATTAACTAGCAACACCATGTTTGATCAAAGATTTGGACACAAATTTCTGCCTGCGGCTTCGCACGCGTTGTTTCTATGTAAACCACATATGGAAACTGAAATTTTATAGATTAAAAGTAGCCTATGTTTTATTCCAGGTCAAGAGCTACACCTACGTAATATATTATCATATCAGCCCAATCCGTTGAGATATTTTGGGGTGAAGAAGTAGGTAACAATCATCCATCTACCCATCCAAACTTTCGCATTTACAACATTAGTTTGATGTGATGTGATTTCATTAACTCAACTACTCAAATTACTTAGGAATCTTGGAGAAAGATATTTGAGTGGACGGATTCCCCGTCCAAGAAACACTGGACAAAGATACCTATTGGATGAGTGGAAAGCGTGGACGGAGGAAATCACCCCCCTTGGTGGAAAGGGACGCTAAGATCAAGCAGCCTGCATAGATGGTACCTACCTACTTTCTCCGAGACTAAAGTAGGTTTTATTATACCGAAGGGGATCTCTTTTTTCATTGGGTTTTATAAACACTACGATAAAAAAAATACGTAAATTTTATTCTCTGATCAAAATCGGGTTTTTCTCGATGAATAAACAGTAACATAATTTTTGAAGTTTTTTAATTTGACAATGGATTAGGAGATGCTAATGATTTTTGTGGAAAAAAGGCGGGAAGAAATAAATTACTCTCCTTTGCTTAGCCAGCTAGAATAAAAATAAACGGAAGCTAAAAAAAACTAAGTCAATAATAGAACAAAATTTAAAAAAATATTAGTACCTACTTAGGTACCTACTCACATAATCTATGTGACAGAGAGTGAAGAAAACAGTGTTATAATAAAGGAAAATCTGTAAAAAAATGTATTACGAACAGCGGCCGACTTGCAAGCACCGGGATATGTGCCCTCAACAGAGATTTAGTGCTCCTTGTCGTCGCACCCCGGTAAGTCTACCTACCTAGATTTATTTTACACTTTAGCTGCGGTTATTAATTACGAATCAATGAAACCCATTGATTCATATCAAATGCAATGCTTAAATAAACCTTGAAATATATTATAATTATATATCTAGCATCAGTGACGCTAACGTTCTAAAACTCCTTGCGCTATCATTTGTTTTCCAAAGTCATAGAACATAGCCTCGCGCAATAAAAGTTGGTACTTTAGGATCAGGAACTTTAAAAAAAAAACCGGCCAAGTGCGAGTCAGACTCACGCACGAAGGGTTCCGTACCATTAGGTATCTATAAAAACTGTCTTATCTCCGATAAGTTCTAACAAAATGTAGTCCGCGTTGTAGAAGAAAACGACGCCAACTACAAAATGAAAAAATACCTATCAAAGCAAGACGTCGTTGGACGTCTTGCTTTGATAGGTATTTTTCGGAGAAGGTTTTTTCGCGGAATTGTTACTAAATATTTTCATCCTTATATATCGCTCATAGCTGTATAGTTTTAATTTTTGTGTATATCTAATAATAATATTGTATGGATTTTGTTTTTGTGTATAATAATATTGTATGGATTTTTATAATCTGAAATAAATGAATAATAATAATAGCGATAAGGCCGCCTTTGTACTTCTTCTCGTAGCTTTTATTTCTGTACTGTTTTCTGTGTTTGTGTGGTACAATAAATAATTATCTATCTATTTATCTACGTTTATTGGAGGCTCTGAGGTTCGCACCCATCTTAGGTACCTATCCTATCAGATATTAACAACAATTGTATGCCACTGCAGATGCCGCCAAGGGAAATTACTTGCAGCAGGAGACCTTGCTCCGATCCTTGCTCTCGTCACGGGAGGAATCAAAGATACCAGGTAAGAACATCCTAATCCTAGCACAAGTAGTAATAATAAAACCGACCTAGTGCGTGTCGGACTCGCGCACGAAGGGTTCCGTACCATTATCTATAAAAACGGCAAAAAAATCACGTTTGTTTTATGGGAGCCCCCTTAAACATTCATTTTATTCTGTTTTTAGTATTTGTTGTTATAGCGGCAACAGAAATACATCATCTGTGAAAATGTCAACTGTCTAACTATAACGGTTCATGAGATACAGCCTGGTGACAGACGGACAGCGAAGTCTTTGTAATAGGGTCCCGTTTTTACCCTTTGGGTTCGGAACCCTAAAAACAGAATAAAATAAATATTTAAGGGGGCTCCCATACAACAAACGTAATTTTTTTGCCGTTTTTATAGAAAATGATACGGAACCCTTCGTGCGCGAGTCTGACTCGCACTTGGCCGGTTTTATTGATTTTCTGAAGTAAGTTTTGAGGAAAAAGATAACGAGAGATCCAGCGGAGGGCGGGCAGCAGCGCTCCCTATAGAACAAACATCTGCAACTCATACAAATGTTTGTCCCGAAGCGGGAATCGACCCCGCAACCTCCCACGTCACAATCGGACCTTCGCCCGCTGCGCCACAGATGTCACCCTACCTTAAGAGGGCGCAATGCGCGCCATTTTATGAAAAGGATAGGAGCGGGCGGCATATCTACCTACGTTTTTGAAACGGCTTAAGCGCAAAAATCAAGTTTTTACTTATTAACAAGAAAACTACACAACTTATGAAAAAAATGGTTTAAGGAACCAAATACATAACTAGCATTAACCTAAGAAATTAATAAATCCCAAAAATTTACGATCTCGACGGGATTCGAACCCGCACCTTCCCCTTCAGCGCAGGGTTGCTCTTTTTCCAACTAAGCTACGTGATCTTATCTCGCCGAGGTGTAAATCTTTGGGAGTTCTTTCGGCACTTACGCCGTCAGCGCCGCCTACAGAGGAAACAATGAAGTTATCCAATTCTGCTCAAAGACCAAATTTACGTTTAGTTCGTTTGACGAGAGGTTTTGCCGTTAAATTTTTTGCCTAAAATAGACACATTTTTTAATGAAAGCCATCAAAATACGCTTTTTTTACGTTATCACTGACTGGGATGATAACATTTTGGAACTTATTTTCAATGTAGTCAAGTAGCCTATTGTGTCTAACCAGATCATATTGCCATTAACAATGAATCATATCACCAAGAAGCAGAATGTGCAGAGCTTGACGCCGCGACTGCCACGGCTAATTATTAATTTGATCTTTTTATTTCAGGGACATACGCACCCACGTGCCTCAAGCCTCGCTCAAACCTCGGGACTGCGACCCGGAACTATCGACGAAGACCCTGAATTTGCACGTTTCGCACCCCGACCGTCCACCAGACCGTCCACCAGACCGTCCACCAGACCGTCCACCAGACCCAAATCACGATTCCTGGGGGGCTGGTGCAAAACGTTACGTCAAAGTCTCATGACATTTCCATGCTTTCTAATATATTTCTTAGTTTTCTTCTCAGTCTACTGGGTCTATAAATATACCTGGATGCAAAGTCATGGTCTGTCTGACTTTTCTGTGAACACTACGGATGAAATTATGCGGAGCGGTGCTAGCGAAGATCTTAGTGGAGGTAGTAGTAGCGAGGATGTAAGCGTAGGTAGTGATAGCGAAGATGTTAACGTAGACAGTAGTGGCGAAGATGTTAGTACAAACGAGGGTAAGGAAGGTTCTGGTAGAGAATACGGTGTGAGCGAAGGTAGTGACAGCCAAACCAATGGAATTCAAGATGATGATGATGGAGATACTACAGAAGATGGCGGGCAAGGTATGGATATTGAAGTAGGTAGTACCGACATTTCTGGTCGCGGTGTTAGCGAAGATGGCATTAAAAAAGTGGGCGGTGATGGCGCAGGTTTCAAAAACGAATATGATCGCAAACATGGCATTAGCGGAAATGGTAGAAAAATTGGTAGTACCGTACGTAGTAGCGAAAAATCTGAGGTCCAAAAAATGAGTGATGTAGGCGTTGTTTATGAAGATATTGGTAGTGTTGATGATGAAAGCAAAAAGGTTAGAGACAAAATCGCTAGTGGCCTAAGTGTTATTATCGAAGTCAGTGGTAACAAAGGTGAACGCGGTGTCAGACAAGATACTAAAGGCAAAGGTGTTGTTAGAAAACGTGGTGAAAAACTTGATGATTTGGATGCTATTGGTTTTGGTTATCGCGGTTATCCAGGCGCTGTCGTCGCAGTCGAAAGTCAAGGTGGCGATGTAGGTCTTGGAGCTGATCGCAAAGTTGATGGTGGTCTAGGTGTTGGTGACTTCAAAACCGAAGTTACTTCCGATAGAGATGGCTCAGTTGGTAGCGAAGTAAGCGACTCGAAACGTGTTCTTGACTTACGTAAATACAAAGTTGGTGGAAATCTAGTAACCCATAAAGTTGGTGGACATCTAGTAACCCATAAAGTTGGTGGACATCTAGTTAGCCATAAAGTTGGTGACAGCCAAGATCGTAGCAGGGAAGATAATGGTGACCAATCAGCCCGTAGATCAGGGAACCAAACCGTCGAGCATTGTCTGTCTTTTGGGTCCAATTGGTCTAAATGTTGGCGTAAATGGGCTGCAGCCATTTTGGCCCTCTGCGGCATATCTATTGTTCTTTTCTGTTGCTTGAACATTGTATGTTGGTTTGTTTATCTAATAATCCTTCTTGTAACATTAACATTTTTTGTTTTAAGGTATGTTTTCAGAGTAATTTGAGTTCATGTTATGCCGGGTACAGACCAAGCGAGCGAGAGCGAGCGAATGCAAACGATCGGGTCTTGACAATCGGTACGTTCGTTCCATATTGCTTTGATGTAGCGACAGCCGCCGGAGCACGGCCGAAGACGAACGAAGGTCCTGGTTTGGACTCGCTTGCTTTTGCAATAACGTCCACACTGGTACTTTTGCGTTCGTTCGTTAGCCTTCGCTCGCTTTCGCTCGCTTGGTCTGTACCCGGCATTAAATGAAAGTGTTATTTTGGTTTTTTATTTGATTAATTGCATTTTTGTTTAGATTTTTAAGCATATCGCAGCGTAAACTGCATCTAATGGCTACATTATCTGTATTTTAAGGTTGGCGCTCACATGCCCAAAACAACTGCCGTATAACACAAAAATTAGCATTCAAGTGGGCTTAAACTCATAACATTTAAATAAATTTAACAGCTAGAGCATAAACTAGTAGGTAGACAACGCGCGGGCCACTTCGCTTGAAGCTTGCGGTAAGCAAGTAGATATGTCACTGTAAAATCTATTTAAATACCTACCTATATTTGAATGATAATTTTTATGTTGTTCGGCAGTGGGTTTGAATTTGAATGTGCGAGCGAAAGCCCTCAAGCTATTTAAGATAGTAATAAGTAATTCATATTTGTCTCATTCTAGCATGGGCAAAGTAGATTTCTGCCAAGATCTTTGTGAAATACGAAAATACTTATCTCAGACTGTTATTGGTTGGTGATTGGTGTCATGGCCGCTACAGATTTACAGTCGGTTTTTCATTCGCTTGTTATAATTGACAATAGTTTTAACTTTTTGACGAAGACTATGGCGTGATGGGCGAAAGTCCGCCTGCGATGCAGAAGGTTGCGGGTTCGATTCCCGCCTTGGGACAAATATTTGTACGATCTGCAGGTATTTGTGGTTCTGGTCGTTTTCTATGTATAATAAAAAATATCTATCTATGTAATGTATTGTATTATGTATATCAGTTATCTAGTACCCATAACACAAGCTCTGCTTAGCTTGGGGCTAGATAATGCTGTGTGAATTGTCCACTACCGAAATTATAACAGAGACATGGCTCACTTCACAGATATCTTTGCAGAAGTAGAATACTTATGAAAATAGTTTGTAAGCATAATTTTGTTACTTTACGAATAAATAAATATTCGTGATTATAGAGACGGGACTCACTTCACAGATATCTTTGAAGAAGTAGACTACTTGAGAAAATAGTTTGTAAGCATAATTTTGTTATTTTACGAATAAATAAATATTCGCGATTACAGAGACGTGACTCACTTCACAGATATCTTTGCAGAAGTAGACTACTTGAGAAAATAGTTTGTAAGCATAATTTTGTTATTTTACGAATAAATAAATATTCGCGATTACAGAGACGTGACTCACTTCACAGATATCTTTGCAGAAGTAGACTACTTGAGAAAATAGTTTGTAAGCATAATTTTGTTATTTTTCGAATAAATAAATATTCGCGATTACAGAGACGTGACTCACTTTACAGATATCTTTGCAGAAGTAGACTACTTGAGAAAATAGTTTGTAAGCATAATTTTGTTATTTTACGAATAAATAAATATTCGCGATTACAGAGACGTGACTCACTTCACAGATATCTTTGCAGAAGTAGACTACTTGAGAAAATAGTTTGTAAGCATAATTTTGTTATTTTTCGAATAAATAAATATTCGTGATTATAGAGACGGGACTCACTTCACAGATATATTTGCAGAAGTACACTGCTTGTGAAAATAGTTTGTAAGCCTAATTTAGTTTTTTTTTTTTTTCAAAGAAATAAATATTCGAGGTTACAGAGAAACGACTCACTTCTCAGATATCTTTGCAGAAGTACACTGCTTGCGAAAATAGTTTCTAAGAATAATTTAGTTAATTTTTTTCAAAGAAATACATATATATTCGCGATTACAGAGAAGCGACTCCCTTCACAGACATCTTTTCAGAAGTACACTGCTTGTGAAAATAGTTTGTAAGTCTAATTTAGTTTTTTTTTCTAAGAAGTATATATTCGCGTTTACAGAGAAGCGACTCACTTCACAGATGTCTTTGCAGAAGTACACTGCTTGTGAAAATAGTTTGTAAGTCTAATTTAGTTTTTTTTTTCAAAGAAGTATATATTCGCGTTTACAGAGAAGCGACTCACTTCACAGATGTCTTTGCAGAATTACCTACACTGCTTGTGAAAATAGTTTGTAAGTCTAATTTAGTTTTTTTTTCAAAGAAGTATATATTCGCGTTTACATAGAAGCGACTCACTTCACAGATGTCTTTGCAGAAGTACACTGCTTGTGAAAATAGTTTGTAGGCATAATTTTGTTATTTTTTAATAGGTACTTATATAAATATTCGCGATTACAGAGATGCGACTCACTTCAACGATATTTTTGCAGAAGTACCTACACTGCTTGTACAACTAGTTTGTAAGTATAATATTGTTATTTTTCAAATAAATAAATATTCATAATTTTTCAGCATTCATGTCAATTCGAATGTCGGCAAAACTAAACGAAGGGGGTGTGAACATTTGGACCCAACAACATCGGTTACCTACCACACTGTTTTTTCTAAATCGCGGCGTACAATGAATGTAATATAATGTACCTATGTAGATACACGACACATACAAAATGTCATATTACCCACATTAACACAATATGATAAAAAAAAACATTAGAGCATTACCTAGTTATTGTCTGTAAATATTACAGAAACTAAACGCATTACGACATTATGATTTTTTTTTATTTGTTTGTGTCAAATACCTAACATCCTTTGTGCGGCCATCCTCCATCAGCGGAGGCTTAGTAATTGGGTTCCGTTTTCAACCTTTGGGTACGGAACCCTAAAAAGGATGGTATTTTTTAATAACTAGGTAAGCTTAGTAAAGTCTTCGTTTTTTTTTCAAATCTGTCTAGTAATTTCGAAGTCTATTAAATTAAAAAAAAAAACAAACAAATCTTACCTCTATCTATATAATATGACTGTAGAAGAACATATCAACTTAATAAAAACTAACTACCTTAGTATATTTCATTGTGTTTTGTCTCCTAGTGTCTGCTTTTCAAAAAGCAACTTTAATTCCTCCGTAGCTGAGGTAGTAACTCGGTTGTTCTCTCCAAACTTGAGATTGGGTAGTTCTGTTGTATTTATTTCAGGATTCTGTAAGAAAATTAAATGTTTTAGTGTAATTCAAACAGCAGCAGTTGCATATAAACTTGGTTCTATAATCCAATATTATTTTATGTCAACAAAGGTATTTTTATGAATGAAAACTTCGCAAAAACTGAGAGTAGTAACAGAAAACAACAATGTTACAGCTATCACTTAAAAATAAACTTCAACTGCGCATTATTCGCAAAAAATGTTAAAATTCGAGTTTGAAAACGGACAAAAGACGAATGAAATGTGCGAATTGAAAGTTGTCTCGAATTTCTGCAATTTTCTCCGATGATACCAGTGTCGTCCAATATTTTCATTTCCATGAATTTCTATGGTTTAGTAAACCATTTGTTTATATTTTTTTTATCTAGGACCAGTTTCTGTCCGCGGCTTTGCACGCTTTATTTCTATGGAAACGTTTTAACGTTAACGGATCGGTCTGAAATTTATCATTACTGAAATAAGTAGGCTTGATGTGGAATAAAACATAGGCTTTTCATAAATACGGACAGAGCGAGACCATAAGGGTTTCGAAACCGATCTCGAGACCCTAAAATGGCATTGTTTTAACAAAAGTTGAACTATGAAAAGAAGGAATTGTTAGCGCTTTGTTTTGTTCACTGAATCTGTGGTTTTCCTTCAGTTTCCTTCAGTACTGTGCAGTAATAGGCTACTTGACTACTACTAGGAAATAATTCTAACGTATTGTCTGTTAAAAATAATGCAAAGTGTAATTAATATTTCTTCAAGGCCAGTCGTATTAGTTATGAAAACTAATTTAGTTTGAATAAAATAATGCCGCGCCAAAACGATGATCTCTGTCATGGCTACCGTGTTCCAAGCTATGACGTCACCCCGCCACACCACACCTAACAAGAAGAACTCATTGACACTGTAATCTGAGGATGTGTGACGTCACTTGCGATCCAACCAAACAATAGCGTTTTCGGTCACGTGATCATGTGTCAAAAAATGTGTAATTTTTATCCCGTTTTTAGGATTCCATACCCAAAGGGTAAAAACGGAACCCTATTACTAAGACTTCGCTGTCCGTCTGTCCGTCTGTCACCAGGCTGTATCTCATGAACCGTTATAGTTAGACAGTTCAAATTTTCACAGATGATGTATTTCTGTTGCCGCTATAACAACCAATACTAAAAAACAGAATAAATTGAATATTTAATTTATCCCATACAACAAACGTGACTTTTTTGCCGTTTTTATAGATAGTGGTACGGAACCCTTCGTGCGCGAGTCCGACTCGCACTTGGCCGGTTTTATTTTTATCTACAAAAGGCATATTTTTAAGAAAAATCACTGATTACGCTTTGTTACGTTGTCACTGACTAGGATGAAAACAATTTGGAACTTATTTTTAATGTAGTCAAATAGCCTATTCAGAGATGAATGAGATAATGCGGATCCAATAGCAAAACCAGAAGATTACCTTGAAGGTGAAAGGTGTCCATGGTCCTTGCACAGACGGGTAGTCTGTATGTTGATATTTTCTGAGCCGAGTCGCAGACACGTCTCCCTGTGCTGTTCTTAGGTTCTCTATCCATTTGGTGACCTCACTGTGAGTCTTGTTGTGCATAGGCAGCCAGACTCTTTCGCCATTTACTGGAAATTTTATAATTTAGGTAATTAATAATAATAACCCATACTAATATTATAAATTCTAAAATAACTTCTGTGTACCTATCTGACAACCTCTGTGGCGTGGTGGGCGAAGGCCTGCCTGCGACGCCGGAGGTTGCGGGTTCGATTCCCGCCTCGGGACAGATGTGTGTACGATCTACAGACATTTGTTCAGGGTGTCGTTTTCTATGTATAATAAAAAATACCTATCTATGTAATGTATAATATTATGTACCCTATATCAGTTATCTAGTACCCATAACACAAGCTCTGCTTAGCTTGAGGCTAGATAATGCTGTGTGAATTGTCCTGCATTATTTATTTATTATTTTATTGAAGCTAGCTCTCGCTTTTAGCTTAACTCTCACAAAGGGCTTCTGTGCTGCTAGGGCTTCGGCGCCATGCATGCCTCCCAAAGGACCGGTTCGCTTTATCAATGTGTTTGTGTCGCAGGCAGGCTTTCGCCCACCGCGTCACAGAGGTCATAAAAAAAAAGAAACTATAGTGCGCAAACACAGGTGCAGTCTATATTCTCTCACTCTCATAATCTGATGGGGCTTGCTTATAGTGGATGTGTGTATGTGTGCAGTTAATATGGATGTATAATAGGTAGTTTGTAGCAATACTTACAGTATTCTGCAACGACTACTGGCCCACGGTGACGTCTCGGTTTCAAGTAAACAACAGTGCTAGGGTTGGTTTTAGCAAACTCTACCAAATCTTGTTCAATGAAGTCCCTGAAATTTTTCACAAATTAATGCTTCATGATGTAGAATAAAATTGTGTAGGTAATTAAACAATAAAATTGTACGGGAAGGTAGTCCATTGAGTGAATACACTTTGCTAAGTAAATAGTACTAAAAAGTATTCACTCCTTAGTATGCAATCCTATCAGTTAGTAAGGTCTTAAAAATATCACATGCTATAAGAATAAGAATCATTTTATAGTAAACTGTGTAACATACCTAGTTGGTCTTATGAACTGATATAAATTCTTCAACAGTTTGTCCTTTCGGACAAACAATTAAAGAAATTGCACTTTTTCTATCACATAGGAGAGGACAATAGGAATCCAATATCAATATTTATTTGAAGGGGTTATGTCAAAGTATTCTTTAACGTTATAATAGATTTTTGATATTTTCTTAATTTTACTTAGAACATTGTTATCTTCTATTTCTTTTATTTCTAATGGTAGGTTATTATAAATTTTTATGGCAGGAATTTAAGAACAAAAAACAGCTAAATTAATAGAGACCTTTTATGGCGTTATGCTTGCCTTTAACCTTATAACGTATAATTTGTTGTGTCCTACAATCATAGATTTCACTAAGAAACACAGATATTTTTGATAATTTTACCTCATTCCACGACTGGAGCCATTATTTTTACAGAATTTTAGCACTATCCTCTGTAACTGAGGCACGAAGCGACCAATGCCGTTCTGCAGTGGAGCCCGTACGAAACCCGGCTTCAAGAACAAATTGTTAGCAGACATTTTCTCTAATTGTAGAACAACCGATGAACATATTTTTATTTTGTTTACATAAAATAGGTATCGTATTATTTAATGGGCTAAAGTAACTTTGAGTTTGATGTTTACAAGTCAGTCATGCAAAATCAAATGCAATGAAAAAAGAGATCCCCTTCGCAAAATGTGAGGTTATGTTCTTTTTTTCAGCTTCAACTTCTTCTTTATGGCGCATTTTGCTTTTCGCCGCGGCGGCCATAGCCATGGTACAAGAAAATAAGGTATGACGTATGACACTCCCTCCGGGGAGTATGACATTCCCTCCGTGGCCAAGAACTGTATTCCTATTCAGTTAGCCAACCTTTTATGTTATCACGGCGAAGTACATTGGCATGGCGAATAGATCAAGATCAGTAAAATAACGGTAAAATATCTAATCTACTATCTGCTACGGGTAAATAACGTTGGCCATATGAGGTGTCGCGATAAAGACGTGATTTTTTTATGTTTACAAGCGAAGGAATTTTCAATTAATTTAGCTTTCCTTTCTTTCGTGTGTAGAATTTGTCTCTCCGGCAATACGAAACTATGAAGTGAAAGATAACGTACTCCTAAATATATAGGAAAAACTCTTGTAACACCAAGGTAAGGTTTAATTTACGTCTGTAGTTAATATAGTATTAATCTTCGATAAAGGTAAAAAAAGGGAGATGAGGCATTACCCCAGTACACATATGGATACTGTGGCATTTCCATCTCGAAAGTGGATGGCTCAAGTTAGGTTCAACTATGTTCCCTTACCTCATCATACGTCATAGTCGGACCGGCGGCGGCGCGGGCGGTGGCATTTGTTGTTCAAGAACTACACCTGAAATAACACACCTAATAGGCTACTTCTTATCCCGGAAAAACGAGTGCGACCCCGCGGGCTTAAGCTAGTCAGTTATAAATACTTACCTAACTTGTATATTTACCATCAACAAAATCGTAATTGATATAAAATATCTCATTTCAGGAAAATATTACTGAAGTCAACCTAAACATGAAATAACACTTGTCTATGGCCGCTATGCTGGTTATTGATGACAATGTCACTAATACAGGTTCTCAAGTAATCATCAAAGATGAATCACAACCTATAGTATTGATATACATGAAGGGGTAACCACAGAACCAGAAAAATTAATGGAGCTGAAAGATTATACAAAAAGTCAAACAACATTAGAAGATAATAGACATCAAAGAAATGATGTAGAAGACTCCTTTTTTACCATAAAAAAGGAACCACTGCATAGTATTTATATAAAAGAAGAAGTGACCACTGAACCAGATACATTAATGAAGGTTGAAGATGATTGGGATCAAATAAATGATGTGGAAGACTCACCTTTTACCATAAAAAAGGAACCACTGCCTAGTATTTATATAAAAGAAGAAGTGACCACTGAACCAGATACATTAATGAAGGTTGAAGATGATTGGGATCAAATAAATGATGTGGAAGACTCACCTTTTACCATAAAAAAGGAACCACTGCATAGTATTTATATAAAAGAAGAAGTGACCACAGAACCAGATACATTAATGAAGGTTGAAGATTGTACAAAAAGTCAAATAACATTAGAATATAATAGTCATCAAAGAAATGATGTGGAAGACTCATCTTTTACTATAAAAAAGGAACCACTGCATAGTATTTATATAAAAGAAGAAGTGACCACAGAACCAGATACATTGATTAAGGTTGAAGATTGTACAAAGGAAGAACTTCTCTGTAAATTTAATGATGAGAAAACCAAACTAGATGACTCAAAAATACAGTTTAGTAACAACTGCAATAAAAAAATTGACTTTAATAGCAAATTGACTTCACACATTACAAATGATAAAGAAAAGCAATGTTCCTCTTCTAGGAAGCATACTAAAAGTACTAGTTTGAATGAAGACAAAACAATTGACAATCTTAATAAGAAATGGTGGGTTTGTGAAAAATGTGACAAAAAATTTGATTGCAATATTAACTTAAGCTGTCACCTAAAATCTCATTCAGGAGAACAGCCATTTGCTTGTAAGATATGTGATAAGAAATTTGATTGCACAGGTAACTTAGGTCGTCACATAAGATCTCACTCAGTTGAAAAGCCATTTGCTTGCAATGTATGTGATCAACAGTATAATCGAAAAGATCGTTTAGATAAACATATGAGAATTCACACAGGATTGAAGTCAGACCATAGATTTACCTGCAATGTATGTGATAAACTATTTAAATCAAAATTTAATTTAGATAGGCACATGGGAATTCACATAAAGGAGAAGACATAGCCTGTTATGTATGTGATAGGTATACAATTTATATTAAAAGGTCATTAAGATTCATTTTGACGACCTCTGTGGCGCGGTGGACGAAGGCCTACCTGCGACGCAGGAGGTTGCGGGTTCGATTCCCGCCTCGGGACAAATGTGTGTACGATCTGCAGACATTTATTCAGGGTGTTGTGGTCGTTTTCTATGTATAAAGATATCTATTGTATTATATTATGTATATCAGTTATCTAGTACCCATAACACAAGCTCTGCTTAGCTTGGGGCTAGATAATGCTGTGTGAATTGTCCAGCATTATTTATTTATTTATACCTACTCTGGCCTCTTAGCAATAGTTTCTGAATAAAATGGTTAGTTGGTAATCACAGTTTGTTTATTTTATCATTTATAACCCTGAATTCCCATGGGGAAAAGGTATAATTAGTGCTCCAAGTAGTGAGTTGCAAAATCTATCAGAAAATCTACCATCTTCCTAGGACTTCCGTGAGGGCTGGTGCGGCTTAAATACTAGTTTTAATTAAATTCTATTATTTTCACAATATACAACACAATTTGACATTTTAACCTTTCTGTGCAAAAAGGCTTACTACAAAATATCAGATTATATAGAAGATAAAAAAGCTTGCGACGGGTATTGCTCCAGCGCGATAAATAACAACTAAAAGGCTAAAGGTTTCTTCGACACTTTAGTCTACCTACATACCGAAGCCACAGAAATAAAAAATATCACTATTTCCGTGTCAATGTTTTATTTTAAGAATTTGAATTTTTGTAAGTGATCACAACAGCCTATAATGGTCCACTGATGGACGCAGGCCTCCTTGATAATCGCCTTATTGGCTTTTTTATCATGGGGGTAATGCCCGTAATCTCGCTGGACATGCGGGTTGGGGATCGCAGTTCGGTGGTAGATCTATTCTGCAAGAGGCGATGCTGCCCGCCCCCCGGTGTATATCCCTTAGTCGCCTCCTACGACACCCACGGGAAGAGTTGGAGTGGTGGTAATTCTAAGCCGGCACCAGACTGTTAGTCGCGGCACCGCACGATTTATGGAAATAATAGTTATTTGTTATACAAGAGTGCAAAGTTGCTTTTTAACCGCGTGCTCAATTTTGATGACCGAGCAAGCGAAGGATTCTAAAATTAATTATTAGAATCCTGAGCGTTAGCGAGGGAAAAATCTTTGCACTCGAGTGCAACACGTACCGTAAAACCTTACAAGATTGCCAAACTGATTTGATTTTGCCCACCACGGTACTTTTTTTAAAATTCTTCATATTATCGAGAATGTTTAAGTAGCTTTTATTTCTTGTTTGTTGGTAGATACTTGAATATGTCACTGGCAGCACTAAATAACCGATTGTCGCTAATTTCACTTCAGTTGACTGTCAGTTGGTGTCAAAGTTTGGTGGTGTGTTTGGCGGGCCGAAGTTCGTGCGGAAAACTTTTTCAAAAACAGTACTTGCAGTTGCAGCAGGCAAGTAATTATTTTACCACTATAAGTTTGTAACAAATAAATAATACCTATCGAATATCTGACGCGAAACCTCTTTTAAACTCGAAAATATTAAGGTGGGCATTGTCAAAGTACCTTTTCTGGAGTACTGTTTACTACTTTGCCCACCAAAATATTGCTGTCAGGGTTGTCACTACGACATTAAATCAAAATTGATTTATGTAGGTCCTATTAGTAGTAAGTCGTTTGGTATTATCTAACCACCTTTTAATTGATGATGCCTATTTTATTAGGAAAGTAAATAAATATATATTAAATAAATATCAGCTGTTTCCGGTCAATGACCTTTATATTAGTCGTGTTTCTTGTATTGAAATTGTAGTGTATATACTTGTAGTTATACATTTAATTTTTTTGTACGTATAGTAGTAGGTACTAAATGCTATTTATAAGGAAGTTCTATAAAACAAGTGTTTCGATCATAATTGTAGAGTATTTCCAATTATTTATTTTTTCAATTCCTCTTTATCAAATAATGTAATGCAAAATTTACCATTTCTACAGTTTTTTTTTGTATATTAATGCCTTAATTTGTTTTATAATCTAAATGAGGTAGGTACTTACCTTATTATTTATAAAAATATTTATAGACAACTATTACTTTTTCTTGATTAAAGTTTTTGTCGACGTTAATAAGTTAAAACTTAGGTACTATGCACCTACAGTTGACATGGCAGCAGTTGAATAGGTACTTAATTATATTTCATTATAATTAAAGGCTGTTGGTAAACAATAAAAATGTGACAACCCTTGCGCATCTTTTTATTTGTATGAAAAATTTCAAAAAAATATTTGTGTCTTTGCCCACTCAATTTTGGCGGTTAATTTGCTTGCTTGAACGTTTTATATTAAAATATAAAGTAACATTGATTATCCCTATTGCTTGTTCCTTAAATCTTGTTATCCTAAGGTCAAAAATACCGGAATTACGTTTTTTTTTTGCAAAATGGGCAAACTCGGAAAAAAAAAATATATTTGGCCCGCTCTCTAAAATTATGATTTTTACACATACCGTCCCATTTTATTCGATTTATTATCTATTATTTGCAAAGAAGAGTATATTTAAAATAATGTAGCGCAAAATTATTATTAGAACTATACATACTTTTAAAATTATCTTAAATTGAACCACTAAATCCAAAAAAATTGGGCAAAGTTGCACGGTTTTACTGTAACTTTTCATCCCACCTCAGCGAGGAAAGAGTATTTTTGCTCTTCGATATCCGAGTGTAAAAGTCGTTTTTATCCGCTAGAGGATAAAGTAAATTGAATTTAGATCATTCGCACGGTGTTCTTCAATTGACTTTATCCTCTAGCGGATAAAAACGGCTTAGGTATACACTCAGATATCGAAGAGCAAAAATACCTACTCTTTCCAAGATGGGGGATGAAAATTTTTTTTAATTTGGATTTCGAAATAACCTTTTTTTTAAACGTTTCCATAGAAACAAAATGTACAAAGCCGCGGACAGTAACCAGTATATCATACTGCGCATACGCTACTTACGTGGTGTCAGTCTGTTTCTTCTAAGTAGGTACCACTGTCCCACATACGGACGCGGCTGTCCTGCGTTTAAGAATAGACACGCACTTGGCTAGCCAGTTGCAATGGAACATCGGATGAGTGGAGAGGACAATACTGATATTTATACAAATAATAAGAGGCTGGACTATTCACAACATCATGTAGCTAGCCACAAGCTAATCAGACCTCGTTATGTAGGTACCTACTCAAAACTAAATTGTTAAAAAAATATAAAAAGGAAAATCTATTCATTTGACGACCTCTGTGCCGCGGAGAGCGAAGATCCGCTTCCGACGCAGGAGGTTGCGGGTTCGATTCCCGCCTCAGGACAAATGTTTGTAAGTATTAATTTATTATCCATGTTAATTTTTACACATCTGCGGATCTTAGTAGTAGGTATCTGTCTGGATTCTAGACGGGTTACCCGAACAAGAGATAACCCAATCGAAATGCGGAGGCGATGAAAGTGTTACCCATTCGAAGTGGATACCCCAAACTCTTGTACAGTTCCTGAGGGTACCGAACCTGCACCCTGGGCCTTAGGCAGGCCTTCGTTCACTGCGACATAGAGTCCGTCAAATCTTTGATATCTACTACCTTTACCTATTTCTTTTAAACTTGACCATGTTCTGTTCATGTTCATCATCAACATTGTTGTGTTCTACCTAAATGGTACAGACTTACATAATAAACATAATAATAGTCCTAAGGTATTTAAATTTGCTATTTATTACTGAGGTTAGGCACGAAAGTCGTTGTAGGTACACTAATTGACAGCACAATGTACGTAGGTACTTCCTAAATTTATTTATCTTTTTGACAGATAAATAAATTTAGACTATTACTTTTATTAATTAAAACTGACATATGTAAATACATATGCAACAGGACATTTAGATTTAAACTAATAAATAAAAAATAAACCAAATTCTTTTATTTCGGACTACACTGACCCATAATTTATTAGTAAGTTTGTATGCTAAAATGACCTTATATTAGTGTTAGCATAGACTAAGTGTTAGTATTTCTTAGGTATTAAAATTAAAAAGAATGAATGAATGAAAATGAATGAACTAATGATGCCGTGTGAAAGGTTTAGCATTAACCGGCTCCATATATCTGCTGTCCTCATTGCAATGAACAAAACGCATTTAGTTTGTTACCGAAACAAAACCAACGCGCGCGCGGCTCAAAAAAATAACTAAAAAGTTAACAAAAAGTTTGTCTTTAAATTATATAGAAGTTTATGTGCTAAGTGTTATTTGTTTGAGTAGGTTTTTAGGCACTTATCTCGGTACTAGGTACCTTGTTTAAGTAGGTAAAGGTACCTAGAGTAAGTTGAGTAAGATTGTTATCCTTTATGTTTATGTTCATAGTACGTAGGTACCTCTCAAGGTAGGTAGGTATACCCACCTACTTAAGGTGGGACTGAACCTCTAAGTTCCCATACAAACGTACTTTTCGATTCATTTGCTAACTACGTCCCCGATTGTAATGAACTTTTGCATACATAATCGGATAAGAAACAGCCATGTTTGTAGGTATCGTTTTAGTTCTTCAAAATACTACAAAATCATTAAATTAGAGCGAAAATAATAAAATCGCTTGAAAATGGATAAAAATGAATTTTCGCTCTCACTTTATGATGATAAAGTATTTTGAAAAACTAAAACGATACAAACATAGCTATTACTTATCTGATTACGTATGCAAAATCTCATTAAAATCGGGAGCGTAGTTTCCAAATGAATCGAAAAGTACGTTTGTATGGGAGCTTAGAGCTTCAGGGCCTTCTTATGGCTCCTAGATAAACATTGGAAATTACCGCTTCTTTCATTCTGTCCCGCTTATATCATATTTGAATCAAAGATGGCGTAAGCGAGACAGCACGAGAGAGGCAGTTGCTTTCAATCACTGTAATAATAAAGCCTATTTACCTCAACATCCTATTGGTCCACAGCTGGACGCAGGCCTCCCCTTGATAATGGCCTTACTGGCTTTTATCTCTTGGGGGTGTAATGCCCATAATTCACACGCTGGGCATGTGGCTTGGGGATCGCAGTTCGGTGGTAGATCTATTCTGCAAGAGACGCTGCTGCCCGCCCCCCGGTGTATGTCCGTAAGAGTTGGGTTGGTGCAAATTCTAAGCCGGCACCACACGGCTTAGATTTGAACCGGCCAAGTGCGGAAAACCGGCCAAGTGCGAGTCAGACTCGTGCACGAAGGGTTCCGTACCATTATATATAAAAATGGCAAAAAAATCACGTTTGTTGATTGGAGGCACCATTAAATATTGGTTGTATTTTAATTTAATTATTTATTTTAAAGTGAATATAGGTATAACTAAACATTCTGTGAATACTTCAAGCGTCTACCTGTTGCCGTTATCAATATCGAGCAAAAACGAGCTAAAAAGTCACGTTTGTTGTATGGGTGCCCCCACAAATATTTATTTCATTCTGTTTTTTAGTATTTGTTGTTATAGCGGTAACCGAAATACATCATCTGTGAAAATTTCAACTGTCTAACTACCACGGTTCATGAGATACAGCCTGGTGACAGACGGACAGCGGAGTCTTAGTAATAGGTTCCCGTTTCTTCCTTTGGGTACGGAACCCTAAAAATGATAGCCCATTTACTTCCTTAATAATGGTTCTCGATTTGTTTACTATCCGATGCGTGCAGCGACGGACGTGATCTGTGTTCAACTGACCTTTAAAACACATCGTTCAGAGAGTGACCTGAATACCTTAGTCTTCCTGGTTCAATAATCATTCTCTAGGCCATTGGCCAGAGTTGCAGCTCGAGCCATCGAAACGTGAAGCTTACTTACTTACTTACTTACTTACTTACTTACTTACTCCTATGGCTCAGCGACCCAAAGTGGATCTTGGCCTCCGACACAAGACTTCTCCAGGCATCTCGGTTCTGAGCTGTCTCTCGCCAGCTGTGGGCGTCGAGTTCGCGGAGATCGGCTTCGACTTCGTCGATCCAGTGATACCTAGGGCGGCCGACTGGTCTACGCCCCGAAGGTTGTCCTTCATACGCCTTCTTGACCGCCTGATCCTCTTCCATCCTCTCAACGTGTCCTAGCCAGCGAAGACGAGCGCTCTTGAACTCGCCTATCGTACCCACCTAGCGCACAGGCTCGCGCGGCAGCCTCGCGAGCCAAATGCCTCGGCTGGTGTGGACGTGCCTCGGGCTGCCCCGGCGCGCGATTGCTCGGCTGAGCACGGCCCCGAGCCATCTGTTGTCGGTAAACTTGACGCGCTCAAAGGTGCCTCAGTGAGCGCTGTGTGTTAGGTGCGAGGCGGCCTCGTGTAAATTGAACAAAACTACTGAGGCTGCCTCGGGAGCCATCGCTCGCGATCTGGACACTGAGGCTGCCGCGCGAGCCTGTCCGCTAGGTGGGTACGCGGCTTATGACATTTGGTCTGGCATACAGGTCCTCTAGCTCTTGGTTTTAACGTGAAGCTACCGGTAAAAATTCAAAATCAAATATTTTTTGGTCTGACGCTACAAAAAAGCTCATGGACTGGTCAAAAGGGGTTTGAAGATTTTTGTATTGAGGGTTTTTACTTCTATCCTTTTTCGCAATGATTGCGGTTCACAATGAAAGTTAAAAAACCGGCCAAATGCGAGTCGGACTTGCGCACGAAGGGTTCCGTACCATTGTCTATAAAAACGGCAAAAAAATCATGTCTGTTGGGATCTTCAAGGGGGAAATTCATAATTCATAATTTTTGTCGTCAAAACTAGTATTTACAATTGAAACAATTGAGCTAATAGTAAACTGTTGCAAACAATCTACAGGTAGCTCAACTGATCCTGTGCGTCATAACTAAAATTAAATTTAATGTTGATAAATTAGCCGCATTTAATTGTTCCACTGAAATAGATCGAAGTCTTGCCAATTGTTCTTGGACGTTAAATATTGTTGCATAACGTATGATGAGCTGGTTCTGTCTTTGGTTGCAGCAGCAACGAAAGTCGCTGAACACTAATTCATTTTAATGCCTGAACAGCATTTCGTTCATTAAGTAATCAGCCTGGTTAACACTTTGTTAAGTATCCAGTGCGAGTGACAAGTGCAAGTGTTAAGTGATCAGTAAAATCTGCGTGTAAACGGAAGTTATTAGTGAAATCACCTTGTAAACGGATCACTTTTACTAATCACTGATTACTTGCACTTGTCACTTGCACTTGCTACTTAACAAAGTGTAACTGACCCATAAGATTCAAGATTGTTTATTGTGTTCATGTTGTACATAGTAAGGTCTTAAAATAAATGTGTACGATTTCAAAATTAAATAAAATAAAAAGTCAGATAAAGAGTAGATATAAAGCAGACGCTGTTTTTTAGATTTTCAAATACAAACTATTATTTTTTAGTTAATGAGCAAAAACTTGATATTTGTTATAAATTGGAGGTATTTTCTATTGAACATGACAACACTGATGTTAATATTTTGCATGCTTACAACCCCGTATGGGTCTGTCAATTGTCTTGTCTTTCCGCTACACCATTGTAAATCTTCTCTGTGTTTACCTATCTTTTTGAATCCCTGCAATCTGCGTATTGCCTGTGTATATTCTTGGAATAAATACAGTTTCCAAAACACCAAAGGCGAGTTTATTATTATTTCCCGTGCTGCCGGCTGAACAATCAGCTTCCACTGCAAAGAGCTCAGACAGCTCAGACACACTTTCTATCAGGTTATGTTGCCCAGAAACAACGGCAGCATCGGTGAGAAATATTGATTACAAATATCGAAGATGTCTCAAGACGCCAACCCTGTTGATGCGCAAGCGCAAATGCAAAACGTGAATTTTGGTATGAATATGAATTGCCCCAAACTAGAAGGGATTGCAAATTACACAGTATGGAAATTTATTGTCAAAATGTTTTTGACTTTGGATGGTGCGTGGGATTGTGTTACCGGCATCGACAACGACGTGAAACGCAACCAGCGTGCGCTGGCGCGCATCTGTTTGACAATAGATAGCAGCCTACATCAATATGTGCGCACAGCAGTGACAGCTAAAGAAGCGTGGGATAAACTCGCGTCAGTCTTTGAGGATAAGGGCCTTTACCGACGTGTCTTGCTTCTTCGGCAGCTGCATAGAGTAAACCTCAATGAATACAGCAGTATGTCACAGTACATTGCAGCGGTGATGACACTTGTGCAGCAGCTAGCAGACATCGGGAGGACCATTGAGGATGGAGAAGTAGCAGAAATTCTGCTCAGCGGTCTATCTGGAGACTATGACGTTCTGGTGTCCAGCTTGGAGACGGCGTGCATCAGCCGGGAGCTGTCAAGTGAATTGGTGCGCTCGCGTCTACTACAGGAGGAGCATAGGAAGAAAGGTTCATCCTATTCGGATCCAGTCAGTGTTAGTGGTAGTTCTAGTGCGGCCTATGTTACTGGCAAGAAAATTATAGTGTGCCACTATTGTAAAAAGCCAGGACATATAAAGTCAAAGTGTTTTAAGTTAAAAAGGGACAAAAATAGTGCTAAAGAAGATAAGACACTTATAGTGACAGAAACTGCATTGGCTGCACGACATGATTGGATTGTGGACTCAGGATGCACAGCACATATGTGTAACAATAAAAGTTTATTTGAGGACTTTAAAGTTAGTAAAAATAAGGTTACAATAGCAAACAATGACACTTTAAACAGTGAAGGCACAGGTAATATTAAACTTTTTCATAAGAATTTAGATGTGAATGCTAATGGTGCCATGTTTGTTCCTGATTTGTCCACTAACCTCCTGTCAGTTAATCAATTGTCTAAAGCTGGTTATACATTAGTGTTTGATAGTAATGGGTGTCATTTTTACAAAAATCCAATTATTGTAGGTCATTCCATTGGAAAAGCTTCGAATAATAATGGAGTTTATAAACTCGATTGTGTCATTCGGTCAGGTAGGAGTTCTGAGCAGGAGCGTTCTTCAGTCACTCTGAAGAATAAAGTTCAGAGTGAGCAGAGTGCAATGGTTGCTACTGGGCCAGAATGTTTATGGCATAGGAGACTCGGTCATTTGAGTCGCGGTGGGTTAAGTATTCTGCGGAGAAATAACCAGTTAGTGTTTCAGAGTTCTGGAAGTAACGTGGAAGAGTGCATTGCGTGCCTGCAGGGAAAACAGGTTTCAAAGCCCTTTCCCGTTGGTGAGGCCAAGCGTGCTTCTCAACCGTTGGAGCTTATCCATTCGGATGTGTGTGGACCGATGTCTGTCTGTAGCTGGGGAGGTGCCAGATATCTACTTACGCTGACTGACGACTACAGTAGGAAGAGTTGGGGATACCTACTACGGAATAAATCAGAGGTAATGACTATGTTTTGTAATTTTAAAGCCCTTGTTGAAAAACAAACAGGATTGTGTATTAAGGTTCTCAGGTCTGATGGAGGTGGTGAATACTGTAGCGCTTTATTTGAGGCTTATTTGAAGAAAGAAGGCATAGTGCACCAGGTTACGGTGCCATATACCCCTCAGCAAAACGGAGTATCAGAGCGACTTAACAGAACCATCATGGACAAGGCACGATGCATGCTAATGGAGGCAGGTCTTCGCCGGGAGTACTGGGGTGAGGCGGTTATGACCGCAATTTATTTGAAAAATCATTCCCCGACGTCAGCCCTAGGTGGATCTATACCCGAGCAGGAGTGGACTGGTTCATCACCACTGGACTACAGTCGCCTGCGTGTTTTTGGCTGCATTGCGTTTGCCTTGAAACCTGAGCCAAAACGCAATAAGTTAGAGTCGAAGTCGACCATGTGTGTGTTTGTTGGGTACAGTGATACCACTAAGGGATATAGGTTGATAGACCCCATGAAACCAAGACAGATTGTTTATTCTAGAAATGTAACTTTCTTAGAAAATAAATTTATTAAGGATATGAACAATGTTTCAAACAATGAGTCAAATGAGAATATTATTTATTATAATTTTGACATGAATATTCAATGCAATGATGATAATAATTCTAATGAAAATGATGTTAGTGAAGTATTGAATAATATTTTAATAAATGACAATAATTTTAATGAACAAAGGAATGAAACTGAAATTTTTTCGAATAATTTTGATAATCAGGACATAACTGTCATTTCCGGTCCGGACTCAGAATCTGAATACTGTACAGGCAATGAGGATACGAGCTGTGCCAGTCCAGCGGCCGAGGACAGCAGCACATGTACTTCTGACATGTCGTCTACAGGTGGGGATGATGCCGTGGCAAGCCCAGAGGTACCAGTGGCTACCACTAGCTTCCCCGTACGTAGTACGCGTGGAACAAAGCCTATAAGGTATGGAGATTATATATTATTAACACAAATGGAGTCGGAACCTGTATCTTATGAGGAGGCCATTTCCTCTCCTAACAGTGAGGAGTGGCAGCACTCTATGCGAAGAGAGTTCGATGCTCTCACGAAAAATAAAGTATGGAAGCTTGTAGATCGCCCATCTGATAAAAATATAGTGAAGTGTAAGTGGGTGTACAAAATTAAAAACGACACTTCAGGTAACAAGTATAAGTCTCGACTTGTTGCTCGCGGTTTTTCACAAATATATGGAGTAGACTATGATGAAACTTTTTCGCCAGTAGTTCGCCATAGTACTCTGCGCACACTGTTCTCTATAGCTACTGAACTAAATATGTATATAGAACATCTGGATGTAGATACAGCATTTTTAAATAGCAAATTAAATGAATGTATTTTTATGGAGCAACCTGAAGGTTTTGTTCAAGATAAGAATAAAGTCTGCCTACTGTTAAAAAGTATTTATGGGCTAAAACAGGCTAGCCGTATGTGGAACATGACTGTGCATAACTTGTTGACAGGCATAAATTTTTCACAAAGTAAATGTGAGCCATGTGTTTACATCAAGAAATGTAATGATTCATTAACAATCATCGCATTGTATGTTGATGATTTTTATGTTTTTTCTACTGATAGAGCCTCTATAGATGAATTGTATGCGTTATTAAAAAGTGAATTTAATGTTAAAAATCTTGGCCCTCTTAAAAACTGTTTAGGCATGCAATTATCTCGTGATATGTCTAAAGGTTCATTAAAACTAAATCAGTCTCAGTACATAAAAGCACTGTTGGCTCGCTATGGGATGGAGAATTGTAAGCCCGTTTCCACACCCTTACCACTTAATGTAAAGCTAGAAAAAACTGAAAAAGATGTGCTTGATGATAATGTTTATAAGTATCGAGAACTATTAGGTTCCCTAATGTATCTGTCTGTATGCACTAGGCCTGACATAACTTATGCATGCAGTCAGCTGAGCCAGTTTAATCATAACTTTGGTAGAGAACACTGGCTAGCAGCCAAACGGATTTTAAGGTATCTTGCAGGAACCTTAAATTACTCCCTATGTTTTTATAGGTCTGGTAATTTTAACATTACTGCTTATGCTGACGCCGACTGGGCTAATAATGTGGTGGACCGAAAGTCTTATACTGGTTTTGTTATCAAGATAGGCGGTAATACTATTAATTGGGAATCTCGCAAACAAAAGTGCGTAGCACTCTCTAGCACAGAAGCTGAGTATTTGGCTATAAGTGAGGTATGCAAAGACTTATGTTTCTTTAAAAATTTCTTGGCTGAAATCATAAGCACTAAAGGAGAAATAGAATTGTTCAATGATAATCAAAGTGCTCTTAGATTGTTACAGGCCAAAGAGTACTGTCACAAGAAGACAAAACACATCGATTTGCGTTACCATTTTATAAAAGACTTAATACAAAATAATTTTGCAAATGCCAAATACCTGTCAACACATGATATGATTGCAGATGTATTAACGAAACCACTCTGTTCCACTAAACATAGGGGTTTTATAAATAAGATGAATGTTATGTAAATAAGAGTGCTATGTAATTTATAATGATTAGTTATGATAAGATACAAATAAGTTGTTTTATCTTTTGACTGTAGAAGTTAAGCATGATACTGTAATTTTGGTTTACTTATTGATTTAATGTTGTCATATTGAATGTAGAGTCATGTTAAAAGAAAAGGAGAGCATGTTATAAATTGGAGGTATTTTCTATTGAACATGACAACACTGATGTTAATATTTTGCATGCTTACAACCCCGTATGGGTCTGTCAATTGTCTTGTCTTTCCGCTACACCATTGTAAATCTTCTCTGTGTTTACCTATCTTTTTGAATCCCTGCAATCTGCGTATTGCCTGTGTATATTCTTGGAATAAATACAGTTTCCAAAACACCAAAGGCGAGTTTATTATTATTTCCCGTGCTGCCGGCTGAACAATCAGCTTCCACTGCAAAGAGCTCAGACAGCTCAGACACACTTTCTATCAATATTAACACTAACGCCGCTTTGCTCTTCCCGCTCCTATGAACGCGAAATTCTATGCGTATCCTTTTCACAAAATGGCGTCATAGGGACTGCCAAGTCTACAGTGCGTAGCACGTAAGGCACCCCCTTACGTGCTACGCACTATTGACTTGCCAGTTAATCGTCATCTACACTATTTGCTAAGCCTTTTTTGATTTTTAACCGCGTTTTAAGAAAGGAAGAGGTTTCCGAGACGGTCCCATAAAAAAAATAAAAGCTATTAAAAATATTCGAATAGGATTTGTAACTTTTTGTTTAGGAATAAAGTCAGTTATTAGTTTATTCAAAACATTAAAAAACCTTTTTCATTTCGTAATTGTAAAGACTGGAAGAACTTTAACTGCTGTGATAGTGCCTGATGAAGAACTCTAGACCTTATGGACTTGGAGTCAGGATCCAGTTCTGAAGACGAGCTGGACTCAGGGATCGCGGAGGAGCCTCAGGGAACGAAGGACTGTATGGAGCTCGCAGATTTCTTCAATTATTGGTGAGTATGATGTAATTTATGTAACTAGGATCTGCCCACAGGTTCGCATGCATTTTTGGAATAATAAGTACTTCTCTAGCCTTTAAGCTATTCCAAGTTAAATGCATTATGTAGGGGTTTGTAGATAGAAGGTGGCGCTGACATCAGCTACCACAGCCTTCGATAAAGTAAAAAAAGAGAGATAAGGCATTACCATCTTGAAAGTGGATGGCTCAAGTTAGGTTCAACTATGTTCCCTTACCTCAGTCATAGTCGGACCGGCGGCGCGGGCGGTGGCATTTGTGTTTCGCGTGCTTGCCACGACGTATAATTTTGTGTGATTTCGACTAAATCACCACGACAATGCCCTCGTGTTCGTTCACCAGGTGTACAAATAGCTCCAAAGCAAAAAACAAAGCCCAAGGCATCACATATTTTCTCGCGTAAGTAGATACACTAAATCATTATTTCATTCTGTGACACGGTACAGTTTTTGAGTGAGCGCTAGTAGAACGTAGCTTATCTTCCTTTTTTTACTTTGATCGAAGACCTAGCCTTTAAGCTATTCCAAGTTCAGTGTATTATGTTGGGGTTTGAAGATGGAGGGTGGCGCTAACATGAGCTACCACAGCAGTTCTTTTTTTCAAAAACTCTGCTCACTAGGTATATTTCCTATTTTTTTATGTGGTCAATAGACCTTCGTTTGACCAGAATCTCACCTGACGGAAAGTGAAGAAGTGGCCAACGATGTATTTATCGCGAAGGTCTAGTTAGAAGATACCTATTCACTCTTGTCTTGAAGACCCTGGTTGTAATTGACCGGAAAAACAGCAGCAGGCAGCGTGTTCCAAACCCCAGCAGCGGTACGAATGATACGGAAGACTTGGGGTGGTGCGAAATCTAAGCCGGCACTACACGGCTCACATCAAATTTAATGCGGCAAAATACCTATACATTAATGTATAAAAATAAAAATATAAGTAGGTATAAAAATATAATAATATAAATTTCGGTGGATTGCCAAACAAGCGGTTATTGATTCATAATTAACAAAGAAAATTACAATCCAATAATATAATTAAATTACAACTAGTAATTACAATTGAAACAATTGAGCTAACTGCAGACGTAAACAATATACAGGAAGCTCAACTGATCCATATCAATACCAATGATTCATAATGAAATAAATAGTTTATCTTTATCTTAAAAGAAAGTATAAAAGTTCACAGTAAATCTAGACTACTCGGCTTCCTCCTCGTTTTCCTCTTCCGTTGGTTCTTCAGCCGGTTCCTCCCCCTCTCCCTTCCCACTTCGAGACTGGAAACAAAATAAATATAGGTATATATAATGCTGGACAGTTCACATTGCATCGTCGAGCCTCAGAAGAGCTTGTGCTATAGATACTAGATAACTGATACCTAATAACTAACTAATGGTTCTATACTCCAACCAAATTCGATGCGACATGTTTGTAAGCGGCTCATTTAGCCTAAAACTCAATTTGTTTTCCCGTGTATTATAAAAACTGCTTTTGTACCTTCCTAGCCCCGTTGTTTTCAAAAATAATCAAGGATTTTAGTGCCAAGTGTAGGTGGAAGGCGTGGACTACAAAATCAACTAACTGGATTACAATCAGATGTGTCTCCCACTTCTGGGCTTAAAATATGGGCTGATATCTTTAATAAAAATGTTTAAAAAACATAAGATCCTGACTTTGCCGTGCTTGTATATTCTAGAAATGTGTAAATTTGTAAAATCGCATAAGGAATTATTTGAAACTTTTGAACAGGTATATAAATTTAGCTCTAGGCATAATGACAGGTTAGCCATACCTGCACAAAAAACGCTCTTGTATAGTCGTAACTGTTACAACATGGCTATCAAAATTTATAACAAATTGCCAAATAATATAAAAGAACTGAAGGGTCCCTTATTTCACAGAAAATTATTTAATTTATTTATCGATCATTGTTTTTATTCTGTGGAAGATTACCTTAATTTTAAGTTTTGACCTAGTGAGTTCAACAGACAATTTATTAATATTTGCGCTTATCCAATGACATTTAATTTTAATGTTCGTAATTTCTATAACTAGTTATGTAAGGAATATTCACGTGCCTGTACTCGGGCGAGATATGCAGCTCTACTGTATTATTCCACCAATGTTTATTGTACCATGTCTTGTGTGAATAAATATACTGAATTACTGAATAAATTAAATGATTTACCTACGTAATAAGATAATGTTTAATTGCGAATAGATTATTTAACTTTGTATTGCTAAACCAATTAGTACTAGCCAAAAGTTGATGAACAATCCCCATTTCAAAAACAGCTTGACTGCTGATTGAACCTGTTCTGCGACTTTTGTCACACTTTTAACCAAAAGAAAACTTTTTACTAACCTCAAAGATCTTAAAAACATGTAAAAATCCTTAAACTTTCGAAAGTAAGGGTTTCTGACGGAGGAATCAAGAAGACAATTTAAAACCACACAAAAAATTCATCGAAAAATATATTTTATAGGTACTATTTAATGTTTTATCAACATGCGGTATCATTGATCACTACAAATTTAATTTAATTCGTAATAAAACCACATAATTATTGCCGGAAAATCTACTTAGCATCATCTAGCCCTAAATGATAAGTATCCAGAGTCAGTCGACGAATCGTAAAAAAATTATTTAACGAATCGTCGCTATAATTATTTTCGTTCTGCAACTCACACCTCCTTTGTTTCCATTGAATTTATACGTTGAGTACCTACATAACACATTCTTCTTTGGCTTGTTTCGTTGCTTAGTTGTGTGCGAGCTCTGGAAAAAAGCGGACTAGAGTCCGCTTTTGTTTAGAGGATCAAAGAATTATACTGATATACCTACCGACCAACAGATAATTATATGTACTAGCCTGAATAAATTAATACAGGTACCAACTCAAAACTTACTTTGAATGCTCTTACATTAAATTATATTACAAATAGATGTTTTTATGTTCCCTGCATATCTATTAATCTATGATTTTGTTGTAGATTCAATTATATTTCGATGGTAACTTAACTACAATTATTACAATAAATTTTATAGTTACGCATAAAGTACATTTATACTCAAGTAGATAAATTGGAATTAAAAATGACAGTGGAACAGCATGAGGCTGTCATCTTCAATCTCAATCTAAACCTACATGACTTTAACCAAATACACAAAGAGTACAGGAATCGAACCAGCTAATTGCATCTAAGCACTAAACATGCCACAGAAGCCACCAAAGCAGAAGAACCCACTGCAGGAAGCTGAATCTTCTTCCTGAAAATCATTATTTTAAGGTAGGTAAGGTTTGTAGGTGACCTCCAGTGTGTAAAACTGCTGAAACATAGGTCAATAATCGAGGGAAATATCCGACAATTGATAAAAAATGATGAACCAAACATTAATTAATGTTGCAATAACTTTATTCTTATATTCCTAAAATAAGAACATACTTACCTGTGCAGTGTGCATATACAATTATTATTATACATAATAAATCTCAACGAACCCTTACAATACCTACACAGTCAAGGGCAAAAGTTACTGATCATTGTCCATTTTTTAACTCGTAAACACCGTTAAAAATGTATTTTGATAGGTGGCTCATTTTTTTAAATTTACGAAACCAGAGGATAATCTTAGTTTTATAGTTTTCGACATGTGCCTAAATGGACGATTATTTTCATTGATGTTTCTATCAGAAGGTTTCCTTCTGTCCGTCCATGAAAACATAAAATGTAATAGTTAACCAACGAACCTGCGAATTGACCGGTTATCTTTAATTTTTTTTTAATTTGGCCATGGGTAAATCCACCTAATGATTCAATTTGTAATTATCTGATAATGAAGTAGATAATTATGATTTGATTAGAAAATGAAGGCTGGTATAAAAATTGCAGCATTAATATACTGTCCCTCTCTAATTAATTATCATGAGGAAACTGGACAGAGATGATTTTATCCGCTTGAAATAAGAATTTGAGTGAAGTTTCTCTGTAATAGGCTTCGATAAAAGTAAAAAACCTTTTTTACTTTTATCGAAGGTATAAGGATGATGCCATTACGCTTCCATAAGATTACTATGTTTTTATTTAGGTACCTACCACGTCGTGCGGTAATCACAGAACCGTGTGTTTCTCTAAATAACCGAATGAATTGATTTTTTTCACGCTGCGAAAATACTACCTAGAATATCCCTGGTCCCTGATCTGAGCTTTTACGAGCCTACGCGTTAAAATAAAACTCATTATTACTACTCCACTGCTGGTTTTTTTATAGTCAAAAGTTCTTCGTTTGACTACAATCTCATCTGATGGAAAGTGAAGATGTGCTCGAGTGTGTAGGTACTCATTCTACTTCGTCGCTCATAAGTTGTATTGTGTTATGAGGCACACAAGAATAACATCTGAATTGACTAGCAGATTGATTTGACCAGTTAAATTTGCGAAGCAGAAGTAATTTAAATAAACTCAAACAATACTCACCATCCAATTTCCTCCACTGTTATCAACAACATTGACTCCACCACCGAAATCGCCATCAACTACATTGACTCCTCCAAATCCTCCGTCGACTACATTGACTCCTCCAAATCCTCCGTCGACTACATTGACTCCTCCAAATCCTCCGTCAACTACATTGACTCCTCCAAAGCCTCCGTCGACGACGTTAACCCCTCCAAAGCCTCCATCGACGACGTTAACCCCTCCAAAGCCTCCATCGACGACGTTAACTCCTCCAAAGCCTCCATCTACGACGTTAACTCCCCCATAGCCTCCATCGACCACGTTTACTGGGCCACCCCAGCCGTCGACGACGTTGACGTGACCTAGAAAATGTTTTAATCAAAAAATTGCAAAATATTGATTATCTCAATTATGATTGGCTCTTATCAGTCTTTCATTTAATAATAATAATAATACTATACAATTCGCAAAGCATTATCTAGCCCCAAGCTAAGCAGAGCTTGTGTTATGGGTAGGTACTTTGAATGGTTGGATTGAAGGTTTTTCCGCAACGTATTGCGCAAAATAAATGTAACACTTAAAAATCCGATCTGTATTTTTTTCGTACAAAATTACTTACCGGGTTCTCCATCAACTATGTTAACATCTCCCATTGTAATCCAAAATGCGAAATAACAATATTATAAAATAAAAAATATATTAATCTTTGTCTAGTTTCCCGAAGACTAAATACTAAATCATGTTTTCAGTGATAACGGGGCAGGTGTTGATAAGATTAAACTATATCTAATTATAGATAAAAAGTAGGTAAGTGTTAGTACCTGGTGACAGTCGACGCTGCAATTTTTCACCATTATAGCTGATGATGATGATGATAAAAAACTCTTACATGTTCTTACATGTTTCTATAAAAAGGTTTAGTGAATTTTAATGTTAAGCTGACTAAGTACACTATTAAATTGGGTGCCCTGTAAAAAAAATGTTACAAAACGACATAAGTTGTTCAGCAACTTATGGAACAACAGTGGTGACTGTGGTGAGCTACTTTTGTATCGCAAGATGTTAAGAAAATTTTGAACTTTTTAAAATTTATTTATGGCTTAAGTGCATCGCTGAATCTGTTAAACTTTATTTTCATTTTTTTTGATCAGGTTCGAGAAGAGAGGCTACATATGAATCTACACTTGTTCAGCGACTTTGTGTTACCTTACCTACTTGAGTAATACTCAAAGTACTTCTTCGCTTTCGTTCTGACTGTACCGATATCGATTCCTAAACAAGTGTCAATCTTATTTTGGATCTTCTATCCGTATACACAAAGTTTCAAATAAATTTGTTAATAATTTTCATTTGTTAGGTATAAAACGTAATTAACTAGAAATTAAAAAAAGAGTACCTACATTTTTTGGAATTAACACATAATGATAACTTTATGAAAATTATCAATAAGAACCTACGTATTTCCTTTGGAAAAGTAGTTATTATGATATAACTGTAATAGTTAGACACATAGTGTTCCGGACTTTTTTGTAGATATGAATGTTTTCTATAAAACTGTAGTACACCACTTTGCTCTATTATCAATAGTTTCCGCAGCGTACGCGATATAAGGATTTTTCATGGTATTTTTTTCACACCGTGGGTTACATTATCGAAGTTTTCATACGGATACATAACTTTTTTGAAAATATTCTATAGCCTATAACCATCAGGAATAATGTAGGATTCTAATGGTGAATTTTTTTTTCAAATCGGTCCAGTAGTTTTGGAGCCTATTCCCGTCAAACAAACAAACAAACAAATTTTTCCTCCTTATAATAGCATAGAAGTATAGATAATAGTATAGATAACTAGCAAATTAATCTGGTTTTCCGTAGTAAAAATTAAATTTAGAGGAAACTTTGCAATTTTTTTGTTTCGAGTCAAATTGAGTCAATCGTGTTTCCACTCCCATAGCTTACTAACAATAAAACCGGCCAAGTGCGAGTCAGACACGCGCACTTGGCCGGTTTATCTATAAAAACGGAAAAAAAATCACGTTTGTTGTATGGGACCCCCTTTAATATTAATTTTATTCTGTTTATTATAAAACACTGTTTTTACCGGATTGATCGCGTATATTTTATATTTGTTTATAACCTGACGTTTCGGAGGCTTTTCAGCTTCCATGGTCACAGGCAGACTGAGGTGACATTTGTCTTTACAAGTAATTTGAATTTTACATATCTACCGTCAATTATACAACTTTAATTATAACGTTCCGTATGTACGCAGTAATCACTAACAGTGTCTTGATGGGTTGTAGCTATGGATTGCTGGGTGTGGGACCTGACTCGATGTAGGACTGGATCCCAAGCGGCAGGTACTCTCCAACCATCTTCTCTATTGAAATTATTCGGATGTTTTTGAATTTCAATTGCTTCTCGGAGCATTCTAGGAATGAACCCATACAGATAGGTACCTCAATGGTGATTCTCATCACCACCCATGTCAGTTAGCTACTGTTGGTAAATCTTTATTGCAGAGAGCCCACGGCATCTGTGACGAGCACCATCTAGCAGGAGAGCTGAAGCACATCCATGAAGTTCTCCGGAGTAATAAACTTCAAACTCCACGCCATCCTCACAGAAGCCGCCGAAAGCCACACACAGTTCGCGAAAATAACCTTAGAATATACTTTATTCTGTTTTTTAGTATTTGTTGTTATAGCGGCAACAGAAATACATCCTCTGCGAAAATTTCATCTGTCTAACTATCACGGTTCATGAGAGCCTGGTGACAGGACAGACGGACAGACGGACAGCGAACTCTTAGTAATAGGGTCCCGTTGTTACCCTTTGGGTAACAACCCAAAAATACTCAACTTTCGATGCTCATCAAAAAATATTTCCAAAAAATAGTGTTTTATTGTCTTAAAATTGATTTTCCATACAGTCAAAACGTGATTTTGGGACTCATTTGAAAACGAATCAGAAACTTAGATTTTCGTTTTCCGAGCAGAGCCCTAGATACTATTCCGAATTAGGTGAACATTACCCCACTTCTAGAAACGGCAACCATTTCCTAAATCGCCTCATTTCCTTAACAGAACTCCTTTTTATAGTAATAAGTTTAAATACGAAGTCATCGCGATATTATTCTCTATTTCTTTTGTGGAAGGTTTCATTTTGAAAAGTTTGAAATTACGTTGAAATTAACGACTTCCTTTTAAGCGTCTTTTGATGTTGACGATGACATCCTCTCGTTCGAATTTTGAATTTCGAAGAATGGATTCATTCTAAGCTTTAGCGGGTTTTATTTTAGGTAGAGTACTTTTCACGTAAGGAGTCCCCTAGATGTCGCTGTCGGCACTGCGTTTGTATGAATTTAGTGAATTTAGCGAAGAAATAATATTCGTTCTACCTACTAATTGCCGGGGGACTTCTTTATTGTTTTGTACTAACCACCGAAACGAAAAAAAAGGAGTAGAAAGCTCTGTATGCATCTTTTTCTTTTAGATCTATATCAATACCAGTCGGCGCGCCCAAAACTATAATAATATATTATTTGCTTGCAACAGTCTGCAGTTAGCTCAATTTTTTCAATTGTAAATACTAGTTTTAATTTAATTCTATTATTTAATATTATAGTTATTTAATAGTCAAATTTAAAACATCAAATACTGCACTTAACATTAACTACGCAGTATTATTTAATTATACGTCGGTCGTACCTAAATTCTTTAAAACACCAGATAAAACCAGTAAGGTATAATTACTTAATATACCAACCGTGATCGTCCCACTCTGTTTAAAAAAAAAAAACAAAAACTTTTTCAAGGGTCTTCAATACATAAATCATGATTTGCGTCACACGGAAGCCTTTTACATCATCATGTGCTGCAAAACGCGAGTTAATTCTGTCTATGAGCATCGCGTCTGTCTTCACATCTATCCTGAGACGCACGTTGACAGACGCAGTACTAAGTACATGCAAATAACTAGGAATAAAAACTATCGATAACGCACGTGACATAACGTCGAGGGGTGAACCTAGTGACTTGCGACGGGCCCGGCCAACTTTTTTTAATTGATTTTTTAGGGTTCCGTACCCAAAGGGTAAAACAGGACCCTGTTACTACTAAGACTCCGCTGCCCGTCTGTCACCAGGCTGTATCCCATGAACCGTGATAGTTAGACAGCTGGAATTTTCACAGATGATGTATTATATATATTGTAATATATTTATTTATAGTAGGTATATGTGTTGGCATTCGTTTGACCAACAAAAAAAACACGTTTGTTGTATGGGATAAGGGGGCTCCCATACTATTATTATTTTATTCTGTTTTTTAGTATTTGTTGTTATAGCGGCAATAGAAATACATCATCTGTGAAAATTTCAACTGTCTTACTGTCACGGTTCATGAGATACAGCCTGGTAACAGACGGACAGCGAAGTCTTAGTAATAGGGTCCCGTTTTTACCCCTTGGGTACGGAACCCTAAAAACTATTAATTATGAATTTCAGCGAGCCAATATCAGGTGTTTATCCCTCTTAGATCGATTTCACGCGGATCATACGTCACAGAGTCGATTGCCAAACGTAGTTCTATTATCAATTTGTCACATGCGTGCGTGTTAGATATAGGGACTTGCCTTCGTAGTAAAAATAGTAAATAACTACACGTAGTAAATTGCACGTGGCGATCTACTTTTTACATATTCATTGTTTCGAATTCCGTTTGAAGTGCAAGTGCGTAAAAGAAATTACAAATGCACACTTAAGGGGCGAGATCAAATAAGTATTTCTTTATAGGTTTTTTGTTATAGTGCTTCCCCGCACTTTGGGTATCTCTAAATAAAACCGGCCAAGTGCGAGTCGGACTCGCGCACGAAGGGTTCCGTACCATAACCTAGAAAAACGGCCAAAAAACACATTTTTTGTATGGGACTTGTATTTCTTGTATTGGGGCTTGTATAATATTCTTGATACAAGAGACGGGCTTTTTTTATTCTGGTTTTTAGTATTTGTTGTTATAGCGGCAACAGAAATACATCATCTGTGAAAATTTCAACTGTCTAACTATCACGAGATTCAGCCTGGTGACAGACGGACAGACGGACAGCGGAGTCTTAGTAATAGGGTCCCGTTTTTACCCTTTGGGTACGGAACCCTAAAAATATTAAAAATTCACTGAAAAATCTGAATATGAAGAAAATAGTTCAGTAAAGTTCTTTTAAATTTTTCGTATGTGTATGTAACATACGAAAAATGTAAGAGAACTTTACTATGTATCCACCATCTCTGATTCTAAGGCGGAACGAAGTTTGCCAGGCCGATAAATAATCAAAAAAACTTTGAAGTGATAAATAAAAATCTTTGATACAAAACAACCAATTGGTGTAGGTACTTAAATCAAATGGTTTGGTTGTAAGACTAGCTAGCAAACATTGAAAAATAAACACACATAAAAACAACCATTCATTAAAGTTGTTTCCCGAATATTAATGAAAGTGCGTAGGCCAAACCAACCTTGGGAAATCATTTCGCGATTTATCGACTGTTTTGTTTACGTCAACAGGATGGGGACGTCACTATTTCCAGAGACACTGGAACGGGACGGATGTTCGAATTTTGAACTGAGAATTTTCAAATTTTGTTTCATTTTTAGAATATTTGTAGGTAGTTGTAGCAAAAAACCAAGGAAAGGAACAAGGTAGAATAAAGTTACTCTCATGATCTGCTAGGAACATCGAGCACATATCCTGGATGAGGTGCTCGATTCATCATCATCATCAGCCAGGGAGGTCTATGTCCAGCAGTGGACATAGGCCTCCCCGTATGAGCGCCATAGCGCTTACTATGACGATTTGCGAAAGACTGCTGGCAGATGCTGGGTGCGGCAAGCTGAAGACAGGTTCAGCTTGCCGCACCCAGCATCTGCCAGCAGTCTTTCGCAAATCGTCATCCCACCTGGTCGGAGGGCGTCCTACCCTACGTTTGCCGACACGAAAGAGACACTTCTCCAGTGGAAAACTTTTTAATTTGTTTTTAGAAACGGCGGTCAATGCGCAAAGCGTTTGAAAATATGTATTTATTTTTAACCAGTTTTACTTAAATGATACATTATTAGACTGCGAGCGTATCTGAGCGAGGTTTTAAGTGTATTCAAGTAAAAGCAACTAATAATGATTCGAGAAACCTAACACTTAAGTTGGTAGGCACATTTTCACCTTTAAGTTGAATTTAAGTCTTAAGAATCCGGCGACAGCTGCTCGCAACTTCAATTCGTGAATTATTATGTTCCGTAATACCAAAAATGATGACTGAAAAGTTGTTGAATATTCGACATTGTGTTGTTATTCTGTAACTAGACAATATAAGCTATGTTCCCTATCAATCAAAACGTAAGTTATTGTTGTTTTTAATACAAAACAAATAGGACGAAAACATGTCATTTTAGACGTAAAAATATGTTAAATTCGATTTTGCATATTTTTGCTTACATTTAATTAAAGGTGTAGGTATTATTAAGAAAAAACCAACCAGGGACCTAGATATTTTTATACTATTCGAATACAAAAACAACATGATATGGTGGAAATATGCTCGAATTACAAATAATTTTGGTAGTACGTTTGTATGGACAAATCATCATCCGCAGGCCTCTTAACTTCGAAGTAATAGTAAACTAGTTGCTGCTCGCGGCTTCGCACACGCTTTTGAAGTAGCATATGTCCCTCTCGGAGATACCATTTACCTTCCTGCTAAATTTCATTAAGATACGTTCAGTCGTTTAGCCTGAAAAGAAAGAGGACAGACAGACAGACCTACTTTCGTATATATCTATCTATCCTTGTTATTTGATATCTAAGTGTACCTAGTTAGTTTGTTAAATATTATTTAGTATACACAATAGGACCGACATGTATTTAATTATTAAAATTCTTACAATAAATATGATTAAAAAAATAAAACAGGCCAAGTAAGCCTAAAGAAATAAAGTTATTGACTTTTGACTTTTTATGAGTGAGCGAAGTTAGGAGCAGAAGCTAGTTCGATATAATTTACGCATAAAATTACTTAGAGCTATAAACTTGGGGTAAATTCCCCACATTTCTCCAGTCGCCGTTTCAAATTAAAATAAATCAACAAAACATCTCAAACCATAAATAAAATACGACCAATTCAATCCATAGACATTTTCAGTCGTCGAAACATCGCCGCGGCGCGCGGACATCTTGCATTTCTGAACGAAACGGAATGTTCCAATTTTTCAAACGAAAAGGCGGGAAGGTCGAGCCGCCGTCGCCGTCAGTCGGTCACGCGTCAAGCCACACGAGTGAGCACGAAAAAAGCAAAGATGTAGTAAACTTACTCATCCCTGAAACGAATTACAACCAAAAACCAACCACCGTCGGCTCTTTACTACAAATAATGGCAGGAAAGAAGAAAAAAAACAGAAAAAAAAGGTACGACTCCTTTAAATTACAAAAAGAGGATGGATGCGAAGCTCAACGCGCGCCCGCCTACGTCACACCGCCGGACGAAAATAAACCGACCGAGCGGGACGACCCAGCAGAGTGTATCAAAGCTATAGTGCTGCAAAAATACGCAAAAACTGATCAACACGTGTCCACAGTGTACGTAGAACCGAATTTAGACGAAAAACGACGCGCGGAAGCATTGCTTAGGGAGATCGCGCGAAGCATAGACTGCACGGTCGACAAAATCAACGATGAAATGGGAGGTACGGACAGCAAACTCGACCCTATCTACCACACTATAGAAGAAAACGGTAGCAACAGCACAATAGACTCTTACAAAAACGATTTGAAGGAAGAATTAAGCAGATTAAATGTAAATCGCGACGTCGAATCTCCGAATAGTGTTAAGAAATCTAATTTAAAACCGCCGAGAGTGGACGAAGGTTGTTCCGATGACGACAGAAGCGACGGTGGAAAGAAAAAGGTAACGTTTAGGAAACATATTGTCTTCGACGACGGTGAACAACAAACGGACGAAGAGAACGATTCTTTTGAATCATTATCATCGGAAGAAGAAGAAGAAGAATATTTGGAAGATGATACAAACAAGACAGTGATAAAAGTAAACGAACCTGTAACGATTAAAATAAATGAAGAAAATCTTTTTAATGATAACGAGGTAACGATTAAAATTGACGAAGAAAACAGAACTTTTAGTGATAAAACTGACGAAGAGAAGAGGATTTTTAGTGATAATAGTGACAGTGGATACTTAGAATGTGATAGAAACGGTTCTGGTGATGAATCGACGAATGTTAAGAGTGAGTTGGAAAGTGAGAGTGAGAGTGAGACTGAAGAAGAAATAATAGAAGAGATTATCGAAGAGGAGATCAGTTGCGAGGAGTTTGAGGAAGAAATTGAGGAAGAGGAAGAGGAGGGAGATCAGTGCACGTAAGTTTACAAAACAAATAACAATCAGGTCTTTTGAAACAATCATGGTTATTAACATAGAAACCGCTGGTAGTGGTAATGTTCGTAGCGAAAGACAAAGAATGAGGGTAGATCGGTAAGTATGTCTGCCAACAAGATAAAGTTAAAAACTACAACCCGACTACGTGAAAGTTATAAAAGTTTGAAACATTTACATTGACAAAATAGAATGACGTATCGGTCATATTTGATAGGCATAGAGTTGAAAATTAAAATAGGTCGTAGGTATTGTAATTTTTCTCTATGGGTCCTGCAGCCTGCGGCTACCTAAATTTTAATACGCGTTTTGAAGGCTTATTCGGGGTCGGAGCCCTAAATCCTATAGCCTATAACGGGGTATTGAGACGAATCAATCGATACATAATTTGTTGAAATCGAACCAGTAGTTTCAGCGCTACGTGGGAACAAAGAAATCGGCCACATACATACAAACATACAAACATACAAACATACAAATATACAAACATACAAACATACAAACATACAAACATACAAACATAGGGTGCTAACCTCATAGCCCTCCCCTGTTGGTAGTCGGGTAATAATAAAAAACCAACTCGCAACTCAAAAATTGAATCATGGTAAATATCCCGTTCTAAATGATTTCTATAACAATTAGGTCATTTAATAGATAAAATCTTTATTACTTAAATAAGAAAATTACAATGATAGAATTAAATTCAAACAAGTATTTACAATTGATACAATTGAGCTGCAGACGCAGGCTGCAACTGCAGACTGTTGCAAAGAATCTACAAGTAGCTCAACTGATCCATATCAATACCAGTCGCGCGCGTCCCCAAGACGCTGGCTGCATTGCCCCGCTGTATAGCAATGCTGATGCGCTGCGCCAGATACTCACCAGCTCTTGGGTCGTTTAATGAGATTGCTAAGGAGCCGCACTACACGTAGTGGATCGATGCAATCTATCCATAACTAAGAAATGCAAGACTTTAGTTATATTTAAAAAAAACTTGAGTATCAATAATAAGAATATTACTATTTTTTTACTGTGGCTAAAAAAAAACAAATATAACCGGCTTAGAATTTAGACTGTAAAATTTTGTACTTTCTTATTAGCTAAAGATAACCTATTTATTTCATAAATAATAGAGTCAGGCGTTACTTTGCGGAAATCCATTGCAATCTCACTAATATTATAAACGTGAAAGTTTAGATGGATGGATAGATAGATGGATGGATGTTTGTTCCTTTATCACACCAGAACGGCTGAACGGATCTGAATGAAATTTGGCACAGAGATAGATTATAGTCTGGAATAGTACATAGGTTACTTTTTATCCCGGAATTCCCACGGGAACGGGAATTACGCGGGTAAAACCGCAAGGCGCTGCTAGTATAGGTATAAGGATGAAAATATTTAGTAACAATTCCGCGAAAAAACCATCTCCGATAAGTTCTAACAAAATGTAGTCCGCGTTGTAGAAGAAAAACGACTAATAGCCAGACTAATGTTTTATTTGATAATCGTTCTTTTTTTCTATTTAATGCATTTTGAATAAATAAATAAATTTTCTCTTAAAATCAGAGCTCAAAGCCATCATCTTCTTTTTCTTATACTGTTTTTTTTTCGGCATTAGGTGCACTCTTAAAGCCACCCAATTTTTCATTAAATGTTTTTAATTTTGTAAATCAAAATCGAGTTAATAAACGAGAAAAATATTACGAGTGAATATTAATAATCTCGCTATACCTCAGACAATGAACGCATTGGCATAAAATCAAAACAATCTAAATCATCATCTAAAAGTGTTTGGTGAATCAAAACCGAAAGACGTCAAATCAAATAACACGTTATAAACATGATGAAATAAACCAGCTATTAATGAAATATTATTTTAGAGTTTGTTTGTAGTGTGTTCCTGTTTTTGTAATAGGTAGGTACGAGTAAATTTTCTCCCCAAGCCCACCGGAAATAAAAACTGAAAATGAACAACAATTTCACCGTGAAACTTTACAACGGCTATCAATCTACAAAAAACATGATGGAATAAACTAGCCAATAATGAAATATTGTCTTTTTGTTATACGATTTAATTTTCTCCCCAAGCCCACCGGAAACAAAAACCGAAAATAAACAACAATTTCACCGTGAAACAACGGCTATCAATCTACAAAATGGCGCCGGGCAAGGTCGACGACTTATTGAATGGAGACAGAAATAATTTACGAAGAAATGTCTTCAGAATCAACTTTCAAAGGATATAGAAGTTAATCTTATCTTTCGCGGTTATGGTTGCGCGGACTTAGGTATTTTTATTTAAAAAAAATATTTATTTTTTTACTTCCATTGACTATTTAACAGTTTCTGTCCGCGTTTGTTTAAAAAAATAGGTAGGTACTTAAGTAGGTTGGTAGACTTTATTCTGAGCCTTAAAACTTAATGTGTGCTAAATATCAGAGAACATTAAGATAGCTCAAATAGCTAAATAAGACCTAACGGGTTTGGTTGTGAAACTAGGCCTTGACCTAGTACCTAGATCTAGTTTGACAACCAAACCCGTAATATACCATGCTATGATTTATATATAAAGAAAATTACAATCAAATTGAAGTAACATAATAGAACTAGGAAATTACAATCAAATAATAGAATTAAATTAAAACTAGTATTTACAATTGAGCTAACTGCAGACTGTTGCAAACAATCTACAAGTAGTTGATTTATATTAATATATGTATATAGGTACATATTAAAACTACATCTGGTGTGCTAAATATCAGCTCGACCCATTCAGTAGTGTTTCTTACGGTAGTTATTTGGTGTGGTGGCGTAGTCCTCGCGTAATACATACCTGAATATACAGGGTGGAAAGAATCTATGGGCCTTGGAGGGGAACTACCTTAAATCCTTTAGTTAGCTCATTTTACTGAAAGGAAACATTCCTTTATTTTTAAAATGAAACATCGAGTACTGTGTGCAACAAGGTACCTTCTTAGCAATCAATATCATTAGCATATCTTACATCTTACATCCAAACACATCGTATGATGAAGAGGCTTTCTTCATCATACGATGTGTTTGGATGTAAGAGATAAGAAAATAATAACGTGTCATTTACTTGTTACAAGTGAACAATACTAGGTATTGTTAATAAAGAACATGTAATAAATATTCGATTTCATGGGTATTTTATACAACAGATGAGTGAAAGGTCCAATGTTTATTAGACAATTTATATCCTGAACAATAATCGTACTGATTCGCATAATAAAATAGCGAGGATTCATTTTTTTAATTTTTAGTTGGTTCGATTCCCAGGTGAGACAAGGAATTTTTAGAAAATCTTTGAATGCAATTATGTTTATTTTTAAAAATAAATAATGTTTCTTTTCAGTTAAATGAGCTAGCTAAAGGATTTAAGGTAGTTCCCCTCCAGGGCCCATAGATTCTTTCCACCCTGTATATACCATGTTTAAAACGCTCTACACAACGCAAAAACTTTCGACTTTTAATATGTTGGTACGAGGTTGCCGTTGCTGCGAACAGAAGCGTTACTGAGAATCCAGTGGGCTAGAAAATTCAAAATGAACGGTCTCCGTTCTTATACATACTATAACGTATGTAATATAATGTATATAATGGTAATATTCAATCTTTATTAACAAAGAAAATTACAATCAAATAATAGAATTAAATTAAAACTAGTATCTACAATTGAAACAATTGAGATAACTGCAGACGATCTACAAGTAGCTCAACTGATCCATATCAATACCAGTCGCGCGCGTGCCCAAGACGCTAGCTGCATTGCCCCGCTGTATAGCAATGCTGATGCGCTGCACCAGATACTCACCAGCTCTCGGGTCACGCGTCGCTCGTCGACCAGACGCTCAGATAATTTTTTGGAAAACCCGGAGCGCTTTGGTACCCCACGGACTAGGGTCTCGACTCCAAGAGGAGCAAATGCGTAGGCTCTGTCGAGATCTGCATATTTGCGCCTCTTGAGATCTCCGGCCAAATCCGGCCAAATGATTCGATAGAATCATATATTACCACTTGAGATGTTCTATATATCTTCAGAACATCTCAAGAGGTGTGGCCTCCTAACAGTATAAATTGTTGTCTTAAATTAAATCTACACTTAGTTCTAAAAGTATAAATATTTTTTGTAAACAGAAAACCAAAAAGGTTAAAAAAAATATTTATACAAAAAAAAAAATTAAAAAAAATTATACAAATATTTATATAATTTTTTTTTTTTTTATATTTTTCTCCAATGAGAAAAATATTGGAGAAAAATATTTAACGACACGTAAGTGTTAATTAAAACAGTAGCATCGCAAAGGTGACAGGTAGGGGAAAAGTAGCGCTATGAGCCCTACTTTTATTTAATGAATATTTAATATTAAATAATAAATTAAAATGTGATTTGACCAATCTTAACGGCACGTAGTTTTTCTGATTCGGACTAGTTTGCTCCGAAGCCACTGGGACGAATAGGGAATAACTCTTTAAAACCCACAAAAGATGGCGTCAATTCACATGTTGCCAAATTTGACAGAACTTAAAATGATTCCATCCTTTTTAAGCGACGACAAACAAAAAGGGAGGGGGTTCTATTTTCGACTGAGTGTTAATTTTTAAGCATGTTCGTCTTTTTCTCTGGCCATAACCGATCGATTTTGAAGTTTATTTCGCTATTGTGTAGAAAATTGTCCCGAGGTGGTCCATAAATAAATTATTGCCAAGGGATAAGTATTTATCCTGTAAGATTTAAAAGCAGACAGTTTGAAGACCTCCGTGGCGCGGTGGGCGAAGGCCTGCGACGCAGGAGGTTGTGGGTTCGATTCCCGCCTCGGGACAAATGTGTGTACGATCTGCAGACATTTGTTCAGGGTGTTCTGATCGTTTTTCTATGTAAAATAACAAATATCTATCTATGTATTGTATTATATTATGTATATCAGTTATCTAGTACCCATAACACAAGCTCTGCTTAGCTTGGGGCTAGATAATGCTGTGTGAATTGTCCACCATTATTTATATACGTTTTTAATAGGTAGGTACCTACTTTATTGACGACCTCGATTCTCGCCTCGTGTAAAATTTTCATGTTTATTTAAAGGTAAACAGCAGATATTTGTTCCGGGTGTTTCTGAGTGTTTTCTTTATGTATAATAAAATATATCTACTATCTATCTTGTACTACTGTACAAGATAGATAGTAGATATATTTTTACTTCTTGTTCAATAAAAATTCAAAATTCAATAACTTTATTTCTTTAGGCTTACAAAATAAGCACTTAGACAAGTCAAATTTTATACATAAACAGCTTAATAATAGTAATTATTATCAAATAAGAAACAAAATGTTATTGATTTTGTTCGCTTCAATTTTTTGTCCACTAGTGGAAGAAGCGAAAAATAAACCACTAGTAAGTGTATAACGCTTAAAATTTAATACAATGTTATTCGCCTATCTATCCTCCGAGCCCTTCCTATCTCGAGGAGCGCTTTGAATTATTTTCTGACTCTCACTCTCTCTCTTTGCGTTCCTCTGAAACCCTCACCTTAAAAGTCCCTGCCCACACTACCACTTTCTACGACAAATTTTTCACTGTACAAGCGACCCGTCTTTGGAATGCTCACCCCCTGGATATCAGACGTATTCCAGATCTTAGTTTACCTGTATGCAAGATTTCAATTCGTTTACTAGTAATATACATCATATAATGCAATACCTAAATAGATCCCTCGGCGACCACCTACCCGACGGGAGTAGATTTAAAATCAGCGCCGCATGCTCCTTGCATGCAGCTCAAAGCTGAATTTACTCCCTTTGCCTATTTATTTTTAATCTCTTTGTATTTTTATGTATAATTCTGTTTAGGTTAAGAGCTTTTTAGGCAATAAATGTTTTATTTTTTTATTTATTTTTTTATTAATTGATATTTTTTATTATACATATAAAACGACCAGAACACCCTGAACAAATGTCTGCAGATCGTACACACATTTGTTCCGAGGCGGGAATCGAACCCGCAACCTCCTGCGTCGCGGGCAGACCTTCGCCCACTGCGCCACATCCGTCGTCAAATGTCAAAATTTGACATTTGACGACGGATTTAATGTCGCCAATCAAAACATTATTCACCAACAATCACAATACAAAGCTCTTTGTTCTAAAAAACGCAAGACATGCGTAGGTATTCATCTCTCGCACCTTATTTGACAGCTCATGGCCGCCATCTTGTTTGACGCACGGGTGATGCTTATTTTCAGGATTCTGAAAAGAAATTACATTTTCTGATATTCCGCACTTAAATACCGAGAAAGAAGTTTGTTTGTCATGTCTACAGAGTACACAGTAGTACGGAAAATACGTAACATTACAACGTAGTACAGATAATACGACCGATGTGGCGCGGTGGGCGAAGGTCTACCTGCGACGCAGGAGGTTACGGGTTCGATTTCCGCCTCGAGACAAATGTGTGTACGATCTGAAGACATTTGTTCAGGGTGTTCTGGTCATTTTCTATGTATAATAAAAATATATCTATCTATGTTATGTATTGTATTATGTATATCAGTTATCTAGTACCCATAACACAAGCTCTGATTAGCTTGGGGCTGGATAATGCTGTGTGAAATGTCCAGCATTATTTATTTATTTATTTATGTAATTTTTTTCCTCTTCTATGTAATCTATGTTAATTGTTAGGTACATAACTAGAAATAAATCGTTTCTATTTTTGATAAATCCCATTATTTGGTCCACTTCTCTGCACACGTGTTCAGCTTATCCGAATTGGCACGCATCGGATCCATAGTAATGCTTTAATCGATATCGATTCGAAAACCGATCTCGATCAATAGAATAGTAATAGATCAGTAGAATCTAGAATCCAATATATTTTTTGTTAACTAATCTATAAAGAAAAATGCATGAAAACTAAACAAATACAGAAATCGAAAATTTTTGGGATATTATAAGTTTTCGTTGAAAATACTGATAAATAAGTATAAAACAACAAGGTAACAACTTGAAACCGCAATTGCAACGCTCAATTGCACATGCGCAGTAAAAGGTGAAAAATCGAGTTTAAAAACGAAAATTTATCAAGTTTGTTAGAAAAACTCCTAATAGAGTCCACAGGTGATCGGAATGCTGGCTTTTATTTCGGTCAACGAATTAGCATTGCCATTCAACGTGGCAATGCTGCCAGCATTCTGGGCACTTTGCCTTCTGGTGACGGCTTAGATTTATAGAAAATAGATTTAAGTGTAAATATTAGTTGTAATTATTATTGTATTTTCTAAGTGCTTAATTTGTAACACTAGGTACTTTATATAATAATTTTAATAGTTTGTTAGAGAGATTTCAATATAATATTTCTAACGTCACGGGCGAACCTGGACGAGATTGGTGCAGGACCGTGTGAAATGGGACAGAGTTTGACATATAAATTTATATTATTTTGGGTATGAATAATATTCTTAAACATTAGATGAAAATATTTGAATATTATTGTGGACCTAACAAATGAAATAAGTTCCCAAAAATTTTCGGTTTCGGCGGGATTCGAACCCGCGCCCCACCCTATATAGGTAGGTTCGAGTTTCGCCGAAACCGGAAAATTTAGGGAACTTATTTCATTTCTTAGAGATACCCAAAGTGCGGGTAAGCACTATAACAAAAAACTTTATATTTGTGTAACACCGCAAACCGACTCCCGGGCGCTTAAGTAAACTACTGTCTTTTAATTTTTCCTTTTTAATTTTTTTTTGTATTGTTCCAGGAAATCCCTGGTCAGCCATGAAGGCAAGTTCCAGAGTCAAGTGGAAAGCAGAACAGAGGAGGCAGAGCGGACGCGGGACCTGATTGCAGCGTGTAGGAAAGAGATAGAGAATAAGGACCAGGAGATTGAACGTAAGTTTTGTTTGAGGAAACAGGACGGAGGGGTACCGGACGCGAAACTTATAGCTTGGGGCTTTAGCATTATTTATAATGTAGCGTGAATTTGTCGAGACTTATTTATTTACTAGCAGCGCCTCGCGGTTTCGCCCGTGTAGTTCCCGTTCCCGTGGAATTCCGGGATAAAAAGTAGCCTATGTTCTATTCCAGACTATAATCTATCTCTGTGCCAAATTTCATTCAGATCCGTTCAGCCGTTCTGGCGTGATAAAGGAACAAACATCCATCCATCTATCTATCCATCCCTCCATCTAAACTTTCACGTTTATAATATTAGTGAGATTTATAAGTACCAGCAGTAGAGTTGACCAGCGCAGTTTAACTCTATTTAACACCTGCAAAAAAGAACACAAAAATGTGACATAAAATACGAGTATATAAGTATTCTCGGCTCGCTGAGCTCGTCGATGTAATTTTATAGTTTTACGCGTGGCCCCAGAGTAACGACCCACATTCAACGACGTTAACGCACATAAAAGAACACAGAAAATAATAAAATAAACATAACATTTTCGCGGCTCGCTGATGACTTTTATCGGTTCCGAACGTGTCCCAATGTACGAAGCTTAACTGTCGGCAAAGACGACTCATCATTGATGAACAAATAAAAGCAAGCCAATGCCAAGCGTGAGCCGCACGGAAGAAGTTACTACCACCGCAAAAAATCCAACTAAAATCTAAAACTTTTCGCGGCTCGCTCCGCTTGCCGATTCAGCATGGCTGCCGGTGTTGCTACTCTGTCTTCGCCGCCATTTTAAAGAAATTTGAGCTAGGTATAAAAGCATAGCCGTCCACGTCTCGACTCTACTACAAAGAAAGAGATCTCCTGGACTGCGCCGCGACGTCATCGCCGCGATGCCATTCCGCCGCCGCTTCGGCTTACTGTGAGCGACGCGCTTGTGTATGTTTTAAGCCTCTACCATTACTCACCACGCGACTATGATAGTCGTGTGGTGCCTGCTTTGAGTTTGCACCACCCCAACTCTTCCTCTGGGTGTCGTAGGAGGCGACTAAGGGACATATACCGGGGGGCGGGCAGCAGCGCCTCTTGTAGAATAGATCTACCTACCACAGAACTGCGATCCCCAACCCACATGCCCAGCGAGGAGATTATGGACATTACACCCCATGAGATAAGAGCCAATAGGCGATTATCAATAAAATAAAAATATCTTGGGGAGGCCTGCGTCCAGCAGTGGACCGTTATAGGATATTGAGGTGAGGTTGATGTCTCTACACCCCTGCCAAGTTCTTTGACCCAACAAATGAATTGCAGCGCACGATTACACAAAGAAAATAAATAAAAAGTGAAGCAGTGAATCATACTGTCAGTATGTCTGTAGAACAAAACATATGGCAATCTGCCAGCGTGTATGCGGTAGACGGAATCTATATCTAGGTACACTAATGTTATAAACAGGAAAGATTTGTATTTTTGTATGTAACGAATCGAAACTTAAAAACTACTGGACCGATAAAAAAAATATTTTACCGTTAGAAAGCTACATTATCACTGAGTAACATAGGCTATAGAATATGCCCGTGCGAAGCCGGGGTGGATCGCTAATCTAAACTTAATATTATAAAGAGGAAAGATTTGTGTGTTTAAATTGAATAATCAGGCTCCGAAACGACTGGACCGATTTGAAAAATTTATTCACCATTAGAATACTACATTATCTCTGTCTGATGAACATATGCGATAGAATATACCCGTGCGAAGCCTAAATAAATAGATACAATGCGGTTTGTTTGTTTCGTATTATTTACAGCCATCTATACTAATTTTATATAAAGGGTAATAATTATTTGTTTGTTTGAATTGAAAAACAGATTTGAAGAATTCTTTCACCATTAGAATCCTACATTATCCCTGATGAACATTTTAACATAGGCAATAGAATATACCGGGCGGAGCCGGGGCGGACCGCTAGTTTTAAATAAAAAGATACGATGTGGTTTGTTTGTATTGTATTATCAAAAAACCTACAAACAAACATTTATACCCTACGGTGGGAATCGAACGCAACCTTTCAACAATATTTTCAACACACCACCGCGCCATCAAGGTCGTCAATATTTCACAGAACACATGGCTCGCACTTGACCTTATTGCTACAAAGCGAAATGCTGAGCTATTTTTGAACATTCTCCGGTTACTGTTGCTAAACTTTCGCTGTTGACTGTGGAGTTTTTATTTAAAGAAAGAAGAAAGAAAAATATTAATTAGACACACAAATCAAACATAACCACACAAAATATATACCTACATTTAAGACTCCTTAGATTTCTTAGTCTTTTTTGTCTTCATTAAAAACTATACAGGGTTATTGGTATATTAGTAACACTACGTGAACTGCGCAGGTCCTGCCCATCATCACAAACACGATCGTGAAGACGCCAGGTCTATATTCTTAAACAAAATTATAAATCACCTCTGATACTAAATGAAAAAACATCTTTGTCTGGAACCCTAAGAGTTACTTAAGGCGAATATGAAGGCAAAAACACGAAAATTAGGTGTTTTTGAACCCGTTTTCTGACAAAAATATTGATTGTGGAGTTTTGAAATTTATATATCCTGTAACAAATATCTTGACGAAAAGCTTGGCGGTCCCAAATGTTTGCCGTTAATTATAGTTTAGTTGTTATAGTGTGTGTTTAGTTGCTTCGAACACACTTTTTATCGGTGTCTCAAATTCGATCAGTACTAAACTCAGTATAGTGATTCACATAGTTCATACCTATCTCTTGGCGGTCCATTATCGTCGAAAAGCAGTCAAAATAACGATATTAAACGTAAAAACGTATTTTTGCCTACAAAATCTGTGATACAAACCTGACCAGTTACTCGTCACCTAACCGCAGAGGATCGTATTATTTGGTTGATTAGGGCACTACATGGTATGCTGAATCGAAAACAAGCACTCATTGCTGCATATAGGCGCGCGGACATGCCCAAGGTCATTTGCCTTACTATTCGCCTTAAGACCGATCTTCCACTCTCATATCTTTTGTTAATTCAAGGCAGAGCTGTTTTTAGGTTGAGTTTCAAATAAAACCTTTTTAACGAACCGTTATTGAATTGCTAGTACCTATCACCAATACCAAGTTTAAGGCCCGTATTATGAAAGCTTCCCCAAGCATTACTTAAGCAGTCATTACGTGATCTCTACTCAAGCGTTAATTACTCAAGTAATGCTTGGTAACCGTTCAATAATATGTCTAAGCAGTTACTCGAAGGCGTGGACGGAGGAAATCCGCTCTTGACGGCTACTTGAGTGAGTGTAGATTTTGACATGAGCTCCCAAGCATTCTTGAAAATTAGTATTCACTCAAAACTAGACATAAGCATCACTCAAGGAGAGCTCGATGACTGAGCATGCTTTCATAATACGGGCCTAAGATTAAGACCTGGCGTCTTCACGAACGTGTTTGTGATGATGGGCAGAACCTGCAGTTCACGTATTGTCACTAATTTACCAATAACCCTGTATATAGGTATAACTATCTAATACTACAGAGAAAGCCGCTAAGCTAACCTACATCTGTTTGATTCCTTACGTCAGCTTACACGGGTAGGGTTAGAGGGGTCGATTCTTTCACCACGCCGCGACCGGGCATGATGTGAGGATGACGTAAAATCAACTAAAATGTTTAATTTCCTGTTATTAAAATGTTATTGAAATTGGCAAACGCTATGTTCTAAAATAAATTATCCAGTAAACTGACTAATGCGTTCTTTCTTGCAGCCCACGCTTTGCGTTATTAACTACTTATAACTAATCGTCGACTAACAAATACTGTTTTAAACTTTTTGACTGCTTTGTGCCTTAGCTAACTCAAAAATATATATTTTTATATTTATAAATACTATTTAACGGGTATTTATCGCGTTAATTACCTTATTTTTCCCGTCGTTTCGACAGTTTCGTTTCATCCCGTGGCAGTATGTAAACCTGTCGAAACGTCGGGAAAAATAAGGTAATAAACGCGATAAATACCCGTTAAATAGTGTTTATAAATATGTGTTCAGATCGCGTAAGTTTTAAAATAAATAATATATTTTTAGAATTTTTCTCTTACAAAGTAAAATACTATTGTAACGGGAGATGAGGCATTACCATCTCGAAAGTGGATGGCTCAAGTTAGGTTCAACTATGTTCCTTTATCTCAGTCATAGTCGGGCAGCGCGCGGCGGCGCGGGTGGTGGCATTTGTGTTTCGCGTGCTTGCTACGACGTATAATTTTGTGTGATTTCGACTTAATCACCACGACCATGCTCCCGTGTTCGTTCACCAGGTGTACAAATAGCTCCAAAACAAAAAACAAAGCCCAAGGCATCACATATTTTCCCGCGTAAGTAGATACACCAAACTTTAAATTTTCTGATAATCCGATACCTTATCATTATTAAAATTTCATCTGTGAAACGGTACAGTTTTTAAGTGAGCGCTGGTAGAACGTACCGTATCTTCCTTTTATTACTTTTATCGAAGACTAGCAGCGCCTCGCGGTTTCACCCGCGTAGTTCCCGTTCCCGTGGAAATTCCGGCATAAAAAGTAGCCTATTTTCTATTCCAGACTATAATCTATCTCTGTGCCAAATTTCATCCAGATCCGTTTTCCCGTTCTGGCGTGATTGAGTAACAAACATCCATCCATCTATCCATCCATCCAAACTTTCAGATTTATAATATTAGTAGGATTGTGCTGTAGACTGTTGCAAACAATCTAGAACTCCAGCTGATCCATGTCAATACCAGTCTGAAGGGTTCCTAAGCTCGCTGCATTGCGCCACTGTATGGCAACGCTGATGCACTATCCCAGATACTCACCAGCTCTCGGGTCCCGCATCATCGACTTGAATGGATTTTTTTCTTCTTTCAGAGCTAAAATGCGAGCTAGCGAGAGCATACAAGGAGTCAGAGATGGTGCGACAGCGAGGCAGGTCGCTGGAGGAGGACCTGGCTGCGGCCAGGAGCTGTTCCGCCGATCTGGCCGACCAGTTACAGAGGAGGCAGGGTGAGTAGACTGCGTAGACCTTAGTAGACCATGGTTTGACAGTAGAATGTGAATGTTAAGAATACACCTTTTATGTTAAGGTTTTTTATTATACCTAGTGCTTAACCTCGCACTATTTCTAAGAAATAAAAATAAGTTCCCAAATAAAACCGGCCAAGTGCGATTCGGACTCGCGCACGAAAGGTTCCTTACCATTATCTACAAAAACGGCAAAAAAAAAACACGTTTGTTGTATGGGAGCCCCCTTAAATATTTATTTTGTTTTGTTTTTTAGTGTTTGTTGTTATAGCGGCAACAGAAATACATCATTTATGAAAATTTCAACCGTCTAACTATCACGGTTCTTGAGATACAACCTGGTGTCAGACGGACAGCGAAGTCTTAGTAATAGGGTCCCGTTTTTACCCTTTGGGTACGGAACCCTAAAAAATACGATTTCGGCCGGACATGAACTCGCTCCCCACTCTCAGTAGATACGGGTTTAAGCCCCAGACGGAGCTATAGATAACCTAAATTATTATTAATATAGTAAACTATATATTACGGTATAGCAAGGTGCAACATACCGTGGCTATGCTATATATGTATTGTATATTTTTGCACTCATTAGCTCTGCGGCCGTCATGTCTTACTATACCAAAATATTTCATGTTTTGGTAACTTAATAAAATATACGTTATAGCAACGTCTGTGGTCACTCGCTGATTACTATAGAAAATATACCTTATTATATCTTCCTCTGATTTATATTAATATATATTATAGCTCCGTATAGCTCTGTTGTTGTGTCTCTAACTAACCAAGAACGCCACAAAATCAGTACTCGCCAATTGGAGAATATGCATAATGTGTAATTTAAAATTTTGCATGCCATCATTAATGGTAGAACATAATGAACTTCTATCTAGACTAGCAGCGCCTCGCTGTTTCACCCGTGTAGTTCCCGTTCCCGTGGAATTCCGGGATAAAAAGTAGCCTATGTTCTATCTATTCCAGACTATAATCTATCTCTGTGCCAAATTTCATTCAGATCCGTTCAGACGTTCTGGCGTGATAAAGGAACAAACACCCATCTATCTATCCATCCATCCATCTAAACTTTCACGTTTATAATATTAGTGAGATTAAGACCTTATTTTGTATGCACATATGTTTAACATATGTGCATACAAAATAAGGTCTTAAGGTCCTAAGTAACATAATGTTACTTGCAAATAAATATATGACTATGAAAAATCTCTGGGATTTCTTACGGACTCTAGTGCCGTTAGCTCCACCTACAGGGGAAACATTGAAGTTTATCCGGCTAAAGCTTTTTGGGAACTTATTTTCGAACCTTGTATGTTGATTTGATAGGTACTTCGATCAAAAATAAGGAGTTCGAGGGGGGCCGGCAAAGCCGGACATTTTTGATCGATGGATAGGTATGATTATATAGCTGGATATTTGTTTTCAGAGGAATGCATGCGAGAGCTTCAAGCAGAGTTAGACGACGCCCTCGCTAGAAGAGCATCCCTAGAGTCCAGAGCACTGGCGTTAGAGCGAGACAGAGATAGACTGGAAGTAGAGAAAAAAGCAAGCGAGCAGCGCGCGCTAGAGGTAAGACCCTATAAGGTGGCGATATTATGACGCCATTTTGTGAAAAGGATAGTTATAGGATTTTGCGTTTATGGGAGCGGGACCAAACCACCCAAATATATATATATATAATATAGACGAGGTTGTTTCCCGAGCGTAGGCTCGTCGCTCCAATTTTTTCCAAAAAATAAATGACCAGCCTCGCCGATACCAAACTAGATACAAACACAACCTTGTCATGCCCGCATCAAAATTAAAAATTCACCAATCCTCCCCCAACTCGATGGCGGTAAAAATTTACAACACTTTACCAGAAAACATAAAATGTATAGAAAAAAATGACATGTTTGAATCCAAACTAAAAGCGATACTCATAAAAAAATGTTTTTACGAACTTGACGATTTCTTCAATGATAAATTTAGCGACTCGTAGTCTTTGTAATAGGTATTGAATGCATTAATAATAAGTAAGTACATCATAAGTAGAAAGGCATGAAACCTGGCCTGTCTTCCATTGCAACACCCTAAATGGGTACATACTGTGAACATTTTATGAACACTCACCTAACCACTAAGACCTGACTGTATAAATGCAATAAATAAAATACTGAATACTGAATACCGAGGCAGGATGACAAGACCGAGGGTGGTTTTGTCCCGCGTGAAAAACGATACTTTTCACTTCAAGTGAAAATAGAGACAAGAGAAAATAGAACAATTTTATTAAAACTTACCTTCAGTAAATATTCGACGCCGACTTCACTTCTCTACTTCACGAATTTGTCGTTAGTCTTTAAGGCCCTTATCATCATCAGCCTATATTAGTCCACTGCTGGACATAGGCCTCCCCTAATGAGCGCCATAGCGCCCTGTCTTCAGCTTGCCGCATCCAGCATCTTCATAACTTTTTTACGAACACAAAAAAAGTAGTCTGGGGAGTCAGCTTAACTTTACAGATATCGAATCTTAAGGGCAGGATATTCGATCCATTTTGTGAAAAGAACAGGCATAGAATTTTGTGTTCACAAGAGTGAGACAGGGCACAGCAACGCAAGCCCAAAAATCAAGTTTCTGCTTATTATCAAAATTAAAAAAGGTTTTGAGAAAAACTAACCGTAAAATATTCTTCTAAACGTCGTTGCCTATTTTCTGACCTGTTTTTTGAGAGTAAAACGTTGATACACTAGAAGTTAAACAACAAAAACAACAAAAAACTATCCTTTCTTCGTAATTTTTATCATCAGGTGAAGTGATAAATATCGTGTTTTGAACCGTAGAATAATCAATAATGTTAATCCAACTACAACATAAATTTTAGTCCAATCAAAACAAAGGATATTTGATCGTTTAAAATTGGCTAAACTCGAATATCCTGGTCTTAATAAATACAAAAAAAACAGGCCAAGTGCAAATCGGCTGTAAGGCATGGCGACATCTGGAGTTTTAATGGGGAAATTCTAAGATTGACATCTAGGGCATAGTCCATTTTATCTTGAGGGAACTTGTAAAATATTAGAACCCTCTTTACAAAAAGTATAGAATGAAAACGGTAGGTGGCGCTTTAACTTTCGTAAAATGAACTTGTTTTTTAATCAGTAGGTACCAACTTATAGAAAATAACCAAAGACATAAAATGTCTTTGAAAATAACCCTCTTAATATAAAAGCTAGTTTAATGTAGTAAAAAACCGTCTGTAATGTTATGCCAATAATGTTTATTATGTTTATGCTCACTTCAGGCGGAAGGCGGCCCGTAAAGTTGTACATGCGCACTGTCTAGGGCGGGAAGGAAATGCCCTCTCTCCTGGTGCTTTCTCTTTCGCTCAACCAGTTTTCCCAATGCACAAGCTAAAAAATACAAACTCAAATAATTCAAAAAATTGAAACAATTTCTTGAAAATTTGCTCTTCATCGTGGAGACTCGGGTATTCTACCAGTAATTTTTATTGAAGTGGTAGAATTCATAGGCGCGTTTTGCTGAAAACAGCGTTCGACATTTGAATCCTAGATCGCGCAAGCAAAGAGTTTTCGTTGGTTTAGGTGTAAGAAGTTCTAAACTAAGAAGGTTGGGAGGGTCCGTAACTACTGCGTAAGCCGGTGGTGGCGGGGCACCGGTCTAATTCCCCGCTATATCATGTACCTAGAGTTTGTGCTTGCAATCTCTTACTATGATAACAATGATGAATAAAGTGATCAAAAGAAGACTTCGGTCTCAACCCCACGCCAGTAGTTGATTTGACCTTCCTTTTGCTAGGTGGTTTTTAATACTTTATTTGAGGCGCCTGCGGATGATAATCTCACTAATATTATAAACGTGAAAGTTTAGATGGATGGATGGATAGATAGATGGATGGATGTTTGTTCCTTTATCACGCCAGAACGGCAAAACGGATCTGGATGAAATTTGACACAGAGATAGATTATAGTCTGGAATAGGACATAGGCTACTTTTTATCCCGAAATTCCTACGGGAACGAGAACTACGCGGGTGAAACCACGAGGCGCTGCTAGTTTGCCCATATAAACGTACTACCAAAATGATTTGTAATTCGAGCATATTTCCACAATATCATGTTGTTTTTTGTATTCGAATAGTATATATCTAGGTCCCTGGTTGTTTTTTTCTTAACAATACACACCTATAATCTCACTAATATTATAAAGGTGAAAGTTTAGATGGATGGATGGATAGATAGATGGATGTTTGTTCCTTTATCACGCCAGAACGGCAAAACGGATCTGGATGAAATTTGGCACAGAGATAGATTATAGTCTGGAATAGGACATAGGCTACTTTTTATCCCGGAATTCCCACGGGAACGGGAACTACGCGGGTGAAAACGCGAGGCGCTGCTAGTGTGTAATGTAAGCAAAAATATGCTAAATCTAATTTTGAATATTTTTAAAAGAAAATGACCTGTTTTCGTCCTATGTGTATTAAAAATAACAATATCTTACGTTTTGTTTGTTAAGGAACATAGCTTATATTGTCTAGTTACAGAATAACAACACAATGTCGAAAATACAATAAGTTTTCAGTCATTATTTTTGGTATTACGGAACGTAATAATTCACGAATTGAAGTTGCGAGCCGCTGTCGCCGGATTCTTAACATAATGTTCTGGTAACGGATTTATTTATTTAAACAAGATCATAACATTACAGATATCTCCAAATCGTAATCGTTAACGGATAAACAACATGGCTCCTTTTAACGACCTCGGTATCGCAATGGTTATTCTTAGCTGTTGCATTGTGAAAATATTATATTGTGTGTAAGAAGACAAGAAACAAAACAGAATGAGAAAAACTACAAAAAATAACCACCACGGCTGGGTTAGAACCCGTTACCGCCTGCATATCAGGCGTGGGTTTACCGCCATTATAATAACACATATGTACCTATTCGGAGTAGACCTCTTTTTCGTTTATTACAAATCGGTAATCCATTTCCTATTGCCCATCAGTGGAATAGCATAGGCTGATGATGATAAAAAATATGTATTAATAGGAAATGAAATAAGTTCCCAAAAATATCCGGTTTCGGCGGGACTCGAACCTGCGCCCCACCCTCAGTTCGGGTGTGCTCTATTACTATTTTTGGGAAGTTATTTCATTTCTTAGAGATACCCAAAGTGCGGGTAAGCACTATAACAAAAAACCTTAGAAAATGTATTACTTACGTTTATCAGTTATCTAGTACCTAGGTCCTCTTAACACAAAGTTTGCTTAGCTTGGAGCTAGATAATGGTGGTCAAGCACTATTTATTATTATTTATTTATTTATTACTAGCAGCACCTCGCGGTTTCACCCGCGTAGTTCCCGTTCCCGTGGGAATTCCGGGATAAAAAGTAGCCTATGTCCTATTCCAGACTATAATCTATCTCTGTGCCAAATTTCATTCAGATCCGTTCAGTCGTTCTGGCGTGATAAAGGAACAAACATCCATCCATCTATCTATCCATCCATCCATCCATCCATCTAAACTTTCACGTTTATAATATTAGTGAGATTGTGTGATTTGATTTCCAGGCGCTAACAGCAGCGGAAGCGAACACAGCAAAATGGCGGTCCGCGCACGAAGCGGCGCGTTCGCAGGCGGCGGCGCGCGCCGAGCGCATGCTCGCTGATTGCGAGTGGAAGATGCGGGAGTTAGAGAAACGGGCCAGGGACGCTGAAGGGAAAAATAAGCAAGTAAGTGGCAAGAGAAGATAAGTTTACGGACTATTATTTATTCTTTGGGATAAAAAGTAGCCTAGGTTTGATTCCGGGCAGAGCTACATTTATAATAATAATAATAATATAGCCTTTATTCAAACTATTATATACATTTACATTATTTACAATGTTGCACACCTAGTTTGTTTGCCGCTTGGCACAGGCCTCCCCCCAGCCTCCTCCATTCCTCCCTGTCCTGAGTTTTTCTTGTCCACGTCCTGCCTACTCCTTTGACAAGCTCATTTCCGGGCAGAGCTACATTTAAGCAATATAAATTTCAGCCCGATCCGTTCCTACTGAACGATTTTGGGGTGAAGAGGTAACAAGCATCCATCGTAACCTTCGATAAAAGTAAAAAAGGGAGATGAGGCATTACCATCTCGTAAGTGTATGGCTCAAGTTAGGTTCAACTATGTTCCCCTACCTCAGTTATAGTCGGACCAGCGGCGCGGGCGGTGGTGTTTGTGTTGCGCGTGCTTGCTACGACGTATAATTTTGTGTTATTTCGACTAAACCACCACGACAATGCCCTCATGTTCGTTCACCAGGTGTACAAATAGCTCCAAAACAAAAAACAAAGCCCAAGGCATCACATATTTTCCCGCGTAAGTACACCAAACTTTAAATTTTCTGATAATCCGATACCTTATCATTATTTCATCTGTAACACGGTACAGTTTTTGAGTGACCGCTGGTAGAACGTACCGTATCTTCCTTTTTAACTTTTATCGAAGATTACGATCTTCGATAAAAGTAAAAAATTATTTATAATATTAAGGCCCTATACGACCCTGAATCAACTCCTTCGGACCTCCATATCTTCCAAACTACTAAATATTTAGATTTTAAATGTATATAAAAGTAAAGTAAGGTAAAGTTCAGGACTTACTCTATCGATCATACGTTTCGAAAACACGATTCCATACAATTTGGTAATTGGCGGTCCCAAATGTTTGCCGTTAATTATAGTTTAGTTGTTATAGTGTTAGTTATAGTGTGTGTTTAGTTGCTTCGAACCCACTTTTTATTGGTGTCTCAAATTCGATTAGTACCAAATTCAGTATAGTGATTCAAATAGTTCATACCTATTTCTTGGCGGTCCATTAGCTTCGAAAAGCAGTCAAAATAACGATATTAAACGTAAAAACGTATTTTTGCCTACAAAATCTGTGATACAAACCTGACCAGTTACTCGTCACCTAACCGCAGAGGATCGTATTATTTGGTTGATTAGGGCACTACATGGTATGCTGAATCGAAAACAAGCACTCATTGCTGCATATAGGCGCGCGGACATGCCCAAGGTCATTTGCCTTACTATTCGCGTGTGATGATTAATGTATTGTTCATAAGTCATGTTTACTTTGTTTCAGCTGACAGAAACTGTCGACAAACTGCAGTCGAGCCCGCCGACTCCTGCGCATGTGGCGGAGCTACAGCAGCTACGCGGATTGGTCACAGAGCAACAACGAAGCGTGCAGGTAACGTGGTTCTCTAATTAAATTAAAATAAATTAAATTCATTTATTAATCAGATAACACGGATCCATGGAATTTGACAAAAAAACGGCCAAGTGCGAGTCGAACTCGCGCACGAAGGGTTCCGTACCATTATCTATAAAAACGGTAAAAAAAATCACGTTTGTTGTATGGGAGCCCCCTTAAATATTTGTTTTATTTTAATTTAATTATTTATTTTAAAGTGAATATTATAACTAAGTATTCTGTGAACATTTCAATCGTCTACCTGTTGCCGTTATCAATATCGAGCAAAAATGAGCAAAAAATCACGTTTGTTGTATGGGAGCCCCCTTAAATATTTATTTTATTGTGTTTTTTAGTATTTGTTGTTATAGCGGCGGCTTTGTTGTTATACATCATCTGTGAAAATTTCAACTGTCTAACTATCACGGTTCATGAGATACAGCCTGGTGACAGACGGACAGCGGAGTCTTAGTAACAGGGTCCCGTTTTACCCTTTAGGTACGGAACCCTAAAAAGTAAAGAAGACAGAAATAACTTTATTGGTTTCTGATTGATTTCAGGCTCTAACTCTTCAGCTGCAAAGACTAGAAACAAGAGAAGAGTCGCTCAAACTAGAAGTACATAGGCTGAAGGATCTCTTGCAAAGGGCTGAAGAAAGTAGGAAAGAGAAGGAACATACTTATACACAGGTAAATATAAACGCTACATCATGTTCTTGAAGTCTCTCTATTTATCCGTTTCTATGTTATTTAACCCTGTTTAACTTTACTTTTAATTAATTAATTTATTTTATTTTAACAATTAGGTTAGCCAACAGTGAGTAAACCAGAACTAAAAACTATTTAAATAATTTGTATAAATACTATATAACGGGTATTTATCGCGTTTAATTACCTTATTTTCCCGATGTTTCGACAGGTTTACACACTGCCGTGGTCACGGGATGACTGGCGTACTCGATACTCATCTGCTTAGCTTAGGGCCAAGCTAAGCAGAACTTGTGTTATGGGCTCTAGATAACTTATATAAATTTAACTCAAATCAGATAATTAAACTTGTAACGCATCATACTTATTCAGTTCAGAAACACTTTTTCGTACTGTATGACTGTTCGTCACTGTATCTGGTACAAATGACATTGATTCCGACGAAATCGGCTATTATATCATAATTAAAAATCGGGTGCCTCAACCTCGGGGGCGTCACACACCGGGGCCTTAACCCACGCACCAAATAATGTATGTACACTTAATATCTTCCAGAAAATCAAAGCCCTCGAAGAATCCCACTCCAAAACTATAGACAATCTCCGCTCAGAGCACGCTTCATCTCTCGCTACCACTCGCAGCGCCCTCGAGAGGGGACACGCGGAGAGGACGCGCGCCGCGCTCGCACAACTGAGGGGGGAGTCCGACCAGGCTATCAGGAACGCAGAGAGGAAGCTACGGGAGGTGTCCACAAGGGTAAGGAAGAAGTGACGGGCATTTATGACTCATTAACATTTTAAGGTTTTTATTTATTATAGTACTCTGGGTAATTTCTAAGAAATTAATAAATCCCAAAAATTTACGATCTCGACGGGATTCGAACCCGCACCTTCCCCTTCAGCGCAGGGTTGCTCTTTTTCCAACTGAGCTACGTGATCTTATCTCGCCGAGGTGTAAATCTTTGGGAGTTCTTTCGGCACTTACGCCGTCAGCGCCACCTACAGAGGAAACAATGAAGTTATCCAATTCTGCTCAAAGACCAAATTTACATTTAGTTCTTTGACGAGAGGTTTTGCCGTTGCTTGATTCTAAGGTTTTTATTTATTATAGTACTCTGGGTAATTTCTAAGAAATTAATAAATCCCAAAAATTTACGATCTCGACGGGATTCGAACCCGCACCTAACCACCATCATTAACATTTATTATATTATGGTTTCGGCAGAATATCAGCGCCTATCTACTCTTGAGTGGTAAGGCATTTATGCCGAGTCGAGACCTTTTTGCTGCTGTAACACAGCACAGTCAGTCTTCATTACGGATGTAAGCGGGTTAACTACGAACCTTATTTGTGTTGAAAGAACACTAACGTTTCATCCCTTAACGAGGGACTTCTTCAGGGTGAGTGCGGTTCTAAACGCGCGCGTTCCGCGTCCCTCCGAGCACTCAGACTTTTTGAAAAATGTTTTATATTCTAAGGTTATTTTCGCGAGAACTCATAATAAAACACTGTTTTAACCGGATTGATCGCGTATATTTATATTTTGTTTATAACCTGACGTTTCGGAGGCTTTTCAGCTTCCATGGTCACAGGCAGACTAAAAATGATTGAATAATGATTGATGAATGATGAGAAAAATGTTTTGTGAAATTGTTTTCGTTCTCGGTGTTAAACTGTTACTTTTTTTATTCTCAAACTATATTTTCATGTACTTATGTTTTGTACTGCAGCAGCAAATAAATGAATGTCTATTATTATAATTCATGATATTAATTTTAAATATTTATTTATTTTCAGTTTGAAAACTTGAAGGAAGTATTATCGAGTAAAGAAACACAATTTGAGGCAGCGATAGCAGAAGCAAGAAGCAAGGTTAGTATTATTTGAAAGAATTGATTGATAATAAAACACTGTTTTGACCGGATTATCCGTATTACCGGTTTTGATCGCGTATATTTTATATTTTGTTTATAACCTGACGTTTCGGAGGCTTTTCAGCTTCCATGGTCACAGGCAGACAGTCTGCCTGTGACCGTCAGGTTATAAACAAAATATAAAATATACGCGATCAATCCGGTTAAAACAGTGTTTTATTATGAGTTCTCGCGAAAAGTACCTGAGAATATAATTGATTGATATTTAAAAAAAACCTATGTATATTAACGCATTCACTGCTCAACGTTGACGGTGCCGCGCTACCGCTGCATTAAGCGCCGCCGGGTGGGCAAGTGCGTCATGGGTATTTGCCCATGACGCACTTGCCCACCCGGCGACGTGATAACTATGATAAAGCAGATATCTCTAAGAAGCAGAAGCGTTTTGTTTAAAAATACCAAAAATGACTCAGAACAGACAGACAGAGAGATAACATATCATAACGAATGTTTTTTGTATTATTAACTCAGACTAACGGCTCTGTTAAATCAAAAATGAAATAGAACGACAACTCGTGCAAAAAAATCACGTTTGCTGTATGGGAGCCCTCTTAAATATTTATTTTATTCAATTTTTTAGTATTTGTTGTTATAGCGGCAGCAGAAATACATCATCTGTGAAAATTTCAACTGTCTAACTATCACGGTTCATGAGAGCCTGGTGACAGACGGACAGCGAAGTCTTAGTAATAGGGTCCCGTTTTACTCTTTGGGTACGGAACCCTAAAAATATCTGTCTATGTATTGTATTATGTGTATCAGTTATCTAGTAACCATAACACAAGCTCTGCTTAGCTTGGGGCTGAATTGTCCAGCTTTATTTATTCGTTTGTTTTTTTTTATATTTTTTTTATGTACAGAAAATTACAATATACAATACAATAATAATTACAACTTATATTTACACTTAAATCTATTTTCTAAAAATTTAAGCCGTCACCAGAAGGCAAAGTGCCCAGAATGCTGGCAGCATTGCCACGTTGAATGGCAATGCCAATTCGTTGACCGAAATAAAAGTCATTCATTTATTTGTTATTTATTTTCAGGCTGATTGGGACACCCTACAGTTGCGCCACCTGTTGGATAAAGCTGACATCGATTACGCGAACAAAATCGACAGACTCACTCAATCTTATGAAGCTGAGAAAGGTAAGTGTATTCAATAATATTCATATTAAGGAGGTATCATACGACGCCATTTTGTGAAAAAGATAGACAGAGGATTCCGCGTTCATTGGAGCGGGACAGGGCATAGAAACGCAAGCCCAAAAATCAAGTTTTTGCTTATTATCTTTTAATTAAGACATTATTTGAAAAAATGCAACTTATAAAATGTTCTTTATACTCATTTAAATTACCATGCTTGTTCTCAAGATCTTAACTTCTGTATTTATTGAGAAATTAAGGTTTTAGTAAAAATTTAGAGGTAACTGCGATTTGTCGAAGCAGCGAAGTCATAGTCGAAGCAAACACTTATCTATCACAGGATTCCACGAGGAAGAGAGACGAAAACCATATTCACGATTAAAATCTGGGTGTTTCTTATTTATTTATTATTTATTAAAGGAACACCAACAGTACACTACATATTTGCTTATTTTAATAAATGTTTACATAAGACAAGTCCTAATATATATACTTATAAAAGGTAGACACCACATTCAATATACTTACTTACTTCTTGGTTCTCTGTCGGAAAAAATAATTTAGATATAAGGTTCATATTTGTTATGTTTTATGTGTAAATAAAGTATTCATTAATTCATGAAACATTACGTGCCGCTCAGATTACCTAATTAATAAAGTAAATCTGCTGTATGAGCGATATTGGCTTGTAGGTACATGCTTTGGTCCTTCGAGCCGGATCATGTACGAACAATCATAAATAATAACCAATATCGCTCATACATGTTGACCCTTCTTCAGAAAAAACATTTTGACCTTTCTTCATAAATTTATCATGTTATTTTAACCTTTCTCCAGAAAGCATAATATCAGAATGGTCGGAGAAGCTGCAAGAAGCAGAAGACAAAGCTACTGCAGACGCTACGGACGCGCAGAAGCTTCTAGAGGCGACCAGACTGAAGCTCACGGCTGAGAAAATGGAAATGATTAATAAATTGAAAGAACTGCATAAGAGAGAAATGGGTATGACATGTTTATTAATAATAATAATAACGTCTATTGAAACAGAATAAAGTTCTGTTTTTATAATGCTGGACAATTCACACAGCATTATCTAGCCCCAAGCTCAGCAGAGAGCTTGTGTTATGGGTACAAGATAACTGATATACATAATATAATACAATACGTAGATAGATATTTTTATTATACATTGAAAACGACCAGAACACCCTGAACAAATGTCTGTAGATCGTACACACATTTCCTTCACGGGAATCGAACCCGCAACCTCCTGCGTCGCAGGCAGGCTGTATAGATATTTTTTATTATACATAGAAAACGACCAGGACACCCTGAACAAATGTCTGCAGATCGTACAAACATTTGTCCCGAGGCGGGAATCGAACCCGCAACCTGTTGCGTCGCAGGTGGATCTTCGCCCACCGCGCCACAGAGGTCGTCTCCGTGGCGCACTTAGAATTGGCAGATTTGACCGAAGATCTCAAGAGGCGCAAATATGCAGGTCTCGACAGAGCCTACGCATTTGCTCCCCTTGGAGTCGAGACCCGTCCGTGGAGTACCGAGGCTCTCCGGTCTGGTCGAAGCGACGCGTGACTCGAGAGCTGGTGAGTATCTGGCGCAGCGCAACAGCATTGCTATTATACTATATAATATATAATAACAGAATTAAACTAAAACTATTATTTACAATTGAGCTAACTGCAGACTGTTGCAAACAACCTACAAGTAGCTCAACTGATCCGTATCAATACCAGTCGCGCGCGTGCCCAAGACGCTAGCTGCATTGCCCCGCTGTATAGCAATGCTGATGCGCTGCGCCAGATACTCACCAGCTCTCAGGTCACGTCGCTTCGACCAGACGCTCAGATATTTTTTTGAAAACCCGGAGAGCCTCGGTACCCCAATAATTTAATATTACTAATATTTACAACTAAAACAGTTGAGCTTACTGCAGATTGCTGCAAACAATCTAGAGGTAGCTCGACTGATCCAGTACGCGTCCCCAAAATGCTGGCTGCAGAGCCCAGCTCTAATGAATCTCTTGTTTCTTCAGATGAGCAGTGGGAACAGTTCATGTTAGACAAGGAAAGCTGTCTGGAGCGGATGAAGAATGAGTGCAGGCAAGAGGGAGACGAAGAGAGGGTTAAACGCGAGAAGGAACTTATGGAAGAAATTGCAGGTAGGTGTATATAAATAAATAAATACAAAATGCCGGACAATAGGCTATTTGACTACATTAAAAATAAGTTCCAAATTGTTTTCATCCTAGTCAGTGACAACGTAACAAAGCGTAATCAGATGATTTTTATTAAAAATATGACTATTTTAGGTAAAAAAAAATTGGATTAAAATTAGGTACCTACATATTTTTTGATATAATGATTACGTGACCGAAAACGCTCTGCGTTTGGTTGGATCGCTGGTGACGTCACACTATCACAGATTACAGTGTCAATGAGTTCTTGTAAGGTGTGGTGTGGCGGGGTGACGTCATAGCTTGGAACACGGTAGCCATGACAGAGATTATCGTTTTGGCGCGGCATTATTTTATTCAAACTTTAAAATTATCTTACTAATATTATAAACGTGAAAGTTTAGATGGATGGATGGATAGATAGATGGATGGATGTTTGTTCCTTTATCACGCCAGAACGGCTGAACGGATCTGGATGAAATTTGGCACAGAGATAGATTATAGTCTGGAATAGGACATAGGCTACTTTTTATTCCGAAATTCCTACGGGAACGGGAACTACACGGGTGAAACCGCGAGGCGCTGCTAGTTTTTTATAATTACTACGATTGGCCTTAAAGAAATATTTTTTCACTTTGCATTATTTTTATCAGACAATACGTTAGAATTATTTCCCAGTAGTAGTCAAGTAGCCTATTCACAGCATCATCCAGTCACAAGCTTAGAAGAGTTATGGGTACTAGATAACTTATATATTTAATACTAGCGGTCCGCCCCGGCTTCGCACGGGTATGTTTTATAGCCTATGTTCATCAGGGATAATGTAGGATTCTAATGGTGATTCTAATGGTGAAAGAATTTTTCAAATCGGTCCAGTAGTTTCGGAGCCATTCAAACAAACAAATCTTTCCTCTTTATAATATTAGTATAGACAATAAACCACATACCTAGATACCATATTATTACATACTAGCAGCGCCTTGCGGTTTCACCCGCGTAGTTCCCGCTCCCGTGGGAATTCCGGGATAAAAAGTAGCCTATGTTCTATTCCAGACTATAATCTATCTCTGTGCCAAATTTCATCCAGATCCGTTCAGCCGTTCTGGCGTGATAAAGGAACAAACATCCATCCATCTATCCATCCATCTAAACTTTCACGTTTATAATATTAGTGATACATACTAACAGCGCCTCGCGGTTTCACCCGCGTAGTTCCCGTTCCCGTAGGAATTTCGGGATAAAAAGTAGCCTATGTCCTATTCCAGACTATAATCTATCTCTGTGCCAAATTTCATCCAGATCCGTTCAGCCGTTCTGGCGTGATAAAGGAACAAACATCCATCCATCTATCCATCCATCTAAACTTTCACGTTTATAATATTAGTGAGATGAGATAGTGAGATTATTTGTTATACATATATAGAGAATATCCAGAACTCTCTGTACATAATAGCTGCAGATCGTAATAACATTTGTCCCGAGGCGGGAATCGAACCCGCAACCTCCTGCGTCGAAGGCGGACCTTCGCCCTCCGCACCTCAGAGGTCGTAATAGGTACATGTGTAATGCCGGTATTAGACCAAAATTAATTACTTCTAAAAAAAACGGCCAAGTGCGATTCGGACTCGCGCACGAAGGGTTCCTTACCATTATCTATAAAAACGGCAAAAAATAAACATGTCTGTTGTATGGGAGCCCCTTTAAATATTTATTTTATTCTGTTTTTTAGTTTTTATAGCGGCAACAGAAATACATCATCTGTGAAAATTTCAACTGTCTAACTATCACGATTCATGAGATACAGCCTGGTGACAGACGGACAGCGTAGTCTTAGTAATAGGGTCCCGTTTTACCCTTTGGGTACGGAACCCTAAAAATGCTTAATTTTTTCCAGAACTCAAATCTCAGGTCCACTCGAAGTCGTCTGACTTCGACAATCTAGCTGTCAAAGCGGCAGCTTGTGGGAGGACCCTAGCTATCACAGAGCAGGAACTAAGGTTAGTATTTAAATATCACTACAGCACGGTAGGTATCTATTGGCCGTTTTTCCACTCACCGGCCCGGCACCGACACCGATGCCGTGTCGGTGCCGGAGAAGCCAAAATGTATGGCTCGTTTTTCCACTTACCGGCCCGGCACCGACACCGATGCCGTGTCGGTGCCGGAGAAGCCAAAATGTATGGCTCGTTTTTCCACTTACCGGCCCGGCACCGACACCGATGATGCCGTGTCGGTGCCGGAGAAGCCAAAATGTATGGCTCGTTTTTCCACTTACCGGCCCGGCACCGACATCGATGCCGTGTCGGTGCCGGAGAAGCCGAAATGTATGGCTCGTTTTTCCACTTACCGGCCCGGCACCGACACTGATGCCGTGTCGGTGCCGGAGAAGCCAAAATGTATGGCTCGTTTTTCCACTTACCGGCGCTGGCGACGGCCTAGCGTTGACTACCACCGACGCCGTCGCTGGTGCGGGTCAGCAAGCTTCCCACTCTGTGCCGGCAAATCTGCATGTGTATTGTATATTTTTTATTGTGAGTGTGCGGGACGGGACGAGGAGCGGGCGTAACCCGGCATCGACACCGGCTCAGTGGAAAACCGAAGCCCCGGCGCCGGTGCCGGTCCGTCGATGTCGGTGACGTGCCGGTGCCGGGCCGGCTAATGGAAAAACGCCCAATTTGAATGTAGCCGTCAGTTTTTTAGGTCTATGATTTCTGACGATTACTTCTACTACTAATCTACTTATCAATTAGTAAATTTCACAATAAAAACATCAAATAACACAAAAATATAAGTAGGTACTATATCCATATAGGATAAAAATAAAAATAATCAGCTTTTTTTAACACTTTTGTCATGTATTATATGTTATTGTGCGATTCTTCATAGGATTTTATCGTACAGTGAATAGGTACCTACTTAATTTACCTACCAACTCTCTCTAATCAAGTCTTAACTTACTAAAAATATACTTAGTAGGTAACTATGTAAATACCTAAAAAACACAATTTAATTTAATAAATACTTAGAAACTGACTGCTACATTTTATTTTTACATTTTCACCATATCACTAAACGATATTGGTAGCAAAATTTTATCTAAAATTTGCGAACAAAGCTTCAATAATAATGTTTTAATAAAAATACGGTCTTTTGGACGAAATTTGGCTACTGTCGCATGTTCATTGTGTATAATAATCGTAAACTTACTAATAAACCAAAACAAACATTCATTCGCCATTCTCTCATTCATTCTTACATCCACAAATTCGCATAGTCATACATTAGTAATTTGTCTCTAGCTCGTCATTCAATCCATGTTATCATTCATTCATTTCTATAGTCATTCATTCATTTGTAGTCGTTCACTACACTACGACACAGTCCAAAAGGCAGTATTTTGATTAAAATTGCATCTAAGATCCATTGGAAGTCTTTTTACAGATCTTTTTTTCTAGAGATGTCTTATATGCACGGACTAGATTAAATAGAAGAGCTTTTTCGCAGTCAGCGACAGTTTTGAAGCAAGACATAGTGATGCTAAGTAGTGTAGTTAATGGGTTGAAATGTATTAACGCCAACATGCCCAACCAGGCTCGCTCGATTTCCATACATTGGATAAGTTTGTCACTTTACATCGTTTTAGATTGTAAAGACTTGTTTTGACATTGACCTTTCTGGACCTAGAAAAAAACATTTGAGATTCTAGCTGCAACGCAAAAATGTTTTATTCCGCTTACCTCTCCGTCAAAAGCTGGCTAACATCTGTCTCTCTGAGTCGTGACAATAAATTGTAGAGGGCATCTCTTTCTACACTATGCAAATTGAGCGAGACTAAAACCCAGTTAGCTAGCTGAAGCGCTAACTGGTGTCAAGCCACTATAAAGGCTACGCAATCTAAAGCCGGAATCACACTATTGAAGCGCCACGCAACCCGACAAAACGCGATGCGTGATATATCTAATCGTATCAATTTTCTATAACCAGCAGGACTATTCAGAAACTCATTTTCCGAATCTTCGATACGGAATTTAACACAGATTTGCGCGAGATTCATAGTTTTTTATATTTTCTGCTATTAAGATTTTGTGCGTTCTGCAAGGAATATTTGAATTTCGCACGAATCTATCAGATTCCATCTATAAGAGTGAGGATTCGGTAGCAAAGTTTCTGAATAGGCTTAGGTACTCATCAATGATTCTCATTTTACTAACACCCGACGACGCAGCGAAAGTCGACGTTTACCTACAATGTGTTTCTAGTCATAGAGAATTGATACAATTATACTCAAATTAACACGCATCGCGTCTCGATGTGTCGCGTGGCGTTTCAATAGTGTGTGGAGCCCTTTAGAGAGACTTACAGGTTTTATAGGTTTATAGGTACCTATCACATTATCTCTAGTTGCAGCATTCTCGGAGCGGTGTTGACTGTCATGTCGTGCGTGATGACCGGATCTCTCCGTCTCGCTCTGATCGCGTTTCTCCTCTCACTCGCACTCTATATTTATATTAACACGCTTGATAAAAAGGGTAGAAGTAAGAACTGAAGGACGTTTCTGCCCGTCACCTTAACATTATTGGCAAAATACGACAAGTAGGCACCTAACCCACAGAGTAGGTGCCTAAATTTTTATCTTAACGATTATGATTCTTCTGGTGGATATTTTTTTTTTGTTCCAAAATGTGTCTTTTGTTCAAAGTATTATTTTTCAACTTTTACTAGCATTTATGAAAATATCAAAATACTGCCTTAAATTTTGGACTGAAATTATTCGTTAAGTGTAAAGTTACAAAACTTTCAGTTATTTCTTTTATGTACTAGCGTGTTTGCTATGTTTTTCAAAAACCGTTTTGTTCTTTTTATATTTTTATACTTACTTACGTTTTTTTAAGGATTGTTTACGTAATAAAAGTTGGATTTCAATTCGTTACTATTATTTTCTTAACGCATTAACTCAGCCTCTAGTCCCGAGGGACATGTGCGTCGTAGGCTATGAAATTGTTAATCTGGTATAATATCTGTTTCAAAATAGATACTAACCGCAAAGCAAAATCAAATATGGTAGAAAAGTGTAACGCTCACACTGCAAATTGAGTAAATTAAAATAACATCTAAGAATAATTATTTAGGACACAGTAAACTCACTCAGATTTATGTAGGTACTCTACGTCTCTAAGGCCCGTATTATGAAAACTTGCTCTGTCATCGATTTATGCTTGAGTAACTTTTTTCTATGGCATACACGTTACTCAACCATAGATCGATGATTGATGATCTACGAGTGAGCAGCTACGGTGTTAGGCCCGTATAAACTTTTTTAACATTATTATTTCAAAACTTAACGCAATTTCAAAAACTATTTTGAGATGTACCTACCAATACCTTGACAATAAATTACTTTTGGTACAATAAAGTGTTAATTCATTCATTTTTTTAATTTGATATCTAACTTGGGTAGGTAGCCATTTTTTAAAAAAAAAAAACCCTCCCTTTTTAACCATTTTTCAAAAAGTGTAGGTACTTTGTACTTAAAAGCTTGCTCAGTCATGAATCTGCAGTCTAGGTATTTTCTATGTATAATAAAAAATATCTATCTATGTCGTCTTGTACCCATAGTACAACCTCTTCTTAGCTTGGGGCTAGATGCTGAATGGATTATCCAGCATTATTTATTTATGCTTGAGTAACGCTTTTCTATGGCATAAAGCTTATCAATATCACACACCTGAAAAGAACAGCTGCCTAACGAGTATAGGCTTATAATATTTAAATGCACATTTTTTTTGTGTAAGGTGACAGCGATATGCGATTGATGTGCACAGAGTTTTAACGTCACAATCACAATAATGCTCAGTCAGGAATCTATGCAGATTCGTGGCTGAGTAAGCTTTCAATACGGGCTTAAAACTTAGTTTAAATAAAAAAAATGCGACGGCGGCACCTAAACCTTCTACTCAGTACATGAACGCTTAAATAATACTAGGTATGTATACCTACCTTATTATTGACAATAGTGAATTTAAAATTGTTGGTCATCGACGCCACAAGAGCAAAAACACCTTGCATATTATAAACTGTAGTTACAACTTACAACCTACGACAAAATAAACAATAGGTATTTAAAGTATTTCTTTTTTCCTAATACAGTGTGAGAAGAATAAGTAAAGAAATACGTAATAACAAAATGAGTAAAGAATTACGAAAATAAGTTAAAAAAAAATTGAGGGTAGGTAGGTTTACTTTTTAAGCTAGCTACACACCCACACAACTAATTCTAATGGTTTTCCCCCATCCCTCTCCCACTAACACAGAGGAGCGCTGGAGAGAGAGAGAGAGATGCGAGAGAAGAGATCCGACGACGCAACGAAGATAAGACAACTGGAGAGGAGCTCGAAGGACCAAGTCGAGCATCTCACTAGGAAGTGTGCTTGTTTGAGGAAACTGTGAGTATCATTCAATATATAGATAAACATAGAAATCATTTAGAAAAGACAAAGAATGAGGGTAGATCGGTATGTCTGCCAATAAAAACGAACTCGCAGTGACTTTAGTTCTTCCGTGATCATGGCGCATGAAACTGTGCCGAAATATTGGAAAACTCAAAAATCGAATCATGGTTAATATCCCGTTTTAAATGATTTCTATGTTAATAACCATGATAATTTCAAAAGTTTTATTGATAGATAAACAAAACATTTACTCAAACATTATTTATTATTATAATAATACTCAAACATAATACATTTCTATCCATCCAAAGGTTGCCTGGAAGAAATCGCTTCTAAGCGATAGGGCTGCCCATTGTACTGGTATTAGTACATAATTGATGGAGAAATCGACATCATAATTTAAAAAATACATTCAGCCGAACATAGAACCTCCTCCGGTTAAAAAACATAAAACATTCATAAATAAACATTGCATATTATTTTAAATGATACGTACGTTTTGTTTTCCAGTTTCGATGACATCCGCGCCCGTTTGAACGCAAAGGAGCGCGCTGCGGAGCAAGACTCACGAGCTAAGGAAAAGGAGCTGCATCTCCTGAGGGGAGAGGTGGCTAGGCTCACCAAGCTGCTGGTGGAACAAAGGTAAGGACAGTGCATGCATTGTTTAATTCTCAATCAAAGTTCACAACATTAGATTTTTATGAAGTCCCTTTCAAACAAAAAACCCTTTTATGTTCATCCGTTTGGGAACTGAGCTACGATTCTACTCAAAATTGTCAACATAAAATAAAATTAACGCATTCACTGCCCAGGCGTGACGATGTGCGCTGGCCGCGATCGATACGACGAAACGGGGCGTACCTGATAGACATGCGTCTGTATTGGTCAGGAAAGTGTTGATGAACATAATGTATAATTTTACGGATGAATAAAAATGAGATGACAGAAGAGACGATTGAATGAACGATAAAAAAATTAATGACAGTTTTATGAACGAATGACTAAACGAACTAAACTGAATGACTAAAAACAGCATCTGCATAGTTAATTTTTGTATTTTTGATTGTCAAATGTAGTAATAGAAAAATAGATTATTTTAGGATTCTTCCTAAACGTGACGTCACCGTTCACCGTATTTACATGAAAATTTAGCGGGATATCGTTTTTGAAAGAAAAAAAGAAAATTATTTGTTAAAAACAACACACAAACAAACATGATGGTTTTATATCATTTATTTGTTTGTTGAACAAAAGCACTTGAGTTGACATACTGACCTCCCTAATAGGTTGGTATTTTAATAATACTTATTTCGCGTCGCTAACTATACGCCTCGTTCGCCCTGATTGCGTCACGTCTCGCCGTCAAATAACGCGTCTTTAATTTTAGTTTTTAATATTGTATGTATGTTAGTTTTAAGGTATATATTACTATGGACCGTAGAATAAGTTAAAATAAGATCTGTAACTGTTCTATAGTCTGAAATAAATTATTATTATTATTATAAGCCGAGAGTCGCTCAGCGAGCTATGGAGAGAGCTATGCTCGGGGTTTCTCTACGTGATAGAATCCGGAATACGGAAATCCGTAGAAGAACCAAAGTCACCGAGATAGCTCTCAGAATTAGTAAGCTGAAGTGGCAGTGGGCAGGTCATATAGCATGCGGAACTGATAACCGCTGGGGAGTAAAGGTTCTCGAGTGGCGGCCGCGATGCAACGCGAAACGGAGTGTTGGAAGACCATCCACACGGACCGACGACATCCTAGCGGTCGCAGGGAGTCGATGGGTGAAGGCGGCTCAGGACCGCTCTTTGTGACGTCGTATGGGGATGGCCTATATATTTATTTCAGCTACTTCCACAGTATTATGTCTTATCTTATGGTATACTGCTGTGGGGGAACGCTGCAGATATTAACACCGTATTTGTGCTGCAGAAGAGGGCTGTTCGTGCAATCTATTATATGGGTCCCAGAGAATCCCTGCGTGATAAATTCAAAGAAATAAACATAATGACAGTACCATGTCAATATATTTATGAAAACTTATTGTATACTCATAAAAATATCAATCGGTTCCCTAAAAATAGCGATATACATAAATTTAATACTAGAAATAAGAATAAATTCGCTGTGCCCACAACTAGGTTACACAAGATTAACGTATCTTTTAAAGGGCAATGTATACGCTTCTACAACAAAACTCCAAGTGAGTTGCAAAAATTGTCAATAAATAAATTCAAACAAACTGTTAAACACATCCTTTGTAAAAAGGCCTACTATAAATTATCAGATTATCTAGAGGATAAAAAAGCTTGGGACGACTTTTGCTCCAACTCGAAAACTAACGTTCTAACATGGTAAAGGTTTCTTGTTCGCTTCTTTACTTTACCTTAAAAAGATTGAAGTGGACAAAAAATCAAAGTGATCACTTTATTTCCTAGTTTTACTTATGTAATCTGAGTTTTGTGACGTGTCCAAGAGTCCTGTAAGGTCTAAAGGAAATAAAGCACTTTGAATTTTGAATTATGTCCAGCCGTGGACGTGTAAGGGCTGATAATGGTGATGATGTATATGAATACTACCTTCTGCCCGCAGCTTCGCACGCATACACACATGATAATGAACCTATGAATATTTTTGTCCTTTTCAGCTCCCCTACTACGCTCGGGGCGCGTACCAGCGCAGATGGCTGCGAAGTCTCTCCGGACGAGGGCAAAGCCCTACGGGGTATGTGAGGCTTTTAGGTGAGTGTCGTGCCGCTTTTTAACTGTTTCATGTAATTGACCTGTCCTGAATGTAAGGTAGCCATTTTTTTGCTTTTATTGTGATTTAATTACTCACACTTAGGTAAAACTTCTAAGAAATTAATAAAAAATATCCCAAAATGTTGGACCTTACCGGCACTTGAACCCGCAAGATTCCTTAATTTTTGGGAAATTATATAATTTTTTAGGAAATTATATAATTTTTTGGAAGTTTATCGCGTAGTCATACAAATAGATTGTTATAAAACTTTTTAAACCATAGCGATTTTAACATATTCAATATGGTTATTTATCGTGGGGGGAAAATACAAGGTATACGAAATATTATACCTGTATAATAATATGATATGTATATACCTAATATAATATAATGTAATTATCATCAGCCTATGTCCGCTGCTGGAAATAGGCTCCCCTAATTTGTGTGTACCAATTCTAAGGTTTTTATTTATTATACTCTGGGTAATTTCTAAGAAATTAATAAATCCCAAAAAAAAAAAGAAAAAAGAAAGAAGAAAGATCCCAAAGATTTTCGGGCCGACTAGATAAGATCACGTAGCTTAGTTGGAAAAAGAGCACCCCTGCGCTGAAGGGGAAGGTGCGGGTTCGAATCCCGTCGGGATCGTAAATTTTTGGGATTTATTAATTTCTTGTGTGTACCAAGTCAAAAGTCAATAACTTTATTTCTTTAGGCTTACAAAAAAGCACATAGACAAGTAATTTTTTTTAATTTTAGTCGAGGGTGAATCTGGACCTTGAGGGGATCAGTAAGTGTTTTTTTTATAACTAATAATAATAAATTATTATTACATTATACATATAAGTATGTATAAATAATAATAATTTAATAGTTATAAAGAAACTGCTTACTACTACTTATTACTACTTAGGTATATGTACATAATTATACATATTTTGAACCAATGCGCGCAACGTCGCATCGTATCGCGTCTCAGTGTGACGGCTCACACTGAGACGCGATACGATGCGTGCGACGTATAATATGAAGATGTATAGGGTCGGCACCCTAAATGACAATTATTCTGTATTATAGTTGACGTTGTATAATCATGTTTTTTACACTGCATGATCGTAGCTTTACAATGAGGATCAGTCACTTTTTTTTTAAGTACCTACCTATGCAGATTTTTGCTCTGACCAGTCCGTAGGCACCACCATTAAATTATATCTTTTTCTTTTTTAATCGGATTAAAAATTACTAAGATACATAGATTTTCGTATATTTAAAAATAACGTTAAGATAGACCACTAGCGCGTGTGACGTCATACGTTATAAGTACAGCGGGCCAGTGACGAGTCCACCAGCCCATTATAATGGAGTTTGTTACCTCTTCGCGCCAAAAATACTAAACAGATATGGCTGAAATTTTACACAGATGAAGTCATAGACCTGGAATGATATATAGGGTACGTTTAAGGGTTCCGTATCCAAAGGGTGCCAACGGGACCCTATTAAACTAAGCCTTCACTAAGCGCCACCGCCGCCGTCCGTTCGTCCATCCGTGAGCGGGCTGTATCTCATGAACCGTAAAAGGTAGATACTTGAAATTTTCATATAATGTGAAGTGTTCAACATAACACCAGCGCTGAGTAGGTATTTTTAACTTATCTACTCAGCAACATGCTGAGTTGATACCTTTTTGGCTCGACACTGGGTGGTTTGCCAGGCAGGTTGCGGAAGTTACTAGATAGGTAACCAATTCTGTTTAAATTTCTGACAATTTAGTTTGTACCAAGTATAGTTAACCGTTATTGCACTTACCTGTCACTCGTTCTAGTTTAGTTTCTTCCTCGGATGTATGGTAGTTCTAATGTGTCGTGTCAAATAAATCATTTCATGTGCATTTAGGTTGCCACTATATCAGCACTTGCAGACACGTTATATCTAAAAAAATACACTTAACTATGTATATCAAACTAACAGCCGGTTTTTCCAACTTGTTATTTTTTACGATAGTTTAAGTTAAACTATAGTAAAAAAAGTTTAACTTTTGTCAAAAATAACAAACGTTCGAAAAACCGGCTGTCAAAATACTTCTGAAAAAGCGCGCGAGAAAGACCGCGAAACGCTTACCGATTTTGCACGAGTCCCAAGCGCTCTATCTACCACGTGATATCGTCATACCAAGCGAACCTCCGAGCTGCGTTTTCGGAATCGCCGAAAAGAAAACTTTGATAACTTTGCCATTTATGTGGTGGTAGATTTATATCATAACAAAATTATCATAATATTTATAGCACATGCGCTCCTATAGGTACAAATCAAACATTTCGTAATGTGAATGATCCTCATTGCCGGTTTCATTCATTCATTCAATTGAATGATACGCGACTGCTTGTATAAAAGGCGTTCCACTGTGTTCAGCTCAGAAAGTACTTAATAAATTACTTCATTGTATATATAGTGCGTTTAGTTTTACTAACACTGTCCTGTTTATTTTTTGAAACTTATGTCTAAGAACTTATCTTCAATACTTATCGGAGAAAAAACTCCAGTAGACTATGTTAACTACAAAGAATCAATGGGTTCGATTCCCGAATAGAGAAAATAAGGTTGACTTTTTCTTTAGAAGGTAACTTCATAAGTATTTCGCATTGAAATTTGTAGTTTGGATTTGCCTCTCGGTAGGTGGGATTTTGACCAAAGCCGGCTTTTTCCTTCTTTCAGGCAAAGGTTAACTAACACTAGATCTATCCATTTCTTTTTCTTATTTTTGCCAACTTTTGGGCATTATTTAATAAATTAATATCTTTTTGACAGGTGTCAAAGTGGTCCGAAAAAGAACCTGCCCCCTCCCCGAGTTGCCATCGGCGATAGAAAATGGCCGACCGCGCGCCAAAAGCGTGGACTTACCCGCGGTGCAAGTTCCCGTTAGGATCAAGCAGTTGGAGGGAAAAAATGCGTAGCATGAAACGTCATGTCCGAATCGCATTTTTTATTGCCATAATATATTATTTTCCCCTTTTTGTTGTTCTTGTAATATGACTTTAAAGCGGACTGTCCGTTTGGGCAGTATGGCCGTACGAGTTTTTGTATGATTGTTGTCTATGGATAGTTTTCGACTATCCGAAGGTGATTTGTTTATTTAAAAATGTATGGAACGAATACCTTCGGGTAGTCGAATACTCCTATCCACAGAAAATCTAATCCGACAATCAGACGATAAAATCGGACGTGTATGGCCGCCCAACACATCAACTCGGATTTGGATCGGCGCCATTTTGGGTAACTTTTTAGCCGTTTGCTATTATCTCGTTGGCTTTCTTCATTGATTGATCTTGGTAAAAACAAATTTTAGATTCTAACAGCTGGAACCTTAAATATATTTTCCAGGTCCAGATAGATCAATGTAACGTCTAACTTTGCATTATCGGCCTGTCTATGGGTAATCGCTCTGGTGATATTAGTATCACGATTATTAGCCATAGACAATTTTTAGTCACATTACAGCGATGTTCTCCAGTTCGTAGACATTTTGGTCGGATTACATATCCAATATCCATGATGTGGAAACTTTAATTTAGGGTATAATATGTCGCCGCCTGATCGTAGAATCAGCCCGTTTGCAACGATTAGTACGACAACGATTATTCGTTTGCAGCACAGAATTTTTGAAAAAAAAAAAACGTAAGAAATTTCATTCGACGTGTGACGTTTCCACATATTTTTAGATAGTTCAACAATATGTCTATGAAACTAAATTAATTTAATTTAATAGCGACTTTATGCAATCGGCCTAGCCATTCTACAAACGGGCTGATTCTACGATCCAGCGGCAACATAACTACTTACAAAATGTACAGTACACTTGCTTATCTATCCATTGAATTGACGTAACAAACTTTGTAAAAAGGTATCTACTGTAACCTTTACGTACCTTTAATGATACCTAGGTATTTACTATCTCATTTTTTTAATAAAATGTGTGAAATAAAATTATTTTTAATTTTTCTGCCCCTGCCTTCTTAGTGCACAGTTATGCACTCTGGTACTCTTATAGCGTTAAGTCCCCCTGTCCTAGATCATGCAGTAAACTAGATACGTGGCGAGTAGGTAAGTTGACTAGAAAATGGGAAAAGGCCACCAGGGGTCCTAGTACGACTGCTACGCGAATACTTCCATCGAATTCGAGTCCTTGCTATACATTTAGCGCCTTGTAGCGCCCCTACCGGATCGACAGGAACTATTTATCGTAGTTTGACAACGATCCAATCGTTTGTTACTAGCTCGATGATAGTTTTTCGAGTGGTTTGTTGCACAAACACAAAAAATAAGAACACACGGGACAACACTTCACTGGGTACTTGCAACGAATCTAAGTATTTCCTTTGCGTCCATGAGCGTTCCAAGTTTAACACAGACACGTCAATCATACTATCTCATTTTTTAATAAAATGTGTGATATAGGTACTTAGGTTTCCTTTTGCGAAATATTATTTATTATTAATTACAATCCATTGATAAAGAAAATATAATAATAATTACAACTAATATTTACACTTAAATCTATTTTCTAAAAATCTAAGCCGTCACCAGAAGGCCAAGTGCCCAGAATGCTGGCAGCATTGCCACGTTGAATGGCAATGCTAATTCGTTGACCGAAATAAAAGCCAGCATTCCGATCACCTGTGGATATAGGTATATTTATATAATATATATAAATATACTATAATACATTATAGGTACCTACTTAAAATTATTTTGAATGTTTCTGCCCCTGCCTTCTTAAGTGCGCAGTTATGCACTCTGATACCTACTCTTATAGAATTAACTCCCCCTGTCCTACATCAGGCAAGAAACTAGATACATGGTGAGTAGGTGAGTTGACTAGAAAATGGAGAAAGGCCACCAGGATCCTCCACGGCCGCTTAGCTGCATCATTGCAATCACAAGATGAAGATCGCAGTGAAGCTTACCGGTTTTTAGGGTTCCGTACCCAAAGGGTAAAACGGGACCCTATTACTAAGACTCCGCTGTCCGTCTGTCTGTCTGTCTCCAGGCTGTATCTCATGAACCGTGATAGTTATTATAGACAGTTGAAATTTTCACAGATGATGTATTTCTGTTGCCGCTATACAAATACTAAAAAACAGAATAAAATAAATATTTATATAGATATTTAATTTACCCATACAACAATCGTGATTTTTTTGAATATTTTTCCTGGAGTCAGTGTTCGAACCTGCACCTGTCTGAAAGTTTGGTCCTTCATTTTTGTCACACCCTGTATTATATACACAGCGTGTTTGTGTTGTAAGAAGACCAACGTTTCACGAGAGACATCTTCACGGGTTAAACCAACTTTACCTTTAAAATTTTATCTTTAAAAATATATAATTCGGCGGAACCCTGATGAGTATTCTACGGAACCCCTAGGTTCCGCGGAACCCACTTTGGGAATCCCTGCGCTAGATAGTACCTACTTCAGTGATCCGAATGAACTTGAATGCTTGTTTGTGTGTTGAGCGTGGATGACGTAATAAGCGGTTTCTTGATGTAAATGTAACGTATGAGTAATTTAGTTTAAACTTCCCCAACTAGAACAACTATAGGTACCTACGCTACAACGAGTCGAATGGTTCAGTATGTAACAAACACTCGCGCAGTCTCAACATACCTACCTATCGCTATATTCCTCAACCACTTTGATCATGGCTGATTCACCAGATTCCCCGCAGCAACTGCAAGCTTCAAACGAATATCACCTACAGCGAGATGACGAGCGTCGTTCAGAAGAGAAGCAGCAACAAGAGCAACAGCATTGGCGAGATGAGCTTTGCCGACAAGAAGAAAAAGCGCAGGAACATGCGGCCGAATGTCGCAGGCATGAAGAAAGAGCTAAGGAACAATCTGAGGCAGCTAAGCGACATGCTGCTGAAGCTCGAAGAGTAGCAGAGTGGGCTGAAGCAGCGGCGGTGGTAGCTGTCGTGGCTGCAGTGGCGAGAACGTTCTTCAGAAAATAAGTGTTGGACCTCTTCCACCATCCCAATCCACAGTTGATTTATTCTCAGTTTGCTCTTTAGTTTTATCTTATGGTGTTTATATTTATCGTTGCGGATTATGATAGGATAGTTTTCATGATACAATAACCTAATATTTATATTATTAGGCTAAGCAGAGCTTGTGGTACTAGATAACTGATATAGGTACATAATAATAATAATACAATACTTAAATGGTTTTTTTTTACTATGCATAGGAACGACCAGAACACCCTGACAAATTTTAATGTCTGCAGATCGTAGGTACAAACATTTGTCCCGAGGTGGGAGTCGCCCCTTCGCCCACCGCGCCACAGAGGTCGTAAATTCCGTAATTAATTTCAGTTAGCTCAATTATTTCAATTAAATTAAATTAAAATACAAGTTTTAATTTAATTCTATTATTTTATTGTAATTTTCTTTGTTAATAAAGAACGCACCAATTAATTATACACGTATTATCGCAAATCGGTAAAAAGATAACTTTTAACTCATTTCACTGTCTTTCTAACGCAAAACAATCCAAAACTTATTACAAAGTCCTGAGATGAAGTAGCTAATAAGTACCTATGCTATGCACTAATCATAGTTATAAGTAGGTAGGTACTTACTTAATCTGTGTTATTATTATAATATAGGTAGGTATATTTTTGGAATAGATAACATAGAAGCAGACCCATTATCGCGTGTTGAGTCAATTATTTGTCCTACAGACTAGCTCGAACACAGGAAGGCGAGGATTTGGTTACACCAGGGAGAGAACAGGAAGTTAAGTTTTAAACACATTTTGCTAACGCTCTGTTCTGTCCCGCTCCTATGAACGCGAAATCCTATGCCTATCCTTTTCGCAAAATGGCGTCGTTTGGTCTCTTAAAGTGAAAGGGGCTAACCACTGTGAGGTGGTCAAGAACTGTATTGTCTCGGTTACCCTACCCAAACCGTCAAGCCAAATGACATAAATAGATCACTCTTGTCATGACAAATAGATGAAAAGCAAACCGGTAAAATAGACAAACACATGCTGCATACTGCATCTCTTCAATTCAATGTTTTGTTTTCAATCTGAGCAAAGAGATTATAACCACTACGTTAATCAAAATTTCCTACTTAATGTACGATGGTGCATTGCACATCATAGATGAATAAACGGGGCACATTACATGAAAGACATTATGATTGTGAAATTGTGAATTGTTTTTCCAGTGTTTTTCTGTAAATGCTAGCAGACTTGATATTTCTAGTCTTTTTGGTGAAGTAAATACAGGAAAATGTCATCAGTGTGTAGAATTTGCCTCGCAGGCAATACGAATCTGAATTTCTTAGAAAGCAAACAACTTTTATGTTGTTTCGAAAACCTGACAAACGCCAAGGTAACGTGGTTGTATCCTTACACTAACCTTAACTTTAGCTGTTTAATTGGCGTTATTATAATTTGGAGCGCCTGTATGAATGAGGTTATTTTTGTGTGTATTTATGGCTTCAAGGGTTTTTATCTTACAATATCTTGAATAATTTGTTTCAGTTCAACTCAGATGATGCAAGGCCGAGAGCTCTATGCAGTTTCTGTTACCAGAAGCTGTTGAGATGTCACACCTTTTCTCAAATGGCTCTCACATCTGAAAAGATCTTGAGTCATCTTTATGAGAGAGGTCTCGAGGTAAGAACAGCTTGAATCACTCTTTTATTTTTAAAATGAATGCGAAATACCTATAATTGTAGTAGCACTTGGATGTGTAATTTTTAAGGAACAGTCCACAATCAATGCTTTAGTGTACACTGTGTTGGTGCAATCTCATCTCACTAATATTATAAATGTGAAAGTTTAGATGGATGAATGGATAGATAGATGGATGGATGTTTGTTCCTTGTTCCTTTATCACGCCAGAACGGCTGAACAGATCTGAATGAAATTTGGCACAGAGATAGATTATAGTCTAGAATAGGACATAGGCTACTTTACTGCGAGGCGCTGCTAGTTTTAAATAAATAAATGGATGTTTGGTTCGTCAAAATAGCTGAAATTTTGCAAAGTTGGAGGTCGAGACCTCAAATGTAAGCCCATTGTTATTTCCTTGTATTTGTTTTGTGTATGCTAGTGGTTTTTAGGCACCCCTTTTTGGGAAAAGCCTGGAATAACACATAGGCTACTTCCTATTACACCCCTTCTACCCATAAATCAGTTCCCATGGAATCGAATTAGCCTTTAAACTTATATCCCATTATTTTATTTATTATCTATTTTTGTCCATCCCAAGGTTGCCTGGGAGAAATCGATCTCAGCGATAAGCCCTCCTTTTGTACTGTATTATGTTTTATTTAGATATAAGATTATTTATTCATGGTTATTTTTATTGTACAATAAAGTGTTCATTCATTCATTCAATTGTTTATTTCAGGTAACTCATGAATATATTACTGAAGTCAACATAAAACACCGCTTGTCTGTGGTCACTACGAGGTTTAATATCATTGATGACAATGCCACTAATGCAGGTTCTCAACTAACCATCAAAGATGAACCATTACCTACTTATATTGATGTGAAAGAAGAGGTGACCTCAGAACCTGATGAATTGCTGAAGGTTGTGTCGTTTCCTGAAGACAGATGTCAAATCCAATTTGAAGAAGATATTAGTGATCAAGGCAATGATACAGAAGAATTTCTTTTTCAAAATCATACCGACCAATTCAAACTAGATAACTCATCTTTTACTTTCAAAGATGAACCACTACCGAGTATTGATATCAAAAAAGATTTGACCACTGAACTTTATAGATTGACAGAGAATGAGCCTTTCCCTGATCATAGTACAAAAAATCGACTAACTTTTGAAGAAGATTATAGTGATCAAGAAAAAAATGCGGAAGAACTTCTTTATAAAACTCATGTTGAGCAAATCAAACCAGATGACTCAAAAAAGCGATTAATTTGCAACAATTGCGATAAAATATTTTATATTAAAAGAAAACTTATTTCCCACGTGAGGAATTGGCATTCCCAATTTAAAGGAAAGCAATATTCCAGAAAGAAGCATACATCGATAACTAATATGATTCAATACAAAGCAATTCAAATTCAAAAAATTCAATTGGCCTGCCATGTGTGTGATGAACAGTTTTATTACACAGGTCATTTAGTTTCACACATGAGAACTCACAAAGGTGAGAAACCATTTGTCTGCAATGTATGTCATAAAAAATTTAATCGAAAACATAATTTAGATCGACACATGAGAATTCATGACATGGAGGGGAAGCCCTTTTTATTTGCATGTAATGAATGTGAAAAACAATTTAATGTAAAACACAATATAGTTCGGCACATGAGAATTCACATGGGGCTGAAGCTATTCGTCTGCAATGTATGTGATAAACAGTTTCATCAAAAAGGTGGGTTAGTTTTACATATGAGACATCACTCAGATGAGAAGCCATTTGCTTGCAATGTATGTGATAAACAATTTACTCGAAAACAAGGTTTAGTTTTTCATATGAGAACTCACACAGGTGAGAAACCATTTACTTGTAATGAATGTGAAAAACAATTTAATCTGAAACAAACTATGCTTCGACACATGAGAATTCATATGGGGATAAAGTTATTTTCGTGCAGTGTATGTGATAAACGGTTTTATCGAAAAGGTGAATTAGTTTTACATACGAGAATTCACACAGGTGAGAAGCCATTTGCTTGCAATAAATGTGATAAAAAATTTCATCGAAAACAGCATTTAGATCGACACATGAGAATTCATGACCTCAAAACCTCAAATGTTGAAAAGCCCTTTTTATTTGCCTGTAATGAATGTGAAAAACAATTTCATCTAAAACAAAGTATAGTTCGGCACATGAGAATTCACATGGGGCTGAAGCTATTCGCATGCAATGTATGTGACAAACAGTTTCATCAAAAAGGTGATTTAGTTGTACATATGAGATATCACTCGGGTGAGAAGCCATTTGCTTGCAATGTATGTGATAAAAAATATAATCGAAAACATCGTTTAGTTTTACATATGAGAATACACACAGGTGAGAAGTCATTTAACTGTAATCACTGTGAAAAACAATATTATCTAAAACAAAATTTAGTCCGACACATGAAAACTCACATGAGGAAGAAACTTTTTGCCTAATGTAAATAAATAATGCTAGACAATTCACACAGCATTATCTAGCCCAAACCTAAGCAGAGCTTGTATTATGGGTACTAGATAACTAGATATGTATTGTATTATACATAATATAATACAATACATACAGATATTTTTATTATACATAAAAAACGACCAGAACACCCTGAACAAATGTCTGCGCCTCAGGACAAATGTTTTTACGATCTGCATTTGTTCAGGGTGTTCTGGTCGTTTTCTATGTATAATCAAAAATATCTATCTTGTATATTGTATTATATTATGCATATCAGTTATCTAGTACCCATAACACTGTAATGTTGTTATGTTTTTACCATGTATATGTAGGACTAGTAGGAGGAGTAATTGATACCACTGTAGCTGGTTAAACACTGAATATTTATTGGGTTAAAACAATCCTTTTTATACCAAATAATTACCTCTAGTTTTATTACAATAAATCCTTATCTCTGTAATTTGATACGTTTGTTTACAATACAATTAATTTACAATTTAATTTCTTTATCTTCAAACACGCGTCACTGAGTGACGTCTATAGATAGGTATGCTTAAGTTAGGTACCTATACTACACCTTTCCCCTTTTTTTTTTTTTTGCTCGGTATACCTACTAATTTACTTAGAGGTTAAATAAGAAATAGGTAGAATACAATTGTTGTTTAAAATAATTGATCTTTGTTATCTGATCTCACAATTTTGCTTAGTTGCTAGTAATATTATTTTAATGCTTAGCAGATAGATATCCTTATTTGGATTCTCAGTGTTTGCCGCTTATGAGGGTTTCTTATTTCTTGATGTGTCCTTAAATCATCTGATTTATTGATTAATTACTCATTACACTGAAAGTCATGGCGGATAACACTATTGTTGAAATCCGTGCAAGGTGTGTGCTTTTTGCCTTGCACCATAATGTGCAATTGTTTTATGTTTGCGAGAGGCATAACAACCTCGAAACTTTTTATGTGGCGTGTATTGACGCGCCCCAGGGACACGTACTGTTGTGTCCCGATAATCCTGCTCCCGATTTCCTGGAAATCATATACAGTGAGCACACATATTCACTGTGGAGTGTGTGCTGTCAGCGAGCCGCCTATTTTGGCACATCACTTGGAGGCGCCTTAATCTAGCCGACCTAGGCGACGACGTTGAAAACATTCTGAGTGATTTGTGATTTAGTGTTTTAGTTTTGTTTTTTTTTTTGTATTCATGTGTGTGTGTTTTTGTAATTAAATGGTTGTGTCCTATTTTTGTGTACAACATTTTCCTTTCCTGAGACTAATATTTTGACATTTTCATTCTGATCTTCAATTACTGTATATGGTCCTAAATATACTGGATCCATTTTATCTCTATCTTCCTTTTTAATTATTACTAAATCTCCTATTTTATATTTTATCGAATTGGTAGATACATCATATTTTAATTTTCTATCAATTTTTGTTTTAATTAAATTATTTCTAGCATCTTCTTGGGATTTCTGTAATCTATACTTAAGCTCTATAGCATATGAATTAAAATTATAGACTGGGTCTACTTTACTTATAATGTTACTTGGTATATTACATAGCTTACCAAACACCAATTCATACTGTTCAATTTAAATAAAATGCTAATGAATTTTATGTAACAGACGATTACAAAAATGTATGAGAATGCAATGGCCACCGGAAGTGGTGGTAATAAAAAAATTAAATCTAGGGTTGTTATAACAATAGCTTAAATTACTACTTATTTCTACTATTTTATGTTGTATTGAACATAAGTTGGGGCGGGCAAAGTGCACCAACCACAGGTAACTGGGTTCGATAAGTTTTAAGTTATAAATTATTGTACATAAATAGTTGGTGTATACTTAGTTGCTGTATGCACTATAGTATTATAAGAAAAACACCAATACTGTAACCAATCCGACCACTGACAAGCCTGATTGTCTGTCTGTATTCTTAAGAATGCTCCTAATTATTTATGTGAATTTTCTAAAGAACCTAGGCTTTCATGGTGGTACGCGGTTGATTTTAGTTGGTTGATTTTCAAAAGTTTACAAACTTCTTGCATGGTTGATGAAATGAATTCGGTCCTCAAGTTAATGCTCACAAAGACGAGTTGTTTTGTAAGTTTGTTTTAACACACTCAGAACCTTCAGCTCAATTTACCGGCATATTTGACAGCAAAATTAATAGAAAATACTATTCTTATTCCTAAGTAATTTCACACATTTCAACCCTTTAGCGCATAGGAAAGGAATATGACGCGTCGGTCACTCATCCAAGTACCTACCTACTGACCGCGCCCGCAGTGTGACCAGATTAAATTTTACGAAAATACCGAGGCACCTCAAAAAAATACTGACATATACCGACTTAGGTACATTAGGACAGATATACCAATAAAAATACTGATTATCTAGGTACTTTATTGAAGTTTGTGCAGATACAACAGCAAAGTATAAAGTTTGTAAATAGATATTTTCACGAAAGGAAGGTACGACTACTTCTTTAAAATGTTATTTAAACTGTGCATGCTACTGAATACGAAGAATTGATAAAATAAGAAACCTTTATTACACGAGGCCTGCCCTTAACACTTCATCTCAATCTATCTACCTACCAACACCTTCGGGTGTTCCGTAACCGAAGTCGGAAGCGGAGTCGTAACTCCGGTTCCGATTCCGACTCCGACAAACCAAATTCTAAAACTCCGACTCCGATTTCGGTTCCGTTAAGCCACCTCCGTAACATCCCTAGTATAAACTAAATCCGGGAAAGTCCCTAATGTTCGCGTTCCGGGGAATTCCGCAAACATTGTCGCAAAAACGATCACTCACTACGGTGCTGCCATAACTTCAACCAAAATATACCCAAAAATACTGACTGCCAGCAATATACCTGAAAATATACTGATGTTCGGAAAAATCGATGAAATATACTGAAAAAGTATTAAAATACTGAATCTGGTCACACTGCGCGCCCGACATTGCCACGGAAAGTGATTTCTTACAAGGTTGCCAACCGTACGAGGTTCCTCGTACAAATACGAGATTTATGGTCTTACGTACGAGGTACGAGGGCACTATCAACCTCGTACAATTATGTACGAGGTTTTGGCATAACATAACACTTACACAAAAAATTACACTGTCGCATTGGCGCGATGATTGGATTGGATGGTTCGCTCGCTATCCCATGAACCGAGAAATCCCCGAGAAATAAAACATTTCGTTCTTCGCATTATTCGTCTGTCGTCTCGATCACACATAGCGCCAACCAGAGAGGTGTAACTTCACAAAATAAACAAAAATCTCGTGCAAAAATAAAAAGAAAAACGATGAGAATGAGGATGTTCCTGATATAATATTTAGAGATGAAAACTAAGACTAGAAGTACATAGTTACCTATGCAATGTTTTGAACCTATAAACAAATCTCGTTCATTAGTTATTTACGTGAGTAATGTTAAAGATTATTTTAATACTAAGTAATGTTTTATTTAGTAGAAACTGGCAATAGTTTATTTCGTTGTGTAAAACGTCCTAAATTCAACAGTTTAATAAGCATTAATTTTGGTTCAGTCACCTTTTAGAGGAATGTACGAGGTTCGGGACCCATAATACGAGATTTTTAGCTGCTTAGTACGAGGAAAAAAATTCTACGGTTGGCAACCCTGTTTCTTACCGTGATATGTGATAACAGAAGCTTGCGGAAGGAAACAAACAGCCGGTTTTCCATCCGCTAGTTTTTGACAATAGTTTAAACTTTTTGTTAACCTCTAATGAGTTAACGAGAATAAAACCAATCTCCGCTATTATATCTAAATACACACCTCGTGTGTATAAATGTCACCGTAGGATAGTTACATTGTAAGTGCCACGGCCCAATTGATTATTTTCCGGAAAATTATAAAGTGCCTAGGATTTTTATGATTTTACGGGTTTTACCTTCGATAAAAGTAAAAGGCTTTACTATCCTACGGTGACATACACACAACATCGAAATAATAGAATCTTGAGGCCGCACAATCAATAAAATTGCATCAAGATTATCAGAACCAGTATGTTTTATGAGTTTCAAGATGTAAACGAATTTTGAGTTTCACTCCTGAAAGTGGCTAGGCAATGTAGTGTGTGTGCGTGTGGTCAAGCTGTATCGGTACTGAAGGCAATTGGATTGACAAATAGATCAATAAACGCATCTCATAGCTGCGGGTAAATAGACTTATTTAGTTCGAAGTTCCCCCATTTGTTGTTCGATCACAATTTATTTTTGTTTTGTTTGCTTGCAGGTTTGCAGCTTAACATTGATTAATTTAGTGGTTTTTGTGAAATAAAGATAGGAAAATGACTTCTGTTTGTAGAGCTTGCCTCGCTGGCAATACACATCTGCGTACCGTGAAAAACCAGATGCTTCATAGTTTGTACGAAAAACTGACTAATAGCGAGGTAAACAATGTAGTTAACTGAGATGTTCTTTAAGTTAACAGAAACGAAAATAAAATACTAAAACTGAATAGGCACCTAAATAAAATCTGTCTAGCCAGGTTCTATAATGCAGTCCAAAAAAATCAATGCGCGGAGTGACCTCGGATGGTCGAGGATTTCGTGTCTTTGTGCCGTTACTCCCTTGCATTCTAGAACTACGTGGGCAACTGATTCTTCGTCGCTGAGACATCCTCTGCAGAGAGGGCTGTCTGTTGCTCCGATAGTGAAAAGGTGTTTATTTAGTGGACAGTGTCCTGTGAGTGTCCCCACTAGGACTCGTAGGTTCATTCTGGTCGGGTTCAGTAGTCGTTTGGCCGGAAGTGCTGCTCTTGTCTGGCAGCACTCTTGTAGGTGTGTCCATCGTTCGGTATGCGTTTCTCTGGTTTTGAGCCTTATCCATGATCGGAGTCGGGAGGAACAGAGGTGTGACTATCCGTTTTTATAGATAATGGTACGGAACCCTTCGTGTGCGAGCGCACTTGGCCGGTTTTATTTCTGGTTGCTGTCAGACTTCCGCTTTCATATTACATCCGCATCGATCATTGCGAATGTGAAAGCGGATGCAGATGTCAAAATCCATCCAAGTTCCGCGATTGCGAATACAAATATACGTAACATCCCTGGTCTCTTTGCTCTCTGTTATTTATTTGTTCTACAATATTTTGAATGACTTGTTTCAGTTCAACTCTGACGATGCAAGGCCGAGAGCTCTATGCTGTTCTTGTTACCAGAAGCTGCTGCGATGCCAAGTCTTTTCTCAAATGGCTGTGAGATCTGAAAAGATCTTTAATCACCTTTATGAGATGCGTATCGAGGTACCAACAAATACTTTTATGTTATTATATGCAAAATATAAGGAGGGTGTAGGTAGAAGAAGGCGTCGTTTTTCTTCTACAATGCGGACTACATTTTGTAAGAACTTATCGGAAAAGGTTTTTTTCACGCAATTGTTACTAAATATTTTCATCCTTATTTTTTTGCAATGGATTTCCGCAAAGTAACGCCTGAATCTATTATTTATGTTATTATATGGACAAATGTTTGTATGATCTGCAAATATTTGTTCCGGTGCTTTGTATTTTCTATGTATAGTAAAAAAATATCTGTTTATGTAATGTATTGTATGTATTATATGTTTATCAGTCATCTAGTACCCATGACACAAGTTCTGCTTAGCTTGGGGTTTGATGATGCTGTGTGAATTGTCCAGCATTATTTATTTGATTTATTTAATACGTTTACTTCATACAAGCAACGCATCGGCACAGTATAAATATAACATACAGTAGGCCGACGTCTTTGATATTGCGGTACATGTCGACAAGTGACGCGATAGCGTATGTAGGCCAGGGTTGTCACCATGCTATTGCTATGTTCAGAAAATACCTATTATAAATACATGAAAAACAACAATCCTACCTAATATAAATGCGAAAGTGTGTTTGTTTGTTTGTCCTTCCTTCACGCTCTAACTAAGCATCAAATCGACTTGATTTTTGGCGATTTTTGACTTAGTTGAAAGGATGGAGCGTAACATAGGCTACTTTTTCTCTGGTAAAACATCGAATTCCAATGAGAGATTTACGGGAATAAAGACCTTTTTATGTCATTAGAAATGTGTAATTCGAATTTAACGCGCTGCTCCCCGTGGTTCACCCGCATTAAATGCTGCTAGTATCAAATAATAAAACCAGCCAAGTGCGAGTCGAACTCGCGCACGAAGGGTTCCGTACCATCTCACTATCTCACTAATATTATAAACGTGAAAGTTTAGATGGATGGATAGATGGATGGATGTTTGTTCCTTTATCACGCCAGAACGGCAAAACGGATCTGGATGAAATTTGGCACAGAGATAGATTATAGTCTGGAATAGGACATCCTACGGGAACGGGAACTACGCGGGTAGTTATATATAAAAACGGCAAAAAAATCTCGTTTGTTGTATGGGGGCCCCCTTAAATATTTATTTTATTCTGATTTTTAGTATTTGTTATTATAGCAGCAACAGAAATACATCATCTGTGAAAATTTCAACTGTCTAACTATCACGGTTCATGAGATACAGCCTGGTGACGGACAGCGGAGTCTTAGTAATAGGGTCCCGTTTTACCCTTTGGGTACGGAACCTTAAAAACATGTTATTAATATAATATATTATCGTGATTGTAAACATAAAAAAATGTTTATTTCAGGTAACTCAAGATTATATTACCGAGGTCAACCTAAACATGGAACAACACCTGTCTGTGGCTGCTATTCCCATTGATGTCAATGTCACTGATGAAGGTACTCAAGGAACCATCAATGATGCTATTGATATCAAAGAAGAGGTGATCTCAGAACCAGATCAATTGCCGAGTTCAAATAATCGATCAACTTTGAAAGAAGATATTAGTGGCTGGGAAAATGATACAGAAACACTTCTTTCTGAAACTCATATTGGCCAGTTTACACTATCTAGTATCGATATCAAAGAGGAGATAACCACAGAACTGGATAAGGTGGAGATTGAGTCTCTCCCTGAAAAAAGACCAAAGAGTCTAATTATATTTGAAGAAGATCATAGTGATCCAGAGGAAGATGTGGTAGACCTTATTCATGTTGAGAAAACCAAACCAGATGACTCAAAAATGTCTTTTAGTTGCAAGAATTGCAATAAAATATTTGACATAAAAAGCAAATTAATTTCACACATAAGAAATTTCCATTCCAAACAAAAGAAAGAACAGGAATATTTATCTACCAAGAAGCATATTGAAGACAAAACAATTCGCAATGAAAAAGAGAGATTGCCCTGCTCCTTATGTGATAAAATTTTTAAAACTAAATCTCGGAAACTAAAGAGAGATAGTAATTTAATTTATCCTATGAGAACTGACACGGACATTGCAGGCAAAAAACCAATTGCCTGTAATGTATGTGAGAAACAATTTTATCATAAAAGTCATTTATATGAACATACGAGAACTCATACAGGTGAGAAGTCTTTGCCTGCAATGTATGCAAAATAAAACCGGCCAAGAGCGAGTCTGACTCGCGCACGTAGGGTTCCGTACCAATATCTAGAAAAACGGCAAAAAAATCACGTTTGTTGTATGGGAGCCCCCTTCAATTTTTATTTTATTCTGTTTTTTAGTATTTGTTGTTATAGCGGCAACAGAAATATATCGTCTGTGAAAATTTCTACTGTCTAACTATCACGGTTCATTAGATACAGCCTGGTGACAGACGGACAGCGGAGCCTTAGTAATAGGGTCCCGTTTTACCCTTCGGGTACGGAACCTTAAAAAATATCATTTTTAACGGTTTTCTAGGAAAAAGAATATTGAAAATTCTTAACGTTTGTATTTATAATGTCAGTGTGATGATGTAATGCATTAATTTCAGAAAATGGAGAAGCCCAAGTTGTACTTGGGCCTTCCGAGCAGGCAACGAAAACACAGTCTTCGAAAATGCTAATATACCTACAGAATGGAGAACAAAGACTTGTTACATTTACACTAAAGAAGAGTTGTCACCTTAAAGAAATTCTTGAACAGGTAAGATAAGACCAACTTTTAGGCTATTTTAGCTAAAGTAAAGTAAAAAGTAAAAGTCATTTATTTGCAAAAACACGTGTAAAAAGGTGACAAATAAATATTTTAGAGTCAACATTTTTGACCAACATACATTGGTGTGCAAAAATAATTAGAGAGTATGGCATGCAGGTTTTAATTTAATTGTATTAATAATTTAATTTAATTGTAGTAATATCATAGCAACAGCAGATTTATAAGCATATTAATTAATCGATTTGAATTTAGTATATGTAGCATAAAATTAGAATACATCATTTAGAAATTCATCAATATTATAGTAGCATTTTTCACATAAAAGTTTTTTAAATTTAGTCTTAAATAAGTTTACATTTAAGTCTTTGTAGCTCTTAGGTATTTTATTATAGATAATAGGTGCCATGCACACTACACTCTTTCTCAACAGAGTAGTTTTTGATTCGTGTCTGGCTAATCTATTGTTTTCCCTTCTATTCCTAATGAGAGGTTTTCGTTTTGCATTTTTAAAAAGAAAAAAATTAGTTCCATGTATCTCGATAGATGGCAGGGCTTCAACTGGTTACTATGGTATGTTAAATGTCAAATGAAAGAAAACGTCAAAATGATAATCGGTCGATCGCTTAGAGGAACAAGGCACTAGAGGTAGTGGATATACCCATCTCATTCACACAAGAGAGATATAAAAATATGCTTGTAGCCTGAGAAGAAATTAATAAGTTTTCTAGGTTACTTTGAATAGAGTCAGTTGTGTTACTAGTTACGTAAGTCTGTAAATCAACTTATTTGAATGAAAAAAATATTTCAAGAAATCAGATAGAATGAATGTTTCTCTGTCTCAACCATCGTGCCGTTTTCCCTTCATTTGACATAGACATACCCTAGTTCACGCACTGCCATCTATCGAGTTAGTTAGAACTAGTTTTTTTTTAATGCAAATCGAAAACCCCTCATTACAATGTCACACATTCGGGGAAACAGATTGGGATTGTGCCTAACAAATAGCCCAATTTCCAACAGTTTCCAGTTTGGTAACAGTCTGTCTTTGGTGTTTTATTCTCCTGTGGCCTTAAAGTAAGCAAATATTTGATATAAACTAATTATAAGCACCACTGGTCGTGAAGACAGATACAGAACTATATTAACTATTAATGAAACATGAATAGGCTATTTGACAACTACTGGGAAATAATTCTAACATAATGTCTGATAAAAATAATGCAAAGTGTAATTAATATTTCTTCAAGGCCAGTCGTATTAGTTATGAAAACTATTTTTAAAGTTTGAATAAAATAATGCCGCGCCAAAACGATAATCTCTGTCATGGCTACCGTGTTCCAAGCTATGACGTCACCCCGCCACACCACACCTAACAAGAAGAACTCATTGACATTGTAATCTGAGGATGTGTGACGTCACTTGCGATCCAACCAAACACAGCGTCATGTATCAAAAAATGTGTAATTTTAATCCCATTTTTTTTTACAAAAACAAGGCATATTTTTAATAAAAATCACCTGATTACGCTTTGTTACGTTGTCACTGACTAGGATGAAAACAATTTGGAATGTATTTTTAATGTAGTCAAACAGCCTATTGTTATTTGTTTCAGCTCCATGTTCCTTTTTCCAAAGACACTCCTATACAATGTATGCAGAGCCACAGAAGTGGAATAGATTTTTTTGTGACAATTGGATTAACAACTAGAATTGAAGATATGATATCAAACCATCCGGTGAGTAAAAACACTTTGTTCTGTACATTACTTGTACTAGTGCCATAAGTGACATAACATGTTGGTCTATTGATCATGCTTCCAATAATCAACTAAGTATATTATTTTTTCTTATTTTTAGATGTTAGCAGGTGAAATGCGCGGTGGAAGTTCACCAGGATTTGAAGATGTTTTCTGTGACCAAGAGAATGATTTGGAAACAATTATCTACAAGAATTTGATTATAAATAAATCTCATCATAAAGGACATGTAGTTAAACATGTGAGAACTCACAGAGGTGAGAGTCTATTTGCCTGGATTATTTATGTACTAGCAGCGCCTCGCGGTTTCACCCGCGTAGTTCCCGTTCCCGTAGGAATTTCGGGATAAAAAGTAGCCTATGTCCTATTCCAGACTATAATCTATCTCTGTGCCAAATTTCATCCAGATCCGTTTTGCCGTTCTGGCGTGATAAAGGAACAAACATCCATCCATCTATCCATCCATCCATCTAAACTTTCACGTTTATAATATTAGTGAGATTTCACGTTTATAATATTAGTGAGATGTATGTGTACTCTTGTATCCGCACTGAGACTCAAGTTGGTCCATTGTGCGTGGTTTCTGCTAGCGCAGCCAGCCTAACTCCGTCCAGAAGCGCAGAATCTTCCTGGGGTCTTCACAGGCTTCGCGGAGTATTTTTTATTTCAGTATTCAGTATTTTATTTATTGCATTCATACAGTCATCAGGTCTTAGTAGTTAGGTGAGCGTTCATAAAATGTTCACAGTATGTACCCATTTAGGGTGTTGCAATGGAAGACTGGCCAGGTTTCATGCCTTTCTACTTATGATGTATTTACTTATTATTAATGCATTCAATACCTATTACAAAGATTACGAGTCGCTAAATTTATCATTGAAGAAATCGTCAAGTTCATAAAAACATTTTTTTATGAGTATCGCTTTTAATTTGGATTCAAACATGTCATTTTTTTCTATACTTTTTAGTTTTTCTGGTAAAGTGTTGTAAATTTTTACCGCCATCGAGTGACCTCGGTTAGTTGAGGATTTCGTGTCTTTGCGCCGTTACTCGATCTCTCGAGATTGTATGTGATAAAATTATTCTATACTAGCAGCGCCTTGCGGTTTCACCCGTGTAGTTCCCGTTCCCGTGGAATTCCGGGATAAAAGTAACCTATGTACTATTCCAGACTATAATCTATCTCTGTGCCAAATTTCATTCAGATCCGTTCAGCCGTTCTGGCGTGATAAAGGAACAAACATCCATCCATCTAAACTTTCACGTTTATAATATTAGTGAGATAATATTATTGAGATTTGTGAGATATTAGTGAGATTTTTAAAAAGAAAATTTATTAAAAAGATTTTTTACGGTTTTTCTGGATCAAAAGTAATAAAACCGGTCAAGTGCGAGTCGGACTCGCGCACGAAAGGTTCCGTACTATTTTCTAGAAAAACGGCAAAAAAATCACGTTTCTTGTATGGGAGCCAAAAAATCACGTTTATTATTTTATTCTGTTTTTTAGTGTTTGTTGTTATAGCGGCAACAGAAATACATCATCTGTAAAAATTTCAACTGTAACTATCACGGTTCATAAGATATAGCCTGGTGACAGACGAACAGCGGAGTCTTAGTAATAGGGTCCCGTTCTACCCTTTGGCTACGGAACCCTAAAAAAAATTCTATATATACTGTTATGCCCAGTCCACAACATTCCGATCCAAATTAGCATTTTCCATGCCAGTGTAATGCATTAGTTTCAGAAAACACAGAAGCCCAAGCTCAAGGTCCTTCAGAGCAGGAAACAGGACTTCAGACAGCGAAAATGCTGATATTCCTTCAGAATGGAGAACAAAGGCTTATAACATTTACAATACAGAAGAGTTGTACACTTAAAGAAATTCTTGAACAGGTAAACTCAACTTTTAGACCTTCGATAAAAGTAAACAAGATAAAGTTAAAAAAACTACAACCCGACTACGTGAAAGTTGACTTGACTTCTTTGTTATTGGCAATATGCGACTGTTTTGTCACTTTGCTGCCAGTGTCTAGTTCAGTAGTAAAAGTTTGAAACATTTACATTGACAAAATAGAATGACGTATCGGTCATATTTGATAGGCATAGAGTTGAAAATGAAAATAGGTCGTAGGTATTGTAATTTTTCTCTATGGGGCCTGCAGCCTGCGGCTACCTAAACTTTAATACGCGTTTTGAAGGCTTATTCGGGGTCGGAGCCCTAAATCCTATAGCCTATAACCATCGGGGTATTGAGACGAATCAATCGATACATAATTTGTTGAAATCGAACCAGTAGTTTCAGCGCTACGTGGGAACAAAGAAATCGGCCACATACATACAAATATACAAACATACAAACACACAAACATAGGGTGCTAACCTCATAACCCTCCCCTGTTGGTAGTCGGGTAAAAAGGGAGATGAGGCATTACCATCTCGAAAGTGTATGGCTCAAGTTAGGTTCAACTATGTTCACTTACCTCAGTCATAGTCGGACCGGCGGCGCGGGTGGTGGCGTTTGTGTTGCGCGTGCTTGCTGCGACGTATAATTTTGTGTGATTTCGACTAAATCACCACGACAATGTCCTCGTGATCGTTCACCAGGTGTACAAATAGCTCCAAAACACAAAACAAAGCCCAAGGCATCACATATTTTTCCTGCGTAAGTAGATACACCTAATTTTAAATTTTCTGATAATCCGATACCTTATCATTATTTCATCTATAACACGGTACAGTTTTTGAGTGAGCGCTGGTAGAACGTACCGTATCTTCCTTTTTTACTTTTATCGAAGTTTTAGACTATTTGAGGGAACTGTTAGCGACGACGACATTATGCCAAGGGAATAAGGTTCAAATTAGAAATTAAAACATCGCATATTCCAGAATTGCATAGATTAGGTAATAGTAGCCGCCCACGTTCGAGAAATACCACAGAATACCTAATAGGTAGTCCTTTAGATTAATTTCTCGATCGAATCGAAGGGAAAGAAAAGGACTAAAATATTCTAGATTAAAGAAAGAGATAGGTATAGCCCCGGAAAAATATATTTTGCTTGTTATTTTTTTTCTGCTACCTATCTTAAAAACTACTGGGTTTCATGAAAATTTTCATTTGGCTAGTATTAGGGTATCAAGTTGAAAAATGTACTTAAATGGTGTAATTGTGTCAAAAATCCGTGACCAAAAAGCTTTTCGCTAAAAACTACTGTTTCATGTCAAGGAAAGGATAGCTAAATAAAACCATTACGTCTCTCTCTTGCATGGCTGTGATTGGCTGATTGTAGTTTTCTTTGTTAATAATGATTGCCTAAATCCTCACAATGTCAATATTAATAATCTGATCGAATAATACAAATACACAAAATTTCATAAAACTATGTCATCCTTAATAAATTCATCTGAGTAGTAGAGAAAATTACAAACAAATAATAGAATTAAATTAAAACTAGTATTTACAATTGAAACAATTGAGCTAACTGCAGACTGTTGCAATCGATCTACAAGTAGATCAACTGATCCATATCAATACCAGTCGCGCGCGTGCCCAAGACGCTAGCTGCATTGCCCCGCTGTATAGCAATGCTGATGCGCTGCGCCAGATACTCACCAGCTCTCACTTGAGTAGTGACACCCCTTCTGTAAGATTTGCTGTAAGTGATGAAATAAGTCCCAAAAATTATCGGTTTCGGCGGGATTCGAACCCGCGCCCCACCCTCGAATCCCGCCGAAACCGATAATTTTTGGGACTTATTTCATTTCTTAGAGATTGAGTATTATATATATATATATATATTCGGAGAGATAGAGTGCGGGTTAGCACTATAACAAAAAACCTTGCTGTTAGTGTCCAAGAGTCCTGTAAGGTCTAAAGGAAATAAAGCACTTTGAATTTTGATAACATAACCATCAGTGAAACATGGATTGTTATTTGTTTCAGCTCCATGTTCCATTTTCCGAAGACACTCGTATACAATGTATGCGGAGCCGCAGCAGTGGAATAGATTATTTTGTGTCACTTGGATCAACCACCAATCTTGAAGACACGCTACAAAACCATCCAGTAAGCAAATAAAACCGGCCAAATGCGAGTCGAACTCGCGCACGAAGGGTTCCGTACCATTTATCTATAAAAACGGCAAATAAAAACACGTTGGTTGTATGGAAGCCCCTGAAATATTTGATTTATTCAGTTTTTTAGTATTTGTTGTTATAGCGGCAACAGAAATACATCATCTGTGAAAATTTCAACTGTCTAACTATCACGGTTCATGAGATACAGCCTGGTGACAGACAGACAGCGACAGATATTTGTTCCAGGTTTTTTGGTCGTTTTCTAAGTATAATAAAAAAAACCTATCTAAGTAATGTATTAATAATAATAATGCTGGACAATCCACACAGCATTATCTAGCCCCAAGCTAAGCAGAGCTTGTGTTATGGGTACTAGATAACTGATATACATAATATAATACAATACATAGATAGTTTTTTTTATTATACATAGAAAACGACCAGAACACCCGGAACAAATGACTGCAGATCGTACATACATTTGTCCCGAGGCGGGAATCGAACCCGCAACCTCCTGCGTTGCAGGCAGGCCTTCGCCCACCGCGCCACAGAGGTCGTCAAGTCGCCGTATTATATTATGTATATAGAGAGTTATCTAGTACCCATAACACAAGCTCTGCTTAGCTTGGGGCTAGATAATGCTGTGTGAATTATCAAGCATTGAAAAAAAAAGGTGTGTAATAATCATGCTGCTCAATAACTTTATTAATTATTCTTATTTTTAGATGTTTCTGGATAAAACGGGCAATAGAAGTAGCTCTAGTGAAATGGAGCGACCAAGGAACAGAGAGGAGTCCACTTCAGAAAAATCTACCTCTTGTCCTGGTATGTACAGATATATCCCATTCGTCCGGCAAAACAAATAACGTGAACAAAGAATCAATGGTTCTCAAACATATAGTATGCATTTTTAATCTTAATATTAACAAGTTCGCATTTTTGGATTTGCCTATATCTTTTTATTAACAAGTATGCATTATAAATAACTAGCAGCGCCTCGCGGTTTCACCCGCGTAGTTCCCGTTCCCGTGGGAATTCCGGGATAAAAGTAGCCTATGTTCTATTCCAGACTATAATCTATCTCTGTGCCAAATTTCATCCAGATCCGTTTTGCCGTTCTGGCGTGATAAAGGAACAAACATCCATCCATCTATCTATCCATCCATCCATCTAAACTTTCACGTTTATAATATTAGTGAGATTAAAATAGAGAGCAGAGAGTTGCATGCGCAGAGTTTTGGTCGAAAGGTGTTAAGTTCCGACGCGACGGTTCACTGGCCGCCTGCAAGGAGACACCACCTTGCCGTCGTCAGCTGACACCTTGATTGCGTCACGTCTCGCCGTAAAATAACGTGTCTTTAATTTTAATTATTAATATTACAATACAATACAAAAACACTTTATTGTACACCAGAAAAAGAACATTACAAAAAGACATTACATGAGACAAGTACAATGGGCGGCCTTGGCATATTGTATATATATTAATTTTAAGGTACCTATATATTACTATGGACCGTAGTGTTTGAGCCCTACCCCGACTTTGAACTCTCGGAGTAGACTGATTTAATTTTTTCTTACGAACTATATAGCCCTAGACCGCGCGTTCTCGTCAGCGCGATCTAGAGCTCGTACACTTTTACTAGCGACATCTAGTTATGCGCCGGAACTAAAAGAGATCACGTGGCTAATGGATTGAACACGTAGAATAAGCCGCTAATCGCCACTTTAATCGAGAAAGACAGTTGCTCAAGCCATAGAAGCCAATTTGCATCCAGAAGCGTTATTATCAGTACACAAACTATTATTAGGCTATTTGACTACATTAAAAATAAATTCCAAATTGTTTTCATCCTAGTCAGTGACAACGTAACAAAGCGTAATCAGGTGATTTTTACTAAAAATATGCCTTTTTTATGTAAAAAAAATGGGATTAGAATTACACATTTTTTGATACACGTGTTTGTATGATCACGTGACCGAAAACGCTATGTGTTTGGTTGGATCGCAAGTGACGTCACACATCCTCAGATTACAGTGTCAATGAGTTCTTCTTGTTAGGTGTGGTGTGGCGGGGTGACGTCATAGCTTGAAACACGGTAGCCATGACAGAGATTATCGTTTTGGCGCGGCATTATTTTATTCAAACTTTAAAATTAGTTTTCATAAGTAATACGACTGGCCTTGAAGAAATATTAATTACACTTTGCATTATTTTTATCAGACAATACCTTAGAATTATTTCCCAGTAGTAGTCAAGTAGCCTATTAAAGTTTAAGCTATATCTTCAAGTCATATAAGGTTGCTCTAAAAACAGGTTTCAGATAAATATCGATTTTGAACAACAGTCGCTTGACCTGGTTATCTTTTGTTGTAGTAAAAGACCCTGAATCTCCCAGGCGGAGCTCGCCCCCGCCGAGACATGTAGACGGCATGCTTGCCCTGTGCAGGCCCTGTGGTTACACAGGCTTTGATTTTAACCGCTGCGAAAGGTATGTGAAACTGAAGATGTACTAGACATACAGTCTTCTACGAAAATGTATTAATGTCCGAAAAAATTTCGACTTTGACGAGACTTGAACCCGTAACCCTCCCTCAGTACGGGATGCGCTGCCAATTGCGCCACTAGGTCTAGTGACGTCCCGTCGAAGTCGTTTTTTTCAAAGAAATTATTAAATTTTCGTTGACCCAGTGCGAGTTACGCGCTATAATATTTCTGTTCTGCACACATCATAACCTTCTGCATGCTAGCGAGACTCAAAATGATGAGAGGTGTACAGGGTGTGTGTGTGTACAGGGCCAAAACATGCGGGTCGAAGGGTCTGAGATCTACAATTCACACAGCATTATCTAGCCCCAAGCTAAGCAGAGCTTGTGTTATGGGTACTAGATAACTGATATACATAATACAATACATAGATAGATATTTTTTCTATACATAGAAAACGACCAGAACATCCTGAACAAATGTCTGCAGATCGTACACACATTTGTCCCGAGGCAGGAATCGAACCCGCAACCTCCTGCGTCGCAGGCAGACCTTCGCCCACCGCGCCACAGAGGTCGTCAAATATTGTATCTCTATGATAAATAAGCGTCATTAAAATAATTATCACAATAATGAAGTGGAACCAGCTTTCTAATTAAGTATTAACTTTATTCCTGTTTCTGTTAATTAATAGTAGATTATACACTAAGGGGATAAAGCACTGTTTTATGTCACGGGAGCGAATTGAATCCCGAACGTAACGAAGGACTCATAATTTAACTCCTGAGCGTAGCGAGGGAGTTATAAGTTAATTCCTGAGCGAAGCGAGGGAATTAAGACTGAGTCCTGAGTGCAGTGAGGGGTTCAACCGCCCAAGACTAAAACAGTCTTATCCCCGAGGTGTATACTCTACTTTTCACACCTTATGCGAGACAAAAAAACAGGCTCAGTAGATAAATAATGTTTTCCTTTGACTTCTCTGGCAGCAGATTGTTGACAATGCCTATGGCATCTAATTTGATAAACTCAGGAGTCAAAACACTTTCATCACTCGACATTTTCAATATTATTTTTGAAATTAAATCTTCTATAGGCACCTACAAGAACTCGATTTGTTCGTCACGCGTGAACAAATGAAGGCGCGCGACGTTCCAAATTCGAAAGCACAAGCCGTGGTCCTAGATTCGAAATTCGAATTTCGAACACCGCGCTCCTCCGGACCGGGGTTCACACGGAGGCAAACTTCATTTATTTTGTCAAATCAAGTAGGCCATGGCCTAGGACAAATTGTGTTTAGCAAAATTAAACTTTATGCATATAGTAATAAGAATTATGAAAAGTGAAATCATATTATTAACCAGCGGGTTATAATGAAATTCAGTACAACATTATAACCCGGCTAATACCAAGGGATTTAATGTCTTGCTTTCGGTAGGGTTTACATGACCTATAATTCGGCATTGTCGAGCATGTGGTTTGAAAACAAATATACAAACATAGGGTGCTAACCTCATAACCCTCCCCTGTCGGTAGTCGGGTAAAAAAATAGATTATTTTGGTTTTTTTAGTTTACTTTAATTCGTTTATTTTCAAAAAGACAAATTGTATAATGTCACTTACACGGGAACAGCGTTTATAAGTTAAATATAGATAGATACATAGGTTGTGGTCGTTCAATAGCTGACTCATTTAATGTGTTCACATAATAAGAAGTAAATCATCATTTATTGCAGTTTATGTTGAGCTTATTTGAGTTTGAACGCATTAAACTAGCTTACACTTTTAATTTGGGAGGGTAAATTATTGTTAAGCTGAGCGCCTTCATATATGTATTACTAGCAGCGCCTCGCGGTTTCACCCGCGTAGTTCCCGTTCCCGTAGGAATTTCGGGATAAAAAGTAGCCTATGTCCTATTCCAGACTATAATCTATCTCTGTGCCAAATTTCATCCAGATCCGTTTTGCCGTTCTGGCGTGATAAAGGAACAAACATCCATCCATCTAAACTTTCACGTTTATAATATTAGTGAGATAGTGAGATGAGATTAGTGAGATAGTTTTTTCCATAGTTGGTAGATTTATTATAAATAATTTATTATTTTACAGATGTAAGAGAGTATTTCACGAAGAGCCTAAATGGATACCGATAGCAAGAAAAAGGCTGAACAGAAGAAGAAGAAACCAGAAAAAGTAGTAATTGAAAAACAAAGCATGCATAAGCAAAAGATTTAATATACAGGTTTATTCTAAGGTTTTTATTTATTATAGTACTCTGGGTAATTTCTAAGAAAATAGAATCAAGCAACGGCAAAACCTCTCGTCAAAGAACTAAATGTAAATTTGGTCTTTGAGCAGAATTGGATAACTTCATTGTTTCCTCTGTAGGTGGCGCTGACGGCGTAAGTGCCGAAAGAACTCCCAAAGATTTACGGGTCGACTAGATAAGATCACGTAGCTTAGTTGGAAAAAGAGCAACCCTGCGCTGAAGGGGAAGGTGCGGGTTCGAATCCCGTCGAGATCGTAAATTTTTGGGATTTATTAATTTCATACAGGTTTATTGTTAAATAAGTGACAATACGTGAACTGCAGGTTCAGCCCATCATCACAAAAACGTTTGTGAAGACGCCAGCCCCCCTAGCACGGGGATTGTTGTCTAGGGTAGAATAGAGAAAAATTACGTCACTTCGTCATCCAATGCGTAAATTATTTGCAATGCATTCCATCAACTTCAATAATGTACGCAATGTATGGCGATGCAATGTCATTATTGTCTATTCTACCCTAGACAACAATCCCCGTGCTGGGGGGGCAGGTCTTAATTCTTAATTTTGGTATTGTTAATGGGTACCCCCCGCAATTCAATAATCGTTCGTTAGAGGTTTTATTTGAAACTCAACTTAAAAACAGATCTGCCATGAATTAAGAGAAGATATGAGAGTGAAAGATCGGTCTTAAGTAACTCCTACGCCGCTCTGCTCTGGTTAGGTTTTTGCACTGACGTTGCTCTGCTCTGTCCCGCTCCGATCTACGCGAAATCCTATTTCTGTTGATTATTATGATGTTTTTATACCATTTTAATATTATGGTTTTTTTATATTGTTTGTTATGACTTTTATATCATTATGATAGTTAGGTCAAGTATAATTATATTAAGTGTATATTAGTTGTTAGGAAATCAGTTTATGTGAGATTAGGTGTATTGTATGTTATAGCAAATGTAATAATACGAAATGAAATTGGGGCAGGCACCTAAGTGTTAGTTTTTTTGTAACTTGTAGTATAACTGCGAACGTTTGGATGTTTAAATGGATAGATTGATGAATGTTTGTTATTTCTTCATGCATAAACTACTGAAATTTGGCTTAAATGTAGCTCGAAGCCAGTAATAGAATAGAATATTATTTATTTGTAACTCCAACAGATAGGTACAGACATAATTTAGAAACAAGAAACAAAACTACTGTCGATAAGAGTGACAAAACGGTCCCTGTCTCAGCATGAGCTTGTTGTAAACACTTTACAACCAACGCTGGTCTTCCGACAGAGCCGTTTGGCCGTTTGGAATCAAACATAGGTTACTTTTTATCCCATAAAACAGTTCCCTCACAGAAATAACCTTTAAATATTTGCATGGACACAAACCGTGCGAATCCGCGGGAAGAAACTAGTTTGACAATCTCACTAATCACTAATATTATAACGTGAAAGTTTAGATGGATGGATGGATAGATAGATGGATGGATGTTTGTTCCTTTATCACGCCAGAACGGCTAAACGGATCTGAATGAAATTTGGCACAGAGATAGATTATAGTCTGGAATAGGACATAGGCTACTTTTTATCCCGAAATTCCTACGGGAACGGGAACTACGCGGGTGAAACCGCGAGGCGCTGCTAGTTATCTATAATTTTAAGACTTGTCTAAGAGTTTATATTGTAAGCCTAAAGAAATAAAAGTTTTTGATACCTATCTGATTATTTTATTTTTTATTAATATGATTATGACCTCCCATTATCCCATAGGCATTGACTTGGTCTATCTACAGCCTATGTACGTTCAAATACAATTAATAATAAAAAACATGTTTTTTAACATTTTTTTTGTATTGCATTCTAGCAGTTGAATCATCTGTAGGTACCTAAATGAACCCGGATTTCACAAAGAAATATAAAAATATTAGTTTAATCTAATTGTTACATAATCGATTTATAGTTTTATGCGTTTATTCGAAAATGGACTACCACTACTGGACAAAAAAATTGAAGCGAACAAAATCAATGACATTTTGTTTCTTATTTGATAATAATTACTATTTATAAAACTGTTTATGTATAAAACTTGACTTGTCTAAGTGCTTATTTTGTAAGCCTAAAGAAATAAAGTTATTGAATTTTGAATGCATACGACAGAGGAAGTCCCACGAGTAACTAGGTACACGTATTTGAGCGTAAAAAAAAACGCTTAAGTATGATTATTTGCAATCGCGAAAATCCGCGAGACTGATTATGATATAATATCCGTAAATGAAACTACCGGAGAAGCCGAAATGATTTAAGATCCGTATCAGAAATACCTTATCCATACCAGGACCAGCTGGGTCGGTCCGCCGCTCTGAGGATATCTCTCTGCAACTATTTTGGGGAAATTACCACCTTCGCCCCCAAACTCCGATTTTAAGGTTGTCATATTTACAGATTTGTGTAATAAATTGCGATTAATTGTTTGTTGTTCGCGCAAAATTTCAAAATTGAAAGTGCTTTATTTCTTTTAGACCTTACAGGACTCTTGGACATGTCACAAAACTCAGATTACATAAGTAAAACTAGGAAATAAAGTGATCACTTTGATTTTTTGTCCACTTCAATCTTTTTAAGTTACTTACACAACTAGGTTACACAAAATTAACGTATCTTTTAAAGGGCAATGTATACGCTTCTACAACAAAACTCCAAGTGAGTTGCAAAAATTGCCTATAAATAAATTCAAACAAATTGTTAAACACATCCTTTGTAAAAAGGCAATATCAGATTATCTAGAGGATAAAAAAAGCTTGGGACGAGTTTTGCTCCAACTCGATAACTAACATTCTAACAAGGTAAAGGTTTCTTGTTCGCTTCTTTACTTTACATTAAAAGAAGTGGACAAAAAATCAAAGTGATCACTTTATTTCCTAGTTTTACTTATGTAATCTGAGTTTTGTGACGTGTCCAAGAGTCCTGTAAGGTCTAAAGGAAATAAAGCACTTTGAATTTTTGAATGAGGCACCTGTGTAAACCGTACACCCGCTAAAACCCCTGGATAAGAATAAAAACGAAAGTTTTGACATTCATTACATTTATTCAATAATTTATTCCATCTCTTAACATACATAAATACAATAAGTACAGTTGTACAATCCATCCCTGGACTGGGTATTTCATTTATTTGGTTAACAATAGTAAATACATTCTAAGGTTTTTATTTATTATACTCTGGGTAATTTCTAAGAAATTAATAAATCCCAAAAATTTACGATCCCGACGGGTTCGAATCCCGTCGGGATCGTAAATTTTTGGGATTTATTAATTTAATAGTAAATACATTTACTACCTTAGGCCTCGTTTACGGAGACACGGATCGTCGTGCGTTGCGTTGGGCGGCGCGGCTCGCACTGAATCAAATTCAAACATAATGGCGTTGTAGTGAGAGAGAGAGAGAGAGAGGAGAAGCCACGCCACGCCACACGTGACGCGCGACGCCCCTTGTCTGCAGATAAAGCCTTAGGCAATATAATCACCTATACGGATGAGTGTCTCGCGCGTTGAAAGTGGTACGATACACTCGTTCGTTGAGGTGCTCCCTAGGACATAGTCTTTGGATTATCCACATCACTAGAATTAAGTATAACGACAAGCACATGTATTTCAATATTTTAAACATATCTATTTACTCGCTTCAGCCCCCCTAGCACGGGGATTGTTGTCTAGGGTAGAATAGACAATAATGACATTGCATCGCCATACATTGCGTACATTATTGATATTGAAGGAATGCATTTCAAATTATTTACGCATTCGATGACGAAGTGACGTAATTTTTCTCTATTCTACCCTAGACAACAATCCCCGTGATAGGGGGGCTGGCCTCTTACGAGATAAATCTTATCTTAAACAGGGTTATTTTTAATTGACCAGCAACCTTCGGTGACCAGGTTCATATCATCATCAGCAACGTTTGTTCTATGACTTTTGATAATTATCAAAAGTCGTAGCTACTTTTTATTTCCATACAAAAATAAATATTAACTAAACCGCTTGAATGTTCATAACTCTATGCGCATCGCAAAGTTTAGTTAGGCAAAAAAAACCCGAGTGAATCGCTTTTGGGCCACCCGCCTGCCCGCTCAGTCGTCAAGGCGGATGCGCATGCGGCACATTTCCTTGTGCAGTTGTGCGCCACGATCTTTCGTCGCCGCATTATCGATATTTCGTACATAGATCTACAAAAGTCACGACAGTACAATAAAAACTTAAATCATTACTAATTGATGTACCTATTACGATTTCAAAAATCGTAGAACAAACGTACCTAGCTGGTGATGCTAGGAACTTGGTCACTGAAGGTTACTGGTCAATTAAAAATAACCCTGTATATCTTAAGCGATAAGGCCGCCAAATCCATTGCCGTTCTCTGTAATATATTTAATAATAATAATAATAATGCTGGACAATTCACACAGCATTATCTAGCCCCAAAGTAAGCAGAGCTTGTGTTATGGGTACTAGATAACTGATATACATAATACAATACAATACATAGATAGATATTTTTTATTATACATAGAAAACGACCAGAACACCCTGAACAAATATCTGCAGATCGTACACACATTTGTCCCGAGGCGGGAATCGAACCCGCAACCTCTTGCATCGCAGGCAGACCTTCGCCCACCGCGCCACAGAGGTCGTCAATTTAATTTAATACAATCAGTTTTTTATGGTGATGAATAAAGAATTATCTATCTATCTTATACTGAGGCAGAGATTGTAGGTTACGTGAAATCTTCGAAAATTCTACATTATCCCTGCTAAAGGATTTTATTCAAGAATCTACGGCAACAAAGCCGTGGGCAAAAGCTAGTATTTATTTTGACGTGATAGTTCATATTTAGCGAACACATAAATTTGAGCTCATTAAAACGCTGCACATGCTCGGAGTTTCTCTGAAAGATAGGATTCGCAACGAGTACATCCGACAGAGAACCAAGGTTATCGACATAGCTCAAAGGATTAGCAAGCTGAAGTGGCAGTGGGCTGGCCATATCACATCGAGAAGAACCGACAACAAATAAAAATATCATGAGTGTATTTCATGATATTTTTCATGGTGTTTTTTTTCTCAATCGCACTAGAGGACACACATTAGAATAACTAAAGAAATAATGTTGAATTTTATAACTCTACTTTTTTTATCACGGGGATCCCCCGTGTGTACTGAGATCTAGGCCTAATTTGACGATTAAACCCGTTAGGTTCTTCTCTTAATATTGATCTTTTCCTTCCATACATTCCTCTAAAAATGAATGAATGATCGTATTTGTTTGCTTAAATATAGGTTAAGGCCAGGATATTCGAATTTAGCCATTTTTCGATTCAATTTTAAACGATCATATATCCTTTGTTTTGATTGGACTAAAATTTCTGTTGTAGTTGGATTAACATTATTGATTATTCAATGGTTCAAAACACGATATTTATCACTTCACCTGATGATAAAAATTACGAAGAAAGGATAGTTTTTTGTTGTTGTACTTCTAGTGTATCAACGGTTTACTCTCAAAAAACATGTCAGAAAATAGGCAACGACGTTTAAAAGAATATTCTATGGTTAGTTTTTCTCAAAACCTTTTTAAATTTTGATAATAAGCAAAAACTTGATTTTTGGGCTTGCGTTGCTGTGCCCTGTCTCACTCTTGTGAACACAAAATTCTATGCCTGTCCGTTTCACAAAATGGATCGAATATCCTGCCCTTAACAATGGTGGTTTTAAAATAGAGTATCACTATATTTGACTTGTTAATCGTGCAAATGTAATTTATAGTATAATTTAAATACTATGTGTAGTGGACTGATGATGATGATGATAGATTTATTTATCCTAACTAGGTAATACATTTATTAATCTATCAAATTGGTACTTAGCATAACTTATTTGAGGCATATGTCCAGCAGTGGACTAGTATAGGCTGATGATAATAACTTTTTTTTACTTTTTTAGGGTTCCGTACCTAAAGGGTAAAACGGGACCCTATTACTAAGACTTCGCTGTCCGTCTGTCACCAGGCCGTGTATCTCATGAACCGTGATAGTTAGACAGTTGAAATTTTCACAGATGATGTATTTGTTGCCGCTATAACAACAGATACTAAAAACAGAATAAAATAAACATTTAAGGGGGCTCCCATACAACAAAACGATTTTTTTTGCCGTTTTTATAGATAATGGTGCGGAACCCTTCGTGCGCGAGTCCGACACGCACTTGGCCGGTTTTATTTTTACAGATATGCGAAAATAAATCCCGATCTGTTCAGTTGTATGGCGAGAAGAAGTTACAAACATCTGTACATCCAAACCTCTGCATTTTTTAATTTAAATTAATAGGTATTGTGATAATAAAACACTGTTTTAACCGGATTGATCGCGTATATTTTATATTTTATTTATAACCTGACGTTTCGGAGGCTTTTCAGCTTCCATGGTCACAGGCAGACTGAGGTGACATTTGTCTTTACAAGTAATTTGAATTTTGCATATCTACCGTCAATTAAACAACTTTAATTATAACGTTCCGTATGTACGCAGTAATCACTAACAGTGTCTTGATGGGTTGTAGCTATGGATTGCTGGTAAAAACAGTGTTTTATTACGAGTTCTCGCGAAAATAACCTTAGAATATACTAGGTATTGTGATGTTAAAATATATTAAACCAGAACAACGTGCTACCTAGGCCTTATGGGCAATAAATAAATACTTACATAGGTATAATTAACGAGATTCTATATAACGAGATCATTTTATGAAATATACAGGGTTATTGGTAAATTAGTGACAATACGTGAACTGCAGGTTCAGCCCATCATCACTAACACGTTTGTGAAGACGCCAGGTCTTAATTTTGGTATTGGTAATGGGTACCCCCCGCAATTCAATAATCGTTCGTAAGTGAGGTTTTATTTGAAACTCAACTTAAAAACAGATCTGCCTTGAATGAACAGAAGGTATGAGAGTGAAAGATCGGTCTTAAGTAGCTCGTCGGGTTCCAGAAGATGTTTTTTTCTAAATGAAAAAACAAAACTGGACAAATCCAGTTATGGACTTTTGTAAGCTAAAATGATGTTAAAGTTAATGACGTATCTAGAAAGGTTGCGCCTCGTCCAACGTGTTCCTTTGTGACGTTGTATAGATAGACCTTTGTCCAGTTGTGGACTTATGTAGGCTAATACGATGTTAATATTAATGACGTACATTGCTAGAAAGGTTGCGTCTCGTCCAACGTGATTCTTAATGGCGTTGTGTATGGATAAGCCTTTGTCCACTTGTGGACTTTTGTAGGCTAATATGATGTTAATGACATAACTAGAAAGGTTGCGCCTCGTCCAACGTGTGTATCGATAGGCCATTGTCCAGTTGTGGACATTTGTAGGCGAGTATGACGTTAATGACGTATCTAGAACGGTTGTGCCTCGACCAACGTGTTTCTTTGTGACGTTGTATGGATAGGCCATTGCCCAGTTGTGGACATTTGCAGGCGAGTATGATGTTAATGACGTATCTAGAACGGTTGTGCCTCGACCAACGTGTTTCTTTGTGACGTTGTATGGATAGGCCATTGCCCAGTTGTGGACATTTGCAGGCGAGTATGATGTTAATGACGTATCTAGAACGGTTGTGCCTCGACCAACGTGTTTCTTTGTGACGTTGTATGGATAGGCCATTGCCCAGTTGTGGACATTTGCAGGCGAGTATGATGTTAATGACGTATCTAGAACGGTTGTGCCTCGACCAACGTGTTTCTTTGTGACGTTGTATGGATAGGCCATTGCCCAGTTGTGGACATTTGCAGGCGAGTATGATGTTAATGACGTATCTAGAACGGTTGTGCCTCGACCAACGTGTTTCTTTGTGACGTTGTATGGATAGGCCATTGCCCAGTTGTGGACATTTGCAGGCGAGTATGATGTTAATGACGTATCTAGAACGGTTGTGCCTCGACCAACGTGTTTCTTTGTGACGTTGTATGGATAGGCCATTGCCCAGTTGTGGACATTTGCAGGCGAGTATGATGTTAATGACGTATCTAGAACGGTTGTGCCTCGACCAACGTGTTTCTTTGTGACGTTGTATGGATAGGCCATTGCCCAGTTGTGGACATTTGCAGGCGAGTATGATGTTAATGACGTATCTAGAACGGTTGTGCCTCGACCAACGTGTTTCTTTGTGACGTTGTATGGATAGGCCATTGCCCAGTTGTGGACATTTGCAGGCGAGTATGATGTTAATGACGTATCTAGAACGGTTGTGCCTCGACGAACGTGTTTCTTTGTGACGTTGTATAGATAGGCCATTGTCCAGTTGTGGACATTTGTAGGCGAGTGTGATGTTAATGACATATCTAGAACGGTTGTGCCTCGTCAAGTGTGTGTAGCCAGTTGAAGATCATCATGTTTCTCTCGTACTTGGACAGAGGGCGCCCTCGTTCGCGTTCCAAGTCGTCTGCCGTCAGAGCTAGGTGAGCTGCCTCTGTAAGGGAATTGGCTACATTAAGAAATTATTTGATTGTCACACTAATTAGCGTTCCGTACCCAAAGGGACCCTATGCCTAAAACCCCGCTGTCCGTCGGTCACCAGGCTGTATCTCATGAACCATGATAGTAGACAGTTGAAATTTTCACAGATTATGTATTTCTGTTGCCGCTATAACAACAGATACTAAAAAAAATTTAAGGGTGGGGGCATACAACAAGTGACTTTTTGCCGTTTTTATAGATAATGGTACGGAACCTTTTAAGGGTTTACCCAAGGAACTTGGGTGGAAAATATGTAACGACATATTGGTATCACCGAAACAAACGTAACGACATATTGGTAACACCTTAGTCGTGGGTCGTTGATCAAAGTTCCAAATTACCGTGACTGCGAAAACGAATGTCCCGTTTGACGTCTATCAGTCATCAATACAGCCAAATGTCACTTTTGACAGATGATTACGGTTTGTAGCATGGTCGCTGATAATCGCAAAATGGCGCACGTAATGACGTCATCTATGACGTCACACGGAACATCGACGTCCCGCTCACGCTAATACGGAACGCTTGTGAGCGCGATAATATCGATTTTAGCATAAAAAACACACCGTTAGTATAGTACAGTTACCTGGGTGTATGAATCTAGTGTTCTGTCTGGGAGGCACGGCTAGCACTGTGGGCCCGGCCGCCGCCTGGGATACCGCTGATACCGCTGCCGCCTGAAAAATAATCACTCGTTTTATGACGACCTCTGTGGCGCGGTGGGCGAAGGTCCGCCTGCGACAGGAGGTTGCGGGCTCCATTCCTGCCTTGGGACAAATGTTTGTATGATCTGCAGATATTTGTTCCGGGTGTTCTGGTCGTTTTCTATGTATAATAAAAACTACCTATATGTAGCCTATAATGTGTACTGTATTGTATTAAGTATATCAGTTATCTGGTACCCATAACACAAGCTCTGCTTAGCTTGGGGCTAGATAATGCTCTGTGGATTATCCAGCATTATTTATTTATTTATGTAAAATTTGCAAATATTTATTCCAATGTTCTAAGTACTTTTTACTATACATAGATTACTATGTATAATAAAAAAATACCAATTTAAAATAAAAGCATCAATAAAAACTTGTTTCTTTTATAAAAAAATACCAAATAAAAATAAAATCACCAATAAAAACTTAAATCTTTTATAAAAAAATACCAAATAAAAATAAAATCATCATTAAAAACTTTTTTTCTTTTTTACAAATTAATACTATTATTTTTTACATAAATTTCCTCACCTCTAATTTGTCCAGATTAAACTCCGACTGAGACATTCTCTCCAACGCGCGGTACGTCGTCATCAGTCGACGTTTTATGTAGTTCTGTCGGACCTGCGAACGTTTAAGTACAAAAAAGTTTACATTTTTACAATTTGTAATATTTTAAGATTATCAAGCAAGACAAGTACCTACTCACTACCACTTTCTACGACAAATCTTTCACTGTACAAGCGACCCGTCTATGGAATGCTCTGCCCCTTGACATCAGACGCGCCAAATCACTCCCTATCTTTAAAAAACTGCTTCATCAGCATTACCTATCGTTACAAAGTTAAGCAAATTATTTTTATGTTCGTATTAGTTTATTGTTTTTTGTATGTTACGTTGATATTTAGTAGATTAAGTATTATATAATCATTTTATAATTTCTTTTTTTCAAGTGCCACTGTCTTTTTTTTTCTAACATGTCCAGTCCATCCCAAGGTCGCCTGGGAGAGATCGCTCATAGCGATAAGGCCGCCTTTGTACTTCATCTTGCAACTTTTATTTCTGTACTGTTTTCTGTGTTTGTGTGGAACAATAAAGAATTATCTATCTATCTATCAATGTAGCTTTGTAAACTGAAAACAAAATCTTGGATATTTACATCACTTAATTCTAACAGTTTAAAAACGAAATTCTTTCATAAAATCATTGCATAAAATCCCAAAAATTCGTTCTAGTCCCAGTAGTAGTATATGACAATCCCACAGCTGGACGATGACATTTAAGCCTTTTTTAACAATCCCACAAACGTGTTACCGACAGATTAATGGCTAATAGAGTCCACAGGTGATCGGAATGCTGGCTTTTATTTCGGTCAACGAATAAGCATTGCCATTCAACGTGGCAATGCTGCCAGCATTCTGGGCACTTTGCCTTCTGGTGACGGCTTAGATTTTTAGAAAATAAATTTTAATGTAAACATAATTATGTTTATTAACAAAGAAAATTACAATCAAATAATAGAATTAAATTAAAACTAGTATTTACAATTGAAACAATTGAGCTAACTGCAGACTGTTGCAAACAATCTACAAGTAGCTCAACTGATCCATATCAATACCAGTCGTGCGCGTGCCCAAGACGCTAGCTGCATTGCCCCGCTGTATAGCAATGCTGATGCGCTGCGCCAGATACTCACCAGCTCTCGGGTCACGCGTCACTTCGACCAGACGCTCAGATAATATTTTGAAAACCCGGCGAGCCTCGGTACCCCACGGACCCGGGTCTCGACTTCAAGAGTAGCAAATGCGTAGGCTCTGTCTAGACCTGCATATTTCTTCGCCAAATCTGCCGCCGCACCAGCCCCCACGGAAGTCCTAGGAAGATGGGAAGGCGCGAGTGTGTCGACGCTTGTAGCATCCCATACAATCGGTTTCCCCAGCTCCCATGGGATAGTAGTAAGAGTTTTTTTTTCATGAGTAAACTTCCCTATTATGCTAGCTCTCAGAACCTTACCTTTCTGTTATCGGCAGGGAGCTGCCTCGAAGGCTGTGATTGCTGAGATCTTTGCGGAGAAGGCAGCTGGGATCCACCAACTGAAACGTTAACAACAAACTGTTACATAAAACACCAGCCAAACTCTATAAAGAACGGTGTATTTGTAATTTTCAGTTAGCTCAATTGTTTCAATTGTAAATACTAGTTTTAATTTAATTCTAATTGAATATATTATTATAAAGCAAGGTTGTAAACCAACCGTCCATAATTAACCTAAATTCTTTCAAAAATGATATCCCGCTAAAAGTTTCATGACAATACGGTGAACGGTGACGTCACGTTTAGATATTTTGCGACTGAGCCTTAAAATATCTACTTTTCAATGATTAAATGTCACAATAAAAATATTACGGTCGTTTTCTATGTATAATAAAAAATATCTATCTATGTAATGTATAGTATTATGTATATCAGTTATCTAGTACCCAGTAGCTTGGGGCTAGATAATGCGGTGTGAATTGTCCAGCATTATTTATTTATTTAACTCTGTCTTTCTGTTATGTTTTCACGCATAAACGGCTGAACGAATCTCAATGAAATTTGGGATACCGAGGACGGACATATGCTACTTTTTATCCCCGAAAAATGCTAGTACAATACAATATTCCATACCTGCGACCCAAGTGCTGCAAGAACGCGAGTTGGCACTCAGCGTTAGGGCTTCTAGGGCCGCGCAGAGTCCTACTTCTGATGTAGCCCTGAAACAAACACACGAGTTTAGTTATCAATTATCATATACTAGTTTTTGCCCGCGGTTTCGCATGTTTTGATTCTATGATAACGTCTAAGAGGGCGCAATGTGCGCTATTTTGTGAAAAGAATAGGTATAGGATTTCGCGTTCATAAAAGCGGGACAGAGCATGCGTTTTTGGAACGGCTTAATGCAAAAATGGAGTTTTTGCTTATTTACAAGAAAACTACACAAATTATGAAAAAACTGTCTGAAGGAACCAAGTATTTCGTAATAACCTACGAATCAAAACATAAGTCATTTAAATATACCGCAGGACTCCTGCGATCTCGACTAAATTATGTGCAAAACAGTTCAATTTCATATTTTTTTTCTTTATCATGTTTTCACGTTGAGGGAGCCAAGGAAAAAATGTAGAATTTTATGTAATTCTATTTTTTAACCAGGGGAATCCCGTGAGTACTGACATCTAGTCCTAGTTTGACAAGCAAACACGCTAGGTTCAACTCATAGTGAGAATTAATTTATGCGATAAAATAGTATATATGTATTATTCCAGGACATAACATTTACATATTATGTACATGTACATAATTGTGTACATAATTATAATTAGCTTTACTCTGATTTAGAATCCAAGATACGTTATGTCAACAAAAACATTTATGAATGAAAACTTAACAAAAAGTGATAAGAATAATAGAAAACAACAAGGTAACAGCAAGGTTATCACTAAAAATATAACGCAAACTTCAACAAAGCATAAATAATTCTCTACCATCTATTCTAGATCAAGAGCTCGTCAACTTTTACTAGCGACATCTAGTTCAAAAGCCGTAAACTCATGTAAGTTTCTTACCAAGTCTAGAATGTTTCTTACCCTCGTAAGTAGTGTTGCTTGTGTTCGCTCGCGCGTGTGACGTCACCCGCGCTGAAGGAGCGGCGGAGCCCTAGCTGCGCGCACAGGACTCCGCAGCCTGCTAGGAGGGACACGCAGGCGTCTGGAGCGTTGAGCGGGAGGGTGGAGGATGGCCTTCTGTACAAGAAATGAACTGCTTAATAAGCGGGCATTCATAAATTACGTGAGGTGATTTTGGCGATTTTTCGACCCCCTCTATCTAATGGAAAAGTGATTCGCCGCAAATGGGTAACGATTTTCTTTTCCAAAACTGAATCCCGCGCCAACACGAAACCAACAAACTTTAGTAGGAACTGCTAAAATTCGTGGGAAAAATTACGTGATATTTGGCTCGACCCCCACGTGAGATTTGGTGAGATTTGGCAACGACCTTCGACCCCCCCCTAAACGCCTCACGTTATTAATGGATGCCCCCTAACTGGTTGGAACTGTTTATTAAACTGTAGTGGTCATTGTGTGCGCGAGCTAGTAGCAACGGAATTCTTGAAATGTTTGTCTACATCTGGTGATACCAGAAAATTGAGATGATACAAGGACATGAGAGGACTAGTATACTTAAAACTAGAAAATGTATGTCAAAATGAACTTGACTCTAAAACTATTTCTTTAAGAGGAAATAATTGAACTTACTTCAGTGGTTTTCCATCTGGATTGGGGCTAGCTACTCTAAGAGTTGGTTCGGGCCCTTGGCCAGCCTGATGAAAGAAAAATAATTCATTATTTATTTATTTTTACATCTATTTTATAAAGTTGGTATGTATTATTAATATGTATTTTAGTATCATGTATAGTATGTATTGTATATTTAAGTAATACACCACCATCTACGAGTACAACTGCTTCATGTCCATCCTTTTTGGTTGGCTCCTATATATAAGGCCGCATATTGTGCAACTCTGTTATCTATCTTTTCCTGTATTTTTTTGGTATTTTTTGGTGTGCAATAAAGTGTTCTGTATTGTATTTTTAATTTTATATAATAATAATAATAATAAAGCCTTTATTTACTGATTTTACAATTATTTAAGTGTTTCATTTTGTGCACATCAGTCCGGTAAATCAGAGTGTCCTAGTGACACATAGGCCTCCTCTAACTCCCTCCATTGTTGTCGGTCCCTTGCTGTTCTTGTCCACAGAGGTCCTGCAGTCTTCTTTATGTCATCGGGCCACCTCTTTAGCTGTCTTCCTCTCTTCCTTTTGGTGTTATATCTTGGTATCCATTCTGTTAGGATTTTAGTCCACTTTTCTGTTGGATCTCTTAAAAATTTTATATTGTACTGCACTGTAACACCTGTGAAGATCCAGGGAGATACTGCCCTTTGTTTGGAGGCTGATTATTTTATCATTTTATTTTACAATTTTCGAAAAACTAACTAACTAACTAGTTCTATGTAGTTGGGTTCGATTTATTTGACAGTTACTATTGTACCAAATTGTGATCTTGACAACCTCTGTAGCGCGGTGGGCGAAGGTCCGCCTGCGACACAGATGGTTGCGGGTACGATATTTGTACAATCTGTAGGTATTTGTTCCAGGTGTTCTGGTTATTTTCTATGTATAGTATAAAATATCTATGTAATGTATTGTATTATTATTATATATGTATTATCTATCTATATTATGTATAGTGAAGGCGGGGAAATTAATTTCCCCTTCTTTACATTGGTGTGAAGGCTCAGTGTAAAGGTGGGTCCCGAACGATATCAGTATTCAGTTATCTAGTACCCATAATACAAGCTCTGCTTAGCTTGGGGCTAGATAATGCTGTGTGAATTGTCCAGCATTATTCATTTATTTTATTCATTATTCCATTGATTTTGGTACAGCAGCTCTATTGTGCGGATAAGGAACTATGAAAAAAACGCAAAACAACATCAACAACAACAAACAAATCCCACACAAATAAGTAATGATTACATCTTGTTACTAACACGCAAAAAGGGCCCACCTGTGGCCTAGTTGCGGAAACCAGTCCAGGAACAAGTAACATCTTGTTACTAACTCCAAGTAGACTCGCCCCCCAGTACATATGTTACAGTGTTCTATATGGGGAGGCCTATTTGCAGCAGTGGACTAGTATGGTCTGATGATGATAGTGTGACTTACTTTGCTAGCCAGTAGTCGGAGCACCCTAGCGTCCGACGCTGCGGAGGATACACTGAACAGAGACAGGTCTGTGGTGACAGACTCGTGGGACGGCGAGCGAGCCACGCCGCCTCGCCATGCCTCGCCCCCGCAAATCTCCACTGGAATATATTTATATTAAGTAAATTCAAAGTTACGTTTAATTATCAATTATCTCGGACTAACTCGGTTTATTACATGGATGAGCTCTTTACCTATTTAAATTCAGGTAATAGGAAAAAGTAATGTAAATGTAAAAAACCTGTATCGTTTATAATTGTTTACGTTGGTAAAATAGCAGGATCAACAAATTCAAGATCAACATCTGATTTTTATGTTTTTACGTAAACCAAAACAAGGAATTTGCATGCCGGATTTTATGTAAATAAACGAGCTTACAGCCTACGTTGGGCTCCACGGCGAAGGCTTTCTGTATCCAGTACAATTTAAACACACAATCACGCTTCTTAAGACGCAAAAACACATAAAATTACAGCAAATTCATGAAAAAAATATTCAAAATTTGAGATGGCCGGCCGAAAATCTGTAAATTACAATCAAATCAAAACATACATCGCCAAAGCCGAGACTCGAGTGAGAGCGTTCGAAAACTCGCGCGATTTCATTTTAAACATGATTTAACGCACATTCATTCATAACCATTTTTTTTTTCTGCAATAAAATAAATATGTTCATGATAGAAACCACTAAAACTATAAAACATGTGTACAAAAACCCATCTTAAAATTTCATGCGTATTTTTGTCGATGAAGCCGTTTCATTAATGTCAGTCGCTGTGTTTCAATCTTTACACAAACTCGATTCAGAACGCGTGTTGGACTCCAAGGATGTATTTTCTGGCATACTCAATCTTGTCGGATTATACTTTTTTTAGACTTATCTATTATAAAATCACGTTTACGTATTATTTCGACTTATCTAAGATTAATTCATACATTTTTATACTTTAAAATAACATTAAAAAAATTTGAACGGTAGATAGTAATTTTTTTTTGCGAAAAACATGGGTTATAAAAAGCTCTACATTTAAATTCAGTTACTTCCGGTCAGATGACCGTTCGTCATTTTGTTTGATTTTCTCTCTCTTTCGGCTTTTAGCTAGCTGTGCTGTGAATATTATTATTTACCGCCTATTCCCGATTGTCCCTACCCCCTGCGTGAACAGTTACGATATGATAGAGACATCTTGCGGACATATTCTAAGTAGACGCTATAGTTTCTTGAAATATAATCTAGATGTCTCTTTACAGACATAAGTAAATAAATTAGGGCTGATAAAAACATAAAAGTAGGTACCTATACCTACCTATAATTACTAATTAAATAGGTCGGTACCTAATTCCATCAAGAGATCATAAGAAGTTTATATAAAGATTTTGGGAGATGGGGTCTGTCTGTATTTTTAATTTAACCTTTGCACAGAGTTTTAGTCATAATGATAACATATTTAATTCCACTTCTATGTTTACAACCCTATTATTGTGCCATGATGGGCTGAACTACTACTTTATTTGTCTCAGCCCTCATTTTCACCAAGAAATATGTTTACAACTAGTTGCATACAAAACTTGTCAAATACTTGTCTCAAACATTATCTCACACTGATTAGCTAACAACTATTTTAGACACGTAAAAAAATCTACGATATATTTTACACTTGTCTGATTCATTGACTGCGTTCTGACTACAAAAAACAGGCATATTTTAGACAAGTATTGTTTATTTGTGAAAACGAGGGCTGTATATTACTAGTTCAAAACAAATTTTACACCATATTCGTCCCTGTTGTATAAAGTTTAAAACTACGTAACGTATTTACTTATTACAATAAACATGTCCAAAACATGTAGACAACTAGAAGTCCACAAATAGGTACATCTTTCATACAAGTTTTGTATAAAACATGTTATAAGCATGTATGCAGTGTGAACAAAAAACGAAAACATTACTTAACGAAACTTGTCAAATACCTACATGTTTTATACCCTTAGATAAAAGTAAAAAAAGAGAAATAGGGTACGTTCTTCCAGCCCCGTCCGACTGTGACTGAGGTGAGGGAACATAGTTGGACCTGACTTGAGTCATATACTTTTGAGATGGTGATGCCTCATCTCCTTTTTTAAACTTTTATCTAAGTTCTTACCTTGCTTGGTGAAAACGAGGGGTCATGCGCGCATTAGTTCCCTTTATGCGCTACTAGTTTTCGCCCGCGGCTTCGCACGCGTGGTTTATATGAGAACCTTTACCCAAAATCTATATCTATACCATGAAAAGAATTATTTCACGCATTGAACTCCCTCTATACCGAATTACAGCCCGATCCAATCCTACCTACTGACTGATTTTGGCGTGAACAGGCACCAAAAATCCAAACATCCAGATCACTAATATTATGAACTCGAAAGTTTGGATAGCTTTCGCATTCAAAATATTAGTGTGATGCCAATAGATATCGAATATAGGTATGTAAGTACTTCGTAGGTACCTACTTAATTTTATCAACCAAAGTTTTCAATCTTCCAAATGAAAATAATCAATGGATTATGAAAATATCAAAAGAACCCTAAAAATTAAAAGATAATTCTAAAATGGCTACTTACGGTTTGGTACAATTTTAAAATTAAAACTTTATTGTTTGTGTGCGTTTCGCTTGTGGTGGTGAGCTTACATAATATACGAACGAGTTTGTTGGTGTGCGGTTGTATGTTCGCGTCTGTGTGGATGGCTTAATGTGGAATGGGCTTATTTTTGTATTAAATATTTTATTTCTATTCCATCCTTCGATCAAAAATAAGTAGTTCGCGGCCTCCCCCGTAGATTCCTAGAGCCTTACAAAAATGTCAATCAAAATTGTCTACGTTTTGTTTTGACGCAGACAGTTTGCGCAGAGCCTGACAAGTTTTTTCCATACGGAACAAGAGATTGGTGGAGTCGAATTCATTTTATTTTATTTTGTAAGTAGGTAGGTACCTTCCTGAGAATTATATACCTACCTACTCAGTTTATTTTCTATAAGGATTAATTAACAGAATTCAGGTAAAGATAACGAATCATTTATTGATGAAACTATAAATTGGTGTCTCAACAGTAGGTATTTATACAAAAGGGTCATTTCAGACATACAACAATTTAAACTTAAAATACAATTTCAGGCAGGCACTCTAGATTAATAAGATCTGGTTCCTGTCTGCGGCTTTGCACGAGTTTTTTTTACGGGACAAAAAATAAACGTTTTATAAATTCATACTTCTGGTAGAAAGACTAGGTTCTTACCTACCTAGGTAAGAACCTAGTCTTTCTTTTATTAGAGAGTCTACGCAAATGAAATTTTAGGGCGGGCCAACTAGTTATTTTAAAAATCATCAACTAGTAATATTAAACTTATTTTTATGAAAAATATATTAATACATACTAAAAATGAAAAAAAAAATTTAGAAGAAATAGCCTCTCCATTTATCAATTTAGAACAAAATTAATATTTTAACATAGGCAAACCAAACAACAATATTTTATGCTGATTTCACAAGTATATGACTCACATCTCAATATACGGGTAAGAAATATATATAAACTTACTGAAAATAAGAAATTCCATCCTTTTTCAGGACTTTGGACGAGTGATTCTTGCATTTTTTGTACGAGCACTTACCCATGCTTTTTGTCTGAACGCTAAAATGACACTAGTTGAAAAGCTTCCCTAACATGTCAAAATGTTTCTCTTTTGCTACTGAAGGTTGTGGCGTGCGCATTGTGAATCTAAAGGGGGCCGGCAAAGCCGGACATTTTTGATCGATGATTCCATCACATAAATTATAGATTGGTAAGGTAACTACACTGAATCCTTAGGTAGGTACCTACATTTAATATTTTTAAATAAGTAAAACTGCAATTAAGAAAATTAATTGTCGTATCCGGTAATCGAACCCACTAAAATCTAAAACACTGACTCACTGTTTTTTATGATACCTATCGGTAGAGTCACAAGTCAAATGCATCAAATCTGTCTTATAAAAATTGAATATTACCTATCTCAAGCTAGGACGAAACTATAACATCCAAAAAAAGTTTCTATCAGATTTTGACAATGAAAAAAGAGATCCCCTTCGGATTTTGACGAATCAATTTTTATTTCTATCACTTTACACTTCAATCGCTCAAGACCTCAGTCGCGTTTCGTTCAGCGTCCGTAGTCCGCTTGCAGAGGGTTACGTGCGGGTCCGATTCTCGCCAAAGGAAAAATTATTGTATTGTGCGATCAGCAGCCATGACGTTCCGTCTTAGTCTGGGTGTAGATGAATTATTGAATTTTAATCATCTAGTAGATACCCATAAGACTAGGCTATAATACATAAATACCTACTTTAATAACAAAGAAATTACAGTCAAATAACAGAATTAAATTAAAACTAGTATTTGCAATTGAAACACTTGAGCTAACTGCAGACTGTTGCAAACTAATAATAATTAGTTTTATTAAATTAAGTTAATACGAGTTTTCATAATAATAAAACGAATTATGCAAAGTGATATCCACACTAACCGCACATCGCTAGGGTATTGTACCTACTTGATTGTGGCGCGTGTTGGCGGGCGGAATGCAAACTAAACTACGCAGGGGTGGCACCACTTTATTATTATTATTACTTAATCGAGTATTTAGCTTTTTTATTGAATACTAGAAAGATAACCATAGGTAACATGACGCATGAGAGGCGCACGATTTTCATAAATATATTTTTTTTTATGATGATTATTATTATGATAATGAATAAGAAGATGAAAATACGGTCTTTGTTAGCTAGAAAAGAGGAAAGCAACGGTGATGTGATGAACCTCTGAGGAGTGCCAGCGAGAGAAATGATCACCAGAGCGAAGAAAACATGCAAAGTGACTTTGAAAAAATGATATCAAAATATGAATTAACACATTTCTATCGATCTTTTTTCAAAGTCACATGTTTTCTTCGCTCTGGTGAGCATTTCTCTCGCTGGCACTCTTCAGAGGTTCATCACATCACTGTTGCTTTCCTCTTTTCTAGCCAACAAAGACCGTATTTTCATCTTCTTATTTATCGCATAGAATAGTCTTCTCACGATAGAGTAGATCGACTACTGAGTTGATTGAGAAGAACCGGTTAATTTACGTGTCGGATAAAAAGATAAAATATTGTTCGCGCGTGCACCTCTGAGTCGTAGGTTATCTTTCTAGGGTTAAAAGCCAAAGTTTAATTGGATAGATGGATGGATGTTTGTAACTTCTTCACGTCGAAACTTCTAAACGAATCGTACTAAATAAGCCTAGACGTAGAATAAAAGAGTAAAAAAAAAATTAAGTAGGAAAAAATGTGCACCACCTGCGGACTGCGAAGCTGCGGGCTGAAACTAGTAGGCAGTTTAATTAAGCCGTCTTCTTCAAGGAAATAAGTGTATCTATACCAAAAATCCCCCTTTTCAGTCTATTTATTTATTTATAGAGAAACTGATAACACCTAACTAGTTTAATAGATTTAACTATTGTTATTGTGTATTTCTTTTTCAATAAATATTTTCATTTCATTTCATTCATTTCATTTCATTTCATTTCATTTCATTTCATTTCATTTCATTTCATTCCATTCCATTCCATTTCATTCCATTTCATTTCATTTCATTTCATTTCATTTCATTTCATTTCATTTCATTTCATTTCATTCCATTTCATTCCATTCCATTCCACTTCATTTCATTTCATTCCATTTCATTTCATTTCATTTCATTTCATTTCATTTCATTTCATTTCATTTCATTTCATTCCATTTCATTTCATTTCATTTCATTCCATTTCATTTCATTTCATTTCATTTCATTTCATTTCATTCCATTTCATTCCATTCCATTCCACTTCATTTCATTCCATTTCATTCCATTTCATTTCATTTCATTCCATTTCATTCCATTTCATTCCATTTCATTCCATTTCATTTCATTTCATTTCATTTCATTTCATTACATTTCATTATACTCGTAAAACAAAATCCACAGCCCTTAACAACTAAAATTGACAAACTTATTCACTAGACATAAGGTCTAGTGAATAAGTTAGTAATAGTGTTAATAAGTTAATAGTGGTCTGGTCGAACTATTTTTTTAAAACCCAATAACGATTTCAAAATATTACTCTCAACGACTCATAACAGAGTTGTCAACCCTACAGTTTTATCATTGCACACATACACAGAATTCACATCTGTGTGGATACACACACACACGCGCACAGTTAACGAATTAGGGTCGGCTCTATTCGCGCTTCTCTGAAAGTAGTGTAAGTCAGGAATTGGGAATTTTGGGGTTTTATTATTGATATGACAATTCGTTTTGACGTTTGAAGTAGGTAACTTCTTTGGGGTAAATGTTTAATGCTATGAATATACCGTTATTAATGTTGAAATGTACTGTAAAATTATTCAAATCTAAAAAAATAAGCAGTACGTGAAAGGTGAACTAAAGTGTACTTATCTCCTTCATTGTAAACATGTACCTACTTACTAACTTCGATACGTTATGTAGATATTAATTAGGTTCTGTATTTTTCAAAATATTTGCAGTAAATTGTAAATAGACTCAAATTCACACTTTTGTGACTTACGCGCTTCTCCCACTCTGGGACCAGCTTTTTATGATACGCCGTAGGTGTCGTCAGCGTCACCACATATTGTTTAGTCAAAATTTTGTATAAATTTTCAAATTTACACGGTTAAGGTAGATACATTTATTATTCATACAAACAAATATATTATTCCTTCTCAAAAACAATGAATTTTGATTTAGTTTGGGATAAAAAATCTCGCTTTAATGTAATACCTACTTACCTACGTGTTTTCAAATAATTCTTATTTAGGTATAGTATTTTTATACGAAAATTAATTTTGACAGTGAAGATTGTAAGTAGGTAATCATGACGGAAAATCCGTCATCAGATGTAGGTAACTATATTTATTTTGGTACAATTTAGCATCGATAATGCACAAGTGACACAAACAACGGGTTAATTCTGAATTTCTGATCTCTGATACCTACGATAAAAATGTTTAATATTTGATGAAGATTCGACTCGCACCTACAAGGTTACAACATACATAACCTCTTCAAACCAGGCCGGATCGATATTGGTACCGATAGGAAAAATAAAAATGTATATTACCTACTTACAATGGTTTTTGTTTCATTGTGTTGTGTATAGAAGTTGGATCGGTAAATAGGTGTAATTAGAGATGGGCCGAATATTCGTTTTATATTCGGTATTCGGCATATTCGGCAGCTTTACCGAATATTCGTATTCGGCCGAATATTCGGCTACATCACCTAATGTTCGGCAAAGTGATACTCAAAGTTTTTACTGTTAAGATCCGTGTATTATCATGATTTGAGTGTACAGTGTATTGAAGTAAGTATTTTAGAGTGTAGCTTTCTGATTTTGTCGTCACTGAAGCTTTATTTTCAATTGAAGTAGGTTGATAAAAAGATAATAACTTCAATCAATATCTTCACGCCAGACCCCTTGCAGGTTAGGCAAGGAATCCATAATAACTTAATGCAAAATATAGGTATCTAGCTGTTTTGGGATTAGGCTTCTGTGTTAACTTAGCTCTTTATAATAATATATATATTAAACAGGCCTTAATTGAAGGAAAATAAACAAGATATTTATTTCAGTCAGTCTTTATTGTGTTAGACAATAGCTGAATCAAATAACAACATCTTAGTAGATTATGAATAATATTTTTTTCTAGTTTCTACTCCGCATAGCGTCGCAAAATATATTTATTGATATTAAACGTTTAAACTTATCCTATTCAACCAATATAGTTCTTTATATAGAAAATTAGTAATTTGTTTGTACTTTTCAGGTTGATATTTGAGAGATCAATCACTTAAACAACACATTAAGAGTTAGGAACTTAATTATAGTCTACTGAGATATAAGACAAATATGACATCTCATATACGACGGAACGGAATCAAATGTACCGAATATTCGGCCGAATATTCGGTTCGGTAAAAGTTTTACCGAATATTCGGCCGAATGTTCGTATTCGGTGAAACCCATGTTCGGCCCATCTCTAGGTGTAATAGTAGCCTATTCCAATCTATTTAATCATATAGTTTTAATATAATTCTAACTAGACAGTTCTTATACTTTTTAAGGGCTCCGTACCCAAAGGGTTAAACGTACCGTGAATCGTGATAGTTAGACAGTTAAAATTTTTACAGATGATGCTGATACTTCCCCTACAACAGACATAATTTTTAGCCGTTTTTATAGATAATGGTACGGAACCCTTTGTGCGCGAGTTCAACACGCACTTGGCCGGTTTTATTTATTTTTACCCTTGGAGTTTATTCTATTGATATAATATCCTACTCAGCCATTAGGCCTCATTAATTTTGTAAGAACCTAATACCTTTGATATAAAAAATATACCTATAACAAATAGAGTTGAGAAAAACTAACTTTAGTACTACATGCCAGATGCTAGAAAATAAACTTAACTAAAGGGGAACGGGGTGGTTAATAAAAAAAAAAACCCCCTATTTTTTTTATGCGCAATCAGGAAAAAAAATTTTTTGGTAGGTGAAAGGTACACTATACAACAAAACTCTATATTATGCATAGGTGCAGCACCAAGACGTACCTATAAATAAATAAAACAGGCCAAGTGCGAGTCGGACTCGCGCACGAAGGGTTCCGTACCATTATCTATAAAAACGGCAAAAAAATCACGTTTATTGTATGGGAGCCCCCTTTAATATTGACTTTATTCTGTTTAAGAAATTAATAAATCCCAAAAATTTACGATCCCGACGGGATTCGAACCCGCACCTTCCCCTTCAGCGCAGGGGTGCTCTTTTTCCAACTAAGCTACGTGATCTTATCTAGTCGGCCCGAAAATCTTTGGGAGTTCTTTCGGCACTTACGCCGTCAGCGCCACCTACAGAGGAAACAATGAAGTTATCCAATTCTGCTCAAAGACCAAATTTACATTTAGTTCTTTGACGAGAGGTTTTGCCGTTGCTTGATTCTAATTTTTTGGGATTTATTAATTTCTTAGAAATTACCCAGAGTATAATAAATAAAAACCTTAGAATTTATTCTGTTTTTTAGTATTTGTTGTTATAGCGGCAACAGAAATACATCATCTGTGATTTCAACTGTCTAACTATCACGGTTCATGAGATACAGCCTGATGACAGACGGACAGCGAAGTCTTATTGATAGGGTCCCGTTTTTACCCCTTTGGTACGGAACCCTAAAAAACATAAAAGACATTTAAGTATCTATATGATAGTGTGTGGTTTGTCCAACATTATATAATTTATTATTTAATGGACTTATAAGAAGGTGAGTATTTACTAGTTTAAGTTGCTGGTATAGGTAGGTACCTAACCTACTGCAGTTGCCGACATGTTCATATTATTGTATGACATTGTATAAAAAATACATTAAATGTAACCTAGGTACATAAGTACTACTTGCCAACCTATTGATTTCATAAAATGTAAGTATATTTTCTTATTGAAAATTTGTTTCATAGTCGTAAAAATTATCGTCATAATATGTCTGTGTGAGTGTGCACACTAAGATCAGATAATCTGTATTCTGAATACAACACTAGGGCTGCTGCGCGAGATGATAGAATTTATTCTAATAATAATCATAAGATATTTGATTTTATCATTTCATAAGTTTTGGAATTGTTGTTTATATTGTATATTTTGACGACCGATGTGGCGTGGTGGGCGAAGGTCTGCCTGCGACGCAGGAGGTTGTGAGTTCGATTCCCGCCTCGGGACAAATGTGTGTACGATCTGCAGACATTTGTTCAGGGTGTTCTGGTCGTTTTCTATGCATAATAAAAAATATCTATCTATGTATTGTATTGTATTATGTATATCAGTTATCTGGTACCCAAAACACAAGCTCTGCTTAGCTTGGGACTAGATAATGCTGTGTGAATTGTCCAGCATTATTTATTTAGTTTTCGCATTATTTTGAGACCATAGATTGTAGTACCATTAGATGCATACAGATTTTACACCATGATGATCTAATTCACACCAGGTTGTCTGTCAGAAAAAATTACATTAAAACGTGTTAACATAATATGAATTTCTATGATTAAAATGAAAACGCAAATTAATCAAAAATAAAATATTTGTGTACCCTACTTATGTTCCTATTATTCGTTTATTACTCAAAATTTACCCGGCTTACAGTATTTTGTTATGTTTATGTAACACCCAATTTTGATTATATAGTCAACTACTTTTCAACTACAATCTTAAAAAAAAAGTAATTTACGCAAAATAAAAAATAAATGTAAGAACACCCTAGTAACAACATACACGACATAATTTTATTAATCTGCAAGTATTTTCACAAATCTGCCAAGTCAAGTTTGGCAGCCCTGACCTCTCACACACATACACACGTAGGATACACTCGCACAAGTGTAGTGTATGAAACCGAATGCTTGTCAAACTAAATGGATACGGTAGATAGTGTTGTGGTAGGTTGTGGTTAATATCGATATTTTGATTTTGTATTGAAGTGGGTTATTTTATTTTTTACAGCATTTATAACGGTAGTTAAACCTGTTTCACTATCTAACACCATCATCATCATCAGCCCGTATTAGTCTATAGTTGGGCAGGGTATAAGCCTCCCCTAACAAGCGCCATAAAACATTCATATTTACTTTATCCTTACAATAAAACTACTTTTACTTCAACTACTTTCAAAAAATACGGCAAAATTTTATGAAAACAAAAAAGAGCAAGTGTTTATAGTTGTAAAAATGGTGCTAACTAGAATAAATAGATAAATACATAGAAGTCCCATCTAGGTAGGGAGTTAAAACACTAGGTAGGACGTAATACCACTTTATTAGTAAATTTCGTAAGAATTGACTAAAAACTTGGTAAAAACTTTAAAAATATCGTAACATCCTCTATAGTTTCATCGATAAAACCATCGATATCGATTCTCGTACTTACAGGTGCGGGCCTCGGTACACGTTCGTATTATTATTAGCTCTCGTAAGGGCAAGGTTTGACTTGAGCTTCTTGTGTACGGACGAAAAACAACCTACGTACCTACTTTTAAAAATGATATTTTGTTACTTATATGACCTTTGTTTAAGATGAGGTCGATTTTTTTTACCTCAATATCTAGGACTGTTCTTATTATTTGATTTTGACCACGTAACATCTACCGGTGAATTTCAATTCCTTAAAGAACCTGTGCTTTTTTACAGTAAGTTTATACGTAGGTACATTACGTTTATAATATACTTCGTTAGATAGGTACCTAGTTCATTACTTATTATTTATTGCAGCAGCATAATAGGGTACATCTAAGTATTTTACTTAAATCTATGCTAATTAAGTACACCTAATCTAAAATTATGTAAGTAATTAATAATGCACCTATGGTTATAAAATTAATCAATGAACATGAATAGTTTCCTTCTGAATGTGTGGTATCTAAATAATTATCGATCTTTGAATGTTCTTTGAATATATCATTGGTCTAACATCAACATACCTAGGTAAAAATTATATTTAGGTAACAAGATATCCTTAATTCAATACCTTAGCATAAAAGTAAACTTGATTAATCCAGAATAAGCCTTATTGAAGCCAGGGCTTACGTTACTTAGCTAAATGCACTGGCACTGTGTATGCAACCTCAGTAGGTAGCTTGGCTACGTACCTTCCTTTATGTAGGTAGGTATGCCTCGTACGTACTCAAGGACTGAACAATAATACTTAGGTACTACCTACCTAGCTACATAGTTAATGAAGATTATGATTTATTTTACAATTAGGCAGACTATCTAATCTAAGTAGGTACCTCCTTCTAGTTAGGTAAGGTTAGTTAGTTTTAGTAATAAGGAAAAACTGTTTGGGACGAGTAATGTACAAAATACATAAGTACTTACTTAAATGGTAGATATTTTATGGGAATTAGGTTTCTATTACGCAGGCACTCGTCTAATTTTGATAAGGACGGTGAAGGTACCTTTCAAATTTATAAAATGTCTATAATAATGCTAGGTGCTTAGTAGGTAGGTAGGTACAATAAATTAAAGCTACCTACTTCCTTTTCGTGCATCATCATCATCATTTACACAAATGACTCAGTACAGCTGTGATATTTACCTTTTCTATTTTTTTTACATTTATGTTCTTCTAGTACCCGAGTCCCGACATACAATGGTGGACGCGATGGTGGATTAATACACTACCTAGCTAGACCTACATTAAAAAATTATTAGGTATATTATGTTGGTTTATATAAAATCATACTATAAGTAAGGAAACACGCATATTAAGTAAAAACTTAAAAACAATAATAACCACGAAAAAATTACTCATAAACGCCCCAAAATCAACAAATTACCTCTCAATATCATTTCAAATCCTCACTTTGAATGCAAAAAGTGGGAGCGATGTGGCTTTGGTGTGAGCGAGTCAGCAACATAGCAACGCATACAACGTAGAGGGAGACGGAGATATAATTAAAAGTTTTGTCGCAACAACCTTTCCGAGATACGGATGGATAGAGCAGGGAAATGTGTAGAGTAGATTTTATTATTTATAGCATTAGACCTTATCATAAATTATGCTTATTTTTATAAAACTTTTTCATTTTCTATAATTTAGGACACATCTGGCTTAACCAAAATAATAAGTAATAATTTAGGTAAATGTAACAATTACCTAGTTGGTAAGTTTAAACATTGCGGACCTTTTGTAGAGTCACTCTAAAATAATACTGCTTTTAGGGTTCCATACCTCACAAGGAAAAAACGAACCCTTAAAAGATCATTTTGTTATCCGTCTGTCAACCCTCTTTTTTCAGAAACGCGTGGAGGTAATCGAGTTGAAATTCACATCATAATATACTCAGGTTCGTCATCTCTTGGAGCCGCGATATAAATCAAACTTCGAAATCAACGCAACCAAAAGTTACAGCCGTTTTGGTCCATTTTTTTATTATCCTAGGGAATCACATGCACACAAAACCTATAGGGTACTTCCCATTCATCAATCGTGATATTTGGTGAGAAACAAGATTTGTTTATATAATTAATTAATATAATGTTTAGTTACGGAACCCTCGTTACGCGTCCGTCTCGCACGGCTAAAAAAACGATCTGAATTATTTTGAATGTTTGATACTGCTCTAGAAACTTAGATACCTATATAAGTAGGTACTTTATAATAGTAATACATTGATAATTATTCCAATACTTAACGATTTTGTCAAAAATTAGTAATTAAATTAGTGTTGGTACATAATTTAATTTTTGTACATGTAATATACAGTAGGTACACTTTTTATTTTCAAATCACATAGCTGGATAGCTAAAACTGTCCTCTGATTTATAAGTTCAGAAATCAAAATCTGATTCTGAACATAAAAATTCACATTACAACACGAAACAATAAGGAGATATGGAATTATTCAACTCAGTCGACTCTACATACTTCCCTAATCTGTTTTTGCTTGAATATACATATATTTTTAAGTAGGTTTTTGTTTTCTCTGCTAAGGTTACCTACAAGAAAATGTTTCGAAAGCTATAGGTCCTTTACCTCATAGTTTTGAACATAAACTAGGTACCTACGTATGTACCTAACCTACCTACCTTACCTATTTACTGCTTAGGTACGAACTAAACCTTTCTTTTAACTAAAATTAACTAAAATTAAAACCCATTGTTAGAACTAAAACATTAATTGAATATAGATTTAAAAAAAAAGGTGCTTTTTACATAATATATGTATAATTTGATGACCTTTAAATTATTATCTCCCAAAAATTCCATACTTAATAATTTTTAGGGTAAAACGGAAACCTATTACTAAGACTCCGCTCTCCGTCCGTCTGTCTGTCTGTCCGTCTGTCACCAGGCTGTATCTCATGAACCGTGATAGTTAGACAGTTCAAATTTTCACAGATGATGTATTTCTGTTGCCGCTATAACATCAAATACTAAAAAACATACTAAAACTAATATAAGGGGGCTCCCATACAAAAAACGTGATTTTTTTTGCTCGTTTTTATAGATAATGGTACGGAACCCTTCGTGCGCGAGTCCGACTCGCCCTTGGCTGGTTTTATTATTGTTTTTTTAGCCTTTTTGTTTCCGTCCCTTCGCCTTTTTTTCTCTCCGTTTATTTAATTCATAATACACTAAATAAATAGTTACTTATTATTTACATTTTATGCGTCCCTCTTTAGGTACGATATAACAAAAATAAAGAAAATATCATAAAATTAAGAAATTAAATTATATACCAAAATCCCCCCGTGTGAGCAGGCCTCGTACACATTCATTTGGACGGAGCGAGTATCGCCCGGGTCAGTGGAACACACTACTCGATTCTTTACGATAACAATCTTCCACCATTTTAGAAAATCAATAAAAAAAAATTTACTTTAGAGGTCAGTAAAGTGTCGGTATGGTTCAACCAAAGCGAATATCGCATTGCATAACACTCTAAATAATTGATAACAAGATTTCAGAATACTTTGTTGGATAAAATAAAATAAAAAGTTCTGTAACCTTATTTATTAAAAATTTTATAAATACTTACCTATTAGTTCAATTTAACTTTTTTTTTCGAGCGGCCAGTAAACTTGTAGGTATGTAAATGTAAGTTAGCACCTACATAGATTAGTTGCTAAATTGGAAATGAAACGGTAAAACACGGTTACAGATACTCAGAACACCCGATACATTTTTTTTTCGCGTAACAACATTTGGCCTGAGGCGGGAATTGAACCCGCAACCTACGTCGCAGGCGGACCTTCGATCAACGCGCCACATCGGTCGTCAATAGCTTTAAAAAATCCCCATGCGATATATTTTATATGAATCCGCAAAAGTTAAAACAGTCGAAAAAATAATAATAACATGAAAATACCACCCCGTGTGTTCACGCCGCGTGTCGTATCCATTTGGTTAAAATTGCTCTTTAGGCTGAGTTCACACTGCAGCCCTATTATTATTATTACTTTGTCATATAAATGTTTTTATTTTGTACTTAGTTTTCAGTTAGCTCAATTGTTTCAATTGTAAATACTAGTAATAATTTTAATTCTAGGTACTACTTGATTGTAATTTTTAAACCTTTATTAACAAAGTTAATTACAAGCAAATAAAAGAATTGAATAAAAACTAGTACTTACAATTGAAAGAATTGAGCTAACTGCAGACTGTTGCAAACAATCTACAAGTAGCTCAACTGATCCATATCAATACCAGTCGGAAGCGTGCCCAAGACGCTAGCTGCATTGCCCCGCTGGATAGCAATGCTTGATGCGCTGCGGCTGCTTAAATATGTGTTTTGTATTTTCTTTATTAATAATGTACCTACCTAAATATATACCTATATTACTATTATAATATTATTGGATAAATCAGTTAAGATCAGAATAGATGATCAGTAAATAAAATACATGCTTCAAAGACTATAAAAATTGACTTGGTAGGTAATTAAAACTAATTATTTTATGAGTTGCGCTGGCGCAATAAAATTATAACATGACCTATCTAATTGATAAGTTCAAAAACATAGCAGGTAAGGTATGTATTAACACAGGATTAGCTAGTGCAAGCACTAGCGGCGTAAGGGGGGGGGCGGAGGGGCGGTCCGCCCCGGGTACCGAGCTCCAAGGGGTGCCATATCGGTGCCCCTCGGGGCGCGCAGATGGCACTTCAAATTCGAAGGGGTGATACAGATAACTCACACGCACAGACATATAAAAAAATTGCGGCTCGCTTCGCTCGCCGTTGTTTTTAATTATTATTGCAAAATAAATACTTAAATACTTTAAAATCGGATGTAAAAAGGTTGCCTAGCAGAGATCGCTCAAACCGATAAGGCATTGTAGATACAACTTTATCTGTATTAGTCTTTCCCTGCCCTGTGTAACAATTTTATTTGTGGTGCATTGTGCAATAATGAGTAATTGCATTGTACTGTGCTTTATTTTGTTGTAAATCGATAAAAAAAAATCTCATTCATTGTCATAGCTTACTTTTTTTGCTAAGTATGCCTCACCAATTTCGAAACAGGTTGTGCTCACTCCACTCGGTGATTTTTATTGTTGTTTTTATAACAATCTTCGCAGCCGCCGCCATTTCTCCAAACGTTTAAGGGCTCGCTGTTATTATTTTTTTATACTCTCCATAACTTGTTTGTGACCACCCGAAAAAGTAACAAAAATTTCGGTGGCTCGCTACGCTCGCCGGTTCGTTTTTAGCTTTGTTGTAGGTCGCCAAAAAAAATATTTCGTCGTGCTCTTAGAATACCTACTTGTATTTTTGCTAACCTCACCGAACTCCGAAATTACCTATTGTGGCTCGTTCCGCTAGCCGATATTGATAATTTTTTTTTAATTATAGGTAACCTTTAAATTTATAGGTCACCTATGACAAACTTAGTTACTTTTCACTAAACATCCGAAAATCCAAAAAATATCGCGGCTCGCTCCGCTCGCCGTTACTTATAATTCCTGTTGTTAGAAATTGAGGGTGCGGATAGTCAACAAACCCCCAAGGTGATTCTCAATAAATTTTGTTTCCCGTGGGGGGGGGGGGGGGAGGGGGTGCTTGGTAGTAAAACGCCCCGGGTGCCAGCCCACGCTACGCCGCCACTGAGTGCAAGCGAAATTGTTACACTTAGCTATTTTTTTTAGCTACTATAATCTTTTATCTAATAACGAGTTCGCTTACTTAAATTTTATTTATTAAACTTAAACCACTGAGTAGATGTTATGTTGGTATTTCTACTGTAACCTAATTTTAAGTAGGTAAAGGTACACTGAATATATTCCTAATGGGATAAAAACAATCTGTACCAACATAAAAAAAAGTAATTACATTAATATTTTTTAAAAACCTCAAGAACGGTTAGACTTATTTTAATGATCTTTGACTTATTGGATTTGTCTACGTTCAGAATAGCAGAATAATTACTTTAAAATATTAAAAATTCGTGAAGGCAAAAAAAAATTTAGAAAATCGTTTTCTCATAATTTTTTCGTAAATTACGCCATTTCCGATTCTAATTCGGAACGAAGTTTACCAAGCCAGCTAGTAAACAAGTACTTAGTGGTATGTGGCAAACTATGTAATAGTAGATTATACACTAAGGGGATAAAGCACTGTTTTATGTCACGGGAGCGAATTGAATCCCGAACGTAACGAAGGACTCATAATTTAACTCCTGAGCGTAGCGAGGGAGTTATAAGTTAATTCCTGAGCGAAGCGAGGGAATTAAGACTGAGTCCTGAGTGCAGTGAGGGGTTCAACCGCCCAAGACTAAAACAGTCTTATCCCCGAGGTGTATACTCTACTTTTCACACCTTATGCGAGACAAAAAAACAGGCTCAGTAGATAAATAATGTTTTCCTTTGACTTCTCTGGCAGCAGATTGTTGACAATGCCTATGGCATCTAATTTGATAAACTCAGGAGTCAAAACACTTTCATCACTCGACATTTTCAATATTATTTTTGAAATTAAATCTTCTATAGGCACCTACAAGAACTCGATTTGTTCGTCACGCGTGAACAAATGAAGGCGCGCGACGTTCCAAATTCGAAAGCACAAGCCGTGGTCCTAGATTCGAAATTCGAATTTCGAACACCGCGCTCCTCCGGACCGGGGTTCACACGGAGGCAAACTTCATTTATTTTGTCAAATCAAGTAGGCCATGGCCTAGGACAAATTGTGTTTAGCAAAATTAAACTTTATGCATATAGTAATAAGAATTATGAAAAGTGAAATCATATTATTAACCAGCGGGTTATAATGAAATTCAGTACAACATTATAACCCGGCTAATACCAAGGGATTTAATGTCTTGCTTTCGGTAGGGTTTACATGACCTATAATTCGGCATTGTCGAGCATGTGGTTTGAAAAATTAATTAATTAATTAGTAGGCAGTAGCTTAGAGGTTTACTTACCTACCTAAAGTACCTACTTAGGTTACAATCAAATTTATTATTCACTAGCAGCGCCTCGCGGTTTCACCCGCGTAGTTCCCGTTCCCGTGGGAATTTCAGGATAAAAAGTAGCCAATGTCCTATTCCAGACTATAATCTATCTCTGTGCCAAATTTCATCCAGATCCGTTTTGCCGTTCTGGCGTGATAAAGGAACAAACATCCATCCATCTAAACTTTCACGTTTATAATATTAGTGAGATAAGCCTTTGTAGGTTCGGTCGGTACCTTACCTACCTACCTCATCATCATCATCAGCCTATATCAGTCCACAGCTGGACATAGGCCTCTCCTAATGAGCGCCATAGCGCCCTGTCTTCAGCTTGCCGCATCCAACATCTGCCAGCAGTCTTTCGCAAATCGTCATACCACCTGGTCGGAAGGCGTCCTACACTACGTTTGCCGAGTTGCAGTCTCTACTCAAGAATGCGTTTACCCCAGCGGTTGTCGGTTCTTCTCGCGATATGGCCAGCCCACTGCCACTTCAGCTTGCTAATCCTTTGAGCTATGTCGACAACATTGGTACCTACCTACCTACCTACCTAAAATATTCATTTATTTTGAACATCAGTGTAGTAGGCACCTTGTAAATCGCCTCTAGGAACGTATAATAAAATCTATGCCAACTAGATACATACTAAAAAATCTATTCTTTTTCAATTTTAGAATACGTACTATCTAAGCTACAATAGGTTCAAAAATCGAAGCTACCCCGTTTTTTCCGTATCTATGAATTAGTGTTTACTAGAGATAACCTTTGCAAAGAAGAATAAACTTTATCTTCGTGCGCTAAAGTCTATGTTAGATTGGACATAATCATAAGGATTATTTGAAAAACGAATGCCGTTTGGTGGTGTGTGTTTAGTTTGAATACACGAGGTGATTTTTTAATCGGTTGAAAAGTTTATGAGGATTTACCCATGTTTACCGTTTTTAAAATACCTATCTACATTTTAGATCTAGACAAATATGCAAGATTGCTTTCCGATTTCTGCCGGACGTGATACCTACGAATTGATGCCCTCATTTTAACATAAAACTCAATACTAGGTACCTACCTATTTACCAACCCAAGAAAAATATTTTTGAATCCAATTTTAAGAATTTAGGGTTGTCAAAATATAATTTACACCTATTCCATTGCAAAGCGAATATGTGATGCCGACACTGATGAGTGACGAGATGAGTCAATGGCATGATGAAATTAAATTTTACATCATTTTTATAAATTGTTACTTAGGTATTTTTTCGTTGTGTTATTCCTATTTCTAATTATTACTATTATAAGCATATAGGATCCCACTGCAAGGCAAAGGCCTCCCTTTCCTCCTTCCACTTTTCTCTATCAATAGCTAGACTTGATAATAAATAATAAATAGAATACAAAAATTGGTGTACCTACATCCAATGGCATACAATGGAATGGAAGATGCCTGTGTAAGTATGTCAAAGGCAAACCCGACTTGCTTTGTGTTTGTGTTTGTGAGATATATAACAAACTATATAGGTACTACTAAATAATATAATAATATAAGATGTAAAAGTGAGCGAATCTTTATTCGCTCACTTTTACATCTTATATTTATTATATTTTTTTTTATCTTATATTTTTTTATTTATTTATTTTAACCTCATTATTATTAGGTGTATTGGAATTATAGTGGGAATCATAATGGTAATTAGTTAATAAAAATTTACTTAATTAAAAAGACAGGTAGGCAACAAAGAACTTCAATCATAACGAAAGAAAATTACAATCAGCGAGAACAAAGCGAAAGGCATGCTTGTTTGAAGTCGATTATGAAAACAAATAAACAAATGAAAAATGCAAATCTAAGACAAGAAGTCATCGTAATGAGTCACTGTATAAGTATTTGCACATAATAAAAGCTAAAAGAATGAATTAAATTGAATTAGATTTAGAAATCGTTACTAATAAAGTAATTCAATCACTTTTTCTGTAAATAATACCAACTAAAAATATATTAACTAAAACACCGGACACAGTATGAGTGGTGCTCAGTATAGCTTTGAATTTCAGATAATGATATACGAAGAAAAATATTAAATCTAATTTTATTCGAATACCTAGTACATCAGTCATCACACCATTTTTCCCACGAACACGCGTCACATTTAAAAAAGAACTTTTTTTTATACTAAACAGATGGCTAACCTAGCTGCCTTGATCAGACGCAGGTAAGTAGATGTACTTAATTAGAGCAAAGATAGAACAACTAGATAATTCTATGACAACATTTGGAGTTAGAGTAGGTACCTACCGTAGGTATTCGTGGGTTTTTTCGTATGGTTTTTTTACGTAGAAGCACAAAATTAGCCGCTAGTTAATTTGGTATCCCTTACTTTTGTTTGATAAACTAATAGTTGCTAGTTTTCCTAAAGCTGTAATATCAAACAATAAAATAATATCAAAAATTATTCTCAATACAAGTTGAGTACTACACAAATCATTATTTACGTAAAAAATGTATAGATACGAGGTTTCAATGTGAGCGTGCTGTGTTTGTGTGACTCAGGGCCGTCCGGTTTTTCAAAGAGTTTAATATTTTTTTGTCAACACATCATAAAATTACCTGAACGTTTTAGTATCTTGATGGATTCTGTGTTTCAAAAATGTAGGTACATTTTCGTACACAACATTTTGATATCGATAAATATGTTAATATTAAGAATAAGTAGGTAAGAATAATGTCAATGATGTGCATGATGATGACGGAGCAAAATTGACTGGTTGTGTACCTAGGTGAGGTAGGTACCTACCTGGATAAAAATCTACTTGATAAGTGAAGATGCACATAGTAAAATTATTTATTATTACTTGTCTTACTAACTTTGAAATAAACAACGTAATAAAAAAATGGTAGCAATAAAATGAGCGCAATTTAGAGCAAAAAATTCAACAAAACGAACTGTGAGTACGCTCGGTCTTTATAATCGGATCGACTATCATGCCATTTTACGATTAGATTTGTGTATATTTTTTTATTTGATGTAGGTACCTATGCATTAACAAAATCGGAATCATTACAAAACTTACGATTGAAAAAAATTACGGCAACATTTTTAAGTTATGGTTTTGGTGCCAACGTGTGAATCACCACACTGTCTTTTTAAAAACAAATAAATACATTTTCAACAGTAAAAAAAAAACAATAGCACCCTTCGTTCAGGGCCAAGTGCCAACCCTAGCGCAGCGTGTGAGCGGGTAAGAAACAGAGCACACGGCGATCGGCCGCCAACCGAAATGGTTGGTCCCTGTAAATGTCGCGTATAAAACCGCGCGCGAATTTTGACTTTAAAAATAAAACAAACGCCATATTGCTGACATATTTTGATATTCAAAAAATAAATTAGATAAAAAATCGCGTTTTTTGCGATACTTTGATAAAGTGAATGCACTTGCTATATAATAAAAAGTGATTGAATGTTTATCTTTCTAATCGGTTGGTAATTCGTAATCCGGTTTTATTAATTCCGTCAAAAAGTGCTTTGGTTTGGGGAAATCGCGTCTATTTTTAGTAGGAACAGTTTATTTTAGTGCAATGTCTAAGCTGAAAGTTAAAATAAGAATGCATTTTGCCATTGTTGTTTAAATAGATCGTGTTATAATGTACAGTGTTGTGTTGTGATTTATGATATCATTATTTTGGATTTTCGACGCTTTGTTTTGGATTGTATCGACATGGAAAAACCAACCTACAAGGTATTGTACTCAAATTTCTTCTCGTAAATGCCTACACACAGGTTTTTATATAAAGTAGAGTTCTTACAGCACAAGATTATCTACCTACCAATTTACTCACCTACTTAGTCACATCAAATTCTTGATTTCAATCAATAAAAATGTTCATTAGTTAGGTATACCTACAAATACCTTCTTACTTCCTAACCTATTTTCCGGTTTGAGTTATTATTATAAACAAAGTGACGTAACTCCGCCTATTGTTCTGTTCTATAATCAAATGACCGGAAAAAGTGCACTGCTATAGAGTTCGATTTTCAATTAATCGAATATAATTTTAGACCTGCCAAAAAAAACATTAGACAGATATTTTCCGTATTTGTATGGTAATTTTACCAAGTTTTACTAAATGCCTGCCTAGCTACACGCTAGTTTTAGGATAAGTACCTACCTGCTGTTCTATCAGCATGTTCGCTTGGTAAGTACCTACTAGTACTTGGTTAATTAGGTTTAGGTATGTAGATACGTATTTATAGGTATTTCTACATACCTACTGTTACCATGCTACATGTATAAGTACTAGGTATCTACCTATACGTAACTTTGTGATAAATCGAATAAAACCAAACAGTTATAATATAAATTATTATTATTGTTATTATTCATAGTAGACGTAGGTATTCTTTGCAGAGTTCTTGTACGCCATTTGTACGCCATATCAGCAGATGTTAGTGTTGGGGTAATGTTTCTTTTCATCGACATTTTTCGGCAACGTCATAATCATTCGCCGGAATTCAAACCAAAAGTGAAATGAAGAATAATCACTTTATTTCCTATTTGATATTAATATTAGATTAAAAATTTACGTAAGTACCTTTCAAAATGTAAATTTTGTTAGGTTATAGAAAAAACGTTACGGATTCCGAGTCTTTGTTTAAACTTTTATTAGCATGCATAACTTCCTAGGTCTTCCGTGACTTTTGTCTATTAAAATTAGGTCTATAAATTATTGTAATTCTGGATTGTGTTAATTAGTTTGCCCTGATCAGATCATGCTGTGAATTTGAATTGAATAACAATGACTGGTGAGCTTAAATAAGTTGATATTAACCTACTTAACGTACCTATTATGATAACGTTATCCAATTGTTTAATGATTTTTAACCGACTTCGAAAAAAGGAGGAGGTTCTATGCTGCCCCCGTAATTGAAAAGGGCGCATGTACGTGTTACATGAAATCGAGAAAAAAAATCTTAAAGTTAAAAAATAAACAAATGCATGCTGTCTCTAAACTACGATATATTCTAATTTTTTATAAATGCAGGTAGATGTTGTAGTGTTGTAAGATCAGGATGTATATTTTATTTTATTTTTATTATTGTTATTTAAATAGTTATTTCTTAATTTCCTTTTTTTCTTAGCACAAAAAATCCAGAAAAATACTTAATCCTTGGTTCAAAAGACGCATATACACAGATACGTCTTTCCAACTATGTAATGATATCATACTGCTATTTTTCTTTGTATTTAGTGGATTTTACTTCTCATCATTGATGAAAAAATAATTATAATATGGCACATCGGCATTCTTCACACATAGTACAGGCACCGTTCTTATTACTTATTACGAAAAAGTTTGGGATTTATTTATAATATTCAGTCTGAAGACTGAGTAATCATTTACTCTTATGTCAACATAATTATAATATGGCAAAATAATTTTATTATAATATCACACTAATATTATAAATGCGAAAGTTTAGATGGATGTATGTTTGGTACTTCTTTACGCCAAAACTCTGAATAGATCGGGCTGAAATTTTGCATATAGGTAGTCTTAGGCCTGGAATCAAACATATCAATTCCCTTGGCATAGAAATAACCTTTAACAACGCGTGCGAAGCCGCGGGCAGAATCTAGTATTAAATACTAATGTCTCTAAATAAATTTTAAATCTATTTAAAGTAAATGCCGAATAAGACAATATGTCCAGTGAAATAACTATTTGAAAATCAAAATTATTCTTTCAAATTAATTAATTAATGAATTCAAAAGTGAAAACAAGATCCATTGATCATGTTTGGCTATGCTGCGTTCTCTGCATTCCGAGCCTGAAAAAAGAGTTTCTCTATTTTCAACTCTTTTACAGGATTCAATAGTAATACAAATAAAATAGAGAATCTCTTTTTTCGCATCTACTCCTAAACTATACAAAATAAAACTATAACAGAGGCATTAAAAATGGCTTATGAAATAGGTATCACGGACCCCTATTGAATTTTGAAATTTCCTTTGTTCAACTGAATAATAAGATAAAATAGGTGACGGCGCTAGGGGCGGGCCTTTGGCTATATAAAAACTATATCGCGCGTACCTAGCCTAGGGGATACCTACACCTTAACGCTTTATATACGAAATCAATAGTATTCAAAATAGAAAAAAGTTAGTTTGAACGTGATGAAACACGCTTTAAAAATAACTCTGGACTAACTGTTATTTACCTACTTACAAAAATACGTAAACAACTACTCACCGGAATTGGCCCACACATTACACGTACGCACCGACCACTCTCGACTCGGGCGCAACTAAATGATTTACTAGAGAACCCTGCCCCGCGCATCCCGCTATGAGCCAGACATTTTGGACAAAAGGGCGCTTGTGCGCACAAACGTCTTTTCGACTATGTATGACCGTATCCGTTAAATTCTATAAATGTAAAGAAAAAAAACGCATCTACCAGATGCGCCCTATTAAATATGCTTCATAGAAAAATGATACGAATGCGTCTTTTCTTTTATTTAACTGACCTAATTTATAATAGCTCAGGAGGCGCTTATACACAAATAAGTCTTTTTGCCTTGTACATCGAAAATACGTCCTATCATACTAGTACCAAGATAAAAATACATGTAAATGCGCCCTTTTGCTTAACGTTAACTTTTTGTAGGAAAGTGCTAGGAAAAAATGCGATTTACCATCAGATGCGCGTTTTTTTGCTGATCACGGTGGTATATATAACTCAATTTTGCAAAAAATGTTAGATGCGCCCTTTTCGATTATGGCGGCAGTATGGTCGGCGACCGGTTTTTCGATTTTCAAAACAATCAAATTATACAAATATGATATTCACATTGCTTATTTATATAACTACCCTTGTAAAAATAACACTGAATATAAGGAAGCAGAGCTTGTGATATGAACACAGCATGTCGGTATTACATAATCTCGCTGCGGAAATCGAACCCGCAACGTGGTCTGCGTCTTAGTTGGACCTTCGCCCACTGCGTCACAGACGTCTTCAACTTCATCGTGATTCGTATCATAAGAGGTAAGGTTACAAAAAATATGACCTACCTACAGAACTTTGTTTTGAGAACACAAAGGCATGTTCAGACCAACGCGATATTCGCTACTCGTAGCGGCAGTGAAACCGAGTGTGTCAGAGTGTGTGACACTCGCCGGAATACCGCGGACGACACGAAACCTCTAATAAACATAATTTGGTTGTTTTGATAAAACCTAAAGCTGACTCCCGATCTGATCCCTTAGATTTAAATTGTTTTTGAAACGAACCTCCGGGACTGATATTTTTGGGACCACCTCGTGATCATCCTCTATACAACTGCAAAAGGATCGTCCAAATCGGTCGATTACTGACGGATATACATAAAAAACTCAGAACAGGCTCTAACACAATTGTTGTTTTGAACAGTCAACTTATCGATTTTACACCAATCCGATTCTTGTGAAATCTAGAAGTAATTTATCGAACATGGGTTCAATCACCTGCTACGCGCACTGTAATAAGTACAAGTTCAACTAATTTGCTTCAGCATAACTTTATTTCTCACTTCTCAGTTACCTTATGTTACTATTAACTACACGCTGAGTGGCATTTTTTTATCAACCTTTTTGCGTCCTACTACTGGGAAATGCCTCCCTGAAATCTTACCACTTCATGCGATCTCGTGCGATATCCCATAATTTATCAAGGCGTTGAGGTAGTTCCGCCATCGCTTAGTTAATTGGAATGTGGCATATTACTACAAATAGATAGCAATTATAGACGACAGGGTTACCTAGTCTTGTAAAAGATTAAAACGATAATCTTATCAAAAACCGCCTCTTATCTTTGCGCGCGCGCGCGTGTGTGTGTGTTAGTATTAATTCTGCAGATAGACCCCCATACACAAAATCGATTGTTTTAACATCTCAATCGATTAAAAAATGATTTCGAATATCTTAAATAACATGCAACATTTAGATGCAAAATTGTACGTAACATAAGATAACGCACACCTGCCTAATTATCATGCAACCTGACTATGATGTAGATAAAATTTAAACGCGAACGTCTCTAGTTGCCGTCATTAAAATTATTTATTCATCTACATTCATAATTCCTGATGCCATTTTCTCACGATGTTATGTAATTACGTACAGTTAAAGCGAATAATGGCTATTTACTAAAGCATAATAAAATCAACCAATGAGCGACGCAAACAGTATGAGTGATACACTCACGCACGAACGAATGCGTGTGACAGAATCATCTATAAAACAAAACATCGATCACCTTTTCGATCACCCCATCCCTATTAGCGCATTGTCATTCGTTGGCATTATGACTTGAGCCATTTTTCTGTATTGTTTTGTCATCGTCGCGTGTGATTTCGAATATTTTTGAATTCGAATTTGGAACTCCATAGAGTCCATAGTCGACGGACATTGGTCATAAACAAGTTCAAAGGTTTTTGTAACCTCCTTTGGTTTGGTTTGAGCCATAAGAAAATCCGATTATTACCAACCTACCACCAAAAATTGTTCCAATTTTGCCTTTTGGCGAAGTTTTATTAGCTAAGTAACTAACCTACCCGTGTACTGTTTGAGTGCACCTAATAAGCGAGTCGTTTACTGACATTACCCACATACACTTTTTTATTATCTTAAATAAAGAATAGGTACCTAACCTAGTACCTACCGTAGTAACCTACTGATACGGGGAAATACCTAGTTACGAATATCTGTCTTCTTAACGAAGCGAAGGCTAACCTTAATACATGCAAATTTTCATAAAAATATTCTATGTATCCATACCCCACTAATAATATGGAAAGTTTGGATGGATGGATGTTTGTTTCTCAATCACGCCAGAACGGCTGAACGGATCTTGATGAAATTTGGCACAGAGATAGATTATAGTCTGGAAAAGAACATAGGCTTTTTATCCCGGAATTACGCGGAACGGGAACTACGCGGGTGATATCGCGAGGCGCTGCTAGTATTATAAATTCTAAAAAGTAACTGTCTGTCTGTTACTTTTTCACGCCTAATCGGATCTTACTAAGACCTGATGACTGTATGCATGCAACAAATAAAATTCTGAATACTGAAATTTGGCAGGAAGGTAAATAGTATCCCGGGGACGGACATAAGATACTTGAAAAGCGCGGGCGAAGCCGGGAGCAGTAGCTAGTAGTTATATATATATATATGTACTAACTAGCCTCGCGGTTTCACCCGCGTAGCTCCCGTTTCCGCTGGAATTCCGGGATAAAAAGTAGCCTTTGTACTATTCCAGACTATAATCTATCTCTGTGCCAAATTTCATCCGGATCCGTTCAGCCGTTCTAGCGTGATTGAGTAACAAACATACATCCATCCATCCAAACTTTCATATTTATAATATTAGTGGGATTAGAGTAACTGTTATAGACCAATATCCACGTTTCGTTCCTAGATACATAATAATGACAAAGATAGAAGCAATGTGATGAACACATGCTATCTCGCTCAGACAAGGGCTGTTTCAATTTTATACTTATTGATTTAGAGGTCGTGGGTCTGATGGTAAGGTTGGCAAAAAAGGTTAACTTGTTATATTTTATTAAACACAAATTTAAAACGGATATCTGATGCATGTTTCTAACAGATTAAGAAATACAATATAGTTTTCTATAGTTATTTTTTTTATAAAAAAACCCTTTTAAATGGCGACTGGCGTTGCGCAGTGACACGGAGTTGTCTTGGCCTCTGACACCAGCCCCCCTAGCACGGGGATGGTTGTCTAGGGTAGAAAAGAGAATAAAAACCGGCCAAGTGCGAGTCAGACTCGCGCACGAAGGGTTCCGTACCATTATCTAGAAAAACAAGCAAAAAAATCAAGTTTGTTGTATGGGAGCCCCCTTAAATATTGATTTCATTCTGGTTTTTAGTATTTGTTATTATAGCGGCAATAGAAATACATCATCTGTAAAAATTTCAACTGTCTAACTATCACGGTTCTGGTGACAGACGGACAGCGGAGCCTTAGTAATAGGGTCCCGTTTTACCCTTTCGGTACGGAACCCTAAAAATTACGTCACTTTGTCATCGAACGCGTATATTGTTTGAGACTCATTCCGAGATGCCATTAAAACAAAACTTGTAAAAAAGCCAAGTCTCGCAACTTAGTTCTTCTACGGTAAAAAGTAGTGAGATCCATGTAATACCGAGTCTTGACTTGGCCATCGCATGAAAACACAATGTATCTCAAAAGTACCTAGGTAATACATATTATATTAAAAAAGATTGTTTAGTGCAACGGTCACTGGTAACCGTATTGCTGTGTCCGGCTCAGTACAATTTGTAAGGAAATTTGTTAATGTTGCTTGTGTCTTCAACAGACGACTTTTAGTTTCCAGTTACCGACACCGAATACTTTTTGATCGTCAGTGCGTTTGTGTTAAGTGGAAGCAACTGGACACACGTATGCGCAGGAGTGGATGATTGCATACTGGTTCTATACAAATCAAATATTCATCGGTAGCTTGTATATGACACAAGACACAAAAGAGTCTACGTCTGCGCAGCGCCTAAAACCTTGGCCATTCTGTGCATATATCTAAGATATAAAATAAGTTCCCAAAAATTTCCGGTTTCGGCGGGACTCGAACCCGCGCCCCATCCTCAGTACGGGTGTGCTCTAACCAACTAAGCCACGAAACCCTTAGTCGGTTCAACCGAAAATCTTTGGGACCTCTTACGGACTATAGCGCCTGTGGCTCCACCTACAGGGGTAACATTACAACTTTAACCAAACCTGCTCAACGACCAAAGTTACATTTGATTCGTTTCTGTGCATATTATAAAAACAATGTTTCTGCCGACGGTACATTAGAAATCGGCCACATCCGGAGTTGATTGTTGCTAACTCGTGCATTCGGCTATGACGAAATTCATGAGATTTTGAAATAAAAGTAATTCACTCCTTAGAAAGCTTATTTCGATTTCGACAAGACGAAGATAAGTGTAGCATTGTGTAATCCTGAATCGGTTGTCCCTGTCTTTGTTCCGAGTTGGTTTCCTGAATCCTGAAAAGGTTGCCTGGAAGAAAACTTGTTTAGTCCCAACTATACATTGAATTTAGATTAATATTACATGTATGAACATGGGTCTGGAAGTACTTTTAAACCCAATAATAATAAAAATAATTCTTCGAGAACGCGATTTAATTTTTGAAATGGCGACATGTATGAATATGGGTTTGGAAGTACTTTTAAACCCAATAATAATAAAAATAATTCTTAGAGAACGCGATTTAATTTTTGAAATGGCGACATGTATGAATATGGGTTTGGAAGTACTTTTAAACCCAATAATAATAAAAATAATTCTTCGAGAACGCGATTTAATTTTTGAAATGGCGACATACATGTCGCCATTTAAATTGGAGTTTAATTTTGTTTACGCCCGTTGCTATGGATGGAAACCATTTAAGAAAATGGTGATTATTCGCAAAAGTCTACAGTTGGATCAATTATTTATATTTTTAATAATAGTTCCAATACGTTTCTATTTTTTGATTGTAATTAGCTTTTCAAATTAATAATATCGTCATGTTCTTCTACAGTTGGTGGGCCAACCATGCGGTCATCATGGCCAGTACACCTTCTACAAAGCTCTGAGGCTGTCAGGACCCAAAGAACGCATCATAGCCATCGGTGACTTCTTCTTCGTGAGGATATGGCAGGATTCCGAGCTGGTTTCCATCGGTGAGTCAAGTTTACACGTCGTGAGTCGATGTTACAGTTCAGGAGTCAATATTACACACGAGTGAGTCGATTTTACACATCTGAGTCAACATTACTCGCAATAAGGTCAATGTTACACGCGAGTCAATCATAGGAGGCTTCTATAGCCGTGCTTGAGGCCCCAAAGACCGCATCATAGCCATCGGTAACTTCTTCTTTGTGAGGATCTGGCAGGATCCCGAGCTAGTTTCCATCGGTGACTCGAACTTACACACCATGAGTCGATGTTACAGTTCTTGAGTCAATATTACACGTAATGAAGTCAATGTATCACACGCGAGTCAGTCATTCTGTAGCCATCGCCTGTGTACTAAGGCTGTGACTGTGAGGTCACAAAGAACGCATCATAGCCATCGGTGACTTCTTCATGAGGATCTGGCAGGATCCCGAGCTGGTTTCCATCGGTGAGTCGAGTTTACAAGCCATGAGTCGATGTTACAGTTCATGAGTCGATATTATACGTAATAAAGTCAATGTATCACACACGAGTCAGTCATTATATAGCTATTGCAAAGCACTAAGTCTGTGAGGCCACAAAGAACGCATTATATCCACTTCTTCATGAGGATCTGGCAGGATCCCGAGCTGGTTTCCATCGGTGAGTCGAGTTTACAAGCTATTGCCAGAACAACACTGTTTATTTATTTTATAAGGCTTTCCCAATAAATCAGCGTTCGTTTTATTTATTTATTATTTATTTATTCAAGCTTAATAATTAACTTACAGACCACTTGGTCCAAAACGTTAACTATCTATGATACAAAACTTCAGGAAAGAAAACTAGTGAAAACTTAAATAGGATCTTAACTAATTATAAATTGAACTTAAGCTGCTGTTTTGCGATCGACCTAGCCTAGCCATTCTACGTACGGGCTGATTCTACAATCCGGCGTAGACACAGTCTCTAAAGACATCCGCTTAAACTTCTCTCGTTCCCAGCTTAAACACAATATCTTTGCAGGTGAACTCCAACTCCTATGGAGAGACAGAGTCTCCGAGCAGACCCTAGTGAGCCTGCGGCTTTACTTCCTGCCTGAGAACACGCCGGATGGCAGAAACCAACATGGGGAGGTGAGTACAAACACGCTCTAGGTCGCTTACCGAAAGCTGGCACGAACAACACACAGGAATATATTGAAGCAGCAAATCAGTGAATGAAAGTGGTTGCTGATATGAGCCGCACCGCTACATCACAGTAAAAATATTTGCATTCGAATATGGGCTTTAATTTTATAATGACGACGGTGGTAGATAACAGACAGCTCGCGGGCGATTTTTGCTAGTGAACTGTCTTAAAATCTAAGTTAATATACTACGCCATTTTGTGAAAAGGATAGGCACAGGATTTCGCGTTCTAGGAGCGGGACAGAGCAGAGCAACGGAAGCCCAAAAATCAAGTTTTTGCTTATTATCTATTAGTTATTCAAAATATATGCTTACGATTATTGTACTAAAACATTAACACACACACGTGTCACACGTCGCCGACTCTACGTGGTAGTAAATAGGTATATGTTAGAATAAGGTATATATTTTATATGGGCCGTAGTTTTTAAGTATTTTACATCCTGTACTAGACTAACGTTGCCTGAAATAAATGTTTTATTATTATTATTATTAATCTGGCTATGTAATTCGTAAAAAAATACCGTAAAAATGTGGTGTCGCTGATAATAGAGAGAATTTCAATTAAAACCGTTTTTTTTTGCGCAATTTTTTTTTTTCATTAAAGAAACCAGTTTATTTAAGTATATAAATTCTAGTCGATTACTCGGTTTCTACAGGTTTTTCCTTACCTATCGTATTTTTTTAATCTCAACATTTAAGTAGTACGTTCTTTACCATAAATCTAAGTGTTTAAAAATACACATTTTGCTTGATTTTTGCTCTATTTATTTTATAGTAGGTACGTGGTACCATACCAGTGCTGCCCCACGAAGGATAACCACAGTAAGTCCTCCGAGCACATTTTCGAGAAAACGACGGTTAAAGTTTTTTTTACGGTTTTTGCTATCATGGTCCAAATATTAGGCATATTTTTATTTTTGTCGGTTTTTATTACGCAAAGTAGTTTGCTTTATAAGTGGAATGACTTAAGTTAGTCAATAAATAAATTATTATAATAGAAAACCTCGAAAAACTATTTATCTTTAGGAATGTAATAATTTTTTTTTTCATTCCTTAGCATAAATATAGTAAGAAGGTGACTTAGGTTTTTAATTATCATTTACAGAAATTAAATAAAAGTAAATTATCACTATGAATAAATTTACTTACTATGAATAAATTAAGAATTCCATACCACCAAACAAGACTTACTGTAGTTTTGCTTACTCAAACAGGAGGTTATAAGCCACATTTGCAAACTCTGAATATACAGAAATATAGATCTTTTTGTGCTGATTTCGAATATATATATATAACTCAATACCGCAAAAAATCGTACTTACTGTGGTTATCTTTTGTGCGGCAGAGTGGTACCACGTATCGAAAGGTATACCTTCACAGAATAACTCTTACGTAACAGTTATTCTTTGAAGGCATACGGGCACCCAAATCATTGAAGTCCTCAATGACGTAAAATATTTTCACGTCTTACAAAATGGCGGTCCGAAATTCCGAATCCAAAGGTTCGAAATCTGTCCGAAACCACCCTTAATCCTTTGAAGGCAGTTTAGTAGAATAATTGGTCAAACAAATCTATCAAAACTATTAATGAGATACGCCACATCGATAGATATGGCTTGGTGTGCGAGGGTCCGCCTGTGACGCAGGAGTTGCGGGTCCGATTCCCGTCTTGTAAAAATTATCTCTCATCTTGTAATTTTTTTTTGTAGGATCTGCACATGTTTGTGTCGGGTGTTCTAGGTGTTTTTTATGTATGATAAATAATGTCTAAGAAGTAATGTCTTGAATTAAGTACCTATATCCAGTAATTTAGTACTTACCAATAACACAAGCTTTTACAAAATGGCGCGCATTTTTAACCACCACGCTTGGCTGGCGGATGGGTGAACCAGTAGGTAGAGGTGTTATAAAACAAACAGAAGGAAGCTACTGGCGCTACTGGCCTTCCTCTGGTAGGTTACCTTAGTCGACTACGTCATGTACAGTCAGAGTTGGCAGGAGCAGGTTGAATCTTGCGCCGCAACTGTCTCGACCACGTTCAGCTTAAAAGGGGTTAAACTATTAACCTTTCAAAATGCGGGCAATAACTTTGAAAATGCCTTAAAGTAAGTAAAATAAATAATAACAACTCAACAAGCATTTAAAACTACTATCTTGATCTTATCAAAAAAACAGCTAAGGGACAAACAAGGAAGCGCGAGCGTGCGGAACTTCAATGGGTTCTGTACATGTGTTTCCATATGACCGTATTGAAAAGTCAAATAAATAGGCACTTAAAACTAAATAATAATAGGAATCTAAGTACTAATTCTGATTCTTTGATTCTAATTTTATTTATTTGAATAACAAAGTCCGAAATTAAACTCAAGTGTTGTCAAGTTGAAGTATTTCCATTTAGAGCGCCCATAAATAAATAGTTTATAGTAAGGGGGTTTTGATATAACTTGCTATAACTTTTATCGATCTAGATATAATACTGTATTAGTATTCCTACTGCATTTGTTTTAAGTTTTAAGTTGGATGGTAACAGAAAAAAACAATTTCCATGAAATTCTTAGTTTTTTACAGTCAATAGACCTATGTTTGACCACAATCTCACCTGATGGAAAGTGAAGATGTGGTCGATGGTGTATCACGAAGGTCTAGAAGGAAGGTTGGAAGGAATTTGATGGTTTACCAGGACAAATGCCTATGTTACTCTCCATCCTTTTAAATAACTCTATGCCAAAAATCAAGTCAATTGGTTGCTTAGTTAGGGCGGGAAGGAAGGACAAACAAACACACTTTCGCATTTATAATATTAGTTAGGATACCTAACCCTCGTCCTATAAAAACAGCTTAAAAGAAATTTGTAACATAAAAGAAGGTAGCTACTTAAATTATTAATAGAAATTAAACGAATTTTAAAATTTCTACTTTGATGGGATCTAAACCCGCATATCTAAGACCATTAGATGCGTTATCCAATTTCAGCACTATCATAGCTCCAAATAGTGTAAACATTTCATTGACCTATTTTCATTGAAAACAGAAAAATGCTAATCATCTAACCCTTTACGGAACCCTAAACGTAGGAAACCTCAAAAATCGAGAGCGTGCTTCTACGAACAACCGATCGGTCGACTCGCTCGCACTCGCTGTGTTTCTCTTGTTGTCTCGCTCTAATCCCTATTTGGTAGCGCCAACTATTTCATGGATGAAATTACTGTTGAGATGATGTTTATGGCACAAGCTGTAGCGGGATCGGAACAGATAAAATATAAAAACCGTAGACTACAATAATGTACCAAGTTGGTATGTTATTGTAATCTACGGTTTTTATAAGCACCACACGATTGAAGCAAAAACCTTTTCTGATTTAGCGTAACCTAATCGAGCGTGACGGTTTTGTAAGTTTGCTGATCAATTCAGATGACGAGTATCACTCGTACTATTTTCGTCGCACATTGTTTTTTTTTGTTTACGTTTTTTTTGTTCGTTTATCGAAAAGCAGCCAATGGTAGTCATTCTCTTGGCACAAAAACGAATCATCTAATATTTAAGTGTTACTGTTAGTTATCCCTAAGAAAAAAATAAAATAAAAAAAAAACCTAAACTTAACTTTTTGTCTCCTTATCTATCGAACAACAGACAGCAACTTTTCTACGCTACGTTTAGGTATGTGCCAAAAGAATCACTACCAATACAAAAAAAAATACAAAAGGCATTTATTTACTAAAACAAAAAATTATAAACAGATTACTTGTGGTCCCCGCACTAGGTTCAAAACCTGTATCGCGGGAGGCCGGTTTACAATTGCAATGAGCGGCAAAAGTTCGAAGTACGAGTCGTATGAGTGATACACTCACGTATACACATACACCTGAATTAACCAGTTATTCTGAACCCCTCACCCCTCACCTCAACAGCCTATAATAGTCCACAGCTGGACTCAGGCCTCCCCTGATAATCGCCTTACTGACTTTTATCTCACGCTGGGCATTACCCATTATTATGAACTGTAGGGCAAATCAGTCAGGTCAGAGGCCACATTCGTATCATACTTAGTAGGTACATTCTTGTTTTGTCAAGGTAAATAAAATAGATAATTTATTTAGTTAAGACGGATAGTGAATTAATTAATGACAACAATAATTATACTAATTCAGGAGGAGGTTGTATCATCATCATCATCAGCCTATATCAGTCCACTGCTGGAGGTTGTATGGTCGGCTGCAATCCTAGGATTCTAACTCGATGTCGGCTGCATTTTTTTCAATGTATTTTCGTCGATTTCTCCGTCCACTGTAGACCGTTTTTTTTCGCTATTGTGTAGAATTATGTGATCCTGAAATGGACCCATTGTTTTTTTTCCCATGGGATTTACGATAAACGTCAGCTTAAAAAACAACATATTTTTTTGGAAAATTACGACTAGCTACAACAATTTTGGTGATTTTCTTCGTTGTCTTGATAGATTTTGATGATTATTTCGTTGTTGTACAAAGGTTGATTCAAATCAACCTTGGAAAAATTATCATTTAATGATGTTTCTTTCTATCTATTTTTGAGACCGAATAAATAATTCACAAGTGTTTCTATCTAAGCGACTTGTTTCAAAACGAAGTAAAATGTACGCAAAAATATTATGTTTAAAAATGTATGGACGCTAGGTTGTCGTTAAATAATTAATTTCTATAATCCTTTGTTCTCGAAACGTTAAAAAAAATATTATTTTGCTTGTACTTGTACCATACACCAATACCTATTGCTTTTCCACTCGCAGGCTAAATTGACTCTTACACCGTCGACATAACCGTGAGAATCCGCTGCGTTACTTGAAGAGTAATTTTGTAGACTCTATGGGATTTTTACACTGCGCTCAAGCAGTTTTGATATTTGGGTTAAAAAAGTTTGTCGTGTAATTAGCCTTAATTTGTGGTGAATGGACGATTGACGATGTGTGAATTTTAATACCTTATTACTATTTTACTTGTATACATGATTCGCCATTATTATTGGTGATGTCGTATCTGTTTAATTATTAATTTTCATAATCGTGTGATTATAAAAATAATTGTGGTCCGGTTATTGTGTAATTGAGTTTATCATCATCATCATCATCATCAGCCTATAGTAGTCCACTGTTGGACATAGGCCTCCCCTAATGAGCGCCATAGCGCCCTGTCTTCTATTGAATTTATAATGAATAATAATTAATTACGTAGAAAGAATTACAGGGGATTGCTAAAGTGGTAAATGTGTAGTTTTTTTAGACAGACTTTCAAAACGGAGGAAATTTTCAATTCGATGACTGATGATCGCTTAGTGGGAGAATGCGATAGTTAAAAACAAAACATATTTAATCGACCATTGATATCTATTGATCAAATAATAATGTTATTATACTATATAAATATACACAAGACTTAACGTGTAAAACATAGTATCTACAAAACAAACGACAAATCTGCCAAAATAGTTTCGCAGAAACAATAATATCAAAATTCTAAAAAGTAATAATAATAATAACAAGTATCAAGACCGGTGGCGTCCTCCGCACAATACACTCGGCCCGCGTCGCCATGTGACGACTTTTAAACATAAAATGCTGTGGAGTCGCTTTAGGACTATAAATTTAGGTTTTGTTTCGTATGATATTATTCGTTTTGTTTAGTAATGATTCCAAATCATTGCCTTTGCTATCCCCGGACACTATTTGTGACCAATTGTTTTTACTATGGTTTGAGTCATACAAACAGTTGATAATCAATAGGTACTTAGTGGGTTTAGATGCGTGGGTTAAATAGAACAAAGTTATAATTATATAACTTATATTCTAATTTTGTAGCTAATTTAAGACAATATTTATCTATGGAGTGCAATGCCATATAGGAGGTACCATAAAGTTGCTAGCTAAAGTGGTTAGCAAATTAAACAATGCTCTAAAATGGCAAATCATAACACGGGTTTATTAATTATGAACCTAGGTACGTCATTAGCATTACGTATGTAATGCCTCTATACGAAATATTTTTACTACTAACATTTTCTTCAGATAATAGACGAAATAAACGCTCAACGAATTGTACGAATATCTGTAACAGCCGTTAGTTATCTTATCTACAGTTCATACCATACCAATAACTGATAACAGCTATGTACTGGCGAGTAATAAAGTGAAAGAAGGCTTTAAGGTTATGTGCATTTGTTGCAGATAAACTGTTGAAATGTTTGTCAATTGTTTCTACCCAAAAAGAACTGGCCATCTGGATAAATAAATGAGAATTGTTTGGCCAGATGATCAAGTATTTTTTGTTATAGATTTAAATTTCAACATAGTTTTCAGATTCAGCAAATCTTTGTGCAGCATTTATGGATGGTGATGCACGGGCAACAGCCCTATAGGTACAGTGCGTTAATAGCCACCTGTTGTCAGTACGCATAATAAACATAAATTGTAAAATAAATATATAGATAAAATACAGAAAGACTGGTTTTCACAATCCGGATCACGTGTTTTTGTCCGTTTTTTTATCTTTCGTTATTATTTAAATATTTACATGCTAACTTGTAGGAAATTTTATGGAGAATCCAAATATATACAATTGAGTACGAGATGCGCGCTCGCGGCTCCCACCAGATGAGAAATATTATAACATGATAATAACAACTAGGTAACATTTTTGTTTAAAACAGTACACAATCCATTATAATAATAGTGCTATGATAATGTTGTCAATTTGGAGTAGGTACTCACACAAAGATTTTTTTTGAGATAATCTGATAAAGACTCATATAAGCTGTATGTAAGCACAGTCAGTGTGAGTATTAGAGCTGATATCCACCAAATCGGAGTGAATCGTCTTCACTGATAAAACTTTGCTGTGCGAGTTGCGCTACTAATGAATAGCTAATGCAGAGTTGCTAAAGATAATCCATCATCGCCCAGAAAATTCGTCGTCATCATGTTCGAAAATTGATATTTTTTTATCTAACTAGCCACACCTAAGCTACGCACTGTAATAAATATTATAGTGTGTTATTTGTAAGTGTGTTTGTTATCTCGAAACTATTATGTCCGTAAAATATTTCACAAGGTTTTAATGAATGTTACATAATATATGAATATTATGACGTGTCCAAGGGACATTTGGACACAGGCACTTGGGAATTAGGAATATCATAGCTCCCGAGAACATACATTTTATTTAGGTAGAGACAACTTGTAGTACATCAAACGACGATGAACAAAAAGTTATTGATACGGAATTTTATTTTCGAAATCGTCGCGTCGTCTCCACAGTTTTTCACTTTAGCAATTATTTACCAGTGACGCGGCGCTCCACAGCCCAGGGCTGCCAACCTGCCCGATTATATTTTTTAATGATGCCAACATTTGAATAAAATAAATAGAATAATTCATAGTTTTGTTCTGAATTCAAATTGAGAATATGCGGGGTTAAAAGATGACCGTGACCCACTAAAACTTTAAAGGAAGTGATTTTGTTATAAATGTCAAATTTTGTTTTGTATCTTGCACAGAACTAGCTGTAGCCAGCGGCTTTCCTTGCGTTTTACACAACGCTTATGTTAATCTGCATGACGTTACATTCTGTATAATTGAAATAAATTATGTGGTTGACGACGTACCTACTAATATTGTGAGTCAACCATCATTAGACAGAAATTGACAGAACTCACAATACCTACTCGTAAACTATTTTGATAGCTGTTTAAGACAATATCTAACAGTCTACGTAAATTAAATACCTAGCAAATACCCCTTCTCCCTCTTATAAACTTAGTTTCTACGAGTCTGAAGGGGATAGAGTTATTGGAACTACTTTTAGACCAGATCTTAGGGTCAACCCCATTGAACTATTATTGGCAACCCTAAATTACAAAAAAAAATCTTTGAAGAAATAATTTTGGTTAAAAAATTATAAAGCCAAAACGTAAAAAGTTAAATTGCTACTTTCTTTTAATTTTAAAGAAATTTGTAACTGAAGACTTACAAATCCAAAGAAATCACGTTTAACTACAAATAATAACAGTTTGACAAAAAAAAATTGCTAAATTCAATCCAAGAAATGTATTTCAAGAATAACTTTGAAGATAAATTAACTTTCACTATTTATTTTATTGTTGTAATAAAAATTTTGGACAAGCGCGAGGGAACAAAGCTTAGAAGGGTTCAATACATTCTGACTCAATTATTCTTCTTATTAGACGACCTCTGTGGCGCGATGGGCGAAGGTCTGCGACGCAGAAGGTTGCGGGTTCGATTCCCGCCTCGGGACAAATGTGTGTACAATCTGCACACATTTGTTCGGGGTGTTTTGGTCGTTTTTCTATGTATAATAAAAAATATCTATCTATGTATTGTATTATATTATATATCAGTTATCTAGGACCTATAACACAAGCTGTGCTTAGCTTGGGGCTAGATAATGCTGTGTGAATTGTCCAGTATTATTATTATTATTCTCAGCCATCAGTTGAGATTGTGCTAAAATGAAGGTGTATTGACGATAAAAAAACTGTCGTCAAGTTTTTAAGTTTTGCTGAATGGATATGTATTTCTCTGATGATCATATTAAAAATCGTAAGATAAAAAAAAAGTTTTTTATCAACTGAACGGCCGAAAACAGTTTTAGTGATATACCCACGAAGCACTCATCGACCAGCATTTCTCTGACGATCACATAAAAATCATTCATAATTATTAAAAAAAAGTTTTTTATCAACTGAACGGCCGAAAACAGTTTTAGTGATATACTCACGAAGTACTCATCGACCAGCTGATAGGATAATTTATTAAAAGGGGCGATATAGACGCCATTTTGTGAAAAGGATAGGCATAGGATTTCGCTATTCTAGGAGCGGGACAGAGCAGAGCGGGCGGCGTAAGCCATTTTGAAACGAATATCTTCCTTGTATCCCATAGATTATTATGTAGATTTTTCGAAGCTTTTTCGATAAAGATAACGGAGTAAAAAGGTTTTAACATAACCCAATTCACGTCAATTCAAAATAATAATTTAAAAACTGTTCAGCGTGTTTTCGAAGGCCTCAAAAATGATAATTTTAAAACCGTTCAGTGTGTTTTTGGAACTGCGACGGAACCCTAAATCCAAATACGTCAAAAAACAAAAACCAAACGACTGTTAATGGACAGTAAAATACTTTCACATAATTGTTTAATGGGAAGTAATAAAATACTAATTTATAGCATTCTTGAGCAAATCTATCGTGTTAAGTTAAAAGTATTTTATTTCCATTTTTTAGGGTTCTGTGCCCAAAAGGTAAAACGGGACCCGCTGTCCGTCTGTCACCAGGCTGTATCTCATGAACCGATAGTTGATGATAGTTAGACAGTTGAATATGTATATGACAGTATATTCACTTAAAAAAAATGATTAAATTAAAATAAAACAAATATTTAAGGGTACTCCCATCCAAAAAACGTGTTTTTTTTGCCGTTTTTATAGATAATGGTACGGAACCCTTCGTGCGCGAGTCCGACTCGCAATTGGCCGGTTTTATTTTACTGTTTTTATTCATTGCATATTTCACACGACGCCATCTAACCCTAAAGTAGGTAGATGTACTACTTCTCTCCGGTTTGGGGGAATAGAAATCGAACTCTAGAAAAATTCCTGAGGACGCTTCCAATAATTATCGATTTGGATCAGTACTTTTAGATTTTTGCATCGGTTTGCAGTTAACTCAATCTCACTATCATCACTATCACTATCATCACTTCACTAATATTATAAACGTGAAAGTTTAGATGGATGGATAGATGGATGGATGTTTGTTCCTTTATCTTTACTAGCAGCGCCTCGCGGTTTCACCCGCGTAGTTCCCGTTCCCGTAGGAATTTCGGGATAAAAAGTAGCCTATGTCCTATTCCAGACTATAATCTATCTCTGTGCCAAATTTCATCCAGATCCGTTTTGCCGTTCTGGCGTGATAAAGGAACAAACATCCATCCATCTATCTATCCATCCATCTAAACTTTCACGTTTATAATATTAGTGAGATTAGTGAGATTTATTTATTTATAATTGACGGAAAATCAACGACAATTCAGCAAAAAAACATACAGCCCTTTATGCGACGTGTCGGTTGAAAAAGGCAAAGTATGCTTTTTTTCTAACTCTACTTGTAGGTAGGTACTGTGTACTGCAAATGACAAACTTAAATATAATCCGTGCAAATTACGTTAGTTTTCGTATTTCACTGTTGAATCGGAATGTACTCTTTTATTATTTTGCTCCGTGAGCCATCTGAAATCGAAGTCAGCCGTTGTGGTAGCGTTGGTAAAAACAGCGTAAGATATGTTCTATTTATGCGAGTCTTTTTTTACTCGACTGTGAAAGAACGAGCTCACTTTAATGGAGTTCCATGCCAAAAGCGAGTCCTTTTTACCCTACTGTGAAAGAACGATATTACTTTTATGGAGTTCCATGTCATGAGTGAGCCTTTTTAATCCGACTGTGTAAGAACGAGCTCACTTTAATGTAGTTCCATGCCAAAAGTTAGTTTTTTTTACCATACTGTGAAAGAACGATATCACTTTTATGGAGTTCCATGTCATGAGTGAGCCAATTTAATCCGACTGTGTAAGAACGAGCTCATTTTTTTGGAGTTCCATGTCACGAGTGAGCCTTTTTCACCCGACTGCAAGGTTCATAGAAAATAAATCTTATATTGATTTTGTTTATAAAGAACCTCGATGTTTCCGCTGACGCTACCACCCACCTACGCCTCTCAGAATATTGGCATTACTTTAAAGAACGTACAGTCGCCGCCAAAACTGATATCAACTCGTTTATATTATTCCGCTGCTTATATTAAAACTTTTACACCTCATCTGTACAACACAAGACAATACAAAAATACTTTAATGTACACCAAATAACATTACAAAGAGACATCCATCACATAAGACAGGTACAATGGGCCGATTTTACGACCTTTGTGGCGCGGTGGGCGAAGGTCCGCCTGCGACGCAGGAGGTTGCGGGTTCGATTCCTGCCTCGGGACAAATGTTTGTACGATCTGCAGATATTTGTTCAGGGTGTTCTGGTTGTTTTCTATGTATAATAAAAAAAAACTAACTGTGTAGTAATGTATTGTATTGTGTATATCAGTTATTTAGTACCCATAACACAAGCTCTGCTTAGCTTGGGACTAGATAATGCTGTGTGAATTGTCCAGCATTATTTAATTATTTATTTAGTGCGCCCATTAAATAAATAAATAATGCTGGACAATCCACACAGAGATCGCTTCTGAGCGATAAGGCCGCCGCCTTATCGCTCAGAAGCGATCTCTTCCAGGCAACTTGACAAGGCAGGGGGTGTACCAAAGATAATATAAAATACATATTCAACATTATAAAGACCTAATACCAATGGATACCTACATCTACATTATTATACTATCCTTACTAATGTTATAAAGAAGAATGAATTGTAAAATACAATTAAAGAACCCTTTAAAGAAAATTACAATAACAGAATACAATAATTACAACTAATTTACACTTTAATCAATTTTTTTTTATCTAAGCAGTCACCAGAAGCCAAAGTGCCCAGAATGCTGGCAGCATTGCCACGTTGAATGGCAATGCTAATTCGTTGACCGAAATAAAAGCCAGCATTCCGATCACCTGTGGACTCTATTACGAGTTTTGTTAGATCTTTGTATATTGCATGTGCCCCAGGACCCCAAGGACCTAGGGTTTCCACCCCAAACGGCTCGAATAGGTAACCTCGGTCAAGATTAGCGTATTTATTTGTATAATTAAGTAAATTTTACTATTTAAAAGCTGATAAAAGCTGTAAGTATCAATTATATTTTTCTTCTTTAATACAAGATGTTCAATAAAGTCTTGTACGATGATGTAATTACTGTAAGGGGAAGCACTCACTACCAAACCACAAGTTATTTACTAAATAACTTACATTGGTAATGAGAACCCTAAATTAGTGTAAATACAAATACAAAAATGCTTTATTGTACACCATAAAATAACATTACAAAGAGACATCACATAAGATAAGTACAATGGGCGGCCTTATCGCTAAGAAGCGATCTCTTCCAGGCAACCTTTGGATGGAAAGAATTGTGAATTTAAGAAAGGCAGGGGGTGTACCAAAGATAATCTAAAATACATAAACTACAAAGACCAATGGAAGGACATCCAAAAAAATCAAAATAAATAAATAACTAAAAGTATACATAAATAAATATTAATAATATACCTACTTACTTACTACTAAATAAATAAATAAATAGACAAAGTAAAGTACCATTAATCACTTTTCTGAAAGGAAAAACTCCTTGACACGAGCTTTAAATACTGGCAAGGATCGGACTTTTCTAATAGACTCGTACTCGACTCGTTTTGTAATGTACCTAGAATGTAATAGTTTTTTTTTTTTTATTATCTAAGCATACAACCGAATAAAGAACTCCTTGAAGTAACAAATCCTAAATAAGACTTCCAAATGCCGACGAAGCGTCATTTCTTCATGATAGCTAGTTAAAACATAAATGCATTGAGGCCAAGGGTATAACATAACTCATCACAGCTTATGTAACAGTTGTAGAGAATAAAAACTGTTGTGTCCGCCCAAGTACTGGACAAAAATTCATTATGTATACTATTAACTGTTGTTGAACGAAACTTTTCGACCGGAATTGCCCCTCGGTACATAAATTTTGTGGCATCGTGGATGTATTTCAGTAACCCGATGTAAATTAAGCCCACAACAGACGGAGCTATAATATGTATTAATATAGTAAGCGAATTTAATATAATAACATAAATTACAAGTATGCTGTACGAAGTATACGTAATAGTCTATGGTATGCTGCAATGACAGTATAATGTTATCTTTGACACTAATAATTACAACTAATATTTACACTTAAATCTATTTTCTAAAAATCTAAGCCGTCACCAGAAGGCAAAGTGCCCAGAATGCTGGCAGCATTGCCACGTTGAATGGCAATGCTAATTCGTTGACCGAAATAAAAGCCAGCATTCCGATCACCTGTGGACTCTATTAGGAGTTTTGCTAGATCTTTGATATAGTAAGCTATATATTACGGTATAGCAAGCTGTCAGAGACGGTGGCTATGCTATAATATATAAGAAAAGAAATAAGTTCCCAAAAATTGCCCCACCCTCAGTACGGGTGTGCTCTAACGAACTAAGCCACGAAACCCTTAGTCGGTTCAATATCTATAATATATATTTTTGCACTCATTAGCTCTGCGGTCGTCATTGTCATAGTATACCAAAATATATCTTGCTATATCTGTCGATATTATTTGGTGATGTAATAAAAATATACGTATAGCTGCGTCTGTGGTCACTTGCCGATTAATATAGAAAATATACCTTGCTATGATTTATTATTAATATGTCAAAGCTCCGTCTATTGTGGGCTTTATCCTACAGGAAAAGAAATGTTTTGACTATGGTAGGGTGGGGCAATTATGGTACCAGAACCGTTGTTGGTTCATTATTGGCTAGTTTATTTGCTGTAAGTATTGATGTTCATGTTTTTTTATTTCAGTAAGTGTTCATAGCTAAAATAAAATAAGTTTTTTATTGAATTATCTACCTTCCTCACCAGATTCCCATAACCTAGACTCTGCTTGCTAATTTATGATGAAACTACCAGCTTTTTATCCTTTTATAGTTATAATCAGTACAATTCGTTGTAAAAATATACATATTTAAGGATGGTTCTCAATCTAATTGTCAAAGCTTCGCAGAATCCTACAGAGAGTGTAATCACACCCTCAATGCCGCAATCAAGGGAATTAATGCGTTCCGGTTTTAGAGGGTTGGAATTCGACGCACGGACGCGTTTGGTTGTACCACACTGGTGCGCATGTAGCAGCATCACCCCATGTTTTTAGGGTTCCGTACCCAAAGGGTAAAAACGGGACCCTATTACTAAGACTTCGGTGTCCGTCTGTCTGTCTGTCACCAGGCTGTATCTCATGAACCGTGATAGTTAGACAGTTGAAATTTTCACTGATGGTGTACTTCTGTTACCGCTATAACAACAAATACTAAAAAATAGAATAAAATAAATATCCTAGGGGGCTCCCATACAACAAACGTAATATTTTTGCCGTTTTTATAGATAATGGTACGGAACCCTTCGTGCGCGAGTCCGACTCGCACTTGGCCGGTTTTATTCTTTGTCATTATACGACACATTTCGTGTGCACAGCATAATATTGTACGGCATTTACTCGACTACATTTTCTGTAAAGTTAAAAGTAACAAATGATATTCTTTAGCAAAGTTAGAAGTAAGTACCGTAATTTTTCCTAAAAATTTCAAGTCAAACTATCACGGTTCATGAGATACAGCCTGGTGACAGACGGACAGCGAAGTCTTAGTAATAGGTCTTAGTAATAGGTCCCGTTTTTACCCTTTGGGTACGGAACCCTAAAAACCTAAACTAACGTAACTAACTAAACTTACTCATCTAATTAATATCACTGAGCTATGTTTCTATCAGCTTTAATTAATTTGCGCTATTTTTATTGAATAAAACTAACCCCGAGCTCAAATGACGATCTTTCCCCTTCATACCCTAATAAATAAATCTATTGACAATGGAATCAACGATTTCAAATCTCACAATATAAATAAAAACTAGTAATTGGTTGTTACGTCACTTCCTATGCCCCGCATCGCTCAAACTGAATTCTATTCCAACGTAATAAAGATTATAGGACTTGCCTGATGTTGATAAACCACTCTCGATCTAATGATTAGTGAGGTAAAGTAGCAAATCGTGAAGCTAATATCAGATTGGGTTCGCTTTGTCGTTACGGTGCACATTGGACACTTCGAATAATTTCTGCGATTTTTTACTACACAGAAATAAAATGTAGAAGGATACTGAGTGGATTGCGCATTTGCGATCAGCATAACGGAATGGATACTTTTATAATATTGTTTATTTTTCGTATTGTTTTTAGGGTTCAGTTCCCAAAGGGCGAAAATCGAACCTTATTATTAAGCCTTTCGCTGTACATCCGTCAGCGGGCTGTATCTCATGAACCGTAAAAGGTAGACAATTGAAACTTTCACAGAATGTGTATAATTGCCGCCAATTGTCACATTTTTTATATTTACTCCATTTTATCTTTGTCTGTTATTTTTAAGTTATGTGTGCAATAAAGCATTTTCTATCTATCTATGTATTTCTCATGCCGTTATAACAACAAATGTAAAAAAAATATATAAATAAAAATTAAAATAGCCAAAAGTAAATACGTTTTTTATATGGCAGCCCCATATAAAAAACGTATTTACTTTTGGCTATTTTGCTCGACTTTTGTCGAGGCTGTATATCTTGAACCGTAATAGTTAGACAGTTAAAATTTGGACAGAGTATAAGATTACTATTGCCGCCACAACACAACAAATAATTAAATTATCAAGGGGTCCAATGACCATACCAAGTTGAGTACCTACCGATCACTGAAGTTAAGCAATGTCGGGCAATGTCAGTACTTGGAAGGGTCACCGCGTCATGATGGCTTTTTGCTATATAATTTTAAGAAATCACTTTTTAGGTTTCCTTTAGCGAAATAGTTATGTATAGTACGGAACCCTCTGTGTACGAGTCGACTCGCACTTGGCTGGTTTTTTGTTTAGCCTCGTCCCACCATAGATCTAACTAAAGGATAAAAGAGTGCCTATCTATTTAATTTCTTGTCCAAATAAAATAATAAAAAAAAAAAATGAAGTACCTACCGAGTGAAATGGCTCTTTTTTACTATTAATTCCTTTATTATGAGTAAAATAGTATTATTTTATTATAATAGGTGATTTAATAAATACAGTCGCAAGTATCCGTTCTGTACGCAGTACTTACTATTCGAGTCTTCTGTTATACCATTAATTTTAACTGCGTGCCATAAGGACGTGTGTACAGCACTCAATATAAGCTCTAAGTGGTTGAAATAAAGTTGAGTTTTGAGTACTTAGTAGTTTATATGTGTGCGTGGCTATAAAATTAGATACGTCTGTGTGCGTATATTAAAGGTTGCCTTGCCCTGTACTGTTGATTGGTGTAGCGTTGCAACTAGCTTTAGACTTATTATTTCGACTCGGAAAATATGCTAAAATTCTATACTACCTATTGCCTTGACAAGTAAAGATGAGTGTCGCACCAAGTGAAGCAAACAAAAGTCTTAAATTGCTACACGTTTGGAGCCCATCAGGTTTTTCGACTACGGTAGACTCGCATAGGCATCAGGCCTATGCGAGTCTACCGTAGTCGAAAAACCTGTTTAAGTTAAAAGTAAAAGTTAAAAACCCATTTAAGACACACAAATCTTTGCTATCTATTTTATTATTTACATTCATTTGAACCCAAATAAGGGGTCGGTTTTACAACTGTCTACCATAGTCGTACAACTCGTTTAGACGCACATTGACTAATACGCATAATGGCCAATGAAAAAAACATCATGAATACGCAAAATTACTAATCGGAAAATGACCAATACATGAAATCATCAATACGCCAAATGACCATTAAGTAAGTTGACCAATTTACTGACCCCTAATCCAAACTAGTGTAAATAGTAAAATAAATGGTCGACTTGTGTGTTGCGCCTAGTGAAGAAAACCAAATTATCTTAAAAATTCCCAATTTAAAACGTTAGTGGTTTTTTTTATCGTTATCGCTACTTAAGTCATAGATGAGAAGTATTTTATCTACACTAACATTATAAAGAGGAAAGATTTGTATTTTTGTATTTAAAGAATAAACTTAAAAACTATTGGACCGATTTCAAAAATTCTTTCACCATTAGAAAGCTTACTTTTCAGGGAGTGACATAGGATATGTTTTATCCGGGAATTCCCACGGGAACGAGAACTAAACGGGTAAAACCGCGAGGCGCTGCTAGTTTTGAATAAAACGATGACTTGTGGTTTTCTCGCCACCTTACCCTAGAAGAGTTTGAGAGAAAAAGTACCTCTAGATTAAAATAAACACATGTATTTTAATTTATGTGTTAAAAACTAGGGCCGTTCTGCAAGATAAATAATATACTTACATCTAGATATACATTCTTTATTAACATAGAAAATTACAATCAAATAATAGAATTAAATCAAAACTAGTATTTACAATTGAAACAATTGAGCTAACTGCAGACTGTCTGAGCTAACTGCAGACTGTCTGAGCTAACTGCAGACTGTCTGAGCTAACTGCAGACTGTCTAGATAAAAAAGAAAAATCACTACTGTGTCAAAAAGTAAGGCCGTAGTAAATAAATTCGTCGTGAACAGAGCTACAACGCTTGGGCTCTCATCAGAATAAATATCAATGTGGAGGTAATTTCTCCTAGCTATGTGCGAATACCAGGTTTTACTTGTTAACTAAATTAAATTAAAATTAATTTCTGAAAAACATATTAAATTGAATAAAAAACCGGCCAAGTGCGAGTCGAACTCGCGCACGAAGGGTTCCGTATCATTATCTATAAAAACGGCCTAAATAAACACGTTTGGTGTCTGGGAGCCCCCCTTAAATATTAGTTTTATTTTCATTGAATTATTTCTTTTTAAGGTGAATATAATTAAATATTTCATGAATATTTCAAACGTCTACCTGTTTCCGTTATTAATATCGAGCAAAAATGAGCAAAAAAATCACGTTTGTTGTATGGGAGCCCCCTTAAATATTTATTTTATTCTGTTTTTTATTTGTTGTTATAGCAGCAACAGAAATACATCATCTGTGAATTTCAACTGTCTAACCACCACGGTTCATGAGATACAGCCTGGTGACAGACGGACAGACCTACAGACAGGCAGACAGACGGACAGCTGAGTTTAGTAATAGGGTTCCGTACCCGAATTGTAAAACGGAACCCTACTAAAGACTCCGCTGTCCGTCTGGTCCGCTGACCGTTTTACCCCTTGGGTACGGAACCCTAAAAAAACCTACTTACCTAGTCAGTAGTAAACATAGTATGGAAGGTAAGTAACTGTGTATACCAACAGTACCTACATAGGCAGGCCAAGTAACCTCAATTTGATAAGGTTTGTGTTTGTGATAACAATGCCTTGTAGCAATGTTACTTGACATGTTGAAAATGGACAGCGAAAACGAAAACAAACTTTTAGACATTGTAATGGTGAATTAGGGTTATATCCAGCATGTTATGTTCAGCAATGGACTGATATAGGCTGATGATGGTGATTAAATTAAATAATAAATAAAATCTCCTTATTTCGGATATCTATGATCCATATTGGGTTAGTAAGCACACACTGAAAAAATGAAAAAAAAAAAAAACAATGAAAAAAGAAAGGAAGTGTTAGTCGGTACATCTTTAACTTAAATACTAACTACCTAATAATATTATTTACAAAACGCATGCCTCGTTATCAGAGTGATCCTCATCATAGCGAAGAGACGTTTGCCGGAATCACTCTGCCAACCAGGCCTGCCCACAGCGGCGATGAGAACCTATCCGCTATGGTCCTCAGGATGTTGTTGTGGCTGTCCCGCACTCTGCGGATCAGGGATGCTGTTTTTTTGCGGATGATGGCTTCGAAGCCATCCGTTTGATACTCTGCAAACATCCCCGATGCACTGCAGAAGCGAGGCAGTCCCAACATCATTAAAGAATTCTCTATCTATCTATTTTTCAAATCTGTCCATTAGTTTCGGAGCCTATTCAATTCAAACAAACAAATATTTCTTTATAATAATAATAATATACCTACTTAGTATAAAGAAAGCAAGTGTTCAAAAAATTGGCTTTTAGGGAAGCTTTCCTTAACCCTTTACAATACAATACAATACAAAATTCTGTATTGTACACCACAAAATAAAACTAAAAGAAACAGATGTAAACATTAAACATAAGAGTACAATGGGCGGCCTTATCGCTTAGCAGCGATTTCTTCCAGGCAACCTTTGGATGGAAAGAAATTCGAAAAATTTAAGAAATGCAGGGGTGTATACAACATAATAATAATTATTAAATATTCATAAGCAAGGAGAAACGTAAATTAACATAAAAATACTTTATAAAATAGATAATATACACGGAATAAATAAATACCAAGAACAAAGAAAAAAAAAACAAATTTAGTACCAATATTCACTTTTGTGACAGATAAAGTCAAACGCGAGCTTTGAAAACGGCTTTGTAACCTTTACTACCTACCCGAGGTCTCTCAGACACCAGCTATCCTATTTTTGTCAATAACTAAACTTGTGTGCATTTTTATACATCGTGCGTCCATGTACCTTTTTTCCGCCAGCCAAAGTACCGTGCGTACGCTTTTCGACGTCATACGCGCACGCGTTTTTACTTGTTTATTAAACTTTTACCAGCGGTTTAAATGACCGCAGGTAGTTAGGTGTTAATTTGGAACTAGACGAGTCTCAGTGAAATTACTTTTTTAAGTATTTATTGAGCCGATAGAATCAATGCTCACAACGTGTACGGAACCTAACGTCGCCTCTGAAGAAACGTCAGAAATGAATCCTTTGTTTCTATTTCTATTGGAATCTACTCTCGGCGCGTTCGGCGCGTTTCCGACAGCGTTCGGCTGATAGCGTGCTGAAAATTAAAGTGCTATTTTTAACCGACGCACTAAGACAAAAGAGGAGGAAGTTCTGTGCTCGGCTGTGTGTTTTTAGGGTTTCGTACCCAAAGAGTAAAACGGGACCCTATTACTAAGACTTCGCTGTCCGTCTGTCACCAGACTCTATCTCATGAACCGTGATAGTTAGACAGTTGAAATTTTCACAGATGATGTATTTCTGTTGCCGCTATAACAACAAATACTAAAAAACGGAATGAAATATAAATATTTAAATCAAACCTTTAAATATTTATTTCATTCTGTTTTTATACAACAGAAAAAATTAAAAACAGTATTAAGTATAGGCATTCGAAGACGGTTTTTCAACCGACGACGCGACGAAAAAACGGAAGAGGTTTACAAGTCGACGCATATGTTTTTTTTAATGTTAGACCACGCATAACTTTTTACAGAGTAGTCAGATTTTGATAATTCTTTCACTATTGTGTAGAATAATCCCGAGGTGGTCCCATATACATTTAATACCAGAGATTAGAGTATTTATCCCGTAAAACTTAAAACACCCTAGCAACCACCTCATGTGACATAGATGAATACTATTTACCGAAATTTAGAGTCGGTTTATAGTTTTTTTAAACCAGGCCCAATTATAATCACTTCTGAAGCCATAGGTAGGTACTTAAAAAGAGTAATTTTATGAACGTATTTCCCGAAATAGTTATTAACATATAAAATAGAGATACGTAATCAATACAAATTAGCATTATCAGCTACATACAAACGTGAACCCTTCGAACTGCAGGGGGAGGGGGTGCGAGCGAGATAGACGATTGTTGTGCCGAACGCGGTGGTGTAGAGACGGTGGGGAATAGAAATATTTATTTCCTAATACATAATAGGGAATAGATAGTAATCAAAAGTGATAATCAAAAGCGATGTGACCACTAATTTGTTGTATTTTAAATATGTTATTTATGTTGTTCAGTGAGTGACTCCCTCGTAAGTAGGTACTATTTTTGCCACTTGGCTGCATTCTGCCTGGCGGAAAAGTATTTATTTCAGATTAAAAATGTGAAATAACATTTGAATTAATTGAACTTAATCGCACGAACGGCAATGGAATTGGCCTATTTTATAAAGATTTTTTCGATGTATCGCATAAATAAAGAAATGTATTAAATTTATGGATAAATGATCAGAAACGAACAGAAAATGCCTACAGATTATGAAAAGATTAGAATATAATATATTAAACTTAGGATTTTCTGTTCTAATTCACTCACATTATTCATCCACAATAAAATATTTTAAAACATAAGAATTTAATTTTACGAAATTAAACTAAAAAATGTTCATTGTTTCGACTCCACGGTTTTTGTAGTCTTCAGTGAAAAAATATCGGACGGCGCATACTCGCCGGTGCAGGGCTGCCGCGCGCATTATTATTATTATTATTACTTTTACATCATATTTCGTCTACATTATTTTTAAAAACTTTTGCACAACAATTTTAGAGTTAATGTTCGGTATTCGAATAATTGGGTACCTAAGTCAGTTACCATGGCCATGGGTGTTAAGAGATTCCAAAATTCTAAGTATACTTTTAATAAAGCGATGATGATGATGGTGATGAACAGGTCTAATTCTGCACGTTAAAGATATTTTGTTTTTTAGTCTATTATTGATTCTGAAGCCTTTGTCTATCTGTCTTTCTGTTTCTTGGCCACGCATCATGCAAGCCGAACCTACTGAATAAAAAAATAAAAATAAATAATGCTGGACAATTCACACAGCATTATCTAGCCCCCAAGCTAAGTAGAGCTTGTTTTATGGGTACTAGATAACTGATATACATAATATAATACAATACAGAAAAAAATTATATTTTTTATTATACATAGAAAAACGACCAGAACACCCTGAACTAATGTCTGCAGATCGTATACACATTTGTCCCGAGGCGGGAATCGAACCCGCAGCCTCCTGCGTCGCAGGCAGACCTTCGCCCACCGCGCCACATCGATCGTCAATGTATTCAAATTAAAGTTTTCATGATTTCAGTTAATACTACGAGAAAGGATATACAGTAATTTTAATACCCCGGCATTCAGTACGGTTCCCTAGGGAGAGGGGATGAACGTCGAGTTTCTTGGCCGCGCATCACGCATAAACTACTTTGCCTAAACACTAACTTATAACGTAAAAAAACACTATACAAAAAACAATGAATATACAATAAAAAAATTGTGACAGCCCTGTGCCCTCGGGTTTGCTTCGTTTGCTTGCTTTACTTAGCACGCCCCAGCCGCAAAAGGTGTCAAATGCTAAATCAAAACATGATTTTAATTTATAATTTCAACGGTTGTTAATTTAAAGTACAGACAGATCGAGCTGAGTAGTTTTTCAGAATAAATTACAGAGGTTGACAAAAGTAGGTAGGTATTGGGTTATATTTTATTTTCAAACATAGTAAAGCAATTTATTGAAAAATGTGAAACTCTGAAACAGCATCGTAACGGTATTTAATTATAATCAAACAAAGCGATAAATTATTCTGAGAATGAGCCACATTAACTGTATCCTGGGGATGAAATATAATTAGGTATTCACGGAAATTTTAAGTTAAAAACAGTGTTGGTGATATTTTGTTTTTAATTATATTATAGTGCGTAAGCCCTCGTACTCTAGGTAATCTCTGATAAATTAAGTAGGTTCCCAAAAACTTTCGATTTTGGCGAGACTCGAATCCGCGCCTCACCTTACCCTACTTACCCTTTGAACAGGTTTGGATAACTTCAATGTTTTCCCTGTCGGTGGAGCTATCGGCGCTAAAGTCGCAAGAGGTCTCAGAGATTTTCGACGTCGTCGGCGAGTATCGATTTTGTTGCTTCGTTGGTTAGAGCACACCGGTACTGAGAGTGGGGCACGGGTTCGAGTCCCGCCGAAAGTTTTTGTGAACTTGTTTAATTTCTTAGTATTGATAAGACTTTGCTAGATAATTTTTTATTAAACAACCGCGCCAAATACAAATTACATTATAAATGTAAATAGAAAATGTATTAATATACACGAGTATTATAAATCATCTAAATACTAGGTAACTACTGTGAAAGATATGTATGTCCTTAGTTTTAGTTCAACTGCGATTTGATACCTTCGACTTTATTATTCAGTTTTTGAATCCAAACTGTCTCTTATTTCAACTATATTTATTAATGTTGACAATAACCAATTCTCACTAGCCTATTTAAAAAACTTCCTCAATAGCATTTGCAACCTTTTCTTGTAGTCCCAGCTAACATTTCGTAAGCGACGCGCGACTTCGGATTCCGTCCGTTTACTACGACCGCGGCGTTTTGATACTTTATGTTTGGTTTACAGTTTTAACTACTTTACACTGAAACCGTCGAAGTACTTCTGATTTTTTTTTTACGTTTTATCTCTTGGCACCTGTTCGTACAATACTAATTATGCATAATGGAGTTCAAAGTTCTTCTTAAAAATATTTTTTCTGTCAATTATTTATTTAGATATCTTGCTTTTATTTCTTTGGGCTTACAAAAAAGCTCTTAGAAAAGTCAAATTTTATACAATTTTTTTTTGTTAATATAGGTAGGTATAGAATTTTGTCATTAAACTTTTTAGTATCATAAATATTTCTTCCGATTTTTATTCATATTTTACCTAAAGTTTACGTAAAACTATGAAAATGGTATGTTTATTGCAGAAGTTTGATTATCTTGGTCAGCACCGGTAAGGTCAAGAATTTTGATGTTTTACGTTTATAATAATTTTATTATTGATATAGTAATCAAATTATTATGATCTAGTCCGAACAAGGCGAAGATTTATACAATTGATACTAGGTAGAGTAGACCATTGATAACATTTTAAGGTAAAGTAAAGAAGCGAACATGAAACCTTTACCTTGTCATAGTATGAGTGACTCACGAATACATCTGAATCGACCTCCTTTGGGCTCGTTATAATGTTACGTTTTACCTAAATTAAAACTTAATTATAAAATTAATCATGGAATCCATACAAACAAGTTTCAAATTGGTTAAACTTTTTTCATATTCTACAATGTCCTTCGAGCGCAACCTGGATATTTCCGCTTTTGTACGGTGACCGAGACCACTTGATATTGCATCTTTTGCAACTATCACGGTTAATAACACTGAAAATACCCTTATCGTTTTATCTATGCTCCCTAATTTTTAAGGGTTTTTTTTTGTGTTAAAATAAACAATTTTTATTGTGTATTACTTTTGGTTCTTTTTCTGTACTATTTCGCCTTTGTAGTTTGTCTACTCTTAGCATTTATTTTTGTACTGTGCTATCATTGTGTGATTCAATCAATTATTATCTATGTTAGGTACGTGTGTACTCGTACTTATTATAAATAATAATAATAAATATAGATAATTCTGGACAGTTCACACAGCATTATCTAGCCCCAAGCTAAGTAGAGCGTGTGTTATGGGTACTAGATAACTGATATAGATAATACAATACATTATAGATATTTAGATATTTTTTGTTATACATAGAAAACAACCAGAACACCCTGAACAAATGTCTGCAGATCGTACACACATTTGTCCCGAGGCGGGAATCGAACCCGCAACCTCCTGCGTCGCTGGCAGACCTTCGGCCACCGCGCCACATCGGTCGTCGTCAATACTAATAATCACACTAATACCTAATTTTAGAAAACTTTGAATACATAATACAATAATTGTATTATGTATATCAGTTATCTAGTCCATAACACAAGCTCTGCTTAGCTTGGGGCTAGATAATGCTGTGTGAATTGTCCAGCATTATTTATTTATTACTTACTGATAAACCAACAGAACAGTTACATTTATAATTAACTTTATTTTATTATTAATACATTATTTATTCTTACAACCTTGTGTACTGACTCACACAATGTCATCGGAACGAATAACATATTATTATGTGTTTTCCTTACTAACTCGAAAATACGCTGTCGTTCGTTATCGATCGACGTCTTCTCTCTAGGAGACCTTCGTGATGCATCGTCGACCATATTGCCGCTTAAAATATACTAAAATCCGGTGATTTAAAGTAGTCATACAGGTCTTAGTAGATAACTGATAATATATTTGTTCAGGGTGTTCTGGTCGTTTTCTATGTATAATAAAAAATATCTATCTATGTATTGTATTGTGTATATCAGTTATCTAGTACCCATAACACAAGCCCTGCTTAGCTTGGGGCTAGATAATGCTGTGTGAATTGTCCAGCATTATTTATTATTTATTTATATATAACTAGCAGCGCCTCGCGGTTTCACCCGCGTAGTTCCCGTTCCCGTAGAAATTTCGGGATAAAAAGTAGCCTATATCCTATTCCAGACCATAATCTATCTCTGTGCCAAATTTCATCCAGATCCGTTTTGCCGTTCTGGCGTGATAAAGGAACAAACATCCATCCATCTATCCATCTAAAATTTCACGTTATAATATTAGTGAGATAATTTTTAATAGATCGAGTTTAACAAAGACTCAATACAGAATGGAACAAGCTTTATCTACCTGGATATTTTTGCATGAGCTGCCGTAGACGTTTTCTGAAATAGGTCATCCTGGTGGCGCCCCCCCCCCAACCCCCAATATTCCAGTTAAATCTACTCCCGGTCAGTAATCCGGTGTGTGCCGGTTTAAGGTATCAGTGCGGGGTATGGAAGATGGCGATTTAAATTTATATCGTCCGTTACGAGTTTAATTGACGTAACTGACAAAACACGTAAAATGAGCTGAGTCCACAGATTTTCTGCTCTTTCGAATAGCATATTTAAAAAATCTAGCTTCACAAAAAAGATAGTTACATTTAAGCTGTGAATTGTTTTAGATTTCCTTTCAAATTATGTTGTAACTGCAATATTTTAATGAAAATCTTTACTGATAAATAGTGTAACTGCCATAAGCATAAAACTGGTGTATCTTAAATTTATAAAAAAAAAGACTACTAGGGATAAGCTTCATGGTTTACTAGAAAATTCAATGAATTATAAGCTTTTTTGTCAAAACAAATCCAAAAAAGGTCACATGCAAATAAATTTATGTACAATTAAAAAAAAACTTAGAATGAAACTAAAAAGATTATAATGCTAAGGTTTTTATTTATTATAGTACTCTGGGTAATTTCTCTGGGTAAGATCACGTAGCTTAGTTGGAAAAAGAGCAACCCTGCGCTGAAGGGGAAGGTGCGGGTTCGAATCCCGTCGAGATCGTAAATTTTTGGGATTTATTAATTTCTAAGATTATAATGAAAAACAAACTGAAAAGTCGTGTTTTGTCAGCTAACCGAATAAAAAAGAGGAAAAATTTGTTTGTTTGAATAGGCTCCGAAAGTACTGGACCGATTTGAAAAATTCTTTCACCATTAGAATCCTACATTATCCCTGATGAACACAGGCGATAGAATATATCCGTGCGAAGCCGGGACGAACCGCTAGTATCTCAATAAAACATACACTCGCCAATCGCTCAGCTTATAGCTTGCGCCAAAACCCTCCATTCTATTATTAGTGCTAATCGATAATAGTCTTAAATGTGACAGTGTGTAGGTATTATTACGTTTGTAACAAGTATACGTGTCTCAGCGAGGGGGCACTGTACATGACACACGCGTGGGCCACGTATTTTTTCATACACCACACTTCTTATTATTATAAACTAGATCCTGCCGGTAGCTATGCACGCGAGATAAAAAATACCCTATAGATTCGTTATTCCAAGGCAAAATAGATCAAATTATTGTAAATCGATTAACAGTCTCAAATATCACAGTGTGTAGTATTATTGCGTTTATAGCAAGTATACGAGTATACGTGTCTCAGCGTGGGGGCACTGTCGATGACACACGCGTGGGCCACGTATGTTTTCATACACCAGAATTCTTATATTATAAACTTTCTGTTTCTCCAGTTTCTGCCCGCAGCTACGCATGCGAGATAAAAAATACCCTATAGATTCGTTATTCCAAGGCAAAATGGATGAAGTTATTGTAAATCGAGTAACAATCTTACAATGTTAGTCTGTAGTATTATTGCGTTTATAGCAAGTATACGTGTCTCAGCGTGAGGGCATTGTAGATGAGATGACACACGTGGGCCACGTATGTCGGAAGATGGGAAGGCACTAGTTCGTCGACGCTGGTAAGTGTCGATAACGCCGATATAGTAGGTATCACGAATTTCTAGCTAGAAGACACCTATATAATAATAGACTACCCGCCACTCTTGTCTAAAAAAACTTTATTAAAAGAAAATTACAATAATAGAATCAAATAATTACAACTAATATTTACATTTAAATCTATTTTCTAAAAATCTAAGCATTCACCAGAAGGCAGAGTGCCCAGAATGCTGGCAGCATTGCCATGTTGAATGGCAATAATTCGTGGACCGAATTAAAAGCCAGCATTCCGATCACCTGTGGACTCTAAGGAGTTTTGTTAGATCCACTATTGTCTTAAGTAATGATAATAGTCAGTTCACTCTAACGCAATTAAAATAAAACCCATTGGAAAAACTGGAGAAAAACCAGAAAATTATAAGTAGTCTCCAAGTGCTTTAATCTAACTAGGTTACAATCACGGAGTATTGTGAGTCGGCTATAGATTCCATTCTACTGATAATCATAGCTAGCTAACTCCCGGACTGCTGAACGGCCTCCCCGAACGATGGGAGTTTTTTCACCTAGCTTTGTTGTTGCTCATTCTGCTACAAGTCGTCGTGCTGAAGCTGAACTGAAGTTCACTCTTGTGTATTCTTGTATCGTTGCGATAACCACCTAAGTGTAGTCGAATAATAGAATTTCTCATTGTTTTGACTAATTAATTTTCCATTGTTTGAGTGCAATCCTAATCAAAGAAAAGTACCTAATAAAGTTTGAAAATAAATAAATACACCTTTGTGCATTTCATGTGGCGAGCTCCCAGGCTCTTTTGTCATCCAGAAACACTATAGATAGATAGATAATTCTTTACTGTACCACACAAACACAGAAAACAGTACAGAAATAAAAGCTACGAGAAAAAGTACAAAGGCGCCCTTATCGCTATGAGCGATCTCTTCCAGGCGACCTTGGGATGGACTGGACATGTAAGAACAAAAAAGACGGTGGCACTTGAAAAAGAGAAATTATAAAATAATTATATAATACTAACTCTACTAAATATTTACATAACCTACAAAATAACAATAAACTAATACGAACATAAAAATAATTTGCTTAACTTTGTAACGATAGGTATATACCAACTATAGTAAGGCCCGTATTATGAAAGCATGCTTAGTCATCGAGCTCTGATTGAGTGATGCTTACGTCTAGTTTTGAGTGAATACTAATTTTCAAACAATGCTTGGGAGCTCATGTCAAAATCTACACTCACTCAAGTAGCCGTCAAGAGCGGATTTCCTCCGTCCACGCCTTCGAGTAACTGCTTACACATATTATTGAACGGTTACTGTAATAAGCATTACTTGAGTAATTAACGCTTGAGTAGAGATCACGTAATGACTGCTTAAGTAATGCTTGGGGAAGCTTTCATAATACGGGCCTAAGTGTGGAGCGTATTTATACCAATAACATCTGAGTTCCTACTCAGACTCAGGCCTCTGGTACAATACGATCGCGCGACTGTTCACAAATATTTTCAATCTACAGTTTGGTTGTCTTACTCTCAGAACATTTGAATCGATGGTTGTCATAGCGGCACACAAAGAAATAATCCATGTTCTAACTCAACTGCGCAGTTATCGTTGGGGGTACTGAGTAGTTATGTAGGTTGTTTTTGGTCACTTAATTTCATTTATCTCATTTCATTTATTGTTTCCACCGTAGGTACCTGTTGATACACTTGATGTCGTTGTAGTCTAAACAATTTTCTTAGTTTAACATGTACTCAATTAAAAATTAAGTATATACCAGACAAATTTTGTGTGAAGGAAAGAAACACCATAAGGATTGTATGCAGAAACCGTAATTCCCATAAATACAGGGTTATTGGTAAATTAGTGACAATATGTGAACTGCAGGTCCTGACCATCATCACAATCACGTTCGTGAAGGCGCCAAGTCTACATTCTAAAAAAAATATAAGTCACCTCTGATACTAAATGAAAAAACATTTTTGTCTGGAACCTAACGAGTTGCTGCAGTCTGTTGCAAAAAATCTACAAGTAGCTCAACTGATCCATATCAATACCAGTCGGAAGCGTGCCCAGGACGCTCAATTGATAATATTAGTTACTAGCAGCGCCCCGCGGTTTCACCCGCGTAGTTCCCGTTGCCGTGGGAATTCCGGGATAAAAAGTAGTCTATTCCAGAATGTAATCTATCTCTGTGCCAAATTTCATCCACATCCGTTTAGTCGTTCTGGCGTGATTGAGTAATAAACATCCATCCATCCATCCAAACTTTCACATTTATAATATTAGTGGGATAACCAGCAAGTTGTGATACGTGACGCTTTTGTCATTTACATTACATTATCAAATTGCAACAGATTTGATATTGTTTGTTGCGTAAAACTGAATTTCATATTTTGTGATCGAATTCCGAAATAATTATGATATCGCAGAAAGAATATAAAAAAATCATCAAAGGTCATCAAATATGTTTACTTAAGAAAGAATTAAGTAAACATATTTGATGACCTCAATGGCGCGGTGGGCGAAGGTCCGCCTGTGACGCAGGAGGTTTCGATGGTCGAGGGTTCGATTCCCACTAAGTTTCCAAAAAATGAAAATTTTTAAGTTGTGCCCGTTTTTAATTTCGTGGCAGACATAGGTCAACGACCTGTATTACCAAGCTAAGAGACTTAAGCTAACTGACTAAAAATTATCTGAGCGTCTGGTCGAAGCGACGCGTGACCCGAGAGCTGGTGAGTATCTGGCACAGCGCATCAGCATTGTCATACAGCGGGGCAATGCAGCCAGCGTGTTGGGCACGCTTCCGACTGCTATTGATATGGATCAGTTGAGCTACTTGTAGATTGTTTGCCACAGTCTGCAGTTAGCTCAATTATTTCAATTGTAAATACTAGTTTTAATTAAATTCTAATAGTTCATTGTAATTTTCTTTGTTAATAAAGATTGATAAACTGACTTGGTAGTTAAATTTTAAACTTAGCGTTCTAGCTACCGATGACCTACAAAAGGTTTTATGTAATCAAATTAATCGATCGATATCCGAAGCTCGAATATTGTGCCCTAGGCACATGAGGGTTGTAAATCTCCACCCTAGCGCTAAGAATATTATTCATATTTAAAAAAGTTTTAAACAATCTCCACCCTTGGGCATGCGGATTGAAGATCACAGTTCGGTGGTAGATCTATTCTGCAAGAGGCACTGCTGCCCGCCTCCCGGTGTATGTTCCTTTGTCCCTTAGGCCCGTATTATGAAAGCATGCTCAGTCATCGAGCTCTGCTTGAGTGATGCTTATGTCTAGTTTTGAGTGAATACTAATTTTCAAACAATGCTTGGGAGCTCATGTCAAAATCTACACTCACTCAAGTAGCCGTCAAGAGCGGATTTCCTCCGTCCACGCCTTCGAGTAACTGCTTAGACATATTATTGAACGGTTACCAAGCATTACTTGAGTAATTAACGCTTGAGTAGAGATCACGTAATGACTGCTTAAGTAATGCTTGGGGAAGCTTTCATAATACGGGCCGTCTCCTCTTACGACACCCACGGGAAGAGTTGGGGTGGTGCTAATTCTATGTCGACACAACACGGCACACATACATACTAACAGGGCATGTTACTAAAAGCTTGTAAAAACGGTCAAAGGATGCTGAAGTAATTTACTGATTAGCCGCCATCTTGATTTGCATCATAGAGACTCGCATAGAGTTGGATTAACCTCCGACTTTCTTATAATTAGCCGAATGGTTGGTTTTATTTTTGAAGCATTTGCGTTTAGGAAATTTTGTTGGTTAATTATATAGTTCGGTAATCGATCATCATCAACCTTTTTCGACCACTGCTGGGCATATGCCTGCTGGGTTATGCCATTAGCCGATAAAATAGGTACTCTAATAAAAAAAATATCAAATCTTTAGATTTGTTTTTTTTAATAACTAAAAAAATATGCACGGAACCTTGTTTTCCTCATTATTTTCTTATAATTTTTTATTACTATTATTGTCTGTATTTTTATTTTAGGAACACTTACTGCTGGAAAATGAGGATCGTAAATCGAAAACTAAGTAGAAATCATATGTTGAAATCTAGTAAAGCAACTGAATCTAAAAATAAAGACGTCAAGTGCGAGTCAGATTCGCGCAACGAGGGTTCCGTAACTAAACATTAGTAATGATATTAAAAAAAGATGTTGTTTCTTGCCAAATATCATGATTCTAGCTCAACGGGAAGTAGGTACCCTATAGGTTTAGGTCCATGGTTAAGATCAAAATAATGCTTATTTGTTTTTAGACTACAATATTACAGTTTCCGGATTTTTTCCTCTATTAATGCTATCAGACCTTGCTTCTTGTTAAATTTCATGGTTCTAGGTCAACGGGAAGTACCCTATAGGTTTTGTGTGCATGTAATTCCCCTGGAAAATTCAAAGAAATTGGACATAAACGTATGTAATATCTTTATATATTGTGTGTGCCCCAGGACCCCAAGGACCTAGGGCCGAATATTTCGGCCTATTTCCGGCCACATAGACCACGAGGTGTACCCTCATCTCTATAACCTCCTACCTTCACGCGGCTTCGGCGCGGCGTGTCGAATTGTGTTAGTTATTTTTACATGCCACATGTTCGTCTTTAAAAGCAATTGTCATCTATACTATTATTTAAAAGAGGTAAAGTTTGTCAGGTTGTAGGGGGTAATCTCTGGATCTACTGAACCGATTTTGAAAATTCTTTTACCAATAGAAAGCCACGTTATTTGTGAGTGTCATAGGTTAGGATAACAACACGAAAATGAGATACATGAAAAGCGCGGGCGAAGCCGCAGGTAGCAACTAGTCTATAATGATGCAAAAGTAGTTGTCTGTCAGTTTGAATAAAAGAGATAACATCCAGAATGACCGGTTCGATTTTGAATAATAAACAAATACACATACAGGGTGTCGCGTAAAGAGTGGTCAGGTCAACCTTTACCTACGGATAGGGGTCGTCAGATCCTATAAGGGTTCCTTTTTACCTTTTGAGGTACGGAACCCTAAAAAGTTGAAAATTTCGAAAATATCCGTTGACTCCGTTGTTCATGACGTTTATAAATAATTTTAAGTATAATTATCAGTGATAACAGGTTTCGTCTTATCTAGATCACAGAATAACTATAAAATTAGTACTAATGATACGAAATGAACGAAGCCACACGCAAGGGCTAGTTTAGCTTTAAACGGCATTGCATATCTACAAAAGTCAATATTACAAAGTCGCACAAAGGTCACCGAACTACGTGTCTAGGTGATTCGTAAGTTTTAACCTTATCTATGAGTGTACTCTGCGTGCTTAAAGAATGGGATTGAGTATTCTATCTGAGACAGCATGAGAGATGACGTCATTCTTAACACGTTGACTGTCCGTGCATTACCTGTAACGAATAATATATTTTTGTTTTTTTAGAAAATAGATTTAAGTGTAAATATTAGTTGTAATTATTTAATTCTGTTATTGTAATTTTCTTTAAATATTTTTTGTTTTGGTGCAAAGAACTACTGAGACAATAAATGTCCCAGTAGTTCTGTGTACAGAACTACAGCACAGAACTACTGGGAATAAGCGATGGATTTTTGATCTGGCTGTGACTTTTGTGCATTAGGTACCTACATTATCCAAATGCTAATTAAATTCAACCGCTTTCTGGACTGGACGTGTGAGCTAGAGCTTTGATTTTCTAGGGAAGTATGAACTAGGCATTGGTAAAAAATATATATTTTATTGGACGTACCACGAAACTTCCCAAAATAGACGGGACAGTCATCGTGTTAACATTCTCTTAGAACGCAAGTTATTGGTACAATAGGAATGTACCACCTCATCGTATCAGCCCATACACGTCCACTGTTGGACATAGGCCTTCCCTATACGACGCCACAAAGTGCGGTCCTGAGCCGCCTCCGTCTGTCGACTCCCTGCGACCTACCTAACTAAAATTAATATTGTAGATTGATGGTTTTGTAAAAACCAAACTAAAAACAGACTCCAAATACAGTATTTACAGGATTTCAGAACAAAAATTTGTCCTGGAAAACTTAAAAACAGTAAATAAAACCGGCCAAGTGCGAGTCGGACTCGCGCACGAGGGGTTCCGTACTCTGGGCAATCTCAATCTCATGAAACGTGATAGTTAGACAGTTGAAATTTTCACAGATGATATATTTCTGTTGCCGCTTTAACAACAAATACATAAAAAATAGAATAAAATAAATATTTAAGGGGGCTCCCATACAACAAACGTGTTTTTTTTGCCGTTTTTGTATATATAATGGTACGGAACCCTTCGTGCGCGAGTCCGACTCGCACTTGGCCGGTTTTATTACATCTGTCATCGGAAATACATTATGTTTTACATGTCTTGACATTTTGTGTCACTTTTTTATAAATTGTGTCGACATTGCCTGTCATTTTGTCTTGACAGCCTTATCACGTTGGCGATTTGCGAATGATTTCAAAACGAGGTGATTGCTCAGCAAGCACACCGCGCGCAAATCGCCATTCGGCTTTAAAATTATGTCGTTATCGGTGACGTCCCGTGGCGGTCGACAATCAATCGACGTCACGTCATCTTTAACTTGTCCTAAAAACATTTGGTTTCAATGTCGTTTCGTCGACGTGGCGCGGCGGAATGGACAAACGGGGAAATCTTGAAATCTTAGTTATTCATGTCGTTCACCATCTACTTAACTAATTAATAGTGGTACTTAATTAAGTAATACTTAACTATACTTAGATATTCAGTCGTTGTATTATAATTATTGTCTAGGCTTCAAGCATACTAATGATTAATCTAATGCACAATGCGCTAATACATAACTTGCAATAAACTGAAACAAAAAGAGGCAAAAAATGTACAAAAAAACACGGTTTCCTAATCTCCAAATTCTGTATGCTAGGTATATTAATAAGTTAAACAAACAACAATCGATTTAGGCTCTATAGTTTACCTCTTAGAGTCGAAGTTTGTTCGCATTGAGAATGTACAATTTTGCACTTACTACCTTCTGTGTTGATTATGCCTTGAAACTTCGTGAGCAGTTGTTTAGTTCGACCGGGGAGTCTTGAAACTTGATATTTTATACTACTTAAACTAGATTACTTATTTTTTAATTTATTTTATGGCATGCTTACTACTGCGTTTGTTAAGTTTATAACCAAACTTGTTTTAATATTCTCTTAGAGAGGAACCTATTAATTCCATGTAACTATTTATAACTTTTTTATAAATACGTGAGATTAAATTTATTCTAATACGAATTGATAGGTACTTATTAACATTTACACGTGCCGTTTTTATATTCTGATAATAACGAACCGTTTTTAATATGACTAATATTATTTTAAAAAGACAATTTAGGTAGCATTTTTTGTGTGCGTACCTATCGTGTGCCGTTTTATGTTAAGTTATAGATTTAGGTGGTAATAAAAACAAAACATAGCCGCAAAGTTGCGCAATATTATATTTATTTAAATGAAGTTAATTTAAATAAAATGTATCCTCCTAATTTACGAGGTTAAGGACATTGACGTGTCAGTCACCTTACGGTCTAAATCATTATCAAAATACAGTATGATAATATCTGTTTTAGATACTGTTATCAGTGGTACCTACTTAAACGTCGGTTGAGGATTACAATTTCACATCATCATCCTTAAACTGTCAGTTTGATTATCAACTGATAAAAATATGAAAATATCATGTAAAATATTATATATCACAATGATGCCGGGTATAGACCAAGCGAGCGAGAGCGAGCGAAGGCTAACGAATGAACGCAAAAATACCAGTGTGGGTGGACGTCATTGCGAAAGCAAGCGAGTCCAAACTAGGGCCTTCGTTCGTCTTCGGCCGTGCTCCGGCGGCTGTCGCTATATCAAAGCAATATGGAACGAACGTACCGATGATGGTCAAATCACAATCGTTTGCATTCGCTTGCTCACGCGCGCTTGGTCTATATCCACCATGAGAAGCGTCATAATTTGGATAGCACGTAGGCGATAAAATATCGTCAGTTGAGGACCTCAATGATTTTTTTTTCGAAGGATGAATAACAAATTTTGACACCTTATTGATAAGCAGCAACGAAAAATTGACTTGAACGACGAGCCTTTGCCAAGCAAAAATGTTTATTAGGATACTAACGACGCCATTTTGTGAAAAGGATAGGCATAGGATTTCGCAATCATAGAAGCGGGACAGAGCATACTGCGTGTGCTAAAATCAAGATTTCTTCTTATTAAACGCTGTTCAAGTAATCAAATATTTATTTTGACGAATCTATTATCCTGCTTTTGCTTTATTTTATACTATATAATTTCTCCAGGCCCCCTTCTGAAATCGGTCCATAATTGACGGAGAAATCAACTAACTTACATAAAAAAATACATACAGCCGAACATAGAACCTCCAGCTGTATTGGTTAAAAATTGAACAAAAAAAACGTACCAATGTTTATCTAGTTAGGTATGTCAAAAGATCATAATCGTTGTCTCAAAATCAAAACAACATGATGTTGCCGATGAACCGGCGGCGGTGACTTGGTCACAATTGGTTAAAATTCACAGGAAAATGTGGGATTAAATTTAAATATTATGTTTTAAGACTTAAAGGAGAGTGAAATCATTAATTTTAGTTATGGTCACGAAAAAAAACCGCGCCTATAAGCTTGTATCAAATCATAACAAAAATATCAAAAACCCTTTGTCACCGAGTTACGTAACAAGGAGCTGTAAAAGTATCAAGATTACTGTATCGTCGTATTCGACCCAACTCTCATCTTTCACTGCTTTTCGCCAGGGAGGTATTCAGGCGCGTTTTGCTTTTATTGTCATTTTCGCAATTGTTAGACTGCACCTGTCAGTTTGACGTTTTGTTTTATTGTTTTGCGCGGAACCCTGTTAATTTGATGTTTTGTATTGTTTTGTCGCTTAGAAACGGTTAGGTTGTTGAATTTAAGGGTAATATAAATATTTTGTGTAGAAAAAACCAATCCTGTACTTTTAATTATACTGTGGTCTTATTTATATTCCTATTTTCCTCTAAATCATAAGATTTGTTTTATTTTCGTGTAAGTACCCATCATAGCAACAATACTGTGATGTTATTCTAATATCAATATACATGGATCCAGACAGCTATAGGTACCTTAGTATGTCTTTGCAAGGAATTTACAGCCAGCCAAAGCAATGTACTTGTAATACTTAGGTGTGTTATATTTTCACAGATTGCAATATGAACTGAAATACTTAAAACATTAATAATATATAATCTATGAACATTGTGAAGCATGAGACGCATTTGATTAGTTTTTCGTTATTCATAAAATCTAAGAAAAGAATAATAAATTCGCATGAATAGTTTTGTTCCTTCCTATTCATTAATATGATTCATTGTTCTTTCTATTTTAAAAACCTCTAGTCGAATATAATGCAAATCGGAGAAATTGTATCTCATGTAAGTACATGACCAATTTCATATACATTTTATCTTAATTTATCTAATAAGCTCTTAAAATATGAATATACGTAGCGTAGAACGCCCTCCGACCAGGCGGCATGACGATTAGCGAAAGACTGCTGGCAGATTCTGGATGCGGCAAGCTGAAGACAGGGCGCTATGGCGCTCATTAGGGGAGGCCTATGTCCAGCTGTGGACTAATATAGGCTGATGATGATGATGATATGGATAAATAATGCTGGACAATTCACACAGCATCGTTTAGCCCACAAGTAAACAGAGCCTGTGTTATGGGTACTAGAAGACTGATACAACTTAAACGGTTTATTACATAGGTAGATATTTTTTATTATACATAGAAAACACCCGGAGAAAATGTCTACAGATCGTCAAAATACTTGTTCCGAGGCGGGAATCAAACCCGCAACCTCCACCTCAGGTGGGCCGTCGTCGCGCGCTGCGCCACTGAGGTTTTCAATCATTTATACCTCACAGAAGTATAAAATTTGCAGTTGAATTAAGGATTCCTCCTATTTTGAAGTCATACTATTGAATTAGTTTAAAATTAATTTGAAAAGTAATAATAATAATAATTCAGACCTATTCCGAGTCCGGCCCTGCTTGCCCCCCTCGCCCCGCGCCGCCATTTCGTGTTATTGAGAATTTATGTCGGTTAGGCTCGATGCACAATGCCGACTTAGCTATTCGATACGATATTTTGCGATTTTGATTTTACTAGGTAATTTTACTTGATCTAAGACAATTACATTTACAGAATAGAACCAAAGCACTAGTAATTACAGTTGCAATAGTTGACCTAACTGCAGACTGAACAATCTATAGGTAGCTCAACTGATATCAATGAGAATCGGAAGCGTACCCATGACGCTGGCTGCATTGCTCCGGTAAATATTTAAGTAGGTACCTACATTATTATTTTAAAGGTTTAACCTTTACTATTAAATACATTATAATATCTTAAATATTCACGATGTATATAAATTTTGAACTGCACCCATTCTATCCTTAGGACACACACAGCATTCTAAAGATTTTCAATAGAGAGGTCCTACTATGTTTAGGAAACTATAGGACGTAGGGAATTTCAATAAATAGTTATCGTAAAATGACTAAATTAGTCACCTTTTTATTTTTAACACGTATTGAATCGACCTACACAATTGTTTTTTTTTTAGAAACTTACAAAACCTGCTTCTTTCGTAATATGACAAAATACTCTAACCTATACAAATAGTCAAAATCTGTCCGCAGTTGACGAAAAAATCGGTAAAAAAATATACACAGTCGAGAACTTCCTACTTTGAAATCTGCTATGTATACGCTTTGGTACATTTCTTGGTTAATATTTTTACTAGGAATCTATACTCCGGTTCAAAAACCTGTACATTTTTTGTATAAAAAGGAGCTTGAAAACCCAAGGAATATTGGGAGAATATATTTAACGACATTGGTATCATCGAAGCAAAGCACAGATGCTCGAAACACTTTTTGGTTTTGAAAGTTTTCATTCATCATTCATTATAGTGAATCTCTCGTTCGTTTTCGAATTCAAATTTAAACATTTTCATGTGAGATTATGCGTTGTTGAAGGTTGTATTTTAGTTTTTAGTGATAACCGTGGTGCTACCTTGTTTTTTTCTGTTATTGTATCTGTTTTCGTTAAGTTTTCATTCATAAGTCATTGTTGACATGAAATATCGTGAATTCTAATTCGTAGTATAGTACCAACTATCCCATATTTTCTATATATATCCTACCTACCTAATGAACACTAGAACTTAAACATATCCTACTTATAACCAGATCCTTTGTATCCTATCCTCGCCAGTGCGCACCGGCCCTTATCCCGGGCGTTGCACCGAATAGATCCGCCGTATCAATATACGCGTGTGTGCGTCGCGCGCCTGTGTGCGTGTCACATGTCGTCTACAGGGTGATGCGGGGGATAATCTTAATAGATCTATGAAGCGTTTTTCAAAAAAGAAAAACTATTTAGAAATAGTATTTACTTTAGACCTCAATATTAGATGACATTCTTCGCGGAAGAATGGAGGTTGCGGTTGAGTGGCATATCAACCTGTGTAGGTAGGGTCTATGCCATTCAATCTCAGACTAAAAACTCTTTTTAGTTTGGTCGATATATTTATTGAAATTTTGTAAACGCGTCATTACAGGATGAATTTAAACCGATTTTTCGTTAGATTTTAGTTTTTTGTTAGAATTTTTTTATAAGTATCTTACATCGATCAAAAATGTCCGGCTTTGCCGGCCCCCCTTAGATTCACAATGCGCACGCCACAACCTTCAGTAGCAAAAGAGGTACATTTTGACATGTTAGGAAAGCTTTTCAACTAGTGTCATTTTAGCGTTCAGACAAAAAGCATGGGTACAAAAAATGCAAGAATCACTCGTCCAAAGTGCTGAAAAAGGATGGAATTTCTTATTTTCAGTAAGTTTATATATATTTTTTACCCGTATATTGAGATGTGAGTCATATACTTGTGAAATCAGCATAAAATATTGTTGTTTGGTTTGCCTATGTTAAAATATTAATTTTGTTCTAAATTGATAAATGGAGAGGCTATTTCTTCTAATTTTTTTTTTCATTTATAGTATGTATTAATATATTTTTCATAAAAATAAGTTTAATATTACGAGTTGATGATTTTTAAAATAATTAGTTGGCCCGCCCTAAAATTTCATTTGCGTAGACTCTCTAATAAAAGAAAGACTAGGTTCTTACCTACCTACCAGAAGTATGAATTTATAAAACGTTTATTTTTTTCCCGTAAAAAAAACTCGTGCAAAGCCGCAGACAGGAACCAGTTCTTTTTAATCTAGAGTGCCTGCCTGTAATTGTATTTTAAGTTTAAATTGTTGTATGTCTGAAATGACCCTTTTGTATAAATACCTACTGTTGAGACACCAATTTATAGTTTCATCAATAAATGATTCGTTATCTTTACCTGAATTCTGTTAATTAATCCTTATAGAAAATAAACTGAGTAGGTAGGTATATAATTCTCAGGTAGGTACCTACCTACTTACAAAATAAAATAAAATGAATTCGACTCCACCAATCTCTTGTTCCGTATGGAAAAAACTTGTCAGGCTCTGCGCAAACTGTCTGCGTCAAAACAAAACGAACCCAATTTTGAGTGACATTTTTGTAAGGCTCTAGGTATCTACGGGGGAGGCCGCGAACTCCTTATTTTTGATCGAAGGTATCTTACGAATATAAATGGTATCGGAGAAAAGGGGTGCTGGAAGAGGCTTAGTATCGTAATTAAACATTATTTTATAGATTTCTGTCAAAAATAAAAATAGGTATCTAAATAAGCTAAGCCAAATATCTCTAATTGATACTGTAGGTACGTATATGTACCTACAGTATCGATGATAACGAATATTATTGGAAAATTTTAGCGAAGATAACTGCATAGTAGAGTTTTCGTTCAAATGATTTAAAAAAAAACCTTGTATTCTTTAATGACAACCAAAGATAACATTACAAATAGATAGAATGCATAGATAAAAAGTAGTCAATGTTACTTTCCATCCTTTCAACTAACTCCATACCAACAATCAAGCCGATTGGTTGCTTAGTTAGGGCGGAAAAGAAGGACAAACAAACAAACACACTTTCGCATTTTATTATATTAGTATAGATATACATAGATTACTCAAACTATTTGCTACGTTGTAATATGAAATAATGCTGTAAACTCCACACAGCATTATCTAGCCTTAAGCTGAGCAGAGCTTGTGTTAAGGGCACTAGATAACTGATATAATACAATATATTACATAGAAAGATTTTTTTTATTATACATAGAAAATACCCAGAACACCCGGGACAAACATTAGCAGATCGTACAAACATTGGTCCCATGGCGTGAATCGAACCCGCAACCTCCTGCGTTAAAGGCAGACCTTCGCCCGCCGTGCCGCAGAACCTGTCCCTTGATTACTAGTGAAAAGAGGAAAACCTTGACTTCAATAAATAAAAATAGGTAAGTATAAAAAAACAGCACCCTTTACACTCTCACCTTGGTGGGAAGCAAACACATATTGTTTATACAAATCCATATTTGTGTATGTGTGTGTTAGCTTGTGCGTGTGTGCACTACATTTATGTTAAATTTAATTGTAAACTCCAACAGCGTGTTTTTGGGTTCCTTTTGCATTTTGTATGTCACTGCTATCAACTAGTTATAAAAACTGACGTAGGTATCACACATTATCAGTAGATTCAAATAATCGATACCAATAAATTGGGGCCCTATTCTGCTATTCCAATCGCTTGGTAAGTCATCGCAAGGGACATTTTAAAATAAGCATACCAACTTGTAACCCATTGTCTGCAAATAAATGATTTGATTTTCAATATGACGGTTATATCGTCACAGAATAACATGTTTTGGATATTTAATCTTTGACGACCTATGTGGTGCGGTGGGTGAAGGTTTACCTGCGACGCAGGAGGTTGCGGGTTCGATTCCCGCCTCAGGACAAATGTGTGTACGATCTCCAGACATTTGTTCAGGGTGTTCTGGTCGTTTTCTATGTTTAATAAAAAAATATCTATCTATGTATGTACCTATGTTCCGAGGTTTTTTGAAATTCACACCCTAAAGTAAAGTGTGGAGTCAAAGTTAGGTCAATCTCACACTTATCAAGAAATCTCAGGAACTAGAAAAGCTACGGGCTACGAGGCTAGGTATTGTATTGTATTATGTATATCAGTTATCTAGTACCCATAACACAAGCTCTGCTTAGCTTGGGGCTAGATAACGCTGTGTGAATTGTCCAGCATTATTTATTTATTTATATTCAATAATGAATAAGTATCGATATATTTGTATGATGGACATCGGACTCTCCGTTTACGTAAGCAAGGGTGGATTTCTGTAGACCATTCTCACAAAATGCCGGAGTAAATTGGAAGGCCTATTCTGGAGATTGCTGTTAGATCGCTTTTGTGTCGCTGCTATGCTGTTATATCGCTTTTGTGTCAAAATCAGAATTCTTTATTTCCATAAATACAAAAATGTACACTTAGAAACTTGGTTAAATTCATAAAATAAAACACTGACACGGAAATAAAGTGGTACTTTTGATTTCTGTCGCTTCGGTATGTCGACGAAAGTAAAGAAGCGACTAAGAAACCTTTAGGCTTTTAGTTGTTATTTTTCGAGTTGGAGCAAAACCCGTCCCAAGCTTTGACGCTGCTATGGGTAGCGAAAACCGTTTAAGTGTCACTTTGTTGACCAGACGACTTGGCGGCAATTAAAAATATTTTGCTTTGTTTAAAAAAAAGTCTTTATTTTTCGCTTCTTCCACTAGTGGACAAAAAATTGAAGTGAATAAAATCAATAACACCTTATTTCTTATTTGATAAATTTTACTGTTTATAAAGTTGTTTATGTATAAAATTTGACTTGTCTAAGTGTTTATTTTGTAAGCCTAAAGAAATAAAGTTATTGAGGTTGAGTTTTAACGCTGGATAATTGATAAGTGAATATTTCAAAGATTTGCTGCTAAATTAGTTTTTTTTATGTTTCTATTTTTTTTCTAGTTTAACAGAAATTAATTTTTCCTATAGGTAAACTCAGGAACCTGTATGTCAAGTTTTAAGTAAATTTTATTAGCTAATCTGTGGGAAAAGTACTAAACTGCAATAAAAATGTACCTATCTGGATTAAACTGGTAAGCTACATCGTCGCCATTTTATTACATTTTTCTTTGCAAAAATTATCAATACTCTTTTACCGATGACACATACATGATAAGATGGATTTACCTTTAATCCAAAATGAATAGGCAAGTTGCTTTAATCATGTCTGTATTAATAAAAAAAAACGTACATAATGCTTATTAGATAAATCAAATAATTATTGGAGTGACATCTTCTTTTTTTTAAACATTAAGTATGTCATCGGATTATTTCATTTTTTATCCACAATAGCTTCTGTACCTACGCGGCTTTATCTTTTCCCGGGAAAAGCTTATTTGTCATTCATCATCATCAGCCTATTTTAGTCCACTGCTGGATATAGCCCTCCCATAAAGAGCGCCATAGCACCCTGTCTTCTTCTTTTTTATATACTTCATTGACCTACGTTTGACCACAATCTCACTTGATGGAAAGTGAAGATGTGGTCGACAATGTGTCACGAAGTTCTAGATACCTATTCACTCTTGTCTTGAAGAGACCCAGGTTGTAATTGACCGGAAAAACAGCAGCAGGAAGTCGTATGTGTTATTTCAGGTTTAGAATCTAAGAAAAATTTGCCAGATCCGTTCAGTGGTGGCTTGTAGAATCTTGGTCGAATAACGCATAAATATAGCAACATTTTCATTTCGTTTATTGTTTCCACCGTAGGTACCTGTTGATACACTTGATGTCGTTGTAGTCTAAATAATTTTCTTAGTTTAACATGTACTTCATTAAAATTATGTAGGTATACAAGACAAGTTTTGTGTGAAGTTTGTTATATTAAATAAAGGTTCAGAAATTATTAATTTCTTAAAGGTTCAGAAATTATGAACCTACCTTTAATGTTCTTTTACCGGCTTAAATATCCCCGAGTGATCTATTACTATTACGTTTAATATTTTAAACGTAAAAAGTTAGTAGAGCCACGGACAGTTTATAAAATTTTATAAAAATATTACTCTAAAGTCAAAAGTCAATAACTTTATTTCTTTAAGCTTACAAAAAAGCACTTAACCAAGTCAAATTTTATACATAAACATGTTGTACTGTGTTGTTAATTTGTTAATTTTTGAGGCTTTTGTCAAACAATACAACAAGACTAAATGAAAAAAACCTATAAACCAATCCTAAATACCCGAATACCTATCTTACTTACCTTCAAAATATATTCGACCAATTAATAACGATCTAAAAACGAGAAAGCTTACCAGAATACGTCCGCGAGCTGGTTACTTATTTGAAAGCAATTTTAGTTCAGCCCCCTCCCTTCATTTAGAATGGTACAGGGGTGAATCAAGGTAGAAAACATCTGTCGCTCTATATGTCTGGTAAAATATTTTTTACTGTTAAATAAGTAGTAAATTTAAAAATAAAAACGTCATGACGTGCGAGTCGGACTCGCACACGAAGGGTTTCGTACCATTGTCTATAAAAACGGCAAAAAATCTCGTTTGTTGCCCCCCCCTTCTAAATATTTGTTTTACTTATGAAAATAATAGTAGTAAAGACTTGCCCTCTTCCGTACTATTCGGAACAATAATTGAAAAAAGAACAATGCTAAAATCGTACGCGCGTATTTATTGCGTACGATTTTCACATAATTCGAGTTTGAGTTTTTTAGTACACGAGTGATTTTGAAGATTTTTCCTCGTAGGTGTAGTATAAAGCACTATGTATCACTCGGGAGAAAGTGCGATTCCTATCTCGTGTGTTTTAAGGCCCTCTGCTATGTCTTGGACCCCAAATGACACATTCGATAGGAATCGGGCACGTTCTCGCCTCAATGAACAATTTACTAACCAACAATTTTTTTAGTTAGGTACATTTTAGTTAGTTATTTTTAGTTAGGCTTCCTGAAGATGTCATAACAGCTCCCTCTGTGAACAGCTTCAAAAACAGACTCGACCACTGGTTACGAACGCACCATCTGACCACCATACGAGACAATCAAGTGTAGTGAAAATACTAAAAGCACTGTGGCATAGACATATCAGCTCTCAGCTGCTCGTCTATTATTCAATAATAATAATAACATTTGATGACCTACACTATATGCTGGCTGATGACCGCAGATGGCCATGATAGCGTTACCGTACTATTTAAAAAGTTAACATAATTTTTGTTATCAATTATTCTTTCCAACGTTTGAATGCAGCCCTGTGTCCCCCTACCCCACCCACCGCCCATTTATATCCCAGGGCTGTGCTAACACCGATTTATTGTGAAAATACTTAATTATTTTTGTAAATATCCCGAAAAATCGTTGTATATTCTTGATTTTTATGTATATAATCACACTTTTCTTCTACTTAGTACAGGGTGTCTTACTTCACTTAAATTGCCAATCACACATGTGTCACTTATCTTAAAAATATTTTGCTTAGTTGTCGAATATTTTCGGCACAAAAACGAGTTTTTGTTTTCAGTATGTTAGTAATTACAATCATTATGCAGGTACTTCCTTTTGACTCCTCGCAAACCAAAGGGTTCTTAACATACGTATGTAATGTTATTCATCAAAAGCTTTAATTAATGAGTTTTCTATGAACATACTGTGTTAAAATAATTTATTTTTGTTAATATTATCTCATAAAATATAGTTTTGGGTATCTCTTTCTGAATTACTGGTTTTAAAATAGAGTATATGCATTTGCAGTGACTAGGCTGTATGGAAAAATAGTCTTTTCATTTGCGTTAAAATTGATAGGTGTACAGATGATAATGTGAAATATGCTGGTAACTAAGTGAGGGGTTTTTGAGACAAGGGGGTCTAAAGTACCCACCTTTGGACAGTTCAATCAATTAAATCAAGTTTGGTCTCATATGAAAACCGAGGACCTGTTACTGCCACGCCACAGAGGTCGTCAATATGGTATCTTACTCTATATGAGAAAAAATCTAAAAATATACCATTGAGATTCATATTAAAACCGAGGACCTGTTCCTGCCACGCCACAGAGGTCGTCGTCAATATGGTATCTTACTCTATATGAGAAAAAATCTAAAAATATACCATTGAGATTCATATGAAAACCGAGGACCTGTTCCTGCCACGCCACAGAGGTCGTCAATATGGTATCTTACTGTATATGAGAAAAAATCTAAAAATATACCATTGAAATTTCTTGAGCAAAATTAGTCGGAAAACGTTAGTTTTAGTTCATAAAATAACAAAATAAATTTTAGAATTCAATTCAAAGTTTACAGTTTTTTTATCTGTTTTTAAACACCATGAAATAGTAGGCGCAATGTTGTTATGTCATACGGCTGTGCAGGCAAACTAAAAAGTATCAACTGTCATCAACATCAACGCATTTGGTCAGGTCTTACACCCAACTGACGTCATGACCACAGTGCAATATGGCGTCCACTGCGTTCAGCTCAGACCAAGGATCGCGTTCAGTGTTCTCGACAAGTTACGCGCGCAACTTAAAAACGTAAATTTTAAATGTATTTTGAGAGAGATTGAATAAATGTTATTATTTAAGTGGTTCATTTGCATTATAGAACCTAATTGATATAATTTTTTAAGATGGATGTATTGTAAATGGGTGCATTTTCGGCCGTCTCAAAGATAGATACCTTGTTGTGACTACACTTCATACTAATTACGTACCTAATATATACAATGGCCTGCCATATAGCACGCTTGACATATGAAACTAAACCTAACCTGGTTTAATATGTCAGGTGTTGTCAAGTCACCATCAGACGTAATAAGGCAGAGTAATACGTTGTTCTAATTATAACTACTCCCTGAATGCGTCCCTGCTGCCACCCACAAAATCCAGGGCTGAATTTAATATTTGAACGGATTATTTTATTAGGTAAATGCTGGATTTAAAGTTTCTAAGTGATATAATTGAATCTGATTGAAATAAAGGCATTTTGAGGTAGACATTTGTTTTTAAACTTTATAGTCTAACTTTCGTCTACGGGTCTTTACTAAATTTAAAACTAATTTCTGCTTGATCTAAGTTATATTGAGTCAGCTACTATACCCTAGCTAAACTGCTTGTAGAATGTTTGTAAACAAAGCGTCCTTACTTAACCTCAAATTCTCAGGATCTGAAGGTCACAGGCTTAAATTTCAGGTAACAAATAGTCCGTTATTATGGCATTATGGCATGATAACGTTCTCCGTTGACAGCTCGGAACTGTCATCGAAAATTTGAACTGATAATGGACCATGTTAACCGCAGTTACGGACAACATTTGATATAAATAATATTTTTATTTATAGAATATAGTTCAAGAATTAATTTATTGTATTTTCAATTTTATTCTGTTTTATCAATGGATTGTAATTAATAATAAATAAAATATAAAAATAGTTCAAGAATGGATCATTTGTATGATAATAAAGATAACACAAACAAGAAATTAAGTTTTTTCTATTTGTTTTTTAGTTTTGAGATAAAACCTCCAAATGAATGACCCCTTATGTCACCCATACTTAAGCCTTCCTCTTAAGCCCGTCCATTGGTTAAAACCGTATGAAAAATCGTGTGTTTTATTTTAGTTTATCAAGTTCAGACTTTCTGGGTACAAAAATGTCCGCAAAAAAATATTTTTGCTCACACACTTCGTATCATTTAAAGAATGCATAAAGAGAAAAATTATTTCATTAACACATAAATTAAAAAAGCCTAAATTAAATATTGTTATTGCGTTATCTTAATAAGTATTCTAATAAAACTCTAAATACACCGGTACCTGCAAAATACACCATGATTAAGAATAAAACTCTAATTACGAACGATCGTAATCGTAAGGTATGGTAAACAAAATACCTTAAGATCGTTCGTCCTGAATCCACCCCTGCGACCACCCACACAACTCAGGGTTGAATTTACGATTTATTAACGAAAATATTTAATTACTCGCTTACGTAAGCCGTACAATTTCAAAGCAAATGATAAGAATATTTAGAAGTGAACTAGTTTAGTCCGGCGGGTTCGGTCACCTGGCGCCTAAAATGTCAGTGTTTCAAGAACTATCTGTCTGAAATGTTTGTAGGTACCTACTTACCTTACAGTTTATAGATATTCATAAAAAAGCGTACATATCAGTTTGAGCGTCTGGCCGAAGCGACGCGTGACCCGAAAGCTGGTGATTATCTGGCGCAGCGCATCAGCATTGCCATACAGCGGGGCAATGCAGCAAAAACGGCAAAAAAATCACGTTTGTTGTATGGGAGCCCCCTTAAATATTTATTTTATTCTGTTTTTTAGTATTTGTTGTCATAGCGGCAACAGAAATACATCATCTGTGAAAATTTCAACTGTCTAACTATCACGGTTCATGAGATACAGCCTGGTGACAGACGCACAGACGACGGACAGCGAAGTCTTAGTAATAGGGTCCCGTTTTTACCCTTTGGGTACGGAACCCTAAAAAGCAGGCTCTCAATTTGTTTTTTATTTATTAATCATATATAAGAATTTCGTCATTATTGATCTAACTCGAAATACTCTTAATTTTATTTAAAAGATTACTTTTCGACTTAATACCATTTTTGTGCGAACTGATATTTACCCAAGGTTCTCAATTTGACTGATTATTTTTACTACGGAATTTCGTCATTTATTGACACATTCGAAATTTTCTTATTAATGGACATTAAGTTAAGAAAAAAACTAAGTCTGTTATAACGACTAACGCTTGTTGTTACTACAAAATACTTTCTTTTCCCTTACTTAAATAAAATATTAAGAAGAAAAGAGAAGCAAGTCGAACAAGAACACTCAAACATCAGTTTCGAGTACACCCCTGTCTCCCCCACCCCCTTCCAACCTACTGAATAATTTCTGGACTGCTACTCGACTTACCTATTTATTTATGATATTTAATTTTATCTACTCAGGTTAGTTAGCTTCTGCATTCGGTTTTACTCGGATTTTTGTATTGATAATGCAAACGTGGTGTTATAAGATTGAGACGGCCCAGCGAGCTATGGACAGAGCTGTGCTCGGAGTTTCTCTGAAAGATAGGATTCGCAACGACTACATCTGACAGAGAACCAAGGTTATCGACATAGCTCTAAGGATTAGCAGGCTGAAGTGACAGTGGGCTGGCCATATCTCGAGAAGAACCGACAACCGCGGGGTAAACGTGTTTTTGAGTGGAGACCGCAACTCTGCAAACGTAGTGTAGGACGCCCTCCGACCAGGTGGGATGACGATTTGCGAAAGACTGCTTCTGTCGTCGGCCACATCTTCACTTTCCATCAGGTGAGATTGTGGTCGAACGAAGGTCTATCGACTATTAAAACAAAAATCGTAGGTACCTAAGCAATTTTCTATTAACATATTATGTTTTAACTTCGATTTTCTTATTTTGGAATAGCTCTGCAGTAGTTCCAATGATAAGCCATTAAAATCAAACTTCCACATACCGATCTCTCAAAAAGAACAGAATACAATAATAATTACAACTAATATTAACACTTAAATCTAATTTCTACAATACAAAATCTAAAATCCGGTCCCTCTCTATTTTAAAATTGGCATTTCCTCTTTCCAGCACGAAGTCCTTGCGATCAACGACAAAGTGGTCCTGAAAGCCGAAGACCTGCTCAGCTGGATATGCACTGGAGAGACCTGGACATGGGGCATGAGAGCCGTCTGGCGCGGGGCCTGCGCCCCTCCAGCCGAGGAGAAGGAATCAGCGCCTCTGCATCACACCAAGCTGGACTTTACTGATGTGGATAAGGAGAAGAGCACTATTGGTGAGTTTGAGGATGCTCTTCATCATCAGGAAGTCCTCAGAAGTCTTACTTAACCACGGTGGCAGAAGTTGGTAGGTGCCCAGACGCAATGACCAAATTTTGCGTGATGTTTTCAAAACAATGTACCAGGCTAGCAGATGTTAGTAGGAGATCCAAAGTAATTCTGACAGAAAACTACCAGAAAGACATAAATACGTAGGAGTTTCTCAGACCCCACAAATTTATAGTTATAAAATAAATAACAAAATCATTTCAGTTTCCAAATTTGTAAATGTTTATTTGATTGATAATGTTTATTTGAATAAACATTTACAAAGTTAATTTAAATAATGATTAATAATGCACAATCATTGATTTAAAAACTAAAACCTTAACCTAGCACGTTTCCGGCCTAGACAGATTATTGAGCCACCAGCGATGATACCAGTTTCAGCATCATCATCCAGTGGCCTATGATACTGGAGCGGCCCACCAGGGATGTGGCCCGCTTGCGCATGATTGCGTGGAACCCATGTCCGCGAACATCCCTGATGCGCTACAGTGCCGCCGCAGCCCCAACAAAATCCTAAAGCCTTCTAATTCTAATTCGAAGTGGGGGAACTGGGATCTGCACTGACAACTCGCATGGGAGTGTATTGTGCATTGTCCCCCTGCCTAACTAGGCCCTAACCAGCCCAGCTCCTTGAAGTACCGGAGCAGGACTTTTGGTGATTGACAGCTTCGTTTCAGCTTTTCTGTGGATGTGGACAGGTTTGCTGCCCCTATTAGGCTTTTCAGTCCTGTTTTCCGCCTGGCTTCCTCTGTGGCCGTGCAGTGCAATCCTGAAGCCTTGTACTTATAACACTTCTCTCTTCCAGCAATCGAACCAGAGGACGCTGGTGTGGTGGTATTCTCGTACGGGCGGTACTGTCGCTACCGAGCGGTGTGGGCGCGGCTAGAGGGTCTGCAAGCGGACTGGCTGCGGGACTCGCTGGTGGCCGCGCTGGGCGGGTACGCCGCGCCCACCATCAACACCAGGATATTGTACTGCAAGGTAAAGCGCTCGTAGAAGAGATAACGGTGTTTGAAGCTACAGGTTTTTTGTCTGTCTTCACTGGGAGAGGAGCGTAGATGCTTCTTTTGTGGCCGATTTTCGGAGGAGGATCGTCTCCAATAGTGGATATCCTGTCCTAAGTTGTACTTTTATGTAATAAATAAATAAATCCTAGGGTTATTTATTGGCTACTAGCAGCGCCTCGCGGTTTCACCCGTGTAGTTCCCGTTCCCGTGGAATTCCGGGATAAAATCATGTCATGTCATTGTCATGGTGATTTCCTTTTGTCATAATTCGAAAAGTTTTGTAATGCTTCGGACATCGAGGTTGCTAGGTATGTGAAAATAAAATTACGGTGTATCTTAGATTACCTATATTAATAATATTAGACAATTTATATATAACTAGCAGCGCCTCGCGGTTTCACCCGCGTAGTTCCCGTTCCCGTAGGAGTTTCGGGATAAAAAGTAGCCTATGTCCTATTCCAGACTACAATCTATCTCTGTGCTAAATTTCATCCAGATCCGTTTTGCCGTTCTGGCGTGATAAAGGAACAAACATCCATCCATCTATCTATCCATCCATCCATCCATCCATCTAAACTTTCACGTTTATAATATTAGTGAGATGATGGACCTGGGATGCTCTCCATCATCCTATACAAATATCTCATAATTTCCCAAACAAATGACCTGTTTCTCGAACGGTATGTCGTTAAAAACAGCGTAGCGAGCAAAGCAAGTATAAAAAACGTATGAAAATGTGCGGTTTGCTTCGCTCGCCTCTCTGCTTGCCACGGTGTATCATTAAACGATGCGTGGCTCGCTTTGCTCGCCTCGTAGATTCAGGGTGTAGAAATCCTAAGTACCCAAGTTATTCCCGAACCTGGAATGCTCTTCATCTAGAGAAGAGAATCAAGACATTAAAATTCTTATAAGGTTCATATTCAGATTTTTATTCATAAATGTCATTACATGTCATCAAATTAACACTTCGTAAATTATAAAAAACATGCTTAACAAACTTACTAGCGGTTTATTTTTCGCTTCTTCGACTAGTGGACAAAAAATTGAAGCGAACAAAATCAATAACATCTTGTTTCTTATTTGATAAGATATTTGATTACTATTTATAAAACTGTTTATGTATAAAATTTGACTTGTCTAAGTGCTTATTTTGTAAGCCTAAAGAAATAAAGTTATTGTATTTTGAATATTATAAAATCCAAGGACCTACATACCTACCCAGGTAGGTAGGTATTTGTACTTTGTAAGTGCAAAGCCTTAGTTTATAATGTTGGTAGTATTGGGATCTGACATCTTGACATACCTAAAAAGTAAAAGTCATTTATTCGCAAAAACACGTGTAAAAAGGTGATAAATAATTATTTTAGAGTCAACATGTTTGACCAACATACATTGGTGTGCAAAAATAATTAGAGAGTAAGGCATGCAGGTTTTAATTTAATTGTACATAGCAACAGCAGATTTATAAGCATATTAATTAATCGATTTGAATTTAGTATACCTAGCATAAAATTAGAATACATCATTTAGAAATTCATCAATATTATAGTAGCATTTTTCACATAAAAGTTTTTTAAATTTAGTCTTAAATAAGTTTACATTTAACTCTTTGTAGCTCTTAGGTATTTTATTATAGATAATAGGTGCCATGCACACTACACTACTACTTCCGATAATTCATAAAGATTTGCGCGTATTATACCTACCATTCATTTCCAGGACACATTCGAATACCCCGAGCTAGAAGGTCACGAGTTCGTGTGCAACCACCTAGCGCCGAAGCTCAAAGGTCGAGGGCGCGGGCGGAGGCGCCGCCAGCAGCGCTCTCGCACGCAGTCGCCGGAGTCCAGATCCAGTGATGACGAGAAGCCCACTGATTATACTACCACGGTAAGTGTTTGAGTGGAACTGGGGAGACTCTTGATAACAGCTTAAGGCCAGGATATTCGAATTTAGCCAATTTTCGATTCAATTTTAAACGATCAAATATCCTTTGTTTTGATTGGACTAAAATTTATGTTGTAGTTGGATTAACATTATTGATTATTCTACGGTTCAAAACACGATATTTATCACTTCATCTGATGATAAAAATTACGAAGAAACGATAGTTTCTTCGTAATTGGTAAAGTGGTTTTTGTTGTTGTACTTCTAGTGTATCAACGTTTTACTCTCAAAAAACATGTCAGAAAATAGTCAACGACGTTTAGAAGAATATTCTACGGTTAGTTTTTCTCTAAACCTTTTTTAATTTTGATAATAAGCAAAAACTTGATTTTTGGGCTTGCGTTGCTGTGCCCTGTCTCACTCTTGTGAACACAAAATTCTATGCCTGTCCTTTTCACAAAATGGATCGAATATCCTGCCCTTAAGTGAAGACCTCTTGCGCACTTCTGCGAGCCTGGTACTCCTGGATGCGGTTATAAACGCACGCTAAGTTCAGTGATCAGAAGCCGACTGTAACTGTGTATCCACGGTAAGGCCCGTATCATAAAATCAAATCAAATCGTTTATTTGCAAGAATACGAAATTATTTACAATGTGTTAGATCTTATAACTATTTTGGTAATTGTATTCAGCCTGCACGCAGGCGTGCAAATATTATATGCGAGTCATCTTGTTACAATTATATATTAAATTTAATTATATTAGTCACTAGCAGCGCCTCGCGGTTTCACCCGCGTAGTTCCCGTTCCCGTGGGAATTCCGGGATAAAAAGTAGCCTATGTCCTATTCCAGACTATAATCTATCTCTGTGCCAAATTTCATTCAGATCCGTTCAGCCGTTCTGGCGTGATAAAGGAACAAACATCCATCCATCCATCCATCTAAACTTTCACGTTTATAATATTAGTGAGATTAGTGAGATGAGATGAGATTAAATTTACAATTCAAATTTCTAGATATTCGTTCACAGTATAAAAACATTTTTCAAGTAGCCATCCTCTTAATTTTTTCCTAAATATATTTTAAATCTTCCGGTAATTTATTGTAAATAGTGATGCACATATTATAAACATTTCTTTTATAGATATTATTACTTTATTTAAAAGCTTGCTCAGTCATAGATTTTTGAGTGACGTTTATACCATAGAAAAGCGCTACTCAAGCTTAACGATGACTGAGGAAGCTTTTATAAATACTAGGGCCTGAATGGAACAGCTGGAGACTCGGTGCAGTTACATGCAAATTTTCTCGAAGGCACCAGGCTTGCAGAACTATGCAAAAAGTCCCCAGGGTAGGTTTCATATTCGCCAAATAGTAAATAAAACTGGCCAAGTGTGAGTCGGACTCGCGCACGAAGGGTTCCGTACCATTATAAAACGGCAGAAAATCACGTTTGTTGTATGGGAGAACCCCTAAATATTATTTTCTTCTGTTTTTTAGTATTTTGTTGTTATTGCGGCAACAGAAATACATCATCTGTGAATTTCAGCTGTCTAACTATCACGGTTCATGAGATACAGCCTACGGACAGACGGACAGCGGAGTCTTAGTAATAGGGTCCCGTTTTACCCTTTGGGTACGGAACCCTAAAAAAAAACACATTTCGTTGGTAAAAGTACCAGGAGAGTATGCTCATGAAGGAGTTAACGCCACGAGTTCGAGTCCTGATTGATAAGAGAGCAATCGAAGATTCTCGAATTCATTTGTTTTAAATATTCTCTTTCAGACACCCCCCTCCGGCCCCCGCCGTCTTTCCCTCCGCAACGGTCCAGAGAAGCACGCAGACCGACCAGTAGAAGAAGTGGAGTCGAAGTACCTAGCGGAAGACGAACGGGAGTTTCTGCGGAGGCTGAAGCACTTCTATAAGGACAGGAATGAGTCGCTCAGCAAGGCGTTGACGTTGAAGCATAGTGAGTATTCTGTAGTTTTGGGGGCTCCCAATGCGAGGGGGATTGTCGAAACATTTGGGGGATATAAGAGAAGGAACAAGGCACACAGATATTCAGGGGGTTAAGATGAGATAAAATGGGGGTTAGCCAATTGAGGTTAATTCATCATCATCATCATCAGCCTATATCAATCCACTGCTGGACATAGGCCTCCCCCAATGAGCGCCGTAGCGCCCTGTCTTCAGCTTGCCGCATCCAGCATCTACCAGCAGTCTTTCGCAAATCGTCATCCCACCTGGTCGGAGGGCGTCCTACACTACGTTTGTCGAGTCGCGGTCTCCACTCAAGAACACGTTTACCCCAGCGGTTGTCGGTTCTTCTCGGTTAATTAATTAAGGTTTAGGTTCGGTTTAGGTTAATTAATTGAGGATAATTGAGTATGGTGAAAAACTAAAACAATACAAACCTAGCTATTACTTACGATTATGTATGCAAAATCTGCAAATTATATGCAAAATCTCATTTAAAATCGGGGACGCAGTTTCCAAATGAATCGAAAAGTACGTTTATATGGCAGCTTAGAGGTTCAGGGGCTTCTTAAGGTGAATAGTAAGGCAAATGACCTTGGGCATGTCCGCGCGCCTGTATGCAGCAAAGAGTGCTTGTTTTCGATTCAGCATACCATGTAGTGCCCTAATCAACCAAATAATACGATCCTCTGCGGTTAGGTGACGAACTGGTCAGGTTTGTACACAGATTTTGTAGGCACAAATACGTTTTTACGTTTAATATCGTTATTTTGACTGCTTTGTGAAACTAATGGACCTCCAAGAAATAGGTATGAACTATGTGAATCACTATACTGAATTTGGTACTAATCGAATTTGAAACACCGATAAAGGGGTTCGAAGCAACTACACACACTATAACAACTACACTATAACTAACGGCAAACATTTGGGACCTCCAAAAAACCCTTCAAGATATGTGTTACAGGATATATACATTTCAAAGCTCCACAATCAACATTTTCGTCAGAAAACGGGTTCAAAAACACCTAATTTTTTGAACCGCCGCCTTAAGCTAGTTATTAAGAGACCCTGTTAAGGGGCCTGCGGATGATGATTTGCCCATACAAACGTACTACCAAAATGATTTGTAATTCGAGCATATTTCCACCATATCATGTTGTTTTTGTATTCGAATAGTATATATCTTGGTCCCTGGTTGTTTTTTTATCTTAATAATACACGCCTATACTGAAAGGTAAGCAAAAATATTCAAAATCGAATTTTGCGTATTTTTACGTCGAAAATGACATGTTTTCGTCCTATTTGTTTTGTATTAAAAACAACAATATCTTACGTTTTGTTTGTTAAGGAACATAGCTTATATTGTCTAGTAACAGAATAACAACACAATGTCGTAAATATAGAAAGTTTTCAGTCATCATTTTTGGTATTACGGAACATAATAATTCAAATATCAAATCAAATATCAAAGTGCTTTATTTCCGTTAGACCTTACAGGACTCTTGGACACGTCACAAAATACAAATTACATACGTAAAACTAGGAAATAAAGTAATCACTTTGATTTTTTGTTCACTTCAATCTTTTTAAGGTAAAGTAAAGAAGCGAACAAGAAACCTTTACCTTGTTAGAATGTTAGTTTTCGAGTTGGAGCAAAAGTCGTCCCAAGATTTTTTATCGTCTCGTTAATCTGATATTTTGTAGTAAGCCTTTTTACAAAGGACATGTTTGACAATTTGTTTGAATTTATTCATTGATAGTTTTTGCAACTCACTTGGAGTTTTGTTGTAGAAATTCACGAATTGAAGTTGCGAGCAGTTGTCGCCGGATTCTTAAGGCGCCATGCTACTAGAGAGGAAGCTAAGATACTGACCTTAAGTCTAAAGACCTAACTCTTGTTCCAGTTACCCTTAACGCAGTTTACAACATAGTCGTCTCCCGCGGCGGTTATGACGCAGTCTGTCGTCACAAGCTGTGGCGAGTTCTATTCAACGATCAGCCGGTGCACACTAGACGACATTACGAGAGGTGAGTACCACATACCTCCACTGCTGGACATCACCACAGACACGGAGTATTTCAGAGCTTCCGAGGAGCTGAGCTTCATGGCTTGGCCTACGAGCTCAGCCTCAGCTGGATTCATCATCATCATCATCATCATCAGCCAATGTTAATAAGTTCACTCCTGGACATAGGCCTCCCCGAATGAGCGCCATAGCGCCCTGTCTTCAGCTTGCCGCATCCAGCATCTGCCAGCAGTCTTTCACATTTCGTCATCCCACCTGGTCGGAGGGCGTCCTACACTACGTTTGCCGAGTCGCGGTCTCCACTTAAGAACACGTTTACCCCAGCGGTTGTCGGTTCTTCTCGAGATATGGCCAGCCCACTGCCACTTCAGCTTGCTAATCCTTTTGAGCTATGTCGATAAGCTTGGTTGTCGGATGTATTCATTGCAAATCCTTCCCTTGAGAGAAACTCCGAGCATAGCTTTCTTTCTCCATAGCTCGCTGGGCGACTTTAAAACTCAGCTGGCTTACTGTCTAGAATCTTGACTTGAATTTGTCATTTTCATCGTGTAGAGTTCTTGCATTTAAGGGGGTGACCTATGTCGCCATAGGTCGTCCATATATGGACCTATAGGTACGAGGGCATTAAATTAATAAAATTAACATTAATATTATCAATTTTCTTTCTTTACAGATACCTCCTTGCATTCGAACACCACGAGCGTCGTCACGGCATGAAGAACGGACAAACACAACCGATAGACACCTACACTATCACTCACTATCCGCTCAGAGAGGAGAGAGCCAGAGACCGGCCGCTGGCTCTGAATGTGGACAGCGAGACAGGTCAGTATTGAACGGACAAACACAACCGATAGACACCTACACTATCACTCACTATCCACTCAGAGAGGAGAGAGCCAGGGACCGGCCGCTGGCTCTGAATGTGGACAGCGAGACAGGTCAGTATTGAACGGACAAGCGCAACCGATAGACACCTACACTATCACTCACTATCCACTCAGGGAGGAGAGAGCCAGGGACCGGCCGCTGGCTCTGAATGTGGACAGCGAGACAGGTCAGTATTGAACGGACAAACACAACCGATAGACACCTACACTATCACTCACTATCCACTCAGAGAGGAGAGAGCCAGGGACCGGCCGCTGGCTCTGAATGTGGACAGCGAGACAGGTCAGTATTGAACGGACAAACACAACCGATAGACACCTACACTATCACTCACTATCCGCTCAGAGAGGAGAGAGCCAGAGACCGGCCGCTGGCTCTGAATGTGGACAGCGAGACAGGTCAGTATTGAACGGACAAACACAACCGATAGACACCTACACTATCACTCACTATCCACTCAGAGAGGAGAGAGCCAGGGACCGGCCGCTGGCTCTGAATGTGGACAGCGAGACAGGTCAGTATTGAACGGACAAACACAACCGATAGACACCTACACTATCACTCACTATCCACTCAGGGAGGAGAGAGCCAGGGACCGGCCGCTGGCTCTGAATGTGGACAACGAGACAGGTCAGTATTGAACGGACAAACACAACCGATAGACACCTACACTATCACTCACTATCCACTCAGGGAGGAGAGAGCCAGGGACCGGCCGCTGGCTCTGAATGTGGACAGCGAGTCAGGTCAGTATTTAACGGACAAACGCAACAAACAACAATGTTATGTAATGATTGAGTACCATCATACTTACCGTAACGTACCTACTTACTCGTACCTGCGAACGAATAAGATAGGTACACTTCCTTTTAATTTAAAAACCCGTGGAATGTAACATTCGGGTCAAACCCCTACGGGTTTAAAGAGTGTTATAAATAAAGTCCTATGTATATTCTTTTAAAATAAATAAAGAAATAATATACGACCACGAAAAAAAAACCAATAGACACCTACACTCTCTCTCACTCTCCGCTCAGAGAGCAGTGAGCCAGGGACCGGCCGCTGGCTCTGAATGTGCAGTTTTGTAATAAATCACTGTAGATAATACAAAAAATGAGCGACAGAAACATGACTTAGGTACAATGCCAATGATAATGGTGAATTTACGTTAAACAAAAATGAACCTTAACCCCTAATCAGCAACTCTTTTTTTAGGTGAAATCAAAGAAGATCCCATAACCTCAAAACCAGCTGCCGAGTTCAACCAGGAGTTCCTAGCGTCTCTGCCTAGGGAGGAGAAACCCAAGCTAGCTGTGAAACCGACGGATGATCTTATGCCGAGAGGCTGGACTAATAATGATAAAGGTTAGTTCTATAAATAGATTATGAGGCTGTGTGCCGCAGTACGCGCAAGTCCTCTCACTTTTTTTGGTTCATTATTAAAAAAGAAAATTAAAATAAACTTAGAACCAAATTAAAACTAGTAATACAATAGGCTACTTGACTATTACTGGGAAATAATTCTAACGTATTGTCTGATAAAAATAAAGCAAAGTGTAATTAATATTTCTTCAAGGCCAGTTTTAATAGTTATAAAAACTAATTTTAAAGTTCGAATAAAATAATGGCGCGGCAAAACGATAATCTCTGTCATGGCTACCGTGTTCTAAGCTATGACGTCACCCCGCCACACCACACCTAACAAGAAGAACTCATTGACTCTGTAATCTGTAGATGTGTCACGTCACTTGCGATTAAACCAAACACAGCGTTTTCGGTCACGTGATCATGTATCAACAAGATAAAGTTAAAAACTACAACCCGACTACGTGAAAGTTATAAAAGTTTGAAACATTTACATTGACAAAATAGAATGACGTATCGGTCATATTTGATAGGCATAGAGTTGAAAATGAAAAAAGGTCGTAGGTATTGTAATTTTTCTCTATGGGGCCTGCAGCCTGCGGCTACCTAAACTTTAATACGCGTTTTGAAGGCTTATTCGGGGTCGGAGCCCTAAATCCTATAGCCTATAACCATCGGGGTATTGAGACGAATCAATCGATACATAATTTGTTGAAATCGAACCAGTAGTTTCAGCGCTACGTGGGAACAAAGAAATCGGCCACATACATACAAATATACAAACATACAAACATAGGGTGCTAACCTCATAACCCTCCCCTGTTGGTAGTCGGGTAAAAAATGTGTATATTTAATCCCATTTTTTTACATAAAAAAAGGCATCACCTGATTACACTTTGTAACGTTGTGACTCACTAGGATGAAAACAATTTGGAATTAATTTTTAATGTTGATTATTATTTTAAATGTTGAATGTTTCATATTTCATTTATTTTTGCTTGCATGTAGGTACATTCCATCTTATTTCTAAGGTAAATGGTTATTTTATTTTCAAAATTTTAGGAAAACTTACAGCTAGGTCTTAAAAATAGTAATTTACATAATACATGTCGGTAAATACCAGCGCATGTCTGCTGAGGGCCAATTATAAAGTTTCCGCAGATATGTACTTAAATAAATAACAAACGACGTACAGTGAAAGTAGACGACTAAAATGAAATAAGGCGATATAAAGTTATCTTAAAAAGAATTCATCGCTAAGCAAGCGTTTAAGCTTACTTACAGATGTGTTAAATAAATCAACATCAATATTTTTCTTAACCAATGAGTTCGATTTACTAGCTCGTAATAAAAATGCGTTTTGCCTATAATTCGTTTTTACCACTAGGTACAGTGCGCGTCACAATTAAGTATCCCCCTATTTCAATGTATGTAGGTTCAAATCCTGTCAGCGATCGTTGGAGATTGGGTGATCAAAATTACATGTTTTTGCTTGGGTCTAAATAATGTTGTGTGAATTTTACAGCAATATTTATTATATATTCATTTATAGTGTGTAAAATTGTTGCAGGTCCAGATGAGAAACAAGGCGACCTGTCCCTACTCCCGCTGCCCGCGCCCTGTCCGACTAATGTCAACGGACATGCGCACAACGGGTCACCTCTCGATCAGGTAACTACGCGAACCTCACGGGTTTGCTTGTCAAACTAGGCCTAGATCTCTGTACAGTACGACCACTTTAATAAGTCGCATCGGCAAAATTCGTCTGCACAGAAGAGAACATTTCAACCCGATTGAATACGAATGCCAACGCCTTTGAAATAATAGACTTTATGGCGTTGCGTTAAAGCTTTTACGTCAGCAAAACACGAGGCTCATGCTATCTCGCTCACAAAAACCGAGCTCGAGCTATCTCGCTCATAGGATATGTACACGGGAAGACATAAAAAGGATCAACGTATTTTCATATGTATCCCACTCAAAATAAGACTCGCGAATGTCGAGATCGCTTTGCCGAACGCTGATGTCATGCGCGTAGCCATCACCCAATAGCAACCACACATGTTTCGCGGGCATGGGCAGATCGTTATGATTGGCTAGGATATTTTCGCGCCTACCAAAATTAAGACTTCTGCGCAGGTTCATCGCTGTACCTAACTTATAAACGTGGTCAAACTGTACTCACGGGATCCCCGTGGTAAAAAACTAGAATTACATAAAATTCTATTTTTTTTACTATGTCACTCACATCCTTTCAACTAACTCCATGCAAAAAATCAAGCCGATTGATAGTTAGGGCGTGAAGGAGGGAAAAACAAACAAATAAACAAACAAACACACTTTCGCATTTATGATATTAAATAGTATAAATGTGATGATCTGTATTCCAGAAGGTGAATCGCCCAGCGGGCCGCAGCTCCCTGCGCGCGGTGAGAGTCAAACCAGCACGCACCAACGCACAGCCCGCCACTGCGCCTAACACACGTATGTACTAACACTTTCATAGGCTACGCCGCACATGTCCCTCGGGACCAGCGTGGGGCGGCGCCGAGGCTAGGCAGTTGAAGCGTTAATCATCTTTATTTAGGTGCCACGATATCAGACTGGTATTTTTATTTTTAGGGTTCCGTACCTCGAAAGGAAAAAAAGGAACGCTTATAGGATCACTTTGTTGTCCGTCTGTCAACCCTCTTTTCTCAGAAATGCGTGGAGGCATCGAGTTGAAATTCACATCATATAGGTTCATCAGGTTCGTAACCTTTTGGAACCGCGATATAAATCAAACTTCTAAGTCAACGCAAACAAAAGTTACAGCCGTTTTTGCAATTTTTTTGAATTTTACAAGGGAATCACATGCACACAAAACCTATAGGGTACTTTCCGTTGACCTAGAATCATGAAAATTTGCAAGAAGTAAAGTCTTGTAGCACAAGTAACGAAAAAATCCGAAAATTGTAACACTGTTGTTAATTTACAAAAATAAATGTTTGATTCTCGCTATGGAGCAAAAACTTATAGGGTGATACTTCCCTTTGCCCTAGAATCATGATGATATTTGGCAAGAAACAAGGTCTTTTAATTAAACAATTATACTGAACCTTCGCTACGCGAGTCCGGCTCGCTCTTGACGTTTTATTATCTAAGTTCTTTGCGGTATCCAAACTTAAATGTTCTACGAAATCAAGAAAACTCCAACAAATAGCATCCCGTTCTGGTTTTCCTTTTTCTTATTATCACCAGAACTATACATAATTGGAAAAAAATTCAAAGAAAAAGAAAGATTTATTAATTACATCAAACACGAATACTCTACTATTACCTGTTATTTATATTCGAAACCGACTTAAAAAAAAACGGCTTCGTGCGCCGAATAATCGCACATGACATGAAGGGTTCCCAAAAAATCATATAAGTTAAGAGCATTCACCTACAGTCACAAAGTGTATTAATAATTCCTTTTGTTGCAGCGCCAACTACCTACCCCCCTCTCCCCGAGACCGCCCGCTCCCCCCTCTCAGCACCCCCCGTCACTAACTTCGGGATCCACCATCCGCCACCACCGAGCAACAACAGCGACGACGAAATTGTTGAAGTAAGTACACCCCCGGTCATTCATTCGCATTATTCTTTCTACCCAAAGGCTGTCTGGAAGAGATTGCCTCTAAATGACAAGGCTGCCTTTTTTATTTGCGTCTAACATGATGCTGATAAGAACTGACATTATCTCGAGATAGATAGATATATTTACTAACACAAATTTTGTTTTTAATTAACATACTGATTTATTCTTATGGGAAATTGCGTACGATTCTAAAACAAGCTTCCATCTGGAGCAAATGAACTCCCTATTCGTAAATTTAAACAGTACTTTAAACGGAATCTTATCAAGAAGCCTTTTACTCCATAGATGATTATATCAATGATGTTAATGCTTGGCCAGATGTCGCCCAGTTCCGCACCGACAAAAGTATTATACGAGAATCTTAAGCTTAGTTTTATATAAATATGGACCTATATCTAAATCGCATTATATTTAGGCAAATTTTTACTACTAGTTCAGTACTTACTAGTACTTACGTACTACTAGTTTTGTAGTTTTTACTACTACTTACTAGTGGTTTATTTTTCACTTCTTCCACTAGTGGACAAAAAATGTCAGCGAACAAAATCAATAACATTTTGTTTCTTATTTGATAATAATTACTATTTATTAAGCTGTTAATGTATAAAATTTGACTTGTCTAAGTGCTTTTTTGTAAGCCTAAAGAAATAAAGTTATCGACTTTTGACTCTTATAGTACCTGTACTTTACCAAGATTTTCTTCCTCAGGTGCCATACAAGCCGAAGACACCAGAAATAATCGACCTAGACGAATACCCCGAAACAGACTCACCGGAATCCAGCTCAAAGAAGAAACGCCTCGACATCCTCAAAGAAAGGGGGCTCGAGGTCACCCCCTTACCGGCTCCCTGGCCGAACCCGATAACCCCTGTGATCACTCCAAACCCCCTCCTAATGAACCCCGCTGTGCAACAACAAATCATGGCGTCTCAATTCTACGGGTACTACACACCCTCTGTAGTCGTCGCGGCTCCTTACCCCAACGGTGTTCAACCCCCTAAAGTGATACAAGCGACTTCAATATTCGGGTCTACAAGTCCCGAGAAAACTGTTTACGGCAACCCTAAAGACCCTTTCATGCCACCACCGCATGTGTTACACGGGGTGCCAATCAAACCCCAAAGGGTCCAAGTCACTCCCACGCCAAATAACCCCCAAGACATCTTGGACTTAACCTGTAAAATGGCGAAGCCTGCTGTTGAAATTGTAAGAGTACCTACAGCGCCTTCGCCGTCAAAAACACAAAATATACCGAAGAATTATTCGATTATTGATGGAAAAGCGGTGGTAGGATCTAACTTAGAGATAACCCTTGTTAATAAATCCCAAACACCACCGAAGAAGGACCCAATAAAACCACAGAAGCGATCGTCTAACGGGAAATTCGTAGCGAAAACTCCAACACCACCAAAGGATAAAATAATCCCAAAAAAACCTGCTATTGTAGTCCCTAGCTATCAAATTCGCGATGAGCCGTCTCCTACAGGCTCCAACCATTCAACAAGTTCCAGAGAAAGTCAGAGCCAAAAGGAACCCCAAAAACCAACCTCGTCGTTCCTAGACCCGTATATGGCGTTATACAGCTTAGCGGGTCAGATGGACCCGAGGCAGCTCATGGGGGGTCAGTTAGACCCCAGGCAGATCGCCGCGTATAGAGAAGCGATGGTTAACCAGTTCAGGGGTTATTCGCATTTGTTAAATATGGGGGTTGGTAACCCTACTACAAAGAATTGAAGGTCAGTTTAAGTAAATTAATATCGGCACGAATTATGGTCCTTGAGTTTATGAATTACTAGCAGCGCCTCGCGGTTTTACCGCGGTTTTACCGACGTCGTTCCTGTTCCCGTGGGAATTCCGGGATAAAACATAACCTATGTTTTGTCGGAATTCTCCCTGAAAAATAAGCATTCTAATGGTGAAAGAATTTTAGAAATCGGTCCAGTAGTGTTTAAGTTTATTCGTTACATATAAAATACAAATCTTTCCTCTTTATAATATTAGTGTAGATTTGTTTTGATGACGGCGGCCAGTCTCAACGAAGGCTAGTCTGGTGCACAGGATCATATTGTGTGCACAAGTGTGTGCGCAAATCACTCACAGGTGCACTCTATTCCCTCACTCTCTCAATCCGAGGGATGGCGAACCAACTCAAGCGGGGAGAAGTCGGGCGCAGGATCAACGGTTTAACGTGCTTTCAGAGGCACGGGGTGTAGCACCGCCAACTTCTCGACTCCAGGTTGCTACTGTGATTTTTTCTCGCTCGAAGAACCCCAATAACTACTTTTGGCCCCGGGATTTGAACCCAGGACCTCAATCAGCGGTTGAACTAGCTAACCGCTAGACCAAAGAGGTAGATAATTTGTCTTGCAAAATTTATGTATGTAGGTATAATATGTAAAACTTGTATTCGATCTCGTTGCTTAGTTGGTTAGTTAGCGCACACCCGTACTGAGGGTGAGGCGCGGGTTCGAATCCTACCGAAATCAAACATTTTTGGACATTAAATTTTCGTAGAAAAAAATATGTAAAGTTGGTTTTAAAACAAGGTCTCCACACTAATATTATAAATGTGAAAATTTGTATGTTTTTTACCTCTACAAAACACTACTGAACCTTGCCCTTTGTGTCAAAGGACATTTAGACATTCCGATACGATATCGGTTTAAAATAGATTTATAATCGATTAACTTGGATTTGATTGTCAAAGTCTGAATTTATGACTTAGATTGTAGATAAAGAGTTACTGTCAATTTGTAAAAATTAGAAAGCGTAACTGCACTAAATTTGATAGAATTATCAAATTAAGTTCAGCAATTTTTTTGTCTATTAAACCTGTAGGTAATATCCGAAATTCGTTACTTACGCAATTTCAATTCGCTAATGTACTTGATATTAATATAGGGTCTCTAGTACCCACCATGTAAAAAGGTTTATAAAAAAAAGTTTAGATGTGAAAAAAAATTGTAAATAAGTAGATATTGACCAAAATAACTAAGTCATACGATTGTGTACTCTATTTGTAGTGGTATAATTCGTTATTAACAATACATTCTCTATAATTCGGCATTTTGAAGGTAATTTTGTCCTTAAATTGTAATCGCTCAATACCATACTTTAAATATTCATGTAAACTCCTACACTTGTTTGGAGCCTGATCAGGGCTTAGTTTTTTTTTTGAGTATGTTAGACTCGCATAAGCCCTGATCAGGGTCTACCATAAAACCGACCTCTAATTAAAATTTGGTCCAAACAAGTCTAGGCGTTAAGGCTAGATATTTCAGCAGAGTCCGCGCTTTTCAGATTTTTTAAATTATCCGAGACGTAGAAAACACTAGTATATTCTAAGGTTATTTTCGCGAGAACTCATAATAAAACACGAATAATTTCAATAGAGAAGATGGTTGGAGAGTACCTACTGCTTGGGATCCAGTCCTATATCGAGTCAGGTCCCACACCCAGCAATCTATAGCTACAACCCATCAAGACACTGTTAGTGATTACTGCGTAGGTACATACGGAACGTTATAATTAAAGTTGTATAATTGACGGTAGATATGCAAAATTCAAATTACTTGTAAAGACAAATGTCACCTCAGTCTGCCTGTGACCATGGAAGCTGAAAAGCCTCCGAAACGTCAGGTTATAAACAAAATATAAAATAAACGCGATCAATCCGGTTAAAACAGTGTTTTATTAGTTGAAAACACTGTCAAAAAATCTGAAGAAAAAAAATGATTATGTTATTTATGGATATAGTCTAGTCAAAGTCGCATTCAGTTACAAGATCTAATGAAGTTCACTCGATACAAAAAAAAACTCTTTTTCGCATAATGCACGAGCGCGGCGGCGCGGCGGCTTGTCAGGCGCGCGCTGGCGCTTAGGACGACGCTGCAGGAATACCTGGCCTTAAAACACATTTATTCTGTAAATACTGATTGATAAGTGTCAATATTCTGTAATGCATTACAATATTGGTCCAAAACAACACACGAAAAGTCATAATAAATCGATTTCACGATTTTGATTCATAAAATCGATTTAATGCTGAAAGGCTACTTGACTACTACTGGGAAATAATTCTAAAGTATTGTCTTATAAAAATAATGCAAAGTGTAATCAATATTTCTTGGCCAGTCGTATTAGTTACTATTTATTAGTACTAATTTTAAAGTTTCTAAAAATAATGGCGCGCCAAAACGATAATCTCTGTCATGGCTCCGGTGACATGGTTCGATGACGTCACACCACTCACAAGAAGAAGAACAACAACACGCACTGTAATCTGTGATTGATTTGACGTCACCAGCGATGCAACCAAACGCAGAGCGTTTTCGGTCCACGTGATTATATATAAAAAATGAAATTTTAATCCCGTTTTTTACCTAAAATAGGCATATTTTTAATAAAAATTACTTACAAATTACCCATTAAAATTAAAATTTCTTAGAAATTACCCAGAGTACTATAATAAAAAATAAAAACCTTAAAAATTACTTGATTACGCTTTGTTACGTTGTCACTGACTAGGGTGAAACAATTTGCAACTTATTTTCAATGTAGTCAAATAGCCTATTGTGTTTCTCTTGAGCTAAAAAACGGGAAATACAAGAATTGATATGGAAAACAACCGCGTGATTGTTTTTTTTTATTGCATTGAAAAGCCCTCATTGTTATGGTGACCCAATTTTTTAGATAAAAGACTGGCAAAAGCATCATTTTGAGTGCTGTCATAAAGATGACAGCACTCAAAATGATGCTTTCCGTTATGAACCATGAAAGAGAGACTAGACTAGACTCTCTTTTCTTACTTAAGAGAACTTAAGAAGTTGCAGTTGAACTGGACACTGGCAGAAAAGAGAGTCTAGTTTATTTCATAAGAAAAGACTGCAACATGTTTTGTGCTGTCAAATTAGGTTTTGTTTTTGTGTCATCTGAATTTACACCTTTGTCTTTTGATACCTGTGACACCCGTGGGGGACTAAACGCTCGTAAGATGCGTTTTTGGCAATAAAGTCAAGCTTTATTGCCCAAAACCGGGCGTTTAACCAGTATATTCTGGCAACTAAATACGACTGTTTAACCAAAAATAGTAATTCTAAGGGTGTTTTCTTTTTAGTGAGTCCCTTAGAATTACTAATATTTAACTGAATTATGCAAAAGTCGAGTAAACTTAAGTCACTAAAATGATCTCTCGAAATGTGTAAAAAATTTAAAAGAAACGAAAAATTTGGGAACAATTTTGTGTAATCGTTTCTTGGATGAAAAATTTAGAATAAAAAATTGTAAATATTAGTTATTGTTATAATCCAATTGAAGTTATTGCTAGGGGTTATTCAGAATGTAATTGAACTAATGTTTATTTGGGAAAAATATTTATCATGATTCTTTTAACCACACATCGTTTTCGACGGTCAAAATAATATTTGTTAAATTTTTAAGACATTTGTATTCTCTGACTATGGAAGGGGTGTCAAAAGAAATTATTGACCTAAGACCCTCGAGGGGTTCAAAGGGGGTCGAATGGATATCTTAGAATGAAAAAGCTGTATATAATTTTTCTAGCAAATACAAGTTTTATAATTTTATTTACTAGCGACATCTAGTGTGGCTTATAATGTAACCTATTTTTAGTTTGTCTTCTGTAACGTGACCGCTATGACAAACTTACTAATTTTCTATAAACCTTGAAACTACTAAGAACCTAGCGGTTTCGAACAGATAGGCTTTATTCCAAATCTTAAATTAGTGTTTTGTTTAAGTTTTAAGAATTTTGAATAACTCCATCTATGTTAGTGTAGCTGAATTTGTAGTTTCAATACTTAATGGTTATTAGTTATCTTCCCATACAAACACAGTTTTCATATCACAAATTATATAAAAAACTCAAAACTTGATTTGTAGTAAAGTTTTTTCGTACATATATGGCTTTTACGTGTAAATATGGCTCATTTAATACATTTTTACTCCATATAACCTACGATGCTACGTAGAAAAAGACACTGATAGATTTATCTCAAGTGTCAAACCAATAGCAAGTGTATAATCGCCAGTTGGTACAAAAGCTGTGTTTGTAAGGAAAGAGCTTAAACTAGAGACCTCTTAAAGATTTCTTGGTGTACGTGTGACGAACGATAGAGGTATTAAAATTTATTTGGTTTGTGGTATTTAAATTAATATAATTGCAATAACGACCCTACGTACTCTTAGATGAAAGTAAAAAAGGGAGAATAGGTACTAGTTTCTCGAAAGTGGAATGCTCAAATTAGGTGCAATTAGATCCACCCACCTCAGTCATAGTCGGACCGGCACCGACGGCGTTGGTGATTCGCGTGGTTGCTACAATGTACTTTGGTTGTACATCAAATACCTGTGTTCGTTCACTAGGTGTACAAATAAATAGCTTCAGAACTAAAAACAAATCCCAAGGCATTACTTTTCAATCGTAGGTAACTTATAATTTTTCTGCTGCCCTAATTCGCCATTTGCAAACAGGGATAGAAATTACGAAACATTCACCGCTATGCATGGGTAGCGTTTTATTGTCTCAGTCGCGCTTCGGCCTAGATACGTCTTTCCCTCTGTGTTGTTCATTATGTAGGTATATCGCACAAGATTGGAAAATGCGTGTCTTTGCGTATAGTTGTAACTCAACACAATACACACAGGCCATTTGTTGAGTTACCGCTGGGAGAACGTACCCTATCTTCTGAATTTTACATAAATCGATGTACCTACGTAGTAGGTATTATAATTTATAGTGCTTTTAGATATTTACTTGCGAAAGCCTAGATTTTACCGCACCGCCGCCATTTGCAATAGGTTAAAGATGAGAAATCATTTAAGTAAAAATTACTAAATTTCCTTTACTACACAGAAAATTACAATATAAAAATGATGCTTTCCGTTATGAACCATGAAATAAGAAGTTGAAGTTGAACTGGACACTGGCAGAAAAGAGAGTCTAGTTTATTTGATAAGAAAAGACTGCAACATTTTTGTGCTGTCAAATTAGGTTTTGTTTTTAATGTAAAATTAATAAAATGTATAATATTTCCTTTACTATAATATATACTTATGCTTACTTATTTTCTGTAGCTATTAATTTAACTCTACCGTTGGTCACACATAAATGTTGTTAGCGTTAATAATTTTATATTTCGCAAGTTGTAAATATTGTGCTACTGCACTCGATGTACATTGGCGTACCAATAAATGGTGATAATTATTCATTTCTTTTATTTTTATGCATCGATGCGGAACCCTATTCCCTACCTAGGATCCTAGTTTTTATTCTTAACTTAGATTTTTCGGAAATGCCCTCTAAAAAAGATTTTTTATTATTGTACATACTGTTATAAATTTACAAATATAAAACGTATGTTATCTACGTATGTAGGTACCAAATGATTTGTTTTTTTAAATTTATATTCCTAGTGTAAGCTTGGGTATAAGAATAGATGGAACCACCTACATAATATTGCAGTGCCCTAGAAGGGTGCATGCTTGATACCATAAGTTATTGTAAGATCTTTGTACAGCATGTTCCGCAATAAAATATCTTGAACCCTTGAAAAAAATGTCGTTGATGAATTTTCCACTTCACTTTTGCATTTGGGTAGGTAGGTACCTACAACTCATTTGAATGAAAAACCGATTGAATTTTGACATCCGCGGATGAGTTTTACCCTAACATAAATAATAGAATCAGGCGTTACTTTGCGGAAATCCATTGCAAAATATAAGGATGAGAATATTTAGTACCTAAACATTCCGAAGAGAAGGATTTTTTCGCGGAATTGTTACTAAATATTTTCATCCTTATATTTTGTCCCCAACGCCCCTACAAAATGCTTATAAATTATCTAACCTTTACTTTTCATACCCCTATTATCTATACCCCTATATATATCCTATTACCTTACGACGAGATGTTGGAGTCCCCCTAACACCCCCTGTGTTAAGGGGACTCCAACATCTCGTCTTCCAAGCTACGTAACCTGCACATGGTACACCCTGCTAGATAACGAACTAGGGTCTAGTGAAAAGATTTTGATGTTTTCACCAGAGCCATCTGCATGAGCAGTCTGCATAATTTGATAACTCAGATAATTATAATTATTTTCAGCAGACACATGTTGCCATTAAGGCGATTCCCCGAGCCAAACTAGCACCGCCATGCTTCACCTATTTTATCTTATTTAGTTTCGAAATTTTCAATGGGCAGTTAGTGATACCTATTATAAGCTTTGTTTAATACCTTTGTAATATTTTTATTTACTATAGTCGAGGCAGAGATGCGAAAATAGAGATTGGTGGACACAAAGTGCAACTTCGTATCTCTTACTAAACTATACAAAACCAAAATATTACAAAGGCATAAAAAAAGCTTATATTAGGTATCACAAACAGCCCATTAAAAATTTTGATATTACCTTTGTTCAACGAAACAATAAGAAAAAATGGGCTCGGGGAATCGCCTTAACAAAGAATCATCATCATCATCGATCTTACAGGACTCATGGACAGGTCACAATCACAAAAGTTTCGTGATTCTGACGCTTCCAAGACAACACGTCACTATGTACGACTTACGAACGATTCACTGCTGAATTTGACTCCACCCACAGAAGAAGGCTTAGATAAGTAGACTAAAACGAGGTGTAGCCAAAAAATTGCGACAAATTAGTCTCAATTTCCTATCGGTAATAAGTGCGCTTGCTACGTGAAAACACTGAAGTTATATGCTTGTCAACTCGCACATAGATTCGTCGTAGTTGAACGTTAAGCGTAACTATTTTCTTGATTCTGTAGTACAGAATCAAGAAAATAGTTACGCCGAACGCTCAACTACCCGCGCCGACCGAATGTCCGGCGCGCGTAGTTGAACGTTCGGCGTACCTATGCTTCTCGGGTGCGTACCGCACACCACTAGGTACCGACACCTGACGACGACGCACGTAATTTTCCGTCGCGTAACGCACTGAACAAAATGCCGCGTTCTGAGCGTTTGGTATGTCATACCAACCGCTCAGAACGCGGAGAACTACGACCGAAACTTCAGCCCCTGGACTTTCGTCGCCGTACCTTCGGCTGATGTGTCGCTACACTAAGAGCTAAATAAAATATAGGAGAAATAAAGAAACAAACATAATTTTCATACATTTTATTAACAAAGTCCACCTCATTCATACTAACGAACATCACTTACATCTAAGACAGGTCTTTATATTAGAGACAGGTACCTATTTATATCAAAAACAGTTCTTTATATCCAGGATATTGTCTATGATAAATCCGGTGCCCACAATTTGAAACAGGTCTTTACATTAGAGACAGGTATTTATATCAAAAATAGGTCTTTATATTCACGATATTGTCTATGATAAATCCGGCGCTCACAATTTGAAACAGGTCTTTATATCCAGGATATTGTCTATGATAAATCCGGCGCTCACAATTTGATACAGGTCTTTATATCTAGGATATTGTCTATGATAAATCCGGTGCCCACAATTTGAAAGTTCTATCGTACGAGCAGGTCGCTATGTACTTGTTGTCATACGAAATGTCTGTACTCATCACCTGGAAACAAAGAAAAATATTTGATTAGGTATTTATTTAGATCAGGAATAGGGTATATGCATGTCCAGCAGTGAACTAACATACGCTGATGATATGGATGAGTTCAAAAAGAAATACATCTGTGAAATTTCAAATGTCTAACTATCACGGTTCATGAGATACAGCCTGGTGACAGACAGCGGATTCTTAGTAATAGGGTCCCGTTTTACCCTTTGGGTACGGAACCCTTAAAATGATGATTTTTAATTTTAAGGGTTCCGTAATGATGGTTAAGATTTTCGAAAACCGAAAATTTTTGAAAACTTATTTCATTTCTTAGAGATACCCAAAGTGCGGGTAAGCACTGTAACAAAAAACCTTAACACAACTTTGTTTTCTAATGAACATTACCTGGAAGGCTGTTACATGTTGACAGATAATATGATAACTGGTATAAAATACAGTTGCAAGATTTGTCCCACACATTAAAAACCTTCTGTCTCCATCATCAGACCCAGGGTAATTAGAATAAAAAGTTGTAATAGGCTACTTGACTACTACTGGGAAATAATTCTAACGTATTGTCTGATAAAAATAATGCAAAGTGTAATTAATAATTCTTCAAGGCCAGTCGCATTAGTTATAAAAACGAATTTTAAAATTTGAATAAAATAATGCCGCGCCTAAATGATAATCTCTGTCATGGCTCCCGTTTTCCAAGCTATGACGTCACCCCGCCATACCACACCTAACAAGAAGACTCATTGACACTGTAATCTGTAATAGTGTGACGTCACTTGCGATCCAACCAAACACAGCGTTTTCGATCACGTGATCATTATATCAAAAAATGTGTAATTTTAATCCCGTTTTTTTACCTAAAAAAAGGCATATTTTTAATAAAAACCACCTGATTACGCTTTACGTTGTCACTGACTAGGATGAAAACAATTTGGAACTTATTTTTAATGTAGTCAAATAGCCTATTACCTTGTTGTCGTGTCCGGAGAGAGTCCTCAGCGGGTGCCAGGACGGGTTGGACCACAGTTTCACTGTTTTATCGTACGATGAGGTGATAAGGAAATGACCGTTGCTGCGTTGATAGCGGACATCTAGAAAAAATAACGTTTAATTAATTAACTATTTAGTGGGTTAATATTTGACAACTTCAGTAGCGCGAGGAGGAAGGTCTGCCTTTGACGCAGGGGGTAGCGGGTTCGATTCCCGCCTTGGGACAAATGTTGTGAGATCTGCAGTCTGCAGATAGTTAGTCCGGGTGTTTGCTATTTATTATAAAATAAAAACATCAACAGTTTTTGACACACCACATTTACACAACCGACTGCCTTGCTTTGCTTTGACGACCGATGTGGCGCGGTGGGCGAAGGTCTGCCTGCGACGCAGGAGGTTGCGGGTTCGATTCCCGCCTCAGGACAAATGTGTGTACGATCTGCAGACATTTGTTCAGGGTGTTCTGTTCGTTTTGTATGTATAATAAAAAATACTTATCTATGTAATGTATTGTATTATGTATATCAGTTATCTAGTACCCATAACATAAGCTCTGCTTAGCTTGGGGCTAGATATTGCTGTGTGAATTGTCCATAGCATTATTGCTATATATAGCATTATTTCATTAAGATCCGTTCAGCCGTTAAACGTGAAAGATAACTGACAGACAGACAGACTAACTTTCGAATTTATAATATTAGTATGGGTTGATTTTGATTTAAAAACTTACCACTAATAAGATGCGTGTGCGCCGGTATCGTGTACAGGCAGTTGCGTTTCCTCATGTCCCAGATTTTAACCTGAGAAAAAAGTTAATAATTGTAATAAATTAACAGGCTAGTTTTCTAAAAAAAAACTAAGAAGTCCGTCAAAAAGATTATCAGAATATATTACACGTATTTCTATGTACAAGATAATAGTCATTTTGAAAAGACCGAACTTTGTTTTTTTTCTAACGAGAAAATTCGGTATATGTAATCATGTCATGGCAGTGAATTTGTTAACATAGTGTTTATTTATTTATTTATCACTAGCAGCGCCTCGCGGTTGCACCCGCGTAGTTCCCGTTCCCGTAGGAATTTTGGGATAAAAAGTAGCCTATGTCCTATTCCAGACTATAATCTATCTCTGTGCCAAATTTCATCCAGATCCGTTCAGCCGTTCTGGCGTGATAAAGGAACAAACATCCATCCATCTATCTATCCATCCATCTATCTAAACTTTCACGTTTATAATATTAGTGAGATAGTGAGATTAGTGAGATTCACATACAGAAAGATATTTTCCAAAACCTTGTTACCTGATGGTCGGCAGTAGCGGTGGCCAGGCGCGGCGTGTGCGGCTCCCAATCAGCTGCTAACACGGGCCCCAAGTGTCCTTCTAGGAACATCACGCAGCGGCCCGTGCGGAGGTCCCATACGACTTCCACCAGATACAGCTGAGGCATGGCAGTGAATGCGTTAACATAGTGTTACCTGATGGTCGGCAGCGGCGGTGGCCAGGCGCGGCGTGTGCGGTTCCCAATCAGCCGCTAACACGGGCCCCAAGTGTCCTTCCAGGAACATCACGCAGCGGCCCGTGCGGAGGTCCCATACGCGGCCGAATGCGTCCATACCCCTGTAGCAAAAACACAAAATATTACTTACTTTTTATAGCTAACTGCAGACTGTTGCAAACAATCAAGAGTTAGCTCAACTGTTTATGGATATTCTCGAAAATCATGATCAATGTTGTAGTTGTTTACACTAGTTTACAAAAAATTTTTATACCCCGAAATAAATGTATATAAATAAATAAATAATAAATAATGGTGGACAATTCACACAGCATTGTCTAGCCCCAAGCTAAGCAGAGCTTGTGTTACGGGTACTAGATAACTGATATAGGTACATAATACAATACAATACGTAGATAAATATTTTTTATTATCTATTTAATAGAACATACCCAGAACACTCGGAACAAATATCTGCAGATCGTACAAATACTTGTCCTAAGGCAGGAATCGAACCAGCAACCTCCTGCGTCGCAGGCGGACCTTCGCCCGCCGCATCATACGTCACTTACCCTGTGACTACTAAAGATCCGTCTCCTTGGAAGGCGATGCTGTACACCGGCTTCGCGTGACCCTCCTGATGTAAAACTTCTTTGGCTAAAACAAAAAAAAAAACAGATAGATAATTCTTTATTGTACCACACAAAAACAGAAAACAGTACAGAAATAAAAGTTGCAAGAAGAAGTACAAAGGCGGCCTTATCGCTATGAGCGATCTCTTCCAGGCGACCTTGGGATGGACTGGACATGTAGGAACAAAAAAGACGGTGGCACTTGAAAAAAAAGAAATCTCACTAATCTCACTAATATTATAAACGTGAAAGTTTAGATGGATGGATAGATAGATGGATGGATGTTTGTTCCTTTATCACGCCAGAACGTCTGAACGGCTCTGGATGAAATTTGGCACAGAGATAGATTATAGTCTGGAATAGGACATAGGCTACTTTTTATACCGAAATTCCTACGGGAACGGGAACTACGCGGGTGAAACCGCGAGGCGCTGCTAGTTATAAAATAATTATATAATACTTAATCTTAAACATTTAGGAGAACAAAAAAGAACTCGCCTAATACCTCATTTTTCATCATCATCATCAGCCTATATCAGTCCACTGCTGGACTTAGGCCTCCCCTAATGAGCGCCATAGCGCCCAGTCTTCAGCTTGCCGCATCCAGCATCTGCCAGCAGTCTTTCGCAAATCATCATCCCACCTGGTCGGAGAGCGTCCTACACTACGTTTGCCGAGTCATCATCGACCTCATTTTTAATGGTCTGATAACTAAAACATATGCTAAAGTCTGACTAACGAGTGATGATTAATATTATTAATATGAATATAGTTAATCTTTTTTTTTAAAAAGGTTTTACAGATTCAAGTTATTTCGGGACTGTTATTAAGTGCGCAGGATTGACCCGTTTCGCTCGCACGTATCGAGGAAACCGTCGCCTCTTTTTGAATAGATGGAATGAACTAAATTTTATATCACTCTATAAAATTTATACAATATATAAATCCCACTAATATTATAAATGTGAAAGTTCTGATGGATGGATGTTTGTTACTCAATCACGCCAGAACGGCTGAACGGATCTGGATGAAATTTGGCACAGAGATAGATTATAGTCTGCAATAGCACATAGACTTTTTATCCCAAAATTCCCACAGGAACGGGAACTACGCGAGTGAAACCGCGAGGCACTTACATCATTAAGTAATAAAACATACCAGTACTTATATCTAAATTAAAAAAAAAAAAACAGGAAAAAGACGACCTCCAGGGAGGCCATTGTGATGCTATCTCACCTATCTCGAGGTCCCACAGCCTCCAAGAGTTATCGAACACGGTGGTGGCCAGGAACCGGCCCGAGGGGTGGAACTCCACGCGGGACACGCGGTGTGGCGCGTGGCCTTCTAGAGAGGCCATAGGGGAGTCACTGCAATAGAATTCACAATAGTACTGATAGTGGCCGTGACAATACAACCGTTGTATTTATTTATTCCACATAGATACATTTTAGTATACTTGGAAAGGTCAATTTTTATACAATGTATGTAGGTAACATGAGTTAGAAATTCATTTATATTAGTACAAACAGTACATAAGTAAAACATAAACTTCAACAACGGATAATCTCACATGTGCAGCGAAAAAATGTTAAAATGTGAAAACGAACGAGAGATCAATTAAATGATGAATGAAAGCAATCAAAACGAAAATCTGTTTCGAGCTTCTGTGCTTTGCTTCGATGATACCATTATCTAAGATGAGGTAGATATAACAGTAAGATTTTCCTAATTTTAATTATACAGTTTAACACTTAAACACAGTAATCACAGTAATAATTGCAATGACATTTCTTGTTCTGGTGTTATAACTATGCGAGTCTCCATTTTTTTTAACCTATTTTGTCCCACTGCTGGGCAAAGGTCTCCCCCAAACATTTCCATGAGTCGCGTTCGCTAGCCAGGTCCAACCAATCTACGCTGAATGCGTCGAAAACGTCCCGCCGGCGTCTCAAAAAAAAAAAAAATTATATAATTTTTTATATACATTAGATTTTGACATGCACCCAAAACCTATAGGGTACTTCCCGTTGACCTAGAACCATGAAATTGGCAAGAAGCAAGGTCTTATAGCACAAGTAAGGGAAAAAATCTAAAAACCGTAAATTTGTTGCTAATTGACAAAAAAATGTTTGATTATTCGTTTCTGGTGACGGCTTAGATTTTTTGAAAATAGATTTAAGTGTAAATATTAGTTGTAAATATTATTTTATTCTGTTGTTATTGTCATTTTTTTTAAATAAATAAAGTACCATAATCTTAATTAAAATAACCAATACCGACCATACTATTTGATTACTTACGAGTGCAAGTTTATACGGAACCCTTGATACGCGAGTCCAACACGCACTTCACGTTTTATTTATCTTTTAAAATTGAACAATTTCTGACTTGCGTTGTATAAAGACCTATGTTATAAATGGTAAATAAAATATATACAATAATATTACCTCGTGAAGTTCCACAAATGCACGCTCCCGTCGTACGCGCAAGTCGCCATCGTACAAGTTTCCGATGCGCCCTCTGTGTCCGTTTCCGAGGCGCCCTCTGTGTCCGTTTCCATCACATCTGAGGTCTCTTTATTCTTTTGTAGCTGCAAGAAAGAAATATTGTACTACTAGCAGCGCCTCGCGGTTTCACCCGCGTAGTTCCCGTTCCCGTGGGAATTCCGGGATAAAAAGTAGACTATGTTCTATTCCAGACTATAATCTATCTCTGTGCCAAATTTCATCCAGATCCGTTCAGCCGTTCTGGCGTGATAAAGGAACAAACATCCATCCATCTATCCATCCATCTAAACTTTCACGTTTATAATATTAGTGAGATAGTGAGATACAAAGCGCGGCTTTTACACGAGAGAGATCCTAACTGCTTACAAAATATGAATCTTTAACGAGTACAATATAATCCCCCACGGATGAGCTTAGTGCACACTGCACTTTTCGCTTCTTCCACTAGTGGACAAAAAATTTAAGCGAACAAAATCAATAACATTTTGTTTCTTATTTGATAATAATTACTATTTATTAAGCTGTTTATGTATAAAATTTGACTTGTCTAAGTGCTTTTTTGTAAGCCTAAAGAAATAAAGTTATCGACTTTTGAATTTTTGTTTTTAACTGTCTTTGTAGTTTTAGCTAGTAGACTGTAGGTATTTAAGTACCGTCTCTGTGTTTGTACTCTACCCTGGTTTATTCTATGTTTTTATTTAAATTTAGTTATAGTAATTGTACCTATTTGTATGTCTAATAAACTATTTCATTTGACGACCTCTGTGGCGCGGTGGGCGAAGGTCTGCCTGCGACGCAGGAGGTTGCGGGTTCGATTCCCGCCTCGGGACAAATGTGTGTACGATCTGCAGACATTTGTTCAGGGTGTTCTGGTCGTTTTCTGTTTGTATAATAAAAAATATCTATCTATGTAATGTATTGTATTATGTATATCAGTTATCTAGTACCCATAACACAAGCTCTGCTTAGCTTGGGGCTAGATAATGCTGTGTGAATTGTCAAACATTATTAATTTTATGTTGAAAGCTTTTTTGTGGAAGTTTAGGGGAAAACCAGGTGTCATGATACCTTTCTCTCGAAGTGCCGTGGCAAAGTAGCGTGGGGGTGGAACGCGACCCCGCTGACATTGCAAGTGTGCCCCTTCAGGACTTGCAGCTCGGTACACGAGGGGACGGACCACACCTTCGCGAGGCCTGACCTGTACGACAAAAAAAACCTTTACATCCCCCCATCTCGTAAAAATTTCATGAATCAAAATAAAACACAGTTTTAACCGGATTGATCGCGTATATTTAATATTTTTGTTTATAACCTGACGTTTCGGAGGCTTTTCAGCTTCCATGGTCACAGGCAGACTGAGGTGACATTTGTCTTTACAAGTAATTTGAATTTTACATATCTACCGTCAATTATACAACATTAATTATAACGTTCCATATGTACGCAGTAATCACTAACAGTGTCTTGATGGGTTGTAGCTATGGATTGCTGGGTGTGGGACCTGACTCGATGTAGGACTCCGGTAAAAACAGTGTTTTATTATGAGTTCTCGCGAAAATAACCTTAGAATATACTTCATGAATCAATTTACTTTATCCTCCAGCTAGCGGATAAAAACGGCTTTTGTACTCAGATATCGGTGACAAAAAATACTCTTTCCTCGCTGAGGTGGGATGAAAAGTTACGTGTTGCACATGAATGCAAAGATTTTTTACCTCGTGCTCTTTTGATTCCCTCGCTAACGCTCAGGGTTCTAATTCTAAAATCCTTCGCTTGCTCGGTCATCAAAATTGAGCACGCGGTTAAAAAGAAACTTTGCCTATGTTACTCTCCATCCTTTCAACTAACTCCATGCCAAAAAACAAACCGATTGGTTGCTTCGTTAGGGCGTGAAGGAAGGACAAAACAAACAAATAAACAAACAAACACACTTTTGATTGATCGACGAAGAATCAGCTGCCCGCGTAGTCCTGGAATGCGCGGGAGTAACGGCGCAACGACACGAAATCCTCGACCACCCGAGGTAACTCCGCGGAGCCTGTGAAGTCCCCAGGAAGATTCTGCGCTTCTGGAGGAAGATTCTGCGCTTCTGGACGGAGTTGGGCTGGCTACGCTAGCAGAACGATTACGCACAATGGACCAACCCGACAACAACAACAAGTAGCAAAGAAAACAACAACACAACAATTAGCAAAGAAAACAACAACACAACAAGTAGCAAAGAAACTTACCAGCTAGCAGTAATCATCATTTGGCTGTCGCCGCTGAACCTGCAGTGGCTTACGGGCCGGGAGTCGCCAATCTGCAAACAAGTTAGGTTTTTGAAAAAAATTCAAAATTCAATAACTTTATTTCTTTAGGCTTACAAAATAAGCACTTAGACAAGTCAAATTTTATACATAAACAGCTTAATAAATAGTAATTATTATCAAATAAGAAACAAAATGTTATTGATTTTGTTCGCTTCAATTTGTTGTCAACTAGTGGAAGAAGCGAAAAATAAACCCCTAGTAGGTGTATAATGCTTAAAATTTAAAATTTAAAACAAGGGCATATCAAGGGGCGAACCTACCGGGGTTGGTTTGGTCCAGTATTATCTATTTATTTACTTAAAAAACTCGAATTACTTAAAATGATGTATTTTCTTTGGTTCCTTGAATGTGAAAACACAATAAAAAAAAACAATTACGATAAAAATTACATGAAAGTGCATAGTTTAGTCGTATATATTCTTATTTATTTATATATTTTGAATTCTCTGGAACCCTGCATTTCTATTGAAATGCATTTTGATTTGTAGGTTATTACTAATTATTTGGTTCCTTGAACCAGTTTCTTCATTATGTTGTATAGTTTTCTTGTATCATCATCATCAGACTATATTAGTTCACCGCTGGACATAGGCCTCCCCTAATGAGTTTTCTTATATACATATAAGCAAAAACTTGATTTTATGATTTTATAAATAAATGCATATATAATCTCACTAATATTATAAACGTGAAAGTTTAGATGGATGGATGGATGTTTGTTCCTTTATCACGCCAGAACGGCAAAACGGATCTGGATGAAATTTGGCACAGAGATAGATTATAGTCTGGAATAGGACATAGGCTACTTTTTATCCCGAAATTCCCACGGGAACGGGAACTACGCGGGTGAAACCGCAAGGCGCTGCTAGTATATAATAATATTATAAATGTGAAAGTTTGGATGGATGTTTATTACTCAATCACGCCAGAACGGCTGAACGAATCTTGATGAAATTTGGCACAGAGATAGATTATAGTTTGGAATAGCACATTGGCTACTTTTTACCCCGGAATTCATATTCATATATTTATTCGCCGTAGGAGCACAAGGCACACTTGGTTACTAATAAAAAAATGTACGTCGCTACTGGTGGTTTAGTCCCTTGTAAAAATCTCACTAATATTATAAACGTGAAAGTTTGGATGGATGGATGGATGGATGTTTGTTCCTTTATCACGCCAGAACGGCAAAACGGATGTGGATGAAATTTGGCACAGAGATAGATTATAGTCTGGAATAGGACATAGGCTACTTTTTATCCCGAAATTCCTACGGGAACGGGAACTACGCGGGTGAAACCGCGAGGCGCTGCTAGTATGTAGTAATATTTACCTGACTGCAGTAAATAGACATGGCAGACGCTTTCCTCTGCGACTCCTGGCGCGCCGCCGCACGTACGCTTCCAGCCAGCTTCAGCTCCTCGCGGGCTTTCGCTAACCTGCAAAAACAAATAATGGATACTTAAGGCTGTGGTATGGGTCCAACTAGCGCCGCCACCTATTTATTCTTATTATCACGTTGAAAAAAGAAAATTTCAAAAATCCATCGTACAGTTTGTGATACCTATTATAAGCTTTTTTTAATGCTTCTGTAATAGTTTTATTCTATTAGGTTTAGGCAGGATATCGAAGTTGCCCTTGGTGGCCACCGATATCTATTTTCGATTTTCTGGCTAAACTAAATAGAGTAAAACTATTACAGAGGCATTTAAAAAAAGCTTATAATAGATATCACAAACTGTACGATGGATTTTTGAAATTTTCTTTTTTCAACGTGATAATAAGTATAAATAGGTGGCGGCGCTAGTTTGACACATACCACAGCCTTAAATATATCTTCATTGGAACCCTGAACGTGCCTCCACGAGAAAGAAGGAGGAATGCTTGGCAGGAGAGTTGGTGGTCGCAGTTGAGTAAATATATTTTTTATTTTTTACAAAAAATAAACGTTTACCAGTTTCTATGGCCACCTTCTGTATGCATTATCAGAAAATTCAAAATTCAATAACTTTATTTCTTTAGGCTTACAAAATAAGCACTTAGACAAGTCAAATTTTATACATAAACAGCTTAATACTAGTAATTATTATCAAATAAGAAACAAAATGTTATTGATTTTGTTCGCTTCAATTTTTTGTCCACTAGTGGAAGAAGACCAGGTAATAACCAGGAACTTACATGAGTATAGTATATTCTAAAGTTATTTTCGCGAGAACTCATAATAAAACACTGTTTTAACCGGATTTATCGCGTATCTCACTAATATTATAAACGTGAAAGTTTAGATGGATGGATGGATAGATGGATGGATGTTTGTTCCTTTATCACGCCAGAACGGCAAAACGGATCTGGATGAAATTTGGCACGGAGATAGATTATAGTCTGGAATAGGACATAGGCTACTTTTTATCCCGAAATTCCTACGATAACGGGAACTACGCGGGTGAAACCGCGAGGCGCTGCTAGTATTTTATATTTGGTTTATAACCTGACATTTCGGAGGCTTTTCAGCTTCCATGGTCACAGGCAGACTGAGGTGACCATGGAAGCTGAAAAGCCTCCGAAATGTCAGGTTATAAACCAAATATAAAATACTAGCAGCGCCTCGCGGTTTCACCCGCGTAGTTCCCGTTGTCGTAGGAATTTCGGGATAAAAAGTAGCCTATGTCCTATTCCAGACTATAATCTATCTCCGTGCCAAATTTCATCCAGATCCGTTTTGCCGTTCTGGCGTGATAAAGGAACAAACATCCATCCATCTATCCATCTAAACTTTCACGTTTATAATATTAGTGAGATACGCGATAAATCCGGTTAAAACAGTGTTTTATTATTACACGAGTATGCCAAATTCAGCTCAATCGGTGGAAGATAACTGGCCTAAAGTTTCGGTGAGGATAACTCGTGTAAAATTCTGTTGCAAGTTTTGTCCAACACAAACTAACAGGGCAAGGTCCCGTGAGTCGTGATACCAGGTGCCTTCTCTGACCAGCGTGAGGCAAATACAGTGCCCTAGCTAGATAACTAACCGTTCTTTAGCCCTAGGCAGGCTGTAGGCAGCTATAGCCCTCCTCGCGATACGTAGTTCAGGTGGTCCCTCGTGGCACCAGGTGCCTCCTCTGACCAGCGTGAGAGATACAGTGTCCTAGATATTTTATCGTTCTTTAGCCCTAGGCAGGCTGTAGGCAGCTATAGCCCTCCTCGCGATACGTAGTTCAGGTGGTCCCTCGTGGTACCAGGTGCCTCCTCTGACCAGCGTGAGAGATATACAGTGTCCTAGATATTTTACGGTTCTTTAGCCCTAGGCAGGCTGTAGGCAGCTATAGCCCTCCTCGCGATACGCAGCTCGGGGGGTCCCTCGTGGTACCACGTGCCTTCTCTGACCAGCGTGAGAGATATACAGTGTCCTAGATATTTTACCGTTCTTTAGCCCTAGGCAGGCTGTAGGCAGCTATAGCCCTCCTCGCGATACGCAGCTCGGGGGGTCCCTCGTGGTACCAGGTTCCTTCTCTGGCCCGTGTTAATGACATGCGAGCTTCTTCTTCTTCAAGTTTTTTGTTGATTGCATCTTCCCCAAGGCTGGAAAAAAAATATAACATGTCGTAGACGTCAGTGTAATCGCAGATGTGTTTTTTACTTGTCTAATACTTGTTAGCTACTTAGTGTGAACGAAAGAATGTTCGAGACAACTATTTGACAAGCTTTGTATGCAACTAGTTGTAAACATGTTTCTTGGTGAAAACGAGGGGTTATGGTAAAATAATTATTGATATCGGTTCAGTCTGTTTATAATATTAGTATAGATATAATTTTGAGTTAGAGTAAGAGTTTTGTAAGAGAAATAATGATACTCACTAGCTCAGTAGATCTCGTAGTCTCACTCTCCTCTCGGCTGGTCCCTCTCCAAACAAGCACACTGGCTCACCAAGTTGTCTGAGACTTCTGCGGACCTGGCCAAACAAATGAGAAACTTGGTGACACATTCTGGTAGCTCAGACAATTGAAGCTGAACACTATGGATATTGTATCCCTACAAAATTCGCTAGTTTACTTGTCTATATTTTGTTACATCTGTTAGGTTTTGTTAATATTTCAAATATTTTTAAACACTATTACGATATTTCCGTTTATAAATATCTCAACTTGACTTAAATTGACTCGTAGTATCACGTAGTAGTACAAACGGAAATAAGCACGGTACCGCCATTAGTCAGCTGCTCGGCAGTCCATAGATGAATACTAATAAACGGGCGGCAGTCGGCGGAGAGCTCGCTTCAGGGTCGGACGTTTAGTCCCTCCTACTATTGAGATAGTGGGAAATAAGTACGCCAGCACACAAATGTAAGTACATTTGTTGCAATACGGATCTTTAATAAATTAATATTCCTGTTCATTCATATTGTTTTCTTCACCATACCTTACACATCAAATGGTGGCCTTGCTAGTGAAATGCCGTTGAAATCGAATTTATAGCGGATCTAACAATGAGAAATCCAAGAGCAAAACAAGTCTAGACTGACCATACCAAGCTTAGATTCTTTGCTACGAGAGGAGCCTCTGCATTGACTATAGTTTTCTTTTCTTAATGATTACACCCAAACTTTTTTACTACCGCTTTCACGGGCTACAATGCACATGTCCACCCCCAGTGCCGTGAGAGGCTGGGTAGTGAATGTGTCAATGTCTATCTTCTGGCAGGTTGATAAACAGCCAATAGACATAAAGAATCAGTTCTTGTTAGTTGATTATAAATAATGCTAGACAATTCACACACAGCACCATCTAGCCTCAAGCTAAGCAGAGCTTGTGTTATGGGTACTAGATAACTGATGTACATAATACAATACATACGTGATAGATATTTTGTACTATACATAGAAAATACCCAGAACACTCGGGACAAATATTTGCAGATCATGTAAACATTTGTCCCAAGGTAGATTACTTTGATACTGCAGCCTGCAGTCGATGATTATATTTTGAACCTGCATTGCATCTTTTCACAGCAGCTCAAAAGCCTCAGTATTCTGGTATTTTATTCAGATACACTGTTTTAACCGGATTGATCGCATATATTTAATATTTTGTTTATAACCTGACGTTTCGGAGGCTTTTCAGCTTCTATGGTCACAGGCAGACTGAGGTGACATTTGTCTTTACAAGTAATTTGAATTTTGCATATCTACCGTCAATTATACAACTTTATTGACTTTTTACTTTTGGCTTTTTTAACTTTTTTTCAGATTATTATAAAACCATCCGAAGAACAGTAATTTTGTACCTCATCATCGTCAGTAGATACATTAAGCTGTCTCGCCTTCCTTCTCCGCTCAAATTCCTCTAACAATGCTTTCTTGTCTCGCGATACCTCGTCTTCTAGGTCCATGTATTCTGAAACATAGAATAGTTTGATAATACTGCAGACGCAGCGCCATGAAATAAGAAGTTGAAGTTGATAACTGGCCATTAAGGGTTACACAACATTGGCAAATGCAATTTTGTGAGGCTTCTAAGACTTTTATTCTTCTAAGTCCATGTATTCTGAAACATAGCATAGTTTGATAATACTGCAGATGCAGCGCCATGAAATAAGAAGTTGAAGTTGATAACTGGCCAATAAGGGATACAACATTGGCAACTGCAATTTTGTGAGGCTTCTAAGATTTATTCTTCTAAGTCTAAAAAAGATTGAAGTGGACAAAAAATCTAAGTGATCACTTTATTTCCTAGTTTTACGTAATCTGATTTTTTTGACGTGTCCAAGAGTCCTGTAAGGTCTAAAGGAAATAAAGCTACTTAATTAATTGTACTCATTTCATTTCTTAGAGATACCCAAAGTGCAGGTAAGCACTATAGCAATAAACCTTAAGAATATTGTTTTAAAAGTCTGTTTCATAAGATTGGCCGATATTTATTTTTGTGGAGGTTGAGATTATATTAAGGTACTGGACTGAATAGCGCAATAGATGCAGACATGCAGCAGACATGCAGTATGCACACAGGTTGTGTTGATCACACACGGGTTGAATAGATAGTTATAGGGTAAATGTGCGGTGGTAAATAGAATGGCGAGGAAATCTTGTACAGTGATTATTTAGATATGCCTGCTATGTTAGTACCGCTAACGAGATCTGTTACAGACATCTGTCTGTGACAGCCAGACTGATAGACAGAAGCCATAGGATTAGTAAAAGCATCTTTAATAGCACCATTTGGATGGCGAGCCCTTCAACCAGTGCATCATCAAGAAACTCACCGTTAGAGACTTGTATATCACCTAGCTCCGTTCCTTCCTCCTCTGCGGTGCCTTCCTTGGCGGCAGCGGCCAGAGCCGCCAGCCGCGCCTTTTCCTGCTCTTCCAAAGATCCATAGTGGATATTCTTTGATCTTTTCACAAGAATAACATCATCGTCGTCCGACATTTTAGGTTATGTTTATGTTTTGTTGTCTGACTTGGTGTTGTGTTGGAATGAAATAATCGGTGAGTTTGAGGACTTTACATTGCTTATTTCATTCGTTTTAAGTAGTTAGAGCAGAAAATAGGGAAATTCAGCGTGTCTAAATACGACCGATACAAACAAAACCAACGACATATAACGTTTCGTTCCGTTTCTTTCTTGCTTGTGCAACAATAAAATAACTTTCATTCGTCAGAAAATAAATATTGGAATTATTGCGTAGCACGGAACGATAGAAAGTTTAGCAACCATAATAGACAAGCAAAGAATACCATACTAAAATAAAACAGCACACTGTAAAGGACTTTGGTTAAGTTTTCGAATAGATACAAAAGTTAGTCTTTTTCGTCCACAGCTGTGGAAAGTAATTATAATGTATTTTTTTATATGTTTAATATAAAAAACTTGACTTGGCTTGACGTGACTGTCTAGGTGAATGGATATATTGCAGTATCAGAGATACCCAAAGTGCGGGTTATCACTATTTAACAAAAAATTGCAGTCGTTTAGGCAGATTTTCCCAACTCATCATGGCAAGTTTAGTCTTAGATGGCAAAATTGACATTTGACGAGAAGGTAGACAAGGCAAGGTCCAAAAAAAAAAGTATTCTGTGGCCAACAAGGAGGTGATTTCCTCTGTCCACGTCTGTGGCTCAAAAAAAATGTCTATGATCGTTGTTTACGTCAGTCTTGAAAATGAGAAAAATCTAAAATTCTCGACTTTCCTCTGTATAATCCAATAACTTTGCATAATTATTGTGAAATTGCATTGGAATCTATTAAACCTTCTATTCCAAAAAGGAATAGAATGTAACAGTTCACCAAGGTAAATCATAACCTCAAAAGATTTTGGAGCGATTTTATTTTGGGTTACTTTGCTTGTAATATCGTTGTGGTTGAAGATATGGCGCTGCAGCTTTCGCGGCGAGAGGTGGAGGATCTCCGCTCGTCGCTGGACCGCGTTATTTATCGGACTTTAGGCAAATCCGACAGTTCCGTTCTTTCCACCGTCTCATCCTGCCTTAATAACGGGTAAGCATTTTACGCTGTTACTGCTTGTTACACGTATAATTAAACAAGACATAGCTTTTCAATGTAAGTCAAAGATGAAAGAAACCTCTTTAAGTGACTAAAATGCCCTTACCTTTAAATTCACACACGTCTATCCTTTCAAAGGTTGCCTGCAAGATCACTTCTGAGTAATAAGGCTGCCCTCGATTATTTTTGTTGGTTGGTGTACAATATGTCATTTTATTATTTGGTTAAATGCAAAAAACAGGAGGCCAAATAAAATATGGCTTTGGAGAGTCTCATTGAGGCATCAACCCAGCCGGACATACAGAATAGCTGAAGAGAAACTGTCAATATCCAAAAGTCCTGCTCCGGTATTTCAAGAAGTCCGGCTGGGTAGGGCCTGGTTAGGCGAGTGACCATGCACAATACACTCCCATGCGAGAGGTGATTTCTGATCCCAGTTCCCTCACTTAGAATTAGGAATGCAGCGATATACATATTTGCTGTGTGAATCATCCAGGGTTATTTATTTTATTTTATCTTTTTATAGTCTACAGTTTCAAGCCTATTTTCATGATTAATAGTGACCTACCCTTTCAGCTACGAACGCCGTAAGATAATAGACCGTTTGTCATCGCACATTGACTCTAAAAAAGCTAGCAAGCTTGCAGATAAGGTCTTAGCTCTTGCTCAGGAGCTAGTATCCTCGTCGAAGACTCAAAAGCGGAAACATGAGAGTTCTGATAAAGACAAGGATAGTAAAAGGTGAGGGAATTGAACCTATTCTATAGTATAAGGAGACAAAGAAAATTGCCTGGTATAAAAATATGATTTGAGATGTCTTTTTATCCAAAAATGTGATCACTAGATTATCCATCCTTTGTGGATATAAATAAGGGCTATGATGACCACACATGAGGCAACAGTGGAGGCCAGGTGGAAAACGGGACTGAATAGTGTAATAGAGGCATCAAACCTGTCCACATCCACAGAAATGCTGAAACAAAGCTGTCAATCGCCAAAAGTCCTTCTCTGGTACTTCAAGGAGGTGGGCTGGTTAGAGCCTGGTTAGGCAGGGGGACAATGCACAATACACTCCCATGAGATATCAGTACAGATCCTAGATCCTCCACTTAGAATTAGAATAAGAAGGGCCATGATGTTTTCAAATTTGAGACCTTCCAATGTATTCATATGATTGCATTTTCTACCAAAACTATGTGTCATAAAAATCTTAATTTTGAGACGTTTAAGCTCAATAAAAGTCGCGCGCTTTCAATGGCATATTAAATGTATACGCCTTAATAAAATTGTGGAGATAGGTTTAAAGTTGCGCGTCCACAGCATCGGCATCGGAGCGTGTGGGTCGAGTGAGTGGCGTCGGTATTTATAATAATCCGATAGGGAATGATGCGTCCACTGCTTTCGGATTTTGCATCGGCATTAAAGATATTTTCTAAGCTCTAGTTTGCCGATGACGTCATCCGTCGTCATCAGGTATTAATACACCCCTTTTTGAAAAGTGTCTCAACTCAATATTATTGTATTACATTTTAAGACATTTTTAACTTACTAGTGGTTTATTTTTCGCTTCTTCCACTAGTGGACAAAAAATTGAAGCGTACTAAATCAATAACATTTTGTTTCTTGTTTGATAATTACTATTTATAAAGTTGTTGTATATGTATAAAATTTTACTTGTCTGAGTGCTTTTTTGTAAGCCTAAAGAAATAAAGCTTACGAATAGCTCAGTTGCTTCAGATGGAAGCTTGTTATAGAAGCGTACGCAATTTCCCATAAATGATTTGCCTACCTTTCGTAATCTATATGATGGAATGTGTAGTTTGTTCTTGTTTATTGTATTTCTGTTGTGAACATCATATTTTTTCAAACAGTCCATTTTGTATTAAACAGATCTTTGTTTTAATTAATGCATACCTTACAGATCTAGATATGACGAGAAGGAGAAAGAGAAAGATGACCGTCGCGACGATAAGAAAGACAAGGATAGAGATGATAAGAAGAACGGCTCAGAGCCGGCCAGCGGTGACTCCGATACGGTGACGAAGGTGTCTAGCCTCAGCGCTGATAGAATCAAGGTAAGCTGATCAAACATCGTAGCTACGAGTAAGGGTGCTTAAGGGGGTACCATACGACGCCATTTTGTGAAAAAGATAGACATAGGATTTCGCGTTCATAGGAGCGGGATCATCTGTGAAAATTTCAACTGTCTAACTATCACGGTTCATGAGATACAGCCTGGTGACAGACAGACAGCAGAGTCTTAGTCTATGTTTAAACCTAGTTGTGCATCCATGTTTAGGAATTCAATCTAGTTTAAGAAACATAGTTATATTATAATCTTTACTACAGTGTCATGTTTCGATTGTTTTCTGTTTTGAATGCCAATAAAGTAAATAAATAAATAGGGTCCCGTTTTACCGGGTACGGAACCCTAAAAATGCATTTAAATGTAAATTTTAGATTCCATTTAAAATTTACATTTTCAAGTTGCGCCCGTAACTCAACGAAAATGCTGGACGCAGTGGACGCTGTATTCCTCTGTGGTCATGACGTCAGTTGGACTCTGCTTACTGATGCGGATGTCGCAGCTATTATCAGCAGATATTATCTATTTATTTATTTCTTCATCCTTTCAGGCGATGATGGTGAATGCTCAAAAGGAGATAGAGGAACGTAAGAAAGCCCTAGCTGTATTAAAGGGTCCGTCCAAAGCGGTCACCAATGCAGCGGGACAGGCGCAGATCTTGAAGGACAAACTGGGACCAAACAGCGCGCCGCCCAGTGTTATTAAACCTACGCTTTATTCTAAACCTGGTAAGTATTTATTTTATATATATAAGTCGTATACTAAGGCAAAAACACGAAAATTAGGTGTTTTTGAACCCGTTTTCTGACGAAAATATTGATTGTGGAGCTTTGAAATGTATATATCCTGTAACACATATCTTGAAGGGTTTCTTGGAGGTCCCAAATGCTTGCCGTTAATTATAGTGTAGTTGTTACAGTGTTAGTTATAGTGTGTGTTGCTTCGAACCCACTTTTTATCAGTGTCTCAAATTCGATTAGTACCAAATTCAGTATAGTGATTCACATAGTTCATACCAATTTCTTGGCGGTCCATTAGGTTCGAAAAGCAGTTAAAAAAAAGCTTATAATAGGTATCACAAATTGTAGGATGGATTTTTGAAATTTTCTTTGTTCAACGCATCGATCAAAAATGTCCGGCTTTGCCGGCCCCCCTTAGATTCACAATGCGCACGCCACAACCTTCAGTAGCAAAAGAGGTACATTTTGACATGTTAGGAAAGCTTTTCAACTAGTGTCATTTTAGCGTTCAGACAAAAAGCATGGGTACAAAAAATGCAAGAATCACTCGTCCAAAGTGCTGAAAAAGGATGGAATTTCTTATTTTCAGTAAGTTTATATATATTTTTTACCCGTATATTGAGATGTGAGTCATATACTTGTGAAATCAGCATAAAATATTGTTGTTTGGTTTGCCTATGTTAAAATATTAATTTTGTTCTAAATTGATAAATGGAGAGGCTATTTCTTCTAAATTTTTTTTTTCATTTATAGTAATGTATTAATATATTTTTCATAAAAATAAGTTTAATATTACTAGTTGATGATTTTTAAAATAATTAGTTGGCCCGCCCTAAAATTTCATTTGCGTAGACTCTCTAATAAAAGAAAGACTAGGTTCTTACCTACCTACCAGAAGTATGAATTTATAAAACGTTTATTTTTTTCCCGTAAAAAAAACTCGTGCAAAGCCGCAGACAGGAACCAGTTCTTTTTAATCTAGAGTGCCTGCCTGTAATTGTATTTTAAGTTTAAATTGTTGTATGTCTGAAATGACCCTTTTGTATAAATACCTACTGTTGAGACACCAATTTATAGTTTCATCAATAAATGATTCGTTATCTTTACCTGAATTCTGTTAATTAATCCTTATAGAAAAAAACCGAGTAGGTAGGTATATAATTCTCAGGTAGGTACCTACCTACTTACAAAATAAAATAAAATGAATTCGACTCCACCAATCTCTTGTTCCGTATGGAAAAAACTTGTCAGGCTCTGCGCAAACTGTCTGCGTCAAAACAAAACGAACCCAATTTTGAGTGACATTTTTGTAAGGCTCTAGGTATCTACGGGGGAGGCCGCGAACTCCTTATTTTTACCCGACTACCAACACGGGAGGGTTATGAGGTTAGCACCCTATGTTTGTATGTTTGTATATTTGTATGTTTGTATGTATGTGGCCGATTTCTTTGTTCCCACGTAGCGCTGAAACTACTGGTTCGATTTCAACAAATTATGTATCGATTGATTCGTCTCAATACCCCGATGGTTATAGGCTATAGGATTTAGGGCTCCGACCCCGAATAAGCCTTCAAAACGCGTATTAAAGTTTAGGTAGCCGCAGGCTGCAGGCCCCATAGAGAAAAATTACAATACCTACGACCTATTTTCATTTTCAACTCTATGCCTATCAAATATGACCGATACGTCATTCTATTTTGTCAATGTAAATGTTTCAAACTTTTATAACTTTCACGTAGTCGGGTTGTAGTTTTTAACTTTATCTTGTTGATCGAAGGTTCAACGTGATAATAAGATTAAATAGGTGGCGGCGCTAGTTTGACCCATACCACAGCCTTAAGCTTTTGGTGTCAATATATCTTTAAGATCTTCTGTATATTTATTTTATTTCCGACCAATATTCCTGGGGAATAAATATTTTGAAGTAAATTCAGTCCTTTCAGCTATTGAATTTTGAACCTTATTTACAGCACCAGTAGCGCTAACTCCTGAGGAATTGGATAAGCAGCAGAAGATTGCAGAGCTCCAGGCTAGGATACAAAGAAAACTAGCTGGTAAGTTTTCTTCTTATAAAATTTTCTAATCTGGGTAGTCATGAATCAACTTGTCTTCCGTTTTCGGCTTAACGTTGAGTTTCAGGACACCCTGTATGTATGAAATAAGTTTCGGGGTCCCCACATACGGACAAGATGCAGATGGTGGAAATCCGCATGACATAAAGAAAGAAAGAGTCTTCGTTCTTGTTCTTCTAGAAATCAGTGAGCAAATTCGATGTTTGCTCTCATGTGGAAAAAAGCGTATTTTTCACAATTCATTAATTTTGGTTGATGAATGATGTGATAAATAAATAAATAATGCTGGACAATTCACACAGCATTATCTAGCCCCAAGCTAAGCAGAGCTTGTGTTATGGGTACTAGATAACTGATATACATAATATAATACAGTACATAGATAGATATTTATAGATATAGATAAGAAAGGATTAGTAATAACCGCTAAAAAAAACAGAAACTACGCTATCTGAACTCATTATAGACTAAAATGAGTTCGTCATCAAAAAGTATAATTTCGTGTAAAAAGCCGTGGAAAAGGTCTACATCTACTCTGGCTGATCGCTATGAATTGTGTTTTAGTAAAATCAAGTTAAAATAATACATCCGACAGAGAACCAAAGTTATCGACATAGTTATCTAATGCCGGGTACAGACCAAGCGAACAAAAGCGAGCGAAGGCTAACCACCGAACGCGATTGAACCAGTCAGTGTGGACGTCATGGCGAAAGCAAGCGAGCCCAAATGAGGGCCTTCGTTCTTCTTCGGCTGTGCTCCGCCGACTGTTTCACACGTGTTCGTGTGGTGTGAATACAACAGCGAAAGCGAGTGAACGTTCGTCATCGATCGTCGAATCCCACTCGTTAGCCTTCGCTCGCTTTTGTTCGCTTGGTCTGTACCCGGCATAAGAATAAGCAAGCTGAAATGGCAGTGGGCCGGCCATATCTCGCGAAGAACCGAAAACCGCTGGGGCTAAAGTAGTGTAGAGCGCCCTCCGGCCAGGTGGGATGACGATCTGCGAAAAACTGCAGGCAGCTGCTGGAAGCGGCGAGGGGAGGCCTATGTCCAGCTGTGGACTCATATAGGCTGATATGATGAAAATCAAGTTGTGACTGTCGACAGGCGGAGCTCTACAAGGCGCGGCGGGTCCTGCGCCCCTCATCTTAGACAAGGACGGCAGGACGGTCGACAATACAGGGAAACGAGTACAGCTCACACAAGTGGCTCCTACTCTCAAGGTAATAATAATATTATTATGGTTGTTCGTCGCGGGTTGGCGCGAGATTATTTTTTTTGTCGTTTTGTATATTTTCTGCGTTTCACAAGCAATAAAACTTGCGAAAAAGTAATTTGCCGCAAATCGTTAACCACTTTCTATGAACTCATGATAAAACCAACTTCTATTCACTGGTAATTTTTGAAGCATTTGGGAAAAAACTAAATTTTGTGCTAAAAATAAAAAAAAATGCAATTTCTCCCAAAATACAAATTAATCAAAGTTGGTGTTTGTGATTTTATCATAAGTTCATAGAAAATGGTTTACGATTTGCGGCAAGTTACTTTTTCGGTAGTCTTATTGCTTGTTGAACGCAGAAAATATTAAAAACAACAGAAAAATTTAAATCTCGCGCCAAAACACACAACGATCCACCATATTAAATTTGAAAGAACTCACTAAGTTTTCGATAGATTGGCCCCTAAGTTTTCAATAGGCTATTTAACAATCATTGGCGCAAAGAATTGAAGACCTCTGTGGCGCTAGGGCGAAGGTCCGCCTGCGACGCAGGAGGTTGCGGGTTCTATTTTCGCATTGGGACAAATATTTGTACGATCTGCAGTTATTTGTTCCGGGTGTTCTGGTCGTTTTCTGTGCAATAAAAAATATCTATCTACATAGATAGATAGATAGATAGAAAATGCACACATAACTTAAAAATAACAGAAAGATAAAATGGAGTAAATAATGCAAATACATATGTGTTGTATTATGTATATCAGTTATCTAGTACCCATAACACAAGCTCTGCTTAGCTTGGGGATAGAGAATGCCGTGTGAATTGTTGAGAAATACTTACTTACTTACTTACTCCTATGGCTCAACGACCCAAAGTGGATCTTGGCCTCCGACACAAGACTTCTCCAGGCATCTCGGTTCTGAGCTGTCTCTCGCCAGCTGTGGGCGTCGAGTTCGCGGAGATCGGCTTCCACTTCGTCGATCCAGTGATACCTAGGGCGGCCGACTGGTCTACGCCCCGAAGGTTTTCCTTCATACGCCTTCTTGACAGCCCGATCCTCTTCCATCCTCTCAACGTGTCTTCGCTGGTTGTGAAATATAATAACAAAACATTTATTTATAACTTATATCTTTCCAGGCAAACATCAGAGCGAAACGCCGCGAAGAGTTCAAAGCACAGCTCTCCGGCCAGTTAACGGAAGAGCCATCTCCAAGCTCCGCATCATGGATGGACGCGCGGCTGGAGGCGCGCGGCGCGGCGCGAGTGCGGCGCCCGCTGCGGTTCCACGAGCCCGGGAAGTTCACGCAGATGGCTGAGCGGCTCAGGATGAAGGTAGGCTTAAGAATTGACCCCTGCACGGCCCATCATCATCTTCATATCAGTCTACAAACGTCCACTGCTGGACATAGGCCTCCCGAGACCCTAGCGGTCCTGAGCCGCCCCTTCTATCGAGTCTGCGAACGCTACAAAGCAGTCGGTGATCTTCCGGCAAGACCGTCAAAAAATTAATCAAAATCAAAAATTCTTTATTTCCATAAATACAAAAATGTACACTTAGAAAAGGTCAAATTCTTAAAAAACAAAAACCAAATTTTTGCACTTACGCCGCTCTGTCCCACTCCTATAGACGCTTGTTGTTATAGCGGCAACAGAAATACACTATCTGTGAAAATTTCAACTGTCTAGTTATCACGGTTCATGAGATACAGCCTGGTGACAGACGGACAGTGAAGTCTTAGTAATAGGGTCCCATTTTTACCCTTTGGGTACGGAACCCTAAAAACTATCAAAATGACACGCGCTTAAATGCTTTTGAGTACATATTCTAGCGTAAATCAAGAAATAATTAACCTCAAAATGTTGTTTTCGTTACAGGCGCAGCTAGAGAAACTCCAGAACGAGATATCTCAGATCGCTCGCAAGACCGGAATTTCCTCAGCGACTAAACTCGCGCTCCTGTCAGCGGACACACCTGACTCCGACAAGGTTCCAGATATAGAATGGTAAGTCCGTCTGTACGTCCCTCCGTACTTTTTGGTAACTGACAATTAAATAGTCGTGTCCTAATGCTTTACCGATTTGATTGTTAGGGTTCCGTACCAAACGGTAAAACGGGACCCTATTACTAATACTCCGCTGTCCGTCTATCACCAGGCTGTATCTTATGACCCGTGATAGTTAGACAGTTGAAATTTTCACAGATTATGTGGGACTCCCATACAACAAACGTGATTTTTTTGCTCGATTTTAATAACGGCAACAGGTAGACGCTTGAAATATTCACAGAATATATAGTTATATATTCACTTTAAACGGTTTTATTTTATAATTAATAAACATTATCTTATCTTATCACAGCATTATCTAGCCCCAAGCTAAGCAGAGCTTGTGTTATGGGTACTAGATAACTGATATACATAATACTATAAATTACATAGATAGAAAACTACCAGAACACCTGAAGGGAAGTATGGCTTATGGTGACGTAGGTAATTAAAATGACTGCATCCGACTACTGTTGGTTTATTACTAAAGAATATATCTTATCTAGCTTATGACATAGTTACTAGTTACATACTACACCTCACACCCGGAACAAATATCTGCAGATCGTACAAACATTTGTCCCAGCGGCGGGAATCGAACCTGCTACAATAAGTAGTGAAGTCCAATGAATTACAAACTAACTTAAATACAAACTTACTAGTGGTTTATTTTTCGCTTCTTCCACTTGTGGACAAAAAATTGAAGCGAACAAAATCAATAACATTTTGTTTCTTGTTTGATAATTACTATTTATTAAGCTGTTTATGTATAAAATTTGACTTGTCTAAGTGCTTTTTTGTAAGCCTAAAGAAATAAGGTTATTGACTTTTGAATTATTCTTATTCCCAGGTGGGACAGCGTGATCTTAATGACACCGGAAGAAAGAGAAGCGAAACGCAATACGGACTACAGAAGCGAGGCGAAAAACGTGGCCGCCTGCCACACTGGTGATGATGATATTGGTGAGTCAAGGGTTCCGTACAGAGGGTGCCAATAGGACCCGATTACTAAGCCTGTGGGTCAAAGTGGTTCTAATGACACCGGGGCGGCACAGTGCCCTATCTTCAGCTTGCCGCATCCAGCATCAGCCAGCAGTATTTCCTTTTTGGAGGTGTTCTACGGGTCATAAAATAACAAAGTGTTTTTGTTGCAGTAAACAATTTGAATGAAGACGCAGTTACCAATCTAGTGGAGCACCCGCAACAGTTGAGGCCTCCAAGTAAGTTGTTTTTAGGGTTCCGTACCCATAGGGTAAAAACGGCACGACAGCGTAGTCTTACTAATAGGGTACTAAAACTACGCTGTCCGTCTGTCACCAGGCTGTATCTCATGAACCGTGATAGTTAGACAGTTGTCTAAGTGCTTATTTTGTAAGCCTAAAGAAATAAAGTTATTGAATTTTAATTTTGAATTTTTGTTGAAATTTTCAGAGATGATGTATTTCTGTTGCCGCTATAACAACAAATACTAAAAAACAGAATAAAATAAATATTTAAGGGGGCTCCCATACAACAAACGTGATTTTTTGCCGTTTTTATCGATAATTGTACGGAACCCTTGGTGCGCGAGTCCGAATCGCACTTGGCCGGTTTTATTTGATCTAACCTATGTTGTCTCTCTGCTGGGCAACGGTCTCCCCCAACTTTTCCAAGAGTCGCGTTCGTTGGCCAGGTCCCAAGAGCTTGTTCAATTAACATCCGAGGGGCTAAGTTGAGGCAAAAGATCGAAGTCACATTTACGCGTGTCCCCACTAGGACTCGTAGGTCCAATCTGGTCAGGTTCAGAAGGCGTTTGGTTAGCCTTGGTGATACAGTCGGAAGTGCTGCTCTTGCCTGGCGGCATTCTTGTAGGTGAGTCCACCGTTCGTTATGCGTTTCTTTAGTTTTGACTCCTATCCATGTTCGGAGTTGGGAGAATGGTATGGGAAGGAACGGAGGTGGGCCTATGGTCTGACTCATGTTACCTACATTGTATACAAGATAAAGTTAAAAACTACAACCCGACTACGTGAAAGTTATAAAAGTTTGAAACATTTACATTGACAAAATAGAATGACGTATCGGTCATATTTGATAGGCATAGAGTTGAAAATGAAAATAGGTCGTAGGTATTGTAATTTTTCTCTATGGGGCCTGCAGCCTGCGGCTACCTAAACTTTAATACGCGTTTTGAAGGCTTATTCGGGGTCGGAGCCCTAAATCCTATAGCCTATAACCATCGGGGTATTGAGACGAATCAATCGATACATAATTTGTTGAAATCGAACCAGTAGTTTCAGCGCTACGTGGGAACAAAGAAATCGGCCACATACATACAAACATACAAATATACAAACATACAAACATAGGGTGCTAACCTCATAACCCTCCCCTGTCGGTAGTCGGGTAAAAATGTATCTATGTGAAATAAATACAATACAATTGTCTTCAACAAACATCTTCACAACAACAAAACGAACTTTCTCTTTTATAATACTACTTCTTTTATTATTATTAGTTGGATGAAATAAAATTATACAAAATCCATGAAAAACTAAACTATGCTTCAGTAGTCAATATCTTCCAAACACACCTTCGATCCAAATAGTGTTACACTTTTAAAGAATTCTGGACAACCGACACCACTCATGAAATACGATTGTTGCACTTTCTCGGTATTATTCTTTCCGTTACCAGCATTATTCGTCCCGTTACCAGCATTATTATTTACGTTACCAACATTATTATGGTCATTATTATGTATAGCACCACCATTAAAGTTCCAGTTGGTAGTATTACTCCCACGATTATTATTCCAAATACCAGTATTATTATTCAGGTATCCAGTGTTATAATTTCCGTTGCGAGTATTATTATTAACGATCCCAGCGTTATGATTCCATATGCCACCGTTATTACTTCCGGTATTAATATTATTATTCCAGGTACTAGCATTATTATAACCGTTAATGCCATTGTTATATACGTTACCAGCATTATTAATTCCATAACCATTGTTGTTAATACCTTGTGTGGTACCTATAATGGTATGGTTATAACCATTTTTATGTCCGCCAAAAGGATTGTAAAACTGTCTTGAACCAGAATTCATTGCTTGAGTTGTGTTTCGGATAACTGGATAACTGTTATAATTTATATCTGGATAACCGTTACTAGTCGCAGTTGTCCCTTGTGTATAGTGGTAACCGTTGTTTGTATTGTTTGGCTTTAAATTAGTACTGGGCATAGAGTACTGACTCATTCTTTTCATTATATTTCCATTTGACTTTACAGTTGTAGCTAAACCGTTATAGATATTCATATTACTGTGCTGCGTTATAACAGAACTTTGACCGTGAATATTAACACCGGTTTTGTGTTGGTTACTTAGTTTATTACTGTTACCAGCATTATTATTTCCGTTACCGGCATTATTATTTCCATTATCGACATTATTGTATCCGTTACCAATGTTATGATTGTAATTGGTATAATAATACGGTACGCCGTCAGTGTTTTGTGAGTAGTACGGACTGTCTGGTGAATAATTTGCTAACGGTACTTTCCCTTCTGTGTAAGAAACTTGCCTATTATTTGCATTATAATGTGCTTTATAAGACCTTTTTCCCCGTAAAACCGACATAAATTTGTCTGCATCATTATTTTCCTTCTTTTGAAACTTAAACGGCTGGTTTTCCTCTATTCTCCCAGTTTTAATAGAGTTCAAAATCAAAGAGTTTTCCCAATCTTTCCGTACATTCTGTTCTTTACTTCTCAAGCCATAGATACCTCTTCTAACTCTTATGTTTCTAAGGTGCTCATTCGTTTCAACGTCTATACCGTAGTTGTGTAGTTGTGCCCATAGAGTTATGAATGTAGCTAGAAGTGTCACTGGCTCAATCATTGTTCGAAAATATACTTTATTTTTTCATAACCAAACGTTCTTTTCCGCTTCCATTCATGTAGTCTCTTTTTGTATATCGATAAAACTTTATAAGTTCGTTTTTATGGCACAAAGTTCAATAGACTTTTACACCGTGATTTGTTCGAAAAAAGATCTAAATCTTTTTTATTTTATATCCTTTTCCGCTTCAGTCAAAGTAATTTTGTAAGGGTGTGATAGACTACGCCCGTTTCTGATGCCACCAAACTTCGGGGATATATGCACTGAGTCAATAGAAATCAGACCTTAGATCTTCATATTTAAGTTCCTTTTCCTTAGTCCAAGTATAACCTTTTTTGCATATGAATGCATCTTTTGTCCTTTTTTGATGGCACAAACTTCTGTAGGTATTTTAAAACACTTATGAAACTTATTCTTTGTTCAATTATCTTTATAACTCTATAACCGATACCGAATAGTGAGTCAAATACATTTTTTAGTCCCACAAATGTAATAATAAATTTGTATCGTGAAATGACAGAGCAATTTCAATAAAACACACCACGCACTGCCTTGCGATTGTAATTCAAACAGAAATACATAAATCTTTAATAAAATTTATTGACTTGACTTGTAGGTATTGTGACGTATAAAGTTATCGCTTGCGGTATCAAGCCGGCCCGTGGTATTGGTCAATGACCTTGACCTTTCTGATAGCTTGTTTCTAGAAACAATTGATTATGTTTCAGAGTTTGACCTACAGTGACGAAATTTTAAATATTAAAATATTTAACAAAATTTTGAAAACTTTCGATGTCAATTTTATCCAAATGGACAATATTAGGGTATTCACCCATTTTTGAAAAAAGTGATGTCCCATTCGCCCCACCAGTTGGTGGGGTCATCAATGGGATTTTAATAGGTCGAATTAAAATTATATCCCGTTCGTCTCACCAAGGTCTCAATTAGATTCTAATGTACTAAGGGACCACAAAAAAATATATATATATTAATTTTATTCACTCGTAAGTAAAAGTCCCCTAAAAATGCATATGTGCTCTGATGACAGTAGACACTTATTAGTTTGCCTAGACATCCGTGTGAAGTATTAACATTGCGCCTACCATTTCATAGTGTTTAAAAAAAAAAACTGCAAAATTTTGAATTGAATTTTAAAATTTATTTTGTTATTTTATGAACTAAATTCCAATTTTCCGACTCCTTTTTAATAGTTTACTTGACTTCGTAGGTCTCTTTCAAAATGTCGACCTCACAATTTGTACAAAAAAAAAAAATTCTTCCTATCAGTAATGGAAACGTAATGTATTATTATTTTAAATTTCAAGACAATAGCTGAGGTAGCTGATATATTCAAGAAGGAAAGAAGACGGATAGAGCGAAACTATAAGGGTTTTGAAACCGATCTCGAAACCCTAAAAACCAGATTCTTTTTTTATTTCCGACATTCACAAAACACATGCCTAAGGTCTAAGGCCCGTATTATGAAAGCTTCCCCAAGCATTACTTAAGCAGTCATTACGTGATCTCTACTCAAGCGTTAATTACTCAAGTAATGCTTGGTAACCGTTCAATAATATGTCTAAGCAGTTACTCGAAGGCGTGGACGGAGGAAATCCGCTCTTGACGGCTACTTGAGTGAGTGTAGATTTTGACATGAGCTCCCAAGCATTGTTTGAAAATTAGTATTCACTCAAAACTAGACATAAGCATCACTCAAACAGAGCTCGATGACTGAGTATGCTTTCATATTACGGGCCTAAGTGTTATTGGAAAAAAAACACCGTTAATAATCTAGTGTTTTCGTCGTGTTTTGTTTTTTCTAATTCTTATCGCTTGAACAAAACTCGATTGGCTTGCGTCTCTCAGAGCCGTCTGGACGCTCCTTAAGTAGAATTGAAACGTAAACAATTATAATTAAATAAATTCTTGTTATATACATTTAAAAAAATAGTTATCAATATTGTTTACTAATTACGCCTGTGACCTCATCGTTTTCCTGCAATTGCGTATCACACACACTTCTCATCACTTATATTATAAACTAGCAGCGCCTTGCGGTTTCACCCGCGTAGTTCCCGTTCCCGTGGGAATTCCGGGATAAAAAGTAGCCTATGTCCTATTCCAGACTATAATCTATCTCTGTGCCAAATTTCATCCAGATCCGTTCAGCCGTTCTGGCGTGATAAAGGAACAAACATCCATCCATCTATCCATCCATCTAAACTTTCACGTTTATAATATTAGTGAGATTAGTGAGATAGTGAGATTAGTGAGATGTGACAGCTTGGATGGATGTTTATTACTCCTTCACAGTTCTAAGGTTTTTTGTTATAGTGCTTATCCGCACTTTGGGTATCTGAAATGAAAAAAGTCCCCCCGTACTGAGGGTGGGGCGCGGGTTCGACTCCCGCGCGAAAATTTTTGGGAACTTATTTCATTTCTTAAGTTCCAGATATTTTCGACTCGGCGAGTACTGATATCGTGGCTTAGTTGAGTTAGAGCGCACTCTTACTAAGGATGGGGCGCGGGTTCAAATCCCGCCGAAATCGTAATTTTTCTGGGAAATTATTTATTTAAAATGTATCTATAACTTTTTGTTTTTCCCGACAGCGGAGCCTCTAAAACCGACCTACATGCCAGTGTTCCTAACGAAGAAGGAACGCAAGAAGCTGCGGCGCCAGAGTCGGCGCGAGGCGTGGAAGGAGGAGCAGGAGAAGGTGCGGCTCGGGCTGGAGGCGCCGCCCGAGCCCAAGCTAAGGTGAAAAAATGAAAAACGTTTATTGCAGTACCTTTTTTACAAACATAAATTTGGATTTGGGAGCCTCAATTTAAGCAAAACATTTGCTTGTGTTAGGGGACTCCGCTCTTGCCAGTGACATCCATATACTCATCCTTTGTACTAAATTTTCTATTTCGTCATAATTTTTATTCATTAGAAACTCCATAATGATCTCTATATAATGAAAATATGTGACCTGGTAGATACCTACTTCTTTATTTAGTTTATTGTAAATATGAGCTGATTGATTATTGTATTGTCTCTTAGAAAATGTTGTTTTTGTGGATTTCACCGCTACTGGGTTTTTTTTTCTACGCGAAATTATATTTATTAATTTGGCATCATAAGTCAGTGACGCATGCGTTTTTAAAACTAGCTGGAGCACATACAGCTTCCGAACTGAAAGTAATCCAGATGTTAAGGTACCTCCTCGAATAGATAAAAAATACGAAGCGAGTGAAATTACTGGAGCTCGCTTCGCTCGTCGCACTGACACAGCCTGACAGTACACACAGTGTGGCCAGCGAAGCGAGACACGCCGAGTCACTATGTGGTCCGAGAGCAAAGAAATGAGAAACATAATAATACTAAATAATAATAATAATACTACTTTGAGCCTAGGTTTGCGGCCGGTGATCCACCGTTTTATATATTTTTTAATGTAGAATAGTTTTTTACAATAATTTATTGCATTTTCTATAGTAAATAAAAACGTTACAGTGCGAGTCGGACTTGCGCAACAAGGGTTCCGTAACAAACATTATATTAATTATATAAATAAAAGACCTTGTTTCTTGCCAAATATCATGATTCTAGCTCAACGGGAAGTAGGCACCCTATAGGTTTTGGTCCGTGGAGAGAATCAAAATAGTGCTTTTTTTGTGATTAGACTACAATGTTACAGTTTTCCTTTACTTGTGCTATAAGACCTTGCTTCTTGCCAAATTTCATGATTCTAGGTCGACGGGAAGTACCCTATAGGTGTCAAGTAATAACCTTGGAAATAAAATAAAAAAGACTTAACAACTGTAACTTTTGATTGCGTTGACTTAGAAGTTTGATTTATATCGCGGCTCCAAGAGGTAACGAACTTGAGTATATGTAGTGAATTTCAACTCGATACCTCCAAGCGTTTCTGAGAAAAGAGGGTTGACAGACGGACAACAAAGTGATCCTATGAGGGTTCCTTTTTTTTCTTTTGAGGTACGGAACCCTAAAAATATATTTAATAATGAGATTTGGAATAAATGAAGTGTTTACTAATGTTGGACAATTCACACAGCCCCAAGATACAGCACTTGCGACATGGGTACTAGATAACTGGGTTATAATTAAAGTTGTTGATTTTTTAAATTATCCGAGACGTAGAAAACACTAGTATATTCTAAGGTTATTTTCGCGAGAACTCATAATAAAACACGAATAATTTCAATAGAGAAGATGGTTGGAGAGTACCTACTGCTTGGGATCCAGTCCTACATCGAGTCAGGTCCCACACCCAGCAATCTATAGCTACAACCCATCAAGACACTGTTAGTGATTACTGCGTACATACGGAACGTTATAATTAAAGTTGTATAATTGACGGTAGATATGCAAAATTCAAATTACTTGTAAAGACAAATGTCACCTCAGTCTGCCTGTGACCATGGAAGCTGAAAAGCCTCCGAAACGTCAGGTTATAAACAAAATATAAAATATACGCGATCAATCCGGTTAAAACAGTGTTTTATTACTAGATAACTGATATACTTAAGACAATACATATTTAACATAGATCGATGTTTTTAAATATAATATTTATTACAGGATATCGAACCTGATGCGAGCCTTAGGCACCGAGGCGGTGCAGGACCCCACAGCAATAGAGGCGAAAGTCCGCGAGCAGATAGCCAAGCGGCAGAAAACCCATCTCGAAGCTAACAAGGCGCGGGCGCTCACTAAAGAACAGAAGAGGGAGAAGGTAAGAGTATTGCTGTCACACTCTAAACATTAGGTTCAATATAGAAATTAATAAATCCCAAAAATTTACGATCTCGACGGGATTCGAACCCGCACCTTCCCCTTCAGCGCAGGGTTGCTCTTTTTCCAACGAAGCTACGTGATCTTATCTCGCCGAGGTGTAAATCTTTGGGAGTTCTTTCGGCACTTACGCCGTCAGCGCCACCTACAGAGGAAACAATGAAGTTATCCAATTCTGCTCAAAGACCAAATTTACATTTAGTTCGTTTGACGAGAGGTTTTGCCGTTGCTTGATTCTAAGGTTTTTGGGATTTATTAATTTCTTAGAAATTACACAGAGTACTATAATAAATAAAAACCTTAGGTTCAATATAGTTGCTCGCTCGTAGTAACGAGCATTAGGAAAATGAACCCGCAACGTCCGGCGTCGCAGGATTAAGCCAAATTAAATCTCTGAGGTAATTGACAACTTCTGCGCATTCTTCACTATACCTCTGCTAGGGAATGCAATCTCGAGACGAGATCGCTAAGTCGAGATCTCGAGGAATCAGAAATTCGATCTCGGCGAGATTACGGCATTTTCGAGATCTCGAATGGTTTTCGAAAAGTATTGTTTTAATTAGATAACTGAAACATGATTGAAACTGCTTAGTAGTTGTGATTATGATGCGAGTAAGAAATAACATTAATTATTGAAAAAAAGTCTTTATTTTTTTAATTTTTAATTATGATCGGGATCTCGCGAGATCGAGATTACTTTCCCTAGTCTGCGTTATAGAATGAATGAACATTTTATTGTATGTACTAAAAATTAACATGAATAAAAAACCGTTTAAAAAGGGCCTTATCGCTGAGAGCGATTTCTCCCAGGCAACCTTGGTTATGTCTCTGCTGATTAAAAATAATTTTCTAGGCTACCTTTGTTCAAGAAATAACATAACTTCGAAGGTCCGCCTGCGACGCAGGAGGTTGCTGGTTCGATTCCCGCCTCAGGACAAATGTTTGTACGATCTGCAGATACGGGTGTTCTGGTCGTTTTCTATGATAAAAATATCTATCTATGTATTGTATTGTATTGTATTATGTATATCAGTTATCTAGTACCCATAACACAAGCTCTGCTTAGCTTGGGGCTAGATAATGCTATGTGAATTGTCCAGCATTATTTATTTATAATTTTTACTTTTTCAACGTTGTTTTTCAGGTGGACCGTAAGATAAGAGAAGATACGTCAGTCGGTGTTCACGTGACTGTGTATAGGTAAGTTCAAAGAATCCAAGGTTATCCCCCCAATCAATAGGCTATTTGACTACATTTAAAATAAGTTCCAAATTGTTTTCATCCTAGTCAGTGACAACGTAACAAAGCGTAATCAGGTGATTTAAAAAAAATATGCATGTTTTAGGTAAAAAACGGGATTTAAAAAACACATTTTTTTAAATTTCAATTCAATTTCAATTTATTTATTTAATTAGAAGGGTCCTACAGAACCATTTACACTAACTAATTTTAAGTAATATTATACAAAGATTAGAGATAAAAGTAGCAATAAAATGAGAATTAAGTATAAATTAATAAAAATTACAGATTTCAAGTAAATACACATGTCATACAATAGCAAAGATTAAAATAACAATAAATGTTGTCAAATTACAAATAAGAAAAAATATAAAAAATATATATATATAATACTTATTTATTATATTATATATGATCACGTGACCGAAAACATGCGTTTGGTAGGATCGCTGGTGGTTCTTATTGTTAGGTGTGCTGTGACGTCATTGTTCAGAGCATGGGAGCCATGACAGAGATTATCGTTTTGGCGCGCCATTATTTTATTCAAACTTTAATTTATTTATACTTCCAGGGTACGAGACCTCTTTGAATGCGCATCAGCTAAGTTCAAAGTGGAAGTGAACGCTCATCAGCTACACATGACGGGCAGCGTGGTGCTGCACCGCGGGTGCTGCGTCGTCGTAGCGGAGGGCGGGCCTAAGCAGAGCGCCAAGTACAAGAGGTAATAAATAGATGCCCATGGGGTATCGAAAATTATCCATGGCTTAGGGTACCACTATGTTCGGATTATTCTGTTTTTTCTTTGATTTTTGGATTTGCCTATGATTTGTTGGGAGCTGAATTAAAACATGTCCTTAGATTTCGGTGGTATTTTTTATCCATAAAATTCTCTGCAAATCTGCATCTTCTTTCTTCACCATAATTTGCCGATACATCATTTTGACATCTGATGTAAAACATACTGGCATCATACGCCATCTCATAATTAAATCTCTTAAATCATTCTGCAGCTGTGGTCCAACTAAAAGTTCATCATTCAATGATTTACCATTTGATCCCTTACAAGAACCATCAAAAACAACTCTAACCTTCGTTGTCTCCTTATCTTCTCTCACAACTGCCACAACACAACACCGAAGGCCTCCGAAATTGATGCGATGCTCGCCCGAGCCTTTGTTATGGTGGTTCGAAGCGGACAGGCGCGTAAAAAAAATATTTTACCTAACAGCACCTCGCGGTTTCACCCGCGTAGTTTCCGTTCCTGTGGTAATTCCTGGATAAAAAGCCTATGTGCTATTCCAGACTATAACCTATCTCTGTGCCAAATTTCATCCAGATCCCTTCAGCCGGTCTGGCGTGATTGAGTAACAAACATCCATCCAAACTTTCACATTTATAATATTAGTGGGATTTAATCCATCAGATTATCAGAATATCAAACAAAAAATGACAAAGATACAGTGCGTCAAAGTTTTGGAGTGGAGAAGAGACTCGTGACGTCACGCGGTACTTTAACTGGCTATATCTTCATACCTTTTAGGGTTCTGTACCCAAAGGGTAAAACGGGGTCCCGTTTTACTATTACTAAAACTCCGCTGTTCGTCTGTCATCAGGCTGTATGTCATAAACCGTGACTAAAACAGGCCAAGTGCGAGTTGGACTCGCACACGACGGGTTCCGTACCATTATCTATAAAAACGGCAAAAAAATCACGTTTGTTGTATGGGAGCCCCCTTAAATATTTATTTTATTCTGTTTTTTAGTATTTGTTTATTGTTTATTATTATTATTGTTTATTATTAAATAGTAACTGACACGATTTATAAAACCAATTACATTAGTTACTTAAAATTAAGACACATTATTTATAATTACGTAGCAAGTTAAAATTTTACAAAAAAAAATCAAAAAGAATATTAAAAATTAAATAGTTTTGAGAATGCAGCGGCAACAGAAATCCATCATCTGTGAAAATTTCAACTGTCTAACTATCATGGTTCATGAGATACAGCCTGGTGGACAGACGGACAACGGAGTCTTAGCAACAGGGTCCCGTTTTACCCTTTGGGTACGGAACCCTAAATAAGAAGAATCTCACTAATATTATAAACGTGAAAGTTTAGATGGATGGATGGATGTTTGTTCCTTTATCACGCCAGAACGGCAAAACGGATCTGGATGAAATTTGGCACAGAGATAGATTATAGTCTGGAATAGGACATAGGCTACTTTTTGTCCCGAAATTACTACGGGAACGGGAACTACGCGGGTGAAACCGCGAGGCGCTGCTAGTGTTTCATAAGTTTATTATATCCTGCCACCTTGTTCCAGACTGATGCTGAACCGTATAAAGTGGGAGGAGGACACAGTTAAAGACAACGATGGCAACGACGTACCTAACACATGTCACCTTGTATGGGAGGGCGTTGTTCAACAGAGAGCTTTCTCGGAGATCAAGTTTAAGGTATGCAAGGCAATAGGCTACTTGACTACTCATCATCATCATCATCAGCCTATATCAGTCCACTGCTGGACATAGGCACGCATAGGCCTCCCCTAATGAGCGCCATAGCGCCCTGTCTTCAGCTTGCCGCATCCAGCATCTGCCAGCAGTCTTTCGCAAATCATCATCCCACCTGGCTGGAGTAAACGTGTTCTTGAGTGGAGACCGCGACTCGGCAAACGTAGTGTAGGACGTTTGCCGAGTCGCGGTCTCCACTCAAGAACACGTTTACCCCAGCGGTTGTCGGTTCTTCTCGCGATATGGACAGCCCACTGCCACTTCAGCTTCACTACTACTCACTTGACTACTACTGGGGAATTATTCTACCGTATTGTCTGATGAAAATAGTACAAAATGTAATAAATATTTCTTCAAAATCGAGCTTTGCGCAAAGGGATAACACTCCTATACAAAGCACTAATATAGCATTTAAAGCACTTATCCTGATTAAGTTTTGTTTATTTGTTTTACGAACCTAGTATCGGTTCACAAATTCAATTTCATTTATATTTTGCATCAAATTCATATTTTTTTATTGATATATTTTTTTGTGGGCTACATTGAAAATACAGCTCATCTTTACATAGTAAATTACTAACACAAATGTAAAATAAGTACAATGTAGTCGTTTGTTATTCCTCAATAAATAAATAGATACTATGTTGTTTGTAGGTCTTATAACAGAAATCAGTTCCAAACATGGACCCGGCTAGGGCACTACAATATCGGTACTTACAAAAGTAGAGCTAAGTAGGTACTAACAAAACAAATCTATTTAACTTAAGAGGCCTGCGGATGATGATTTGCCCATACAAACGTACTACCACAATGATTTGTAATTCGAGCTTATTTCCACCATATCATGTTGTTTTTTGTATTCGAATAGTATATATCTAGGTCCCTGGTTGGTTTTTTTCTTAATAATACACACCTATAATGAAATGTAAGCAAAAATATGCAAAATCGAATTTAACATATTTTTTTGTCTAAAATAACATGTTTTCGTCCTATTTGTTTTGTATTAAAAACAACAATATCGTACGTTTTGTTTGATAAGGAACATAGCTTATATTGTCTAGTTACAGAATAACAACACAATGTCGATGATTCAACAACTTTTCAGTCATCATTTTTGGTATTACGGAACATAATAATTCACGAATTGAAGTTGCGAGCAGCTGTCGCCGGATTCTTAACTGGTCTCCTGTATGGAGGAGATGTATATTCTAAGCAGTTTCTTGGAATATCTGCAGATCGTACAAACATTTGTCCTGTGGCGGGAATCGAACCCGCAACCTCCTGCATCGCAGGCGGACTTTCGCCCTCCGCGCTACAGAGGTCGTCATGACCTGACATAACATGACATATAACAAAAAGAAAAAAAAACATATCCAAGAAAGCTCTGTTGTCTGCAGTGAAATAAATAGGTGTATAGAATACCCAGAATATTTTCATTCGTTTTTAACTTTATTTTATTATTTCATCGTTTTTCTATTTCAGGTGATGCCTACAGAGAAAATGGCGCGCGAATACTTCACTAAATACAACGTGGAGCATTATTGGGACCTTGCTTACAGTGGAGCGGTGCTAGGGTCTACAGAGGAGCCCTAGCACGAAGCCCCGGGCGTATGGCGAAGGTCTAGCCCTCAGACGAATGCCTTGAGGCGCTCAGGCAATAGACTAAATTGTGAAACAAACGGAGAATTGCATATAGTGCTGGGGGTCGTTATTAATGTGTCGAACGTCTTAATGTGCCCATGACGATTGAGAGATTGGTGAGACGGCTGCACGCACTTTGATTCAAAATAGTAACTCTGTTTACTGCGTAAAAAAGATACAAATAGCAGAGCATATGCATAGTAGTTAACTAGCCTATTATTTATATATTTTTTGAAGTTTTAATTGTGAAATTTAATCATTGAAAAGTAGATATTTTAAGACTCAAATAAAATCACTCAATTATTTTTATTGAAGGAACAGAAGCACTTTGAGTTGACAAAGTGAACGGGCGATAAAAACGGGCAGCGTTTTTATCGCCCGAATCTGAGAGCAGTTTCATTTTTCGTTTTATTTTTCCTTAATTATTTCAAAAATTTGTGGGTGTTATATATTTTTTTTTTCAGTGATGTTATCACTTATAATCTATTAAAATAATAAAAACTATCTATGCATGTATATACCCTATTTGCGCAGCGAGACGCCACGGGAAGTTGTCCTGTTATGTCAACAAAATTGTGCCTTTTCGCTCACTAAATAAAGTTTTATTTTGAATCAAAAAGCGTCGCGTCGTGTCTTGCTGTGAGCTGACCCTAAGACGATGCATAGTAAATGATATTGTTATTGTTAAAAGTGATGAACTGAAAATTAGAAATGTCCTTAGAATTCCTTTGGACTCAAAATTGGTCGACCATGAGTCTTGTATACCTGGTACCTTCTACCATAAGCAGAAAATCTTCCGGGGATTTTCACAGGTTTCATTGATCCCTGGTGACTTCTTTGAGAATTTCTCCATTTATTGACAAAACGATGTAAAAACTCTATGGCCAGGTTTTTGTAAATAGAAGTTTTGGTTGTTGAAAACAGATGTCGCTAGTAAAATGATGCGATTTGTAACATAAAAGGTGTAATTGTGTGAAATGTTTGTTACCAAGAGAACTATGTAGCTAGTTTAAAACTGTTGAAATATGTATAAAACTGGCAATACAGACTGTATTGACGTAACATGAATTTTTCTAAAAGAAAGTTTCGAAGCTTAGGACAAAAAAAATATTTTAATCTACCTATTTATCTGTGAAGTGAGTCACGTCGCTTTAATCGCGTCGTACTAAAGCTCGTACATTTATCCAATGCAGCATGAAAATGTGCATTGAAATATAAACTCTCATAAGATTCATAAGATACACTTACAGTGATAAAGTGATTTCCCACAAGCGTCAGACGAGTGGTCCGCTTTTATATTTTCTCTCTACTACTAAGACTAGCGGTCCGCCCCGGATTCGCACGGGTATATTCTATCGCCTATGTTCATCAGGAAAAGATTGAAAGATTTTTTTAAATCGGTCCAGTAGTTTCGGAGCCTATTCAATTCAAACAAACAAACAAATCTTTCCTCTTTATAATATAAGTGTAGATTATGATGACTCTTTTGATATGGACATTGGTAGAGTTGTGGCAGCAAAGCAAAGCGAGCCATGAAATAAGAAGTTGAAGTTTAGCTGTCTGTCATCTGATGCCGTCAATATGAAATGCATCTAAGGTTTCCCAATCACACCCTCGAATCACTCTGTTATCTTTATTTTCGTTAATCTTTTGGAATTTTTGTTACAAAAACTCGGAAAGGTTTATGACACTTAGCACGGACATTGGTAGAATTGCGTCGACAAGACGCAGAGCCACTAACGAAAGAAAAAAAATACGAGTTAAATATATATCATACTAGCTGCTTCCTGCGGCTTCTCACGTGCTTGGTATCCCAGGGACGGACATAGGCTACTTGAAGCCTATGTCCGTCCCTGGGATACCATTTACCTCCCTGCCAAATTTTATTAAGATTCGTTCGTCAGTTTGTTGTTACAGTAAATAAATTGTTATTTCATGGCTCGCTTTACTTTGCTGCCACAACTCTGCCAAAGTAACTACATCTCAAAAAAGTCGTTCAACCGTATAGGCGTGAAAAGGTTAGACGGAGTTATTTTCAAATTTATAAAATTAAAGTATGGATATTATTTGATTCCCCATATTTGTACTGTGCAGCAACGGTGCGACAACTTTACTTTTAATGACATTTTATGTTGACAGCAACCAAAAGCAACTGCGAGACTAAAGAGTGAAAATTCAAATAAAATGTTCACTCTTTAGTCTCGCAGTTGCTTTTGTTTCCTCTACTTAGTTTAAGACTTTTTTAACATGGACTTTGGCAAAGTTGTGGCAGCAAAGCACAGCGAGCCATGAAATAAGAAGTTGAAGTTTCACAGATATTTTGGTGGGAAAATGTGTGTAAAAGTTTAGGCAAAATGGAGTCCAACTTCTGTGTGTAATTAGGTTTAGATGAAAGCTAGTTTATAACAAGTATGTTTGTATTATAAGATTAATAAAATATTCTCATAATCATATGATTTTCATTCTACTTTTTATTAGACTAGACCAATGAAAAAAGAGATCCCCTTTTAGATCAATGGACTAGACCGGAGCTAAGTTTTTCTAAGTTCTGTAGATTTATAGTTTCGGTTACTCCATGAGTAGAATCATCTATGGACGGATAACTGAGCAACACTGAGCTAAGATCTTAGCCACTTGTAAACAAAAGAAAGGAAACTAAATCAAAATTATTCTACCAACCAATTGAATAATAGTTGTAATAAAGATATACTTAGTACCTTTGTTAGTAGTATTTATTTATCCATGTAATAACCTTGGGTTTTATTTTTTTAGTAGTCAAACTGTCATCTAGTGTTACAAAGTGCCTATTGCTATGATTTACTTTTGCTACTCAACACTGGATGTCACTCAAATGTATACAAAATGAAATAAACTGTAAAGTTGGCATCAGAAGGCATATTTTCCAATATTCAGTCATGAGCATGAATTACGCAGGAAGTAGAAGCCCCGCCTCCAATGTCATTTTGACATTTGTAGGGATGTGGTAAGAGCGCAGTATTACCGAATACTCTGATATGAAAATATTATCGGAAGGAACTAATCTTTTTAGAAAATAATTCGCACGAAACAGTTATATTCTAATGGGTCGTGGTAATGAGGGGTTCTCGTTTTGCATTTGAAAAAAAAAGCTAGTTCTAAATATCTTGATAGATGGCAGTGCGTCAACTGGTGACTAAGGTATGTCTATGTCATCCATAAAAATTCAAGGGTTTGCTCCACTGCTGTGTTGTCACTCCTCATAGTGACATTTCTTTGTTTATTTGCAGCATTTGAAAAAACAAGTTTGTTTGCCAGTTTTTTCATTGTTTATACCTCGGTTTATACATAAACAATGAAAAAACTGGCACGATGGTCGAGACAGAGAAACATTCATTCTATCTGATTTCTTCTCAGGCTACAAGCATATTTTTATCTCTCTGGTGTGAATGAGATGGGTATATTCACTACCTCTAGTGCTTTGTTCCTTTATGCGATCGACCGATTATCATTTTGACGTTTTCTTTCATGTGACATTAACATACCATAGTAACCAGTTGAAGCCCTGGCATCTATCGAGATACATGGAACTAATTTTTTTCTTTTTAAAAATGCAAAACGAAAACCTCTCATTGAAGTTTTTATTTATGACCTTCATTCCACCTATAAAGTAAATGTAGCAATTTCTTATGAGCCGAGTTCAAGTGCGTAGGTACCTTTTCTTTCAGAATGGATGACAAACCAAATAGAAAATGATGCACTTCTCAATCTTCTCATAGAGTTCACCGGTGATCAAACAGAATGCTGGCTTCTATTACGGTCAACTCAACGCCTTCTGGCGACGAATAAGATTTTTGAATTTTATATATATAGTGCAAATACTAATGTTATGTTTTTTATTATTTGATTGTAATGTTCTTAGATTCATGATACGCGATGCAACAAATCCTTTATTTCAGTGCAGTGAAAAAAATGACGAATGAAACAGCTGATTTAGAACTGAACTGTAACAACGCCCAACACTACTCAACTACTCTCGAAATGTCAATGACTTCTCGCAAAGTTTTGCAACGGGCGGTCGAGACGAGGCAAGTGCATTGCAATAAAACTCCAACAAAACCTTGCGGCCCGTTAATTCCGCTCCGGGGCTTCGCCGACCGCCAGTCTCTACCCGTCCGGCCATTAGTACCTTACCTCAGACACCGAGACTCAACATTTCATACACAAAAAATCAACAGTAACTTACCAGAACAAAAACTGGCGATAATTACCTGATTATAGTGCGTTAGCGGCCTATTTTATTATCTACACCGCGTAAAAATCAGTAATAGACCTTCCGCGAGTGATTGCAGTGCGTGAGTAACTCAGTAAATATGGTGATACAAAAAATATGCTGCCTGGGCGCGGGGTACGTTGGAGGACCTACGTGCAGTGTGATCGCTCTCAAATGCCCGGATATAATAGTTACGGTATGTGATAAAAGCGAGGACAGGATTAAACAGTGGAACTCTGAAAAACTGCCGATATACGAGCCAGGTTTGGACGATGTTGTGAGAGAATGCCGCGGTAGAAACTTATTCTTCTCGACGGACATAGCGAAAGGGATCCAAGAAGCCGATTTAATTTTTATCTCTGTCAACACACCGACTAAAATCGTAGGAAACGGGAAGGGACGAGCTGCAGACCTCAAGTATGTAGAAAGTGCCGCTAGGATGATTGCTGACTTGGCTACAAGTAACAAAATAGTGGTAGAAAAAAGCACAGTGCCTGTCAAAGCTGCTGAAATAATCATGAAAATCCTCCGGGCTAATACAAAACCTGGTGTAGAATACCAGATTCTATCCAACCCGGAGTTCTTAGCAGAAGGTACAGCGATTGTTGACTTGATAGAATCGGATAGAGTTTTAATAGGTGGGGAGGAAACCGCAGAAGGTCAAAAAGCTATACAGGAACTATGCTGGGTGTACGAGCATTGGATTCCAGCAAAAAATATTCTCACAACTAACACTTGGAGCTCAGAACTATCAAAGCTTGCGGCCAATGCTCTTCTAGCGCAGAGGATATCCAGTATCAACTCCTTATCAGCTATCTGTGAGGCAACCGGAGCAGATGTGGCGGAAGTAGCTCGAGCAGTCGGCAGAGATTCCCGTATCGGCCCAAAGTTCCTCGAAGCTTCAATCGGGTTCGGAGGCAGCTGCTTCCAGAAGGACATCCTTAACCTAATATATTTATCAGAATGCCTACATCTACCAGAAGTAGCAGCGTATTGGCAGCAAGTCTTAAGTCTAAATGAGTTCCAGAAAAACCGCTTCACTCGTAAAGTAATAGAATCTCTGTTTAACACGGTCACAGACAAAAACATAGCAATACTAGGTTTTGCTTTTAAAAAGAACACAGGGGACACGAGAGAGTCTCCAGCGATACATGTCTCAAAGACTTTGCTCGATGAAGGGGCAAAGTTACATATATATGATCCTAAAGTAGAACCGGAGCAGATATATTATGAACTGACAGGTTCTTACGTTCCATCAGACCACGTTGATGTTAAGAAATGTGTAGAAATTCATGACACAGCCTACTCGGCTGTAACAAGAGCACATGCAGTCATTCTCTGCACAGAATGGGACGAGTTTAAAGAGTTAGATTTTAAGAAGATATACGAGGTGATGATGAAGCCAGCGTATCTGTTTGATGGGAGGAAGATCTTGGATCATGAAGAGCTGCAGAGGATCGGGTTCCACGTTCAGACGATTGGGAAGAGGCTGGCACGGATGGGGAGCATTCGAGCTCAGGGGAGCCAAGTGATGCCTTAACTTTTGTAAGTCATCTTCTTTTCTATTAATTTATTGCTTGTAGCGACTATTTTGACGACCTCTGTGGCGCGGTGGGCGAAGATCCGCCTGCGACGCAGGAGGTTGCGGGTTCGATTCCCGCCTTGGGACAAATATTTGTACGATCTGCAAGTATTTGTTCCGCGTGTTTTAGTCGTTTTCTATGTATAATAAAAAATATCTATCTATGTTATGTATGATATTAAGTATGTATATCAGTTATCTAGTACCCATAACACAAGCTCTGCTTAGCTTGGGGCTAGATAATGCTGTGTGAATTATCCAGCATTATTTATTTATTTAGCTTTCCGACGGTCTAGCAACGTCTGTTCTACCTATCTACATATAGTTTACAGTTTTCATGAGGGTTGGTATATATATATTTATGTGTCGCCGACGAATCGTAGAATCAGCCCGTTTGTATAATAGCTAGGCGGATTGGTAAACGGATCAATTCAACTTAAGGGCAGGATATTCGATCCATTTTGTGAAAAGAACAGGCATAGAATTTTGTGTTCACAAGAGTGAGACAGGGCACAGCAACGCAAGCCCAAAAATCAAGTTTTTGCTTATTATCAAAATTAAAAAAGGTTATGAGAAAAACTAACCATAGAATATTCTTCTAAACGTCGTTGCCTATTTTCTGACATGTTTTTTGAGAGTAAAACGTTGATACACTAGAAGTACAACAACAAAAACAACAAAAAACTATCCTTCCTTCGTAATTTTTATCATCAGGTGAAGTGATAAATATCGTGTTTTGAACCGTAGAATAATCAATAACGTTAATCCAACTACAACATAAATTTTAGTCCGCTCAAAACAAAGGATATTTTATCGTTTAAAATTGAATCGAAAATTGGCTAAATTCGAATATACCGAATGTTGACGGATCAACGGTCATGGCTAATAGTCACTAAACCATTACGTCGAATTACCTGGTGTATTTGTATAACGCTATAATGCTAATTGTTCAGCTCCGATCAGAGTGATCGGAGCTGAACTTGGTGTTCTCATTTATTTGTAAGTGATAATTAGAGCGACATAATCGCAAATGATTAAAGCTCTATATAAAGATTTAAAAAAAAAACAGGCCAAGTGCGAGTCGGACTCGCGCACGAAGGGTTCCGTACCATTATCTATTAAAACGGCAAAAAAATCACGTTGGTTGTATGGGAACCCCCTTAAATATTTATTTTATTCTATTTTTTAGTATTTGTTCTTTTAGCGGCAACAGAAATACATCATCTGTGAAAGATTATTATTGCTATATATTGCTACGCATTCGCATTGGAATATGGAGCTGTGTTTTCCTAGCGTTGTTGATATATTGATATTGAGGTCCAATGAGTGAACACCAGCACCCGTACCTATATCGGTTTTAGAGCCATCTGTGTAGATTCTGACTTCGTGGGTTCCGGATTCATCTTTATGGTCCTCGTATAGTTGTATCTGGTAGTGTTTGTTTATTATTGGTTTACTGGGCATTCTGTCACAAGGGGCGGCTATGAGGGGTTCGAACGCTATGGCCCTGTCCATGATCTGAGCGTGTGGACTGCTTGTGGTTCCCCAGAGACCCATGTTATGTAGTCTTAGAGCCGACATCGTAGCTTCTTGCTGTATGTACAGGTCTAATGGTGCTAAGTCTAGAATTATATCCAGAGCAGCACCAGGAGTGGTTCTCATGCAGCCTGTTATTGCTGTACATGCCATTCTTTGGAAGCGCTGGAGTTTTGCTATCACGGTGGTTAGTTCCGTTCTGGTCCACCAAACTATCGCTCCATATGTTAGTGTTGGTCTAATAATAGCAGTGTATAGCCACATGGTTATTTTCGGTGAAAGTCCCCAAGTTTTCCCGAGCATTCTGCTACATTGGTAGAGAGTGGTGGTGGCACGTTGTAGTTTGTAGTCAAGATGTTTGTTCCACAGCAATTTGCTGTCTAGTATGACCCCTAGATACTTGACTTCCGTTTTCAGCTTTATCTCTGTGTTAAACAGTTTAGGGAGTTTTAAGTTTCCCAGATGTCGCTTGTTAGTAAACATTATTAGTTCCGTTTTTGTTGGATTAACTGAGAGTTCGTGGTCATCGCACCATGTCTCAATGGTTTTAAAGGCGTGTTTCATCAGGTCACATAGTGTATTCTCGAAACAGCCGGTCGCCAGGATTGCGAGGTCATCCGCATATCCCACCGTGACCAGCCCTTGGCCGTTGAGCCTGCGGACAAGCTCGTCAACAACTATGTTCCATAATAGGGGCGACAAGACGCCGCCCTGGGGGCAACCCCTGGCAACTACACCTCTTGTGGTTTCATTGATTGTGACTTGAATTGCTCTATTTTTGAGCATGTTGTTTATCCACTCAGCCAACGTTGGCGCAACACCGTATCTAGTGAGAGCTCTGTATATGCTGGTGAATCTGGTCTTGTCAAAAGCTCCCTCGATGTCTATAAAGGCCGCCAATGTTGGTTGCTTTGACGTTAATCCACCTCCTATGCGTGAGACTACGCTATGTAGGGCGGATTCCGTTGATTTGCCTTTGCTGTAGGCATGTTGTTGCGGGTGAAGCGGGCTGTGAGAGAGTGTATAGTCTCTTATTTCTCTGTCACAAAGCCTTTCTAGTGTTTTCAGAAGAAATGATGTCAAGCTTATGGGCCGAAATGATTTCGGTTGCGTATAGTCACTTCTTCCTGGTTTTGGTATGAATACTACCTTCACTTCCCTCCATTTGTGTGGTATGTACGTTTGGGCGATACATGCTCTGAATATCTTTACTAGGTAGTCGGTGAGTATACCACTGCACCATCTAAGCATACCTGGAAAGATCCCATCCAGTCCTGGTGTCTTGAAGGGAAGGAAGCTGTTGATTGCCCATAGTACCTTCTCGCGGTTTATCATACTGTGAGCTGTTGTCCAATCTTGGTCGGTCGGCGTTCGCTCTGACATATCTTCCCATGTGTAGGTGTCTGTGACCTGACAGCCGGGGAAGTGTGTGTTCAGTAGCAACTCGCTGGTTTCTGCATCCGATTTAGTGTAGGTATTGTCAGGTTTTATAAGGCATCCGAGCGTGCTTTCTGACACGTTTGCCAGTATAGTCCTTATACGGGTGGCCTGACTGTTGGTTTCAATGTTGGTACAGAACCTCTCCCAACATTCCGTTTTTTTAAGGCGAATTTGCTTTTTGTAGGTTCTTTTAGCATTATAGTATTTCACCCAGTCTTCGTCTTGTCTAGTGTTCATGGCTCTATTGAACAGTTTCCTTACTTTGCGACGGAGTTTTTGCAGTTCAGGGCCCCACCATCGTCTGTTCGTCTCGTATCTGGGCGTGACTAGCGGGCAGGACTGTTCATAGCTGTTGGTTAGAATTTGTGTTAGTTTATTGGTGTAGTGGTCGATTTCCGCTACTGTTAAATTGTTTGGTGGGTTAGGCTTATCGGTAAGTTCTGATTTAACTAACTGGAAGAATTTAGTCTTATCGGTCTTACGTGGGACGCGCCTAGGTTGTGGATTCGGTAGTGACAATTCCACGTTGAACCTTATCCATCTGTGGTCTGAGCACGAGGCTTCGCTAGAAACATGCCATTCCTTGATGGAGTTGGAAACCTGTGGGGTCGATAATGTTAGATCTATGATGGTCTGGGCTCTAGATGTTACAAAGGTAGGTTCGGAGCCCTTGTTAAGAATAAGGAGGTTAGTAGAGATAAGATAATTTACCAATTCTTCTCCTCGGTCGTTACACCTGGCGCTGTTCCACAGCGTGTGATGCGCGTTGGAGTCGGTGCCGATGATGAGCTCGAGTTTCTCCCTCTCGCAGTACTCGATCAGGGACACCAGCTCCGGTGTGGGTATTGCTTCATCATTTGGTAGGTAGACTGATGCTAGGACTATCTGTGGTGTGAAGCTGTTGTTTTTGTTACACAGGTATAGTCTTGCAGCTGTTAGGTCTCTGGAACAGAGTTCGGTAATTATAAGTGTTTTTGCAGTTCTCGGAACCACAATGCAAGTTCGAAGGTTGCTTACAGTTGTGTTTGCGAGAAGCTTGCTTCCTGGTAATTTAAGGCCACAAATTTGGCCTTTCCTGATCCACGGTTCTTGGATAAGGGCCACGGTGTTGGGATGTTCCTCCAGCATTCTGCGTAGAGACGCGGTAGCCGTGAGGCTATGCTGGAGGTTCGCTTGGATGTAGGGTGTGGCGGGGAGTGGTGGATCAGGAAGTGGTGCTGTACAGGTTAGGTTAGGAGCGCTTGATAGGAGAGGAGCCGATGTCGCTGTCGCTAACATTGCTCCCCTCCGTATCGAGAAAGCGCTCCTCGGAGAGTGGGGTGGGTGGATCCTGGACATCCATCAGTTCCAGCCCCTGGGATGTTGTTGGGGCCGGAGAAGGGTCCGCGGCTTGCCCCGAACTGGGGCCGGGCTGCGGATCAGGGTCAGCCTTGGATCCCGGAGAGGGACCTGGCTCTGGACCAGGGTTGGGTCCAGGATTGGTCTTGTCGGTTTCACTGTTCTCGCCCTTGGGTTCATCTTTCTGAATGACCTTGAGGTAGATGTTCCCAAGTAGCCAGTACAGGCGTCGGTCTTTGAGTCGGGATTTCTCAACTTCAGACTCGGGAACTAGGAGTAGCAGGTATGTACCGGATCCTTCCTGGTCATTCTGCTTCTCCGCACGGATAGGGTTCCACGAGTTGATGTTGAGATCAGGGTTGTGATACGCCAGAATCTTGCGGATCTGATCGGCCTCCATCGGCTTTCTTGCTGGTGTCGGCACGAACAGACCACACAGTATTCTTCGCTCGAGCTCCGCTTGTCTTTTGATGACAAGCTTAGTCCCGGCGATCGGCGATTCCATTTCTGTGGCTTTTTGTCGGAGCCACGCTAGCGTGTGGTCGTCCTCGCACCAGAGTTTGAGGACGCCCTCGCTATAATGCGCACGGCCGCGGAAGCGGACTTTCGAAGACTGGGGCATAGTAATTGGATCGAGGATTTCCTCCACGATTTTCACCTCCAGTATCTCACGCACTTCCGCAGCTTGCTCCGCCGTAAAGTCTTGGTATGGCTCTGCCATCATAGCTACGCAGAGGTCGTGCGACCTGAAAGCTGCTACGTAGCTCACAGTGTGTCCCGTTTCCGACTTTAGACGCTTCTTATCACCATAGGGCGTAATTGTGTCTTCCGGTCGGGAACGCTTGACACTCTGCGGCTGAGCCGGTGGGTGTTTGTTTTTGCGGGCCAAAGCTGCCAGCCTCCCTCCGCGTTTCCCTCTGGGTCTGGGTCGCTGAGTCGGCGTCTGGCTTCCGTCGACGAGCAGTGGCGCTGCGTTCGGCTGCGCCTGTGCTTGGACCACTTCGGCGGGACGGGTCCCTCCTACATGGGTCGTGGACTTAGCTCCGAAGGGCTGCTTACGTCCACCGTCGGTTGCCGTCTGCCGTGTCTGCGCCCGTGCCTTTTGGGTTTCGCTGAGAGTCTGGGAGGGCTTTTTGCCCTTCTTCTTGCTCTTCCTGGAAGGAACAAGATTCCAGTTTGGCCCTGGGTTGGGTATAGCGGCCTTGAGGTCCGATAGCTCTATGACCGTCTCGCGCGGAGAAGCCCCTAAGGGCGCTCCGACTGTTGAGACAGTCTGTTGGGGTCGTGATGCTACCGAGGTTGCGGCCTTAGACGTCGATGGTTGAGGTCTGGGGGCTTCCGAGGGTGCAGAAGATGCAGCCCTTGACGCAGGTTCAGGACTTACTCTATCGATCATATGTTTCGAAAACACGATTCCATAAAATTTTCTCGATAGAAAAAAATCGCAAAGTTACCTCAAAATTTTTACTTAAACCTTGATTTCTCAATAAATAGAGAAGTTAAGATCTTGAGAATAAGCATGGTAATTGAACTAAGTATAAAGAACATTTTATATGTTGCGTTTTTTTTTTAAATAACGTCCTAATTAATAGATATTAGGCAAAAACTTGATTTTTGGGCTTGCGTTGCTATGCCCTGTCCCGCTCCTATGAACGTGAAATCCTATGTCTATCCTCGTCACAAAATGGCGTCGTATGGTACTCCCTTAATACCACCAAAGTCCACCCGAAGTCATGGAGCAAGCTAAGCGTCTGTTACCTAACTGTAAAACTGCTTGTTAGAGGCATGAAAAAAACCATAATCATGAACGTAAAATTGATGTTAACGGTTTTTAATGAGTAGATTTATGTTTACATAACTTCAATGCAACGCGAATTTCGATGCATGATTGTACAAATAATCATGCGTAAAACAATTCGCGCTTCAGTAATTCAACGTGAATTTAACTCGTAAAGAAATACTTTATTAAAAAAAAAACTTTTTTTAAATGAAGGCACATAAGAAATCAAACACATTTACACGTTTGTGTCGTAGTCACGTTTGTTGTATGGGAGCCCCCTCAAATGTTTATTTATTCTGTTTTTAAGTATTTGTTGTTATAGCGGCAACAGAAATACATCATCTGTGAAAATTTCAACGGTCTAACTATCACGGTTCATGAGATACAGCCTGGTGACAGACGTCAAACGGACAGCGGAGTCTTAGTACTAGGGTCCCGTTTTTACCCTTTAGGTAAGGAAGCCTTAAAACTACTGGACCGATTACAAAAATTCTTTTGCCGTTAGAAAGCTACATTATCACTGAGTATCATAGGCTATAGAATATACTCGTGCGAAGCCGGGGCGGATCGCTATTGTAATATAAATTTGATTAATACAACTCATTAGTTACATTAATCAGTACAATTGCTGCTGAGCTGAGTGACTGTATTAGTTAATCTAATACAGTCACTCAGCTTGTTTACGATAAATATTATGTCCGTCAGTAGGGACACGTTTATCGCGAACAAATAGTACCAGCCCTACATGGATTATAAGTTAAAACTAATCCACTAGTTGTAAATTATTACGTGAGTACATGAAGATAACGAAAACCTTAATCTTAGAAATCTACAGAAATAATATTCATTATGATAAACACTTTTTAAAATAAATATTTTTAAACTTACGCGATCTGAACACATATTTATAAATACTATTTAACGGGTATTTATCGCGTTTATTTACCTTATTTTCACGGGATGTCCTCCCGTGACATCCCGTGACCACGACAGTGTGTAATCCTGTCAGAACGTCGGGAAAATAAGGTAAAGAAACGCGATAAATACCCGTTAGATAGTACTTTTTAAAATATTTAAGTTACCTATTACATACGTAGATCTTATTACACTGTCGACATCCATAGATAAAACTCACAGAACTCTTTATCTATGGGTGGTTCGAGGCAGGATGGCACAAGATTAGTTTTTTTTAATAAGCACCAAAATCTTTTTCTTTACCAAATGCGTCAAAATTACCAGTGAATCGAAGTTGGTTTTATGATGATGAGTTCTTAGGAAATGGTTTACAATTTGCGGCAAATTACATTCCCGCTTGTTTTATAGCTTTGCTTAAACCACAAAAAAAAATTGAATCTCGCGCCAAGCCTCGTCGAACCTCGTCGAAATAATAGTTATGTTTGTATCGTTTTAGTTTTTCAAAATACCTTATCATCATAAAGTGAGAGCGAAAATTAATTTTTATCCATTTTCAAGCGATTTTATTACTTTCGCTCTAATTTAATGGTGATAAATCATTTTGAAAAACTAAAACGATACAAACATGGCTATTTCTTATCCGATTATGTATGCAAAAGTTAATTACAAACGGGGACGTACTCGTAGTTTGCAAATGAATCGAATAGTACGTTTGTGTGGGAACTTAGAGGTTCAGTTCCACCTTACTAGCGCTACCCACCTATTTTAGTTTATTATTACGTCCAACAAAGGGATTTTCAAAAAAGTTATTGGACAGTTTGTGATACACATCATAAGGTTTATGTAATGCCTTTGTAGTTTTATTTTTTCTAGTTTAGGCAGAGATTCTTGGTGGTCAATTTCTGTTTTCGCATCTCTGCCTATACGCACGTAGGTATAGTAGTAGTAGTAGGTATAGTAAACTAAACAAAATATAATTAATAATAAAAACAATGCATGAATAATATTTAAATGTGCTATATTAAACACACCGGTTTGTTTAGTAAAGTAGTTTTAAATATTATTAATGCATTGTTTTTTAATTAGTATACTGCGTGAATAAAAATTTAGAATTAGATTTAAATGAAAAATAAAGCACTTAGTGAGTTGTCTGATCTTTAAAATAAAACTGAATTTAACCTATAGTACTATATCTAAATCAACAGCAAATAAATACATTCGTATTCAATTAATTTCTATTAAAATGAAACGTACATTATCTTAAATAATCATAAATATTTTTAAAGCACGCAAACTGTAGTTTTTCGATATCACAAAGCTAATCTCACAAAACATAAAATAAAACAAATACGTTATCCTGTATTCTCGGAAACCTGCTGAGATAATCGTGCCCATCTGAGTGTAATGAGTCATATAAATAAGTCATAAGAATGTGCGCTTTGTAAGAGGAAAATAATGTAATATTTTTATTAAAAAAAACCCGGATAAGTAAGTACGTCGAACTCGGTTCAAGCATGGGTTACCTTATATTGGTAAATTAATGACACTACGTGAACTGCAGGTCCTGCCCATCATCACAAACACGTTCGTGAAGACGCCAGGTCTATATTCTTTAAAAAAATTATAAATCACCTCTGATACTAAACGAAAAAATATCTTTTTCTGGAACCCAACGGGTAACTTAAGACCGATCTTCCAATCTCATACCTTCTGTTAATTCAGGGCAGAGCTGTTTTTAAGTTGACTTTCAAATAAAAACTCTTTAATGAACGATTGTTGAATTGCGGGGGGTACCCATTACCAATACCAAAATTAAGAATTAAGACCTGGCGTCTTCACAAATGTGTTTGTGATGATGGGCTGAACCTGCAGTTCACGTATTGTCACTAATTTACCAATAACCCTGTATTATATAAATTATTGATAATGCATTTTTTTCCCTGTATGTCATTACTATTACAGACAGGGAAAGAAATTGCGTTATCAATGATTCGCAGAACAGACCTTGTTTATTTTCTCAGGTCAGCATCATTGTAAGAACAATAACATATAAACAATAACGATCATTCATTACGAACAATCCATTTTAGTAATTCATATAATCATAACATAATTATATGATATTCATAATAGACTACCGCGCGGTACCGTACGTGCGGTGCCGCAAGAGTTTCGCAATGACGTTGTCCGTTATACAAGATGCGGAACAAATGCGAAACTGTCGCGAACGCGCTGCGGACATCTGGTGTAAACTCACTGCGGATTCAGCCTAACGAGGTTCGAAATGAGTTTTTATATACAGGGTTATTGGTAAATTAGTGACAATACGTAAACTGCAGGTCCTGCCTATTATTACAAACACGTTCGTGAAGGCGCCCAGTTTTAGTTTATATATATTTTATATATTTTAGCGGCTCAGCAGGCTCATTGGAGCCTGCTGAGCCGCCTCCATTCATCGACTCCCTGCGACCGCTACAATGTCGGTCCACTGATAAATTATATTTGAATTAGATTTATTATAATTTAATTCATAAAATCTGTCAATTTATCCTCCGCTGTCTAAATATACTAGGTACAGTCAGCAACGAAGGTCACTTTACGTTTCATATATTGAAAACTCAAATAACTCCGGACTTCTTGGTGTTCTTTTCAATTCAAAGTTCAAAACAAAGTTTTGAGTAAAAATTTAGAGGTAACTTAGCGATTTTTTTCTATCGAGAAATTTTTATTGAATCGTGTTTTCGAAACATATGACGGATAGAGTAAGTCCTGAACTTTGCCATTTATAAATTTCAAAGTTAAATATTCAGTAGTTTGGAAGATATGAACATCCGGCGGAGTTGATTTGAGGTAGTTAATACACCCTTAATGAACTTACGTGGCTGACTGTACCTATCCACCTACCTATACCTACCAACATGACAAAATACTCATGAGGTCATTGACTTTACACCTCTCAAATGCCAGTCGTTGACCAAGGTAATTTTTACCCGACACTGCAAAACCGATAGAGAGCTAAAGTATACTAGTGCTGCTCGCGGCTCCGCCCGCGCTTTTCATGCTTTTGCTATGTAGATACGGACATAAGGATACGTATAAGGATTTCTTACGGTATTTTTTTCACACCCTGGGTTACATTATCGAAGTTTTCATACGGATCCCTAACTTTTTTGAAAATATTCTATAGCATATGTTCATCAGGGATAATGTAGGATTCTAATGATGAAAGAATTTTTAAAATCGGTCCATTAGTTTCGGAGCCTATTCTCGTCAAACAAACAAATCTTTCCTCTTTATAAATAGATAGATGTAGATATCTAGGTGCGAAAGGTGTTACTGAATGTGTGAAAATGTAATTTATTTTGTTTATGTTAGCGTTCCACTAAATATGAGAAACTCTATTAATAGATAACAAAATATAATTTGTTTAAACATGTGTTTTTAAACAAACATCTAGTACACTGAGCGATAAAATCGCTTGTTCAGCAACATTGAAATCACACAACTAAGGCAAAAACACGAAAATTAGGTGTTTTTGAACCCGTTTTCTGACGAAAATATTGATTGTGGAGCTTTGAAATGTATTTATCCTGTAACACATATCTTGAAGGGTTTCTCGGAGGTCCTAAATGTTTGCCGTTAGTTATAGTGTAGTTGTTATAGTGTGTGTAGTTGCTTCGAACCCACTTTTTATCGGTGTCTCAAATTCGATCAGTACCAAATTCAGTATAGTGATTCACATAGTTCATACCTATTTCTTGGAGGTCCATTAGCTTCGAAAAGCAGTCAAAATAACGATATTAAACGTAAAAACGTATTTGCACCTACAATATCCGTGATACGAGTCACTTAACCGCAGAGGATCGTATGATTTGGTTGATTAGGGCACTACATGGTATGCTGAATCGTAAACAAGCACTCTTTGCTGCATATAGGCGCGCGGAAATGCCCAAGGTCCTATTGATTTGCCTTACTATTCGCCTTAAAGAGTCAATGATACCTGGAATCGCTTAGCGTCAGCGGTCATATCTTCCATAGTACTGAAGCATTTACTTTGACATTAATATAATGTTATAGATAGATGAATACTAGAACGATGTTTCGAAAACACGATTGCATAAAAATTTCTCTATAGAAAATAAAACCGACCAAGTGCGAGTCGGACTCGCGCACGAAGGGTTCCGTACCATTATCTACAAAAACGGCAAAAAAATCACGTTTGTTGTATGCCCCCCTTTAATATTTGTGTTATTTTAATAAAATTATTTATTTTTAAAGTGAATTATAACAAAATATTCTGTGAATATTTCAAGCGTCTACCTGCTACCGTTATCTTATTATTATATTTTATTAGCATATATTGAGCAAAAACGAGCAAAAATATTACGTTTGTTGTATGGGAGCCCCCTTAAATATTTATTTTATTCTGTTTTTTAGTATTTGTTATTATAGCGGCAACAGAAATACATCATCTGTGAAAATTTCAACTGCCTAACTATCACGGTTCATGAGATACAGCCTGGTGACAGACCGACAGCGGAGTCTTTAGTGTCCCGTTTTACGCTTTGCGTACGGAACCCTTAAAAAACGAATGCGCTAGTTCTATTGCTTGTGTGAACTCAGTAAAAATTCAAAACTACGAAAAAAATTAATCTCGCGCCAACCCGCGTCGAACCACGATAAAGCATAAGTCAAGGGGCCTGCGGATGATGATTTGCCCATACAAACGTACTACCAAAATGATTTGTAATTCGAGCATATTTCCACCATATCATGTTGCTTTTTGTATTCGAATAGTATATTTCTAGGTCCCTGGTTGTTTTTTTCTTAATAATACACACCTATAATGTAATGTAAGCAAAAATATGCAAAATCGAATTTAACATATTCTTACGTCGAAAATGACCTGTTTTCGTCCTATTTGTTTTGTATTAAAAACAACAATATCTTACGGTTTGTTTGTTAAGGAACATAGCTTATATTGTGCAGTTACAGAATAACAACACAATGTCGAAAATACAATAAGTTTTCAGTCATCATTTTTGGTATTACGGAACGTAATAATTCACGAATTGAAGTTGCGAGCAGCTGTCGCCGGATTCTTAACAGCAGAAGTGTACTGCAATGCAAAAGCTACTAACCTCGCATCTCAGACTCATTCTTACGGTACTTCGATGTAGATCGTGAATTCATTACGCGCGAGCTTCTATATTTAGCTCAAGCTAAATTCTGTACATTTCCTTTTAATATTATGTAGCACTAGCAGCGCCTCGCGGTTTCACCCGCGTAGTTCCCGTTCCCGTGGGAATTCCGAAATAAAAAGTAGCCTATGTTCTATTCCAGACTATAATCTATCTCTGTGCCAAATTTCATTCCGATCCGTTCAGCCGTTCTGGCGTGATAAAGGAACAAACATCCATCCATCTATCTATCCATCCATCCATCTAAACTTTCACGTTTATAATATTAGTGAGATAATATTAGTGAGATTAGTGAGATAGTGAGACTATCCATCCATCCTTCTAAACTTTCACGTTTATAATATTAGTGAGATTGGATTCAGTTCGCGACTTCACTCGCATGTTTCCTGAATAAAACGCCATTGTAAACAAGAAACAAGTTATTATAAGGTTTTTTGTTATAGTGCTTACCCGCACTTTGGATCTCTAAGGAATGAAATAAATTCCCAAAAATTATCAGTTTCGGCGGGACTCGAACCCGCGCCCCACCCCGCCGGAGCCACCAGCGCTATAGTCCGTAAGAGGTCCCAAAGTTATTATAATTGAAAACTATAATAAACTTAGTCGAAGGCAGTCGGATAGAAAAACGCAGACTCAATCCTTGCTTTTTACCCGACTACCAACAGGGGAGGGTTATGAGGTTAGCACCCTATGTTTGTATGTTTGTATGTATGTGGCCGATTTCTTTGTTCCCACGTAGCGCTAAAACTACTGGTTCGATTTCAACAAATTATGTATCGATTGATTCGTCTCAATACCCCGATGGTTATAGGCTATAGGATTTAGGGCTCCCCCCCCAAATAAGCCTTCAAAACGCGTATTAAAGTTTAGGTAGCCGCAGGCTGCAGGCCCCATAGAGAAAAACTACAATACCTACGACCTATTTTCATTTTCAACTCTATGCCTATCAAATATGACCGATACGTCATTCTATTTTGTCAATGTAAATGTTTCAAACTTTTATAACTTTCACGTAGTCGGGTTGTAGTTTTTAACTTTATCTTGTTAGTTTTTCTTGTCCGTTTTCGAATTAACATTATTATATGTTTTTTTTTTCAAATAATGTCCTAAAATGATAATCAACAAAATCTTAGATTTTAGCGCTTACATCGCTCTGCTCTGTCCCGCTCTTATAAACGCGAAATCCTATGCGTATCCTTTTCACAAAATGACGTCATAAATTGCCTGAGGCAATGAATACATCAAAGACAAAAAGAAAATCTACCGATTATCTATCAGTGAACACGACCTTTATTCGTGATGATCGGGAATCAACGATAAGTCGATGTTTTAAATTCTGACTGTAATCTACTTGTATATAATATATCCTGATATATTTCTTCAATTAAGTACAACTACATTAAAGCGATAACTAATAAGATTATTATATCTATCTCAGATTATATCTTAGATATTCACGATTAAAACTAGCTAAGTAGATGCGTGTCGGTTCAACGAAAAAAGGGATTGTTTGACACTAAGATAGATAGAAGATATTTTATTTACCTGAAAACTACTATATACACAATAACCATTAAAACTATGTTAATTAATACTACATATGTAACAAATTAGATTTTATTTGTGTTTATGGCAAACTATCAGCGCCTCGCGGTTTCACCCGCGTAGTTCCCGTTCCCGTAGGAATTTCGGGATAAAAAGTAGCCTATGTCCTATTCCATTCTATAATCTATCTCTGTGCCAAATTTCATCCAGATCCGTTTTGCCGTTCTGGCGTGATAAAGGAACAAACATCCATCCATCTATCTATTCATCCATCCAGCGTGATAAAGGAACAAACATCCATCCATCTATCTATCCATCCATCCATCTAAACTTTCACGTTTATAATATTAGTGAGATAAGGCCTTCACTCAGCATTGTGCTGTTGCCGCTATAACAACGAATACTAAAAAAAAAAAATATTTAAGTGGGCTCCCATACAACAAACGTGAATATTTACCGTTTTTATAGATAATAGTACGGAACCATTCGTGCGCGAGACCGACTCACACTTGGCCGATTTTATATAGAACAGCTATTATTAATTTTACCGAAAGAATCTAGTTCTTGAAAATCAAAATTGCTTTATTATAACAAATTCACGTCAAACTTAAGAGGAGCATAATAAAAGAAAAACCTGTCAACGAACGTCAATGTACGTACGCGATTTAATTTTGGTGAACCTACAGTGGGAAAACATCTCAAGTTCAACCCCAACTAAATAATATATCAATACATAACATTTTCATCCCCCCATCTCGGAAAGAGTATTTTTGCTGTTCGATATCTGAGCGCAAAAGCCGTTTTTATCCTCTAGAGGATAAAGTAAATTTGAATTTAGAACAAAGTGTGCCCACAAAGTTTGTGATTCAAAACATCATTAAACCTATTCACTTCTACCTCCATGGTGCCGAATTTATCATGCAACCTTTTTTAATTTGTTAAAAACTCAGACTCGTAACCTTCTTGGTGTACTTTTTATTTAATTTTCTTTGTTTGCATTCAGTTATTTCCTCGCTGAGGTGGGATGAAAAGTTACGTGTTGCACTCGAGTGCAAAGATTTTTATCCTTGTGCTCTTTTGACTCCCTCTCGCTAACGCTCAGGATTCTAAGGCCCGTATTATGAAAGCTCGCTCAGTCATCGATCTATGCTTGAGTGACGTTTATGCCATAGAAAAGCGTTACTCAAGCATCGATTGATAACTGAGGAAGCTTTCATAATACGGCCCTAAGTTTTGAATCAATTTTAGAATCCTTCGCTTGCTCGGTCATCAAAATTGAGCACGCGGTTAAAAAGAAACTTTGCACTCTTGTATAACAAATAACTATTTCTTATTGGTGTATGTAAGGCTCGTGCGGGGTCTTCCAAAATAGGAAGGAGGTAAATCAAATAGGTTGTATGTTTTCATAACAAATTAGCGTCTTGTAAAACACAGGCTTTTAAACTTAGAGTAATAAGGCACTAGAGGTGTTGTATATACCCATTTCAGTCACTCAAGAGAGAGATAAAAATATGCTTGTAGCCTGAGAAGAAATGAGATAGAATGAAAGTTTCTCTGTCTCTACCAGTGTGCCAGTTTTTTCATTGTTTAGCTCTTATAAGAGCTAAACAAACATGCCGGGCACATCACATAGTATTTGTTGTTTTCGACCTAATGATACTTTCTGCTAATTAAATGTGTGAAGGTGACTCTGCGGGCGTTCCTGCGTCTCTCAACGATATAAATCTGAAGCAACGATGGTGCGGTGCAGTGTTTTTGGATGTAAAAGTGACGGTGAACGAAAAGTGCCGAATTTGTCATTCCAATCGTAAGTACAAGCTCGTTTGACTTCAAAAAAGGTTCAAAATGTATAGTTTCATAGATTTCCGTACAGACAAGACTCAAAAACTATGTTTTAAAATAATTCTAATAAATATAACCTAAAATTACGAAAATTTAGGGTTGCCTGCACTCGAAAATAAAATTTCCCAAATGTCGTGGCGCATGAATACCTACATCTACATACATTCTTAAAATATGTTTTTGTTTGTTACAGATTTCCCGAAAACAATGATTTACGTTTGCTTTGGATAGAAGCCACGGGTCGCAAAAACTGGGAACCCAAAAATATTTAGTAAATTTGTTCAAACATTTTCATGAAAATCGTGAACAAAAAAGAAACGCGAACGTATCTGTTCCCTTAAGCTGTTAGAAGACTGGTAAGTAAAATAAATAAATACATAAAAAGAATCAGTGCTACAATGATGGGTGAAGGACTGTTTGAGATTTGGATAAAAAAATTATACCTTCTATACTAATCAAATACTAAATCAAATATATTTAAATGGTTATATTTATTGGGATTTGGTGTTACTAATATTACTTACAATTTTTAATACTATTACTATAGCACTATGTATAATCTTCATATTAATGCTTCAATATTTTATTTCAGGCATGTAAGATAAATACTACTACGTGAGGAACATCACGAAAACTTTGAGTTTGTTAAAAATACAATGCAGTGTAAATAAAACCAACAGTGTTAATTAGTAAGTAGGTATGTACAGTTTAATTAGTGTATGTACAATTTTATTATAGTATCAAGTACTATTATTATTAATTACTAGTATTAAGGTGCAATGTTATACATTATAATTGAATAATATAAGACTGAAAAGGGTACATTTTGATAAGTTGGGTAGCCAGGTACTTATAGAAATATTTTGATTAAGGCTCTTTGATAGAAATAAAGACTGATTGATTTGTGATCCTATGATTTGTGGAGAATATATTGGAATCGTTTTAAAGACTGGTCATTTTTACACAGGTAATAATTATAACAGAATATAAAATATTTGGAAACATAGGCAAGGACGTAGGTAATATTGTGGATAAGGTGTAAAAACTGTAATATAATTTGGTTTTCTCTGTACTTTTTACCTGAAGTATACTTTTAAAAGTGCTTTTGAATTTCGTACTATGGTTGTCTTATCTTAGCAATACCTAAAGTGTAAGATTTAATTACTCAGAAGAAATGTGATCTCCTAAGTGCAATTTTTATTGTCTGTGTTTGGTTAGTGTTTAAATTGATTGTCTAGCAAAAATATTCTTTTCAAAATGACATACTTTTTGTAATTAGTTTAGTATTTGAAATTATGTCTGACATGTATGTGGCGGTGGTAATAAATTTAAACGAAACACGTTGTTTTATTTCTGTGCTAATTAAATCAAAAGTTTACCTATTCTCGCATACGTAGGTACCTAATTTAATGATGTATGATACTAAAATACCACCTACCAGGCATAAAATTACGAACCTAAAGTCAGGGTAAAAAAATTGCATGGCAACACCACTTCGTATAGTCTGTCCCTCTTTGTGGCCACACTTGCCAACCATCTAGGTATACTCGATCTACGCTTTTAAACCTATAGAACTGACAAAGGTCAAACCAATTACCACAAAGGTTATAAGGTCGCAGCGCAACTATTGATTATCTATGGTCCAAGGTAAGTCACGCAGTCAGTGGACCTCGAGTAACATAACATCCTCAATTATTATTAGGGAGATTCAATCGGCTACTTGACTACTACTGGGAAATAATTCTAACGTATTGTCTGATAAAAATAATGCAAAGTGTAATTAATATTGATTCAAGGCCAGTCGTATTAGTTATAATAAAACCGGCCAAGTGCGAGTCGGACTCGCGCACAAAGGGTTCCGTACCATTATCTGTAAAAACGACAAAAAACACGTTTGTTGTACTGAAAAGATACCATTGTTATAAAATGACACAATGTGTCGTTCTGAGAATATACCATTGTTATGGTGGAGCGATTAATTTAGTGGACTTAGAACCCAGTTAAAACTAAGCTGATGACAGGGCGCTATGGCGCTCATTAGGGGAGGTCTATGTCCAACAGTGGACTACTATAGGCTGATGATGAGAACCCAGCTTCTTACAAGTTTATAAAAAAAACTATTTAAGGGTGCGCCTAATGCAAAAATCAAGCAAAATGTGTATTTTTAAACACTTAGATTTATGGTAACGAGATAAAAATTTCAGAATAAAAAAATACGATAGGTAGGGAAAAAACTTATAGAAGTCAAGTAATCGAATAGAATTTTTGAAAGTAAACTAGTTTTTTTAATAAAACAAGATAAAGTTAAAAACTACAACCCGACTACGTGAAAGTTATAAAAGTTTGAAACATTTACATTGACAAAATAGAATGACGTATCGGTCATATTTGATAGGCATAGAGTTGAAAATGAAAATAGGTCGTAGGTATTGTAATTTTTCTCTATGGGGCCTGCAGCCTGCGGCTACCTAAACTTTAATACGCGTTTTGAAGGCTTATTCGGGGTCGGAGCCCTAAATCCTATAGCCTATAACCATCGGGGTATTGAGACGAATCAATCGATACATAATTTGTTGAAATCGAACCAGTAGTTTCAGCGCTACGTGGGAACAAAGAAATCGGCCACATACATACAAACATACAAATATACAAACATAGGGTGCTAACCTCATAACCCTCCCCTGTTGGTAGTCGGGTAAAAATACAAAATTCGCATGAAAACTGTTTTAAATTAAATGCTCTTAATTATCAGCGACAACACCACATTTTTTTTTACGAATTTCATAGCCAGACTAATGTTTTATGTAAGTAATTGTTTTCTTTTTTTTTGATAAAGAAAAATAATAATCAAAAACTTAATTTTTGCACTGTCATTGCTTTGCTCTGTCCCGCTCGAGCTCCTATGAACGCGAAATCCTATCCTTTTCACAATGTTTTTCATTAGGCGCGCCCTTAAGTACTTAATAAACTTAGCTCGCATACTCAGCGAAGCCCTGTATTACTAAAAACTGTTAAATCGTAAATTCTTTCCGTTGTTCGGTTCGGTAGCCATTTCTACTCTAGCTTCGACGAAACGAAACCCAGACTCGATATACGGACAGCCGCCCGCCTCAGTCACGGTGCCTCCCATAAGACACCGCAATCTACACCACTCCAACTGGACTTACAGCGCAAAACCCAGAGGAGCGATCCGTCCCGGGGCCGGCCGTGTCGCCGTCTACGTTGGCACCGCCCCATGGGTTCCTCTTAGCTTCTCTGCGAGTGAAGCCGCTAACCCCCCCATTTAAAGAGATTACTAAGCCCCCCCGGTAAGGCAGGGACCCTTCGGGGGAGACTCGATAGACCTAGGCAAACTATCTATGACGACCTCTTGAAGGGTCTAGGAACATAGATTGCGTCTAAAGCTGTCTACAAACTTGAAAGAAGCCTGCGACGACCGCACATGTTAAGGACACATTTTAGACAGCGAAGCTAGTGGTTTTTGTGTAATGTACCTACCTAATTAATAAAGTTAAAAACTACAACCCGACTACGTGAAAGTTATAAAAGTTTGAAACATTTACATTGACAAAATAGAATGACGTATCGGTCATATTTGATAGGCATAGAGTTGAAAATTAAAATAGGTCGTAGGTATTGTAATTTTTCTCTATGGGGCCTGCAGCCTGCGGCTACCTAAACTTTAATACGCGTTTTGAAGGCTTATTCGGGGTCGGAGCCCTAAATCCTATAGCCTATAACCATCGGGGTATTGAGACGAATCAATCGATACATAATTTGTTGAAATCGAACCAGTAGTTTCAGCGCTACGTGGGAACAAAGAAATCGGCCACATACATACAAACATACAAATATACAAACATAGGGTGCTAACCTCATAACCCTCCCCTGTTGGTAGTCGGGTAAAAATACAAAATTCGCATGAAAACTGTTTTAAATTAAATGCTCTTAATTATCAGCGACAACACCACATTTTTTTTTTACGAATTTCATAGCCAGACTAATGTTTTATGTAAGTAATTGTTTTCTTTTTTTTTGATAAAGAAAAATAATAATCAAAAACTTAATTTTTGCACTGTCATTGCTTTGCTCTGTCCCGCTCGAGCTCCTATGAACGCGAAATCCTATCCTTTTCACAATGTTTTTCATTAGGCGCGCCCTTAAGTACTTAATAAACTTAGCTCGCATACTCAGCGAAGCCCTGTATTACTAAAAACTGTTAAATCGTAAATTCTTTCCGTTGTTCGGTTCGGTAGCCATTTCTACTCTAGCTTCGACGAAACGAAACCCAGACTCGATATACGGACAGCCGCCCGCCTCAGTCACGGTGCCTCCCATAAGACACCGCAATCTACACCACTCCAACTGGACTTACAGCGCAAAACCCAGAGGAGCGGTCCGTCCCGGGGCCGGCCGTGTCGCCGTCTACGTTGGCACCGCCCCATGGGTTCCTCTTAGCTTCTCTGCGGGTGAAGCCGCTAAACCGCCCCATTTAAAGAGATTACTAAGATTACTAAGCCCCCCCGGTAAGGCAGGGACCCTGGATAGACCTAGGCAAACTATCTATGACGACCTCTTGAAGGGTCTAGGAACATAGATTGCGTCTAAAGCTGTCTACAAACTTGAAAGAAGCCTGCGACGACCGCACATGTTAAGGACACATTTTAGACAGCGAAGCTAGTGGTTTTTGTGTAATGTACCTACCTAATTAATAAAGTTAAAAACTACAACCCGACTACGTGAAAGTTATAAAAGTTTGAAACATTTACATTGACAAAATAGAATGACGTATCGGTCATATTTGATAGGCATAGAGTTGAAAATTAAAATAGGTCGTAGGTATTGTAATTTTTCTCTATGGGGCCTGCAGCCTGCGGCTACCTAAACTTTAATACGCGTTTTGAAGGCTTATTCGGGGTCGGAGCCCTAAATCCTATAGCCTATAACCATCGGGGTATTGAGACGAATCAATCGATACATAATTTGTTGAAATCGAACCAGTAGTTTCAGCGCTACGTGGGAACAAAGAAATCGGCCACATACATACAAACATACAAACATACAAACATACAAACATACAAACATACAAACATAGGGTGCTAACCTCATAACCCTCCCCTGTCGGTAGTCGGGTAAAAATACACAGCCATGTCATCAGTAAGGCCGGAAGACATAATCAAATGGTATGTTGCAACAGCTGCGAGTTACGTTATTATTCTTCTGACGTAAACTACAATGTGGCTGATTATTTGTTAAACATAAACATAATTTGTTACATTATTTCCATATAATTATGCCAATCAGACCTGTATGTATTTATTTATGTCATTTACGCCCGATTACTCAAATGCATCTTAGATTTAAGCACGTCTCAAGTCGTCGTTTTTTGACAGTTTTCAATGAAAATCTGTCAAAAATTTGTCGCTTGAAACGTGCTTATATCTGAGTTGCGTTTGAGAATTCGGAACTTGCTGATTCTATATCCGGCCGTCAGTTCTATTAAATGTGCGTGTTCATAAGGCGACAAATGGAGCTATAATATACAGGGCGTCCCACGGATGTGCCACATGGAGGGAAAGTACCTTGAATATTGTAGATGGAACATTTTACTGAAAGAAGACATTATATGAATTCAAAAAACAATTTAAACTGAATTCATAGTTATTTAAATAATTATACATGGTTGAACTGAGAATCGAACCCGTTACACGAGAAAAATAATCACCTGTAGCTTTATCATACCGATCGAAAGGCTTCATCATAAGCATTTTTTTTGCTAAATAACATAGTGTCAGAAATAAAAGAAAGACCATGAATTTTAACATTTAATGTGAAATTTCGTTCAAAAATGAAAAGCAGGCAATGCCGTAAGGACGCTATGCTATAATATATATATTTGCACACATTAAATTCTGCAAATATTTGTTCCAAGTGTATATCAGTTACCTAGAGCCCATGAACACAAACTGCTTAGCTTGGGACTAGATGCTGTAGGAATTGTGCAGCACACACGTCAGCGTCACTTAGCTGACACAGCAGAGATACCGCTTCGCTCGATCTAAGAATAAGAATAATTTATTTGCTTAAAATATGAGTTTTAACGCGAGGTCCGTTTTGTGCAACTCAATTGCGCAACTCAGTTGAGAAAATTTCGCAACGGGGCCCTTCCTTATCAAACTTATTTAGGTTCCCATTGCTCGACTCAAGTTGCTCAACTCAGAAAATCAACAAGGTATAAATCAGTTGAGTTAAATGTAGATTGTTTGCAACAGTCTTCAGTCAGTTCGACTGTTTCAATTGTGTATACTATTTCTAAATTATTTCATTACTTGATTGTACTTACATTAATTATTATATTAAATCACTTAACATGGTATGAGCATGCTGTTAAAATATAAATTAAATAAATCTACATGTTTTGCCATTACCGGCGTGCAAATAGGAGAGCACACTGCAGATTTGTCACTAATGTCTTATCATAACTAGAGGTATAATAATCAACCTAAAAGGTCCTGCCACATTAATGCCTGTTAAATCCTGCCGAAATCGATTTTTTTTTTGGATATTGTTAAAAAAGTTTTCGTAGAAGATTTACCTAGTGCCAGTAACGCACTATAAAGCAAAAAGCTAAGAATATAGCAAAAAGCGACACCTCTCGTCGTTCGTACTAAATGTTTCTTTAGTCAATGAGCATGTTTGGATAATTTTTCAAGGTTTCCCCTGTAGGTGGAGCTAATACGACGTAAGTCGTAAGAATCCTGCCGAAATCGAAGTTCATCAAAGTTTTCGTAGGAAATCTACATGTTTTGCCATTACCGGCGTGCAAATAGGAGAGCACACTGCAGATTTGTCACTAATGCGATATGTCTTTTCATAACTAGGTAGGTACCTATAATAATGAACCTAAAAGGTTTGTTTTGTGGAAAGCGCAATTAACTATTGTCGATGTTTCGTATCTTATCAGCACTAATTTATTTATTTTAATATTTTAATCGGCAGACTTACTAAAGATAAAATTTAAATGATTATTTGATAAGTAAGCATTATGTACTTACAAAATCCAATCTATCCATAGTAAATAATAGTAAAATATAATAAACTAGTCAGTAGTCACTGCCTGCGGCTTCGTACGCGTTTTTACTATTGAAAAGTTTAAGGTTATTTCTCTTCTATGGGAAGTATTTTATTGGATTTTTGATTGGGTTGAAAAAATAGCCTATGTTTGATTCCAGGCTAAGAGCAACTATGAAAAATTTCAGAGAAAATTTCAGCCCGATCCGTTTTGTAGTTTTGGCGTGAAGAGGTAACAAACATTCATGTTTCGATCTAAAGTTTCGCATTAAAGATGCAAGCGCATTACGCGTCAGCGTAACTGCGCGGCCGCGGCTCTGCCCGTCAAATTAGAACAAATGACGGAAGAGGCCCCCTTAAATATGTATTTTATTTTGGTTTTTTAGTATTTGTTGTTATAGCGGCAACAGAAATACATCATCTGTGAAAATTTTAAACTGTCTAACTATCACGGTTCATGAGATACAGCCTGGTGACAGACGGACAGCGGAGTCTTATTAATTGGGTCCTGTTTTTACCCTTTGGGTACGGAACCCTAAAAACACGCGACGTGGCTGGAAGAACCCAATTTTACTATAGTTCGTCGGTCGGTACCTATTTGCATGATTGATTGCGTTATCTATGGTTATTTCCTCGTTAAGTAGGCACTTTGATAAATTCTCATTAAGGCGCATACCCGACCCAAACTAGCGCCGCCATCGCCACCTACTTTGTCTTATTATTCTGTTTAACAAAGGAAATTTCTAAAATCCATAGCACAGTTTGTGATACCTATTATAAGCCTTTTTTTTAATGCGTCTGTAATAGTTATAAATAAATAAATAAATAATGCTGGACAATTCACACAGCATTATCTAGCCCCAAGCTAAGCAGAGCTTGTGTTATGAGTACTAGATAACTGATATACATAATATAATACAATACATAGATAGATATTTTTTACTATACATAGAAAACGACCAGAACACTGAACAAATGTCTGCAGATCGTACACACATTTGTCCCGAGGCGGGAATCAAACCCGCAACCTCCTGCAGGCAGACCTTCGCTCACCGCGCCACAGAGGTCGTCGAAGTTTTATTCTATTTAGTTTAGGCAGTGAATCGAAGTTGCTCAAAAAAACTTATTGCACTCTTTAAAACTGTTGTATTGATGTCTATTATGTTTCTATTGAATTCTATTATTTATGAATAAATTCTTTTTATTTTTTATTGATCTATTAATGTCCTCTATAAAACTTTAATACATCATTTTGCTCTATTGTCAATAATTTCCTCGGCTTACGCGTTGTAAGGATTTTTCGGCGTTACTATTATTGTATATTTTAACATGGAAAAGTAGTTATTGTGACATAACTATAATAGTTAGACACATGGTGTCCGGACTTTTTTTGTAGATATAAATGTCTTCTATAAAACTGTAGTACATCACTTTGCTCTATTGTCAATAGTTTCCGCAGCGTACGCGATATAAGGATTTTTTATGGTATTTTTTTCACACCTTGGGTTGCATTATCTAAGCTTTCATACGGATCCCTAATTTTTTTGAAAATATTCTATAGCCTATGTCTATCAGGGATAATGTAGGATTCTAATGGTGATTTTTTTTCAAATTGGTCCTTTAGTTTTGGGGCCTATTCAATTCGAACAAACAAATCTTTCCTCTTTAAAATATTAGTATCTAGCTAGACTATAGACAATAGAATTATAAGTAACATTTTGCTAATTTAATGTTCTATTGTTTCAGGTAAACATGGTTTCAAGAGAAAATAAGCAACGAGTCTTCAAGGTGAACACGAAAGACAATCGCAGTTTGTTTGACTAATTCATTGTGAACTTAAGAATCCGGCGACAGCTGCTCGCAACTTCAATTCGTGAATTATTACGTTCCGTAATACCTAAAATGATGACTGAAACCTTTTTGTATTTTCCACATTGTGCTGTTATTCTGTAACTAGACAATATAAGTTATGTTCCTTATCAAACAAAACGTAAGAGATTGTGATTTTTAATACAAAACAAATAGGTCGAAAACATTTCATTTTCGGCGTAAAAATATAAAAAAATCGCAATTTTCATATTATTGCTCAAATTTCATTATACGTGTGTATAATGAAATTTAAGCAAAAAACAACCAGGGACCTAGATATATACTATTCGAATACAAAAAACAACATGATATGGTGGAAATATGCTCGAATTACAAATCAGTTTGGTAGTACGTTTGTATGGACAAAACATCATCCGCAGGCCTCTTAAGCAGGTTAAAATTAAAACCTTCGCTCGTTTAAACCAAATAGTCTCGAGTTCACCAACTGGTTAAATTTTAAACAGTTGGTTTTAACGTTTTTTACACAAATTTTCATACATTACCGTCAAAGTTAACCGATGAAGCTGCCTTAATGTCACATTATCTTTTGGTGAACACAGACCTAAAGTGGCTTAACTTAATGACAGACATTGACTCTTTTAAGGCTGTGGTATGGGTCAAACTAGCGCCGCCACCAATTTAATCTTATAATTACGTTTAACAAAGAAAATTTCAAAAAGCCATCGTACAGTTTGTGATACCTATTATAAGCTTTTTTTAATGCCTCTGTAATAGTTTTACTCTATTTAGTTTAGCCAGAAAAATAGATATTGGTGGCCACCAAGGGCAACTTCGATATTCTGCCTAAATCTAATAGAATAAAACCGGCCAAGTGCGAGTCCGACTCGCGAACGAAGAGTTCCGTACCATTATCTCTAAAAATGGCAAAAAAAAATCGCGTTTGTTGTCTGGAAGCCCCCTTAAATATTTATTTTATTCAGTTTTTTAGTATTTGTTGTTATAGCGGCAACAGAAATACATCATCTGTGAAAATTTCAACTGTCTAACTATCATGGTTCATGAGATACAGCCTGGTGACAAACGGACAGCGAAGTCTTAGTAATAGGGTCCCGTTTTTACCTTTTGGGTACGGAACCCTAATAAAACTATTACAGAGGCATTAAAAAAAGCTTATAACAGGTATCACAAACTGTGGGATGGATTTTTGAAATTTCCTTTGTTCAACGTAATAATAAGATTATGTAGGTGGCGGCGCTAGTTTGACCCATACCACAGCCTTAAGTCACCACACAGATAGTATGGTTTGCTGGCGTGGGAACGACTTGAAGGATATTATCGTTTGACTGTTAACTTTCCACGCCAGAGACACGGAACTTCTTTCGTTCTTTTATAATAAATGGATTAGTATGAATGTCAACAAATATATTCTTGTACGAAAATTTTATGTCCCAAAAATTTTTGATTTCGGCAGGTATTGAACCCGCGCCTCACCTACTACTACTACTGTACAGGTGCGCTCTAACCAACTAAGCAACGAGATCCACACGTTAAGTCGACAAACGACGCATAAGTCGTAAGAAGTCCCAGATATTTTCGACCAGGCACGTGTCGATCTCGTTGCTTAGTTGGTTAGAGCGCACCTGTACTGAAGGTGAGGCGCGGGTTCGAATCCTGCCGAAATAGAAAATTTTTGGGACATTTTAAAATTTTCGTAGGAATAACGCACTATAAAGCAAAAAGCTGAATATATTATTTATAAATGACAACTAAACATACATAGCAATAATTAAGAATAGACTTTTGTATCTTTTTATAGCAAATTTGTATTTTTGTTAAATTCTAAGCTTACTTAATCTAAGTTCACTGCTAGTATTAATTAATATTTAAGTTCACTTGACCGGTTTTTAGTAAATTATCAAAAGCCGATTTCATCAGACACACTTAACAACCGTCCCACATTACCGCGCGGAATCGAATTTGCGGAGCCGCAACTCGAGGTCCGCAGCGCGTCCGCGACAGTTTCGCATCTGTTCCGCACTTCGTACAACGAACAACCTCAACAACATGACTTCAAAAGAAATTAATAAATCCCAAAAATTTACGATCCCGACGGGATTCGAACCCGCACCTTCCCCTTCAGCGCAGGGGTGCTCTTTTTCCAACTAAGCTACGTGATCTTATCTGGTCGGCCCGAAAATCTTTGGGAGTTCTTTCGGCACTTACGCCGTCAGCGCCACCTACAGAGGAAACAATGAAGTTATCCAATTCTGCTCAAAGACCAAATTTACATTTAGTTCTTTGACGAGAGGTTTTGCCGTTGCTTGATTCTAAGGTTTTTATTTATTATACTCTGGGTAATTTCTAAGAAATTAATAAATCCCAAAAATTTACGATCCCGACGGGATTCGAACCCGCACCTTCCCCTTCAGCGCAGGGGTGCTCTTTTTCCAACTAAGCTACGTGATCTTATCTGGTCGGCCCGAAAATCTTTGGGAGTTCTTTCGGCACTTACGCCGTCAGCGCCACCTACAGAGGAAACAATGAAGTTATCCAATTCTGCTCAAAGACCAAATTTACATTTAGTTACCCAGAGTATAATAAATAAAAACCTTAGAAACATGACTTCACTTGGCTGGCGCGCGGAGCTCGGAGTGGCGACATCTCTGCCGTTGTTGCTTGGCGCGAGTATTGTGGTGTCCTGATGATGTCTCGTGGAGAGACGAAACTAGTTGACGTCTTGCTTTGATAGGTATTTTTTCATTTTGTAGTTGGCGTCGTTTTTCTTCTACAACGCGGACTACATTTTGTTAGAACTTATCGGAGAAGGTTTTTTTCGCGGAATTGTTACTAAATATTTTCATCCTTATATTTTACGAACAACGTCATTGCGAAACTCTTGCGGCACCGCACCTACGGTCGATACCGCGCGGTAGTATGAGAGAGCTCTAAATTAGACACAGTTAGCAAGAACGAGATCAAATAACCCTTAATTCTTAAATACGCGATTAACGCTTCTAAACTCATGATAGCGATACGTATAATCGAAAATTCAAACTCTTATGAGACGAACCTAGCGTGTTTGCTTGTCAAACTAGGACTAGATTACAGTACTCACGGGATTTCCGTGATTAAAAACTCAAAGAATTACATAATTCTACATTTTTCTTTGGTTCCTTCAACGTGAAAACACGATTGAAAAAAAAATACACGCAATTGCACTGTTTTGCTCATAATTTTGTCGAAATCTTAGGAACCCTGCGGTCTATTAAAATGACTTATGTTTTGATTCGTAGGTTATTTTATTACTTATAACTTGGTTCCTTCAGATAGTTCTTTCATAAGTTGTGTAGTTTTTTTTAAATAAGCAAAAAACTCAATTTTTGCGCTTGCGCCGTTCCAAAAACACATGTCCTGTCCCGCTCCGCGAAATCCTATACCTATCCTTTTCACAAAACGGCGTGCATTGCGCCCTCTTAAGTCGAACTTAGTAACAATTAAATACATATACAGGGGTGGTTTTAAAGGGGAAAAATAGGGAATAGTGGTTATGGTAAATAGGTTGAGTAGTTGAGCGAACGAAGCAGCGGGTAACATCTTGTTAGTAATTAAATTTAAAAATTTGCACAAAAAAGATTCTTTAGCGGCTTGGTTTGCTCACTAAATATTAATCTGTGGTAGAAGGTCAATAACCTCCGTCAGTAGGTACTCAATTCATTTATTTTTATCTTCAGAGTCACACGGAACACTTTCTCATTACGGTCACTTGGTATTGTGCACTAACTTGGAAACATCCTTTAAAAAATACCTTTACACAGATTAAAAGTTGCTTCTGTCCCCGAGTTACTATCTATATCGACCGAATTACATTGAGATTTATTCAGCCGTTTAAGCGTGTAAAGGTAATTAATAGACAGACAGACTTTCGAATTTATAATATTACTAACATGGAAGTATGGATGTCACGCGAACGCTTAGGCTAATTCTTTCCGCCATTATTCTTTGACCATTAATAATTTTTATGTTGTCCATTCGTTACAGTTTGGTTATCAGGATCAATTAGCGCATATTCTTATATTATACTAGCGACCTGCCCCGGCTTCGCAATAAAAAATTTTTAAAAAAAAATTATATAATGGTATGGAACCCTTCGTGCGCGAGTTCGACTCGCACTTAACCGGTTTTATAAATTTTTTCTGCGTTCTACAAGCAAAAAAACTCGCGAAAATTTTATTTGCCGTAAATCGTAAACTTTCTATGAACTTATGATAAAATCGACTTTGATTCTTTTGTATTTGGGAAAATGTAGGTTTTTAACACAAAATTTCGTATTTTCTCAAATACCCAAAAAAGACCAGTGAATCGAAGTTGGTTCTATCATAATAATGTTCATAGAAAATCGTTTACGATTTGCGTCAAAGAGAATTTTTCGCGAGATTTATTGCGTGAAACGCAGAAAAAATTAAAGAAACAAATTAATCTCGCGCCAATCCGCGACGAAACTACGTAGGAAATGATAAATTTGCTAAAAACTGGTCGACCTCTCCCTTAGTTTATTGTTCCTAGATCTAAGTTATAAAATCAATACTTTATTGCTATTATATTTTATCTACCCAAATATCATAAACCCTCTCTAATGCGTTCAAAAACCATAGGCAATGACCAGCATTACCAACCAACAGAAATAAACGGAACTGTAATGAACTCATAACCTACTGAAAACCGTAGGTTATAGAGTTTAAATTTGGAATAGGTGTCAAATTCAAGTGAGTGTGCTATACTAGTATCTACATTCTAACTATAAATCGCACGACATTTTGATCTCGAGTGACACAAGAATAGTGACTTTGTTCGTTTGTCTATGATTTTAAAAAAAATACAGATATTCGAAACGCCGCCATTTCGAGCTGTCATTTGTTCGTTAGCTTTTTATTTCCAGTTACGAGTAGACAAATTTTCTGATAAGTTGAATAAGTTCTTTATTTCTGTCGAAAATGAGTGATAGTGACTCAGAACAACTGTCAATGTTAACTACCATTACTATAATAAATAATTTGCTTCTGTATGTGTTCAATTTATTTTTTATTGCATTACACTGGTAACAATGCTGGTCATTTCCCTATGGTTCCTGAACCCATCATAGAGCCCTTATGATATTTGGGTAGATAAAGTAGTGTATGCAACTGTACATAATTAGGCATTACAACACTCGTGTGATGCTGCTCGTTTCTTAAACCCACACTTGTGTTGTAATGCCCTCCATTATGCACAGTTGCATAAACTACTATTAAAGATACGCATTTAAATTACTGACAATGTATTATTTTTCGAATTATTTAGATAAGTTTTATCAATACCTTTTATATTGAATTACTAAGATAATGTTTCTGGTAGGCAGGGATCTACTTATATTTTATCGGTTTTTGATGTAATTTAGCACGTTCGCTGCTTCGTACTCTAGCGCATATTTGTGCGACATAGAATAATTACATATTTATTTCCTTTTATTTTTATATGAAAATAAATCTATATTAACAAAGAAAATTACAATCAAATCTTCGAATAATATTAAAACTAGTATTTCCAATTGAAACAATTGAACTAACTGCAGACTGTTGCAAACAATATACAGGTAGCTCAACTGATCCATATCAATACCAGTCGGAAGCGTGCCCAAGACGCTAGCTGCATTGCCCCGCTGTATAGCAATGCTGATGCGCTGCGCCAGATACTCACCAGCTCTCGGGTCACGCGGCGCTTCGACCAGACGCTCAGATAATGTTTTGAATACCCGGAGGGCCTCGGTACCTCACGGACCTAGGGTCTCGACTCCAAGGGGAGCAAATGCGTAGGCTCTGTCGGGTCTCTGTCTGTAATTTTCTTTGTTAATAAAGGCCTACACAATTACCGTTATTATCTAATATTCAACGACTCGACAACGATGCAGCGACGCTGACGGTTGCGGGTTCGTTTCCCGCCTTAGAACAACGTTGTCTTGTTTTATATTTCCTAAATGATTAGTTAACTACGTCACAAAGAAATTAAGTACTGCGTACTAAATTTTACGTTTGTATCAAGATATGTAGGTAGGTATATTAAAAACAATAAGTAAATACAAATTTATTATTAGGTATTTAGTTTTATCGCACTGAAGTGCTTTTATTTTAAATCTTAATAAATTATATTTTTTACTCGAAATAGCTATTTTCTTTTTCTACCTTTAATATTAAGTAATAGAATAATCTTTTTTAGGGTTCCGTACCCAAAGGGTAAAACGGGACCCTATAACTAAGACTCCGCTGTCCGTCTGTCACCAGGCTGTATCTCAGGAACCGTGATAGTTAGACAGTTGAAATTTTCACAGATGATGTATTTCTGTTGCCGCTATAACAACAAATACTAAAAAACAGAATAAAATTAATATTTAGGGGGGCTGCATACAACAAACGTGTTTTTTTGCCGTTTTTATAGATAATGGTACGGAACCCTTCGTGCGCGAGTCCGACTCGCACTTAGTCGGTTTTATTTACCACCGCAAAATCAACTTGTATACAATAACGATATAATCATAAAAATCTACTAAGAATTGGCGAAGATTTCACCAAAATTGTTGCAGCTGATCTAAATTTTTCAAAAGTAGGTATTATGTTCTTTTCAAGCTTGGCGGGATAATACCAATCGCTCGAGAGTAAAAAAACCATGGGACTAGATCGGTAATATTCTCTATAGGTAGGTACAATAGCGTAAGTATTTTCATAATCGGTTGGAAATTTGCGGAGAAATCGACTTACATTATATTAAATAAATAAATCCAGCCGAACTTAGAACCACCTTCTGTTTTGAAGTCTGTTAAGGTGAATACTAACCCAAAAAATGATACTTTGTCCCGCGCGCCTATATGCAGCAAAGAGTGATTGTTTTCGATTCAGCATACCATATAGTGCCATAATCAAGCAAAATAACACGATCCTCTGCGGTTACGTGACGTGTAACTGGTCAGGTTTGTATCACAGATTTTGTAGAGCAAATATGTTTTTACGTTTAATATCGTTATTTTGACTGCTTTTCGAAGCTAATGGACCTCCAAGAAATAGGTATGAACTATGTGAATCGCTATACCTACTGAATTCGGTACTAATCGAATTCGAGACACCGATAAAAAGTGGGTTAGAAGCAACTAGACACACACTATAATTAACGACATGCATTTGGGACCTCCAAGATATGTCTTTGACAGGAATTTCTCTCGTCCCTGTTACGGGATATATAAATTTCAAAGCTCCACAATCAATATTTTCGTCTGAAAATGGGGTTTTAAAACACGTAATTTACATTTTGAATACTGTACTTGTATAACTAATGCTTTGATTCGACTAAGTAGGTAGATAGATAGATAGATAAAGACTTTGTTTGCAACTTCAGACACACACACAAAATACAACAATTATACAGTACCTACACTAGTTAAAACAAACATTAATAAAATATAGTTTTGACATAAAAAAACAACAATAATTAAATCTAGGTAAGGTGTCTATGTGTGCTGCGGTATGTCAAAAAGGCCTTGGCTCAGCCTTCGATCAAAAATTTCCGGCTTTGCCGGGGAGGCCGCGAACTACTTATTTTTGATCGAAGGGCTCAGCGTAATATTTTGCTAAGGAAGCAAAAGCATTGATTTTCAGCCATGACGTATTGAGAGCAAGCAGTCAATGTGTTATTATTATGTAATCTAGCTACTAAATGTTTCTGTCTTCGTAGTAATAACTAAATCCTTTTAGTGTGGTACATACTGTAAAGCCCTATTTAGCACTAGCAGCATCTCGCGGTTTCACCCGCGCAGTTCCCGTTGCTATCCTCAGGAACCCTGCGGACTATTTAAATGGCCTATGTTTTGATTGGTAGGTTTTTACTAATTATTTGTTTGCTTGAACCAGTTTCTTCATAAGTTGTAGTTCTTTTAAATGAGAAAAAACTTTATTTTTGCGCTTACGCCGTTCCAAAAACGTATGCTCTGTCCCGCTCCTATGAAAACGAAATAGATAGATAGATAATTCTTTAATCATCACCTTAAAAAAGAAAAACAGATTGTACCTATTAAATCCTACGTCTATCCTTTTTACCAAATGGCACGCATTGCGCCCTCTTAAGAAAGTATCTCAAATGGACAAGTATTTTCTATACAATTATGTTTATTATTGAACAAAAATGTAAATTTTACATTAAATAGGTACCTACCCACTGCAGGACTGTTTACCTTTTTTGCAGCGATTTAAAATCTAGTACCTACCTACTTACCTACTTTTGTTGAACGCAACATGGTCTTTTAGCTGACTGTACATAATTTTAAGTAGGTAAGGGGGCTTCCATTAACTACGTGAGGTGATTTTGGCAATTTTTCGACCCCCCCTCTCCCCTTGGTGAGATGTCGTGAGATTTGGGTCGACCCTAAGAATCTCACGTGAGATTTTTCAAAACGCATATTTTAATAATCTGAAGGTACCTACTTGATTGCATTGGATTTCAGACTTCTCTACAAACACAGTAAAAAATCGAACAATGACGACCGATGTGGCGCGGTATGCGAAGGTCTGCCTTAGACGCAGGAGGTTGCGGGTTCGATTCCCGCCTCGGGACAAATGTGTGTACGATCTGCAGACATTTGTTCAGGGTGTTCTATGTATAATAAAAAATATCTATCTATGTATTGTATTATGTATATCAGTTGTCTAGTACCCATAACACAAGCTCTGCTTAGCTCGGGGCTGGATAACGCTGTGTGAATTGTCCAGCATTAGGTATTTATTTATAATAAAATACTTAATGAAGATCAAGAGAAGAGAATCTCGCGCCAACACGAAACAAACAACTGCTAAAACACGCTGAAAAATAATTATGTGCATATATGCCGAGACCCCCACGTGACATTAGGAAAGATTTGCCCCCCCCCCCCTAAACACCTCACGTAATTAATGGAAGCCCCTAAGGCAATAAAACAAATAAACAATTACAAAATGCTATTTCTTTATTGAAAATTACATAATATAAACATTGCATAGTTTCAATAATCATCAAAAAATAACTACAAATACAATTTACATAAAATGACATTAAATACATCTTAGGCTATCACAACTAAATATTATTATGTAGTTATATTGAAAATGTTAAAGGAATCGAATCCATGACCTTCACTTACTTATAATTTCCTATGCCATGACGCTAGGCCACTCAATAATCAAATTTAAAAAAAACGAAATACCCTGACGATTTTCTTTCGAAATCAAGAATAAAATAAAACACCATTTTTCACAAAACTGCTGTACAAAATTTCATCAAATGTACAAAAAATTTAACCAACAGACAGTTGAAATTTTCACAAATGATGTATTTCCGTTGCCGCTATAACAACAAATACTAAAAAAACACAATAAAATAAATATTTAAGGGAGAGAATGGGAGCCCCATACAACAAACGTGAATTTTTTGCCGTTTTTATAGATAATGGTACGGAAGCCTTTGTGCGCGAGTTCGACTCGCACTTGGCCGGTTTTATTTCAGACTATATTTTAATATGTTTTGTAGCAGCGGCAGCAGCAAATAAATTAATGTCTGTCTAAAAATTGCAACATAGAATAAACATATTAAATATATAATTAGAAAAAGGTTAAAAATTCAACAAGCATAACATTTTCAATATAACTTATTGTAAGTAAATGCTTCAACAAAATGAGTATTTATAATTATTAAAAATAGCTACAAAAGTACCTAAATTTATGAACGGTCCGACTTTGGGAAATAATTTTCATAAGTTTAAAACGAACCTCTACTAATTTAGGCTGATATTAAGAAAGCTTGCTTAGTCATCGATCTTTTTAGGGTTCCGTACACAAAGGGTAAAAATGGGACCCTATTACTAAGACTCCACTGTCCGTCTGTCACCAGGCTGTATCTCATGAACCGTGATAGTTAGACAGTTGAAATTTTCACAGATGAATGAATGAATTTTTTGAATTCTTTTTTAGTCTATAGACCTTCGTTTGTCCACAGTCTCACCTGATGGAAAGTGAAGATGTGGCCGACGGTGTATCACGAAGGTCTAGAAGATACCTATTCACTCTTTTCTTGAAGAGACCAAGGTTGTAAATAACCGGAAAAACTGCTGTTTTTCCGGTTAATTACAACCTGGGTCTCTCGCAGGGAGCGTGTTCCAAACCCCAGCGGTACGAATGATGAACGTTTTATTACACATAAAGCACTTAATGTCAAGTGGATCTGCTTATTTGCCAGTGATTTCAGAGCGAAGCGATCACGCCTCGACGATGCAGCGAGCATGCCGCGACGATGACGCCACGACGCCGGACCGTAAATTTGATATCCTACAATGGTTCGCCAAATAAATTGCTAAAAGCTTGTGATATGTCCAAAAGATAAAATTAATTAAATCTTTTGAAATTTAATTGATTTTATCTTTAAAAATAAATGCATTGTAAAATTCCTGACTGCAAGAAAAAATCAATAGTTCCAAACAGAATTTACTAGTTTTGTTCTTTTTAATTACAATTAGACAAATTTACTTTTTTGAAAAAAAAAATGAAATTTTGTTGATGTACGTAAATTGGGCGCGATAAATTGAGAAAAAAGTGAAAAAAAAACACCATCTTGAACAAAGTAACACAAAACACATAAGCTTGTCATTAGACATTTTTTTTGCAATAAGAGTAAACAATTTCGAAATATTTCCTCTTAATTTTATGCCCTAGTTAATACTTTTTAATTCTTAAAAGCACTATTTTAATATCATTTTGTTATTGGAAAAAGTAAATGCACAAACGTGCGAATATAATTTTTTGGCTGATTAAAGGTTTACGTATGAAATTTTTTGGTTCATTTAATAGTTTTAACCAAATAGTCCATAATATCTTAAAGGAAATTAAAAAAGTGGTAAGTCCAACATAGTTAGGTAGCTAAACATTTAAACCTTTACAGATACATTGTTTTATATCATAGATTTGTGGAAGAGAGTCTGAAAGAGATCGCTTCTAAGCGATAAGGCCACCATTGTACATGTTTTTTGTGATGTATTTTTAATAATGTACTTTAAAGTATTTTTGTTGCTGTTTAGAGATCTGTTTAATGTAACCTTAACAAAGTAAAATTAAAACAGCGCTTTTAATAATTTTAATTCCAATCAATAAATTAATTTTCTTTAACCCTCATAATAAACATCCATAATAGACAAATCTACGTATACAATTTTTATTCTTAGAATATTCACGATATTGGCCGTTATGTATTACAGCGGCCAAGCTATCATTTTTTAAAAGCAATGCTTAGGCATGTACTTTAAAAACTTTAAATTTGAATCGCTTGACTTTTATATTATAGCGTTATTTCAATAAAAAATCTACAAGGAACTAGATAGCATAAGAAAGAATACAGAAAACATACGTTTTTTGATAGAATTTTCAATTTTTTGTAGCAAGAATTAGCGGAATATAGAATTATAACATTGAAAATTTATCATACAGTCAAAAGTATTAATAAATAATATTAAAATCATGATTCAAGCATAAAGTTTTTGAAATACAAGTCTATACTTTTGTTTAATTTTAATCTATGGTAAAAAATCCATAGATAATACAAAATGGCCGATTAAACTTCTACATAAATATACATTAGATATTAACATAAGTTAATAATTATTATTATTATTAACTATATTATAATTATTATAACCAGCGTTTCTACTTAGCAATACGTAAAACTATGTAGTTAGGTTTTGAAATTACAATTTTTTTTACATGGAAATGTAGTATCGGATTATGTGTCAAACTACAAGATTTTGACTTAAAACGTCAATGATTATTAACAATTCTCACTAAATTATATGGCTACATTAATTTAAGCAACTATTTAGAACAAATAGGCCTACCTAACTTCATGTTATATATCCCGCGTTGGAGATCGAACCTTCTACTAAAATGTGATAAGTGTAAAAATTGTAATATCAAAACATTTTAAAATTATTTACAACGATTAAATATACATTATTTATTACTTTATGGCATTCCTAAACATCTAATTGGCGTTTGATTACATACAAATTATACAATAATTACTTATTTAACTGATTTGTTTCGTAAAAAGTTCTTACTAACAAAACTTTTGACAGTGACATTAGAACGGTACCACAACGACTGCTGTTTAAAAAAAAATTAAAGTTATTTAAGTAAGTGCCTCATTCACAACCAATAATATAAACACTGTCAAATATTAAAAAAAAAACAATACTAAAATCACAACGCTTTCGACCAAAGTTTACTTTCTTTTTACAAATATATAAAATTACATAATGTTTTTGTAAATGACTAAAAACAATAAAAAATGAATGAATAAACATGATTTTTCGCGATAATATAATGGCACAAAAACCTAGAAATAATTTCAATACTTTTTCGTTCACTCACAAACATTAACTTGTCAATATGTTTGTTAAGTGTTTAAATTTACGTCCAATGTATACGGGTATATAACTCAAAATCACCAAAATCACCTCACATAATTTATGGATGCCTCTTAATACATACGCATTTGCTATATCCCTCATCAATCGTATACCATTTTTTATGAGCTCATGATAAAACCATCTTTGATTAATTCGTATTTTGGGAACATGTGGGAAAATGTTGAATTTTAGCACAAAATCTCTAATTTTCCCAAATACTTAAAAAAATCCAGTGCATCAAACTTGGTTTTATGATAAGTTCAAATAAAATGGTTTACGATATGCGGCAAATTACTTTTCCGCTAGTTGTATTTCTTGTGCAACGCAGAAAAAAACTACAATAAATTTAAATCTCGCGCCAAACTGCGTCCAACCTTATGCCGGGTACAGACCAAGCGAGCGAATGCCAACGATTGGGATTTGAAAATCGGTACGTTCGTTCCACATTGCTTTGATGTAGCGACAGCCGCCGGAGCACGGCCGAAGATGAACGAAGGCCCTTGTTTGGACTCGCTTGCTTTCGCAATGACGTCCATACTGGTACTTTTGCGTTTGTTCGTTAGCCTTCGCTCGCTCTCGATCGCTTGGTCTGTACCCGGCATTAGAGGTCATATTTGAATGCACGTTTTTGTGCTATGTTGTAGCGGAGTGGCCCCGATGTGCGACAACCTTCACGCTTACGATTCATTCACCTGTGGAGGTGGCCATTTAGTAGAGTCTTTGATTCTTAAGGGCCTATACTACCTCAAATCAACTCCGCCGGATGTCCATATCTTCCTAACTACTGAATATTTAACTTTGAAATGTATATATGGTTAAGTTTAGGACTTACTCTATCCGCCATATGTTGCCGTGTCGAAAACATGATTCCATAAAATTTTCTCAGAAAAAAAATGGCAGTTACCTTAAAATTTTTAGTAAAACCTTAATTTCTCAATAAATACAGAAGTTAAGATCTTGAGAATAAGCATGGTCATTGAACTAAGTATAAAGAACATTTTACATGTTTTTTTTTTCAATTGACTAATATGCTGTTGACCGCAGATGGCCATGACAGCGTTACCGGACTTTTGGACGGCACGGAAGGCGCCACACCGGTAAAGTTAGTTTGGGACACGCACAAGGGCCACCACTTAGGTGCGAGCCTCGGCTTGGGCTATTGCCAGATGGTACAAGAGGGATGTGGAGGTATCGCCTATGTGCACGAATGCACCTATGGGCGGAAGCGGGGAATTCTTCGACCACGCAGCCTTCAAATAATGTCCTAATTAATAGATAAATATGCAAAAACTTGATTTTTGGGCTTGCGTTGCTCTACCCTGTCCCACTCCTATGAACGCGAAATCCTATGCTTATCCTTTTCACAAAAAGGCGTCGTAGTATAGGCTCTTAATGTAGTGAGATAATGTACATTCTGTTGTGGCAGTGAATATGTAGGTAATTCCTTATTTGGCAGGTTTTTGGGGTATTTACTGTACAAAATTCTTAGATTTTCTAAGACAACACAAGCCGTGTCCGGAATGTTCCAGAATCAATTCTATCGCGTTGTATTACAGTCGTATTTGTAACGTAACTAGATAACGTTCACACTACGTACGTAGTTTAAGGAGTTCGTATATTTGGCAACGTCGCGTCGCGAGCACGGCTTAATCCTGAAAAGATAAAAACAATTTAAGTACAGCATCAAATCCTTACTGATATTATAAATGTGAGTGTTACTTTTTATCCCATAAATCAGTTCCTATGGGATAGAAATAACCTTAAACAACGCGTGCGAAGCCGCGATCAGTAGCTAGTAATATTAATAAACCAATAGCAAAGGTCACTTCATGTTATTGGGCAGCCTGGTAAAGTTCGAATTTGAATTCACTCGTGACCAATTTGAAAAATTCGAGTTTCAAGAATCAAGGTGATTCGTGAATTCCCTTACAGAATACTAATTGTACGTCATTCTTTAGCGTCAATGTCAAAATCTCACGCAACTTAGTAGTTCATTTCATATTACAGGTCGACCACGAAAATAAGTTACACCGATGTACCTGCGCAGAAGTATTAATTTTGGTGCAAAAAAATCCTCGCCAATCATAACGCTCTATGCCCGCGAAACACTATTGGGTGATGGCTACGCGCATGACGTCAGCGGCGATCTCGACATTCGCGAGTCGTATTTTGAGTGAGATACATAAATACGTTGGTCCTTTTTTGTCTACCCGTGTGCATATCATATGAGCTAGATAACAAGAGCCTCGTGTTTTTGTTGACTTTAAAGCTTAAAGCAACGCAATAAAGTCTATTATTTCAAAGGCGTTGGCATTCGTATTCAATCGGGTTGAAATGTACTTTTCTGTGCAGACGAATTTTGCCGAAGCGACTTATTAAAATGGTCGTACTGTACCACGCTCGTCACCCCGAGACGGTAGAAGCATTATCGAGTATTACAGAATACGAAACTTTAAACTCACTGCGGATTCAGCTTAGTAAGGTTCGAAAGAGTTTATAGAATGCCTGCTGGTCAAACAACCGAGGTTGGGCAGTGAATGTGTTACCCACTACTCTCACTTACCTAGAGGAAGAGCACAGGTCGCTGCATGTTCTTGTGCGGATCAGGCGGCAGCGAGGTGCCGGAGCCCGAGGACGTGCTGCGGCGCTCCGCCCCCGCGCCCGCGCCCGCTTCCGTCGCCCGCTCAGACCCGCCCGAGCCGGACCCGCCTGAGCCAGATACCACACTTTCTTCGCGGTTGTAGCTGAGGAAGATAAATAAATAAAATAAATTATAAATAATGCTGGACAATTCACACAGCATTATCTAGCCCCAAGCTAAGCAGAGCTTGTGTTATGGGTAATAATCACCTGTAGCTTTATCATACCGATCGAAAGGTTTCATCATAAAGATTAGTTTTTGCTAATTAACATAGTGTCAGAAATAAAAGGAAGACCATGAATTTTATTTAACAAAAAATAATCCTTATGATGAAGCCTTTCGATCGGTATGATAAAGGTACAGGTGATTATTTTTCTCGTGTAACGGGTTCGATTCCCGGTTCAACCATGTAATTATTTAAATATCTATGAATGCAGTTAAAATTGTTTTTTAAATTCAAATAATATCTTCTTTCAGTAAAATGTTCCATCTACAATATTCAAGGTACTTTCTCTCCATGTGGCATATCCGTGGGACACCCATAGATATCACAAAATGCCTTACAATTTTTTTTAATATTCTTTGTCGTTTTATATAATGTTTAGTTACGGAACCCTCGTTGCGCGAGTCCTACTCGCACTTGACGTTTTATTTCTATATGGGACTGATTTATTAAAATTAAAAGCAGTTTCAGTATAATATTAGTAGGAAGTTCATAGACATAGTAATACTTAAGAAATGAAATAAGTCCCAAAAATTATCGGTTTCGGCGGGATTCGAACGCGCGCCCCACCCTCAGTACGGGTGTGCTCTAACCAACTAAGCCACGAAACTCTTAGTCGGTTCAACCGAAAATCTTTGGGACCTCTTACGGACTATAGCGCCGGTGGCTACCCAGAGTGCGGGTTAGCACTATAACAAAAAACCATAGTAATACTCACCCATATACAGTGTGTTCACTGTTGACACAGGACGCGTACTTGAAGGGAATAGGTTGGTAGCCGTACGAACCGGCGTACGGCATATAGTTCGGACCCATCATACTGTAACAAAAATAAATAAATAAATAATAATGGACAATCCACACAGCATCATATAGTGCCAAGCTAAGCAGAGCTTGTGATATGCTACAATGAAATTAAGTTAATTTGATTGTTAATACTCAAGTCCGATTAAGAATTCAAGATATTTTATGTCAACAAAGACATTTATGAATGAAAACTTAACAAAAAGGTGCTAAGGAAGACCAGCGCTGCAGTGCTCCCCGAGCTCCTGCAGCACTAGCCTTTTGGTCTCACATTGTTTTTATGATTAATTCTCTCATATCACTGTATTTTCTTGTGTATAGTGAACCAATAAAATTTTCTTACGCTTATTCTTAAAAACTTTTTCAATAAAGTCGATAGACATTTGTTTGACCACATTATCACTATCGGCCAAGCATAGGCCCAGCAAGCTTTGACGACCTCTGTGGCGCGGTGGACGAAGGCCTGCCTGCGACGCAGGAGGTTGCGTGTTCGATTCCTACATGCTCCGTCTTACCTGTGCACAGGCATACATACGGAGATAAAGTCCAGTGTCGGAGTGTGTAGTGTACATACGTGGGGTTGGGTAGCGGAGGCAGGTTGGTACTGAGCAAGCTGTCTGCATCCCCGTGCGTGAGCCGCAGAGAAGCTAGCTCTGCGCAGAGCGAGCCGCAGACATAGTAACACTGCTCTGAGAATGTTATCTTGTTCACCGTGTGACGGATGAAACCGGCCTGCGGACAATGAGTTATAATATAAACCTTTTGAAACTGTCATGGTCAATATTAAAATCAACAAATAAACAACGAATGAAATAAGTTCCCAAAAATTTCCGATTTCAGCGGGACTCGAACCCGCACCCCACCCTCAGTACGGGTGTGCTCTAACCAACTAAGCCACGAAACCCTTAGTCGGTTCAACCGAAAATCTTTGGGACCTCTTACGGACTATAGCGCCGGTGGCTCCACCTACAGGGGTAACATTACAGTTTAACCAAACCTGCTCAACGACCAAAGTTACATTTGATTCGTTTGTGAGGTGTTGCCTTTGCTCAATTCTAAGGTTTTTTGATATAGTGCTTACCCGCACTAGTACTTACATTTTTCTTGTATTTCCACAATAATTTCACTAAGAAAAACCCGCGAAAAACTCAAAACAATCAATAGACAATCACAAACTTTTCTTGTCGGCAAGTGAAGTTCGACTATGGATTTCTCGGAATTTTTGTATGACGCAACATGTGGACGAGCACTGGATACCTATCTTGCTCTAACAAGAACGCATTGCAATAGGTTAAAGTAAGATAGAAACATGTTTGTTGAAGTTGTTGAGCGTAAACTGGGCGCCAGCTGACATGCCCGAAATGGGCTACCGCACTGTTGACGGATATTTGACAGAAGCCCGAAATGGGCCTCTGCACTGTTGGGCGGATAACAAAAAACTTTAATCTTTAAGAAATTAAGTGCGGGTAAGCACTATAACAAAAAACCTTAGAAATAAACAACGGTCAATATTAAAATCAACAAACAAATAGCGAGACCGGCATACGATAAATTTATTATCGGCTTGAAGAGGATGTTGTATGTTCGGCTGTATTTTTTTATGTGTGTTCGTCGATTTTTCGTGAATTAAGGACCGATATTATGCCCGGTACAGACCAAGCGAACAAAAGCGAGCGAAGGCTAACCACCGAACGCGATTGAACCAGTGTGGACGTCATGGCGAAAGCAAGCGAACCCAAAGTGTTATTAGTATGGCTCCTAAAATTTATCAAAAATTACCAAAACAGTTAAAAGAACTAAATGTTGAACTCTTTAGACAGAAATTGAAAATGTTACTAGTTTGTAAGTGTTATTATAATATTGACGATTTTTTCAATGATAAACTTTAGTAGGTACCTAAATAATAAGTTATTGCACGTCATTCTCTCTCTAACATATTTTTGCATGCCGATTGACGGTCAAGCATGTTGATCCATAAAATGTATTTACCTATTACCTTACATAGCACATGTTTTGGCAAATAAAAAATCTTTATCTTTATCTTTATCAAATGAGGGCCTTCGTTCGCCTTCGGCTGTCCTCCGCCGACTGTTTCACATGTGTTCGTGTGGTGTGGATACAAACAGCGAAAGCGAGTGAACGTTCGTCATCGATCGTCGAATACCACTCGTTAGCCTTCGCTCGCTTTTGTTCGCTTGGTCTGTACCCGGCATTAGAAATTCTTTCGTTATTGTATAGAGAATGATCCAGTCAAGCTATTAAAAAACACAAAATTTTGAAAAAGACTAGCTACAACAGGTTTAGTTATATCTTCGCTAATACTTAACAGATTTTGATGATTATTTCGTTGATGTATAAAGCTTGAATATGAGGAGGTCTCATTAAACTTAGGATCCTTGAGGAATTCATATATCTACCGTAAAACATATCTTAAACATCATCACATGATAAATTTTCACAATCACTGGTAACAAATAGTTCCCATGGAAACGGGCGAAAACCAGAAGTCTACTTTGAAAAACAAATTACGTTGTTTGATTGCGGATCGCATAAAACGTAGGACGACCGATACGTTCTTTCGATGACCTTTTGACATTTATTTCTTATAGATCCGACACAACTATGTGAAGTCAGTGTAGTTTTTAGGGTTCCGTACCCAAAGCGTAAAAACGGGACCCTATTACTATTATTATCGGGACTTCGCTGTCCGTCTGTCACCAGGCTGTATCTCATGAACCGTGATAGTTAGACGGTTGAAATTTTCACAGATGATGTATTTATGTTGCCGCTATAACAACAAATAAAAAACAACAACTAAACAACTAAAAAACAAAATGAAATGAATATTTAAGGGGGCTCCCATACAACAAACGTGATTTTTTTGCCGTTTTTATAGACACACTTGGCCGGTTTTATTTAAAACACGTTTATATCTGGCAAATTTTTGAGCTTATGACTTATGCTTGTTCATACTAAGAGATGAAATAAGTACCCAAAAAATATTGATTTCAGCGGGACTTGAACCCGCGCCCCTCAGTACGAATGTGCTCTAACCAACTAAGCCACGAAATCAGTACTCACCTAGTCGAAAATCTCTGGGACTTCTTACAGACTCTAGCGCCGTTGTAAATACTAGTTCTATCTGCTATCTCTTACCTTCAGCATATGGCTCGCGTATTTCCTTGCGTCGCGCCTGTCCGCGATGCCAGCGACGTGCTGTAGGATCCACTCCACCACGTCAGCTCCGATGAACGCGTTGGGTATTGTTATTTTGAGCCACATTCTGTCTCGGATCTCTAGGCCTGGAAATGAAATGTTATTATGTGAGAAGGAGCTTCGTAGAGTAAGGAGTGTTCTAAAGAAACTGAAGCCGAAGCTGATTAGTTACTCAGCTTCGTCCGATACCTTCGAAGTTTAATATGATTTTGAAAAATGAAAACATTTGAAAAATATACAAAAACTTAAATTAATTGTAGGTACTTCATCTTCAGAACTTTATAAAGCACACGTGAATTCAGCTCACACAGAGACGCGAGTCATTTCGAGACGCAACGCGACGCGACACAGCAAGACGCTGCGGGGAGTTTTCGTATTGTCAATAAAATTTGCTTCTTGTGTTGTAGATAAAGTCATATTTTGAATCTGTACAATTTCACCATACATAAACAAAATAACGCACGCGTCATTTTGTACGAGCTTTGTTTTACTTTGACTGTGGTAACTTTTATTACCTACATACTTGAGTACCTACGTGACCTACTATCGAGCAAGAGACACTATCAAAGGAAGACCTGTTCTTTATATTAATATCTTCGTGAATAAACTTAACTAATAGTGAATCTTGTGGTCCTACTCACATCACAATCCAGACCCTAAAGAATTACTATCTTAAAAAGTGCGCGCTGCGCGGCGTCTAGATGCGCCTCGCGATATCGCGCTATGTCGCCCTGCTTCACGCGACCTCACGCTGCGTCGCGCGGCGCCGCCGCGGTCAATCAAATTTGTATCTTTTTACGTAATAAATAAAGTTATATTTTTTAATCACTATCTTAAAAAGTGCGCGCAGCGTCGCGTCGCAGTGTTAACTGACACTAAGATACAGGTGTTGTTCGAGCGAAGTTAGTTAGTGTCATCTGCTTACCTATTTGAGGGCAAAACACACTTGAGTCGCTGAGATATAAAAGCAAGAAACTTGTATAGTACACTCACCCGAGTCCGGCCGCAGCATCGCTCTAACAACTAAGGCCATGTCCATATTAACGGACAGTGCGTCCTGCGCGGGCGCATCTGCTCGCTCCGACACGGATGAGGGCAGAGCGGAGAGTGAGGGCGGAGGCGGGGGGTAGGCCTCTCGTAGGGCGGCTGTGTGCGCTACCCACGCACCTGCGGAGGAGGAATTATTATTATTATTGAATAATAGACGAGCAGCTGAGAGCTGATATGTCTATGTCCCAGTGGTCGAGTCTGTTTTTGAAGCTGTTCACAGAGGGAGCTGTTATGACATCTTCAGGAAGCCTGTTCCAATTGTGCACCACTCGATTACACATTATGATTACAATTTGATTTAAAATAATAATTTCTTTCTAGTCGAAATTTCGGCCATTGCGGCCAATAACACAGGGCCGAGAGGACACTCGCTAAAGATGCAACGCGGGCCAAGTACCAGCAAACCAAGAGAGCATATATTGCCCAATCGCGTCGTGAAGACTTGGAACCGGTTACCGGAATCAGTGATCAGTGCCCCCTCAGTGAACTCTTTTAAAAAGAGACTGGACAAACATTTGAAGTGGACTTGTGAGTCCACTTTAAATATTTGGACAATGATGTACACGCATCAGCTTAAGAGCTGCCTGTGTATTAAAAATAATAATAATAAAACCAATACTCACCAGGATCTATGGGCCTCACAGGCTCCGTCCTAGGTATAGTGAAGTACCCTTTAGGGTTGGGGTCCCAACACTTTGCTACCACCAGCTTGATAGGCCCGGGCTTCTGGACCACTTCTCGAAGCACCCTGACAGCTTCGTCGTTGGTCATATCTTCAAAGTTTACGTCGTTCACCTGGAATGAAAATGAAAATTGACTGTTTAAAAAAAAACTAAAATCTTCTAATAATTCTAATCGATTCTCTTGGTTAGGGGCCTGCGATGGTGATTTGACCATACAAACGTACTACCAAAATGATTTGTGATTCGAGCATATTTCCACCATAAATATCATGTTGTTTTTTGTATTCGAATAGTACTGTTTTTAATCTCACTAATACACTAATATTATAAACGTGAAAGTTTAGATGGATGGATGGATGTTTGTTCCTTTATCACGCCAGAACGGCAAAACGGATCTGGATGAAATTTGGCACAGAGATAGATTATAGTCTGGAATAGGACATAGGTTACTTTGTATCCCGAAATTCCTACGGGAACGGGAACTACGCGGGTGAAACCGCGAGGCGCTGCTAGTACTATTAAAAACTGGGGTGCATTGATATATAAAATATAACGTATATAAATATATATTTTTGTTGAACGCGCGATTTGTCAACTTGCGCGATTAATACAAACAGATATTTTTATCACAATGCTTTTTACTTTCCAGAATTAAATTACATTATATCTATACTAGTTTCTACCCGCGGTTTCCCTCGCGTTGTTTTTATGGAAACGTTTAAGTCATTTCTATCCCATGGCAATTGATTTATGGGATAAAACGCCTGTTTTATTCCAGGCCTAGAACTAAATCTATGCAAAATTTCAGCCCGATCCGTTCAGTAGTTTTGGCATGAAGAAGCAAGAAACATCCAAACTATCGCATTTATAATTTTTGTACACAGAACACCCAGAACAAGTCGTAGATCGTACAAAAATAATTTGTCCCAGTGCGGGTACCAAACCCAGAACCTCCTGCGTCGCCGTATCGGTCGTCGTGTACCAATTCAGTTGTTTATTATAGCTCTGCCCAAAGTCAATCTATTGTGTTCTACTAAACCAAAGAATCTCAGCATGAATGGTTTATTGTTTTCATTACGAGATGGGTACAGTGCAATAAATTATCATTGTTTGTTATTCTTTTCTAACCATGAATGTCTTTGGACATCTTTTATTGATATTTGGAGGCCTGCTGAGTTTGGAGATAGACTCGTTTCTATAATACTGAGGAAGTGGTAAAATTAAAATAAAACCGACCAGGTGCGAGTTGGACTCGCGCACGAAGGGCTCCCTACCATTATCTATAAAAGCGGCAAAAAAACGGGCCACCGAGTAGGAGGTGGTAATGCGATGTGCACCTTCTTGTCCTGGAGTGGAAGGGGGATGGTGGAAACAGGCACGTAGTTCCTGTGAGCATACTTCCGAATTTATAGTATAATTATGGATAATTAAATTATTATAGATAATTAAATATCTATTAACGTAATGATCATTTAAATAGAGACAGCACCTATTACATTTCACGACCTCTGTGGCGCAGCAGGCGAAGGTCCGCCTGCGACGCAGGAGGTTGCGGATTCGATTCCCCCCTTAGGACAAATATTTGTATGATCTGCAGGGATTTGTTCCGGGTGTTCTGGTTGTTTTCTATGTATAGTAAAAAATATCTGTCTATGTAATGTATTATGTATATCAGTTATCTAGTACCCATAACACAAGCTCTGCTTAGCTCGAGGCTAGATAATGCTGTGTGAATTGTCCGTTATTTTTAAGATAACACTTTATCCGATGCTATGCTTTTTTTTCATAAATTTATTGAGTACTTAGTACTGTACAAAATTTGAGATTTAAAGTTAATTAAATAAATAATGCCAGACAATCTAAGCAGCTTAATTAAGCCCAAGCGAAGCAGAGCTTGTTTTATGGGATGACTTATATACTTATTACAATACAGTGATCGGAATGCTGGCTTTTATTTCGCTTAACAAATAAGCATTGCCATTCAATGTGGCAATGCTGCCAGCATTCTGGGCACTCTGCCTTCTAGTGACGTCTTAGATTTTTGGACAATAGTTTTAGGCGTAAATATCAGTTGTAATTATTTTATTGTTACTGTCAGGACAAGGACCACATAAAACACCTTAAAAGAAGGCACATACTCGAACTTGACCAAAGGAACTGAAGTGTTCAAACCTAAAGATGGTGCTGTTCGCTGGAATGGCAACTAAGTTTTCCACCCAAGACCACATCTAATTATGGCTAAACAGCCGATTGTAGATACAAATTGGAAGATATTAAAAAAAAAAAGAAATTGTTACTGTAATTTTCGTAATCAATGCTACTTCTATGTATTATAAATTATAATACATTACTATGCTAAGGCTTACCTGTAAAATCATATCTCCAGGTTCTATCCGGCCGTCCAGAGCAACCGCTCCCCCTTTCATAATACTCCCCACGTATATTCCACCATCACCACCTTTATTTGACTGCCCCACTATCGATATGCCAAGAAAATTCACTGTGTCCATATTTAATGTTACTGTAATTATATGCATAGACATTGTAGAGTCAGTTATCGAGGAGTAGGAGGACGTTCTGGACATGACTTGGGGTCTTTTTCGTCTCCGCTGTGGTCTTTTACGAGAGCTGACTTGTAAATGAGAGACGCTGCTGCATTCGGTCAGTGCTCGGTCAACGGAGGCATTTGTGTGTCTGCCAGTGGTTGTGGTAATCTCTGACTGGCTGTCGAAGAGACTGGTAGAGTCTAAATCTGAGCTTAAGACAGATGCAGTTTCGTATTCCAAGCCATGATTAGCGTATTTAGAGACACCGTTGATTCTGAGGCCTCTGTACTTGTGCCGGTCACAGGAGGCTCTGTGGCCCGGTCGGGAGCTAATAGTGCTGTCTGTGTCAGTACAAGTGTCTCGAGTGAGCGGAGCAGGCGGTGCGCCCTGAGTTGCAGTCTTCCCTTTGCCAGGGTTACTGTCCGTACATTGCGAGGCTCCATCGGACGGGTTGGAGCCCTCCGCTGAAACAAGCCACGACACTACGCGACCGTTGAAACACGGCAGATGAGCGTTATCATCAACTATTTCCTCTTTCACAACACCAAAGTCATCATCCATCGACTTGAAGAAAAACTTGTAATTCGGTCTGTTCAGCTGATTTTTAAAGTCCAATAACGTCACTTTCTCAGGGGATATGGGGATTTTCACTAAGTACGGCGTCTCCTCGTCGTCTATGTAGTAAATTACTTTAGTTTCCTCCATTTTTAGAGCATTTATTTAGTGAAAAACAACACCCCTACAATCTATAAATAACAGCCGCCATCACAAAAATGGCGAATAACTAAAGTACTACAAGTTGACGCAACGAGGCGCCACATACGCTTTCACGTTTTTTTTACACGAATGCTTGCTTGCTTGTCGATTAGTCGATTAATCGGTTTGGCATCGATTTTTTGCCAAAATTACTGGCCTCGATCAAACGTTATTTCATCTGTGCCACGATGCCGTCTGTGGAAAACTTATTTCTCTGTGGATTTTTCATTTCATTCCATTCGATTCCATTCTTCTTCACTCCTTACTTGCTTCACAGTACTATACTTATAAATCTGTGTGCTTCACTTCACTCACACACTCACTCACTCATGTTTGTTTTTGTTTTGTTTGAATTTGAAATCGAGTGGCCGTTTCTGTTGCGAAGAAAATAATTATTTTATATGAAAGAAAACGTGAAAATGGAGAACAAAGAATACATAGAAAAGTGCCTGAGTGATGTTTTTGAGATGTTTGACAAGTTTTGCAAGAACGTAGATGGTGATGAACTGCCAAAAATTACTTTTATTCTAGACGGTTTTTGTTTTATTGCTAAAATAACGGGATATTTTACAGATAAAATTGATAGAGAACAACAGCAACTCAAGGCCTGTAAGAAAAATACTGAATTAGAGATGAAACTCGCCCAGGAAACAAAGCTACATGTAAGTACCTACTTGTGCTGTTTACCCATCAATGAAGTAAGGTTTGATACATTGTTTTTTGTCGTCATTTAATTATTTTCCCAGATCGAGTTAACAGAGCGACTGGCAAAGCTGTCAGACAGAAGCAGTGAGCTAGACAGGGTCTGTGCCAATTTCAGTTCACATCTGACCATTGCAGATAGTGACCAGAAAAGGCTTGACAATGCCAAGTAAGTAGAATACCGAATTGAAGATCAAGTAATGTAATGACGAACAATTCACACAGCATCATCTAGCCCCAAGCTAAGTAGAGCTTGTATTATGGGTAACAGACAACGCTGCCGCAGTTCTGTACAGAACTATTGGGACAACTTCTGTCTAGACATGCGCAAAACAGTACTCTGCAATGAAATGTTATATAGCATGACATTTCGTACCGCGTCATATGACATGCTATCAGTACGCAGTTCTGTCCCACTAGTTCTGTGCACAAGACTTGCAATTTTCTGCAATTTTTGATGCTTATAAATAATATTAATTGATAAATAATGCTGGACAATTCACACAGCATTATCTAACCCCAAGCTAAGCAGAGCTTGTGTTATGGGTACTAGATAACTGATATGCTTATAACAATACCATACATAGATAGATATTTTTTATTATATTTATAAAACAACATAGAGAGGCCTATGCCCAGCAGTGGGTCGACAAGGGCTGATGATGATGATATAAAACAACCAGAACACCCTCAACAAATGTCTGCAGATCGTACACACATTTGTCCCCAGGCGGGAATCGAACCCGCAACCTCCTGCGTCGCAGGCAGACCTTCGCCCACCGCGCCACAGAGGTCGTCACTATAGTTCCATTTAATAATTAAAATAATTTATTAGCAAACATGGATCATAACCATAAGCTGCAACATATCGCAATCACACACTACACACACATAACACTAATGACTGTTAGGATGTTTGAATGGATGGATGGATGTTTGTTACTTGTTCACACCATAACTACTAAACAGATTGGGCTGAAACTGCATACCGGTAGTTCTAGACCTGGCTATTTATAATTTATGTGTGATGCTTAAAATTTAATGTATTTTGAAAGGGTTATTCGCACTCGTCCCCACGCTTTGTCCCCGATGGGGACCAGCGGGAATTTTACTTCCCGTTCGTCCTCATAGGGACCAACGGGAAGTTTTTGTAGCGTTCGTCCCCACTAAAATAATATGAGGATAATGTTTTGTAATCAACTTTTATTATAATACTAGCAGCGCCTCGCGGTTTCACCCGCATAGTTCCCGTTTCCGTGGTAATTCCGAGATAAAAAGTAGCCTATGTTCTATTCCAAATTATAATCTATCTCTGTGCCAAATTTCATCCAGATACGTTCGGCCGTTCTGGCGTGATTGAGTAACAAACATCCATCCATCTATCTATCCATCCATCCAAACTATGACATTTATAATATTAGTGAGATGAAATGTATAAATTAGGATTGTATTGTTGTTTTCAGAGAAAATTATCAAGTGGCCAAGGAGCTGACCAGTATTCGTCTGGACTACAGAGCGCCGCCTAACATCGCCAAAGGATGTATCCTTTTCACAATAAGTATGTACAGGGTGTAACAAAAATGAAGAACCAAACTTTAGGGGGTCAGCTTCGGTCACAGAACACGGGGAAAATATGAAATAAACTATAAAGCAAAAAAGATCCGACTTTGAAAAACTAAACATAAATGTAATTACCTCTGGACTAATGCATATTGTCATTGAATAAAATTTAAAAAGACCTAGGTTGATGACTGTTTACATGCCCTTTAAAACACAAAACACCTTCGTCACGAGTCGTAGACCGCGGTGGACACCGACCCGCGACATCATCGGAGTGAGCGCCTTAGATGCGGTAGGTGGTTTAACAAATGCATTTTTTCTCGGTTTTATAAATAGCACATGCATCAGTTATTGCCTAGTTTAGTGATATTTTCCCGTGTTCTGTAATTGAAGCTGAACCCCCTGCAAGTTAAGTCCTTTATTTTTTGTTACACCCTGTATATTTAATATTATAATATATTTGTACCTTACAAACTATCTTAATATTATTGTGTTCACAACTATGAATTCCATTGCGACTTTTAGTCGTAGAAATCTCTTGCCAAATATTTCCTCAACATCCATTACAGACTTAAAATCCGAGCCGCGGAAACTTCTCCAGCCATTCGAAGTCCCCGCGACCGACAGCGAAGCCCTATGGGCGCTGATACAGTCCACCGCAGCGCCCGGCTGGCCCTGCGACCCGAATAAAGAAAATGCTCCTAGCAATTGATACCGTCTTGACCCAATGTTTGAAATATCCATAATTGTTTATTTTGTAATCACAATATTATTTTAAATGCTAAATGCGACTCCACGCTGCACCGTAAGAGCTGAACTTTTATAAATTAGTACCTACAGGTAATTCTAGGCCTGTGATAAAACATCGGCTTTAAGGCGAATAGTAAGGCAAATGACTTAGGGCATGTCCGCGCGCCTATATGCAGCAATGAGTGCTTGTTATGGATTCAGCATACCATGTAGTGCCCTAATCAACCAAATAATACGATCCTCTGCGGTTAGGTGACGAGTAACTGGTCAGGTTTGTATCACAGATTTTGTAGGGCAAAATACGTTTTTACGTTTAATATCGTTATTTTGACTGCTTTTCGACGATAATGGACCGCGAAGAAATAGGTATGAACTATGTGAAATCACTATACTGAATTTGGTAGGTACTGATCGAATTTGAGACACCGATAAAAAGTGAGTTCGAAGCAACTACACACACACACACTATAACAACTAAACTATAATTAACGGCAAACATTTGGGACCGCCAAGCACTCCTTCAAGATATGTGTTGCAGGATATATAAATTTAAAACTCCACAATCAATATTTTTGTCAGAAAACGGGTTCAAAAACACCAAATTTTCGTGTTTTTGCCTTCATATACCTACGCCTTAACATACTTTTTATCCCATAAATCAGTTCCCATGTTGAAGTATAATGGAAAATGGGATTGAAATAACCTTTTAACTAATCCATAAAAACATTGCGTGAGAAACCGCGGGAAGAAACAAGTATAATATAAAAACGTTATAATGATCTTCAATTAGGGCTAAGGTGCTATCCCATTGCCAAATGACTGCTATATTTAGCTAGAGGTTTCTTTCATTTCTTTACTTTAGCCATTACAATACTTTTTTCGAAGGACATAGACAATATCATTTATTTGCCACTACTATAATCGAAGGCTCGATAAATTTTGGGCGACTTCATTAGCAAGTAGGTATTGGGTAAGAAATAAAACATGTAAATGTTCCAATGGTTTTTTATTGTTATAGTAGAAAACCCAGCATTATACAGGGTGTGTCAAGACTACTACCGAAAACTGGGGGGGTGCAATCAGACCATGATTTTGAAAATATTTAGCGAAAAAAAAACGCGAAAAAAATGTCGACCCATCAAATTTTTTTAATTTTTTTTCTAGGTACATACCCATAGCACTACACTATAAGAACATATCAACCTAAATAAGTAATTTAAATAAGCAAAAAATTAATAAAATAAAAAAAGCAGCAATGTATTGCAAAACGCCAACCGCCCCACACAGCTAAATAGGTCCCTATCCGCGCGGGCGCGGTTATTACCCTACCGACACGTGAAAGTTCCGCGCCTACGAACTTATCTTTTCAATAAATAGTTAGTAGGTAGGTACATACTACCTACGATTTAATCCTCGGCCATGACCTTGAAAGCATACCAAGAATTCATTAAAACCATCAAAATTTAAATACATTTTAATCTGTCTTAAATAAATAGGTAGGTACCTACATTTGTTAAAAACAGCTGACAGACCCGCGTTTATTTTTAGAGGTCATCGTCCTGCCTAGAGAATAGGTAGTTCGGCTTTCCTTTGACACGCGCGCGGCTACGATATGATTCGCGGCCATGACCTTGAAAGCATGCCAAGAATTGATTGGAAACATCAAAATTTAAAATACATTTTGATCTGTACATTTTAATTTTTTAATCTGTCTAAAATAAGTGCCTACTTTTGTAAAGATCAGCTGACAGACCCGCGTTTATTTTTAGAGGTCATCGTCCTGCCTAGAGAATAGGTAGTTCGACTTTCCTTTGACACGCGCGCGGTTACGATTTAATTCGCGGCCATGACCTTGAAAGCATACCAAGAATTGATTAGAAACATCAAAATTTAAAAAAGGTACATTTAATCTGTCTGAAATAAGTATCCACTTTTGTTAAGAACAGCTGACAGACCCGCGTTTATTTTCAGAGGTCATCGTCCTGCCTAGAGAATAGGTAGTTCGACTTTCCTTTGACACGCGCGCGGTTACAATTTAATTCGCGGCCATGACCTTGAAAGCATACCAAGAATTGATTAGAAACATCAAAATTTAAAAAAGGTACATTTAATCTGTCTGAAATAAGTATCCACTTTTGTTAAGAACAGCTGACAGACCCGCGTTTATTTTCAGAGGTCATCGTCCTGCCTAGAGAATAGATACCTACCTAGTTCGGCTTTCCTTTGACACGCGCGCGGCGCGGCGGCACCTCTCCAAACTTTCCGACAAACAGGCCGCGGACGCACGTGTAACGCCTTTGACTTTTACCGACAATTTGCGCAAATTTTATTTACTTTAACAAATTGGTTCCGTAGCTTTATTTTAAACGATGTTACTGCAAGGTAATTCTAAACATACCAACCATCATGAGTGGTACCTATTTTATCTATCTCGTAAGAAATAAGATAGGTACCTACTTATAGGCTAGTAGTTAGTTATCTCCTGAATTTTATTTAGATCGATGGGTGATCGATCACTTGATCACAAACTTGAGCTTCCGCGGAATAAGGGTGATCGTCGCGGGTTGGCGCGAAATTCAAATTATTTTATGGTATTTTTACCTGCTTTTTACAAAACATAAAAGTTACGGAAAAATACCGCACTTGTCCGTAGTTTCATTCTTTGTAAATCGCAGAAAAAGTTTAAAACCACGAACAGACGACAGACAGCCGAGGTTTTATAATAGGGTCCCGTTAGCACCCTTTAAGTACTGAACCCTAATTACAAATAGGTAATAGGCATCAACTGTGTCGGCCTACATTTTGTCAAAGAAAAATGTAGTGTAAAAGGAAACTGAATCATATGACTGTACCAATAAGACACATAATCATAAGAGATTATGACAGAGCAATGTCGTTCGGCGTTTTTCGGCTTTTTTAAAAGGACATTATTTACCTAATTTCACTAATCTTTTGATTCATTTTGTTTTTAGTACGTGTTCATTATTCGCACTGAACACTTGCGCGGTGCATAAAAATTGCAATACGTTCGTGTTTTTCTTCTGTTTTTTGAGTTTTTCTAATTAGGTATTAGGCAGTTTAGTTTTCAGTTAGTTTTGGTGTGTTTTTATTTTATTAATCGTTAGTCTTAGAGTAGTAGGTCTTTAATTATGTTAGTGTTTTGTTTACGAGTTTATTATGTTTAGTGCGAGGGAGTATGGACAGTTACTAATGTGTTATGGTGAAGCGAGAGGAAATGCGTCACGAGCCTTGCGCATTTACCGGGATAGGTACCCCAATCAGACACATCCGTCTGATGCTAGAGTCTTCACGGCTGCATATCAAAGGGTCCTGAATAATGAACGTATTACGCCCCAAAGGCACGGGGGTGGCAGAGGGGTAGGTGTTCAGGTGCAAGAACAGGTCTTGGACTTTACTAGGAGAAACCCTCGAGTAGGTACGCGGACTGCAGCTTAAATGCTGGGGTAAATGCGAGAAGCGCCGAGGATCCTACATTCCTAGATCGTGTTCATCGGTCCACAATCAGACGTGCTCAGCTGTGCCATGAACGAGAAGGAGCGCAGTTCGTGCCATTTCTGATTCGACCGAGACTGCACCGGAATTAGGTAAGACTAAGAACCTACATACCTATTAGGTACTAACTTACGGCATTTGTAAACTTACGTGTACATTGCTGGCTAGCAAAACAAATAAAAATCTTTAAAAATTCATATCTCCAGCTAGAATTTTTTTTTCGGACAACGGTTTTTTTTATTCGTTTTGTTTTGGGGTGCTGCACCACCCCCCTTTGTTTTCGGTAGTGGTCTTGACACACCCTGTATATACGTTTACAGGCGGAATAGATATATAAATAAAGCTAGAAACAGATGTGGCCACTTTTAACCCTTTAATGAATGACGACGTCAATGTCATTTCCTTGAATGACGACCGATGTGGCGCGGTGGGCGAAGGTCTGCCTGCGACGCAGGAGGTTGCGGGTTCGATTCCCGCCTCGGGACAAATGTGTGTACGATCTGCAGACATTTGTTCAGGGTGTTCTGGTCGTTTTCTATGTATAATAAAAAATATCTATCTATGTATTGTATTATATTATGTATATCAGTTATCTAGTACCCATAACACAAGCTCTGCTTAGCTTGGGGCTAGATAATGCTGTGTGAATCGTCCAGCATTATTTATTATTTATTTAATGTATGATTTTTACTGACACCTTGAAAAAATTTTATCTTGTACAAAAGTACATTCTAATGCAGGGATTTTTTTTTATTAAAAAACCTTATGTTGCAGTTATACAACACTATGCATTAAAGGGTTAAAACGTATTTTGAGATCCGGACGATTAAATTTGTATGAAAAAAGATAAAATTTTCACATTACGATTATTTTTCATGACTTCAAAATGGCGGATTGTGTCAAACCAGACACATTGCCAATATCAAAGAATCATCATCAACTAGGATTAGTTAATTTTAATTAGGTAATATTGACACGCATGATTTTGCTGGTCTTGGAAAAAACTATTTGATACGTATCATTTCACATTATTACAAATAACGGGTATTTAACTTTTTAAACTTTCGAAAATTGAGCTTTTAAAATGCATTTTAAAAGCTTCGTGTATACTTGATTATTAATAAAATAATTAATGATATTATTAGATGATAAAACACGATAGTGTAAAAATATCTACTACTGATAATACTTGATTACCTATTAATTTGATAAAATTCCATATAAATTAATCACAAAAACACAAAATAATATATAAAAGCAATGAGATCTGGATGTTCTTCCTTCCATTATGGTGAAATAGGCGAACGCCGCGCGGTACAGGCGAGAAAGGAAGCATTATTTATTTATTTAAAGAGAGCGCAGCATCGCTTCGCATCGCGTCTCGGTGTGAGAGCTGACCCTAAGGGGTCTTCTTTTGAGGTACGGTACCCTAAAAATTTGGAGTAGTGTCGTTTCGCCCATTAATGGGCGAAACAGTTTAGCTAATTTATCTTTTGCTCTGTTACTTGGCACTTTGGGGCTTACATAGTTTTTCTCTGTGGCCCAAGCTAGGACATCCTTCAGGGCTCAATTAAATTATTTGTTTTAATAAATGTTCTAATTAAATAAATAAATAATAATCCTATAGGTGGGCTTAAAACTCATCTAAAGCATTTAAGCATGAGCCAGCGAGCACATACATAAGCAAAATATTTTACACGACTAAAGCAGAAATTAACAGGGTGCCACGGAAAGGGTGTACCAAACCGAAAAGGGGTGATTCGAGACCCAGAGGGGATCAATTTGTGAATATCGGATTTTTTTTTAGTTGCAGAAATAGTGATTTTTTATTCTGTTTTTTTACGCGAACTCTTGGTTTATATATACGTTACAAATAGTACACAAATGTTTTGGTTGTTTTTCCAACAAAAGCAGTGTCATTAAATTATTACAAAAAATGGTGAACTTAAATCCTTTTAAATGTCTAAACAATAATAATAATAATGTGAGAATACACGTAAAAGAAAATAAAAATGATATTTCGAGAAATCTTAAAACAAACGTTAAAACGAACCTGTTGGGTACATTTTAAAGGATTCACATATTTTTCTTTGTTTTCATGATAAAACATAGGTTTTGCTGAAAAAACAAGCAAAAAACATTTGTGAAATATTTTGTAATGTTAAATAATGCAAGAGCTCGTGTAAAAGAACAATAGGAAGCAAAAAAATGCATTAATCACTAAAAAAAATCGAAACGAAACTAAAAAAAACATTAATCACAAGTTGTCTCAGGGCCAGAAGCATCCCTTTTCAGAACCCTTTCCGTGGCATCCTGTTTAATAATACTAACACTAAAGTATGCCTAGCAACTTAAGTTACTTAAGTACCTACTATCTTAAGGTAAAGTAGTAACTTACGTTTATATGTACGTTTTTTATTCCTAGTTTTCTACTTATCCTAGTAATAATAAATAGATTAGGTCAGGTGGGCTTACACTTAAAACTAAAAAAAATTATCTTTAAATAAATGACTAGATTGAAAAGTGGGTGCTTGCGCGAGACTGTCAAATAAAGTGGCATAGACCCTGCTGTTTCATACAGGGTGTTTTTTTTTGGATGGGATGTAGTACAAGTACATTAAGGGCCTTTGTTCTCACACGTTTTTTTCGCGGGGGTTCCTAGGGGTCTGTATGCGACTCCACTTGGACGGGCTCGGCGCGCATAGGAATTTCGGAAAGCCTATTTCCAGCAGTGGGTAACATATGCTGTGTGTCTGGCTCAATGTCTGTCCACGAGTCTGCTTGGACGGGCTCGGCGCGTATAGGAACTTCGGAAGGCCTGTTTCCAGCAGTGGGTAACATATGCTGTGTGTCTGGCTCCATGTCTGTCCACGAGTCTGGTTGGACGGGCTCGGCGCGTATAGGAACTTCGGAAGGCCTGTTTCCAGCAGTGGGTAACATATGCTGTGTGTCTGGCTCCATGTCTGTCCACGAGTCTGGTTGGACGGGCTCGGCGCGTATAGGAATTTCGGAAGGCCTATTTCCAGCAGTGGGCAAAAAGTGCTGTCTTTCAGACTCGATGGCTGTCCACGCGTCTGGTTGGACAGGCACGGCGCCCATAAAGCGATGAACGGTACGCATATGACGAACTAGGTAGTGTCGGCACCTGCAAGAAAATAAATATTTTGTAGCAACTAACAAATAATTCACGTTTATTAACGAAAATAATAGTAATAAAACCGGCCAAGTGCGAGTCGGACTCGCGCACGAAGGGTTCCGTACCATTATCTATAAAAACGGCAAAAAAATCACGTTTGTTGTATGGAAACCCTTAAATAAACCCTTTAAATATTTGTGTTATTTTAATTTAATTATTTATTTTTAAAGTGAATATATAACGTAATATTCTGTGAATATTTCAAGCGTCTGCATGTTGCCGTCATCAATATCAAGCAGGCTCCCATACAAAAATGTCACGTTTGTAGTATGGGAGCCCACTTAAATATTAATTTTATTCTGTTTTTTAGTATTTGTTGTTATAGCGGCAACATAAATACATCATCTGTCAAAATTTCAACTGTCTAACTATCACGGTTCATGAGATACAGCCTGGTGACAGATGGACAGCGGAGTCTTAGTAATAGGGTCCCGTTTTACCCTTTTGGTACGGAACCCTAATAAATGGCGTCTTCTAACATCCATCAGGACAAAGAAGTCATCACAATCCTCCACTGACAAATTGACACACTTCTCATGATACCACTTGCCACTTGGAACAGTGAGAGCATTACCTCACGTCATCCATTCAGTCCACTTCGTAGGTACGGAGCCCTTCGTGCGCGAGTCCGACTGGCACTTGGCCGGTTTTATTTAATCATAAGTGTCATTGATAAGTGTGTCCAGCAGTGAACCATTATAAGTTGTTGAGTTGTGTGTAATACCTACCTGTAAGTGCGTTCGCATTCGGGACAGGTGTGTCGACGGACGCCGTGGCAGGCCGCGCGGTGCGTGTGAAGACCATTGTTGCTTTTGAAGTTTGATGGGCATAGCTCGCACTGAGGGAAGAGGAATCGATCTATACATGGCATAAAACTAGGTTTATGACTGTTACTAAATAAATAAATAAATAATGCTGGACAATTCACACAGCATTATCTAGCCCCAAATTAAGCAGAGCTTGTGTTATGGGTACTAGATAACTGATATACTTAATACATTACATAGATAGATATTTTTATTATACATAGAAAACGACCAGAACACCCGGAACAAATACTTGCAGATCGTACAAATATTTGTCCCAAGGCGGGAATCGAACCCGCTACCTCTTGCGTCGCAGGCGGACCTTCGCCCACCGCGCCACAGAGGTCGTCTACGACCGACTAGGTTTATTTATTTATAATAAAATCTATCATAAGCTCCGAAGGGTGCCTAGATTGCACCCTGAACCCGAACGGAAGGCTACTAAAAAACACAAACAACCAGCTTTAAGGTTTTTTTTGTTATAGTGCTTACCCGCACTTTGGGTAATAATAATGAATAATAATAATAAAGTTGATTTCTTTTACTTAATCTAATACATTTCCGTGGTATGGGACTCTCTTTTAAGTAATATAATACCTGTGCTAGAGGGTCTCGCTCTGCAGCGCGGCTATCTTAAAGATAAATGAGTATAACTAACAATGTTATGGTTAATTGTTTAAATTTAAATTACGCAACACTACTCAGTTAAAGTACAAATAGAAACAATTCAAATGCTAGAGAATCGATTGAAGAAAACACATATAGACTGAACTTTATTTCCTTGACACTTGCATGACACAATGCAGATGGTACGTAAAGCATTCAACCTAACTTATATTGGAACACATAGATGGCGCTACAAGTAATTTAAATGTATTATTTTAATATTAATTTCAACATCGATTGCTCATAAAGTTTTACAAAGATATGGTTTATGTGCTAATGTTATAAAAATAAAATAAATAAATATTAGTATAATTACCTTGAGCAGTCTCTCAGTGCGATGCGACTTTTTATGCTGAGTCATAAGATAGGCCGCATGGAAGCTCGCTCCACACACCTCGCAGACGAACGGTTTCTCGCCGCGATGGCGTCTCTCGTGGTTCTGCAACAAATGAAACTGAGTTTACAATCTAGTTTTTAGGGTTCCGTACCCAAAGGGTAAAACGGGACCCTATTACTAAGACTCCGCTGTCTGTCACCAGGCTGTATCTCATGAACCGTGATAGTGTTTTGGGTCACGTGATCATAATTATATAAATAAATATTATAATAAATTATAATATGGATTAAGAAGGTTCCACAGGGCTGAAGGAGGTACAGGACTGCTTATCACGTTCACAGAATGCTATAATTTTTTACTCTGAAAATGTGTCATGGATACTACAAAATATGGATGACACCTTAGAATATAGTTACTCTAAGGATGACACCATATACTTACAGTCAGTCCAACTGTGGTCGCGCTCTCAAAGTCGCAGTTAGAACATTTGAACTTCGCGTAGCCATGCTTAGATCGCATGTGCTCGATCAGACGAAACTTATTGCTAAACTTTTTGCCGCAGTGCTGAAATACAATAGTACATTAACAATAATAATAATAATCATTTATTTCAAACCATAGAAAAGTTACAGATCTAATTTAACTTAAGCTACAGTCCAAAGTGATATATACCTTAATAAAACCGGCCAAGCGCGAGTCAGACTCGAGCACGAAGGGTTCCGTACTATTATCTATAAAAACGGCAAAAAAAAATCACGTTTGTTGTATGGGAGCTCCCTTAAATATATATAATAATATATCCTTAAATAATTTTTTTGCCGTTTTTATAGATAATGGTACGGAACCCTTCTAGCGTGCGTCCGACTCGCACTTGGCCGGCTTTATTAATTTTTTCTACGTTCCACCTCAGACTAAGTGATTTCTTACTTAGTCTGAGCGTTCCACAAGCAATAAAACTAGCGCAAAATTAATTTGCCACAAATCGTATACAATTTTCTATGTACTCATGATAAAACCCAACTTCGATTCACTGGTATTTTGGGATCAATTCGTAAAATACAAAAGTATGTGCTAAAAATTTATATTTTTCCCAAATGTTCCCAAAACACAAATGAATCAAAGTTTATTTTATCATAAGTATGTATGTATGTATGTTTAAAGAAGTTTATAGAAAACGGTTTACGATTTGCGGTAAATTACTTTTTCGGCCGGCGTTTTTGATCTTCGTGGCTTTTCAGGCTAGCGGTTTAACTACAAATACAAAATAATTTATTTACCATAGCGCTACTACCTAACTAACTAACTAGTAAATCAAACTTACATCACAGACAGGCCCCAGGCCGGCGTGTTTGATCTTCGTGTGGCTTTTGAGGCTAGCTCTCTGCATCTTCAAATTGCAGATAGCACACACAACAGTATCTTTACCCCAAACCTGAAATAACATCACAGTAAAAAATATAAAAAAAATGGATAGATGGATGTTTGTCACTTTTTCACGTTAATGGGGTGTGCTACGAATATTTCTTACCTTACAAGTGATTTGTGTATCATAACCTCCCTCAGTTTTATCATCATGAGTTTCAGGTCCTCCATTATCATAATCATTTTCAAATTCATTCACCGAGCTTATAACATTATCTTCTTTTGTACCTTCATCCTTTATATCTTCTTCCTTCAACATCTCAACAAAGGGCAAGAGATTTAAAACCTCTGTTCCAAATTCCAGCATCTCCTCTTCAAGGGTTTCAGTTTTTATAACCACTTCATTGTTCTCTTCTTCATATTCAGTATCTTTATTCGAGTCATCATTTTTATATTTATTTGCAATAAAATTAATATATTCAGTTTGTATTTTCAATTTTCGTTCTGTCCTTCTGCAGTTCATTTGGAATGTTAAAGATGTTTTTACTTGTTGTAGGCAGAACTTGCAGATATTTTGTGGAAGTCCATCATTAACTGCAACCTTAAAAATAGAAAAGATCTTATCCATACCTACTAATGTCATAAATTCAAAACTCCCTCTGTCACCTTTTATCGCCTAAACTGCTGAATGGATCTTAAGAATCCAGCGACAGCTGCTCGCAACTTCAATTCGTGAATTATTATGTTCCGTAATACCAAAAATGATGACTGAAAAGTTGTTGAATATTCGACATTGTGTTGTTATTCTGTTGTAAGCAAGTGAGTTATAGATATTTGTGTTGTGGTTTGTTTACAAAAATTCTTCAAGGAGTTTGGCTAAGATATAGGTACCAACCGGCAGCTGAACTAAGAACCCACTCTTTTTTGTTATTTCAGTCAGAAAAACCAACAAGTTACTACATAACTAAACTAACAGTTTAACCTTTAATGTATGTGGGAGTACCAACATCATCCTGACAAAAATAGCCAATAAATTAGATGGCAGTTATGAACAAACACTCCATCTCTTTATTAATTAAATAGAACTTTATTATTTAAACTAACATAGTCTAAGATTTTTTGTACTAATAACATATGGATCTGTGTAATCTGAAAATAAATGCATTATTATTATTTATTCCTGAGAACTGCGAACCTACCTTCAGCCCAGTAACTTTTCGCATAGTTTTAGAAAACCTTTGATGGTACACCGTTGTCTTGAAAAGAGGGTGCAAATCTTTGGTACCAAGACATGTTCGACAAACAGCTCGAAAGTCCAAGTCTTCGCCAAAATCCATGGCTCCTCTAATTTGTTAAAATACCTACGATAAAAATGAGTGCGTGTTATTTAATACACTAAAACTAAAGGGACCATTTTCAAACCAGAAACCAATAATAGAAAACAAACAACTAATAAATTCACAATGTTTACAATAAATTTACAAAATATCACACAAACCTACCAAAGAGGGGTAAATCATGGTCCAAAGTGTATTAATCTATTATGGAAAATAAAATCACTTGACGAGTCTTTTAAACGACACCAGTATCATATTATTCATCTTTGGTTTGTATTACAAATAAAGCCAATGAAAGCAATGAAAACAATCAATAAATAACAAACAACGCGTAGATAGAGCATTTTCATAAAAGACAAACAAACATTCAGTTTTTTTTTTAAGCCACTTGCTTGGCCGATGAAATCATTGATCTAAAGGGGGACTCTTTTTTCATTGGATTAAATAGCACTGACAAAATATTTTCAATGTCTGTGACGTATACCGATACTCTAAGCTGTGACGTGATGTCAAACTATTTGACAGTTACGCTTACGACAGTTAGTTTCAGTATATATAATGTACTCTGTGGTTAGTTTCACGTGTTGCTGTTTATTAGTTGGGGCTGATTTGGTTATTTTTACAAATTTTATGTAAAATAGTCAAGAAATACATATAGCAATAATGATTATCACACCGGAAGCGCCGGACTACAACGTGGACATATTCGTAGCTAGCCGAATCGGTTCTTTCAAACGTATGTAACAATTAGAGAACCAATTAAAATATTGTAACACGCAACCGTGCCAAACTTTTCTGATTTCTCTTCGTTCTATACAAAAAAGATATAAATTATAACCTGAAATCCTACGTCTATTTGCCCCAGACTCTAATAGAGCGGTATTGCATAGTTTATAAAAGTTTATTGATTTATTAAAAATAATTTTTCCAGATCTAAAGTACTATTCAGAAAAGTCAAAAAACAACAAGAAATGCGTAGAAAACCTAGTGGATATCAAGTCCTTGCAGAAAGATGACTGCATCACCTGCATGGAGTGGGGAAACAAGGATCAGACTGAGATACTTATCGGCAAAAAGAACCAACAGGTACTGATATGGCCCACATTAGTTTAAGAACACTATGAGAGAGAGACAGCCGGTTTTTCATCAGCTTCTTGTAATTTGACATTAGTTTAAAGTTTTTGTTAACCTCTAGTGTGATTACTTGTGTGTGGAAAAACCAAGACTTGGTTCATAAAACAAATAAACAAAAATATGAACTTAGCCTGTATAGAATCATTATTATAATACAATAATTAAATAAATTATGCTGGACAAAGAGAGCTTGTGTTATTGGTGCTAGATAACTGATATACATAATACAATACAATACATAGATAAATATTTTTATTATATATAGAAAACGACCGTAACAAATACCTGCAGATTGTACAAATATTTGTCCCAAGGCGAGAATCGAACCCGCAACCTGCTGCGTCGCAGGCGGACCATCGCCCACCGCGCCACAGAGGTCGTCATATTAATTTCATGTCTTAATTGTCGTCATATTAATTTAATGACGTCCACCTCTCTCTCCATATATATTGTGTGCCCAGCCCAGCAGGGTCTATACTGAGACTTAAAGGTGACCTGATCACGCACCTGGTAGAACGGCAGATGCGGCATTCCCTGCAGTAGAAATAGTATGCATCGCGCCTATCGGCACCGAGCGCGCGGCATGTCAATAAAATGCCATGAAGAAATGCGATGCCGGTAATGCCTGCCGGTAGCGCCGATAGATGCCCATTCAACTTAAAAACCTAGATTTTAAGAGCCTCTGTACATCTATAGAATGCAATGAATAATTGAGTATTGAATAATTTCATTAAAATAAATAATGCTGGACAATTCAGGCTAAAAAGAGCTTGTATTTTCGGTAATAGATAACTGATATACATAATACAATAATAATACATAGATAGATATATTTTTATTATACATATAAAACCACCAGAACATCCTGATCGTACAAACATTTGTCCCGAAGCGGGAATCGAACCCGCAACCTCCTGGGTCGCAGGCGGACCTTCGCCCACCGCGCCACAGAGGTCTAGGTCTATAGTTCTAATTTGTGTCTATTCTTTATTTGCAATTTACTTTGTTAATAAACTGCCTCCTCTTTCATCGACAGATACAAATATACTCTACAATTAACTTCACAACAGTAACACACAGTGCTGACTTTGCCCCCGGCCATGTGGTCGGCCTGGGCCGTTGTAAACGTAAGCTCCTCGCTGCCACCTCCTCGGGGGCTGTGAGGATATGGAGTAAGAAGGAGGAGACGGTGGTCCAGACGGGAGGGAAACTGGATGTGATGAAAGTGTTTGGGGATGACCCTACAATATTTGCCACAGGTATTGTCATCTTTTTAATTAATATTTTCAAACTCGACTTACAGAATAACATACATTCCAAAATATCAATTATTATTATAAAAACCTAAAGTAGGAACATACAATAGGCTACTTGACTACTACTGGGAAATAATTCTAACGTATTGTCTGATGAAAATAATGCAAAATGTAATTAATATTGATTCAAGGCCAGTCGTATTAGTTATAATAAAACCGGCCAAGTGCGAGTCGGACTCGCGCACGAAGGGTTCCTTACCATTATCTATAAAAACGGCAAAAAATCACGTTTTTTGTATGGGAGCCCCATTAAATATTTATTCTGTTTTTTAGTATTTGTTGTTATAGCGGCAACAGAAATACATCATCTGTGAAAATTTCAACTGTCTAACTATCGCGGTTCATGAGATACAGCCTGATGACAGACGGACAGCGGAGTCTCAGTAATAGGGTCCCGTTTTACCCTTTGGGTACCCTAATACTCCTTAAATAAGATTTCAAAGTTCGAAGTTGCGCAATTAGCACGCTGTTTTCGCTCTCCTGGAAAATTGATAGACTGGAAATTCGTTGTTTTGGTTCTTACCCCGCGAATTGTGTGGAAGTAAATAAAGCTTTTTTTTACGTGTATTATAAATACGCGTGAAAAAAAATCGCGCACACGCTTTAAAACAATTGTGTTTTCATCATCATCATCAGCCTATAGTAGTCCACTATTGGACATAGGCCTCCCCTAATGAGCGCCATAGCGCCCTGTCTTCAGCTTGACGCATCCAGCATCTGCCAGCAGTCTTTCGCTAATCATCATCCCACCTGGTCGGAGAAAAAATAGTGTTTTATTACCCTAAAATTGATTTTCCGTACAGTCGAAACGTGATTTTGGGACTCATTTCATCTTAACACCTTTGATGGCTAAACCTTTGTTTGTTCAGCATTGAACGTGTTTGAGCTGATTGACAGAAATCAAAAGTACCACTTTATTTCCGTGTCAGTGTTTTATTTTAAGAATTTGACCTTTTCTAAGTGTACATTTTTGTATTTATGGAAATAAAGAATTTTTGAATTTATAATAATAATATAAAACATTTATTTCAGGCAACGTTAGTCTAGTACAGGATGTAAAATACTTAAAAACTACGGCCCATATAAAACATATACCTTATTCTAACATACATAAAATATATACCTATTTACTACCACGTAGAGTCGGCGACGTGTGACACGCGATATGTGCTGCGACCGGTAATCGTCCGCGAAAACGCCGGAACAGCACATTCTTCGGCCAGAATTCTTCCTTAGTGAAGGTCAAAATATTCTCCGTTGGAATACGCACCACAAATGATTTAAAATCATTATGACGCGACTTCAACAGCTCGACCCTCACCATGGTGTTGGTATTTTGATTTTGATTATATTGATGATACCCCAAGTACCCTGTCACAGGTGGCGAAGAAAACGACCTAAAGATCTGGCGCATCGGCACTCCTGAACCCACCTTCTCAGCTAAGAACTTGCCGCTGGACTGGCTGCAGCTCCGCGTGCCGGTTTGGGTCTCCGGAGTCGCCGCCCTGCCGGGCTCGGGCGGCGCCCTAGCTGCCGTCTGCTCTAGGCATGGATACGTCAGGTATAATACAATAAAATAATATATTACACACAATCTAAATTGGTGTGTTTTAAAAAAACTAAACCACGGAAAAAAATCAAATTCCTTGAAATAATTTCAATTTCAAAACAGGAGGAGTAAATGGCATAAAACTGATTTCATTATCTAGCCACAAGCTCTGCTTAGCTTGGGGCTAGATAATGCTGTGTGAATTGTCCAGCATTATTTATTTATTTCATTGTATGAGAAGCAACATACAATCAGAAATAGGGGGGCGTATTTCTGATTGTATGTTGCTTCTCATACAATGAAATAAATAAATAATGCTGGACAATTCACACAGCATTATCTAGCCCCAAGCTAAGCAGAGCTTGTGGCTAGATAATGAAATCAGTTTTATGCCATTTACTCCTGAACTATGACTGTAGGTCAAAAATGCAATAGAATATTTATTGCTTCGATTTAAAAAAGCTATCGAATGGCATATTCAAATATATGAAATTACGACTTTGAAAATTTAGGCACGCTATGTCCAACCCATTGTATGGGCTCGATCCATCGTGAGACAGACAGGCAGACAGTTAGGAGGCTTAGTAATATGATATGTTGATAGTCCTTTTGTTTAAGGCGATCCGCGTTAGGCCGCTTGTTTACGCCCGTTGCCATGGCAACCATTAGATTAATTATTGTTTATTAAATATAGTAACTAACACGATTAAAACCAATTACATTAGTTACGATTAAAACACATTATTTATAATTATCTAATAAGTTTTTATTAACAATGAAAATTACAATCACGCTTCCGACTGGTATTGATATGGATCAGTTGAGCTACTTGTAGATTGTTTGCAACAGTCTGCAGTTAGCTCAATTGTAAATACTAGTTTTAATTTAATTCTATTATATATAATAAGTTAAAATTTTACAAAAAATTTATTAAAAATTAAATAGTGTTTGATCATGCAGGCAAATAAATTTATTGGAATACAAAAGAAGATTTCAAAATATTGTAATGACTTAAACTAATACTAACTAAAATAACTAATAATAATAGATAGAGTATTAGTGATTGAAAATTATATGATGATTTATTTCACCGTCCCATAACACAAGCTCTGCTTAGCTTGGGGCTAGATAATGCTGTGTGAATTGTCCAGCATTATTATTATTATTTTATGAGTTTAATTTAATATTTACAGGTTATACGACACCAGAGCGCAGAGGCGACCAGTTATCAATGTCGAGTTCCCGAAAATGGCCGCTACTTGCATTGTACCTAGCTTCGATGAAAAGTAAGTAACCTTGTTACTGGTGGCTATTATTAAGGGTCTTACTACAACGCCATTTTGTGACGAGGATAGACATAGGATTTCGCGTTCATAGGAGCGGGACAGGGCATAGCAACGCAAGCCCAAAAATCAAATCTTTGCTAATTTGTTAATTAGGTTATTATTTGATTAAAAAAACGCAACATATACTTAAAATGTTCTTTATACTTAGTTCAATTATCATGCTTATTCTCAAGATCTTAACTTCTGTATTTATTGAGAAATTAAGATAAAAGTAGTGGCGGTGATTTGATGTTTTTAGATTTCTAACGTGTATGTTAGAAATCGAAGAAGAAGATAAAATATGTGTTAGTAATAAGGCATAGTTTAGTTTACAAAAATAACCTACATGTATTAACAGCAATAAAGGCTTATATTATTATTATAGTGGCGGTGATAGTTTGGGTATCGCCTTAAATAAATAAATGTAATGTCAAAGTAAACTACCAATATTCACTGTCTGAAAAGCAAAATGTATATTCAATTCAATATTTTCAGACAACAATGGTCCATAGAACAAAATAACACAGTACAAAATTAAGGAAAAAAGAAATAAAGGAAAATCAAAGTATAGACAGGGTTATTGACAATTCACTGACAGTATAGACAGGGTTATTGGCAATTCACTGACAGTATAGGCAGGGTTATTGGTAATTCACTGACAGTATAGACAGGGTTATTGGCAATTCACTGACAGTATAGACAGGGTTATTGGTAATTCACTGACAGTGTGTGAACCGCAAATTCTGCCCATCATCACGAAGACGTTCCTGAAGACGCCTGATCTTTATTCCTCAAATTTTAAGTAAATAGACAATCGTATTAATACGTTTGTCCGGAACACAATTTACTACCGAATTCCCACACCAATTGTTAATTCAGGGCAGAGCAGCACGATTAACCGTCGCCTCTGTCGTCCACGACACATTTTTGTCGTGACGATAGATTGTCAAGGCAAAGTGGGAACAGCTAGAGACGATAGTCCTCCAACGATGAATAATAATATAATAATAATAATATAATAATAATAATAAAATGTTTATTTATTTATCTTCACAAAGGTTGGTCCACTAGTATGGTTACAAGATTAATTAGGTACTATAATAGGTAGGTGTTGGCAAAACCTGTTTTGTGAAGACTGGTGCCTGGAGTAGGTTCGAAGAACCTGTATTACAGGTCACCAGGTTAATATGTCAATTAATCGTTACGACATAACGCGCCCTTACTTTTGAACTATACTCGGATATACTATCCATGAAATATATTCTCAACAAAGGCATTGATGTAGTATTAATTTTATTTTAATGATTTCCAGGCAAGTTCTAGTAGGCTTTGGTCGCGGGCAACTTCACCAAGTGGATCTGCGCGTGGGAAAGCCCGACAAGGGGTTCAAGGGCGCTGCCGGGGCCATCACCGCCCTCGCTGTCTGCAGTCAGCACCGTCTGCTGGTCAGCGCTAGTCTAGATCGGCATCTGAGAGTACACGACTTTGGTACTAAGGATCTGGTGTACAAGGTAAGATCTGTGAGACAGTACAGACAAGGGGTTCAAGGGTGCTGCCGGTGATATCACCGCCCTCGCTGTCTGCAGTCAACACTGCCTGCTGGTCAGCGCCAGTCTAGATCGGCATCTGAGAGTTCACGACTTTGGTACCAAGGATCTGGTGTACAAGGTAAGATCTATGAGATAGTACAGTCAAGGGGTTCAAGGGTGCTGCCGGTGATATCACCGCCCTCGCTGTCTGCGGTCAGCACCGTCTGCTGGTCAGCGCTAGTCTAGATCGGCATCTGAGAGTACACGACTTTGGTACCAAGGATCTGGTGTACAAGGTAAGATCTATGAGATAGTACAGTCAAGGGGTTCAAGGGTGCTGCCGGTGATATCACCGCCCTCGCTGTCTGCGGTCAGCACCGTCTGCTGGTCAGCGCTAGTCTAGATCGGCATCTGAGAGTTCACGACTTTGGTACCAAGGATCTGGTGTACAAGGTAAGATCTATGAGATAGTACAGTCAAGGGGTTCAAGGGTGCTGCCGGTGATATCACCGCCCTCGCTGTCTGCAGTCAGCACCGTCTGTTGGTCAGCGCTAGTCTAGATCGGCATCTGAGAGTACACGACTTTGGTACCAAGGATCTGGTGTACAAGGTATGATCTATGAGACAAGACAGACAAGGGTTCAAGGCCCTTGAACCCTTGTCTGTCCTGTCTCATAATTCCTGTGTCATAATCAAGGGTTCTTGATTCAAGCACCCTTGAATCAAGGGTGCTGCCGGTGCCATCACAGCCCTCGCTGTCTGCGGTCAGCATCGCCTGCTGGTGGATGCGGCAAGTTGAAGACAGGGCGCTGTAGCGTTCATTCATCATCATCAGCCTATATCAGTCCACTGCTGGACATAGGCCTCCCCTAATGAGCGCCATAGCGCCCTGTCTTCAGCTTGCCGCATCCAGCATCTGCCAGCAGTCGCAAATCGTCATCCCACCTGGTCGGAGGGCGTCCTACACTACGTTTGCCGAGTCGCGGTCTCCACTCAAGAACACATTTACCCCATGTGGCGCTCATTAGGGGAGGCCTATGTCCAGCAGTGGACGATTATAGGCTGATGATGATGATTATGATGAATTAGTTCAATTACCATGCTTATTCTCAAGATCTTAACTTCTGTATTTATTGAGAAATTAAGATTTTAGTAAAAATTTAGACGTAACTTTTTTTTTCTATCGAGAAAATTTTATGGAATCGTGTTTTCGAAACATATGAATGATAGTTTGGAAGGTTCGCACGACTAATGTCTAAATAGAAGATATGGACATTTGACGACAGTTGAATTGAGGTACTGTATTTACATTCCAGCAATACCTAACCTCAAAGCTGTCAGCTGTGCTGGTACAATCCGAGACGTCGACTCCTCTTCAGAATGCGCCGGAAGTTAAAGAGGAAGAGGAAATAAAAGAGGAAGTAGAAGAGGAACAAGTGGGAGATGATCTGGACGCGCTATTTGACAGGATGGAGACCATAGGGTAAGCAGAGATGAGAGATCAAAGTATCGTAAGTCGTATAGTAAGTCGTTATCAAAGTAGGTACAAACATAATCTTGTGAGAGCTGCATCAAAATTAAAAACACATCAAACTAGTCCACATTCAATGGCGGTAAAAATATATAATAAAATTCCAGACAAAATAAAAAGCCAAGAAAATAATAATATTTTTGAAATAAGATTGAAAGAGATGCTTTTGAATAAATGCTACTACGAATTAAATGAATTTTTAAGATTTTTTTTTGAATTTTTAACATTTGGTGACATGTAATTGAAATTTTCCATAATTTTTGACATACCTTTCATATCATATTATTAAACTTTTTAAAACATCAATTTTTAAGTGATACATTTGGTGACATGTAATTGAAATTTTCCATAATTTTTGACATACCTTTCATATCATATTATTAAACTTTTTAAAACATCAATTTTTAAGTGATACATTTGGTGACATGTAATTGAAATTTTCCATAATTTTTGACATACCTTGCATATCATATTATTAAACTTTCTAAACCTTCAAATACTGCACTTAACATTAAATACGCAGTATAAAAATAAGTCATTCATTAAATAACCCGCCCCTGACCATTCCCGGTGCAAAGGTGCCCATAACACTTGCAGCATTGCCTCGCTGAATAGCGATGGCAATCCTTTGCACCAAGAATGACCCGGAGCGGGAGTCTCCTGTCACTTCATTAAGTCTACGGCCTAATTCTCCCACTAAAGACTTATCTACTAAAGACGCGTATTATTAAACTAGTATAAATTATCCGTCTCCCATTGCAACACCCTGAATGGGTACATATTGTGTGTATTACCTTTTAATTATAGTCAATAAGTTCTGACAAATATTATGTACCATAATATGATGCAATAAATATGTGAAAATGAAATGAGAATATTTATTTATTTAATTTACTTTAGGGGTGGCGATCCCCGTGCCCCGTAAGGCTGCCTTTCACCAGAAATCTTTGTCCCTAAAAATACACATTTTGCTTGATTTTCTCTAATATAACCTTTATTTTTATTCAACAGAGAGAAATCCAAGAAAGCCTTCCTATCAGAAGACGCACCGCCCTCCAAAAAGGCCAAACGCAGGGCTAAAGTAGCTCAATTCAAGCCATCCACAGAAGGAAGCACGAACATCACTGACGAGGCAATTGCGGACACTGACGAAGCGGATGAAGACACTGACAAAGCGATTGAAGACACTGACGAAGCGATTGAAGACACTGACAAAACGATTGAAGACACTGACAAAGCGATTGAAGACACTGACAAAGCGATTGTAGACACTGATGAAGCGATTGCTAAACTTCTCCGAAGCACGGAGAAGACTAAGCGGAAACGTGAGAAGCAGAAGAAAGCGAAGAAAGCTAAAAGTGTGTTCCATAATGCTTAGTAAAGATGTGGTTTTCAATCTTGTCTTTTATTTTTAGTGCAACTGTACAAATACATGAACACAGAGTCCATTCTTGATCGGGTCTCATTTTTGCTTGGGTTTTGATACAGCGCTTCTATCAGACAGTGAACTAAGCAAATCGACCTCTGTGGTGCGGTGGGTGAGGGTCCGCTTGCAACGCAGGAGGTTGCGGGTTCGATTCCCACCTCGGGACAAATGTTTGTACGATCTGCAGATATTTGTTCCGGGTGTTCTGGTCGTTTTCTATGTATAGTAAAAAATTAATGTGTTATGTATATCAGTTATCTAGTACACGATCAAGGAGGTCGCCAAATATTGATATAGATATTACAAACGGCCCAATGATTTTCTGAAAATTCTTTGTTTAACGTAATAATAAAATAGGTGGTGGTAAAGACATTTTATTACTAAAGAAAATACAATAATAATTACAACTAATATTTACACTTAAATCTATTTTCTAAAAATCTAAGCCGTCACCAGAAGGCAAAGTGCCCAGAATGCTGGCAGCATTGCCACGTTGAATGGCAATGCTAATTCGTTGACCGAAATAAAAGCCAGCATTCCGATCACCTGTGGACTCTATTAGGAGTTTTGCTAGATCTTTGTATATTCCATGTGCCCCAGGACCCCAAGGACCTAGGGTTTCCACCCCAAACGGCTCGAATAGGTAACCTCGGTCGAGATTAGCGTATTTCCGCCGTTTGAGGGACTCCGCTGATGTTGGTGGTAAATATGTATAATAAAAAATATCTATGTATGTATCGTATTATATTATGTATATCAGTTATCTAGTACGCATAACACAAGCTCTGCTTAGCTTGGGGCTAGATAATGCTGTGTGAATTGTCCAGCAATCTTTTTTTTTATTATGAGTAGGTGCTCGGTTTTGTGATGAGTGGGGTTACGTGTGATCGCTATTCTTAAGGTGGGTGCGAACCTCTAAGCTCCCATACAAACGTACATTCTGATTCTTTTGGAAAATACACCCTTTACTGCAATGAAATTTTGCATACATAATCGGATAAGAAATAGCCATATTTGTAGGTACAGTTTTAGTTTTTCAAAATACACATCATTAAATTAGAGCGAAAATTCATTTCAATTTATTTTCAAACGATTTTATTACTTTCGCTCTCATTTTGATGTTTTTTAGAGTTCCGTACCTAAAGGGTAAAAACGGGACCCTATTACTAAGACTTCGCTGTCCATCTCACCAGGCTGTATCTCATGAACCGTGATAGTTAGACAGTTGAAATTTTCACAGATGATGTATTTCCTTTGCCGCTATAACAACAAATACTAAAAAACAGAATAAAATAAATATTAAAGGGGGCTCCCATACAACAAACGTGTTTTTTTTTTTGCAGTTTTTATAGATAATCGATTATAGACTCGCACTTGGCCGGTTTTATTTATTTAAAACTATCCAATTATGTAGATATGCAAAATTTCATTAAAATCGGGGATGTAGTTTCCAAGTGAATCGGAAACTACCATTGGAGGCTTTGAGGTTTGTACCCACCTTAAACTGATATACTGCGGGTTAAATTGTCTAAGATAACCTTCGATCAAAAATTTCCGGCTTTGCCGGGGGAGGCCGCGAACTACTTATTTTTGATCGAAGAAGATAACCCGTAATTTTATTTTCACATAGCAACCTCCATGTCCGAAGCATTACAAAACTTTTCGAATTATCACAAAAGGAAATCACCATGACAACAAATCGCAAACAAAACACTGTTTGTAAACAAAAATCGACAGTTGACAACAGAATTGTCAGTGATTTTTATATTTCATAATTTTTGTATTCTCTTTGGACAATTTCGCCGAGAAAATAATTCTTTAGTTGAAATAAAACAAAAATGTCGCATCTAAGCGGGTTCGACAGCGAAGCAGTAGGATTCGACTCGATTTCCTCGAAAAAAAGATCGGAAAGCACTACATCAACCCAAACATCTGGTCTCAATGAAAGCGGTGTTTCATCTCAAACCAACGCGTCCAGAGATTTTGGGACCACGGCTAATCCTCTAGAACTGAACGCTCAAGACGATATCTTAAAAGAGTACCCGCCTCCAGGCTTGAATGAATTTCTACGTAGGGTAGTTCCAGGCATGATGGAACAACTAGACGAAAACGAAAAGGACAAAAACTACAACTCGGCCTCCTCCGATTCTGAAGAAGAGGAGACTATAAAAGCAAAGTTATTCCAAGAAATAGCGGTCACAGACTGTAATGGAGCCGGGGACCAGTCCACGTCGATTTTGGCCGTATCTTGGAGCAATGCGGGAAACTCCTTAGCGATTTCTACAGGCAAAACGCAGCACGAGAACTGGTGTACGCATGATGGTTTGATCAGGGTTTATACAATCAAGCGCACGGCGGGCGATAAGTTGGTGCATCAGCTGGATGTAATGGAGAAGAATTGTGTTTCTGTGGTGAAATTTCATCATTCAGGTAGGTACTTACCTAAGCATATCTTTCAACTTTTTAAACTACCAGTTTAAGGTGACGGCGCACCTGGGAGCACGGCAGACGCGGCTCTCTTTTTTAAGAAGGGAGATAAAACCCTTCTTAAAAACTATAGACGTGGCTCAGGAGTGTCCATCACACTAGTGGTCACGAGCGAAAGATTTTCTCACGAGTGGTCACGAATCATCTCGCCAGAAGACTCGACGAGTTCCAGCCACCGGAACAGGCCGGGTTTCGCGGAGGATATGGCACCATAGACCACATACACACAGAGAGGCAGATTATACAGAAGTCCGAAGAGTATAATCAACCCCTTATAGCCATATACCAGCCTCATAGTCCACAAAAGCCAGACTGTGTCTGTCTTTTGTGGACTAAGAAGGCCTTTGACTCTGTCGAAACCCGGGCTGTTCTGGAATCCAACGATGCCAAATACACTATATCGAGGTGCTGAGGTGTTGCCGCCACCAGGAGTGTCCATAGGTACAGGGCCAGCAGTCTAAACCCATCCAACTGCGCAGAGGAGTGAGACAGGGGGATGTCATATCCCGAAACTGTTCACAAGCGCGTTGGAAGATGTGTTTAAGACGCTGGACTGGAAAGTCAAAAAGTCAATAACTTAATTTCTTTAGGCTTACAAAAAAGCACTTAGACAAGTCAATTTTTATACATAAATAAAAGGTAAGGTAAAGGTAAATGCATCTACATAAACAGCAATTACATCTCACACCTGCGATTCGCTGATGACATAGTCTTAATGGCGGAGTCGCTGGAGAAGCTGAACCAGATGCTGGACGGCCTAGCTTTAGCCTCGCAACGCATCGTTCTTGGCATGAACTTGGATAAAACCAAGGTCAAGATCAATGGCCACATCGATCCGGGACCGGTCGTCGTACATGGCCACCTTCTCGTAACTGTTCCGAATACACTTACGTCGGGCAGACTCTGCAGTTGGGTAAAAACAATTTCGAGAGGAGGTCCAGCTAGGTTGGGCAGCGTTTGGGAAACTACGTCGAGTCTTCTCGTCATCCTATGTCCTACGTGCGTCCTACCCGTCATCACGACCTACGGAGCTGAGACGTGTACACTCATGGTAGGGCTGGTCCACCAGTTTAAAGTCGCCCAGTGAGCTATGGAGAGAGCTATGCTCGGAGTTTCTCTAAAGGATATAATTCTTAACGAATACTTCCGATAGAGAACCAAGGTTATCGACATAGCTCAAAGGTGAAGTGGCAGTGGGCTGGCCATATCTCGAGAAGAACCGACAACCGCTGGGGTAAACGTAACGTGTTCTTGAGTGGAGACCGCAACTTGAGTGTAGGACGCCCTCCGACCAGGTGGGATGACGATTTGCAAAAGACTGCTGGCAGATGCTGGATGCGGCAAGCTGAAGACAGGGCGCTATGGCGCTCATTAGGGGAGGCCTATGTCCAGCTGTGGACTAATATACGTTGGTAATGATGATTTGATTGTAATTTTCTTGGTCTCTAATCTTTTCAGTGTCTGCGTTACTGGCCTACGGTACAACAACTGGCGAAGTAGTTCTCTGCAACCTTATGGAACCTAACGAAGAGTACACGAGCTCCCCGTCTGGTAGTCACGGATGCAAGCGCGTGTCGGCCCTGTACTGGGCTGATGCGAACCTGAGTCACACTTATTTGACTATGCAGATTAATAACACAGGTACCTACGTATCCACCTACTGAAAGAAAGAAAGAAAGAAATTTATTTATTGGCACACAAAGGCAAACACTTTATACACGTATTTATGAATTAGTATCCTTAAATCTATAAACAAGCCCAGTGAACCAATAGGCCCTACCTCAGCTTAATGTTGCTCTACCAAAGGTTGAGCAACGCTGGTTTTCTGGCAGGACCTTGAGGCCTACTGAGGCCTTTTTTGAGGGGTCCGTACCTCAAAAGGAAAAAAGGAACCCAAAGGATCACTTTGTTGTCCGTCTGCCCGTCTGTCAACCCTCTTTTCTCAGAAACGTCATATCTACGTCAATCGATCACCTAATCCCCTTGTATACAGGAGCTTGCAGGTTCGATTCCCGCCTGGGACAAATGTTTCTACGATCTGAAAATATTTGTTCAGGGTGTACCGACTGGGTATTTTCCATGTTTATTAAAAAAAATGCTGGAAAATTCACACAGTAATTCAAATCTTTAATGTATTGTATTTAATATTGTTTATAGCAAATAGAACTAGATATTAGGTATAAGAGTACTAAGATAGAATAAATAGAATAAAAATATATATATATATAATATATATAGAAAATAATATATATAGAATAAGAATAAATAGAAAATAGAATAGATCTACTCCGATTCAAAAACCTGGATATTTTTTGTATACAAAGTGGTAACAAAACCCAGTGAATGGTGGAAAATATTTAACGACATCGCACAGTGTGAAAAAAGACCCTAAAATCGGACATCCCTGTTTTATTTTACTAATCGAAACTTTGAGTTATTTTGAATGTCAGAGTAGAACTCCCAGAAGTCAATTCAGCTCAGAACTCGAGTAATAATTTTTTTTAGAAAATTCTGGATTTTGAGAAAAAGGTGAAAATAAAAGAACTGCTAAACAAATTTGCACATTTATATTTAGTGCAAAAAGGCAATAGATACAGGGCATTTTATAAGCTAAACAAAACAGATTTAGCGATAACAGTAAAGTTGATATTCATAATTTTGTGACTTTCACTTTTTATTTTTTTTCTCTTATATTATTAGTGATTAGCACTAGATATCTATCTGAAAACATTGTTTATAAACTCTATTGTTACGTGTAAAAAAATCGAACGAAAATCTGTCAGGAAATCGGAGATATGAGGTTTCTAAGGTTTTAAGTAATTTCTATGATATTAGGGTTGTCACAGTAAGATCCAAAAGAATTAGGTACTTACCTAATTCTAACCTAACCTACTAGAGAAAATTGTAAACCAGTGGGTCTGCAAGCATGAAATTTTAGATAGGTACTACACAAATAGGATTTACCCAACTGCAAAGATTTGAGGGTTATGGCTATGTGTTCGGGTGTATGAACATATATGTGGGATGGATTTGTACAAATGAGGTGTCGTTGGATTTGTCTACATTTCGAGAGTTACACTCTCTCTACTAGTTTGAAAACCAGTTGACAAAATAAATAAAACCGGCCAAGTGCGAGTTGGATCGCGCACGGAGGGTTCCGTACCATTCCACTAATAGTATAAATGTGAAAGTTTGGATGTATGGATGGATGGATGTTTGTTACTCAATCATGCCAGAACGGCTGAACGGATCTGGATGAAATTAGGCACAGAGATAGATTTAGTCTGGAATAGCACAGAGACATCCTGGTAAATGTATGGTTCCCGTGGGATAGATTTGTTTTAATCGATATATACGAATAATAAAATTATAAAGAGGAAAAATTTGTTTGTTTGTTGGTAATGAATAAAAATTGTTTGTTTGTAAAGGAAGATTGAATCGTAAAACTTCAAAATGTCGCCGTTTGGTAAGTTTTTAAGGTGGGTAATTTTGCTCCATCTGTATTTGCTTGGTACTTTGGAATTGAAAGTGCTCAGCATGAGAACCAATTTTTATAACAAGTACTCCATATGACCTAATCTAACAGTAAACATATAAATCCAGTCATTTGAGGGTGGCATTTAGCAACAAAGCCACTAGACTCATTTTAAGCGCGAGTCAGATTTTTACGCAGTGTTTGTAAAAACTCTGTGATAAAAAAAATATTGAAAAATCTTTATTTCTAATGTAACAGTTACCAATTAGAGTTAAAAAAACTCAAACAGTAGATCACAAGTCATTGTTTTTTACATAAATTGTTTTACAAAACTTTCACCGCAATTTTACCGCGGGGGGGTAGGTGCCAAGAATCGCAAATGACCCGCGCGAACCCTGCCTAATGAGAGGGTTCTCTACTAGTTTGAAAACCAGTAGACAAAAAAAAGGTCCGAATCTGATTCTGATTACTTCACTTTTGATTAGTGCCAACCCTAGCTTCAAAGTTTTAAAATTTAATAACTCCGAATTCCTACGTGTTACGCATCTGATATTTTACAGGCAGGTTAACATAACACTAATGAACACTTGTGTTTGAAAATTAAGTGCTAATATAACAAGAAAGTTGCATAAAAAAATAAAATACAAATTAGTAAAAAACATACATAGCTTTCTTCATTGTTCACCTAGAACTAAATTACGCGTTTCCAAAAATAGCAGTTAGTTGATTTTATAGCATGCTATAATTGAAATTTAAAAAATTAACTCACATAGATAGTTACAGCATTTTTTGTGGTTTTCTCTGACAATCATAGAAAAAAAATAAAAAAATCATAACTCTGGTTCTAAACTGAACTGACTTCTGGGAATTCTACTCTAACATTTAAAATAGCTCAAAGTTTCGATTAGTAAAATAAAAAAGGGATGTCCGATTTTAGGGTCATTTTTCATACTGTGCATCGGTATCATCGAAGCAAAGCACAGAAGCTCGAAAGAATTTTTCGTTTTGAATGCTTTCATAAATCATTCAACAGGTTATCACCTAGTTCAGGCACACGCATTGTTTTAATTCCATTAGAATGAGATTACGTACTTTTTTGTTATCCTTTTGGTTCTTAGATATTTTTGAATAACTTTTTTTTTAATCATTTAATTGATCTTTCGTTCGTTTTCGCATTCAAATTTTAACATTTTTCGCTGCACATGTGAGATTATCCGTTGTCGAAGTTTATGTTTTACTTTTATTGATAACGTCACTGTTACCTTGTTGTTTTCTGTTAATGTTTTCAGTTTTTGTTAAGTTTTCATTCATAAATGTCTTTGTTGACATAAAATATCTAGAATTCTAAATCGTAGTAGGCACAGCATAATATTGCAGTGCCGTAGCAGGGTGTATGCTTGATACCATACATTATTTTAATAAAAATAAAATAATATTCATTTATTTCAGACCATAGAAAAGTTACAGATCTAATTTAACTTAAGCTAGGTACAGTCCATAATGGTAATACCTTAAAAGCTAACATACAATATACATTATACACACTTAACACAAGACACGTTTTTCACGTTTTTAAGATCTCCGCAATAAAATATCTTGAATCTTGAAATATATCAGTCGTCTTGTAGGCACCCGTAACACAAGCTCTGCTTAGCTTGGGGCTAGATGATGCTGTATAAATTGTCCAGCATTATTTATCCATTTTATTAATTTACCCAGGTAAAAGACGAAGCGCAACCGACCAGATCTTAATAAGCTCTGGCTCAAACGGATCTATAAACGTCTGGCAAGTCAACGCGAACCTTCGTATCTTCGAGATCGTCATCTCCTATCAAATCAACGGGTCCCGGAAACTCGCACCGCCAGACATTACGTGCTTCGACTTTATTAAGACCTGCCCACTTCGTCCGCCGGACGAAAGGGTGCCGGATGATATTTTCGTCGTTGGTACGAAGAGTGGGACGCTGTTCTTGTGTAAGATTAAGTCGGAAAGTGATCCTGTTTATGAGGTACGTGGTGGAGGTTTATTTCTAGTTTTTGTACTAACTAGCAGCGCCTCGCGGTTTCACCCGCGTAGTTCCCGTTCCCGTAGGAATTTCGGGATAAAAAGTAGCCTATGTCCTATTCCAGACTATAATCTATCTCTGTGCCAAATTTCATCCAGATCCGTTTTGCCGTTCTGGCGTGATAAAGGAACAAACATCCATCCATCTATCTAAACTTTCAGGTTTATAATATTAGTGAGATAGATAGATTAGTGAGATTAGTGAGATCAACGGCCTGCGCACTGTAAAGTTCGGACCGCGGCGCATCTGGGACTGCGTTTCAAACCACGGATGGATCCGGATTGCGGATCAAACTCGTGCTTATTACGATTAAAAATGGGACCACGGTTTGGAACGCCGGTAAATCTCACTATCTCACTAATATTATAAACGTGAAAGTTTAGATGGATGGATGTTTGTTCCTTTATCACGCCAGAACGGCAAAACGGATCTGGATGAAATTTGGCTCAGAGATAGATTATAGTCTGGAATAGGACATAGGCTACTTTTTAAACCGAAATTCCTACGGGAACGGGAACTACGCGGGTGAAACCGCGAGGCGCTGCTAGTCTTAGATATTTTGCCAACGTGTAAATTGTCAAAATGTCACGCGCTCGCATCGACATGCCAGATCGAACTGTCATGTCAGCCCCATATAATCTACACAGCTGTATACCTGGGACCAAAGTAATCCTACCTTGAATTCTACATTCCAGGTGCTGGAAGGACATCGCACGTGTGTTCTGGATATAGCGTTCAGCTTCCAGAAGCCGCGGATCTTTATATCCGCGTCTATTGACTCGGAGCTGCGGGTTTATGATATAAACCAACCTTGTCCTTTGAAGGTAAGTTTATAGATAATTATATCAGATTATATATTTAAATAATGATTATTATATGTATAAGATAATATTAACATAGAAAATTACAATCAAATAATAGAATTAAATTAAAACTAGTATTAACAATTGAAACAATTGAGCTTACTGCAGACTGTTGCAAACAATCTACAAGTAGCAGTAGTATTCTAGTGTATATGATTATATTTAGATATAATTTGGGCACGCTCCCGACTGGTATTGATATGGATCAGTTGAGCTACTTGTAGATTGTTTGCAACAGTCTGCAGTTCGCTCAATTGTTTCAATTGTAAATACTAGTTTTAATTTAATTCTATTTTTTGATTGTAATTTTCTTTGTTAATAAATATTTAGATTATATAATATATTAAATATTTGGAACTTCGGCCAGCGGCTTTGCACGCTTCTTACATAGGCATGTGTTATACTAGCTCCGGATTTTTATGTGTGCAAAACTTGAGCCTGATCTGTTCAGTAGTTTGGGCTTTGTCTTCGATTATATTATATTAGATTTGATTTTGTATTTTGAAAAACTAAAACGATACAAACATCGCTATATCTTATCCGATTATGTATGCAAAATTTCATTACAAACGGGGACGTAGTTTTCAAATAAATCGAATAGTACGTTTGTATGGGAGCTTAGAGGTTCAGTCCCACCTTAAATGTGGTCGACCTACCTACGTACGTTTCTTATTTTTACAAATTTTAAATTATTTTTCATCTTTTTCTTGTCAGCCAAATAAATATTATTTTTCTCTATACCACCAGGTGATTCAGCTAGATTCGCCGATATCCTGCGTATCGTGGCTGCCTCGGCACCCGTGCGTGGCGGTGTTGGGTTTGAATCCCGGCGCGGTGCTGTACAACGTGAGTAGCGGCCGTCGCCTGACCATTGACGGGCTCGGGGACGGAAACACTAGCGCGCTGGATGTAGTGAATAATGGGTGAGTTGGTAACACTTTTTATTAATTTACCTGTAAATAAATTTAGATTATTTATTTCCACAGACCATAACTACATTAAATTACAGACGCCTCCATATGGTTATGTCTGTACTCCATTCATCCGAGCAAATAAATAAATAATGCTGGACAAATGACACAGCATTATCCAGCCCCAAGCTAAGCAGAGCTTGTGTTATGGGTAGGTACTAGATAACTGATATACATAATATAATGCATTTCATAGATACATATTTTTTATTATACACTAGCAGCGCCTCGCGGTTTCACCCGCGTAGTTCCCGTTCCCGTGGCAATTCCAAGATAAAAAGTAGCCTATGTTCTATTCCAAATTATAATCTATCTCTGTGCCAAATTTCATACAGATCCGTTCAGCCGTTCCTACGTGATTGAGTAACAAACATCCATCCATCCAAACTTTGACATTTATAATATTAGTGAGATAGAACACGACCAGGAACACTCGGAACAAATACTTGCAGATCGTACAAATATTTGTCCCAAGGCGGGAATCGAACCCGCAACCTCCTGCATCGCAGGCGGACCTTCGCCCTCCGCGCCACAGAGATCGTCAAAAAAAGCAAAAGAATTAACGTAAACAAAGAATCAAAGGTTCTCTTTTCGCAAGATAGTATGCATTTTTGGATTTGCCTATATCTTTTACTAGCAGCGCCTCGCGGTTTCGCCCGCGAAGTTCCCGTTCCCGTAGGAATTTCGGGATAAAAAGTAGCCTATGTCCTATTCCAGACTATAATCTATCTCTGTGCCAAATTTCATCCAGATCCGTTTTGCCGTTCTGGCGTGATAAAGGAACAAACATCCATCCATCCATCCAATATTATATATATATATATATATATTATAGTGAGATATTAGTGAGATTAGCAAGTATGCATTATAATCTATACCTACTATGATGATAAAGTATTTTGAAAAACTAAAACGATACAAACATAGCTGCCTGGAAGAAATCGCTGTTAGCGTAAGGCCGCCGATTGTGCTATTAGATATAGTTAGTATTAAGTTTATGTTTTAATTGTTTTTTGTATATGTTGATGGTGCAATAAAGTTATAATCTATCTATCTATCTAGCTATTACTTATCCGATTACGTATGCAAAATTTCACTAAAATCGGGGACGCAGTTTCCAAATGAATCGAAAAGTACGTTTGTATGGGAGCTTAGAGGTTCAGGGTCTTCTTAAACCTTTGTTCGGTGTAGGACAGATTCTGGATTAGACAGATTCGTAATTCGGCAGTTTCGTTACTCGACAGATCGTGAATTGGGCAGATTCTTGGATTCGACAGATTAGCTACACGGCAGAAAATGAACACTTGTGCACAGAATACTGATCTGATACTGATCAATGCAAAAACTGAATTAATCGTGAACTAATCAAACTAAACTACCACACATTAGATTAAGTACTTACCTATTTATACCTTATGAAAACTCCTTGAATATTTAATCATCTAATAGGCCACTTATGACGTTGTCATTTAGCATTGACAAACGCTTCAAATAAAATGCACTGTTCATATTTTCCTATTACAGTAAGTATATTATAAGTAGGTAATACATAATAATGGATATCGCCGGTCCCAGCAGTGGTGAGGTGAATTTAAAATTTATTTTAAGTGAAAGAGGAAAACCCGTAGGTACTTTTACATGCCGGGCATAGATACAATTTTGTAACAAAAAATAAATGTGGTACCACAAACTGGCGATGCTCTAATAAGGCAGAATGCAGCACTTCAATCACATTGGATAAACAAAACCGAATTGTTAAAGAATCCAGCCATGTATGTATGCCCGATTACACCAGAAACGCGGTTGATAGTTTGATGGATAAATGTAAAACCTTAGTTTGCGAAAAACTCGAACCAATTCCGAAAATATTTGAGGATTTTATGGACACTGTTGATTGTGACTTAGACGATGCAGACAAACCAACATTTACACAGAAAAAAGATTTATTATATAAAGCCAGAAATGATTACTTAAAAATGAACACAAAAGCCTGCAAAGATCTGAAATCCCTAAAAATACCGCATAGTCTTGTGGGTGATTTCTTTTTAATTGATGATGGCATCGAGAATAAAATTTTGTTTTTTGGGACGCCATTGGCGAAAGAGTACTTAAAAAAACACAAGTTTTTTTACGGTGACGGTACCTTCAAAATATGTCCCCCTCCTTTTTACCAAGTAGATATACAGTTTACATATCAATATTTCCCGTGATGATAATATTGTGAACTTTGTTCCTGTGCTTTTTATTCTTCTGGCTAACAAAACACAGGCGATCTATGAGAGACTGTTCACTATTTTGAGGGACCAATTTTCCGTGACCATAGACCAATTTAAATGTGATTTTGAATTGGCAACCATTCAAGCAGTAAAAATAGTTTATCCTGCTGTAAAAGTGACTGGCTGTTACTTTCATTACTGGAAAGCTGTACTTAAAAAGAGCAAACAAATTGGTTTTGATAAGATAGAACACGGAATATTTATCACGCGCCTTTATATGCAACTGCCACTACTGCCTCCGATTTTGATACCCGAAGCCATATTAAGCATTCAAGAAGAGGCACATGATTCTGATGAATATAATGCATTTATTAATTACTTTTCAACACAGTGGATGGGAATTTATACCGAGAATGTCTTTACTTGCTATAAAGAAAATTTTAGAACAAATAACCCTGTCGAAGGGTGGCAGGCGTGGGCGGCTAAAAAGAAAATTTCCCATAAAACCCCCATTGCATCATTTTATTCAATTATTAATGAAAGAATCACGCTTTCTAGATATGAAGCTAAAAAAGGAACAAGTTCATTGCAAAGGGAAGCTGCGTGATTCAAAGTTATTGGAAAAAAATAGACAAATAGAAAAAATTGTTACAGCGGCCTTGAACAACGAGATAAGCGTAATTGATTGCTTAAAATGGTTATGCAAAGTAAATTTTATTTTCAAAACTAAATAAAATATTTTGGTTCCACTCCATTGCTATTTTATTTACACCTGTACTTCTGTCGAGTAGCTAATCTGTCGAATCCAAGAATCTGCCCAATTCACGATCTGTCGAGTAACGAAACTGCCGAATTACGAATCTGTCTAATCCAGAATCTGTCCTACACCGAACAAGTGTTCTTAAACTTGTATTTCTTTAAGAAATTAATAAACCCCAAAAATTAACGATCTCGACGGGATTCGAACCCGCGCCTTCCCCTTCAGCGCAGGGTTGCTCTTTTTCCAACTAAGCTACGTGATCTTAGAGATTACCCAGAGTACTATCTCACTAATATTATAAACGTGAAAGTTTAGATGGATGGATGGATAGATAGATGGATGGATGTTTGTTCCTTTATCACGCCAGAACGGCTGAACGGATCTAAATGAAATTTGGCACAGAGATAGATTATAGTTTGGAATAGGACATAGGCTACTTTTTATCCCGAAATTCCTACGGGAACGGGCACTACGCGGGTGAAACCGCGAGGCGCTGCTAGTAATAAATAAAAACCTTGTATTTCTTTGTTCCAGAACATGCCGCATCGCCTGCGGCGACTTAGAAGGTCGCGTGAGGATCTGGGAGCTCCCTTCTCAGCGTATCCGGTTTACGCCGGATGACCTGGACTTCTAGACGTACCTAATAACTTAACGACCTTCGGTGACTTCTAGACACACCAGTGTCTACTTACTGTCTTATGGACATCGCTCATACATCCAGCTCCAGTGGTTTTAATGTGGCTTAGTCATAAATTTTATTTTTACGAAAGAATCCTTATTTATTTTAATAATTTTAATAAAGTTCTTAGTTTTTATAAAATAAAAGCAATTTATATTGGAAAAGGCATTTCATTTATTAAGTATAAATTATAATCTATAGGAATTATTCACAAATGACTCGATATAAAATTCATTACAGGTCATTAATTGCGGCAGACTGCTTTGCTGTCCTGTTTTTGGTGATTCTTTTTCTATTTGGTAAACTGAAAAGAGAAACAAATGTTAGGAATGTTGTAAGTGCTTTAACTTATTGATTTACCCACGACACAGGCCGTGAGCCTAGTGTGGGGCCGTCGCCAAACTATTTGACATACCTACTACCTATTATATTTAGCTCCTAACTACTTTTTCTGATTTAATGTATGCATTAACTGTCATCAATCTTCAAGCTTTACACAGTCTCTAAATAAAATATTAACTCTTTATCAAAATAAAAAAACTCAGGAGCATGCACTTGCCTCTGTAACGCCATACAAAATGGCGGATGCGCGGGAGTTATTTGTCAAAATTGAGAAGTTCCGTTCCAAATGGAGTTATTAGATTTTCTAATAGCGATTTTTAACAAAACTGCTCGGATTTGTGGAGATATCAGAATTGCAAACAGTAGATAAAAAAATCTCGATAAAAAAATCGAAGAAAAGTGGAGTTATTCTTTTTGCGAATTAAGGTATCGATATGTAAATTTTGTTGGTAATAAATAATTTGTATTTGAAATATCCGATCTGTATACGACTCTTACCATCAAGGCTTTGGGCGGCGGCTTGGTTCTGTGGCAGTGGGCGGCGGTGGCGGGCCTTTCTTCTCCAACTCCTCGAGGTATGTCGTTATGATCGTCTCGCGCTCGTCTGGTATGTGGTCTAGCGCTAGGTATCTGTTGAGGGTAGAAAATTATAATAAAAGAGTGCACGCAAATTAAGTCCACAGTATTAAAATAAAACCGGCCAAGTGCGTGTCAGACTGGCGCAGGTTCCGTACCATTATCTAGAAAAACGGCAAAAAAATCACGTTTGTTGTATGTGAGCCCCCTTAAGTATTTTATTCTGTTTTTTAGTATTTGTTGTTATAGCGGCAACAGAAATACATCTGTGAAAATTTCAACTGTCTAACTATCACGGTTCATGAGATACAGCCTGGTGACAGACGGACAGCGCAGTCTTAGTAATAGGGTTTATAGCACAACAAATAAAACAGATACACAGGACAAAAGGACTAATACAGATTATCGCTTTGAGCGATATCTGTCAGGCAACTTTTAAACAATAAAAACAATGTTTGTTACTCAATCTGGAAGCACTTTTAGTGTTGTTTTTTTAACAGCTTTTTTTAAATCGTTATTTATTGGTCTTTCACTGTTCCTTCAATGAATTTGCAAAAGTTTTTTGCTTACTAGTTTCTCGCCGCAGCTTCTCACGCGTTTTTTCAGTGACCAAAATCAGACTATATGTATACAAAATTTCATTCCGATCCGTTTGGTAGTTTTGACGAGCTGCGGTGAGTGATGGACCGCGTCTCTGGCAGCAGTTGCCGTAGCTGTGTCTTGGCTAGTGTTTGTATGCTAGATGTCCCGTCACTAATCTTATGCCAGGTACAGACCAAGCGAGCGAGAGCGAGCGAATGCAAACGATTGGGATTTGACAATCTGTACGTTCGTTCCATAATGCTTTGATGTAGCAACAGCCGCTGGAGCACGGCCGAAGACGAACGAAGGCCCTAGTTTGGACTCGCTTGCTTTCGTAATGACGTCCATACTGGTACTTTTGCGTTCGTTCGTAAGCCTTCGCTCGCTCTCGCACGCTTGGTCTGTACCCGGCATTACCTGGCGTCGTGTTTAAGTGCATCGTGGACTGTGTTTAAGTTAGCGTTGTTTTCCTTGACGGTGGCAAGGCTGCGGTGTGTGATGGATCGCGTCTCTTGCAGCAGTTGCCGTAGCTGTGTCTTGGTTAGTGTTTGTGTGCTAGATGTCCCGTCACTAATCTCACCTGGCGTCGTGCTTGAGTGCGTCGTGGACTGTGTTTAAGTTGGCGCTGTTTTCCTTGACGGTGGCAAGGCTGCAGTGTGTGATGGACCGCGTCTCTGGCAGCAGTTGCCGTAGCTGTGTCTTGGTTAGTGTTTGTGTTGTGTGCTAGATGTCCCGTCACTAATCTCACCTGGCGTCGTGTTTGAGTGCATCGTGGACTGTGTTTAAGTTGGCGTTGTTTTCCTTGACGGTGGCGAGGCTGCGGTGTGTGATGGATCGCGTCTCTTGCAGCAGTTGCCGTAGCTGTGTCTTGGTTAGTGTTTGTGTTCTGTGCTAGATGTCCCGTCACTAATCTCACCTGGCGTCGTGCTTGAGTGCGTCGTGGACTGTGTTTAAGTTGGCGCTGTTTTCCTTGACGGTGGCAAGGCTGCAGTGTGTGATGGACCGCGTCTCTGGCAGCAGTTGCCGTAGCTGTGTCTTGGTTAGTGTTTGTGTTGTGTGCTAGATGTCCCGTCACTAATCTCACCTGGCGTCGTGTTTGAGTGCATCGTGGACTGTGTTTAAGTTAGCGTTGTTTTCCTTGACGGTGGCAAGGCTGCGGTGTGTGATGGATCGCGTCTCTTGCAGCAGTTGCCGTAGCTGTGTCTTGGCTAGTGTTTGCTTGTCGCGTTGGAAGTCACGGAATTCACGCTCCATCTGTTGGGGAAGAAAGTAAACTTAGAAACTGCCAAAATAGATAAGAATTTGAATAAATGTTGTCCAATATTGTTCTTACTGTTAAATAGTATAATCTTTAGCCGTTAGATTTTATTTCCGTCAGCGTAAATGCAACATATGATTTTGACATGAAATATACCAAAAATTTCATTGCCTTGCCATACTTGACAATTGGGTGATCCCAGTAAAATCTACTATGGCGGTCACGGTGTAAGAATCGACCCTTTCAATTGAGCCCATGGACGTCGTAAGAGCCGACTAGAACGTTTTTGTTCTCACTCGTATGAAAGTTTATAACATGTTTTATACAAAACTTAAAATAATAGATAGATAGAGAATTATTTAATAATCACCTTAAAAAAGAAAAACAGATTGTATGAAATTAAAGATACTAAACAGAGTAATGGATTTGGCGGCCTTATCGCTTAAAGCGATTTCTTCCAGGCAACCAGAATAATATAAAAAAAATAACTTAAGTTTGTCGTTGTTGTCGAAAAGTTGCCAAAATAGCCTCACGTGATTAATGGATGCCCCGTTAGTTACATACCTGTGAGATAGACGAGTAGACAGGGGTAGTGGGTTCGTTCTTGAGTAGCTCGCGCACTTCCTTCCAATGTGACGTACATCCGATGGCGAGGTCTGTTAGAATGGTGCGGAGTTTGTATGTATACTGACGTGGTCTGTAGACATTAGTAACATACCTGTGAGATAGACGAGTAGACAGGGGTAGTGGGTTCGTTCTTGAGTAGCTCGCGCACTTCCTTCCAATGTGACGTACATCCGATGCCGAGATCTGTTAGAATGGTGCGGAGTTTGTATGTATACTGACGTGGTCTGTAGACATTAGTAACATACCTGTGAGATAGACGAGTAGACAGGGGTAGTGGGTTCGTTCTTGAGTAGCTCGCGCACTTCCTTCCAATGTGACGTACATCCGATGCCGAGATCTGTTAGAATGGTGCGGAGTTTGTATGTATACTGACGTGGTCTGTAGACATTAGTAACATACCTGTGAGATAGACGAGTAGACAGGGGTAGTGGGTTCGTTCTTGAGTAGCTCGCGCACTTCCTTCCAATGTGACGTACATCCGATGCCGAGGTCTGTTAGAATGGTGCGGAGTTTGTCGCGACGTTTTGTCGCTAGAAGGTGGGTGTGCGAACTGAATAGACGTTCCTGAAAAATAAAAAATAAAATAAACTGGTGGTATATACAATTTCAGAGTCACCGTCAGGTCGACCCAAATCTCACGACATCTCACCAAGGGGAGAGGGTAGAAAAATTGCCAAAATTACACATGTAATTAATAGATGCCCCCTTAGATTAGTAGTAAGTAGTTAAGTACATGTACTATCTAAATTGTCCACGAGAGCTACTGCCGACAAACTGTTTCACAGTTTGGCAGAAATTAAATAAGGAAATGTACTTTAAGTTGATAATAAATAAATAAATAAATAAAAAAAAAAAAAGATTGAAAAAGCTGGATGTGGAAAAACTAGGTATGTAGACCAGCAGTGGACCACTAGGCTGATGATACGTATACCAACAAAAGTAGCTGCAGCACGTGATGGGGACGGCTGTGTACAACCGCATTCCAACTTCTACTACCAGCGCACAATCCACACTGTCTTTTAAGTATAAGTTGAAAACGTGGCTGATAACTCAATGTATTTATGACGTTAATGATTTTATGATTTTAAAATGTGTTTGACCATGATGTTTTTAATTTTAAATAGATTGATTTATATTTCTATTTAATAATGTATGTAATCAAACTAATATTATAAACGTGAAAGTTTAGATGGATGGATGGATGATTGTTCCTTTATCACGCCAGAACGGCAAAACGGATCTGGATGAAATTTGGCACAGAGATAGATTATAGTCTGGAATAGGACATAGGCTACTTTTTATCCCAAAATTCCTACGGGAACGGGAACTACGCAGGTGAAACCGCGAGGCGCTGCTAGTAATTACATAACTCGTAAATAAGTGACCTGTAACATGTTTAAGTTATCAATAAAGAACTACGAACTATGTAGTGCTATCATACCTTATCTTCCTTATTCAAGAGTTCGGCCAGGTTGTACCGGTGATCCTTCTTCAGCTGCTTCTTAGCCTCCCGCCACGCCAGCTCCGGGTTGCGAACTAAGTCCGCTAGGAGGGCGTTGAAGTGCTGGAAATTATAAACATCAGTATAATTATTTTTTATCTTGGAAAAAAACTAGAATAAGAAAAAATAAACTGGCTTTCTTCGACACATAAAAAATATATAGTTTAACCGTCTTCTCATAAGTACTTATGTATCCTAAATTATCCTGCGGAGTAAGGCCCTGGTGACCCGTACCACAGGTTTTCGAACCTCTCACGGGCACCAGTCTCTTGCAAAACAAGATAAATAGCATTATATTAAACTTAAGCCAAAAATTGTAAACAATTAGGTATCTTTTGCAAGAGAAAATAAATATAATATTCATTCATTCATACAAATAGAATAAATATAAGAAAATATTATACAAAACCAAAAAGAAAAGCTTTCATAACGGGAGGAGGGAGACTCCCTTCCCCTAAAATCAAACAAACGTAGATGTGAGACAGTATACAGTACAGTACGACATATAAACGTAGTACAGTACGCGTATACAGTACGAGATCTGATTGTTCATTTTACACCAAAGACAAGCACGAAAGGAGGGTTTTTCGTTCTTCTGCGAAGGGGTATATAGACAAAAGACAACAGCACAAACGGTGGGTAGGGATGTTTGTCTCTCTCTCACTCACCTGCACGGCCTCGTCCCTCTTGTGCTGCTCCCTCTCCTTATCCATGTCTCGCAGGCTGGTGGCGAGTGCACGCTGCACCTCTCTCTCTCTCTCTTTCCTTGATGGAGAACAGCGTACACGCCTCCTTTTCTCGCGCCGCTGCGTCGGGCTCCACTTAGGTTTGTCTCTCTCACTCACCTGCACGGCCTCGTCCCTCTTGTGCTGCTCCCTCTCCTTGTCCCTGTCTCGCAGGCTGGTGGCGAGCGCGCGCTGTACTTCCCTCTCTCTCTCCTTGATGGAGGCCTGTGCACGCGCCTCCTTCTCTCGCGCCGCTGCGTCGGGCTCCGCTTCTGTTTCCTCTGTCTCCATCTCCTCGGCTGGTGGTTCCTCCTTCTTCTGTGGAGAGAGAGAGAGAATGAAGTAGAAATTTCTTTATTTCTCTGACAATATAACATCATAGAGAAATGTCAAATACATGGATACATGTACCTTTATCGACCTGCATCGATCCTTTTATTGACTGAAGTTCTTAATATTGTAAAAATCTAAGACATTTAATTACCGGCGAAATTTAAGGTGGGACTGAACCTCTAAATTCCCATACAAACGTACTATTCGATTCATTTGCAAACTACGTCCCCGATTGTATTTAACTTTTGCATACATAATCGGATAAGTAATAGCGATGTTTGTATCGTTTTAGTTTTTCAAATACATGATCATCATTAAATTAGAGCGAAAGTAATAAAATCGCTTGAAAATTGATAAAAATGAATTTTCGCTCTCACTTTATGATGACAAGTTATTTTGAAAAACTAAAACGATACAAACATAGCTATTTCTTATCCGGTTATGTATGCAAAATTTCATTAAAATCGGGGACGCAGTTTCCAAATGAATCGAAAAGTACGTTTGTATGGGAGCTTAGAGGTTCAGGGCCTTCTTAAGACAATGCTCTGCTGACATTGAAAGAGAACGGTAAGAGGCAATATGCTGGTCCGTAGGTTTTCTCTTTGTACAGAAGTAGTAAAACTAACGCTGTATAAAGCGACCTGTCAAAGTTTTTATACACCAGGAACAAAATTCAAAATGCTTTATTTCCTTTAGACCTTACAGGACTCTTGGACACGTCACAAAACTCAGATTACATAAGTAAAACTAGGAAATAAAGTGATCACTTTGATTTTTTGTCCACTTCAATCTTTTTAAGGTAAAGTAAAGAAGCGAACAAGAAACCTTTACCTTGTTAGAACGTTAGTTTTCGAGTTGGAGCAAAAGTCGTCCCAAGCTTTTTTATCCTCTAGATAATCTGATATTTTATAGTAGGCCTTTTTACAAAGGAACTTATGGGTAAGCTACGCCAAACGACCGCTGTAGACCCTGCGTGTATGGTACAGTATCTGCAGTGCATCAGGGATGTTTGCTGAGTAGGAGAAGGATGGATTTGCTGCCATCCTTCGGAAAGACGGCATTCCTGATGCGCAGAGTGCGGGATAGCCCCAACAGCATCCTACGAACAGTAAGGTGGCAGGATCATTTTGCCAATATGGAAGACTTTGTGCGAACAGTAATTTAATTTATTTTATTGAAATTTTATATGATTTAATAATTAATTTGACTCAATTTGATTCTATTTAGTTTGATTGAATTTATACTGAATTTAACCATAGCAGGTAATTGTAGTTACGAATATTAACATTTATTTATGTTTCTGCTACGACGACGGACGGACGGACAGCGGAGGCTTAGCAATAGAGTCCCGTTTTGCCCTTTGGATACGGAAACCTAAAACTGAACACTGTTTAGTAAGCGTTCAATACCTTGCTAATAATCTTTTTGATTGAATGATTTATCGAAACATGTGTTATTTTATTCCTTACAAAGTGTCCCACCCTGACATTGGACGGGAAGAGTCTTCAATCTTTATTGTTAAATTAACACTTAATGATTAAAACACAAAATAATAAGCATGTTGAGTTAAAATTAAGTTAGTTCCACCTTGAGGTCTGCTAGACTTAACCTGTTTTCTATTCATAAATTTTAAACGTTTTAGCTTCTAAGCAAGTTTTAAAAACACGTAAAATTTTAAACTTGGGACAAAACAAGAACTGTGTACTGTTTCCATAAAAAAATTGACGGACAAAAGTAGGGTCAGCTGTACATAATATAATATAATAATAAAGAAGTCCACAAATATTCATTTATTCACAATTCTTTAAAAATACAAATAAAATGTCTAAACTATTTACATAAACAAATCGAATAATAAAACTTAATAGCACATTAATGTACTTGTTGTATCGCCTTAAACATAAGTAATGCATTAAGCTACAAAAAAGTTACAAAGCTTAAGCATAAAAAAAATACAATGGATGCTTTATGAACACCAAAAACAATCCTGAACCAGCTGTGGAATTACACAAAAACAACGCATCCTTTACTGACATTTGAATTTTTTGCTGCGAAAGCAGGAATAGATATGGTTTTAACTTAATTCCACAGCTGAGCCCATAATCCGGTTGACGATATTATCAGGACGTCATCGTAGCGCCTCTATCGTACGGTTTAGGCAACTACGCAAATCAAAAAAAAAATAAGACTACACGATCACGTCTCGACGTTGAGCCCAGAGTTAAGTTTCTCCATAAAATCGAGATCGTTAAATTTTCGTATGAGATTTTATAGTTCTATATTCGCACGCTAGGGGCGCTGTACCAATCACATACTCAATACCGTTTATTTCTTTAGGCTTACAAAATAAGCACTTAGACAAATTTTATACTATAAACAGTTTTATAAATGGTAATTCAAATAAGAAACAAGGTGGTATACAAAAATGGAACGTTTCAACTCTACCGAGAAACCAGTCAGGCCTCTGATACAATTTGGCACACATGTTACCCTAGCGCACGATTGGGATCGCATTTGAAAGGAATTTATATAAACAAACAACTGTTACCTACGCACAATTTGTTTCAAAGGAACCACCTCTACCTTCAAGTATTCGGTGAGACTGTAATTAGTTATTTATAAGGTTTATTAAAAAAATATTAATTGCAATTTCTTAATACCTAGACAGAGGCCTTTATAGTAACAGTGTTTCTAGGAACGTATGAAAATAAATTGTGTTTCTATATTTTTCTTACACATATAGCAAAATAATTTGTAGCTCCCAAAACACACTAAAACTACAATGTCAACTATAAGATTTTAAACACGGTTATTAAGATCTATTAGACCTATACACTAGATAACCTTATTTATAATGTTTGTAAACAAACCACCCATAATAAAACTAACATAAGTACTGATGCCGCGTCTTTTATATGCGTTTTACATTACTTGTCAATATTAGATCCATCCTTCAATAAATATTGTTTACAATATTTGAAACTCGACGGCAAACAAGTGACTTTTAGTTATTTGAGTTAAGTGGTTTGTTCACAAACATTATATATAGAGTTTGGCTAGTGTATAACGAGCTTCCTTCTGTCAGCATTGACGAAGAACTTTGGTGAAAACTGGAAAAACTGTGTTAACAATTTTTTTAATTTATAATACCTCGGGTTCTATTCAGATGGCATAAACGATTTTACATTTTATTCACGATTTTAGTTTGGCAAACCTTTCATATTCTATTTTTTAATTTATGACACTCTGACACATACAATGGCAAAGTCGCGTCGAAAAGCAAGCGGCGCCATAAAAAAGAAGTTGAAGTTGAAAAGAAATCTCAACATAGACATCACAACTTTTAATGATATCAAATTCGTTTTTGCGCAATCTGTATTGACCACAAATTCCCTTACCCTATAAAGTAACATCTCTTTCTCTCTCATGAGTATAACTACTAACTAGATCTTTAAAGTAATTAATAGGTACAGTGCACGTCAGAATGAAGTATCCCCCTTGTCTAAGAGAGATAGGGGGATACTTAATTCTGACGCGCACGCGAGCCGATATGATAAGGCGCTTTGCAGGGACAGGCCTGCGTCCAGCAGTGGACGCAGGCCTGTATGCTGCTGAGATAGGCTGCTGAGATGAGGTGAGGGAGTACATAGAAGAAAATATCAACCATTACCAAATTAGTTTCATTCCAATGCTGACAGTTAGGTTCTAGACTTAGGCAGAAAGTTTTAACTCTCTTTATGTTATTAATTCATCTCACAAAAAATGGGTACTGTCACAGGGCAATAACAACTATCAATTTAAACCTATGACGTCGTCGCTCAAGATTACAAGAGCTAGGGTCCACTCGGAAAACGATAATCGAAATTTCAGATTCGTTTTCGCTCAAAACCTACTCTTATGGAACATACATAAGACAGCATTTGCACGAACACGAATCGGAAACTTCGATTTTCGTCGAATAGGCGACCAACTAGCAAAAGATGCGCGCCACGACGACATTTGTCGATCTTTTGTCTCGCTCTTTTTATTACGAATATGCAACAAATGCACGACTAAACGGACGTCAAAAAGTCGTCGCGGTGCGCATCGTAGCCCTACAGGCCACAAAAGCGCCACGATGAGTTAAAATTAACAAAAAAAAAAAAATTTTAATCAAAACCAACATATTTTTGGTTAATACACCTTACTTGCATTAAACGTCGAAAATTAACCGCAAAGCCCAACCAAAAGCGACACTTGAGCATTACGACTTACAACATGACATGTATTCTAGATTAAATTAGTTCTTTTAACACTCTATGCTTTATTAGAAACCAGACATCAGTCGTCATAACAGTGTAAGAAAACCGCTAACATGCAGCTAAAGCTACTAGACGGATTTTGACGATTCACGTCCTAACTATGTTATTATCAAGACTTACTAATTACTAAGATTTCATTATACAAAAAGGTTTAACGCTTTTAGGCCCGTATAATAAGCTTGCTCAGTCATCAATAAATGCTTGAGTAACGTTTATGACATAAACGTCACTCAAGCTTAGATCTATGACGACTGAGCAAGTTTTTATGATACGGGCCTTAGTCACCCGCAAAACATAGATTTTCTAACATAATCTGTGTCAATAGGCTACTTGACTACTACTGGGTAATAATTCTAACGTATTGTCTGATAAAAATAATGAAAAATGTAATTAATATTTTTTCAAGGCCAGTCGTATTAGTTATAAAAACGAATTTTAAAGTTTGAATACAATAATGCCGCGCCAAAACGATAATCTCTATCATGGCTACCGTGTTCCAAGCTATGACGTCACCGCACCACACCTAACAAGAAGAACTCATTGACACTGTAATCTGAGGATGTGTGACGTCACTTGCAATCCAATCAAACACAGCGTTTTCAGTCACGTGATGATGTATCAAAAAATGTGTAATTTTAATCCCATTTTTTACATAGAAAAGGCATATTTATAAAAAAAATCACCTTATTACGCTTTGTTACGTTGTCACTGACTAGGATGAAAACAATTTGGAATTTATTTTTAATGTAGTCAAATAGCCTATTATTATTAAGCTGGCTGTCTCAGATTAGCTTGTTTTATTCACTCTATTACCATTTCTGGCATAGCTAATAAGGCGTTTTCGTAATGTCAAAAATATAGTTCGACCAGGCCTGAATAGATGGCGCTTTTAGTATGAAATTATATGGCATAGACCCTGTACAGGTTGATATGAAACTCTACTGCCAACTATTCTTCCGCGAAACTTCCCTGCCATCAATTTTATGGCCATGGTTTTTTTCAATGAAAACATTTGTAACCTATCAATCATTGGCGTTGTTTCAAAACGTCAAATTTAAGAGGCAGCTCACTATATACAAGCCATTCTCAAGAAATAATATTTGTAAGGATTACTCACTTAACAAAAATCATTTTTTTTTATTAATTAGGACCCTGTAAGGACTAACGGAAATAATTACTCTAACGTTAGCGGGAAACTAGAAAATGGAACATCGAAGTTTGCGATTCGTTTTCGTGCAAAACAAAATCTTCTTATACTATAAGGTTAGCGTTTCCACGAAAACGAATCAGAAACTTTCGTTTTTACGAATACGGGCCCTAGAGGAGTTTATTATTAGGCTATTGATAAAAACACTTATTAATTTTACTAGTCTTATCAAAATACTTCAAAACTGTGCTTTATGTCAAGTACAGCTAAAAAATCGTACCCTTTCGCCTAAATACAACCTTTTTACAACTTGCATTTTAGTCGTATCCTTACAAAAGTGCCCACGACAGTATAAAAGGCGTTTATTTTAATACACATACCGTAACATTAGCTAGTATTGCAACTAGAAACAGTTGAGCTATCTGCAGAATTGTAAACTATCTAGAAATAGCTCAGATCAACGAATCAATCAGAAGCGTTCCATAGACGCTGATTGATATTCATCATCATCATTGATATTAAAACTGATTAAATATTATCCGATATCATAGACTATTTATTTATTTAACCACAACACAACATTATATTCGAATAATCAATATAATTTTTCAATAACGGTTAATGTAACTTTTTATAGTACGATGCATGTTTTTTTTGGTTAACGTTTGTACCGATCAAGTTTTAACAACAATTTACCTAATTTTAATAGTATTAAGACACATATTATTTCTACATCGCAAAGGGATGAAGATAATTTAACGTAAATTATAAATTTGGTCAGATGCGTCAGCACGCATTCACACAGCGAATCCGTTTTAACAGGAACGTTTTTTAAGGATCCTTCGCCACAGGAAACAATCTTTTACTGCATCCGGAATACTGTCGGGTGCGTGAAGTCGCTCCTACAACTGCATACGCCATCACGAAAAAACGGATGCTGTATTAATGCGCCATAAGCGCCGCACTGCAAGCGCGTAGACGCTAGCGCCGAAATGGTATCGATACACCAAGAAAAAATAATTGTATGACAATGTATATCCTCCGCACTTATAGAGTGAGATAGATAATGACGTCATCACTCACGCTGTCTTGCTCAGCTCGAATCCGATCAGCAGGGTTATTCAGAAAGTCTTTGCCGAGTCGTTGACACGGAATCTAACACAGATACGCGCGAAATTTAATTATTTTAGTAGTTTTTAATATTTTCTGCGTACTGGAAGGAATTTAACTACCAGAAAAGTAGTTTCCCACAAATCGTAGACCTATTTATATGAATCCATCCATCCATGTTACAATTAAGTATGATATTTTGGTTTTATGTTGATTTTTATTAATAAATCGCTTAGATTATTTATTAATTGCTTCAAAAAGCAAGAAGCACAAGCACTAAATTTGTTAAAACATGGGTTCATAGATGGTTTTACTATTTATGAAATACAATTTTTCAGCTATTTACATTCATTGTAGAACGCAGAAAATATTAAAAACGAAATATTTGAAATTCGCGCGAATCTGTGTCAAATTACATGTCGATGACTCGGTAACGTTCTTTAACGAGTTTTCTGACTAGCCCAGCTGATCGGGACGGCGGCACGAGAAATGACGTCATCCTCAATACTCAGGGTATACGCAATGAGCCATACTGCAATCGTCTAGCTTGTCTCTAGATATATAGATAGCCAACCCTTAGGTATCTTTTTTTTTTATTCTCGGTAGATATCTAGCTTTGATAGATAAATTTATGAGGAAGCAATTTTGACGGCATCGGTGGCCTGTCAAAGAAACGAAGCTACGCGCCAACCTGAGCAACCCGCTAATCAATGCGCCAACCTAGACGCTTATCCGTCACGTGGGTTTTTTTGAGTGGGACTTAGATGACACAGTCAAAGTGACGACGCTACGCGCTCAGGGCGCTAACCTAGACGCTTACAGTGCAGCCGTGGTCTATTTTTTGAACAGGTCATGTTATGTCAATTCTCATAACAAATCCGACATCTGTTAAAAAAAATAGCGCCTGATTGGGGAAAAGTGAAAAAGCCCCTAAATCTTATCATACAATTGATACTTTTACAAAGTCGTTATAAAACGAAGTTACATACATAAATACATGTTTTTAATATACTATTTACACTTCTGTACATTAAGTTTCGAAGGTGCGAAGAGCCACTGTTTTTGTACACAAAATAAGCTTTCATTAATAACATTTCACTGCCAGCGTGCAAGTGCTAGTTTTATATTGACAGTAAAAAACTGAAGTTTCGCGTAACGTAACAAGTTTTCTAATTCAAACGAAAAATAAACAAATCCGACTAAGCAAAGATTGAACGATGAAATTTCAAAACATGCTGCAAAAGTAAACCTACAACGGTTTTTAAAACACAGTCATCGGAGTGGTTTGAAATTGGTAGCTAATTTGACAGAAAACAACCTTTTACAAAATCCGTTAAAGCGCTTCAATCAATCAATCAATCAATCAATCAAATATTTATTGCAAGAAATACATGTTATTAAAAGTTGTTATGCTACTATATGTATATGTATTGTTATGTTATGTTATGTTGTTATGCTTGCAAGAATATCGCTGATAAAATATATTAGTTTATTCCGTTGTTGTAATTTTCTTAATAAATATAATAGCTTCCCCAATATAAACAAGGTAAGTGGAAATAATTCATTATTCTTTGTCGTTTTAGTGCTGCACTGAAATGGCTGATAAAATATATCATTTCAAGATAGTAGTGAATGAGTTAAACAGGTTTCTTTATTTTAAACGCATTCTTTGAGAGTTGCGTTCCAATCTCCTCCTTTTTGGTCTTTTTTGTTTTTAATATTGATTTTGCATAAAAATTTTATAATGTATGTAACAGACTCGAATATGGATACACTTTGTTTTGTACAACAATTTAATGTTGTCTGAAACAAACGTATTGAATTGAATTTTCAGTATCCTGCAGTATATTTTTGGACATAAAATAAATGAAAAGAGAAATTAATAAAGTTAAATTCTTGAACACATTCTTTGACAAGGCGAGTATCGGTTTTGTGGCTTAGTTGGTTATAGCACACCCGTACTGAGTAGGGCGCGGGGCGCGCGACCGACACCCGCGCCCCACCCTCAGTGAATTTTTGGGAACAAATTTCTAAGATATCTAGTTATTGTCAATAGACCTGTTAAACCGCGATCTCACGTGATGGAAACTGACGATATGGCCGATAACGTATCACGAAGGTCTAGACGTTCGACCTACTCACTCTTGTCTTGAGAGACCCAGGTTGTAACTAAATTTTTATCAATTAAATGGTCAAATTTTAAAAAACAATTGTTACAGCAACTGAGTCCAATGCATTTATATTTTAGCCCGGTCACTGATATGCAAGAATTTACAGTTTCATTCAAACATTTCAATGGTGGAATTGAACCTTACTTTTATGCTACAAATACAGTCTCAATTCGCTCGTCGATTCGTAAACTTATAATTTACAATTTTGTTCAATATTTACAATTTCCAATGACATACATTATTGTTGTTGATTAATTATAATTTTATAATAAAGCTGATGTACGTTGTGGGGTTACTGTTTATTTAAAAAAATCGTCATATATATCATTCGTAAGGTAAAAATTTAGGGTCATTACCTACATCCAATAGGTACATCTATCGCCGCCGGTTCGTAAAATCAGCCCGTTTGTAAACTGTCTAGGCCTATTGCAAAACAGCGCTATTTAATTAATTACCTATGGCGATTTTTGAACGACCAACGTTCAACAATATGAGTATAAGTTACAAAGCCATCTCGTCGTGAAATTAATAAGGTTTTCCCAAAAAAAATCAACGTTCGTTTTGCAACCGGCCTAGCCATTCTGCAAACTGGGTGATTCTACGATCCGGCGATGACATATTCATCTTTTTGGCTTATAGTTATAACCTACACAGAAATGAAATCTAATATGCGTTTGCGTTTATGGGTATAAACAGCATACTTATGCGTTATTCTAAATACCATTCTTTAAGTATGCACTGCATACTTAAAAATGGTATTTAGGTATAATGCGTATTTAGATATAACCTGCATACAATCTAATATGCGTTTGCGTTTATTGGTTTAATCAGCATACTTATAGAATCTTATTTAAAATGACGTCATCTCTCATGCTGTCCTGCTCAGTTCGAACCCGATCTGAGCAAGAGAGAAAGGGTCAATCTAAATACGTTTCTTTACGTATGATGCATATACCAATAAACGCAGACGCATATTATGCCGGGTACAGACCAAGCGAGCGAGAGCGAGCGAAGGCTAACAAACGAACGCAAAAGTACCGGTGTGGACGTCATTGCGGAAGCAAGCGAGTCCAAACAAGGGCCTTCGTTCGTCTTCGGCCTTGCTTCGGCGGCTGTCGCTACATCAAAGCAATATAGAACGATCGTACAGATTGTCAAATCCCAATCGTTTGCATTCGCTCGCTCTGGTTCGCTTGGTCTGTACCCACCATTAGATTGTACGCAGGTTATACCCAAATACGCAAACGCAAATCAGATGTAATTTATTGAAAGATTTACAATAAAAACTGTAAAATATCGAAATCAGCCTGGCACACTATTGCGATAGTTATTATGTATTACGTGTGCTTAAGAAAAAGATGGTAGATGAGCGAATAGAATAGTTTTTTTTCGTCTTATTTTGTTATTCATCCGAGCAAAAGAAATAGCGTAAACAAAGAATTAATGGTTCTCAAACTTTTTTGGCAACTTGGTATGCATTTTTGGATTTGCCTATATCTTATTATTAGCAAGTATGCATTATAATCTTTACCTCTTTTAAATATATAATAGATAATATTTTTGTGTATTTAATTACTAAAATCGGTATTTGATGATGAGGAACTTTCACCCAGTTCAATTATAAAACGTTGTTAATTATTATTTAGTAGGGTTATAAAAGCAACGAAAGTTTGATTATCTTTGTATTTTTAGGTTCTTTTAAGTGTAATCTTCATGCTGTCATTTCGTAGTCCGTGACTTTGAAAGTTTGTTCTATAAAGAACCTTTTTTATTGTTTGTTTACGTTCCAGTGACACACATTGCTGATAAAATTTGTTATTGTATTCCATTAAAGTAATTAATTTAAAATTGCACAGCGTAGCTATACCCCGATTCAAAAGCCTGAATATTTTTTGTATACAAAGTGGTAACAAAACCCAATGAATATTGGTGGAAAATATGTAACGACATTGTTATCATCGAAGCAACGCACAGAAGCTCGAAACAGTTTTCGTTTTGAATGCTTTCATTCATCATTTAATTGATCTCTCGTTCGTTTACGCATTCAAATTTTAACATTTTTCGCTGTAGGTACATGTGAGTTTATCCGTTGTCGAAGTTTATGTTTTACTTTTAGTCATAACGTCACTGTTACCTTGTTGTTTTCTGTTATTGTTATCACTTATCAGTTGTTGTTAAGTTTTCATTTATAAACTTTTGTTGAGTTTATTGATTTTTTTTTTGTATCAACTTTATCAGATTATGTATTTTTTTTGTATTTTTAAGCATATATTTTCGTTTTATAAGTGAAAACTCTTAAGCTTAAGTTATACCATTGTTACTATTATTTAAGTTCATACTATGTCGGCTTGATAAAAAAAAATCAAACTTTCGTTAGTCCTATAATTTAGATGCGAATCTCTATCTGTCAAAAGAAACTGTTTTCATTTCACCTGTCAACAATAAGGGTTTTCGATTTGCATTTTTACAAAGAAAAAAAAAATAGTTCCATATCTCTCGATAGATGGCAAAGTTTTCCTTTCATTTTTCATTGACATACCATATTTCCAGTTGACGCCCTGCCACCTATTGATCTCAGTAGGTGGCAGGGCACCTCAACTGGAAATTGTAAATTGAAAGAAAACTTTCAATTTTCCAAATCGATCCATTTTGACGTAAGGTTGTTTTCCTTTCATTTGACATTGACATACCCTAATTGCCAGTTGACACCCTCTGCCACCTATCGAGACATTTGGAAGTATTTTTTTTCTTTTTATTGCAAATCGAAAACCTCTCATTAGGGAGCTTCATAGTCGTTCATCGTCGTACAAATATCGTATTTTTTTCTATTCTTGACACTAAAAAAATCAGAATAAAACACTGTTTTAACCGGATTGATCGCGTATATTTTATATTTTGTTTATAACCTGACGTTTCGGAGGCTTTTCAGCTTCCATGGTGACAGGCAGACTGAGGTGACATTTGTCTTTACAAGTAATTTGAATTTTGCATATCTACCGTCAATTATACAACTTTAATTATAACGTTCCGTATGTACGCAGTAATCGCTAACAGTGTCTTGATGGGTTGTAGCTAAGTAAATATACGCGATCAATCCGGTTAAAACAGTGTTTTATTATGAGTTCTCGCGAAAATAACCTTAGAATATACTAAAAAAATCAGCTTCGTTCATTAACTAACACTAACCCCACAACATACAAACAGAACAACACATTAAAACCATACACAAGTATAATATTTGATATAATTTGATTAAATATAAACACTTACTGTGACGCTGCTTTGTAATTTTGCAAAAGTGCGAGTAGTTTGAAATAAAGAAAGATTGTTCAAGGCGAGGTAATTTTGAATCTGCCGGACACAAATAACTAATACTGGACAATCCACACGGCATTATCTAGCCCCATAGTAAGCAGAGCTTGTGTTATGGGTACTAGAACAGTGACCGAATATAGCTAACTAATTGCTTTACTATGACAATGGTATCAAAGAATCCATTGAAATAAAAGATGAAATTTAAACTTCAACGTTCTTATTGGCGCCGTGATAGATGAAAGAAACTCTAGATGGTGCGTGCGGTGCTATTTCCACGGAGAGATTGATAGAATTCTGTCAACCTTGGTACTTTAGAACCGCGTTCATCCATCTGTAGTTTCTTCATCAGATGTAAAGCCAAAGTGTGTCAATCTGAAGCGATACTTTTGATATGGTAAAGCGATTAATTTAGTGGAATCAAGGCCCTGATATACTTTACACATTACATACTATAGATAAATAATTTTAAAAAAATAATGGTTAAGACAAATTTCGTCTAAAAATCACGTTAAGATTCTAACGCCCGATTACTCAAACGCAACTCGGATATAAGCACGTTAAGCGACAAATTTTTGACAGATTTTCATTGTAAACTGTCAAAAAACGACGACTTAAGAAGTGCTTTAAGATGCGTTTGAGTATTTCGTCGTGAGTTCAGTATATTTCGCATCTATATACACTTAGATGAAAATATAACTCCTTCACGTATAAAAATTAATAGTTACAATAATAATAAATAACTAATGCTGTACAATCCACACCTTATCTACAATAAATACAACATGGTGGTTTTACAAACGAAAAATTATATTAAAAATTGTTTCTTTTATATTTACCTCGCCAAGAAGACATAACCAGCTACTGCGAGTGATCATAATAATTATGTACTCCATTACAAATATTTATTTCATAAAATATATCACGCTACTTCGAAATTTTCGTAAGTATATGATGGTTTGTGATACGAGACTGAGGCATTGTGAAATTTAGTAAGAGGCTAACTTCCGAATACTCAAATGCTAAGGAGCAGGTGCCAAGAGATTACTTTGATGGTTTTTCATAGAATTTAACACAAATAATCCTGGACAATCCACACTGTTATGACCCAAGATAACTGCCATACACACAACTCAAAAAATTACGCTCTTTTGACTGCAGCCTAAGTGACGTTTGCGTCGACGCAGCGTCCGGTGTGTTATGCCACACCGAACGCTGCGTCGACGCATACAGTGAGCCGAAATTTAGCGCTGCGACGTCGCAACGCAACAGAGCAGTGTGGCTTTCCTCTAAGATGTGCTCAAATCAGGGGACATAGTATTAGCACTCTCTTCTGATTTACGTTTAAGTATTCGGGGGTCAGTTACATACCGTTATTAAATCCGTTCAATAGTTTTTGCGTATAGTGTACAAATATAAATCTTCAAAAATTTGAACGCATTTACATTTCACACATTAGTACAGTTAAACTAAAGGAGACTACCACTTTCCAAAAGTTTCACATCTGCAGCTCCAAGTTCAGGCTGTGCATTGATTGTCAACACGAAGTTTACCGAATAACACAAATTTTTTGTACCTTTTTCTCTCGTAGTAAAGTCAAAAACCTAAAATGCTAATGATTTTATTGCAAAAGCACCTTGGTCTTCTATGCCCAACTTCAAATAAGCCTGTAAGGTACGAAAATTTTGTCCTTATGTATTCAGGAAGTGGCAAAATTAGACGACTTTGAGGACAGATATTTTCTATTTTGTAGTAAGAAAGCTTTGTGAAAAAAAGCTGCTATCTTTAAATAAACGTTTTTCTAAGAACAAAGCCAATTTAAAAAAGCTACTAAAGTTCCAAATTTTGCCACCCTCTGTATTTTATGTAATGCCAGCAGTACACACTCGCTGAGGCATCTCGTCGAATGTCTCAAACAGAAGGACAATGTACACACAAAGTCGTTCTCTTACACACTGTCGCCGAGACAACGCGAGAGCTGATACTAGCAAACCATGCACACACTCGTGCTCGACCTGTCTCGGAATGTCGCGGCGAGTGTGTACTGCCTGCATACAAACGATTCGTCATAACAAACTCAACACACGCCTATAATACGAGACGTCCGTACCCATCACAGTTACGTACAACAAACCACCGCCATCTAAGCTACATTCTTCAAAAAATCAAACTACCCGCGAAAATAAAACGAAACGAACCGAGTTAACCCGTCACGTGTCCATTCATTCCCTGAGACACCGCCTCCCAAACACATACAACAAACACTAGTCTTTCTCTGTCTTCTTCCGTTTCTTCTTCTCAGTCTTGTTCGCTACCTTCTTCTTTTCTTTTTTAGCCTTCTTCTCTCCAGGTTCGGGGGATTTGAACTCTTCGAGTTTTCTCTTCTTTGGGGGGTATTTGATTTGAATCTCCTCTTTTGCAGGTGTCTCCTCTTTTGTAGGCGTCTCCTCTATTGTAAGCGTCTCCTCTTTTGTAGGCGTCTCCTTTTTGGAGGAACGTAGTTGCTTCGGTGATGGTTGTTCTTCGGGGCTCGTAGAGCCAGTTCTGTCGGAGTCTTCCAGCTGCAGGGCCTTTCTGCGGGCCCTGGCTTCTTCGCCAGGGATGCCGAGGATCTCAGCCCACTGGTCTGGTGGTGGAGTGGGCTGTTTCCTCGGGTCATCTTCGGTGGTCTGTAAGGAAAACGGATCGGTTAACTTTTGTGAAGGGAAAATTAAGATTTTATACTTTAAGGGTAGTGTAGCTTTCGTAGTAGGTAAGTTTAATAATGTACTTGAATGTTTTTGGTAATGAAATAAAGCATTATATATCTTTATCTAGCTTTCGATTTCAATGATGGAGTGAATGGATTCGAGACAGTGAAGTTATAGTGTGGTATCTGACGGCAGACAAATTTGAGTCAATTTTCTGTTTTATTGTATAGCAAAGAAAAGCTTTAGGAAATTAGCTATACTCGGTACGGATTTAAATATATACTTTAATTTTTTTAAATATATACTTTAAATATTCTTAGATTTGGACAAAGAAGGAGAAGAAGAAGAAGGTTCTGTAGGAAGACAGATTTACTTTGGAACAAAAATGTTAAACCTTTACCATTTCTGTCCTAAAATGGATAACATTCATTTATACAGATAAAATAAAACTATCGCTAGCTCAGGGATATAGGAACAGAGTTACTGCAAAACAGCGTCACCACCAAATAGCAACTCTATATTGTTAGTCATATGGACCAATTTACATCGAAAAGTTAACGAAGGCGATTTTAAGAATGAAATTATAGAACTTTGAACCTTATCTCCACTGTACGAGGTTCATTTCGGAAGCGGCGCTATTTCACAGTACGTAAACCTGCATCGGACACGATATAAACGTCTTACGGCCTTAGGTGTAAATGAATTATGAATAAAACGCATTATCTGTGTGAAACATCATGATTATTACAGTCGAAATTAAAACATCAGCAATATTCAATATTGAGCTTTAGTAGTAGTAAATAAGGTTGATAATAAGCGACATCTGTTGATTGAGCCTACACCCTAAGGCCGTTCGGTCATATCGGTAGGATCTCGAAGCCCGTAGGTCAACTTACTACGTTTATTGCAAGACAGCTAAGCCAGAACTAAGGCCGTCGTGACATTTGACAGCTGTCAAAGCTTAAGTAAGTTTATTTAAGGCTGTGGTATGGGTCAAACTAGCGCCGCCACCTATTTAATCTTATCATTACGTTGAACAAAGAAAATTTCAAAAATCCACTGCACAGTTTGTGATACCTGTTATAAGCTTTTTTTTAATGCTTCTGTAATAGTTTTATTCTATTAAGTTTAGGCAGAATATCGAAGTTGCCCTTGGTGGCCACCAATATCTATTTTCGATTTTCTGGTTAAACTAAATAGAGTAAAACTATAACAGACACATTAAAAAAAAGCTTATAACAGGTATCACAAACTGTGCGATGGATTTTTGAAGTTTTCTTTGTTCAACGTTGTAATAAGATTAAATAGGTGGCGGCGCTAGTTTGACGCATACCACAGCCTTAAGTACAATTCGTTCAAGCCATACTTGACATGCTATTTGTTTAGGACAACATTTTCAGAAGCTATCTCTTTCTATCGTCCCAAAACAGTTCATGAGCAAGACATATAATTGATCGCTCTATCGCACGTCAATTTATGACATTTACTGAGTTTTTATAATTATAGTGACTCGGTCAGACTATTGTTTTTCTGGGCGTAGCGCGTGGACGAAATTCCACTAAATTAATCGCTTCACCATATTGTAATGGTATTGTCTTAGAAAGACATAACACATCTTGGTATTTTACTTTTGATGAAAGAAACACAGATGGAGGGACGTGTGTCAAAAGTGTCAACGTTGAAACCATTAAATCAATATCACAGTGGAAATATCACCGCACACGCATCTTACGATTCATTCGCGAATGTCATAAATTGAGTCGCTGTACTCTTTAATGGTGACGAGAGAAATTACAGTACAAATCTGACACCAAGCTATGATTGCAAATCTTTTGATCATGCTAATTGTCAAAAAATTGTTCGGCCAGATTGAAAAAATTGCTCTTTTAGTTTGCAATTACAGACAGACCCTGCATTACATTGATATGACACTTTACCACAAGTTTATTCTTCCGCAAAAGATCGCTGTCACCTCTTGTTCTAAGGTTTTTTTTTAAACGGTAGTGGGTAGTCTTTTTTTAAACGGTGGTTTGATCTAGGGCTTGAGATAATGTTGACTATTCTACCATGTCCGATGAAGGCGCCAGGTCCTTATTCGCGCCGTATCCCCACATGACTGCAAAAATACTGATTTTTAGTAAGTTCCCACGTAAATTATTATATTTTTCAGAAACTTTAGCAATGAAGTATTTCTCATTTTTTAAATAATATAATACTTGAGCTTGTTGGAATATTTTTAATATATCAGCGTCTTAGTGATCTTTTACGTTTCTTTCGTTTATTGAAATAGACAGAGATTATTTCTCGCAATTCGATAACATTTTTACTTTGGATTTAATTAATGAAATGATTTAAACATATCCATACTCTAGATTCGAGTTACAACAATTCTTTTTCGTTTGGAATTATCTCTTAAATCACTTTTTTTTTTTTTTTAAGAATTTTACTTGATCACTTCATGTACATTTTGATATAATCTACACTGATTACAAAAGGTTTTATTGTAGGTTTTGTAAAAAATCTATATCAGATAATCAAAATTACTGAACCGATTTCGATACAAAAAGAAAGCTACACTATCCCTGATAAAATATTATTGACAGTATGATAAATATAATAAAAATTACTTACTTTAAAGCATCATGACCAATTCGTAGCACTTTTAAACAAAAACCCATAACACGTGGGCCGCAAAATATATCGTGTCCGATCTAAACTCGCTATTGCACGAAGAAATAAAAGAAAACTTATAAAATAAGGTACTACCTTAACTTGGGCTAGGTTAACATTGAAACGGCACCGTCTAGCGTTTAATAAAACATAAATACTGGAAAATTTTACACTGCATCATCTATCCCCAATGTAAGCAGAGCTGTGAACTGTATCTTATTGTTACGAGTTTGAGTTCATATTTGATTGCTCATATTTGTGTTATGCGGCATGGGGTTGGACGTGTGAGCGACAACCTATCAAGTCAAAAGTGGCCTTATGCCGGTTCTTATAGAAAAAATCAGTGGCGCAGTAGAAAAAGGTTCGCCTGCAACGCAAAAGACTACGGGTTCTATTCCCGTCTCTGGACAAATGTTTGTACGATCCGTCAATAGTTGTTGCGGGTGTTCTAGGTATTTTCTATGTAAAACAAAACATATCTTTTTATGTATTGTATTTGTATTAAGTATATTAGTTATCTAGTACCTACACGTAACACAAGCTCTGCTTAGCTTGGGGCTAGATAACGCAGTGTGGATTATCAAGCATTATTTATTTATTACCTGAATATATGTCATGTAAAATATTAGATAAACATATGTCAGAGCAAAAAGATAATAATATCAATTTTAACAAAGCTGATAACGACTTTGTCATGTACTATGACCCCATGTACCTACATAGTATCAACTACAATTTTTTTTCTTCTAAACCACCCCTGTATACTTATTGTCAAAAACATTTTTTTCCCTATTTTTTTCTTTTAAACCTCTCCCTTGTATACTTAGTGTCACCAAAATTTTTTTTCCCAATTTTTTTTCTTCTAAACCACCCCTGTATACTTAGTGTCACCAACAAAAATTTCCCAATTTTTTTTCTTCTAAACCATCTCTGCATACTTAGTGTCCCCTACAACTTTTCCCTTTTTTTTTCTTTTAAACCACCCCTGTATAAGAGCCAACAAAAAAAAATTGAAACTGGTTAAGCCGTAGTTGTAAAGTTTAAGCGAGAGTAACACACAGCAATTAATTTGTATACAAGATTCCCTTCTTAAGTAATAAACTCCAATTTCCTCATACCAAAGTGTGCTAAAAAAGGCTTTTATGTATTCATTCAAAACTCTGACACAGCTATCTAAAGAGGGCAGCACTTACCTCTCCCTTTTCTTTCTTCTTTTTCTCTTTTCCTTCTTTGCCTTCCTTCTCTTTGTCTCGTTCTTTTTCCTTCTTTTCTTTTTTGAGGCTGCGGTCGCGTTCTACAGAAGGTAAAGAAAATAAGCCTTCATGAGTTGTTCAGATTTAAAACAAGCAACGAAAACAGTCGAAACTACTTTAAAAAACATCTAGTTTCTTTGAATCTAGACTCAAAACTCCTAATAGAAAGAGTCCACAGGTGATCGGAATGCTGACTTTTATTTCGGTCAACGAATTAGCATTGCCGTTCAACATGGCAATGCTGTCAGCATTCTGGGCACTCTGCCTTCTGATGCACGCCTTAAATGGAATATAAATTAATCACTGCAGAAAGGAAGGGAAAGCATGCATGAATAGATTAATCTATTTGATTTGCACGCTTCTTGGTCGTCTTATTTAAGTTAAAACATGATTATATAACGTAAACTTAGTTTTAACTTGGTAGCGTTCATTACTTCTATCTTTATAATAGGTTTTGTAGCCCTCATCTCCTTTTTTCTTTATAGTTTTCGCTTGATTTTTTAGTGTACTACCTTTTATCCGTTTAAGATGGCAAACAAATTATGTTTTCGATACCCCGCGAAACAGGCCTAGCCTAGTGCGGGGGTCATTGTTAACCATCATAACCTAAAATTTGTCAATACTGAAGTCTTAAATATGTAATGTTAAGTTCTTAGAGGTGTTTTTATAAGCTTTCTGGAAATAAACTTTATTACCCGACTATTTTTACCCGACTACAGGGGAGGGTTACAAACTTTTTTTTTTTTAATTTTAGTTGTGACAACTCGAATCTGGGGGCACGGCAGTGCAAAGTCGAGCAAAAAAGCGGCACGGCCGTACCATCCTTTTCTCGAAGCAGTACAGGCCATTTTTGCACTAAACAATCTTATTAAATATAATATGTATTACTTGTGAGATACATTGTTTTCATGCGATGGCCAAGTCAAGACTTTGTATTACATGGAGCTCACACCTTTTTACGTTAGAAGAACTGGGTTGTGAGACTTGTTTTTTTTTACAAGTTTTATTTTTGATGGCCTACATCTTTTTACCTAATGTAATTGATCCCCTTGGAGTCGCGACCCTAGGTCCATGAGGTACCGAGGCTCTCCGGGTTTTCAAAAAATTATATGAGCGTCTGGTCGAAGCGACGCGTGACCCGAGAGCTGGTGAGTATCTGGCGCAGCGCATCAGCATTGCTATACAGCGGGGCAATGCAGCTAGCGTCTTGGGCACGCGCGCGACTGGTATTGATATGGATCAGTTGAGCTACTTGTAGATTGTAAATACTAGTTTTAATTTAATTCTATTATTAGATTGTAATTTTCTTTGTTAATAAAGATATAATAAAAATGTAATTGCCCCTAATGTGCTAGAAGATGATCTGTAGACACATCGAGTGGTTAAAAATAAAACCGGCCAAGTGCGAGTCGGACTCGTGCACGAAGGGTTTCGTACCATTATCTATGAAAACGGCAAAAAATTCACGTTTGTCAACCAGAATAAAATAAATATTTAAGGGGGCTCCCATACAACAAACGTGATTTTTTTGCCGTTTTTATAGATGGTACGGAACCCTTCGTGCGCGAGTCCGACTCGCACTTGGCCGGTTTTATTTAGTATTTGTTGTTATAGCGGCAACAGCAACACATCATCTGTGAAAATTTCAACTGTCTAACTATCACGGTTCATGAGATACAGCCTGGTGACAGACGGACAGCGAAGTCATTTCATTTGAAATGAAATTACCCTTTGGGTACGGAACCCTAAAAACTCACCCTTTGTATCCTTATCCTTCCTGCGGTCATCTTTCAACTGTTTGCAAAACTCTCTAAAGTAATCTTCTCTAGCCGCACCTCCCTCAACCGCCTTGTATCTTGGATCAGCTTCCATCTTCTTCTTGGCTTCTTGGAAGCGCGTGTGTCGGTCTACCCCCTTCTCCTTTAGAAGGGCTAGATATTCCGCTTTCACCTGGGGGGAGAGTGGAGTTTAGTGGCGTGTATTGGTTATATGTAGGGTAGTGTTGATTAGGGTAGTGGAGGTTTTAGATTTGTGGTTGCTGGGTAGGGTAGGATACAAATGTTTTAGCGTATGGACAGTTTTGAAAACTTTTTTTGGTTTTAGCTCTGTTTTCAAAGTTTTTGCGAGACAGTTAATTTTTGAGGTTTCTTGTTTTTAATCAAACGTTCGAAAGCGTTACTTTGTAAATAAAATTTACCGATAGTTATCAACACGACAAAATAGGCACTGTCAAAATTTTATTTTGACACTACCTATTTTTTGCGTCATTGAATTCGAGTATGTCCAGGATTTGACCGGATCTAATAAAGGATTAGGTAAAGGACAGCGTAAGAAATCGTCAATATATTCGCGTGGCAGTAACAAACCAAAAATATAAAACTCCACAACCCTTATACCAACACAGGGAACCTAAATACGCAGGGGGCCTAAGACAAGCACTTAGTGCACAGCTCCTGAAAAAAATACGATTAACGGCTGAAAATTTGAAAAATATTAGCAGCTGTGGAATGAATAATTTATTAGTCCCTGAAAAAAGAGGATTAATACATCGATCAATGGATGTGAATAATCTCTGCGCAATACTTTGAATAGCTACTGAGAATTGGAACAATACTAAAACTTGTGAACAAAAATCAATTTAAACTCAATATATAACATGATCTGTGTTGTATAAGTATTCCTATTGGTACAGTTGCATGCCCCAAAATCACGGAATAAAAATGCAACAGAAATCATGGTAAATATTGCGTTATGAAAGATTTTTGTACATTAGATGTATTTAAAAGGCAAATTTTGATATTATTTTGTTTATAAAACAAGCACAGGTTATATCAACATCGCATGATCAAGATCTAGCCGTAACTTTTGTTTCTTAATTACAGAAAGATGAGCAATCTTACCGGCAGCTACAGAAACTAACTACTAATAGCTAAAAAGCTAAGGGAAACCATATTATTAATTGAACATTATTTATTAAGGCGTAATGAGTCCCAAAACGCACGTCTTGACTGAACGGAAAATCAATTTTAAGCAAATAAAACACTAAATTTTTGAATATTTTATGACGAGCATCAAATGTTTAGGATCCTAGTTAGTAAGTTATGGGAGTCGAAACACGATTGACTCAACTTGACTCGATACAAAAAAATCGCAGTTTCCTCTAAATCTTAATTTTTGCTTAGATACCCTTACGGAAAAAGCAGTTTAATTTGCTATTCATGTTAGCGGGTTAGCTACGAACCAACTTTGTGTTGGAAGAACGCCAACGTTTCATCTCTTAATCGGGGACGTAATTTGCAATGAATCGGAAAGTACATTTGTATGGTGGCTTAGAGGTTCGCACCCACCATAAGTTGTTTCTATGGTTTTAGGAAGATGTTTGTAATAGCATTTTGACTTCCCCGTACTCCAGGTAGCCAAAATGCTACTCAAGTTTTATTTGCGAGTTATGTAGTGTAGTTGTAGTGATCTCTTACGAGAGTGTCAAATCTCCATTAATAAAAAAATAATGTGTTAACGATTACGATCATCATTACGATGAGCGCGGTTCTCGATTCATCATGAACGTTTAATTTTGAAAATAATTAATTTACTTATTAATAATTTATTACTTTTAATTTACAGACGTTATTTAAAATCGCGTAACGGGCGTCTTGTACAAAAGAATATACTTTTTATCATCTAAATAATGGTTCCCATTAGCATTTTGGCCAACTTTTAAAGCGTACACTACATTTTTACGAAGTTTGGATATGTTAGCAGGGTATTAACCCCCACCCTACTGCTGGGTATGATTTCCGACCAGGTCCGTTTAGTCCACACATATGCGGGGTTCGATCAACATCACCGATACAATTCACTACTGGACATAGCCTAATTAAGGACTCGGTTGGACTAAAGCCGTTCACTGTTGGACATAAGCCACTTAAAACTTCGATGTTACCAACAATGATATAGTTTGACTAATAAACTCAGAAAATAACTGATTGTAGTAATAATAATACTTCGGTAAAATTGCTCAGATTTCGGTCTTGCGTTTCGTTAATTTCTTTTTGTTTGAAACACTTTCATGTCATGTTTGTGACAAAGTTTTCGATCGAAGTTTCAACATTGTAACGAAACGTTTTCGATTTTTAACCGTCTTCGTATTCGTGTCGGAATGAGCCCGATTAGAAAAAAGAGACGGAGTGAAGAGATTTGGCCTGCAAACAAATACATGTTTTAAGCATTTTGCGTTTAACATGACGTTATCAAAAATTGCGTAATATTGTTGTTAATTTTTGTCAAACCACGTGGCATAAATGTGTTTCTTCTAAAATTGAACAACCTAGTCTAAGCGGCTTTTATTGTTTATTGAAATATAAAACTATCTGACAACATTTTAATCCTTTCAGGATATCAATTATTCAGTCCTTATGGGGCTCTGGTTTATAATTGTTTACATTCTGTACGAAATAATGTGATATTTTCTTCAATACTGTTCCATTAACTTTTTAAAATACAAATTAAGTCGCTTTTCTAATCAAAAGCTAAATCACACTTCTTGGCGGTGAGTTAGATTTATTTAAAAACTTTAAAAAGTTATTACCGAACAGTATTAAATCAAAATTCATTGTGCAATCTTTAAATTAAAACCTGAAAAAGAAAGATTAGTTACAACCTACGGTGTTTTGATTCTAAATCAGCGTTTTTCTGACTCTGGTAATAAAGTATCTCTTAACCCGATACTCAGGGTTTTCTATATTTTGCCCAGCAACCTCTTGGATACATCGCCAGCTATAAGACCGGATAAGACTTGTCCATCAAGCTTTGAGATTACATTTTCTGTACTTTTATTTACAATGAGGGCTTTTCAACATTTAAAAACATATGGCGCTCTAGAAGATTACCGAAGTGATATTGTCAAAATCATGTCTTTAATAAAAAAATTGTCTGAGAAGAATTTAAAGTTATTAATGTAAATATACCAAAAACATAGTCGGGAATATAAAATCAAAAGAATTTTAACGCATAAGTCGCCGTTAAATCGAAATTAGACAGTGCCACGTTAAGGATATATTCTAACAGCGCTAACTGATCAGCGCCATCTTTTATTTGGAATTGTTTTTTTTGCAAATTCAAAATGAAAAGCCCTCATTAATAACCCTCACCGATTCGATATTATCTTACTACATTTATCGACACAAGATCGCCGTAAGCCGGTGAGAATAATCTTTATTTCCTCAACATAAGGGTGTAAATGGCTCAGATGACGACGTGGCTCTTAAAAACCCTTATATCGTAAGAACAAAGCATTTTCAGACTGACTTTAGGAGATTCCGCGTCTAAAATGTGGCGAGACCCTTAGATTGTCTAACCAGGCTTATCTGTCAACGGCATGCATGACTTGAAGATTTGGGAGAAAATCGGTTATCGACACAACCCTTTGTTTTGAACTATATGGGCATTATAAATTTACATAATCGACCTATATTTTTCTTACGACTTCGCACGCGTTTTCCTATACAGCCTGTAATGTAAAACAGTGTAGACATTAGGCGGATATCTACTATCTACCTGTTCTATCCTCCTCTGAGGTAGGCACATGTACTTTTATTCCACTCTCCCCTATCAGCCATTATCCCACTACTGACTTCATTCTTACTCATAATCTATTAATAATACTGTTTATTTCAGTTGTTTTTAATAACAACTAGCTTCAGCCCGCGGCTTCGCACCCGTTGTTTCTATGGAGACGTTATAAGGTAATGTCTCTTGGGAACTGATTTATGGGCTAAAAAGTATATAATTCCAGGCCCAAAACTACCTGTCCTTATGTAAAATTTCAGCCCGATCCGTTCAGTCGTTTTGGCGTGAAGAAAACATCCATCCATACATCTAAACATCCAAACTTTCGCATTTCTAATATTAGTGTGAGAAAAGGCCCACCGACTGCAGCCACAGCTGCCACAAACTCTGTGCCACTCCACACGCTCCTGTGGAGTGTGGCCATAACTAGTATTGTTGTCTTTACAAGTTGAGCGCAAAGTCCAAAAACCGTGTTTTTAATTTTTTGGGTTATGCTTTTATTTGCCTCATTCTTATCTAGGAGTTTTTCCTTTCAGAAAAGTGAATAATGGTACTTTACTTTGTCTATTTATTTATGTATACTTTTAGTTATTTATTTATTTTGATTTTATTGGATGTCTTTAATGTAGGTATCCATTGGTCTTTGTAGTTTATGTATTTTAGATTATCTTTGGTACACCCCCTGCCTTTCTTAAATTCACAATTCTTTCCATCCAAAGGTTGCCTGGAAGAGATCGCTTCTTAGCGATAAGGCCGCCCATTGTACTTATCTTATGTGATGTCTCTTTGTAATGTTATTTTATGGTGTACAATAAAGCATTTTTGTATTGTATTGTATTGTATCTAATGCTATTTTAATTAAATGGGGATGAAATAAATGCGTGATTTTCTTCCAATTTTCAGATTCAGATAGTTTATTGTCACACATCATACATATTTCATGTATGCCTAAAGGATACACGAGACCCCCTGGCGGATACACTGGCCTCCAAACAAAGCACTGAAACACACGGCCTCTGAAGGTGGTACTTTGTGTTTCCGGAAGGATACACGGCGCTCAAATATAATGAGCTAGGTACATTTACTAGCTTAATGTAGTTACTCAAGCCTATGTCAATATTTTTATCAAAGACTCTGGCTATGTTTTGTGCGGATTAAAGGGTTTTGGGCAATTAAAAGGAAAATAGACTGTAATTTAATTTGTAAAAACCGCTGCTGGCTTGCAGCTGGTCACACTGGAACACCAATTTTTTATCTTTCCGTGGTCCAGTCAACGGAGCCATCGAAAAAAAATCTTCCTTGGCACAGTTAACTGGACTACCAAAAATGTTTTTTCTGTGTTCCCAACGGGGCCAACTGAGCGGGACTACGGACAACGAGCGCTAAAACATTGGGCAATTAACGTGTGTCAATGACCGATTTTCACCTGCCCCCGATTTAGATTTAATTTTCTTACACCGTTCCGATTTTCTCGTCCTTGCTCGTGACTGGAATGATGTTCAAAGTAACCAGTATCAAATCTTTCGTTAGTTTTAGCAATTGAAAATTAAAACCCCTTGGGCAGCGCCCTATCGTACAGTTAGTATGAGTATTTCTTATCCATAGCTAGATCAGACTGACCATGTTTAGTGGTAAACAGTTTTCCATGCTCTATGGTTTTATGCTGTTTTATTTTGAGTTTTGTGGTGGATTTACTGTGATTTCTGTATTATAGTGCGTAAGCTCTCGCACTCAGGGAAATCTCTAAGAAATGAAATAAGTTACTAAAAAAAATCGATTTCGGCAGGCGCTAAACGGCGCTAGAGCCGTAAGCAGTCCCAAATATTTTCGAAGATACAGACTGTGATTTCGTGGCTTAATTGGTTAGCGCACACCCGTACGGTGGGGCGGAGTCCTGCCGAAATCAGACAGTTTCGGTCCTACCGATTTGCACTAAAAATAGCTAAGAACAGCCTTGGAAATTTCAGCTTTCTAAAAAAAAAACAAGCTGCTAGTCAACAAACAGACTCAAAATCCCCAAATGTGTCATCTTAAGAGGCCTGCGGATGATGATTTACCCATACAAACGTACTACTGGTACTACCAAAATGATTTGTAATTCGAGCATATTTCCACCATATCATGTTGTTTTTTTATATTCGAATAGTATATATCTAGGTCCCTGGTTGCTTTTTTTCTTAATAATACACACCTATAATGAAATGTAAGCAAAAATATGCAAAATCGAATTTAACATATTTTTACGTCTAAAATGACATGTTTTCGTCCTATTTGTTTTGTATTAAAAACAACAATATCGTACATTTTGTTTGTTAAGTAACATTCAACAACTTTTCTGTTATCATTTTTGGTATTACGGAACATAATAATTCACGAATTGAAGTTGCGAGCAGCTGTCGCCGGATTCTTAAGAGGCGAACCTAACGGGTTTCATAGTCAAACTAGGTCTAGAACTCGGTATTCACGGGATCCCCGTGGCGTTAATAAGTTCGGTACCAGTTTTAAGGTTAAATAAATAAATAATGCTGGACTATTCACACAGCATTATCTAGCCTCAAGCTAAGCAGAGCTTGTGTGGGTACTAGATAACTACCTTACGTTACCGATATTCCTAGTAAACACGTCGTGAGGACACATTTTTTGCAAAATACATTAGGAGGTTGCATTAATGTACCCCCTTCCTATTACACCCATTTTTGAAGTGTCTCAATTAAATTCTATAGTGCTAATAAACCGCTACCAATTTTTTTAAATTTTTTTATTAAATCGATAAGTGCCATTAAAATGCATTTAAAATTAATATTTTCAAGTTTTGCACGTAATTTGACGAAAACGTTCGACATAGTGGACGCCATATTGCTGTGGTCATGACGTCAGTTGTCTGTGTACGTACCTAAGCAAATGCGCTGATGTTGCTGATGACGGTCGATACTTTTTAGTTTAAGAACTCTGCCGTATGACGTTATAAAATTGTGCCTATTTCACGGAGTTAAAAAACAGAATACCTACTTTGAATTGAATTTTAAAATTTATTTTACAAATTTTTGAACTTAAACTAAAATTTTCTGACTGATTTTTGCCTATCATAATAATAAATTTATAGATTTTCTCTTAAATAGAGTAAAATATTTCATTATCTAGGGGATGCTCAGCATAAATCTTACTAATCTGGACCTAAGAACATCATTCCAAATCATTATATCCCTCCTCTATGTTTTGTTAATACCTTGACTGTTTCTTAAACTAAAGTCTAACCTTAGATAGCTTGAAGTAGAGGTTATGACCATTTGACGATGTAATTATAATCATTATAGATATGCCATTATTATGTTTGTCATTGTCTGAAATAAAGGTATAATTAAAATGATGCAGTGAATACAAGGTGAACATTAACTTTATATGTCAATTTTTAGGATATAAAAATTTCTATCACGATAAATATATGAATTTGATAAATTTGTAGATCTAAAAATAAAATTACGTCAGTCGAGACGCAGAGCCATCTAACAAGAAGTTGAAGTCGAGTCTAAAATGTTATGTTGTTCGAGTTGAACTTTGACAGCACTAATAATATTGCCGTCCCTTTCTACTATCGAGATAATGTATTTTTAAAGCCGGATTGAATTTTCCCTGTCCAACTAACCCATTGAGATTTCACAACTAACATTATTACGTCTCCACATTTATGAAAATTTATCCTACAAATCCAACATTCGAATTTAAGGGTTCCTTTTTGATTACGGAACCCTTAAAGGCATAAGCTGCACTGTATGCCTTCCCTATTAGGCAACTCTAGTAGGTCTCGTCTTCAAATATATCAAAAAAATTCCAACAGATTAATTAACTATTCACAATTCGAATGTCAATATCAAAGGCTGAATATTAATAATAATAATGCTGGACAATTCACACAGCATTATCTAACCCCAAGCTAAGCAGAGCTTGTGTTATGGGTACTAGATAAATGATATACATAATACAATACAATACTTAGATAGATATTTTTATTATAGATAGAAAACGACCAGAATACCCGCAACAAATTTTTGCAGATCGTACAAACATTTGTCCCAAGGCGGGAATCGAACCCGCAACCTCCTGCGTCGCAGGTGGACCTTCGCCCACCGCGTTACAGAGATCGTCAATAGATCGTGAATAGATTATTTCATTCATTACGGATGTCAGTGGGTAAGCTACAAACCTTATTTGTGTTGGAAGAACACCAACAAATAAAGTTCGTAGTTAACCCGCTTTCATCTGTAATGGATTCGTCAAACTACGATAGTTTTTGTAGTAAAATAGATTATTAAATTTTTCTATTAACCGATTGAGATGTGAAACAAACGAAGTTCCATATTAAAAAAAACACTTTCCGACTGCCAGAATCAATTCAGCCTTATAAAAAGGCTAAATTGATTATATCCTTACGCAATTAATTGTCTTAGATGTGAAACAAGCGAAAAATTCCAAAACAAAAGACTTCACCATTCGACCTAAGTCTTAAAAGAAGGCTGAATGTAATATTATATATTTATATTATATACCCTTTGTAAATTAACCCATTTGAGATGTGAAACTAGCGAAAAATTCGAAATTTCGAGAAAAAATACTATTCACCATTCGTCTGCCAAAATCAAAAAATCCTCATAGATTTCATGCGCATCGTCAAATGATCATCACCGGCGGCCGCCGCCGCCACCGCCGCCGCCGCCTGCAGCCTCGAGCCTCCGGCAGCCACCATCACCAATTGAACTAGCCGATGCCGTCGCTAAATAGTGCCGGGGAATTTATAACGGAGTCAGAACACATCTGTTGTCTTGCCAGACTATTTTGACACTTAAAAACAACAAATCAATCAATTTACAATAAAATTTCCAGTAAATCACTTTAAATTTTGTCAAAATCACAATGCTTCGGTGATTTGACGGTATGTTCTGGTAATAAAATTTATTATCAAGATAGTCAGGCTTGAAAACGTTACGAAAATGCAAGAGATTTGCGAAGCTACTTGACAGTTAAATAAAACTGTTAGCCGAATTGTCGGTGGACAAAGTGTATTTGGTGAATTATGTATTTCAAAATGTATTGTACATTTATTTATGGAGTTGTCCAAGAGCTGTCAAGACGCTTCTTGCGATGAAATTGCAAAAATGTCACCACGAAAGTGCCTTTCCAAAAATGTGTGCGTAAAAATATTCTGTTTCGTCATATAAAGAGAAATATAGCTTTGGAAATTTTTCGGGATCCTTCTTGCATTTTTAGCATTTATTCATAATATTAAAGATTATGTGGGACATACTTAACGAGTTTTGTTTCACAAATTGGCATGGCAAAGCTTTCTGGTTGCTTAAGACTTTGAGCAAAATGCGTTAATTTCAAAAGAAAAACTAAGGCATTGATTGAATGGCAGAACGGGAATGTCGAGAAGGCGTATGACAGAAAATCACATTGGGGCGTAAACCAATCCATATTAGACGGGAAAAGTCACGAAAACTCACGGAGCCAACTAAGATTGCAGAAGCACCCGAAGTTAGCAGGGCAACTCACTACACCTGGAACCAGGCGTCGGATTAAAAAGCTGCGGGGTATTTTTGACCATAAAATGAACCACATGGTCCAAAGAAAGGGTTGGCTCCGCTAGGGGCAGCGCTCTACACGCCAAAACCTTCCTCGTCATCTGCTTGTAGTAAAAATAGACAGATTGCCAATAAAAACACAAAAAAAAGATGGGAAACTTGGAGCCGAACTCGACGCTACTAGGGAAATACAGTTCAGCTGTCGATTACGATAAAATTTCCCATTCCGATTGAATAAGTCATCGGAGAGAATGGTCATAAAAGATTTCGGATGCCAATATGGTGCTAAAAAAAATACATTTTCTGGCGGATGGAGCCGATCGACGACGGAATTGGTAAATCACATTGGAGTAATGAAATTTTGACGAACAAAACAAGGTCAACTGAGTAACATAAGCTATAACTTGTAATATAAATAAAACATTACAATTGAGGTTGACATTAAAATTTGTGATATTTTGATGCTAATAGCTTTGTAGTCGGTCGACTTTCTCTTGCCAGAAAATAGTATGTATTTGTTTTTGTACCATGTGGTATGGTAGCCGATATCGCTTATACCCAGTCTCCTCGGTAACGATCCATTGAATGGGATATTTTACCGTAATCGCGCAACAGAACTGAGATGCCTGGAGAAGTCTAGTGTCGGAGGCAAAGATCCAAATTGGGTCGCGTAGCGACGGGAGCAAAATTACGGATTCCATTATCAGATGGACATTGAGTTTGTAAACTGGGAGAATTTCCTTTGCAAAATTATTGCTAGGCAGTTCTCTTTTGAATACACAAATTATGGCTGGTTTAATTGTGTCTTTTCCACACAGCATCACCTAGCCTGGCGCCAAAGGGCTTTTGAACAAGGAATGCCATGTCATGGAATATGCCACATATAGTCTTTTAACTGACTGACGGCGCAAGAAGTTGGGTAATATTTTTTAAGGTTTTCTCTGTTTTTTTAGCATTTTGATTGCTTTTCTTAAATTTCTTCATTATAAATTTTACTGGAGCAGCGCACGGCATTAAAACTTGATAAAATAATCAGGCAAAATCATGATACACTTTCGCATTTGTCAAAAAATATATTCTGTAAAATTCAGCATTTCATTGATTTAAAAAAGATATTGATAAAAACGCCTCAGAAAGTTAAATTATTTAGGAACTTCATTAAAAATAGAAAACTATTCAAAATAGGATTTATTAAGACGTTGTTATCAATATAATAGTTATCTCTAGTTAGAAATTCCATTTGGAATGAAATTCAAAGTATTTCATTGTTTATTTGGATATCCAAACAATAAAACACCATGGGAATCGAACCCATGGCTACATGACGGCATTTTTGCCATGGCAGCATGGATGACATGTTTTAAAGAACTTCAATTTAATTTTTAACTTACTAGGAAATTAAAAAAAACTACACGTCTTTTAAGGACGTTGTAGATTATAATCTCAGTTCAAAAAGTCCTAAGAAATCTTTTAATTTTAAACTATATTTAGGTCAGTTTGATACAAGAGAATAAAGAAATAGTTCATATTCAAATCATTCATGCTCACACGCAATAAAAAGTAGCAAATTCCGGGCGATATTTTGCTTAGGTTAAAAAATCATTAAGTACAACTTTTTCAAATATACTCCTGATAGACACTCGCGTCTCTGGGACCACAAGAACAGGCGAGTGTATCGCTAGCGATATTTTCGTCATGTCAATTAATTGTACACTAAGGCCCCGTTTACGTAGACAAGGCTTGTCGTACGTTGCGTTGGCGGCGGGGGCCGCACTGAATTCAAGCATATGACGTTGAAGAGTGTGAGAAAGGAGATACGCCAAGCCACACGCGACGCGCGACGCCCCGCTTCACCGTAAATGAGGCCTAAGGCAGCTATATCAGACAGAATTTCACAGACTGGCCGCATTCGCCCGTCGAAGGAAGACTGTCAAAGTTGTTAAGAATATCGCCCGAAAAGTGCTAAGCAATCTGAAAGAAAATTTATTAAACCGGTTCGATCAGCTCTGAGCTGGATTTGTACCGGTATCGTAGACCAAAGGCCCCAAGGGGCTTCAAACTTGATAAAAAAACATTAAACACACACAGTAAAGTGATCATATTTCCTCTGTTCATCGGTTAGCTCAAAATATACAAAGTAATTTATATAGATTGCCATTGTAAGTCAAATTCTATAGTTTAATTTTTATAGTGTCATTATGACATGATGTTTTAAATCTTTCTACAAAATAACAGTTTTTAGCGGGATTTGAACCCACACATTTCAGATTAAGCTTTCACATCAAATAACTTTATTAAAACTGTTTAAAACTTAGTTGTTAAAGCGTATCAACACCGAGTTTAATTAGTAACTTCATTGGACATACACAACATGACCAAAAGGGAATCGAACCCGTGTACAGCCAACATTTCAGACGACCAAGTGAATGTGAGTTTTCTGTACTGGTTTCTTCACAACTGTAGAAAAAACGCGCTCTGTATTTCTTTGTTCCAAGACGGAGTTTTGTGTCTGTGTTTCAACTGTTTGATTTTATTAGTCAACTAGTTTCTGCCTGTCCGCACGAGTTGTTCTTACGAAAACGTTTAAAGGTTATTTATATCCCATGTGAACTGATTTATGGGATTAAAAGCAGCCATATTTGATTCCAACAACAACCTCAGTACAAAGTTTCAGCTCTCTGTTCAGTTGTTTTGGCATGAAGACGTAACTAACATCCATCTATCCATCCAAACTTTCGCATTTTTAATATAAGTGTGATGTAATACAGAATAATTGTTGTAATAATTCATTGCCTAACTCATGGAGGCTTGTTTTGAAACTGTAAATCCATGTGTAAAATAAATAATGGCAATTAAAAATTATTAATTGAACCATCAAAATAAGCCCAACGGGAATCGAACCCGTGTACAGCCGACATATCAGACGACCATCGAGTATGTGTGTGCCACAAGTATGAAAGTTATCCATCGGTGGTCTAATAAAACGACACTATATTAACATAGTTTTTCATCGCCATGTTACGGCTGTGTTTTCATTTAGAAATCCACAGCTGCTATCTCCGTCTAACGCCTACCTGCTCTCGTTTCTTCTCTTTATCATCCTTCTCTTTCTTGCGCAGCTCCATTATGAACTCGTTGAAGTAGATCTCCCTGTCTCGCGATTTCTCGATGGATTTGAAGCGTTCGTCGCGGCTGTGCTTTGATGAAAACTCGGTGAACGACGATCTGAGGGAGAATGAATAAATAAATAATAAGTTTAATAATTACAATAAATATAGGTCCATCAAGGTTGATCGTTTCGGGGTCGGCACGATTTTTTTTTGTTGTTTTTAATTTATTCTGCGTTCTACAAGGAAACTAGCGGTAAAGCAAAATATCGCGAATCGTGTTTTTTTTAAATTTTAACTTATAAAAATCAAACTTTGGTTCATTGTTATTGGGAGCATTTGAGAATGTTTGGGCTTAACATCAATATTTTCCAAAATGTTCCTAAAATACAATACAAGCGATGTTGGTTTCATTACGGGTTCATAGAAACGTTTACGATTTGCGGCAAATTACATTCGATTCTCAGGTCAGACAAGCAATTTTTAGAAGATATTTAAATGCGATTTTGTTCCTTTTTAAAATAAAGGAATGTTTCCTTTCAGTAAAATGAGCTAACTAAAGGATTTGAAAGATGACCTCTGTGCCGCGGTGGGCGAAGGTCCGCCTGCGACGCAGGAGGATGCGGGTTCGATTCCCGCCTTGGGACAAATATTTGTAAGATCTGCAGGTTGTTTCGAGTGTTCTGGTCGTTATCTATGTATAATAAAAAATATCTATCTATGTAATGTATTAAATTGTCAGTTGTCGTAGTACCCATAACACAAGCTCTGCTTAGCTTGGGGCTAGATAATGCTGTGTGAATAGTCCAGCATTATTTATTTATTTAAGGTAGTTCCCCTCCAGGGCCCATAGATTTTTTCCACCCTGTATAACTGAGCAAGCTCTCATAATACGTAACTACGACAATAATATTGTCTTAGCCACGTATTATATACACATATATACATACTAGCAGCGCCTCGCGGTTTCACCCGCGTAGTTCCCGTTCCCGTGAAAATAAAATTATGGGATAAAAAGTAGCCTATGTACTATTCCAAACTATAAACTATCTCTGTGCCAAAATTCATCCAGATCCGTTTTGCCGTTCTGGCGTGATTGAGTAACAAACATCCATCCATCTATCTATCCATCCATCCAAATTTTGACATTTATAATACTAGCAGCGCCTCGCGGTTTCACCCGCGTAGTTCCCGTTCCCGTGGGAATTCCGGGATAAAAGGTAGCCTATGTCCTATTCCAGACTATAATCTATCTTTGTGCCAAATTTCATTCAGATCCGTTCAGCTGTTCTGGCGTGATAAAGGAACAAACATCCATCCATCTATCTATCCATCCATCCATCCATCTAAACTTTCACGTTTATAATATTAGTGAGATTAGTGGGATAGTGGGATTATATAACTCACTTGGAATGCAGTTTAGCCTCCTCCATGAGCGTCCTGAAGACCTGTTTCTTCTGCTGCAGTCGGTTCTTCTTCTCCTTGCGTTCCTCCTCAGCTCTGTCACGCACGTACTGGTCGAATACCTGAGGATAAACAAATGTAGTCACTAGAAAAATAACAATACACAATTCATTTATTTTACATATTTTAAGAAAACTTACTGCTAGGCTTTTTAAATTTTTTTTGACTTGTCTACTAACTGCTATGGATTTATGAAATTTCCTTTGCTAAACGGAGTAATAAGATAAGGTAGGTGGCGGCGCTAGTTTGGGTGGGGTATGCACCGTATGTAACGCTCAATTAAAATTCTTTTTTAACAAAGATAATGCAGTGTGAATAGTCCAGCATTATTTATTTAAGGTAGGTCCCCTCCAGGGCCCATAGATTTTTTTAACCCTGTATAACTGAGCAAGCTCTCATAATATGTGGCTAAGACAATAATATTATTATCTTAGCCACGTACTATATACACATATATACATATTATGTAACTCACTTGGATTATATCTATATCTATCATCTGCTTACTCGAGTGATTCATTCAACGACATTCCTTTCTACAGGATTCTTTCATTGCCGAGCAGTTCTTTTATGCTGGCTCGCAGATTTTCCCGTTGTATTGACCATGTTAAAATAACGCTGTTTAAAGAATACTGTCAGAGTTTTTACATGGGTAGTCTGTGCTGCCGTCCTTAAGTAAAGTGCAATAACTAAGTCCAGGGTACTTTTGAGAAAAACGCAGTTAAAGATTTTATTTTTGTTTTGTTTATATCTCCATCACCAAACAAGGTATCGACTCGAAACTTTCACAAGATTATAGATAAAAATTAAAACAATTATACGTTGTACCTAGAATCGCTAAATGTGTTAATTAAGCTATGAAAAACCACGGTATTGTACTGATGTTTAGGACTATTTCATAAATAAACAGAAAGTTTACTTGTTATAACCGTAATAAGTAGTGTAGTTATTGCAATTATTGTTAGTAAATCAGGATATTTCAGTTTGAAGTAGCAGTTACTTACTATCATGTAATAATATGCTCTTAACATATTTGCAATAAGTGTTCGAGCTATTGCGGTTTTCATTAGTAAAATAAGCTAATAAGATGTCAGTTAACAGGTAAGAATTTGTAAAAAGTTGAGTAACCTTATACATTCTGTATAAATAAAACGAGTTTTTAAATAAGAAAATGTTTAATCATGTAGGTACTAAATAAAAATAGAACCGCACTCACCCTGAAGAAGTCCCTCGTTAAGGGATGAAACGTTGGTGTTCTTCTAACACAAATCGTAGTTAACTCTCACTCTCTCGTCTCACTTTTAAACTGGAATTATTACAAATAATCAGCAAATCTTAAACATTTATATAGAGTCGCAACGAGATCAAAGTTTTTTGTACAGTCTGAAAAACTTTATAAACAGTTTGAATAATGCTCAATGCACAGACTTAGATACATTGAACTTGGTTTAGTTAAGGTTTGGCACCCTGGAGGATTCAGGTAAATTTAACCAGAAAGCTCTCCTAGTTAAGGGCATTTAAGGTACCAAATCTGCTATGATCCTATCTTTGCGCTCCTTGGTTATACCTCTTTTAAAACTTTTACTTGCAACAATTGGGAATAATTTATTTTTACTTGAAGGAAATCCAATTCTTTCCAGTCACAACTGTCATGTTTCTCCTTGTGTTTTAATAAGAAAGACCCCCTTTCGACCTTGACTGCCATGATGTTTTTTAAATAAACCCTTGGATTAATGTTTTTTATCTTATGCTGAGATGAAAGGTCTTCCTATATAATCATACCTATAAAAATCAGATGATGTCATGACTTTAACGGTATTTTTTTTGGAATTGGTCATTTTCAAAGAATCGACGAAGTCATCAAAGTCGTAAACTTTCTTTTTCTTCTTTAGAGCCATTGCAACTTAGTGGTGAAAATGATCAGCGGACATAAAAGTATGTCCAGGCTCGCTTCTTTACTTTAGTCTACATACCAAAGCGACAGAAATCAAAAGTACCACTTTATTTCCGTGTCAGTGTTTTATTTTAAGAATTTGACCTTTTCTAAGTGTAAATTTTTGTATTTATGGAAATAAAGAATTTTTGATTTTGATTTGATTTCAAAGTATTTAACTGTTATTGAATCAGCAGAAATCAGCTGGCTATTTATTATATCTACCAGAAAACACATAAGCGCCCAGTTCTTATTTTGGGCAGCACAGTTATCAACCCAGAAGACGATATGTTTAACGTCACGTTTATGTACCAAAAAGGATCTAAATGTTAAAATCTTCTTGGCTACGTCCAGAGACAGTTTCATTCCAGAGGGCTGCGTAAGGTACGTTCGTATCGCTTGTTTTTCCTAGTGGAACGAAACTTTCATTAAACGTAATTATACGTGGACAAAAAATAGCACATTTAAACTGCTCCATTCTCAACTTATTGCAATGTTGATTAGTAGAAAGGGCTCACAAAATATATTGTGCTAAGTAAAAATGCAATGAGTCATAGTTATTGCTCTTATGTCTAGTAAAAGAAGCATTCAAATTTTAAAATTACTTAAAAAAAGAAAATAACTTTACTTATTGCAGTTATCACAAGTAATTATAACGTATTATTTTAGCTTACCTTGCCACTACTCAAGTTATTTCACTCTTGTTATGTATCCAAAAACAAATCTCATATATATTGCGGTTATGCATATAAATAAAACTGGATCGGCAATAGATACGTAAAAACCGTCTAAGAAGAAAATGTAGAACTCATTTCACTGATCACGAATATGTATATAACTCTGTTAAGCCCAAAAACCGAGTTATTGCACTTTTGATAAGGACGGCAGTGTGGGTCCGGCATATCGAAATCGATGGACGCCTTTGAGTTCAATATAACAATACATTTAGTATGAGGCTGCAACTGCCTAGATTCTGGAGTGCGTCAGGAATATTTGCGCAGCACTACACAGACAGTTTGAACAGGTATCAAGCCCTGATTATGGCGAAAAAAGTGAGCCGTACACCCCTGGGGTCGAAGACAATCTTGTGCAGTTCCTCCTCCCAATTGCCGAAGGCTGAGATTTGCTTCTCGAGCAGCATCTTCAAGAAGCTCTTGAGAGGCTGCTCGAGCCAAGCTTGGGGATATCCTAGGAGAAACTGTAGAGCAGTGTCATACCTGTCTCCGCTCCTTAGAGTTAAGCATGAGATATCTGGGGTCGAAGACAATCTTGTGCAGTTCCTTCTCCCAGGTGCTGAAGGCTGAAACCTGCTTCTCGTGCAGCATCTGCAAGAAGCTCTTAAGACGCTGCTCATGCGGCACGACGCCGCGTTCACGCGCCGCTCGTACTTCCGCCTCGATGGCCGCGTCCTTGCCGAGGTCGATTTGCGCTGGCTGTTTCTCTGGAAATCCATAAAGTAGCATTAAAGAATCGTATTGTTTTAGTATATTCTAAGGTTATTTTCGTGAGAACTCATAATAAAACACTGTTTTAACCGGATTGATCGCGTATATTTTATATTTTGTTTCTAACCTGACGTTTCGGAGGCTTTTCTGAACAGTGCTGATACCTCCTACCCGTAGGTAAAGGCTTGGCCACTCTTTACGCTACACCCTGTATATCTAGTAGATATATATTGCCGGAATTGCCCTCCTGATCGACATTTAGAGATGAAGTCATTTTTAAGTACGCAGGTAATAACCCTAATCTACAACAAGAGAGACTCACTTTCATCCTGTTTGGATTTCTTTCGTCCCGGTTCCCCTTCAGACTCATCGGTGTCAGATTCCTTTCGTTTCGATTCCCCGTTCGCGTTGGCCGACTTGTTGCTTTGAGAAGCGCCGTCTTTTTTCTGTGAAAGAATTTGAGTATTATTCACGTGTTGGATAATTCTACAGTCAACGCCTCTCCGACCTGGCCGGAAGGCATCTCACGCTACGTTTACCGAGTCACGGTCTCCACTCAAGAACACGTTTACCTTAGTGGTCTTCGCGATATATGGCCGGCCCACTGCCATTTCAGCTTGCTTATTCTAGAATATTCTAATTCTAAGTGGGGGAACTAGGATTTGCACTGACATCTCGCATGGGAGTGTTGTACATTGTCTCTCTGCCTAATCAGCCCAGCTCCTTGAAGTACTGGAGCAGGACTTTTGGCGATTGACAGCTTTGTTTCAGCTTTTCTGTGGATGTGGACAGGTTTAGGTTTGAGCTGTGCCTCGCAAGCTGGTGACGTCACGCAGCTGAGACGAGACGAGATGAGCTGTACCTCGCTAGAGCATTCATCTCAACAAACATCCGACGCTCACCGCACGCAGCTCAGCCGCTCTACCAGTATACATCTCCTCTCCAGTCTAGCCAGTACGTATTCTCCGCTACGGATATCTCCGCTTTGGTGGAGTCTGGGCCTAACATGCGTCCAGCTAGTGCTTGACGGCACACACCGACGTATATGCCGTCGGACTGTAGAAGAACACGCGTCAGTCGCCCGTCCATACTGCACACCTGCCGTTTACTATCTCAGCTCATACCTGGTCCAACAGCGCATGCGGTGGCTGGCTGACGGCCTTGTCGACGTCAGCGCGGCCGGAGAGCTGTGAGGGCCGCTCCCACACAGACGTGTGTGCCGTCGGGTTGTAGAAGAACACGCGCCCGTCGCCCGTCCATACCACACACCTGGAAAATTTAAGAGGAGGCTCATCACACTGACAATAGCGCTCAACATCGGGCTATCCAGCAAATGCGCCGAGTTGAGTTTGCGCCTTAAGAATCCGGCGACAGCTGCTCGCAACTTCAATTCGTGAATTATTATGTTCCGTTATACCAAAAATGATAACTGAAAAGTTGTTGAATCTTCGACATTGTGTTGTTATTCTGTAACTAGACAATATAAGCTATGTTCCTTAACAAACAAAACGTACAATATTGTTGTTTTTAATACAAAACAAATATTATTAGGACGAAAACATGTCACTTTAGACGTAAAAATATGCAAAATTCGATTTTGCATATTTTTGCTTACATTTCATTATAGGTGTGTATTATTAAGAAAAAAACCAACCAGGGACCTAGATATATATACTATTCGAATACAAAAAACAACATGACATGGTGGAAATATGCTCGAATAACAAATCATTTTGGTAGTACGTTTGTATGGGCAAATTATCATCCGCAGGCCCCTTAAGGGGGCGTTCTATGACGCCATTTTGTGAAAAAGAGAGGCATAAGATTTCGCGTTCATAGGTGATGACAATAAAAAAATCTTGTGATTAATAGTTAAGGAGAGATAACGCCGAGCCGAGCAAAAGAAACGTAGAGTAAACAGTAAATAAGACAGTAAACGTAGAGATAAGATCACGTAGCTTAGTTGGAAAAAGAGCAACCCTGCGCTGAAGGGGAAGGTACGGGTTCGAATCCCGTCGAGATCGTAAATTTTTGGGATTTATTAATTTCTTAGGAATTACCCAGAGTACTATAATAAACAAAAACCTTAGAAACAACGTAAACAAACCATAACAGTAAAAGAAGAAGAATAATTTAGAAGGATCTTCTTATCGATAGGCTTAAAATTTTAAGTTTCAATCTAAAAGTTATTGAGTTTAAATATACGAGTTTTACAGTAAATAACTATTGGAATTCGATGTAGTCCGCATTCGTTTTAAGTAAAACTCTGTCGCAGACACCATCACCTATCACAGGCAGGGTGTTCTATTACATAATTTTTGTGATAAGTAACAATATATGTTGTTGAATATTCAAAAGTAAGTAATTTAATGAAAAAAGTTAGTAAGTTACATATTCATAAACAATATGTACATACAGGATTATTTGTAAATTAGTAACAATACGTGAACTGCAGGTTCTGCCCATCATCACAAACACGTTTGTGAAGACGCCATGTCTAAATTCTTAAAAAAAATTAAATCACTTCTGATACTAAATGAAAAAATATCTTTGCCTGAAATCCGTTGAATTAGTAGTTACTTAAAACCGATCTTCCACTCTCATACCTCCTGTTAATTCAGGGCAGAGCTGTTTTTAAGTTGAGTTTCAAATAAAATCTCTCTAACAAACGATTATTGAATTGCGGGGGGTACCTTTTACCAATACCAAATTTAAGAATCCTGGCGTCTTCACAAACATGTTTGTGATGATGGGTAGAACCTGCAGTTCACATATTGTTACTAATTTACCAATAACCCTGTATTTATTGGTATGTGAGTGAATGTAGGTGTGTGTATGATGCTCCTGAGGACACCGGTCTCAAAGACTCCGGGCGACAGGAGCTATAATGCATACTTGCTAATAAAAAGATATAGGCAAATCCAATTATGCATACTGTATTGCGAAAAAAGTTTGAGAACCATTGATTCTTTGTTAACGTTATTTCTTTTGCTCGGATGAATGGAGTATAGTAACTTTTTCACTGCATTATACTTGTCTGTAATTTTATATTTTCTTCTGATTTATATCTGTGTAGGGTTAGAACCTTGCTAACTACCTACCTACCTACCTATAGACATTAGGTAGATAGATATATTGTAATAGGATATAAGACATGTGTACTCCATATAAGGAAAGGAATTGTAATCCGAGTAATTAATAAGAAACCATTGTTTATTTGTAACAAGACAACATGTAAGGTGACTCTTCCATAAACAATGATGTCATTACCTAATTTAGGAAGTATGTAACCTACTATATAAGATACCAATATTTACCTAATAAATCAGTTATCACCTAGAGCTCGTGTCGTTACTTTCCTACCTCGCCCTCTTCCCAATACCTCTGAAAATAATAATATTAACTATTAGAATAACTTACCAAGGAGTCCCAGAAATAGGCGTACTGGAAACCGGCCGACTCTTGTCCGCTTTCGCTTTCTCCTTTTCCGACTTCTCCTTCTCCGCTTTCTCCTTTTCCAGTCTTTCCTTCTCAGCCTTTTCCCTCTCAATTCTCTGCTTCTCCGCTTGGGCTCTGTCTGCGACGGATTTCTTCTCCGCCTCGATGGCCGCTTTCGTGACAGCCTCGGCCGCTGCTTGGGCTTCAGCGTGAGCGTCCACGTCAATCACTGGAGAGTTAAGGTTATTGTTGTAGAAACTTGGTAATCCGCTTTTGCTACTAGACGTTTCTAAAAAAGGCAGAATAAAAAAAAGGGCTAAGAAAATAATCAATTCATATGTCGCCAAATTAAACTCGTTATAAACGTCTATTCTCAATCGCCACCACCATGTCCGCCACCACTGGTGGCAATCGAAAAATTAAATCCCAGTCGTAACCAGTGGTGGCAATCGAAAAATTAAATACCAGTCGCCACCAGTGGTGGCGATCGGTAATTTTATATTCTCAGTTGCCACCAGTGGTGGCAATCGGTAGTTTTATATTCTCTGTTGCAACCAGTGGTGGCAATCGTCAATTTTATTTTCCCAGTAGGTAGTAACCAGAGGTAGCAATCGAAACGTATTCCCGTTTATATATATATATAGCTTATTACGCGTTAGAACTTATCGGAGAAGGTTTTTTTCGCGGAATTGTTACTAAGTAAATATTTTCATCCTTATATTTTAAAATCTGTCAAAGTAACGACGACATGAAAGTAATATTCAACCGACGAAAAAACGAAGGAGGTTCTCTTGTCGAGGCGTATTTTTTTTAAATGTTATACCACGCAAAACAGCACGCATTGTACAGATTAGTCCGATTTTGATAATTCTTTCACTATTGTATAGATAGAGCATGATCCCGAGGTGGTCCCGTATACCTTTTATTCCCGAGGGATTAGTTTTTATCCCGTGAAACTTAAAACCACACTAGCAACCACCTCATTTGACAGTTCGAGACAAAGATGAATACTATTTAATGAAATTTGAAGTCGGTTTATAGTTTTTATAAACAGGCCAAAGTATTAGGTTAAGTACTACAGGTTTGTTTACTTATATTTCATCTTAAGGTGGTTGGACGCGGGTTGAGAAGAGATTCAAATTTAATTTGTATATTTTTTTCTGTATTCCCCAAACAAAAAAACTAGTGTAAAAGTAATTTGCCGCAATAGGTAAACTAATCTATGAAGCCATGATAAAAAACAGATTTGATTCATTTGTATTTTGGGAGCATTTGGAAAAATAATGATTTATAACACAAAATCAGTTATTTTTCCAAATGCTCTAAAAATACTAAAATACTACAGAATCCAAATTAGTTTTTGCATGAGTTCATAGACAATAGTTTTGCGGCAAATTACTTTTCTGCTAGTTTTATTGTTTGGGGAACGCAGAAAAAATTAAAAACCACAAAAAAAAAACTTGCGCCAACCGGCGTCGAACCACCATAAGTTTGGATGCAGTAAATAACGAGCAACACATACCATCATCTGAATTGTTTGGATCGTATTTCCGTTTCTCCAGCAATTTTTCAGCGGTTAGTTTATTCTGGTACACTGTAAAAGAAATCTTGATACAGCTTTGTAGAATGAGAGGTTTTCTTTAGTATTAAAAAAAACATAGTTTCCAAGAATAGTTAGCCAGAGTCTATAAGAAAACTACCTTGTGCGTTGTTTCGGAGGAAGGTGACTGAACTCTTGACAGTAAAATGCTATTACTCCTTTAATGAATTTATGACCGATAAATTGTAGTATGTAACATTGTAATTTTTTATTTTTTATAATTGAATTTTCATTTACAATTTTTAATTCCATCTACTTTATTATTGACATTTGTTTTCTATTGATTGTTTGTTATTATTATCATTTTGTTTATCTGTCTGTGAATTTTAATTTTATGTTTTGTTTATTTTAGAATTGTACCGAATATTTCTGTAAATTTTAAGACGTTGCACGCCCACTAGGGCAGAATACATTGAGACATTGAATTTTTTAATAACAACTTTTAATAACATGTATTTCTTGCAATAAATATTTGATTGATTGATTGATTGATTGAAGAACTCTGTAGATGGCGATGAACTGACTACGTTACTAGGGTGGTATTAATAAATCGTACTAACCCGGATAAGTACTATGGCGGTTTCGTTTTATCTTGTGGGTTTTTGAATCATTCTATTTCACTCTCGCGGATAAAGATCGGTTCATTAATACCACCATAGGTGGAAGCTTGAAAAAAAAAACATTGCGTCACGTCACCGTCACCTAATGCTCGTTGACAATATGACAATGGTGTTCTGTGCTTTGCTTTCGTTTGCTTGAGCTTCCGAATAAAACTAGTGTTCTCGCGTTTTGTTAAAATTCAGTTTGTTTGTTCGTTGTTTTCGTTAAGTTTTGGTCAAACGAAAGCAAAGCATCCTGAACACCGTTGTCAACGAGTATGTGACGGAATGTTTTTTTTCAAGCGTTTCGTTCGTTCACTCTCGCGGATTAAGATCGATTGAATAATACCAACCCTAGTAAAAAAAAGAGAGACAAAAGAGCATTACGTCTCAACCCAAGGACCGAGGGGTCGTCACCCCTCGAGTTGCAGCCGGGGTAAAGAGGCCAAGCCTCGAGGCCTCCCTCCGTGCCTCCAACAAGGGCCGGAACGGAACTTTGATGATGACCAACCCTAGTAACGTAGTCAGTTCAACGCCATCTACAGAGTCCTTGGATACTATTTTTTTTTCTTTTTTAATACTCAAAAGAAAAACCTCTCATTAAGATCTTTTAGATCCTTGAAATAACCGGCCGAGTGCGAATCGGAATCGACCACAAAGGGTTCCGTACTATCGTACAAGACAATAGTTAGATTTATTCTGAAACTAGCAGCGCCTCGCGGTTTCACCCGCGTAGTTCCCGTTCCCGTGGGAATTCCGGGATAAAAAGTAGCCTATGTACTATTCCGGACTATCATCTATCTGTGTGCCAAATTTCATCCAGATCCGTTTAGCCGTTCTGCGTTATTGAGTAACAAACATCCATCCATCTATCTATCCATCCATCCAAACTTTGACATTTATAATATTAGTAGGATAGTAGGACTAGCTTTGCCTGCGATTTTGAACAGCATTTTGTTGATATATTTTACATTATTATTATCTACATATTATGTTTCGCAGTTTAATTCTTAGCGATTTATTTGGTTTACAATATGTAGTTAGCGGCATACGGCTCAGGCTAACCGTGGCGTAAGGGCGTAACCGCCAAAATCGAAGGTGGACAAATTAATCGCTTCACCAATACAATGGTAACATTGTATGCAACCATGTAATTTTTCCTTAATAAATTAGGGTATCATTTAAACGGTCAGCAGATAAGGGCGGTTATGGTCAGCTAAAAAATTTATTTGGCAAGCAAAAAAAAAAATTGAGCTGCATTTAGTGGTCGGCAAAAATGACTAAATTGTGACCAATTTAAGTAAGCATATTAAGCAAGTAATGTGACATTGGGCAACCTAAAATTTAGTGCCTTTCAGTCTCGCACCCCCCCCCCCCCGCTTAGCGGGGTGGGAGTGTTACCACATGACTCCGAGTACAATAAATTGTAAAAACCTGCTGCTCGTTTCATTAATTCTGCTGACCAACCTGAACCAGCTGACCCTAATTATTAGGGTCAGCTGGTTCAGGTTGGTCAGCAGATAAAAAGTACCAGCAATACTTGGCAGGCAATTATTGCCTGCCAAGTATTGCTGGTACTTTTTATTTTACAGCCGACCAAAACATAATTGCTGATTTTTCCGGCTGATCAAATATTTAAAATAAAAACAAATAAATTTACTCCCAATAAATTACTTCTTTCAGTCAAAGAAAAGAAATGCGTGGACGGAGCATAAGCTTTCTAGAACGTACCTTGCAGATCCTTCAGTGGTTTTGGCTGCTCCCACACACTCTGCTGATTGCCAGCGTGGTAGTAATAGGGTCGGCCGTCCGGCGAGCGGTGAGTCGTCCAAGCGGCCGCCGCCGCTACTACATCGGCGGGAATTGTCTGCAAGAACAAGATTCAAATTTATAACTAGATTCTGATAAAACAGACCTCAGGTTTTTGTTATTATAGTATGACGCAGGAGGTTGCGGGTTCGATTCCCGCCTTGGGACAAATATTTGTACGATCTGCAGGTAATTTGTTCCGGGTGTTCTCAAAAATCAAAATGTTAATGTATCTTTTAAAGGGCAATGTATACGCTTCTACAACAAAACTCCTAGTGAGTTGCAAAATCTATCAATAAATAAATTCAAACAAATTGTCGAAACCTTTCTGTGCAAAAAGGCTTACTACAAAATATGAGATTATTTAGAAGATAAAAAAGCTTGGGACGGGTTTTGCTCCAACTCGAAAAATAACAACTAACAGACTAAAGGCTTCTTAGTCGCTTCTTTACTTTAGTCTATATACCGAAGCGACAGAAATCATAAGTACCACTTTATTTCCGTGTCTGTGTTTTATTTTAAGAATTTGACCTTTTCTAAGTATACATTTTTATATTTATGGAAATAAAGAAATTTTGATTTTTGGTTATTGATTTTATTCGCTTCAATTTTTTGTCCACTAGTGGAAGAAGCGAATTTGTTGTGTGCGCCTGTACCACAATGCATATTATGTTCTTAGAACTTCACATCGACTTTTTGTATTGTTTTATAACGAATTCGCATAAATTACGACTACTGGCAGAGGCGGTATTTCACGCTCTATTCATGCATATAGCATTTATGTTAAGAAAAGCTCGTTTTCTATAAGAAATATTACGCTTTTTTTTCTCTTCTTCTTACGCTACCATAACGCTAGCTTGGATGTTATTTTATAGTCTTGTTCAAATGTTCAATAAATTATTTTTTAAAATTTAAGAAATTTGTTCTTCGGTATGTAGACTAAAGTAAAGAAGCGACTAAGAAGCCTTTAGTCTGTTAGTTGTTATTTTTCGAGTTGGAGCAAAACCCGTCCCAAGCTTTTTTATCTTCTAAATAATCTCATATTTTGTAGTAAGCCTTTTTGCACAGAAAGGTTTCGACAATTTGTTTGAATTTATTTATTGATAGATTTTGCAACTCACTAGGATAATAATAATAAATAATAATATCTCTGTTCCTATGAGAGCAATTATTATGAAATTTTGCATAGCTGGGACGCTATTTGTACTCTATTTTTGTGTATAAATGTTGTTGCTATAGTATTAGCCGTTTTTGAGTACGGTACGGTCGTGTGTACGCTAGCTCGATCGTTATGCTAGCGTACATCAAGAATGGTCATTATTTCTTAAACCAAAAAGGCACTATCTACTTTGTTTTTGCACTAATTATACTCTATTTATGCGCTATTTATTAGGCATAACAACAAACGTGAATTCGATTATATGTACGCTACCATCACGAACACAGGAAAAAGTTAACATAAAGACAACACTTACCAACTCCTCCTTCTTTGAAGTAGCCTGGGGCGGCGGCGAGTCCGTCAGCGGTATAATCTCCGGCAGTATATTGCTCTTCCCTGGTATCCCCGATCCGGGCACCCCGGGGAGACCACCAGGGCCCCCAGGCATGCCACCGGGCCGCCCAGCCATTCTTCCGGGCCCTCCAGGACCCCCAGCCATCCCTCCGGGCCCTCCTGGACCCCCAACCATTCCTCCGGGCCCTCCTGGACCCCCAGGCATTCCTCCAGTGCTCCCAGGACCCCCAGGCATTCCTCCGGGCCCCCCAGGCATGCCACCAGGACCCCCATGCATGCCTCCATGCCCTCCAGGCATGCCTACATGCCCTCCAGACATGCCTCCGTGCCCTCCAGACATGCCTCCGTGCCCTCCAGACATGCCTCCGTGCCCTCCAGACATGCCTCCGTGCCCTCCAGACATGCCTCCGTGCCCCCCAGACATGCCTCCATGCCCTCCCGGCATGCCTCCATGTCCTCCAGGCATGCCTCCATGCCCTCCAGGACCTCCAGGCATTCCTCCATGCCCTCCAGACATGCCACCAGGCATACCACCTGGTGCGCCTTGCATGGACCCTGGCCCTGGCATGGATCCCGGTACACCTGGCATGGAACCGGGTACGCCGGGCATTGATCCTGGTACACCGGGTAAGCCTCCTTGCATTTGGTTCTGCATGCCTGATGGGTTCATGCCCATTTGCGATTGCGGTTGCTGGACTGCTGCTCCTGTGAATTTTCAAATAATATTAAACGATCACCAATCTAATCTAAAAAGCATTATTTATTTAATAATTCATCAAGATTTACCAGCATCAGGTACAGCTGCATTAGCCAGATTCGGCGGCGGCTGCGCAACTAGAGGGGGCGGCCAGCCCCCCCAACCAGCCCAGCCACCGGGATAGCCGCCGGGGGGCCCGCCTGGAGGCCCCGAGTTGTAGTTCGGAGGCGCTTGAGAGTAGTTCGGACCGCCAGTTGGCATGTAGTTCATTGGGTTGCCTGATGGAGGTGATTTGATTAGATAACCAATAAGATATTCAAGCAAAAAGACTAATGTAGCCAGAAGTAAAATAATCAATTAATAATAGCAATACTGGACATTATGTCTACCCTCATCAACATAGCCATAGTCTGCCTGCAGTCTTTTCACAATTCACACTTCGGGATGTAGTGTGTGAATCACCATCACAAACCTAGGAGTGGAATGGAGTGTTCTCATCTTGGTCCTGCTGTTGGTTTTCCAGGACCCTCAGACCACCGGACCTCAGGCATACCACCGGGCCCCCCAGGCATACCAACTGATATTATTTATGGATCCTGGTACTGGCATGGAGCCTGGTACTACAGTCAGTCTATACTATAACTTACTATTAGGCGGTGGTTGGTTCATATGCGGCTGGTTCATGGAGGGCTGCTGCAGCGGAGCGGACTCTCCAGGAGGCATCTCATCATTCTCCAATAGAGTGTTCTCATCATGGACCTGCTGTTGGTTGTGAGCTGCGAACAATAAGCTTATTAGAAGTCTAGTATCCATAATAGAAGCTCTGCTTAGCTTGTATGGTCAACCATTATTTATTTAATGTAAAATCGATAATTTCTGTCGATCTTGCTTTGTAACTTGGTTACAGAGAAGACATTTATTAACAAAATTGCAATAACAGAATAAAATAATTACAATTAGTATTTATACTTACCTATTTCCTAAAAATCTAAGCCGTCACCAGAAGGCAGAGTAGTCAGAATGCTGGCAGCATTGCCACGTTAAGGCTGTGGTATGGGTCAAACTAGCGCCGCCTCCTATTTAATCTTATTATAACGTTGAACAAAGAAAATGTCAAAAATCCATCGCACAGTTTGTGATACCTATTGTAAGCTTTTTAAGGTTACGTACCCAAAGGGTAAAAACGGGACCCTATTACTAAGACTTCGCTGTCTATCTGTCCGTCTGTGACCAGGCTGTATCTCATGAACCGTTAGTTACACAGTTGAAATTTTCACAGATGATGTATTTCTGTTGCCGCTATAACAACAAATACTAAAAAACAGAATAAAACAAATATTTAAGGGGGCTCCCATACAACAAATGTCATTTTTTTTGCCGTTTTTTATAGATAATGGTACCCTTCGTGCGCGAGTCCGACTCGCACTTGGCCGGTTTTATTTTTAATGCCTCTGCAATGGTTTTATTCTATTAGGTTTAGGCAGAATATCGAAGTTGCCCTTGGTGGCCACCAATTTCTATTTTAGATTTTCTGGCTTAAGTAAATCGAGTAAAACCATTACAGAGGCATTAAAAAAAGCTTATAATAGGTATCACAAACTGTACGATGGATTTTTGTTTTTTTTTTCAACGTAAATAAGATAAAGTAGGTGGCGGCGCTAGTTTGACCCATACCATAGCCTTAAATGGCAATGCTAATTCGTTGACCGAAATAAAAGCCAGCACTTAGATGAATAGACTATTTGACTACATTGAAGTTTCTTGTTTGAAGGTAGGTCGCGTCGCCTCTCGTCTCTGTATTAGCTGACTGTTAAACAAATGTTTTTGCTAAAGAAAAATATATTTAACGTTTACTTTTAACTAACCTTCTTTCATCCAGTGCGGGGGTTGGTTCATATATGGCGGAGCCTGCCCTTGCTGCATCATGGGCCCACCGTTGGGCATTCCCATGCCCATAGCCATCTGCTGCTGCGGCCCAGCCTGTATGATGGTTCCTATGGATCCTGTGGACGAAAGCGATGATTTACTTATATTATATTATATTTATTTATTGGAAAACCAGAAGCTTATATAAAAATAATAATAATAAATAAATAATGCTGGACAATTCACACAGTATTATCTAGCCCCAAGATAAGCAGAGCTTGTGTTATGGGTACTAGATACTCTACTGCTACTCTTAGCATTTATTTCACTATTGGTTTCTGTCTTCTTGGGAACACTTAAGGATCCGGCGACCTGCTGCTCGCAACTTCAATTCGTAAATTATTATGTTCCTTAATACCAAAATGATGAATGAAAACTTTTTGTATTTTCGACATTGCGTTGTTATTCTGTAACTAGACAGTATAAGCTATGTTCCTTATCAAACAAAACGTAAGATATTGTTGTTCTTAATACAAAACAAATACGACGAAAACATGTCATTTTCGACGTAAAAATATGAAAAATCGCATTTTGCATATTTTTACTTACATTAATTCAGTATAGGTGTGTATTATTATGAAAAAGAACAACCACGGACCTAGATATGTATACTATTCGAATACAAAAAACAACATGATATGGTGGAAATATGCTCGAATTACAAATCCTTTTCCATCCAGGCCATAAGGTTGTGGAATGCACTACCAGAGTCTATTAGAAAAGTCCGATCCTTGCCAGTATTTAAAGCTCGTGTCAAAGAGTTTTTCCTTTCAGAAAAGTGAATAATGGTACTTTACTTTGTCTATTTATTTATTTATTTAAGTAGTTAGTATATTAATGTTATTTATTTCTGTATGCTTTGTTATTTATTTATTTTGATTTTTTTTATGTCTTTATTATATTAATGTAGGTATCCATTGGTCTTTGTAGTTAATGTATTTTAGATTATCTTTGGTACACCCCCTGCCTTTCTTAAATTCACAATGCCTTCCATCCAAATGTTGCCTGGAAGAGATCGCTTCTTAGCGATAAGGCCGCTGTACTTATCTTATGTGATGTCTCTTTGTAATGTTATTTTATGGTGTACATTAAAGCATTTTTGTATTGTATCATTTTGGTAGTACGGTTATACATATAGGCAAACCATCATCCGCAAGCCAAGAGGCTTAACAATCATGGCCTACCATTATCAGGCTTACAACTAAAAATGTTATATTCAATGAGAAATACTAAAAGATGAGATAATAATTCTACGAAAACTTTTTAATAATATCCCAAAAAAAAATCGATTTCGGCAGGATTCGAACCCGCGCCTCACCTTCAGTACAGGTACGCTCTAACCAACTAAGCAACGAGATCGACACGTCCCTGGTCGAAAATATCTGGGACTTGTTACGACTTAAGCGTCGTATTAGCTCCACCTACAGGGGAAACCTTGAAAGATTATCCATACCTGTTCATTGTCTAAAGGAACGTTTAGTATGAATGACGAGAGGTGTCGCTTTTTTGCTATATTCTTAGCTTTTTGCTTTATAGTGCGTTCAATCGAAATTTTTTGGGATATTATTAAAAAGTTTTCGTAGAAGATTTACCCAGTGCGAGTAACGCACTATAAAGCAAAAAGCTATGAGATAATAATGTTTCAACTAACCGTTGACAGCCATAACTTCAATCTCAGCCTGTGAGATCACTTTGCAGTTGATGCCTGGTCCCTCCTGAGGCCTCGTCCACGTCGTCTCGCGAGTGCGAGCGTGATAGAAGTACGACTTCCCGTCTTCTGACTTTGTCTCCACCCAAAGTTCGGGGCTCGGCTGGAATGACAAGTAAATTGTACAGCAAGTGGCGAAAGTGACGCGATTCCTAGCCAGGAATCTAGTAGAAAATTTATATTATTTTTGTTATATCTTAAAGAAAAACAATGTTATATCGACGACCGATGTGGCACGGTGGGCGAAGGTCTGCCTGCGACGCAGGAGGTTGCGGGTTCGATTCCCGCCTCGGGACAAATGTGTGTACGATCTGCAGACATTTGTTCCGACACCCTGAACAAATCTGGTAATTTTCTATGTATATCTATTTCTATGTATAGTATATCTATTCATGTATTGCATTATAATATGTATATCAGTTTTCTAGTATCCATAACACAAGCTCTGCTTAGCTTGGGGCTAGATAATGCTGTGTGAATTGTCCAGCATTATTTATTTATTTATATACGAACTTATTCAAGCAAGAGCACGCTTTTTTTTTTAATTTAGAGAACTTTGCATATAAGTGACAGAGTAAGCTACCTAATTCATAGATGTTCTGTACTGCGTTCAGATAACACAATATCATTATTTATTACCTAAAGGATGCCTACCCAAAACTATGCACGAACTGAACTAAAATTGACAAGGAAACGAAAATATATTATACTTACCATATTAGGTACACCCGCCCCTGGCGGGGGTCCTCCGAACGGCGGCGGCTGCCCCATCATATTCGGAGGCGGCCCCATCGGACCGCCAGGCATCATACCCGGCGGCGGGCCATACGGTGGTGGCCCACCCATCATACCAGGCGGCGGCGGCCCCATAGGGCCCCAGTTAGATCCATCGAAATTCGGTGCGTTGGAGTAGCGCGGGGTCCCCCGACCGCGGAAGAAACCTCGCCCACGCATTGGAGGTCCTTGGGGACCGTAGCCACGACCGCGGAAGCGTGGAGGTCCGTTCATCCACGAATGTGGAGGGCGGCCGCGTGCGTTTCTGTACATAATGTAGTCTATTTAATTTATACAGGGTTACCCTGAAATACCTCCAGTCGAGAACAGGTGAAGATAAAAAATCATGGGCGAATAGGTTTGAAAAATGGCTTCTTCACTGAATGGCAGCTACCACAGGGTAGCTGAAAAAGAAAGCCTTACCTTTTTTGAATTTCACCTCCATCTATTGCAATCTGTTGTTGCCAACTTGAGTGCTATTGCAAAACAATGCTATAATATGGTTACACTTGTCTGCGCTTTATCTGAACTCGTGCTGTCACTTTTCCTACTGGTCTTGGCTGAAAAACCAGCGCTCTATCACTATAGTTCCGCTATTTGTGTTAGAGCACCACGCTGAGCCAAGACCTGTTAGACATGCCCACGTACACACGCTACACACGCTATACCCACGGATGAGCTGCTTAGTGCCCACTGTTTTTAACTGTCTTTGTAGTTTTAGCTAGTAGACTACAGGTATTTAAGTAGCGTCTCTGTGTATGTACTCTACCCTGGTTTATTCTATGTTTTTATTTAAATTTAGTTATAGTAATTGTACCTATTTGCGTGTACTATTTGTGTCTAATAATAATAAACTATTTAAACTAAACTACCCTGATGAATAAATGAAAAATGGAAATTCCCTTAACACAGATGGCAATGGAATATGGAGGATGTTGTGCTGTCCTGCCCATTTTTTGCTAAGTACATTACTGATGAGGGAGGAGGAGTAATTATTATTATTATTAACTCATTTATTTCAGATCACAATATAATCCATAATACAATTAAATGGGTAATGGGTGGGTAGCTGGCCGCGGCTGATGATGGCTGAAGGCGCAGCGTAGCGCAGGTCTTCGCAGCGCGGTCAGCATTGCAGCCCTTGATGGAAAAGCTGAAATGAAGGCTGAGACCGAAGACAGACCTTTATAGTGCGGACAGCAAGGGCTGCAATGATGGCCAAGCTTAATCAAATCAAATCAAATCAAAAATTCTTTATTTCCATAAATACAAAATTGTACACTTAGAAAAGGTCAAATTCTTAAAATAAAACACTGACACGGAAATAAAGTGGTACTTTTGATTTCTGTCGCTTCGGTATGTAGACTAAAGTAAAGAAGCGACTAAGAAACCTTTAGCCTGATAGTTGTTATTTTTCGAGTTGGAGCAAAACCCGTCCCAAGCTTTTTTATCTTCTAAATAATCTGATATTTTGTAGTAAGCCTTTTTGCACAGAAAGGGTTTGACAATTTGTTTGAATGAATTTATTTATTGATAGATTTTGCAACTCACTAGGAGTTTTGTTGTAGAAGCGTATACATTGCCCTTTAAAAGATACATTAATCTTGTGAAGCCTGGTTGTGGGCACAGCGAGTTTATGTTTATTTCTAATATTTATATTAAAGGCAGAGACCATAGCAAGCTAAGCTTGAGGCCAGCTTATCGTAGCCAGCAGTGCAGTCATTGCGGACCAAGACTTGTAACAATGCAAAAAATACTTAATATAAAATCAAAATAAAAAAACACGATTTGCTGGCGCCATTTCGGATAAGCCTGAAAGGTCGACTTCGCTCAAAGAAGTCAAAATAATCACTAGATTATTTATACTATGTTTATTGTTTCGAACTTTACTCAATTCACTAGTTCACACATGCTTTGCAATAGTCAAGTAACGGAATACCATTATCTCCTTCTCAAATGTAATCTGTTCTGTTATTAACGCACTAGCAGCCAACGTAACAAAGCGTAATCATTCCCGCCTTGGGACAAATGTGTGTACGATCTGCAGACATTTGTTCTGGTCGTTTTCTATCTATAATAAAAAATATCTATCTATGTATTGAATTGTCCAGCATTATTTAAGAATGCTTCTACAAATGTCCAATAAGCTGCTATGCTGCCTGTGTATTAAAATAATAATAATATTTTTATATGGACCATTTTGCCCACTAGCATATTTTTTTAGTTATTTGGTTTTGTGTATGGATCACAGAATACCCTATTAAAAACTGAAACTGACTATTATAAACTTAGACTGGTCTAGATTGACGCAAGTTGCCAATTTGTCTCATGATAGCATCGCAGCACTAGCATTTACCTACATAACATGCATGTCAGATAAATTCTAAGTATTGAACATACAATGGAACAACAATTGAATAAATAAGTAATTGATGAATACCACACATGTTTCAACACTACAACCTACAGCATCGAGACATTAAAATATGATAAATAAGTATGTAATGAATTGGTTACCATCAGTGGCTACCAGTAATGATAAACCCCTAATAGTTACACATGCTAAAACTTACCAACAAGGGCTATGGCGAAATACAACAAACAAATTTTGGCTTTTGGTTATAAGCTTACAAGCTTTTGGTTATGTTCGAATTCCTTACCTAAAATTCCCGCGTCCACGATTATTTCGGTAACCACTGCCGTCGTCTTCTTCAAAACCTTCGTCGTAACCACAATTATCAGCGTAATCTTTATCACATTCAACACCGTCAATGCCATTGGCCTCGGCAATCGATTGTTCTTGCATGTCCATTTTGTATTCTTCTTCCATTTTAAGAAGTAAACTTTTTAAGTAAGTCACAAGATATTATTATGTCCACATTACTGAATTGTGTCTTTAGTTATTGAAATAACACTGAATCTTCATAAAATCACCAAAATGGAAGCATACAAAATGATAAATAATCAACAAAATGTTTCAATTTAATCTCGGAAAACGACCAAAATGGCGTCGGATCGGACGGACGGACAGAGAATTTACCACAGAGTACAAAATGATGCTCTAATCTTGGCTCTGGTTCCCGCATAGAGCACAGATTTTAAACTAGCTCCGCGCGGCGCCTTTAAATCTTTAGGTTAATAGAGGAATGTAACTCGGTTGTACTCACAGGGATTTAAAGGTAAGCGCCGCCCCGCCGCGCTGGATTTTTTCTAAAATGAGTGACCTACTCTCATTTTGCAAAAATGCTCTGTATTTCATTAACCGTTAACACCAACTACAATATTTTATGTAGATTCACCTTACAAAACCAACACATATTTCATTCATCGTGTTCTGAAATTGTCACGGTGTTGCCCTATAAGTAAGTAGCATTAGTAACACGCATGCTGCAAAAAAAAAGTCCTAAATTACTCCTCAGACGACAAAACACTGGTTTACCCTTCGATGAAAGTAGAAAAAGGGAGATGAGGCATTGCATTACCATCTTGAAAGTGGATGGCTCAAGTTAGGTTCAACTATGTTCTCTTACCTCGGTCATAGTCGGACCGGCGGGCGGCGCGGGCGGTGGCATTTGTGTTTCGCGTGCTTGCTACGACGTATAATTTTGTGTGATTTCGGCTAAATCACCACGACAATGCTCTCGTTTTTGTTCACCAGGTGTATAAATAGCTCCAAAACAAAAAACAAAGCCTAAGGCATCATATATTTTCCCGCGTAAGTAGATACACCTAACTTTATATTTTCTGATAATCCGATACCTTTTCATTATTTCATCTGTGACACGGTACAGTTTTTGGGTGTGCGCTGATAGAACGTACCTAGGTACCGTATCTTCCTTTTTTTACTTTTATCGAAGGGTTTACCTAAAGAAACCAGCGAAAAATATTGTTGATATTTTAGAATGTTTATTATTCCATGAGTGTCTAGAACACAAGGAGAAAACAAACTTAAAACAAAGTAAAAAAAACTTAGCATAAGTATTTTCAATACAAAAACACATTATTAACCCCTTGTTTCTATAGTAGGTACCATTGATTTGTACCATCAATTGCCTATTTGTAAAAAATAATTCAAAATTTTTCACTATAAAATCTAATAGATCAGCTTGCGAAATAAATATAAATTTAACCCATGTATACCTCAAATTAACAATTCAATGTTCCACAAAAGCACATATATTACAGCTATTAAAGTATCCAATAATTTACCAGTGGAAATAAAACGAAATAAGTTAGGGAAATGGCTTGCTATTAATGTTCACTACAATTTAAAAGAATTTTTCAAAAATTAGGTCTCTGTCTGCCTATAATATTATGTACGATTAATTCTAAGAAATTAATAAATCCCAAAAATTTACGATCTCGACGGGATTCGAACCCGCACCTTCCCCTTCAGCGCAGGGTTGCTCTTTTTCCAACGCTACGTGATCTTATCTCGCCGAGGTGTAAATCTTTGGGAGTTCTTTCGGCACTTACACCGTCAGCGCCGCCTACAGGGGAAACAATAAAGTTATCCAATTCTGCTCAGACTAAATTTACATTTAGTTCGTTTGACGAGAGGTTTTGCCGTTGCTTGATTCTAAGGTTTTTATTTGCGTTGTTTTGGTGCGGGTTCGAATCCCGTCGAGATCGTAAATTTTTGGGATTTATTAATTTCTTAGAGATTACCCAGAGTACTATCTCACTAATATTATAAACGTGAAAGTTTAGATAGATGGATGGATGTTTGTTCCTTTATCACGACAGAACGGCTGAACGGATCTGGATGAAATTTGGCACAGAGATAGATTATAGTCTGGAATAGAACATAGGCTACTTTTTATCCCGGAATTCCCACGGAGCGGGAACTACGCGGGTGAAACCGCGAGGCGCTGCTAGTAATAAATAAAAACCTTAGTACGATTAATTCATTGATACTTTTATATAATACTAGCAATGCCTCGCGGTTTCACCCGCGTAGTTCCCGTTCCCGTGGGAATTCCGGGATAAAAAGTAGCCTATGTCCTATGCCAGACTATAATCTACCTCTGTGCCAAATTTCATTCAGATCTGTTCAGCCGTTCTGGCGTGATAAAGGAACAAACATCCATCTATCTATCCATCCATCTAAACTTTCACGTTTATAATATTAGTGAGAAGATGTAGGTGTAACTTTGAACCTAGGTACCTATGTAATTTAAAAAAATTTATTCTATGTCCGAATAGGATAAAATTGTTGATAGGTACTATAATTTCGTTATAAGACCTTCATGTAAGTAACTATGATTCACACAATTTTACAATAAATTATTCTTATTCTATTCTAATTCTATTCTTATTCTTATAATGGTACAAGTGATACTATTATGTCTTTAGTACCATCAATGGTACCTACTACTATCGATAATAGCACGTGTCGCTAGTAACCTATTTGTGGAAACTCACATTGACTCGCGGTTCAGAATCGGCTCCTTTCGGATTAGTCGTAGATGGATTAGTAGGTAATGTTATGCCGGGTACAACAAGCGAGCGAGAGCGAGCGAATGCAAACGATTGGGATTTGACAATCGGTACGTTCGTTCCATGTTGCTTTGATGTAGCGACAGCCGCCGGAGCACGGCCGATGATGAACGAAGGCCCTTGTTTGGACTCGCTTGCTTTCGCAATGACGTCCACACTGGTACTTTTGCGTTCGTTCGTTAGCCTTCGCTCGCTCCCGCTCGCTTGGTCTGTAGGTACCCGGCATTAGGTACGTGGGACCCCGATTAGGCAGATTCATTTGGTTTGGTATTCAAAACTAAAAAATTAATGAAGAAAAAACAAATTTATTGGGTTACGTTTATTAACTCACAAAAGAACCATTCTTGACATTCAACATTCGCGTGCTTGCCAACTTGTGCATATTTACCTGCGAGTCACAGGTAGTTGGTATAAGTGGTGCTTAACTGCTAAAGTGAGTATGGTTGACATTAATAAAAAATAAGTGCAATAAAAGGCTTTGTAAGCTGGATCATTCTTTCATTTAAATCTTTTTGCCATAGGTTTTGTAAGCGCGATCTCCAGGATATAAAAGGCTGCTGAGGTGAGGTGGTCTCCCAAGTTTGAGTCCATAGATATCTCAAAACATTTTTTTATTTCAGGTTTTCTTTCCCGTGTGTATTCTCTCAGAGCGAGCGGAGCTGACAACACTGTGATCACACTGATCACTAGCCGTGCAACTGACTAGGATACCTACCTACTGAATTGTTTTTGGCAAGTTCCTGCCACCTGTTCCTCCCGCGGCCTCCAAATATATAGCGATCGGTACTTTACGATCGTTAGAGACTGCCTCCCCTGGACTATGTTGTGGGAAAAAAGAACAGCTACTCGCAAGATCTGACTGTAGACATACATTTTTAACTTCACATTGATCGGTAGGTCCCATTTGTTCTATGGAACATGACGTAATAGAGCAATTTAAGAAAATGTTGCCCCTATTTGTACTATAGAACAGTTTGTAGTTTTTGTCTCAAATTGTTCCGTAGAACAAACTAAGTACCTACCTACATTATATAAACTTTAAAAATAAGAAGAAAAATTGTTTTTAGTTTGTAGTTAAACAAACAAGTATTGTTAAACTGCTGTTTTGCTAATATTTTGCAAAATAAAAATATGTAGCGAGTAGTAGTAGTTTCATTTTTAGATAGTGAACTGTACCTGGTATTAACGTCAGTGATTAATGTTATTCACGGCATTCACAGACAAATAAATACAGGAGCAAAAGCTAGTATGCAGTTCTATAGTACAAATAGAGAAATATTTTTTCAAATTGTTCTATTAGTACGTCATGTTCCATAGAACAAATGGGACCTACCGGAATCGCCCCTTTTCGGCATATAATGTAACGTGGCACCCTGTATGTACCAGACTTTTTATGCAATCCCGGGATTTTAATTCTAATAAAGAAGAAGAAATCTTAAAATTAAAATATTTTAATTCTAATAAAGAAGAAAGAATTCTAAGAAGCCGCTTCTATTACTTTGTTAGCCTATATTTCTATACTTGTAAATATGCATTAGACTATTTCAAATAATGGGTAGGAAAAAATTTGGTATTTATGGTTCACAGGTTACTCAAATACTGGAGTTGTAAAGAAAGTAGGCAGGTCTTTCCTAACAGGCAGATCTCCGAGCCAGTAATGTCCTGGGCTTACTTGCTTGATGGAATCTTGCTGATATTGCTTGCTGCGCTTGGCTAAAATTTGTGAATTAAGCTCAAGCATCGTTCAGGAACGTGAAATCCAGAAAAAGCTGTGTACGGTAATTCGGAAATTTGTGAAGTAAGCTCAAGCATCGTTCAGGAACGTGAAATGGACAAGCTGTAGCTGTGCACGGTAACTCGGTAACATAAGTTTCTTGTAATTTAGCCGATACGTCCCCATGACGGGGTTCACCTTTAAATTTGGCCGACGCATCACCATGGCTGGTTGAATTATTTTCAGATTCTTTTAAAACAGAACTAGTGATTAAATAAAAACGTCAGTACCTATGTAGTTAAAGTTTAGTTTTTAAAAATATTTACGACTGTAGGTACTCTGTCCAGTTGCTAATCTGTCCAGCTGAGAATCCGTCCAGCTGAGAATCCGTCCAGCTGAGAAACCGTCCAGTTGCGAATCTGTCCAGTTGCTACGGAGCGGATAAATATATAGAGAGTACAGTATTGAAAATTCAAAATTCAATAACTTTATTTCTTTAGGCTTTCAAAATAAGCACGTGAAGTGACAAGGGTTTCGAGTTTGCGGATGAAATGAGATTTTGCCAAGGGATCCTTACTTGGCTCACGGCGGAAAACCTTGGAGGGTCTGCAACGAGGCTTCTAGATTGACTTTTATGCGAATGTGCCGTTAGTGAAGAAAACTATTTTAGATCATGCGCACATGGCGCGTCAAATCGATGGGTACCTACGTCGTTTAGCATATGGTACGACACTTGTCTCCGTGGAGCCAGCACCACCTGACGCCATGGAGAAAAGACGAGTGAGGGCAAGGAGGCCAAGTTTTCACTTAATGGGCAACCCGCGGGGACAACATGCGGGACATGGGACACCGCAAGGACCAAACGCGCTAAACCCGCAGGGATGACAAAACGGACCACACCCGTGGGGACAACAACCGTATCCACAGCCGCAACCACATAGGCCACAGCCGCAACCGTATGGTCTACAACAGCAAGTACATGGGTCACAGCCGCACCGACAAGGTCCGCAGCCGCAACGACAAGGTCCGCAGTCGCAACCACAGGGTCCGCAGCCGCAACCACAGGGTCCGCAGCCGCAACCACAGGATCTGCAGCAGCAATTACAGGGTCTGCAGCAGCAATTACAGGGTCCGCAGCCGCAACCACAGGGTCCGCAGCCGCAACCACAGGGTCCGCAGCCGCAACCACAGGGTCCGCAGCCGCAACCACAGGGTCCGCAGCCGCAACCACAGGGTCCGCAGCCGCAACCACAGGGTCCGCAGCCGCAACAACATGAATTCCCTGGTTTTGACAAACCCTTGCAACAATCGATCCGAGGAAAGCATGCGCATGTAGTACAGACTCCGGCTAGTGGTGATGGGAAAGGTCCAGCGGCAGGGTCAGATAAGATCGGACCTAGGCCATGTGTAAAGACAACTCCGTCAGGAGAACGGATGAAAAAAAGACCCATATTTTGAGGTTTACAAAGGTCTTGAAAGAATGGGAAAATCGAATCATGCCCCTTTGGATCAACTGCGGGGTAAACTGTTGGTTTTGAACATTGAAAGAAATTGGGTGTAGACGGGGCTACACCTATGCATGTATCCCCAATTTCATTCGTATTTCGTCGATCAATTTTGTGTTTTAAATGTGAAGAAAGGTGGTCATTTGTTTGGTTTGATAACTGAAAATGATGGCCAGTATTGAAGATTGCCGATTGGGATCTTGGCAGCAGCTGAGAATGGCCTGAGCGGTATACCACATCAGGGCTTGTTCTCGCGACATTGAAGCCGCGTACTCTCTCGAACAACGACTTCTCCAGCCTCTGCGTCTCTTCTACTTTATGCGGCTGCTCGTCTTTCAATCTCTTGATAGGTATGTTGTTAAGCTTACTGCGTGCCTTTCTTAAATCATTCTTCTTTCCGAGACTTGCTGAAAGGATGATTTTGGATTGTTATCTCTATTCCGCACCCCGGAAATTCCTACCAATAGCCTTGCCTTGTTCTATTTATCCTGCTCTAATACATGTACCTATGATACAGTCATGTAGTGTTCACCACGAGTCCACCTTGTATAATCAACATACGGTAATAAGTAGGTATTATCGAAAAGGGATAGATACTCGGAAGGAACTTAAAACTAAAAAAATCTCAACGTTTATGGCAGTCAATACGATGGGTTGTATCCCGTCCCCTACTCGCATTTTCGATGGTCGATGCATCTAAATACCTTGTATTCAAAGGTTTCTAATAAATACACTTGAGACTTGGAACTATACCTACCTAGTTTTTTTGTAAACTCTTACTACAGTGCAAGCGAGACCCGAGACGCGTTATTTTGGCGTTCCCCGTAAATAAAACGTCAAAGTAACTTGTATAACGTTTTTTTATATTGACTTATTACAAGGAAATTAACACATGGACTATTTCAAATAATGGGTAGCATAAAGGTTTGTCATTCAAGGTTCAAAGCTCCTAAACTAGACCTGTGAAGACTTAATGTAGCCAGGTCTTTGTTCATAACAGGCAGCGCTATCTTGCAGCGGTTTGGGCCAACTTGCGTGGTGGGATCTTTCAGATATTGGCATAGCGCTCAGGAAAGAGTTTTGCAGTAAGTTCAAGTGTCGACCTGGAATGTGAAATCCAGGACAAGCTGCGCACGGTAACTCGGTAACATCAGTTTCTTGTAATTTGGCCGATACGTCCCCATGACGGGCTACGCATTGAAATTTGGCCGACGCATCTCCATGGCAGGTTGATAAATATGTAGCGAGTACCGTATTGTTATGTGACAAGGGTTTCGAGTTTGCGGATGAAATGAGATTATGCCAAGGGATCTTTACTTGGCTCAGGCCAGAAAACCCTGGAGGAGCTGCAAAGAAGCTTCTAGATTGACCTTTAAGGGATTGTTCTGTGAGTGAAGAAACACATTTTTGATCACAAGGTGGTGCATGTCCATGGACACATGGTGGGTCAAATCGTTCGATATGTGGTTTAACACATGCTTTGACACTCATTTCTGTGGAGTCAGCACCACCAGATTCCATGGAATAAGTGGGTGCAAGGGTGCCAAGTTTACGCTTGGAAGACTTGCGGGGACAACATCTGCGACACGGGCCACACCCGCAGGGACCACACGGGCCACACCCGCAGGGACCACACGGGCCACAGCCGCAGGGACCACACGGGCCACACCCGCAGGGACCACACGGGCCACACCCGCAGGGACCACACGGACCACAGGCGCAGGGACCACACGGGCCACAGCCGCAGGGACCACACGGGCCACACCCGCAGGGACCACACGGGCCACACCCGCAGGGACCACACGGGCCACACCCGCAGGGACCACACGAGCCACACCCGCAGGGACCACACGAGCCACACCCGCATCCACAAGGGCCACAGCCACAACCACATGGGCCACAGCTACAGCCACAACCGCATGGTCTGCAGCCGCTACAACATGGCCCGCAGAGGCAACCCCACGGTCCACAGCGGCAACCACACGGTCCGCAGCCATAACCACACGGTCCACAGCCGCAACCACGCGGTCCACAGCCGCAACCACACGGTCCACAGCCGCAACCACACGGTCCACAGCCGCAACCACACGGTCCACAGCCGCAACCACACGGTCCACTGCTGCAACCACACGGACCGCAGCCGCAACCACACGGTCCACAGCGGCAACAACATGATTTCTGCTTACGTGGTTTTGACAAACCTTTGCAACAATCAGACAGAGGACATGTGTTCGTAAGAAATACATCGGTTAGTGGTGACAGAAATGGTCCAGCAGCAGGGTCCGAAAACATCGGACGTTGGCCATCTTTAAAGACAATGCTGTTAGGAGAAGGGAAGAAGAAATGATCCTTGTTTTGAGGTTTTGAAACGTCTTGAAAGACTTGAGAAATTGAATCATTCCCCTTTGGACCATTTGGATCATGTGCGGGATAAAATTTTGGTTTTGAACATTGAAATGAATTAGGTGTAGACTGTGGTACACCTGAGCGCCCCAATGGTGCCCTAATTTCATTTATGTTTCGCAGAACGATTTTTTGTATTGAATGTGGTGAGCAGTTACTAAAAAGGACAATTGTTTGGTTTGATGATTGAAAACGATGGCCAGTATTGAAAATTGCTGATTGGCATCTTGGCAGCGGCAAAGATTGGCGCGAGCGAACCACATCATGGCTTGATCTCGTGACATTGAAGACGCGTGATCTCTTGAACAGCTGCTGCGTTTCTTCTACTTTACCCGGCTGCTCATCGCTCAATTTCTTGATAGATATGTTGTAAAACTTTCTGCGTTCCTCTTTCAAACCACTCTTCCATCCGAGATTTGCTGAAAGGATGATTTGTATTGTAATCTAAATCCTGCACCTTATATATCCCTACTTTAAGCCTTCCTCCAATCTACCTGCCATAATAGAAAGAATAAATTGGCTTGATCATTCCGCGAATAGCCCTTGGTCCACCTATTTGTGTACTTAGGTAAAAGGAATATCATATTTCTTATCAAGCCACGTACACCAAGCCTACAAAATAATATAATTATGTCATAGATTAGATTATTATTAATATAGAGGTTGATTAATGTTCGATAGGTGCCGGGGTGTTGCTTAATACCGGATGTTAATCCTTCATAGATACGCATCGCGCTCTACCAAAGTTTTAAACAGAGATGCGTTATATATTTAGGTAGGTACGCAAGATTCGTTCCCGAGGGCCGCTCAGGCTTTCTCGATTCGGAAGAACCTACTCAGGAAACTTTAGTTACCTACCTGAGAACATTCATTATTAATCATTAAGTAATTTGATTAGCCAATAACGATCTGCCACTTCAGCTTAAGACTAGAGCGATGCTACCTAAGTGCAAGCGAGATTCGTTAATTTTTGCCTTGCCTATAAATAAAAGCTCAATGTAGTTTTAAGATGTTTGTAATACCACAATACAAGGCAATAAACACATGGACTATTTCAAATAATGGGGAGCTTAATAGGTGTCTTACTCAAGGTTATGTTATGCGCTGTGGAGCTGTGAAGACCGACCCACTTATTCTTATTAATCTGTTAACCTAAAACAATTGCTACGTGTTTTTTTCTCACTGATATGTCATTTAAAGACAGAAAACGACTTTTAGCTATTGCATTATGTTAGAAGAGGCTTAAAAATAAACTTAAAGATATAAAATAAAGTTAGGTAGGTAGGTAGGTATTTTCTAAGCGGCAGAACTTCAAACCTGCAGCAATGGTCAATGGAGCCATTTCACAGGTATTAGCATAGCGCTCGGGTAAGAGGTGTAGAGTAAGTTCGAGTATCGGCCAGGTACGTAAAATCCAGATCTCTGTTTACACGGTAACATTGCCATGTGTTGTAAATCGGCTGATGCATCCCCATCAATGGTTGAGAAATAAGTAGTGCGTACAGTATTGTCAACAGGTGAGAGTTTCGATTTGACGGATGAAATTCTATTTTGACTCGAGTCTCTTACTAGACTTATGGTTGGGGCCCCTGAAGTTGTATAGAACCTTCCTGGTTGATCTTGACACTCCGACGGTTTCATTGGTGAAGGAGCACAAGTAGTCTCTGAATTTACGGCATTCGGGTTCATTTTATTGTAACGGTTCACTTCGTTGGAAGAGATCAAACCGTTAGGTGTGGACACGCAGGTGCAATTTGCTGCCGGAATTACCCAGAATGAGCCACACGGTAGATAACATGATTGGACCCATGGTGGGGCAACTTGTGGGGTAAATTGTGTGGCACATGCGATGTTCATGTTTGTGGAGCCGGCACCATCTGGCATCAAGCAACAACAAATTGCGCGAGATACGGAGACAGGCCCACGGCAGCACCAGTCGCCATAGTAAGGGATACGGTTAGGACAACTGCAAAGACCACAGTTCTGAGGATAGTATAAACCACAGCGTCCGTAGTATGGACCAAAGTAGCAGGGTCCACATCGGCGAAACATACCATTAAAGCTAGTGCATGGGCCACACCCGCTGGGGCCAATACAGCAGTAATTGTAGCCACATGATGCGCATCCGCAACCACAAGGTCCACAACAGAGACCATATGATCCGCATCCGCACGGTTCGCAGCCGTAATTAAATGGCTTATAGCTGCAACCACATGGTCCACAACCGTATCTAAATGGCCCACAGCCGCAACCACAATTTCTACCGCTGCAACCACATGGTCCACAACCGTATCTACATGGCCCACAGCCGCAACCACAATTTCTACCGCTGCAACCACGTGGGCAGACGCACGCAGCACAGATGTCGGTTAGTGGTGAACTTAAACAGTCTGTTAAGTTAATGCTTCCGGATGTAGGGTTTAAGGTATTCTGGTGTGTGTCCCCCGAGCTGTGAGAATCCACGTTTTTTGGATCGGGAACACTCGTGGGCGTTTCTTTGAGCGTTTTTGAAAGGGCCGGCGAAACTGGTGGTCGTGGACTTTGAGACAAATTGGTTGTACACGAGGATACCACTGAGTACCCCCTTGTGTCCCCCATTTCTTTCATATCTGGCTGAAAGGCTTTTGGAATTAAATGTGGTAAGCTTCTCGATGGGTAGCCATACCCAGTTTGATTTGCTGAACAAAAGCGGCATCCAATATTGAGGTTTGCCGATTGCCATCTTGACAAATAAATGCCCGAGCGGCTTAACCAATCACGGCATAACCAATCACGGCATACTCTCGTGCGATAACAGCAGCATGAAGTTTTAACCAACGATTTTCCGAGCTCCTGCGTCTCTACTTTTTCCGGCTGCGCTTCCTTTAATCCCCTGACAGAGCTGTAACACTTTCTGCGTGCCTCTCTCATACCTTTCTTCCATCCGAGATTTGCTGAAAGGATGATTATGTATTGTAATCTCAATCCTGCACCCTATAAATCCCTACCACCTTGCCTAGTTTACAGATCCTGTGCCTGCGCCAGATAAAAATTAAAATAAGACGTTATCTCTATCAATCTGTCGATGTAGGTACACGTATTCGATAACAGGCGCGACGATAGTGGCCTCCCATGTTTACAACTATATACAACAACTTCGTACAGGGTGTAGATTAGATTTTAGGACCACTCGTGCACTTTTTTTTGACAGGTACGTAGGTACAACCGGGTGAAAAATAATTACGGGCACGGCGGCGGCACGCCTCCGTCTCATCTCATAGTCAAGCACGGCGACCGTGCCATGTGTATGGGAGACAGTAATCTATACACACTTGCACTAATTTATCTACCTACACTACATACTTGGCATATTGTGCGACTAAATAAAGAAGGTGCAATCTAAATAATCCTCTTTCCGGTTTATTCAAGCGCCTACAAAAAGCAAGATTGATTTTCGACGTAACAGCTAACCCAACCTAACCTACCTATGATTTGGTTTTCGGATTGCAACAGTCTTTACCACTGTGCGTCAAAGTAGAGTTAAAAGTTAACCCAAGACTATTTCCTAATAAAGCAAGTGATACGCAGTACGTTGGCCTGGCCTGAAAATAAAAGTTCCAAGGTAATTTTCATTTGTATTCTGGTAAGTACATGTCACTAAATATGTTACAATGGACCATTTCAAAAAATATAATGCATAAAATCATGGTATTCGCATATCGACGGTGGAAAGGAAAAACACTTGAAGCGAAATTTTGGTCGAAAATAAGTTTTAAACATATTTGAAATGAGCGATTTTTTCTGCGTCGAGGATACAAATACAAAAAAATACGATTGTTTTGAAGATTTAACTTAGTGTTGGCAATGTTGACTAAGTCGACTGAAATAGGTATTATAATAATAATAATTATTCATTTCTTTATTGAGACAACTTAGTCTATTTGATATAATATTTTAATACAGAATTTATGGTTGTTAAAGTCTCTAATAATGTAATTTAAGTTTACAAGTTCAATGTTCGTTTGCAATACAGAAGTGATACACTGTACTGGTCGTTAATAATATTGTTTGATTGCTCATGAAGATAGTAATGTAGCCTTTGTTTGAAGTTTGTATTTTCCCAGTGAAATGGTTTTTTTAGTAGGTACAAAATCCAAGAAGCTTTTAAAACAGTAAAAGACACCGTTGTATCTCCATATTCTTGTTTTTTTGTATGTTTGGAAAACAAGTAGGGATTTCAGTTAAAAATATAACATTGAATTATTTAATAGCTAGAGCCGTGTTTTTCCTCTACTAAGCCTTCTATGGAATTCTTAGTTAACTGATTTTGCCACAACCCTGTATCCTATGCTCGATACGCTGCAGTTGTTTTTCCTCCTAATAGAATGCATAGCTTGTCGTTCATGTGTTTTTCCTTCCGGTGTATTTGCTATAAAGTAAATAACCGACACATAAATCCTATTATCATGCAAGCATGTTTTTCTTAGTTTAGTAGTCTAATGGAGTCCACAGGTGATCGGAATGCTGGTTTTTATTTCGGTCAAACTTTTATCAGCTCTCATATAAACTTCCAAAATTGTCGTTTCAAGGGTTTTTCCTTTCCACCGTCGATATTATTCCAATACTTGAAGTTTGAAGAAAGCCTTTCTTTTCTATTAAGCAGACCCGCGAGCCTGTAGCGGTCTAGGCCCGGGCAATCTTGCAAGTGTTGACACAGCGCTTGGGTAAGATTTGCAAGGTAAGCTCGAGTATCGGCCAGGCCTGTTGAATCCAGAACTCGGTGTGCACGGTGACATCGCCATATCTTGCGAATCGGCCGACGCATCGCCGTGGCAGGTTGAGAAATACGTAGTGAGTATAGTGTTAACAAGCGGCGAGTGCTTAGAGTTCACGGGAGAAATGAGGTTTTGCCATGGCAGTCTTATTTGGCTTGTGTTTGGATACACTGGAGGGGCTACACAGGAGCTTCCAGATTGACCTTGTAACTCCGATTGTTCCTTATGTGAAGTAGCCGAAGGAGTATTTGGAGAAGTTTCAGTATTCGGGTGCATCTCGTTGTAAACGGCAAAGCCAGAATTGATAAAAGGAGCATTTACATCGTTGGAAGGAACAAAGCCGTTGAAAGGAATGGGGGTAGTGGGTGTACAAGCACAATAAGGACCTGGAACAAACCATGGTGGGCCAACTGGTAGGGCATACGGTGGGCAGGGTTGGCTACATGGTGGGCAACACGGTGGACTGGGTTGATTACTTTGCGGGCCAGATGGTCGACGACTTGGTGGACTGCTTGGTTGCCCTCGTTGGGCAGGTGGGCCACATTTTTGGACATTTTGTGTGGCATCTTGAGTAATACATTTTGTAGCATTTGGAGTGGTACTTGTATCTGTGGGAAGAGGACCTGGGACAAAGAAGCAAGGTAAACTGGAACCGCCAAAGGTGGCAGGATACTTGCAACAAGGTCGTACAAATGGACCAGCTAGTCCACTTCCACAACCACAAGGTCCAGGGCTAGAACCAAGCGGTCCAGAGACAGATGGTCCGCAAGAGCCGCATGGACCACAACCACAGGGAGGGCCACGCCCGCAGGGACCACATCCGCAGGGACCACAGCCGCAGGGACCACATCCGCAGGGACCACACCCGCAGGGACCACATCCACAACACCCACAGGGGCCACATCCACACCCGCCAGGAACAAGAGGGAAACCGCAACCACACCCGCATCCGCATCCGCATCCGCACGGACCACATCCACACCCGCATCCGCACGGACCACATCCACAGCAGGGGCGAATGCAAGGGCCACACAGTGCAGAGCCACCACCACATGGTCCACAGCCGCAGCCACATGGTCCACAGCAACATGGTCCACATGAGCCACATGGGCCACACCCACAGGGAGGACCACGCCCGCAGGGACCACAGCAGCCACCGCAACCGCAACCACAACCACAGGGGCCACAGCCGCATGGTCCGAAGCAACATAATGAATTTGTCAAAGATTCACAAGGATAAGTGAAAGGAGGGTATGTACAAGGGTATGGACAAGGATATGAAGGAGGGTAGGAAGGAGGATTCGGAGGATAACAGGCGCATGCAGCACAGGGCACGGTTATTGGTGATGATAGATATGGTCCGGCACCAGGGTTAGCAAAGACCGTGCTTTGGCCGTCTTTAAAGACAATGCCTTCGGGTGTAGGGTAATAGGTATAGTTGTACGCATTTGCAGAATTTAGAGAATCCATGTTAGGATTTGAAAGGCCCAGAAAGACCGAGGGAATTATATTAAGTGGCTGCGGGTTATATGGACTTCGCATGTAATTGGGGATACACGATGGTACCCCTACGGGTAATCCTGGGGGTACCCCTAAGTACCATGTACCCCCATGTACTTGTTTTGTGCTTCCTTGAACGACTCTTGGAATTTTTGGTACGTCCGATTGGCGGCCATGGCTAGATGTTTGGTTTGCTGATTTAGAGCGACGGCTAGTAGTATTGAAGATTGCTGAACGAGATCTTGGCAAAAAATGGTGCGAGCGGCACCATTGATTTGGGCATGCTCCTATGAAATTGGGACAGGATACATGCTTGAATAGTGACTTCCCGAGCCTCAGCGTCTCTTGTACTTTTTCCGGCTGCTCTTCCTTCGTTCTCCTGATAGATATGTTGTAAAACTCTCTGCGTGCCTCTTTCAAAGCACTCTTCCATCCGAGATTTGCTGAAATGATGATTCCGTATTGTTATCTCAATCCCGCACCCAAGAAATCCCTACCAATAATAGATTTGCCTTGTTAAAAGTAATCCTGCCTAGTAAATATTGGAAAATAGCTTAACTTGAACACCGTCAGTACTTATTCCGGGGATTGCCAAAGGTTATTCGTGTAGGAAGAGATTTTTACGATGGTAAATTAACAAAGTCTTGAACTTGGCCATATTATGTATGTATGCGTTTTGAAGATTGGGAGGTTATAATTATCAGAATGGAGGGAGTGACTAAATAATATTTCCGGTATGGATCTTTCCGGGGTGGTTTTAAACAGGTCATAGTAGGCATGCATATCCTGAACAACGCGCGTTCTCCCTAATTGTCTCAAATATGCAGAGGGTCTGGTTTTTCATATTATAATATCGAGCCCGTAAATGCTAACACACGACTCATTCGATTGATATATTTTTTGCATGTAATCTATAATATTGTGATGAAAAGCATCTATCTATCTAACTAACTATCTATTCATCTACCGACATACCTAGCCTATGTAAGCCTAAATAGAACTTATCCTGTACATTAACTGAGAAAAGAGAGTCGTGTCACGATACAAACTGGCCGATTACATCCAAACTGGTTAACTAGGGATGCTGGAGTCAACAGGGGCAGGCGAAATACTGGAGCTGGAGACTTCCCTCTTACTTAGGTGATCTCAGTCTCTGGTTGCTTCCCATCGACCTGACCGCAAGATATGGTGATGTCCAGCTTCAGTACCCCTCACTTCAGTCTTTCATTCGTGGATAGTCAGTTCCTACCTGAAGCCTTCCTCGCTGACCTATCAAGCATAAATTCCTACCAAAATTTCGAGCTTGTTTTTGAGAATGCCATAAATAAAATATCAAGGCTTTTCCAATCTTTATTTTCGTAACCGCATGCCGAAACAAAGAAGTGCAAAAGTCAATCTTCCCTTACAAATAAGCAGAATGGAAGAGGTGTAAGTAAATCAATTCTTATATACAACCTAAACAACTTTTTTCTTGTATAGCTAAGAACTCATCACAGGACCACATTCATCCTACTTAAGCTCGAGTTGAACATGCAATCATTGCGTTGGTGAAAGAAATCCTGAAACCGAGGTTCAGAGCTTCAATTGACTATTTACGTGTAGCCTTGTGGGTGGTATGAATTCTAGCAGTGGGTACAACAGGGCAATAGTATACCACGAGCGCTGTTCTCCCAAATTGTTCGTACTTTTTGCACACTAATGGACTTGGTTTGCTTGATGGCCGATCTTTTACAACATCTGGATTAGTTTGAGGGGGAGGAGCATAGCCACCAGTTTGGGGTACATTATTTGGGCTCACTTGAGGTAAATATTGAGTCCGTGTTTCGTTCTTTGAGGTTTTTTGGGGTACATTTTGAATCTGTGATTCTATCTTTGAGCTTTCTTGGGGCAAATATTGAGGCTGAGATGCTTTGGCACTGGTTGCTTGTGGTGGTTGTTCTTGGGTGTAAATAAGAGGTGAATAACGGTTGTCGGTTGCATCTTTAGGATCTACATTTGGGTTAGATTTTGCGTTTGAAGTTTTAGATTCTGCAATAGGGTTGTTATTAGGTGTATTTTGAACTTTTTGTTCAACAATGGAGCTGTCATTGGATGAAAGTCTGTAAATGTCTCCGTTTTCGTTAGCAAAAGTGTCCGTTGAATATCCATTGACGTACGTGACGGGTGAATAACGAACATACCCATGTTTGTTGGGTTCCAATGTTTGCCAATTTTGCTGAGTTTGGCGTTCTACGTTCGAGTTTTCATCAGTGGGGAGTGACTTAGGAATATCCTGTTCCTCTACATTTAAGTTTACTTTAGGGGCTGGTTCAGCCTGGGGTAATGTGCAAGGTTTGATGATATCAATGCTAGGATTTAAGTACACACATGTTTGAGGACTATACGTGTACTCATTAGGATCTACGTAATTACTAAATTGTCTTAATTTAGAGGGTATTGAAGTTTCCGAGAAGCTATGTGGGCTTAGGGCGGTTGTACAAGAAACGATAGGTGATGTGAACCATCCTGGCCTCCCGAGGCATCCGCAGCCACATGTGTTACAAGCACCAGTGCCGTGAGGACCACAACCTGAGCCGTAACCCCAAGGGCACAAAGGACGACACGCACCGCTACCATCCCAGCCGTAAGGTCCACAGCCACAGCCGTATCCGCAAGGACCGGACGGTCCGCAAGTACTCATATTCTGGCCATGCCCAACGTACCAGTTCGGATAGCAGTTCGGGAAGCAACCGAGCTCATAATTCCCAACGCCATAACTAGCTGGCGATACACAAGGCCCAAATCGAAGCGGGTCATAACCATGCAGCTCTGACGCCCTCATTACATCAGAAGGACACAGCATTGTTGTCCCCATCAGATAATCGGCCCCAGCACCACCCATTGGACAGCAACAGCAACCCATTGGGCAGCAACTGCAACCCATTGGACCCATTGGTTCGTACGTGGAAGCCATTGGGATGCAACCCATGGAACTCATTGGGCCCATTGGAGTGCTCATTGGGCCCATTGGAGTGCTCATTGGGCCCATTGGGCCCATTGGAGGTGGTGGCAATTCGAAGAAGAAGGAACGGAAACAGGAAGGAATGCTCACGTTGGGGTGTGACGTGGGCTTATAATCGGAGGGAGGGCAGCTGAGTATTTCATTAATAGGGCAAGAACTTGTTAGGAACTGTGATAAAGCTTGGCCTGCCATCTTGCCTGCATCTTCAACGTTTGGCGGCGGAGAGCTACAGCAGCTATTTGCTGCATAGCAATCATATGGCATTGGGCAACTATTTGACATTTGTAAAGGACAGCTATGTGGAAATTGGAAAGGGCAGCTAGGTGTATTCTGTGAATTGACCAAAGCATTTTGAACTAGCCAAGGATTAACCCACTGAGTCAGGATGTTGCTCACGTTGCTTGGAGCTCGGCATTCTTGAAATGGACTATTAGGAGGATTCATGGGGTAGGGTATAATCTTGTTTTGAGGAAGAAAGTCTGGAGTAACGTTCACGTTAGGATTTATGGAGTAAGCCAACGTCTCCTGCTGATTATCAAAATCAGGATTCATGAAGTGCGACGTACTGTTGCCAGGAACCATGTTCACAGTATTTAGTGGACCGAACGGAGTTTGTGGGTAGGAAAGACGACACTGTTGGAATGATGGATATTGTTGAATCGTTGGATATTGGTCATTTGATGTAAACTGTTTCTCATTTGATTTATCATTTGACGGAAACTGCTGAGTATTGGATGGAAACTGCTGATTATTTGATGGAAACTGCTGGGCATTCGATGGTAATTGTTGAGCATTTGTATCAAATTGTTGAGCATTTGTATCAAATTGTTGAGCATTTGTATCAAATTGTTGGGCATTTGATGCAAGTGTTTGGGTATTTGATGGAAATGTTTGGATATTTGATGGAAATTGTTGGGTATTTGATGGAAATTGTTGGGTATTTGATGGAAATTGTTGGGTATTTGATGGAAATTGTTGGGTATTTGATGGAAATTGTTGGGCATTTGATGGATATTGTTGGGCATTTGATGGAAATTGTTGGGCATTTGATGGAAATTGTTGGGCATTTGATGGAAATTGTTGGGCATTTGATGGAAATTGTTGGGCATTTGATGTAAATTGTTGGGCATTTGATGGAAATTGTTGGGCATTTGATGGAAATTGTTGGGCATTTGATGGAAATTGCTGGGCATTTGATGGAAATTGCTGGGCATTTGATGGAAATTGTTGGGCATTTGATGGTGATTGTTGGGAATGTGGAAAATGTTGGGCATTTGGAAAATAATGGGAATTTGTTGAAAATTGTTGGTAATTTGATGGGCATTGGTCATTTGACAGAAGTGGATCATTTGATGAAAATTGTAGGTCATGTGATGCATATTGTGTGTTATTTGATAGATACTGGTGGTCATTTGATAAGCACTGCTGGTCTTTTGATAAGCACTGTTGGTCGCTGGATAAGCACTGTTGGTTATTTGATGAACATTTTGGATCGATCGACTTTTGTGGGTTGTTTAATTGACCATTTTGTGTATTATCTACGCAATTTTGCGGATCAGGCATTACTAATTCTTGGTCATGGGAAGGATTTCTTTGAAATGAATTTGGAGGCATGCTCGATGGATACAGCGAATGGCTCTTTGGCTGGAAACTATTATTGAGTTCTCGTTGTGGTGTATTTGTCGGGCATGGTTTTCGACTGCTCGTAGTATTGACTACCGACTGCGTTTGCGGAACGACCGGGCTCGCGGGAGGTGGCCAATCGCGGCCACTCGTCACGAATTCTGGAGCTGAAGAACTTCTGGTCACAAAGGAGGCTCTGTGCAAGTGGCTTCTTCTCGATCCTTCTTTCACTCGCAGAGCTTCTTCCGTACGATCAGCATTTTGTAATTTCTTGATACGGTCACAGCCGCGCAATGCTCTGTTAAGACGTTCGGACAAGGTCTGCTTCCATCCAAGATTCGCTGAAAGGATGATTTCGTATTGTAAACGCAACACTGCTTAGGTAGCTTCCACTAACTTAAAAAATCTATCCGTTTATCCTGTCCTACCTAATAAAAATATTTTTATTCAAACGTCTCAGGACCGATCAGGTTAAGCGTTTCCAACCTACCTAATCAAGAATAATTTGAGGCAAACTTTTAGGACCGGTCTGATTACGAAAATGAAAGTTCAATTTTTTTCATGTTTGTATTTATTAAATCTGTCAACAAAATTAGACTATCAGACACACCTTGTACACAACACTGATCCTATGATAGCCTTCAAGTGAAGTATCCCACCCCGTCAAGATATTTTTTTTCGTACTATACTTTTAAACTGCAGTTCCAATAATAAATGATGTCTCATTGGTTTTCGCATCGTCTCATTCATGTTGTGCAAGTTACATACGAATATTTTAGAAGTTTGGCGGACGTAGGACTTGAGCTGGCTTGCTGCATAAACTTAGAGGATAACTAAAATGTACCGAGGTGTGGCGTAGTCTTTGAAACTTGAAAGCTGTTGTAGAAATGTGATTGATGACCTACGGTCATTCGTAGTGATTCGTTTGAAAAGTGAAGCAGTGTACCTACATAATTAACATTTAATAAAAAATACAGGCGCCTACTACACAGCATGCAGTCAAAGACAATTTTTATGTATTGTTTTTACTAGTAGGCAATCAAGCTTCGCTTACATTATGACAAAGAAATTAAAGGAAAAGCTGCCTAGTAGTCAGCAGTTTGAAAGAACACACGAGCTTAACTTTGAATTATGTATCGTTGTTGGGAAACTAGGTATGATTCATCTCAGACGTGTTTTTGGACGCAGTTGTTCGGGCTTTGGATATATTTTTTAAGGCCGCGCGACGAAGGTTTGCAGTCGCAGATCTAAACGCTGGAGGAAACAATTCTTTTTGTTGTGATTTTGGAGCCGAAAAGATCCAATCCCAATTATTGGCGTTTCTGGTAGATCTAGATGTTTTATCCTTTGTGAACGCAGCAGACTCGAGAAGGAGAGATTCCACGTTATCTTTTTGGTAATTTTGCTTTGGAATCCCTGTAGTCATGGACATGGTGTTCGATGTTAACGATATGTTAGTCCATGTTTTCTTGACTTCCGAGTTCGACCGCAAATGTTTGCTGGTTTTAGACTTAGGAACACCTTTAAAATGACTCTTTTCCTCGCTAACTGCCATGATAGGTTTCTTATCCACAGTCTGAAGTGAAAAGGGAGTTAGCTCGCCGACAGTTTCTGGATCTACTGTTGCTCTAAAATTAATGAAATCACAATTCCACTTTTTATCAGTCTTAATTGTGAGTGTCTCAGTAGGAGTTTGTGAATCTACAGTCGTTCTAAAGTTAAGGAATGCATAATTCCACCGTTCCATTTCCGTATTGACTGGGGGTTTTTCATTCATAGTATGAGGCGATTCTACGGTCGATCTTAGATTAATGAAGGCACGATTCCAGGTTTTCGAGCTAACTGCCGTGATTGTGGGCAACTCTTTAGGTGCTAGTTCGACTTTTTCAGTAATAGTTTCTGGATCTACCGTCGTTCTATAATTAAGGACGGCGCAATCCCACATTTCCGTACTAGCGGCCTTGATTTTGTGTTTCTGGCCCACAGCATCAAGTGATAGCTCGACTTTCTCATCTGGATCTACCGTGGATCTATAATTAATTATGGCGCTAGGAGAATTCATAATGTTTGGTGCTGCTTTGCCATCTGTTGTACCTAATTTCATAGAATTTTTGATTGTACTAGGAATTACATTTTTGTTTCTTTTAGGAGTGTTGGAAATACCAGTAGATGCAGTGGTTTTAGCTACGAGTTTGGTTTTAGAACTAGAGGATGCAGGAGTTTTTGGTGTAGATTTCGAATTAGGATCAATGAAGGTAGATGTGAAACGGATGTCGTTTATGTCTTTTTTCTGTAGTTTAGTTTTGTTATATCTCGAGTATTCATTGGCGTTTCGTGCATGTTTGTCAAAAGCATGGATGATAGAAGAAGTAAGATGGACGGCTTTTGCGTCTGCTTTCTTATTTGCAGTAGCAGTTTTGGAAGAACTAGGGGAGGCTTTAGCGTCAGTTTTAGATTTAGAATACGGATGGATGAAAGTAGAAGAAAACCGGACAGCGTTTATGTCGCTATTTTGGTTTGTAGTAACAGTTTTAGAAGATCTAAGAGATGCGGTGGCGTGTGGTGTATGTTTGGACAAAGGATTGATGATAGAAGAAGTAAAAACGACGGCGTTTATATCTGCCTTTGTGGTAGCAGTTTTAGAAGTAGGGTGTTCAATGACTTTTGCTTCAAGTTTGGAAACGGGATCGATGATACTAGTAGAATTAACGGCATTTCTGTCCACAGCTTTAAAAGAACTAGGGGATAAATAGGCATCTGTTGCAGATTTGGAATGAGGGTGGCTGAAGGTAGAATTAAAACGGACGTTGTTTATGTCTGTATTCTGGTTTGTAGACACAGGTTTAGGAGAACTAAGGGATGCAGTGGCGTTTGGTGCATGTTTGGGAGGAGGATCGGTGATATTAGAAGTAAAATGACCGCCTTTTTTCTCTGTATTTGTAGTATCAGTTTTAGAACTTTGGGGTTTAGTAGTGTTTTGTACTTGTCTGGAAAGAGGGTCAATAGGAGACGCAAAATTCACGACTTTGTTCGCAGTGGCACTTTTGGATGGAGTAGGGGATGTAGTGGCGGTCGGTGTGGGTTTGGAATGAAGATCGTTGAAAGAAGAAGATCTAACGGGTTTTTTCTCTGCATTTTGTTGTTTAGAGGATTCAGTGATCTTAATGGGTGAACTCGATTGCAAAGAATCGACAAGAACTGAAGTACAATCGATTGCGGTCATGTCTGCGTTCGAAAGACATGGACAATTGGTTTTTGAACTAAACGAGCTTGTTCTATCTTTAAGTGGAGATAATTCTACGGTTATGTCAAAAAGTTGTCCATTAATGCCTTTAGTTTTTGTAGTCGATATTTTAGCATTTGTAGGCCGTTCAATTTTTTCATACTCAGCCTTTTCAACCTCAGGATCAACCGAGGGTTTTTCTGCTTCAGTTACAATTTGACTTTTTTTAGCAGGAAAAGGCGCATACACTCTGTACGTCGGATATGCATCTTTATTAGTTTTGTATACTACATACGTAAGATCAGAGTCAGGTGGTTGCATGGGCTTATAGGCAATCCCTGATAGAGCAGTAGCGGTTGAAGGCGGCTTGTATACATCGTATGTTAGAGTTGTGGCTTTAACAGAATCTTCAGGTTCACACTTTTGCTTGGCCATCATTTCAGAATGTAATCTATTGTAGAGTGGGGTGTACCACAAGCTTCTTCTTTTACCTTGAACTGCGGGCTTGTAAACTTCAAAGCCTAGATTATCTTCTTTAGGGCTAGCACCATCATTCAAATGGTTAGCATCATCATTCAATTGATTAAACTTCAAGTACTCCCTAAAGACGTTGTCTTTAGCTGCATCTGGTTTGACAGATTCATAACCACGTTCACTTCGAGGAAAAGGAATGGGCGTAAGAACTGTGCCTTCTGTAGTGTTCTCTTTGATTGACGGACAAACTTTAACTGGCTCAATGCTAATACAGGACCTATGGCCAGGAAGAGAGGTCATGTGAATCACATGCGAGACATTAGATGGCCCGTACACGACATCGGTTGCTGCAATAGGGACTGCAAGCTCATTCAGCATAGTCGTTGATAAAATATCTCCACCAGCCTCTTGGGGTGCAGGATGTGTTAGAATCAATGAAGTTATTGGTCTAAACCAAGGTCTCCATGCTAACTCAGAGTAGCCACAGCCACAAGGACCGCAAGGGCCACAGCCACATTGGCCTCGGCCGCGAAGACAGAAAAGCCCGCAACCGCAAACTCCAGCCGGGCTACCACAGCCCCAAAACTTGGAAGAACCGCAAGGTCCACAAGGACCATAAGGTCCATAAGGCCCGCAACAACCACGTCCACAACGACCCCAACAACAATTCCCACAAAGGAGGCAGCCACACTTATTAACACTAGCGGGATTGCAGGGCAAACAGGGACCATTTCGGCCGTAGGGACCACACGGATGACATGGGCCCCAAGGTCCTGTGGGCCCACATGGTCCCCATGGTCTAAACGGACCGTACGTTCCCCAATCACTGACCGGTGGTTGTACATATGCGCAGACTGATAAAATAAGATTGGCAACGCTCGACATTTGAGATTGATTTTGCTCGATATTCTTTGGAGAACCTGAAAGTGCGGGGCTAAAGTCCAAGTCGCTAGGTATTGGTAACTTCAGACAAGGACATTCCGGAGATACGTTTTGTGAGAGACAGTATTGTGAGCGCAAGCAGCGCACGGGCGCATATTGTGAAGATTGAATGACCAGAAATTCAATCAATTCAATGAATGTAGTGTGAGTCTGTTCACTAAAGTTGACAGTTTTATCTTGGGGCGAGCAGCAAGTGTTCACGAAGCCCCCATAGACGTTCGGCAAGCCCTCCCAGGAGTAACTCGAGTCCTTGGAATGGCTTGAAAGGTTTGGACACGATTCACTCTTCTTTATGATAATTTCTTTCCTCTCCTGCTTAACTTCTTTCTCTGGCCGGAACTCTCTTTGAATAGTCTCGGGGTCAAATCCACATGCACTCCAAAAGACTCGATCGCTTAAGCCCGTCTTCGAACCATGTTCTGCTGAAAGTATGATTTTGTATTGTAATCGCAAACCTTCCTTGCTGTGCCACTATATTTTCGTAAATATCTTAATTAGCCCTAAAAGTCTAAAACATTAATGAACATAAAATACCGTTCAGTGCCAGTATGACCTGCGTGAGCGTTAGTTTAGCCTGGTCTGTAAATAAAAGCTCAAAGGTCAATTCTTTACATTTTTGTATTTACTTTTTACTAAGAACTTATCGATATACACATGGACTATTTCAAATAATAATGTGCACATTGCTTTTAATTCTTCTACGACCTAAGAGTTTTAGGTTTCTTTCTTTGAACACTAGCAGTGAAGACTTAACAATAGGAAAGTATATTTTATTTTCTTTAAAGCAGAAGCTCATTGTTTTTAAGTCTTCCGAGTTTTAGGCTTCTTCTTCTGAACACTAGCAGTGAAGACTTATCAATAGGTAAGTATGTTTTATTTTCTAAAAAGCAGAGGCTCTATAGCCTGCACAGGTCTGGGCCATTGCGATCTTGAAAGTATTGGCTTAACGCTCGCAAGCTAGACCATTGACGTGGCTCGTCTCTCAGCCTTGTTCTGTTTGCAGGCAGATAGCACTTCTTGTAAATCGTCGAGTAATGTGTTGGCATGTGGTGAGTACGAGTGGAGTGAAGAAACGCAATTTTGAAATGGGAGCCTTGCACTGGTTTTATTTTGAGTTCCGAGGTGGGTCGCATAGGAACTTTCAGATTGACCTCGAAACTCGGGTCCTACAGGTGAGACAGCAGAAGTAGTAGTCTTAAAATGTTCAGTATTTGGATTCATTTGATGGTAAATGGCAAAGGTGTAAGCGGAAGTAGGAGCATTCACCTCGTTGGAAGAAACAAAACCGTTGAGGGAAATAGGGGTGGGTACGCAGGTGCCATTAGCTCCTGAAATAAACAATGGCGGGGCAAGTTCCTGGCCACCACCTTGAGCGATAAATTTTTTGGCACCTGCTGTGCTACATATTGTAGTATCAGGTGTGCTACTAGTCTTTTCAGTTTCATCACCAAATGGGATGCAGCAGCAAGCACCACAAGGACCTCTGAAGTAAGGAGCACTTCGGCAATAACAAAAGCCACTTCCGAAAGGATGGCCAGGGCAGGGATTGAAGCCGGAGGGACTACATGGACCACAAGGACCCCATGAACTTAGACCGCTCCAGGAACCCCATGAGCCAAAACAACCACATGGAGGAAAGCTACATGATCCACAGCAACCTGGTATGCCCCATGGTTGGCAACTCCATGGTATACAGCCACTGAGGTTACAACTAGAACCACGTGGAGCACTGCCACAACAACGTGGAGCACAGCCGCAACCATGTGGTTTACAGCCGCAACCACATGGTCCACAGCTGCCACAACCACATGGCCCACAGCCGCCACAACCACATGGTCCACAGCCGCCACCACCACATGGTCTACAGCCGCCACCACCACATGGTCCACATCCGCCACAACCACATGGTCCACAGCCGCCACAACCACATGGTCTACAGCCGCCACAACCACATGGTCCACAGCCGCCACTATTACATGGTCCGCAACAGCTCGGTTTACAGCTAGATTGACATGATCCACAACTAGAACGCCCATAGCAACTACCAAAAGGCCCATAGGGGCCACAACCTACGGGGCCGCATCGGAAAGGACTGCAACCAAATGAGCCGCAGCCATAAGGACCGCACCCAAGGCCACAACGAGCAGTCATACTATCAGTCCATGGGCCCATTGGGCCACATGGGCCCCATGGTCTAAATGGGCCGCAGACCCCGCAACAACCGGGCCCACATGTACGACATACCCTGCAACTGGGACTTGGACAATTCCTGAAGTATTTGCTTTTTGAGCAAGTATCGGTGGCGACGGTATCACAAGAATAACAAGCGCAAGAAGTAAAGGGTGCTACGAGTGGTCCAGGTAGTGGTGGTACAAGTGGTTCAGCAGGGTCAGCTACTGCCTTTTTGCCTTTACAGACGATGCCGTCATCAGAGCTATTACTGTGACCAGTAGTAGTGACCTGCGAGCTGTGAGAATCAATGTTTTTAGGAGTCGAGCCTAAAGAAAGAGGGGCTAGGTAAAACGTATGTTGTGTTGGAAAGAAAAATGGGGTACATGGGCATACGTGTGAGTCGAATTGATTGAAATGTGGCAAGTTGTAGCTCTTCGTGTAGAAATCGGTTGTAACGTTTGATTGAAAACGATCGAGAGTATTGAAGATTGTTGATTTGGATCTTGGCAAGGAAGGACCTGAGCGGCACCCCCAATCAGGGCTTGCTCTAGTAAAATTAGGACAGGATGCACTCTTGAAACGCTTCTCGAGCCTCTGCGTCTTTACTTTTTTCGGCTGCCCTTCCTTCAATTCCATGACAGACATGTTGTAATACTTTCGACATGCTTCTCTCAAAGCACTCTTCGTTCCAAGAATTGCTGAAAGGATGATTTTGTATTGTTATGACAATCCTGCACCCTACAAATCCCTACCAAGCCTTGCCTCGAAAAAATAATCCTACCTGCCTAATAATGCAAACCTGCCTGCCTAGCATCGAATCTTGCCTACTTAGTTGGAAATAATAACCAAATAAAACAATTACATTGGTTTGAATTAGTGTTTATTCGTTCAATAGAGTTTACAGAGTTCCATATTTTCTGTTATCACTGCGATGTCTTTTATATCTTTGAAAAATAGCTTGGTCTGAACCACATCCTATGGGTATTTTACGGCAAAGGTATTTTTGAAATGAGGGTAGGGATTTATATGACCAGAAATGGAGGAATAATTGAAGATGTCCGGCTTTATTGTGGGTTTGTCTCTTTCCTCTTGCGTCAATATAGCCCTGGGTTTTTCAAGTGGGGGGCAGTTTGGGTCACAGCATTTTTTATAGTTGATATGACTAGCCATCTTAATGCCTCTATTATTTGGAGGCGTTTTATAGGCGTATCTATCACTACCAAAACAGGTCTGGGGCATAGGTTGACAAGAATATGACCTTTTAACCCGCATAGTATCACTCTGTACTTTGTCCACGTCTGGAGTTATATTTGCTGTTAGAGGTAAGGGTGCATGTGTACAGTGAGCCATTCTGTAAGGAGCGGTATTTGGTTTCGAGGGTCTGTTTGAATTAGACGTGTTGGTATTGAAAGGGAAGAATTTGGAAATGTTGGACTGGTTCTGCAGGTTGGGTTTATTGGAAAGGGGATTGTTGATTTGACCTCCGGGAACTATGCCGCATTTAGGTATAGCTTTAGCTGCACCAGCTAGTGAGGGGGTGGGGCACGCGCAGACTGGGCCGCAGCATGGGCCGCATGGTCCACACGGGCCGCAGCCAGGACCGCAAGGGCCACAAGGGCCACAAGGGCCACATGGACCGCAGGGACCGCAACACGGTCCACAGCCGCCACAACATGGGCCGCAGCCGCAACCGCAACAAGACGGACCACAGCCGCACGAGCAGCTTACTGGTGCACACTGTCCTGTCACATGGTACGGGCCGCAGAACCAATAGCCGTAGGGGTAGTAGTAGTAACCAGTCATGTATTGGATACACTTTGGGGGACAATTACAGGGAGGGGGTAGGCAGCCGCAGCCATCGCAGCCGCCGTAAGGTCCACATGGGAAGGGACATGCTGAAGCTGGCGGACATGGACAACCTGGGCAACAAGGACCGCAGGGACCGCAGGGACCGCAGGGCCCGCAGGGTGGACACTTTGCAGCGGCATAGTTCCTCTTACCATCCACTTGTTTACTGGGAGTTTTCTTACAATCAGTAGAAGTGAGAAGGGCCCTAGCTAAAGGATAGGTAGCTTCTGGCTTTGAGCTAGATCTGGGGGGACTGTGGTGTCGGAGGGGGACGACCGACTGCGCGCGCGTCGGCGGCACGAGGTTGGGGCACGAGACGCTCAGTCGCGGCGGCAACGTCCTAGTCGGCGCGCGATGCACCCTGCTTGCGGTCAGCTGCCTCGTTTGCTCTATCTTGACACTTCCCAAAGGCCGCGTCATTTTCTCCTTCAAACTTCGGCATGTCCCCGCCGTGGCTGCAAAGGTATTTTACGCTGTTCACCTCGATTAAATTCCGCTATTAAGAATTCCCTAAGCATACCTAACATAAGAATTCCTAATCAATTTTTTAACGACCTATCCTTTTTAATGAAACAGAAACATGATGGGCAGAAATGTTTATTCAATAAAATAATCACAATGTAATAAATCTATGGGCTTAACTGATTCGCGGACGGTTAGTTAGGTTAGTTACATAAAATGCATTTAGTTTCTCTTATGGTTTGTTAGAACCGGTCATTCGTGCGGGAATTTTACTCTCTTCTTTCTTCAATGGCTCATCCTGTTTATGTGCCGTCTGATTGTTGTAAGGCGTCGCATTGGTAAAAGGCGACGGATTGTTGAAAGGAGACTGATTGTTGAAGGGAGGCGGATTGTGGCTAGGCGCCATATTATTGCAAGTCATTGCCATTTGCGATGCGCACGCAGGACACGTTCCACTTTCACATTTCTTCGGTGGAGATTTCGGGCATGGGCACGGGCAACATGGACCGCATGGCCCACATGGTCCGCATGGACCACATGGGCCGCAAGGGCCACAAGGGCCGCATGGACCGCAAGGTCCGCAGGGTCCGCACGGGTACGGGCAACGACAAGGGCCGCATGGTCCGCAAGGACCGCATGGGCCGCATGGGCCGCAAGGGCCGCAAGGGCCGCAGGGACCACAAGGGCCGCAGGGACCGCAAGGGTTGCAGGGTCCACATGGTCCACAAGGTCCGCACGGTCCACAAGGGCAGCGACATGGTCCACAAGGGCCGCAGGGTCCGCAGGGTCCGCAGGGCCCACAGGGCCCACAGGGGCCGCAAGGTCCACAGGGCCCACAGGGGCAACAAGGGCCGCAAGGGCCGCAGGGTCCACAACAGCCGGTCGAAGCAGAACCTCCTTTGCAAGCATCTGCTTTTTTGTCTGTATCTTTTTCGCCTTTCTTCTTCTCAGAATAATTGCGCCTTATGGCTCGCTGATCGCCACCGCAAAGGAGTTTTGAGCAGCCGATGTCCGTAATTGAGAATGTACAACCATTGCGGGCCACTGCAAACACATCCAATTTATAATACTGGGCGAGGAAGCCGGTTAATCAGGTGCTATTCAGAAGAACGCTGGGCGCGGTCTCGCCTCGCCGAGTATTATAGTTGGATTGTTGCAGCCGCGACCACCGTTCTCCGAAATAACAGATCTTCACCGGCAGACAACGTGGCCAACGAAGGCTGCACTCAAGGACCTAGGTCGGGCTAGTCGACATTTCATTTTTTGTTCCAATACAAGTTGAATTTTTATGACGCAATGTCAAAATGACACTACGCACGTCGTAACGCAATGTCAAAATGAAAAAATCAAAATATCCGTTCCGTATAAAAATCTCCAATTTTAACTTCACTAACAACTTCGAATATACGTATGAGATAGTCTAGGATGAGGTAGCATCGTATCTACAAACGGTTCGGTACCATATTATGCCAAAATATGTAGGCACATAGATACCTACGAAATTAGCGAGCGATGGTCCTCTTGATTCTGTTTCTAATGGAATATTCTAGACTACGCTGGTACCCTTATGCTAGTCACATTTTCAAACTACACAATTTTTTAGTAGAGGACCAAGGTGATTCTTTCTATACTAACGAATTAAAGTAGATTGTGGAGAAACTTACCTAGAGGTGCAGTCGGTTGTTTATTCGCCGTAGAAGCCAGAGATCGTCCCTTGATACATTTGAAAAGGGTTACGTTTTTTGGCAGAACAGCCTTCCTCAATACTAGAGCCATTGTTTTTTTTTGAAGAATTTACTGTATATTTAATTTATTGAGCCAGTTTGGTACTTTTAATTTTTCGGGATTTTGTTAGAACTTGTAAATTTGGCCCATGATAGTAAAAATTGATGAGCCCTGTAAGACGGAAACAAAAGTTGTGAGGGATTCTTCTGGATTTGAAATGAATGTTCTTCTTTTTTGATTTTTTGACGGATGCCGAACGTTCTTTCAGTTTTAGTTACGTAAAAAGGTTTTAGGTAGCTACTCAAAAGGTTTTAGTAGGAAATAATCTAGGGTTGCGCGGACTACGAATGCGACACTTGGGCTAGGTACAGGGCAGGGCGGGAACCCTTCAGGGACCCCCCCGAAGTGTTTCTACCTTGCCGGGGCGGGGGGCTTAGTAATCGCAACTTGGTCACCCGCAGCGAAGCTAAGAGGAACCCATGGGGCCGTGCCAACGTAGACGGTGACACGGCCGGCCCCGGGACGGACCGCTGCTCCTCTGGGTTTTGCGCTCTAAGCCCAGTTGGAGTGGTAGTAGGTTGAGGTGTCGTGTGGGAGGCACCGTGACTGAGGCGGGCGGCTGTGCTGTATGGGCAACATGTCCGCAGAGAGATGGAAACCGCGGCGGGTGCGGAATTCCGCTATTGAGGTGTGCCCCTCTTCCTGCCTTCCGCAGCCTTGGTGGGGTCGTCACCGTTTGCTGGCGGACGAGGTGGGGTCGCAGGGGAGGAGGAGTGTTGATATTTCGAGGGCAGCTCTCCCTATCCTCTGCGACCGTGTGGCAGGCAGCGGGGTCACTGGTTGCAGGTGACCTAGGGTGTCCGAAGGCGGGTAGTCCGGCACCCATTTAACGGGTAAGGTCCCCGATGTGGTCGCGGCGCAGTACAGCTAAAACAGCTTTGCAGTCGAACAGCTTCAAAAACAGACTCGACCACTGGTTACGAACGCACGATCAGACCACCATACGAGACAATCAAGTGTAGTGCAATACTACAAGCACTGTGACATAGACATATCAGCTCTCAGCTGCTCCTCTATTATTCTCACTAATATTATAAACGTGAAAGTTTAGATGGATGGATGGATAGATAGATGGATGGATGTTTGTTCCTTTATCACGCCAGAACGGCAAAACGGATCTGGATGAAATTTGGCACAGAGATAGATTATAGTCTGGAATAGGACATAGGCTACTTTGTATCCCGAAATTCCTACGGGAACGGGAACTACGCGGGTGAAACCGCGAGGCACTGCTAGTGAATAATAATAATAATAAATCTGTTCTCAAAAAGCTGAACATTCTAACCAGGCTCTCTACCATCGGTTACCAACGTGTCTTAAAATACTTTGGTCACATAGCTGGAAGAACCCCAGAGAACCTGGAGGAACTGGTTGTTGTGGGCAAGGTGGACGGGAAAAGGCCACGTGGCTGATCACCAAGCCGCTGGTCTGACATTGTGAAAGAGATTACGGGACTCCCAGTGACCACTACTCTCAGACAAGCGGAAGATAGAGTGGCGTGGAAACAGCTGGTCAACTCCTCAACTAAGGCTTTTCAAAGTTCAATAATGAAGAGCACGATGAAGAAGAAGGCTCTAAGGGATATAAAAAGGTACTAGTGGTTTCTTTGTCACTTCTTAAACTAGTGGACAAAAAAATAGATAAGTGAATAGAATCAATAACACCTTTATTCTTAGTCGATAAAAATTACTATTAACCATAAAGACGAGACGTCAAAATAATACTTTAAACAGCTTTATAGCTGTTTAAAGTATTTTGACGTCTCGTCTTTTAACGTCCTCATTCTGTAAGCCTAAAGAAACAAGGTATTACAGTTGTACAGAATTCTCGCTGCACAAGTACGACTCGCACTTGACGTTATATTTCTTATTAGTTTTCTTCGAAGGGGATCTCTTTTTTCATTGGTTTTCTTCGAGGACACGATTTTTTTGACCACATGTATTGTTTGATCCCATAGAGTTAGCATACTATAATAACTCTATGTTTGATCCTTTATGTCTCTTAGCTCATGTATATCACAAAATGAAAAAAGAGATCCCTTCATATCACACGATAGGCTACGCTTCGAAGGCCTACGCTTCGAACACCTTAGAGATTCTCGTTGTAGAAAACAGTTTATTATGCAGCACCAAAGAAAAAAGAGATCCCTTGTGCAGCACTGTGTTCGTGCCGTGGACAGAGAAAATCACCCCTCTTGGGGTGATATCATAGAGTTAATATAGTTACTATGAAGGGGATCTCTTTTTTCATTCAGTACTATAATAACTCTATGCACTCGAAGGAAATTTTCGTGAGATGACATTTGCTCGACTAGACGTTTGCGCGAGTAGACATTTTCGCGAATGGCCATTTGGGCGAGTGCCGCATGCGCAAAGGATGTTTGTGATTGACCATTTGCGAGAATGGACATATACCCGTTTATTAGTATTCATCTATGGACATATACGCGAATGAACACTTACGCAAAAACTCACAAAACTCCGAAAATATTTCTAAATAGATGTCTCAGAGAGTTGCGGATTTCACCATTGTGTAGGATTTTGCTATCTCTCCTGTGATATATCGCACCTTTCCCTACCCCTCGTCCACTTCCTTCCCCATAACGAGAATATATTTAAGGCGTAGCCCGTGCTAAGATGCTACGATTGACAGGTGTAGCTATCTCTAAATAAAAAACTTCAACGCGCACCCAATCGCTTACTACACACTAAATAACATTTTATTTCGTAGACCTTCGTAGCATGTGCTACGTATTGATAGGTGTAGCTATCTTTATATAAAAGACTTCAACGCGCACCCAATCGCTTACTACACACTAAATAACATTTTATTTCGTAGACATTCGTAGCATGTGCTACGATTGATAGGTGTAGTTATCTATAAATAAAAGACTTAACGCGCACCCAATCGCTTACTACACACTGAATAACATTTTATTTCGTAGACCTTCGTAGCATGTGCTACGTATTGATAGGTGTAGCTATCTTTATATAAAAGACTTCAACGCGCACCCAATCGCTTACTACACACTAAATAACATTTTATTTCGTAGACATTCGTAGCATGTGCTACGATTGATAGGTGTAGTTATCTATAAATAAAAGACTTCAACGCGCACCCAATCGCTTACTACACACTGAATAACATTTTATTTCGTAGACCTTCGTAGCACGTGCTACGATGCTACGATTGATTGGTGTAGATATCAACTTAATAAATAAAAGACTTCAACGCGCACCCACTCGCTTTCTACACACTATAATTATAACATTTTGTTTCGTAGACCTTCGTAGCACGTGCTACGATGCTACCTACGATTGTTAGGTGTAGGTATCCACTTAATAAATAAAAGACTTCAACGCGAACCCACTCGCTTACTAAAAACTGAATAACATTTTAGTTCGTAGACCTTCGTAGCACGTGCTACGATGCTACAATAGATAGCTGCAGATTATCTACATAATAAATAAAAGACTTCAACGCGCACCCACTCGCTTACTACATACTATATAACATTTTGTTTCGTAGACCTTCGTAGCACGTGCTACGATGCTACGATTGATTGGTGTAGATATCAACTTAATAAAAATAAAAGACTTCAACGCGCACCCACTCGCTTACTACATACTATATAACATTTTGTTTCGTAGACCTTCGTAGCACGTGCTACGATGCTACGATTGATTGGTGTAGATATCAACTTAATAAAAATAAAAGACTTCAACGCGCACCCACTCGCTTACTGCACACTATTTTTATAAGATTTTATTTCGTAGACCTTCGTAGCACGTGCTACGATGCTACGATTGATTGGTGTAGCTACATAATAAATAAATGACTTTTGACTTGAAGTCATTTTTTAAATGTTATAAATGTTAATAGTTTAATTAATTGTTATATAGTGTGCAGTAAGCGAGTACCCACTCGCTTTTTAACTCAATTTTATTTCGTAGACTAATTTGATAATATTGGCTTAGGTAAGTAATGTTATTGACGATATATTTAACATTTTTGAAACTTGATAACTGGGAGCCTTCAAAATATGCCAGGCTTTATTCGAAACATTTTGATGATGCGGTCGAATTTAGGTATCGGAGCCAGCATACTAAAACAAAACACATCGAATTCGTATTAAACGCATTTGACCCATCGATCAAAAATGTCCGGCTTTGCCGGCCCCCCTTAGATTCACAATGCGCACGCCACAACCTTCAGTAGCAAAAGAGAGACATTTTGACATGTTAGGAAAGCTTTTCAACTAGTGTCATTTTAGCGTTCAGACAAAAAGCATGGGTACAAAAAATGCAAGAATCACTCGTCCAAAGTGCTGAAAAAGGATGGAATTTCTTATTTTCAGTAGGTTTATATATACTTTTTACCCGTATATTGAGATGTGAGTCATATACTTGTGAAATCAGCATAAAATATTGTTGTTTGGTTTGCCTATGTTAAAATATTAATTTTGTTCTAAATTGATAAATGGAGAGGCTATTTCTTCTACATTTTTTTTTTCATTTATAGTATGTATTAATATATTTTTCATAAAAATAAGTTTAATATTACTAGTTGATGATTTTTAAAATAATTAGTTGGCCCGCCCTAAAATTTCATTTGCGTAGACTCTCTAATAAAAGAAAGACTAGGTTCTTACCTACCTACCAGAAGTATGAATTTATAAAACGTTTATTTTTTTCCCGTAAAAAAAACTCGTGCAAAGCCGCAGACAGGAATCAGTTCTTTTTAATCTAGAGTGCCTGCCTGAAATTGTATTGTAAGTTTAAATTATTGTATGTCTGAAATGACCCTTTTGTATAAATACCTACTGTTGAGACACCAATTTATAGTTTCATCAATAAATGATTCGTTATCTTTACCTGAATTCTGTTAATTAATCCTTATAGAAAATAAACTGAGTAGGTAGGTATATAATTCTCAGGTAGGTACCTACCTACTTACAAAATAAAATAAAATGAATTCGACTCCACCAATCTCTGGTTCCGTATGGAAAAAACTTGTCAGGCTCTGCGCAAACTGTCTGCGTCAAAACAAAACGAACTTGTTCTTCTGAGAAACGAACCCAATTTTGAGTGACATTTTTGTAAGGCTCTAGGTATCTACGGGGGAGGCCGCGAACTCCTTATTTTTGATCGAAGATTTGACCTTTTCTAAGTATACATTTTTGTATTTATGGAAATAAAGAATTTTTGATTTTTGATTTTGCTCGATTTATACATCTAACTAATCTTGTTACTTGAAGGTTTGTTAGAATAAGGATTGGTCTCAAAATTTCGTAATAGCATAGCAATATATTTATATTTTATTATATTTGATTTATTCTATGCATATTATAATAAACAAGATCCGTCAAGTGCGTGTGTGACGCGCGCCGAAGGTTTCGATTTTTTGTCAGTTGTAGTAAGTGTTATTCGTTACATCGAAGAAATAACACTCTTTTACAAAATTCTGAGGTTTAATTAAGTTGTATTTGAAAAATTTATAAATTTAAATTGTATCATTAACTTGTGGCTGATCTGATTAGAACCCTGGAAGGAAAGCACCTACGATAAAAGTCTAACGACTTAGTGTAAGTGATGCAACCCTAAACTGGAAGCCAAGCCAACAACGCCTCGCTTAGCATTGGCAATTTCGCTCAGACTCATCCATGCGGTGTATGTGCCCCAGCCATCAAATATACAGGGGCGATAAATGAATCGCGTTTTAAATAAAGCGCTAATTGCGGAACCCTTGAAAAATAGGTCGCGGATGAGTTGTCCACTTCACTTTTTTGGATAAGGGTACAACTCATCCGAATCAAAAACCAAGAGAATTTTGATTCGGATGAGTTGTATCCATAACAAAAAGTGAAGTGGTTAACTCATCCGCGGATGAGTTATTTCTCGGATGAGTTGTACTACCCTAAAATTTGACCGTATGGATAAAGGAATTCACACTACCACATACCCGTTACCGGAAGCTTTCCTACCTGTAAATTACACGACACACAATCTGCAAGGTATATTAAAATAATCATAACATGGTACTATGATCACCAATCATATCAGATATCAGTAGGGATACGCATAAATAAACAAAGCACCAGCTGTGTGTTGCCAGCTTAGAATTTGCACTACCCAACTCTTCCCGAGGGTGTCGTAGGAGGCCACTAAGGGATATCCACCGGGGAGCGGGTAGTAGTGCATTCTGCAGAATAGATCATCCTCCGAACTGCGATCACCAACCTGCACGTCCAGAGAGGCTAACAAGGCGATTATCAAGGGGAGACCTGCGTCCAGCAGTGGACCATTAAAGGCTGCTGAGGTGAGGTGAGAAAACAAGGCACAATCACTTTTCCCACTACTTTATTCACAATTTACGTACATTTACTTACAAAAATCTATTTACATTGATTGTACAAAATGTCTATGAACTAAACGTTTTACAAAACAAGGCAGCAAACATAATTTTTATCAATGCGCACTAAAAATTTAGGCATGTCAAGTTAAGAAGTTGTGTTAAGAATATTCGTAGATATCAGTAGGGATACACATAAATAAACAAGGCACCAGCCTGTGTGTTGCCAGCTTTCACATGGGGATGTATTATTATTGTATTATTTATGTATTTCTTGCCGTTTTTCGGCTACAGCGGCCAATCTAGCCATATGCGCAGGACAATATTAGGTACTCATAGAGTAATCAAGTTACTCTATGTTACTACTGCATAGGTGTGTGGTTGGTTCAATGTCGTCATGCTCCCATTCCGCTAACACCCATCATTCCCAGAAGTCCAGAACAGCAGGAGCAAAAGATGCAAGTCAAGCATGCGAAGATGGTGGCGCAGCCGACCACTTTCCCAGTTCTTCATATTTGTTGTTGAGTGCCATAAGGACCGTATATTTAAACAAAATTTGGAGGCTGTTCGGATGCTTGAAGGTATTTTTCAACAGCGTTGAACCTTATATCGTAGTCTATTCATCTGGCAAGTCTGGTACTCTACATGTCTAGCGTCCTCCTCGCCCGTTGAGCTTTTGTCGTCGTGCTCCGCCATTCCGCCGCTGGTGTCCATCATTCTCAGAAGTCCTGGATTTCTTCCTGGGCCGTCCGAATATGGCGGCGCAGCCGGCCACTTTCCCGGTTCTTGATATATTTTGTTCTTGAACGCCATAGGGCATGTATATTTATACAACATTTGGAGGCTGATCGGATGCTTGAAGGTAGTTTTCAACCGCGTAATTGAACCATAACATCGTTGTCTATTCATCTGGCGACTCTTCATGTGTAGCGTCCTCCCCGACCGCTGGCACACCGTTGTGTCATGCTCCCCCATTCCGCCGCCCATGCCCTTCCAAAAGTTCTGGACAGCAGGAGCAGAGACGCAGGTCAAGCATGCCAAGATGGCGGCGCAGCCGACCACTTTCCCGGTTCTTGATATTTGTTGTTGAGCGCTACTAAGGGCCGGTATATTTATACAACATTTGAAGGCTGGTCGGACGCTTGAAAGTAGCTTTCAACAGTGTATTTGACCCTTGTATCGTAGTCTAATCATCTCCGTTGTCTGCGTCTGGTGATTCTACATGGGTCGGGTCCTCCTCGCCCGTTGGTCCACCTTCATCGTTGTTTTGTCCCATTCCCCCCATTCCGCCTCCCATCATTCCCAGCAATCCTTGACAGCAAGAGCAGAACAAGCAGGTCAAGCATGCCATGATGGCGGCGCAGCCGACCACTTTCCCGGTTCCCGGTCTTTCTTGAGCGGCATAGGGGCCTGTAGACATAGAAGACATGGAGGATGTTAGAAACAACTGGTTAATCGAAATGTTATATTTATGAAGGTAAGGGCGTTTTCCCACGAGGCACGACACGACGCTTGTAATGGTGGGACAGACCAAGCGAGCGATAGCGAACGAATGCAAACGAGTGGGATTCGACAATCGGTACGTTCGTTCCATATTGTTTTTGATGTAGCAACAGCCGCTGGAGCACGCCCGAAGGCGAACGAAGGTCCTTGTTTGGGCTCGTTTGCTTTCGCAATGACGTCCACACTGGTTTTTTTGCGTTCGTTCGTTAGCTTTCGCTCGCTCTCACTCGCTTGGTTTGTACCCGGCCGTTGGCGATGATTGAAAACGGGACACATGTCGGAGTGCGTGCGTACATGATGAACTCGTACTGCTGTGTTGCTGCTGAAATCGTCGCTCGTGGGAAAACGTCCAAACGACAGTTCGAGTGCCGTGCGTCGAAAGCGCCGTAAAGATCCGTACAAATTACGCGCGGCAGTCGCGCGAGCCATTGTTCGACTGGAGTCTACGAACATTTTGTTGATCATACAAATGCTTAGGTATATATTTTGTTTCTTAACCTTTATCCTAAAAACATTCTTGTAGGTCATAAGAGAATTTTTGAAATATATTTTTTTTTAAGTTGAGTCTGTTTCGATTGTTTTTATTTGAGGCGGTAATTTCGGAAGAAGCCTTGTGGTGGAAAAAAACCTATTTAAAATGACAACGGAACTTCGTACCCTGCTGCTGCTGGTAGCCCTGCGGTGGGTGGCCTTGAGGGGGATATCCTTGAGCTGGGTACCCCTGCTGTGGATGCTGTGGGTATCCTTGAGGTGGATAACCTTGTTGAGGGTAGCCCTGCTGTGGATATCCTGGTGGAGGATATCCTTGTGGAGGATATCCTTGTGGAGGATATCCTTGTGGAGGATATCCTTGTGGTGGGTATCCTTGTTGAGGGTACCCTTGATTCTGCAGAAATAGCAAAATAAAACGAAATTAACTATTGTTACACAACTAACTATAAATTATAATGTAACTAGCAGCGCCTCGCGGTTTCACCCGCGTAGTTCCCGTTCCCGTAGGAATTTCGGGATAAAAAGTAGCCTGTGTCCTATTCCAGACTATAATCTATCTCTGTGCCAAATTTCATCCAGATCCGTTTTGCCGTTCTGGCGTGATAAAGGAACAAACATCCATCCATCCATCTAAACTTTCACGTTTATAATATTAGTGAGAATTAGTGAGAATTAGTGAGATAGTGAGATTGACCGAGCGAACGAAGCGAGCGAAGCGTCTGGAATCAAATCTGGCAAAATTTGCGTTTCTGTCAGTTTGTAAGTAAAAACTCTACAAGTCGTATTTTTTACAACCGATCTAGACGAAACTTGATGAACAGATTCTGCGATTTTATAGCTTTTAGGGTACCGTACCCAAAAGGTAAGACGGGACTCTATTACTAAGACTCCGCTGTCCGTCTGTATGTCTATCACCAGACTGTATCTCAACCGTGATAGTTAGACAGTTGAAATTTTCACAGATGATTTATTTCTGTTGCCGCTATAACAACAAATTATAATACTAAAAAACTAAGAGATATCCCCTGGGAGACGGGCAGCAGACGGTGGCCCCCTGCAGAACTGATCCACCACCGACCTGGGATCCCCAACTCGCATGTCCACCTTTATTATGGAAATCACCTCCCATGATATAAATAAATAAATAATGCTGGACAATTCACACAGCATTATCCAGCCCCAAGCTAAGCAGAGCTTGTGTTATGGGTACTAGATAACTGATATACATAATATAATACAATACATAGATAGATATTTTTTATTATACATAGAAAAACGATCAGAACACCCTGAACAAATGCCTGCAGATCGTACACACATTTGTCCCGAGGCGGGAATCGAGCCCGCAACCTCCTGCGTCGCAGGCAGACCTTCGCCCACCGCGCCACAGAGGTCGTCATAAAGATAAAGATAAGGTCGATATAAAAGCCAATGAAGCGCTTATCACGCAAAGGTCTACGTCCAGTGGACTAAAACAGGTTGTTGAGTTGAAGTTGAGAGTTAACCTACAGGAGGTGGATATCCGGGAGGCCCGGGAGGCCCGGGTGGAGGGGGGTAGCCATGTGGGTTATTCTGAAACAGAGAATAGTCAAACATTAACCGTGAAGATCGCGGCATGAGAATTCAACAACTGGTTTCCCTAATACTTTTAAACCAGTATTAGGGCCAGACTCAATATGTGCTTAAACTCGTTAGCTTTAGATACATTTTACAGTGACAAAATGTGTTACCTACCGCAGGCTTCAAACGAGTGACCCGTGAGCTGTCAGTGATCAGGTGCCTAAATTATAATGGTTTGTTTACATTGAACAGCTGCTAAACAGTGATAATTCTCACTCTGACATAAATTATTAGAAGAAGATAGAGTGAGAATCAGCAATGTGTTAAGTTAGCAGAATTAAGCCCATTAATTGAATGCACCTTTTTTAGCTGTGCGGTAACGGTTTTGGATTAATGTGCACACAGCTTATCACCTAAGCCTCTGCTGTTTGCGAGCTAAATCTCATGAACTGTAAGGTACCTAATAGACGAAATATTCACAGAATGTGTTGCCGCAAACGATCAAAATTTAAATAAATTTAAATTAAAAGGGTCAAATTAAAATACAAGAAACGTAATTATTTCTGTTTTTGTTCGAACTTAAAAATCTTTGTAAGTAGGTACCTACTTATCTCTTGAATGTTAATAAGCAAAAACAATGAATTAATAACGCTTCTAATTATTAATCTTACGGCAGTAATAAATACATCCCACTAATATTATAAATGTGGAAGTTTGGATGGATGTTTGTTACTCAATCACACCAGAACGGCTGAACGGATCTAGATGAAATGTGGCACAGAGATAGATCATAGTCTGGAATAGAACATAGGCTACTTCTTATCGCGGAATTCTCACGGGAACGGGAACTACGCGGGTGAAACCGCGAAGCGCTGCTAGTATAGTTATATATAATTTTGATTCTAAGGTTTTTTGTTATAGTGCTTACTCGCACTTTGGGTATCTCTAAGAAATGAAATAAGTTCCGAAAAAATTTCGGTTTCGAATTTTGATTGTTTTGAAAAAACCCAATATCGACTTTGATTGAATCTTATAATTTTACACTGTTTTTATGTTTTGTGGGATATATGAACATGATAATCTACTTTCTACGACAAATCTTTCACTGTACATGCGACCCGTCTATGCTTTCCCCCTGGACATCAGAAGTGTCAAATCAATCCCTATCTTTTAAAAACTGCTTCATCCGCATTATCACTAGCATTTTTATTATATAACAAGCTATGCGAGCTTGGAGCTAGATAATGCTGTGTGAATTGTCGAGCATTATTTATTTATTTATCTACTGTTGTAAAATAAGACAACCTTATTTTTATAGATAAGTAAGTTTACTTTTAATATTTGTACCTAGGTTAGTGTAAGAATTATTGTTTTCTTTTATTTATTTCAATGTTTTTCAAGTGCCACCGTCTTTGACGTTTTTACATATTCAGTCCGTCTCAAGGTTACCTGGAAGAGATCGCTCATAGCGATAAGGCCGCATTTGTACTTCGTCTATACGTATAGCATTTATTTCTGTACTGTTTTCTGTATTTGTGTGGTTTTTGTACGAAACTCTTCGTATACCTATAACATAATGGTGAGCCAAAGTATAAGAAGGTATTTTTATATTTTGACTCGCGCTGGTCTTATGATATAAATAAATAATACTGGACAATGCATACAGCATCATCTAGCCCCAAGCTAAGCAGAGCTTGGTCCTAACTAACCTTCCCCTTAAAATTACACTTTTTACTCGCGACGCGACCAATTTTTGCGTCAATTAGCAACTTCAAAACTACAGTGAAACAGACAATATATGGATACTTAGGAAAAGCAATAAAACTGGTCAAGTGCGAGTCGGACTCGCACACAAAGGGTTCTTTCTTCTTCAATGAAAGTATTATTACTATTATTACATAAGGTTGTGGAATGCACTACCAGAGCCCTTTAGAAAAACAGTATCCTTACCAGTTTTTAAATCTCGCGTCAAGGAATTTTTCCTGTCAGAATAGTGAATATTGGTACTTACATAATATTTATTTAGTATATTTAGTATATTATAAATATTTTATGTGTATATCTAGTTTATGTGTTTATTAGTTTATCTTTAGTACACCCCCTGCCTTTCTTAAATTCACAAAATTCTTTCCATCCAAAGGTTGCCTGGAAGACCGCCCATTGTACTTGTGATATGTAATGTCTTTTTGTAATGTTCTTTTTCTGGTGTACAATAAAGTGTTTTGTATTGTATTGTATTGTATTGTATTATTTTGCATGGTAAGTATTTTAAGCCAATGCTTCGACTTCTGAACATGTCTTCCCAAACAAGGTTGGCTTTGCTTTGCCCCACCCTTGGCAAGCCAATTGGTGATCTCATTTGAGAGTTTACTAACAGACGGAAGGAAGTTGAAGTGCCAATTCTAATAATTCTTCTACCAGGTACCTACAGGCGCTTTGTATTATGGACGTCGGCCCAGCAGTGGGTGAATATTGATGTATCTTAGGTACTATGTTAGTATAGGAACAATATCGTATATTATAGGTATCGTATAGCAACTTACGCTCATATTTTTGTGATTTCATTTTTGCGTAAAATAACTTTGTAAACAATCAATTTTCATTTCACTTCTTTGCTTCTTTGCTTCTTTCTGTCAGTGTCGTCTGTGGTGTTTTTTGTCATTGAAAGAAGCAGAACAGCGTTATCTATTCCACCTACAAACCAAGTAGGTCAGTTGACGAACCAGAGTAAAATCAATGGTTTCGTTGATCAGTCGTCACTTTCGCTATTTTGTATCCCTCTATGAAGTCACTATCCTTTGACGTCACTTTCTGCATCTCGTCAGTGTCCATATTTGTCACATGTCTTATTTCGTCTCTTTACCTGGTTGTCCGCCGCGACGCCTAAGTACAATTTATAATTTATTTTATTTATAAAATAATGCTGGACACAGCATTATCTAGCCCCAAGCTAAGCAGAGCTTGTGTTATGGGTACTAGATAACTGATATACATAATACAATATGAGTACATAGATAGATATTTTTTATTATACATAGAAACGACCAGAACACCCTGAACAAATATCTGCAGATCGTACAAATATTTGTCCCGAGGCGGGAATCGAACCCGCAACCTCCTGCGCCGCAGGCGGACCTTCGCCCACCGCGCCACGGAGGTCGTCGACAATATGCAACAACATTATCATAGTGCAAAAAAATATTAGGTACCTAGATACTGTTATTATTAATAACAGTATCTAGGTACCTAATATTTTTTTGTTCTTATTATGTAGGCATTTGTTTTAATCATCTGCGTCGCGGACAGCGAAGGTGTTTATAAATACACGTTGGGCATACTTTTACATTAGTGGCGGCCTATGTCTATACTAAGATTTGATGTTGTAATTGTGTTAAGAATTTTGTAATTATAATAGCTACTTACACACAGATCCCCGTTCAATCCAACGATCCTATCCATCCACGGTTGTCTGGTAGAGATCGCTCCTGAGCGATCTTTTATATTTTAGTTTTGTATGTATGCAATAAAGAATTTTCTATCTTTCTATGTTCCAAAGTGGACTATAGGCTGTTGATGATGATAATGATGGGCATATTTTTAACAAAACTAGGCATCGAACCCGCAACCGCGTCGCAGTATTCATTCAATTAATTGTTACTGTGTAAAACTCCATACATTTTCATTCAAGGTTATTAAAATTTTCCGAAACGGATGACTCAAGACTCAGCGTAGGCAAATCTGATAGGAACTGATGTTTTCAAATCTGTGATTAAGGTATGGTCTACAACTTGCGACTTCTATCTGGGGTGTAGAATGTATGTTACCTTCCTGGTGACGGCTTAGGTTTTTAGAAAATAGATTTAAGTGTAAATATTAATTGTATTCGGTTCTTATTGTAATTTTCTTAAAATAAATCTACCTATTTGAGCAATAAAGGTTACAAAATCACTATAGTAAGTAAATCAGTAATTTTTGACATAAATCACACAATTGGTTTTCACATAATAATGTCAAAATCATTTCATCATTTATTCGTAGGTCAAAATATAATTTTTTAACTTATCTTATAATAAAAATATCTGTATAAAAGGTAAAAACAAAGAGGTAGGGCACTTTTTTACCGGGGAACCAGGTGACTTTGCGACGGGCGCGAACTTTCGGCGAAGATGTCATGCAGTCTGCATGACCTTTGCCAAAAGTTCGCCAACAGAAGACGCTCAAGAAAATGTTAATTATTATTGTTAGCATGAAATGATAGCTAGCACAATGTTAAAAGGTAAAAATTGTGCTACTTCTCCCCAAAATTAGCGGAGCGCTCGTGATTCATAAATTAGAATCCTGAGCGTTAGCGAGGGAATCAAAAGAGCACGAGGTAGGAAATCTTTGCACTCGAGTGTAACACGTAACTTTTCATCCCACCTACCTCAGCAAAGAGTATTTTTGCTGTTCGATATCTGAGTGCAAAAGCTGTTTTTATCCGCTAGAGGATAAAGTCAATTCAATTCAGAACATCGTGCACGATATTCTTTTTGTGTCGGGCAAAAAAAATGTACCTATAAGAAAAAGATATAACAAGATACAATAGAAAAAAGAGACAATTTTTTCAAGTTTTTTTATTATTTTTTAGTGTTCTAGGATTCTAATGTTGAAAGATTTTTTCAAAACAGTCCAGTATTTTCGGATCCTACTCAATTCAAAAAAAACAATTAAATCTTTCCTCTTTACAATATTAGTATTGATAGTGTACCACGGGCAGCCCGTGGCTTTGCGCAGGAATCTAAGGCAGAGCGCAGACTTGAGTCACGATAGTTTTAAGACAGGCAGATTTGAGTCACGATAGTCTTTAGACAGTCTATTGCTATCCAGTATATATAGTGTGCGTCGCGGACACTGTTAGTGTTGTGTGTCGTCCGAGTGTCATCCCTACTGTCGAAAACTAAGTGAGGGTAGTTTCAAGAAATGTTGCCCCCGCTTCGCAGAGGCGGCAACTCGAGTACGCCAGTCATCCCGTGACGGCAGTGTGTAAACCTGTCGAAACGTCGGGAAAATAAGGTAATTAAACGCGATAAATACCCGTTAAATAGTATTTATAAATATGTGTTCAGATCGCGTAAGTTTAAAAATATTTATTGCTATCCAAAAATTATGAAGAATTATGTACGACAAACACGCGCCGTTAAGAAAAATAAAACTGAAGCATCTGCCGGCACCTTGGCTTACAGATCACATTAAGCAGTTTATTCATCGCAAGAATGTGGCCAAGTTTAAAGCAAAGTGTTGTCCTTCAGAAGCTAATGTTTCCAAGTACATTGACAGGCGGAATCTATGCAACAAGGTGTGTAGGGACGCCCAGCGCCGTTTTATTCACAATTCTGTCCAAAATCAAGACCCTTCCAAAGTTTGGAAGTTTCTTCGAACACTAGGGGTTGGCAAATCACGTAACGATACGCTTCCTAAAGATATAGATGTTGATTCTTTAAATCGACACTTCTCTACGTCTTCCCAATTTGATGGGATTATTAAATCTAACACTCTTCGGGCTCTTTCTCTGTCACCAACCCCTGTCACTTCACCGTTTTTTCTAAGTCAGTTTTCCGAATGTGATGTTAGGAGAAGCGTCATGTCGATCACATCAAATGCTATCGGTGATGACAACATTAGCCGTAATATGCTACTGCCCATTCTCGACGATGTTATCCACGTCCTTGTCCACATCCTTAACCACTCTATTTCCAGTTCCACATTCCCAAACACTTGGAAAAATGCCCAGATTATCCCTCTCCCTAAAAAATCTAGACCCTCCTGCTTTTCCGACTTCCGACCTATTTCCATTCTTCCTTTTCTCTCTAAGGTGCTAGAGCGTCTAGTACACAACCAACTAAGCCGATTTCTCTCTAGTAACTCTCTCCTGAATCCTCTACAATCTGGTTTCCGTCATGGTCACAGCACTATGACAGCCCTCACTAAAATTACGGATGACATTCGCCGGGGCATGGACGGCGGGCTTGTGTCTGTGTTGTCGTTGCTTGATTTTAGTAACGCCTTTAACAATGTCGACTTTGACATTCTTCTTGCTGTGCTCCGTTCTCTTAACATATCTCCAATCGTAACTGACTGGTTTCATAGTTATCTGTTCGGTCGCCGGCAGCGCATCCGCATCGATGACAAATTCTCATCGTGGTGTGATGTCACTGCTGGTGTTCCACAGGGCGGCGTCCTCTCTCCTCTTCTTTTTGCAATTTTTATCAACTCCATATCCGAATCTTTGTCCAGTTCTTACCACCTTTACGCTGACGATCTCCAAATCTACCAACAAGCTCCAATTTCAGACCTTACTTTAGCCATTACCAAATTAAATGATGACCTCTCCCGCATCCTATCGTGGAGTAAAGCCCACGGTCTTCTAGTGAACCCCAGGAAGACTCAAGTCATCATCGTAGGTAGCCCAAGGATGATAGCTAAAATTGACATGGCAACCTTAACTCCTATCTCCTTTGACGGTGTGTCAATTCCGGTCAGCAATTCCGTCAAAAACTTGGGTCTGATTGTTGACAAAGAGTTGTCCTGGGGTCCGCAATTGGCTGAACTCAGTCGAAAAATGTTCGCATCGGCAGGCTCACTGCGGCGACTGCGCAATTTTCTCCCGACTTCCACTAAGGTTACACTTGCCCAGTCCCTTTTGCTTCCCATTCTCGATTACGCCGACGCTTGCTATCCGGACCTCACTGAAGATCAATTAAACAAGCTTGAGCGCCTCCAAAATTTCAGTATAAGGTTCATATTTGGCCTTCGCAAATATGACCACGTTTCCGAATATCGCGCTAAACTCAAGTGGTTGCCCATCCGACTTCGCAGGAATACTCACATACTATGTCTCTTGTACAGTATCTTGTTCTATCCTCCGAGCCCTTCCTATCTCAAGGAGCGCTTTGAATTCCTTTCTGACTCTCACTCTCTCTCTTTGCGTTCCTCTGAAACCCTCACTTTAAAAGTCCCTGCCCACACTACCACTTTCTATGACAAATCTTTCACTGTACAAGCGACCCGTCTATGGAATGCTCTGCCCCTTGACATCAGACGCGCCAAATCACTCCCTATCTTTAAAAAACTGCTTCATCAGCATTACCTATCATTACAGAGTTAAGCAAATTATTTTTATGTTCGTATTAGTTTATTGTTTTTTGTATGTTATGTTGATATTTAGTAGATTAAGTATTATATAATTATTTTATAATTTCTTTTTTTTCAAGTGCCACCGTCTTTTTTGTTCTAACTTGTCCAGTCCATCCCAAGGTTGCCTGGAAGAGATCGCTTATAGCGATAAGGCCGCCTTTGTACTTCATCTTGTAACCTTTTATTTCTGTACTGTTTTCTGTGTTTGTGTGGTACAATAAAGAATTATCTATCTATCTATCTATCTATGAAGACGCGCAAACTTCAAGTGAGGAAAGTCTGTCATAAAACTATCGCGACTCAAGTCTGCGCGGAGCCTAAGACACAGTGAATCGATAAATCAGAGTCGCTATAAACAGAACAGCCCCTTAACTATACCTCTACCTGCCAACTATATATGTACATACATACCTACAATCGGTATCTTCCAGCTCGCTTTGGTCCCACGTCCGTCAGTACTTCATAGCAGTCTAAACCTTTGAACAAGACACACGTCTGGTGTTGATCGATCTTGAATATACACGTTTGATAAAAGTAAAAATGTCGGTACCGGCGCCCATTGTTCTTAACAACGGATACACTATCCCAGTTTTGGGATTAGGGACTTGGAAGGTAAGTAAACCAACCAACTAAAAAAATGTGGTTCTTTATGTTATTTGGCCGAAGATCTCAAGAGGCGCATATATGCAGGTCTCGACAGAGCATACGCATTTGCTCCCCTTGGAGTCGAGACCCTAGGTCTGTGGGGTACGTAGGCTCTCCAGGTTTTCAAAAAATTATCTGAGCGTCTGGTCGAAGCGACGCGTGACCCGAGAGCTGGTGAGTATCTGGCGCAGCGCATCAGCATTGCTATACAGCGGGGCAATGCAGCCAGCGTCTTCGGCACGCTTCCGACTGGTATTGATATGGATCAGTTGAGCTACCTGTAGATTGTTTTTTGCCGATTGTGTTGGAAATTGGATGGCTCCGGGTTTTTTATGCTTTTTCATTACCATTTTATATACAGGGTGGAAAGAATCTATGGGCCCTGGAGGGGAACTACCTTAAATCCTTTAGCTAACTCATTTAACTGAAAGGAAACATTCCTTTATTTTTAAAAAGAAACACAATTGCATTCAAAGATTTTCTAAAAACTCCTTTCTCACCTGGGAATCGAACCAACTAAAAATTAAAAAAATAAACCCTCGCTATTTTATTATGCGAATCAGTAGGATTATTGTTCAGGATAAAATTTATCTAATAAACAGAAATTCATCATCTCTGAAAATTTACCGTTAGATTTTTTTCCCAGTAGTAGTCAAGTACTCGTAGCTTAATGGATAGATGGTGGCGGCTGAGGACCGCTATCTGTGGCGTCGAATGGGGGGAGTTGATCTATGTCCAGCAGTGGACGTGTATGGGCTGATATGATGATGCTCGAGATATTCTCGCCAATTTTTGTTCGATTTTGATGATTTTTCCGTTTTTGTAAAGAAAATTAGCATGTTTTTCATGAAGGGCTATTATTTGCCCTGTATACTTCAAAAAAACAGTGAAAATATTCAGGAACTTCAAAACAATTTTTAATTGTTGAAAAAACCCTCGTAATTGTTTTTTTACTAACTGTTAATATAACTTTATTGACAGAAAATTACTATTAAATAATATAAACAAATTAGAACTAGCATATACAATTGAAACAATTGAGCTAAACAGCAGACTGTTGCAAACAATCTTTAGGTAACTCAACTGATTCATACCAAAACCTACTAGTCCTAATAGTAATATAGATACCTAATAGTCGGAAGCGCCTCCACCCCAAGACGCTGCAATGGTTGCGTTGCCCCGTTGCAGGCAATGCTGATGCGCTGCACCAGATACTCACCAGCTCTCGGGACACGCGTCGTCATTTCGACCAGACGCTCAGATATTTTTTTTTCGGACGAAGAACTATAGAATCTATGATACCAAAGTTAATTAAAGCCCTACCACAAACTTTCAAAGAAAAAGTAAATGATAAAAACTATAAACGTATGCTCGAAAAATATTACCACGAACAGCTGCAGAGTGACTAGAAGGAAGCTACCTATAACAACTTACATGTATATAGATTTTTGTTTTTATTTTTTTCAGTGAGATTTTGTTTTGTTTTATTTTGCTATGCCAATATTTATCCAAATGCAATGTTACCTTAATATATAAGATCAATACGAGTGTGAGCACCACTACAAACCAACGTTGGTTTAATGGTGCAATATTTACTAAACTATGTATACTTTTATAAATAAATAAATATTATTATTATTATATAATCCCGGAGAGCCTCGGTACCACACGGACCTATGTTTATTAAGTACTTTAAAAAAAATAGGCCGGAGTGGACACTCCGGCCGAAAAACATGGTCGAATAACCTACCGCCTTTTTGAAGTCAAATAAATTTAAAATTCTGTTCCACTTAGATCGCCGATCTCATATCTTATGCACTACCTAGTTCAATACCTACTATAAAGTCAATCATTCACATGAAACTGAAAAACTCCATGGAATATTTTATCAGCTGGTCAAGGCTGTTTGCTAGAACAGTGGTCGGCAACCTTGTGGCAAGCACGGGCCACACAGTTGGAAAATAAGGCAGAGGCGGCGAAGCAGGCCGCGTTTTTTTTCTATATTTCGATAATATACCTTCTCTATTTCACATAGGAACCATTCTCTGAAGGGTCACTTTTTATTTGATTCACGCGTAGGTACTGTAGGTTTTGACAATTAGGACTTAAATTATCTTAGAAGATTAACCTATATCCAGTTATGCTCGCTCCGCGTCATTGCCGAGCGGCTATTGTTCCTGCTACGCGAAGAGACAATCCATGTTCTTAACTTATTGACAACTACCCACTTTAGCAATACTTTTTGTGAATTTAAGTACGACTTTAGCCTTACATTGTTAAAATTTTTGTATTCTCATGTACCTAAGAGAATTTATTCTAATTGAGAAATAAAACATTGTTAAACCTGATATAAATAAACATTTTATAAGATGTATAATGTGATTATTATCTTAGCCACTTTATACCTAATGGCGTAAAAAAAAGGTTAAAATCAAATAATAATCTTAGGAAAAACAGTGAGTAATTAAAGCATCATACGCTTTGGTTTTCTAACTAGTGATCTCTTAAGTACCTATTGTAGTATTGTTTTCAAATACTTTTTATATCACAGTGGTAAATTTGGGCAGAACCTGCTGTTCACGTAGTGTTACTAATTTACCAATAACCCTGTATATAAGATAAAACGAAATTAGATCGGAATAAAACTCATAAAACAGTCGCGGGCCGCAAGGAGCCGCGGGCCGCAAGGAGCCGCGGGTTGTCGACCCCTGTGCTAGAACAATAGCTGGTGGCACAGTCAATAGTCAATCGATAAAATTACTACACAAACAACGTCAGAATTTAGTAGTGGTTTTCGAAGGTCTTTGTCAATTATCAGTGCAATCTTTATTATCACGAGGTTGAACAATGTAAACAAATTAGGTAGGTAGGTAGTTTGCCTGAGATATATTATCTTTATAGGTATGTATCTTATCTACTGAAATATTGGTAGGTAGCTGCGAAAGATTATCATAGATAAATAGTAGTTGGTCCACGGTATTATGTTCAGTCAGCTGCTTAGATATGTCTCCCTTTTTTACTTTTATCGAAGGCCCACGCCATTAAAAAGTCTTTGTTCGTCCCGCACGATGATATTTGTCCAGATTCGTCCCTGATGGTTTGTATTTGATACTCGTTTTAATTTAATTATATTCTTTGATTGTAATTTTATTTGTATAGTTTAAATAATACACTACTTTTTATCTTTTTTTTTAAAGTGGGATCAGTTATCAATTAAAATTAATTATTAAGTCAACTCATCCCGTAGGATGAGTTTAGAGCGGGATCAGTTAACCAAAGAGCCCTAATTTGTTTTTGTAATTGCTAGTTAATACAAAAGGTACCTTTTGCATCATAGAAAGACATTAGTTGTTTGTTTCTAAACATTTAAAAATAAAACCGGCCAAGTGCGTGTCGGACTCGCGCACAAAGGGTTCCGTACCATTATCTATAAAGACGGCAAAAAAACACGTTTGTTGTATGGCCCCCCTTAAATGTTTATTTTATTTTAACCTAATTATTTATTTTTAAAGTGAATATATAACTAAGTATTCTATGAATATTTCAAGCGTCTACCTGTCACCGTTATCAATATCGAGCAAAAACGAGCAAAAAATTCACCGTTGTTGTGCTTTTAAATATTTATTTTATTCTGTTTTTGGTTTTTGTTGTTATAGCGGCAACAGAAATACATCATCTGTGAAAATTACTCTAACTATCACAGTTCATGAGATACAGCCTGGTGACAGACGGACAGACGGACAGCGGAGTGGTAGTAATAGGGTCCCGTTTTACCCTTTGGGTACGGAACCCTAAAAACAACCGGTATCTTTCTGGGCCGAGAGAAAATACCTGTTAGATTCTAGCTTCAACGCAAAAAAGTTCATTTTTGCTTGTGCCTCTCCAGAGCTCCAAATGTCCAACAGCTGTCTTTCTGCGTCGAAATAGGTGGCATCTCTTTCTACACTATGCAAACTGAGCAAGACTGAAAGATAGAAAGTGCGTTTTCAAAACTACTAATAACCTAGCCTCAAAATAAAACAGAGCTTGTATTATGGGTGTTGAAAAAACCTTGTCCATATTTCAGTCGCAGCCCGGCGAGGTGGCCCAAGCAGTGAAGGACGCCATCGACATCGGCTACCGCCACATTGACTGCGCCTTCATCTATCTTAACGAGCCAGAAGTTGGCCAGGCTTTGACGGAGAAGATTAACGAAGGTGTTATCAAGAGGTAGGAACTAGGAAGACATTGACAGACCTTTCATCTATCTGAACGAGTCAGAAGTCGGCCAGGCTTTTACGGATAGAAGATCAACGAAGGTGTTATCAAGAGGTAGGTAGACATTTACTGAGCTTTCATCTATCTGAACGAGTCAGAAGTCGGCCAGGCTTTGACGGATAGAAGATCAACGAAGGTGTTATCATGAGGTAGGTAGACATTTACTGAGCTTTCATCTATCTTAACGAGTCAGAAGTCGGCCAGGCTTTGACAGAGAAGATCAATGAAGGTGTTATCAAGAGGTAGGTAGACATTAACTGAGCTTTCATCTATCTAAACGAGCCAGAAGTCGGCCAGGCTTTGACAGAGAAGATCAACGAAAGTGTTATCAAGAGGTAGGTAGACATTTACTGAGCTTTCATCTATCTTAACGAGTCAGAAGTCGGCCAGGCTTTGACGGAAAAGATCAACGAAGGTGTTATCAAGAGATAGGTAGACATTGAGTGAGCTTTCATCTATCTTAACGAGTCAGAAGTCGGCCAGGCTTTGACGGATAGAAGATCAACGAAGGTGTTATCAAGAGGTAGGTAGACATTCACTGAGCTTTCATCTATCTTAACGAGTCAGAAGTCGGCCAGGCTTTGACGGAAAAGATCAACGAAGGTGTTATCAAGAGATAGGTAGACATTGAGTGAGCTTTCATCTATCATAACGAGTCAGAAGTCGGCCAGGCTTTGACGGATAGAAGATCAACGAAGGTGCTAGCAAGAGGTAGGTAGACATTGATTTCATTTATCTGAACGAGTCAGAAGTCGGCCAGGCTTTGACGGAGAAGATCAACGAAGGTGTTATCAAGAGATAGGTAGACATTGAGTGAGCTTTCATCTATCTTAACGAGTCAGAAGTCGGCCAGGCTTTGACGGATAGAAGATCAACGAAGGTGTTATCAAGAGGTAGGTAGACATTTACTGAGCTTTCATCTATCTTAACGAGTCAGAAGTCGGCCAGGCTTTGACGGATAGAAGATCAACGAAGGTGTTATCAAGAGGTAGGTAGACATTGAGTGAGCTTTCATCTATCTGAACGAGCCAGAAGTCGGCCAGGCTTTGACGGATAGAAGATCAACGAAGGTGTTATCAAGAGGTAGGTAGACATTCACTGAGCTTTCATCTATCTTAACGAGTCAGAAGTCGGCCAGGCTTTGACGGAAAAGATCAACGAAGGTGTTATCAAGAGATAGGTAGACATTGAGTGAGCTTTCATCTATCTTAACGAGTCAGAAGTCGGCCAGGCTTTGACGGATAGAAGATCAACGAAGGTGTTATCAAGAAGTAGGAACTAGGAAGACATTGACAGACCTTTCATCTATCTGAACGAGCCAGAAGTCGGCCAGGCTTTGACGGATAGAAGATCAACGAAGGTGTTATCAAGAGGTAGGTAGACATTTACTGAGCTTTCATCTATCTTAACGAGTCAGAAGTCGGCCAGGCTTTGACGGATAGAAGATCAACGAAGGTGTTATCAAGAGGTAGGTAGACATTGATTTCATTTATCTGAACGAGCCAGAAGTCGGCCAGGCTTTGACGGAGAAAATCAATGAAGGTGTTATCAAGAGGTAAGTAGACATTAACTGAGCTTTCATCTATCTTAACGAGTCAGAAGTCGGCCAGGCTTTGACGGATAGAAGATCAACGAAGGTGTTATCAAGAGGTAGGTAGACATTGATTTCATCTATCTGAACGAGCCAGAAGTCGGCCAGGCTTTGACGGAGAAAATCAATGAAGGTGTTATCAAGAGGTAGGTAGACATTTAATGAGCTTTCATCTACCTGAACTAAGTAACTAGGTAGTTGAGCTAACTGCCGACTGTTGCAAATAATCTACAAGCTATCATCATCTATCTTATTTAAGTAGTTAGTATATTATGTTATTTATCTAAGTTAGGTCTTTTTAGTATTAAATACATATGTATTTTAGATAATCTTAGGTACACCCCCTGCCTTTCTTAAATGCACAATTCTTTCCATCCCAAGGTTGCCTGGAAGAGATCGCTTCTAAGCGATAAGGCCGCCCATTGTACTTATCTTATGTGATGTCTCTTTGTTATGTTATTTTCTTGTGTACAATAAAGAATTTTTGTATTGTATTGTATTGTATCTACAGGTAGCTCAAATGATCCGTAACAATACTAGACGGAAGCGTCCCCAAGACGCTGGCTGCAATGCTCCGCTGTATGGAAATGCTGATGCACTCACCAGCTTTCGGGTCATGCGTCGATTATTTTGATTGCTTTGCTAATAATAGTAAACTTAGTCTTATTCAGTAAGAATCATATAGAAGATATGAAGTAAATTATCACTGTACCTCACCAGTCCTCGCAGATAATTTCATAAAAACCCGGAGAGTCTATATCCACGGACCTGTTCTCTACTCCAAGGGGAGGAAATTCGACTGCGCATGATTCTGGCTCTGATACAGTGCCGAGATCTGCATATTTTATTTTATTATTTTCTTTATTCAGGATAATAAACAGTTGTACAATGTAGACTTATTAGTTATTACATAATGTTCTTATTTTTATGTGATCCTAAATGTACAACCAATCGCATTATCCACAGATTACTAGAAAAGTTTTACTACTAGGTACATAGTTGGCTGTTATCTAAAAGTATCATGCTATTAATCTCACTTATATTATAAACGTGAAAGTTTAGACGGATGGATAGATGGATGGATGTTTGTTCCTTTATCACGCCAGAACGGCTGAACGGATCTGGTTGAAATTTGGCAGAAAGATAAATTATAGTCTGGAATAGAACACGCGGGTGAAACCGCAAGGCGCTGCTAGTTATACATAATTAGTTAATAGTACTATTAATCGTTTAGGTTTTTTTAATATGTTTAATTTTAGAGTGTCAACAAAAGTTATTTTTGCAACTAATATTTACACTTAAATCTATTTTCTAAAAATCTAAGCCGTCACCAGAAGGCAAAGTGCCCAGAATGCTGGCAGCATTGCCACGTTGAATGGCAATGCTAATTCGTTGACCGAAATAAAAGCCAGCATTCCGATCACCTGTGGACTCTATTAGGAGTTTTGCTTTTGCTTTTTGTTTTGATTTTTGCATATTTATACATAATACTTATTTGCAGGTGGATGCGAACCTCTAAGCTTCCAAACAAGCATACTTTTCGATTCATTTGGAAACTATTACACCCTTCATTGCAATGAAATTTTGCATACTTAATCGGATAAGAAATAGCTATGTTCCGTTTAAGTCTTTCAAAATACATAATCATTTTATGCGACCGAAAATTAATTAACAAGCTGTTTTATTACTTTCAAACAATGAAGAGTTTGTTTTTTGAAAAACGAAACGGTGTAAACACCTATAGCTATTTCTTATCCGATTATGTATGCAAAGTTTCATTAAAATCGGGACCGTAGTTTCAAAATGAATCGAAAAGAACGTTTGTAGGGAGCTTAGAGGTTTGGCCTCCGCTCCGGGGCCGGACACATTATTCGGTACCTATTTGCAACAGCTAAAAAATCACCAATGCTTAAATTGCAAGATATTCAAGATATTTTATTGCGGAACATGCTGTACAAAGATCTTACAATAACTTATGGTATCAAGCATGCACCCTGCTAGGGCACTGCAATATTATGTAGGTGGTTCCATCTATTCTTATACCCAAGCTTACACGAGGAATAAAAAATTAGAATATAAAATTTAAAAAACAAATCATTTGGTACCAGATACGTAGATAACATATGTTTTATATTTGTCTTCCAGAGAAGATATCTTCATAACCTCGAAGCTATGGTGCACGTTCCACCGTCCGGACCTGGTGGAAGGAGCGCTAAGGACTACCCTCAAGAACCTTAACCTGGAGTATCTCGACCTGTACCTCATCCACTGGCCCCAGGCTTACAAGGTAGGAAAATAGAAACCATTGAAGTAGATTAATAGAAAGTGTGTGCTCTTTGCGGTGGAAGCTGATTATTCAGCCGGCAGCACGGGAAATGAAAAATAGACTCGCCTTCGGTGTTTTGGGAACTGTACCTATTTATTCCAAGAATATACACAGGCAATACGCAGATTGCAGGGATTCAAATTGATAGGTAAACACAGAGAAAATTACAATGGTGTAGCGAAAAGACAAAACAATTGACAGACCCATTCAGGTTTGTAAGCATGCAAAATATTAACATCAGTGTTGTCATGTTCAAAAGAAAATACGTCCAATTTATAACATAGATTCTGCCCGAAAAACGCGGCGTCACACACGTTTTTGTCGTAATGTTTATTTTAGTAGGCCGTCATGACGGCAACAACTACCGATTCGCTTCCGCGCACTACACAGCCAACCAAAACCCGACCCCGCCGGATGCCGCGTCAAAGAATTCCCCGTTTCCGCCCATAGATGCATTCGAGCACCTGGGCGAAACTACATATCCCTCTTGTAGCATCTGGCAACAGCCCAAGCCGAGGTTCGCACCTAACTGGTGGCCCTTGCGCGTAATTGCCCCAACCTAACTTTACCGGGCGGCGAGGCATCTTCTGCGCCCGCCAAAAGTCCGGTAACGCTGTCTTGGCTATCTGCGGTCAACAGCTAATAATCCATTCGATAAAAAGTAATGTATTAGAGCCACCGGCGCTATAGTCCGTAAGAGGTCCCAAATATTTTCGAATGAACCGAGTAAGGGTTTCGTGGCTTAGTTGGTTAGAGCACACCCGTACTGAGGGTGGGACGCGGGTTCTCGAGTCCCGCCGAAACCGATAATTTTTGGGAATTTCATTTCTTAGTAATGTATTAGCATTGCTAGTATTAAATCTATGTCAGTGTGGCTGTAGTGTGACCCGTCATACGAATTACGTTCTTAACTTTATTTCACTGGAATCTAAAAACTCGTTATATACAGGAAGGAGACAACCTCTTCCCAAAAGACGAGAACGACAAGTCTATCCCCTCGGCCGTCGACATCGTCGACACTTGGAAGGCTATGGAGCGACTGGTGGAGCAAGGCCTGGTGAGGAGCATCGGAGTCTCCAATTTCAACCGGCACCAGATCGAGAGGGTGCTGGCGGCTGGGGCCGTCAGGCCGGCTGTTAACCAGGTACAGGTCAACCACAAAAATAAGTTACACCGATGTACCTGCGCAGAAGTCTTAATTTTTTGGTAGGCGCGAAAAAATCCTAGCCAATCATAACGCTCTGTTTATGCGCGGGAAACATGTGTGGTTGCTGTTGGGTGATGGCTACGCGCATGACATCAGCGTTCGGCGACGTCTCTACATTAGCAAGTCGTATTTTGAGTGGCATAATATGTATCCCATAAAGATCCCACAGGATGCATACCCGGGAACGCAAAAAAGGACCAACGTATTTTCATAATATGAAAATACGTTGGTCCTTTTTTGCCTTCCCGGTACAGGTACATATCACATGCGAAGATAGCCTCGTGTTTTTATTGACTTTAAAGGGGATTTACTAATTTCTTAGAGATTACACAGAGTACTATAATAAATAAAACCTTAGAAGTATATTTAGTTTTAAAGTTAGGTGACCTCAATACCATAATCAATGTATAGATAAGTTGGAAGTCAGGACTACATCATCTTTGAATAATCAAGCTGCAAATCTTTTCCCCCAGATTGAAGTCCACCCCTACCTAAACCAAGCCCAGCTGATCGAGTTCTGCAAGTCCCAAGGCATCGTGGTCACAGCGTACTCCCCCCTGGGCTCACCCGACCGGCCCTGGGCGAAGCCGGATGAGCCGCAGCTCATGCAAGACCCGAGGCTGCAAGACATCGCCAACAAGTATGCCAAGGGCGTGCCTCAGGTGCTTATCAGGTAAATAAAATAAAGTACCTAGCCTTTATTATTTACTACTTTATACAGGGTTATTGGTAAATTAGTGACAATACGTGAACTGCAGGTTCAGCCCATCATCACAAACACGTTTGAGAAGACGCCAGGTCTTAATTCTTAATTTTGGTATTGGTAATGGGTACCCCCCGCAATTCAATAATCGTTCGTTAGAGAGGTTTTATTTGAAACTCAACTTAAAAACAGCTCTGCCCTGAATTAACAGAAGATATGAGAGTGAAAGATCGGTCCGTTGGGTTCCAGACAAAGATGTTTTTTTATTTAGTATCACAGGTGACCTATTTTTTTTTTAATTTAGACTTGGCGCCTTCACGAACGTGTTTGTGATGATGGGCAGAACCTGCAGTTCACTATTGTTACTAATTTACCAATAACCCTGTATAACAAGTTATTTACAAGGTTTTTCTTTTGCAACCGCCGAAAAAACAAGGAGGTTCTTAAGTCGACCCGTATGTTTTGTTTTTTTATGTTAGACCACGCATAACTTTTTACAGAGTTGTCTGATTTTGATAATTCTTTGACTATTGTTTAAAGAAAGATCCAGAGGTGGTTCCATATAAAAAATATCGTAATAGGTACTCAGTTCCTGAATGCAAGTTTTTTTATGTCAACATACTTCAGCAACGCTAACCTAATTCCACAAGCGCAGTTAAAAGGTGCAAATCGAGTTCGAAAACGCATAATAGACGAATGAAAACATTGAATTTATTATCCAAAATTATTTCAAGCTTTTGATACCTACCAGTCATAAAATATTTTCCACCTATATTTCTTGGCTTTTTAACCCCTTTGTTTACATAAAATATCCAGGATTCTAAGAACAGACTTCAAATAAATACTTACTACATTCAGTGACCATGAACCGCGGATGAAAAGTTCGGAGCAGAGCTACGGCCAGCGAGCGGCGAATAGAGGCTGGCTGGGCAGTGAAAGGGTCATGGAAGTGTCACGCTGTAAAACTCGATGCCCAAGATTTCTTTTTTCTCAGATACGCCATCGACCGCGGTCTAGTCGTAATACCCAAGTCAGTGAACAAAGGACGAATCGCGCAGAACTACGACGTGTTCGACTTCAAACTGACAGCTGAGGACATAAAGGCGATAGCTGGCTTTGAATGCAATGGACGCTTCGTCAGTATGGGCGAGTGAGTATACAGTACATTATATACCTAGTAGATACAATTAGCCTTGTGAGTCCCACAGCTGGACAAAGGACGGATTGCGCAGAATTATAACATGTTCGACTTCAAAATGACAGCTGAGGACATCAAGGCGATAGCTGACTTTGAATGCAAGAGACACTTCGTCAGTATGGACTAGTGAGTTGCAGTACATGATAAACCTAGTAGATACAATTAGCCTTGCGAATCCCACTACTGGACAAAATACGGATCGCACAGAACTTTGACGTATTCGACTTCAAACTGACAGCTGAGGTCATCAAGGCGATAGCTGGCTTTGAATGCAATGGACGCTTCGTCAGTATGGGCGAGTGAGTATACAGTACATTATATACCTAGTAGATACAATTAGCCTTGCGAGTCCCACAGCTGAACAAAGGACAGATCGCGCAGAATTATAACGTGTTCTACTTCAAAATGACAGCTGAGGACATCAAGGCGATAGCTGACTTTGAATGCAAGAGACACTTCGTCAGTATGGACTAGTGAGTTGCAGTACATGATAAACCTAGTAGATACAATTAGCCTTGCGAATCCCACTACTGGACAATAGACGGATAGCGCAGAACTATGACGTGTTCAACTTCAAACTGACAGCTGAGGACATCAAGGCGATAGCTGGCTTTGAATGCAAGGGACGCTTCAGCAGTATCGATAAGTAAGTGTACCAGAATAAGTCTCTTGAGTCCCAGGGAAAAGGTCGGATCGCGTTGAACTATGACGTACCTATTCTTTTTCAAACTATGGCCCGGTACAAATTATTTGGCGTGAGGTCCAGATATGTGACCGGGTAGTAAGGCTTAACTTTTTGTAGGTCTTTGCTCCCTTAATATGCAATAAAAGTAAAAAATCGGCTATGGAGTTTTTTAGTTTTTAATTATTTACCTACTTTTTTGTTTTGTTACAGCGTCCACCATCCAGAATATCCTTTCCATGACGAATATTAGAACAAAATAAGAATTATATTACATGAATCTTAAAATCCGTTTTCAGTTCACCGAAAATGCACCCAATTAATACAGCGCACTTTGACACCACTGATTTTAATTTAAGGTTGGCAAAGAGTTCGTATTTTTGCACACAATTCTATGGAATAATTATATTAAGTTAAAAAAGCACTGCAATAAATTCATTGAGTACCTATTCGTGTTTTTTAATCGACCTATAAAATATAGTTTATTAAAGTTTATTTTCATGTCGGTATTTATATTATAGTCTTTTAATAATGTATATTTTATATACCTAGTAAAAATAGATCTGTGAAGGTTATTCCTAAAAATATCATGTTTACCTGTAAGTAACTTGCATATCAGAACAGGACCTATTTTAGTTTTTAATACGTAAGTGAAAGAAAAAATCTGTGTGTTGTTGGTAAACCTTTATTCAATAAAGTCAATGGGGCAGAAAATGCCATCCACCCCATTGACTTGTGTAATGGGGCGGATGGGATTTTTTCCCAACCGCCCCATTGATGGGGAGGTTAATGGGGTGGTTGGGAATATATCTAAATAAATAGACCTCCTATAGTAGAAATTAAAAGAAATTAGGTAGGTAAGATCGATTTCCACCGAAATCCGAAAGTCCATGATGTAGGTACACGAGTCATGCAGCTCAAATGGAGTTGGGCTGGACACATTGCAAAGTGAGGTGATGATAGGTGGACCCAAACAGCAACTGATTGGTGGCCACTAGGCTACTTGACTACTGGGAAATAATTCTAACGTATTGCCTGAGAAAAATAATGCAAAGTGTAATGAATATTTCTTCAAGGCCAGTCGTATTAGTTATGAAAACTAATTTTAAAGTTTGAATAAAATAATGCCGCGCCAAAACAATAATCTCTGTCATGGCTACCGTGTTCCAAGCTATGACGTCACTCCGCCATACCACACCTAACAAGAACTCTGGCACTGTAATCTGTAGATGTGTGACGTCATTTGCGATCCAACCAAACACAGCGTTTTCGGTCACGTGATCATGTATCAAAAAATGTGTAATTTTATTCCCAATTTTTACCTTAAAAAAGGCATATTTAAAAAAAAAATCACCTGATTACGCTTTGTTACGTTGTCACTGTGACTAGGATGAAAACAATTTGGAATTTATTTTTAATGTAGTCAAATGCCTATCATGGGAAACAGAAACGTCGGACGCCCAGTTACAAAGTGGGTCGATGTATTACGCATCATACTACGCGTCAGGGGGCGTCAATGGAGACGGTTAGCACAGGACCGTGGTGGATGGCACAAACTACGGGAGGCCTATACCCAGCAGTGGGGAAAATCCAGCTGCGGATGGTGATGATGATGAGGTAGAAGAATTATCATAATAAAAAATGGTTATGGAAATAACTACAAATAAACAAAACAGATTAATTTTAATTAGCATTTTATTAATAAAATTGGTATTACCTACTTAAATAATATGAGTTAAGAAATTAGGTACTTATTTATATTCATGCTGTACAGCTAACACAGAATCACCCACTTAGAATTAGTCTTTTAGCTAAATAACTAGCGATTCACTTCACCCACGTTATAAAAAGTGTGAATCCGGTAACACAGTGATAACGAGTCCTTTCGAAGTGATAGTGAGAGGCAGTTCTGGCGGCGGAGTCCTATTCGGAGTAGAGTCCGAGTCGGATTCGGACTCCGAATCGCTGGTTCCGAGGTTTGCGAGCGGAGACACGTGGGAAGAGAGATCTTTGGCTTGTGAATCTGTTATTAGGACCTGTGAAAAAATTCAACTTCTTAGATATCATATTTATGTCAATGTGTACAGTGCGCGTCAGAATTCAGTATCCCCCTTGTCTAAGAGAGATAGGGGGACACTTAATTCTGACGCGCACTGTACATTTGTAGGTTTTAGTATTAAGGTAATGTCTATTGTCTTTTCTGTCTACACGGTAGACAACTAACCAAAATGCTTGGCCCTATGAGGGTGACTTACCTGTAACCAGAGCCCCCTGGCGGCGAGCGGGCGCCGCGCGCAGGCTAGCGCGCCCCGGACGCGCGGCGCGCAGAACGTCACCGCCGCGGCGCCGCAGCGCCAAGTGAAATGGCCTCCCATACGGACTCGAGAGCTGTGATGAAAGAAATTATTTTCCATTGTAAATTACAATTTCAAGCAAACATGTCAGGCAACGAAATTCACCAAACGTCAAAATGACAGCGAATCAACGTCAAAGATTATAGGAACCGTCAAAAATGACAGAAAATGTCACAAATGACAACAAGCGCGAAAAAATCCTAGCCAATCAATAACGATCTGCCTATGCACGGGAAACATGTGTGGTTGCTATTGGTGGCTACGCGCATGACGACCGCGCGATCTCAATATATGAAAATAGTCCTTTTTTGTCTTCCCCTGTACATATCATATGAGCGAGACAGCTTGTGCTCTGTTTTTGTAAGCGAGATAGCATGAGCCTCATGTTTTTGTTGACTTTAAAGCTTAACGCAACGCAATAAGTCTATTATTTCATTCGTATTCAATCGGGTTGAAATGTACCTAGTTTTCTGTGCAGACGAATTTTGCCGATGCGACTTAAATTGCAAATGGTCGTATTGTACTTACTCGATAGCGAGCGGCAGCAAGCTTGCGCCTTCCGCGTTCATGACTATGTGGACTCCGTCGAAGTATTGCACCGTCTCGTCGCCGCACCACGAATCCTGTGGAACCAAAGAAAAATGTGCTGTCTGTATATATAATAGGTATAATAATAAATAAATAATGCTGGACAATTCGTCCAGCATTATTTATTTAATTAGGTTCTATAGTATTCATGAACCAATAAAAACATTTTTATTCAACCAATATATGCCCAAAAAATGCATTTTAAATTTACATTTTTAGGTTGCGTGCGTCATTTGACGAAAACGCTGGACACAGTGAACGCCATATTGATCTGTGGTCAGGACATCGGTTGGCTGTGAGACCTGAATGCGCTGATGTTGCTGATGACAGTCGATACTTTTTAGGTTGCCTACACAGCCGTATGACATAACATTACTATTTTTCAAATATTCACAGATTATTTTTTAATTATACAGGGTTATTGGTAAATTGTCAATAATTTACCAATAACCCTGTATATTCACTTTAAAAATAAATAACTAAATTAAAATAAAACAAATATTTATGGGGGGCTCCAATACAAGTCGTGATTTATTTGCCGTTTTTATAGATAATAGTACGGAACTTTTCGCGCGCGAGTCCGACTCGCACTTGGCCGGTTTTATTAGTTTGTTCTCAAATCAATCAAATACCATTATGTACTAATACTCACATTCAACGCCTCCGGAATTTGCGGTAAAGCGCGCTCCATGCTCGACATTTCAAAACTGTCCGTCGACATCTTGCCGGGATCTGGTAACAATAATCTCTTTTATTAAACATGCGCGGAAATACATTACTTTTGAATGAAGAACACGCGAAGTATCATATTTACGTAGACTGAAAAACCAAAATCACTTCCCGGCGCGTTCTTTGAATTTGGAACGAAGAGCGCGCCGGCAATGTTGTATAAAACGGTGTGCTGTTTGAATTTAGAACTCTTTCATCTATCGTACACATTGCGTTCTCGTGGCTGTATAGCCACAGATGCGTTTACCTTGTGGCACAAACTGTAAAATAAAAATAAAAAATTGGCGGTAAAGCGGAGTTCGTTGTTATTTTGTTAATAAAATTAAATTTATGATGTAAAAGGCCCTTTTTTATTTAATTGCATTTTTTAAGAAAATCACTATATATGCTTCGGCCGAAATGGCAATTGCCTGTCTCGTATCATTGAAGTCAAACTCATACTCGACCTGCAATTGCCTATTTCGCTGCCTTTGCAATAATGTACTATTATTTGACGATCTCTGTCTTCTGTGGCGCGGCGGGCGAAGTTTTGCCTGCGACGCAGGAGGTTGCGGGTTCGATTTCCGCCTAGGGACAAACGTTTGTACGATCTGCAGACATTTGTTCAGGGTGTTCTGGTCGTTTTTCTGTCTAATAAAAAAATATCTATCTATGTATTGTATTATGTATATCAGTTATCTAGTACCCATAACACAAGCTTTGCTTAGCTTAGGGCTAGATAATGCTGTGTGAATTGTCCAGGATTATTTATTTGTTTATTTATCCTCGATATCCGTCACAGAAGGATATTTGTCAGCAACTATAATGAACGGTGCGGTGTACGGTTCTATGTACAGTCAGCTGCTTAGATATGTATACACTTCCAAGTTTTCACTTTTATTTTACTCGGAACTTCCCACTAATATTATAAATGTCATTATAAATATTGTAAAAGTTTAGATGGATGGATAGATAAATGGATGGATGTTTGTTACTCAATCACGCCAGAACGGCTGACCGGATCTGGATGAAATTTGGCACAGAGATAGATTATAGTCTGGAATAGAACATAGGCTTTTTACTTTTTATTTCGGAATTCCCACGGGAACGGGAACTACGCGGGTGAAACCGCGAGGCGCTGCTAGTATCATATAAAAGTTTACGAACACATTTTTCATACTAAGTAGTCATCGTTCTTGTCAGAATACTATATATAAATTATCACAATGACTAAACACTTACTATTCAGTCAAATTTCAAAACATGGGAGTGTATACATATTTTCGTAGCCGACTGTACATTTCGCTAATATACAAAAGTCTTACCTGAGGGTAGTTTGAGAGAGTCCGAGCTCATAGCGCTGAGACCGCGTTGGAGCGTATCCTTGATCTGCTGTTCTATGCCGACGGGGATCTCTGATGACGCTTCCACATCTGCATCGAGGGGAGCCTGGGAATTAGAGAGATCCCTATTATCTTACTGTATCACGTACTTGGCTGTGTGCTGACACTCACTAGCCAGCTAAGGGTGGATCTCCACGTGTTGTTATTCTGTTACCTTTATCAAACAAAACGTAAGATATTGTTGTTTTTAATACAAAACAAATACTATGATCCGTTCAATAGTTTTGGCGTAAGAAATATCCATCTAAGAGTATCTTTGCTTTGGCACCCTCCATATAAAATAAATTACCACAATCTCTAAGGCCCGTATTATGAAAGCATGCTCAGTCATCGAGCTCTGCTTGAGTGATGCTTATGTCTAGTTTTGAGTGAATACTAATTTTCAAACAATGCTTGGGAGCTCATGTCAAAATCTACACTCACTCAAGTAGCCGTCAAGAGCGGATTTCCTCCGTCCACGCCTTCGAGTAACTGCTTAGACATATTATTGAACGGTTACCAAGCATTACTTGAGTAATTAACGCTTGAGTAGAGATCACGTAATGACTGCTTAAGTAATGCTTGGGGAAGCTTTCATAATACGGGCCTAAGACTACTGCCGAATATGGAGTTTCAGAGGAAGATAAAAATAATTCTTTTGAGTAAATGTTATTATGCTATAAATGAATTTTTAACTGACAAAGTAATGTTATACCTGCGTAGGCGCCCAGCAGAGCTTTGCAGAGACGCCAGCGAGCGGCGAGTGGAGCGCCGCTGTCCGCTGCAGGGACACGCGCGCGGCGGAGCGTCGCCGGCGCATGCGGGTCACCAGCCATGACCCGCCGCAACTGTGCAGAAACGTTAATTTTTATTATTCTTTATTGCACGAAAAAAATACACTTGTAAACCACTATGCTAGAAATAAACCGGCTAAGTGCGAGTTGGTCTCGCGCACGAAGAGTTCCGTACCATTATCTACAAAAACGGCAAAAAAAATACGTTTGTTGTATGGGAGCCCCCTTAAATATTTATTTTATTCCGTTTTATATTTGTTATTATATTATAGCGGCAACATAAATACATCATCTGTGAAAATTTCAACTGTCTAACTATCACGGTTCATGAGATACAGCCTGGTGACAGACGAACAGCGGAGTCTTAGTAATAGGGTCCCGTTTTTACCCTTTGGGTACGGAACCCTAAAAAACGAAACATATAGGTACTTAAAATGTTCTATAAACTTAATTCAATAAGCGTGCTTATTCTCAAGATCTTCACTTCCATATTTAATGAGAAATTAAGGTTTTTAGTTATAGTTATAACTGACTAGCAGCGCCTCGCGGTTTCACCCGCGTAGTTCCCGTTCCCGTAGGAATTTCGGGATAAAAAGTAGCCTATGTCCTATTCCAGACTATAATCTATCTCTGTGCCAAATTTCATCCCGATCCGTGTTGCCGTTCTGGCGTGATAAAGGAACAAACATTCATCCATCTATCTATCCATCCATCCATCCATCTAAACTTTCACGTTTATAATATTAGTGAGATAGTGAGATAAACTTAATACAATACACTAATATCGATATTTTTACTATACCTACATAGAAAACATCCAGAACACCCGAAACAAATATCTGCAGATCGTACAAAAAGTCTCGAAAAAAATAGATAAGTTAACAAACACTTACCTGGGATCTTCTCCAATAAGTTTCAGCACTTCGAAGCCAGAGCCTCTCTGCGCTGCTCTCAGTTCTCGACCTGTACAGCCAACAATCTGAAAACAATAAGTTATATCAACCGCGTCGCTATAACAAGCCAAGCGATTGTTGAGATTTATTTATTTTATTTTCTTAGGGATAACTAACAGTAACACTTAAATATTAACAATATAAACTTGAATAGATTTGGTATATTCTAAGGTTATTTTCGCGAGAACTCATAATAAAACACTGTTTTTACCGGATTGATCGCGTATATTTTATATTTTGTTTATAACATCCTATACTTTGTTTATAGCCTATATTTTGTTTACACCTATATTTTGTTTATAGCCTCCGAAACGTCAGGTTATAAACAAAATATAAAATATACGCGATCAATCCGGTAAAAACAGTGTTTTATTATGAATAGACTTATTTCTAGAAGTGAACCAACCCCGCTATCCGCAAGTTACTATAGAAAGGGGTGGTGATAGTGAACATTTGACAATCATTAAACTTGTTATAACGGATCTTGTAATTTGCACATAAAGAACATTGTGTTAATAATATTATATATATATATATATAATGAGGTTAATGCCGTAGCAATAAATTTAGGAGTCTTACAATATAACATTATTGCAAAGGCAGCGAAATAGGCAATTGCAGGTCGAGTATGAGTTTGAAGGCCGAGCCGCAGGCGAGGACTTCAATGATACGAGACAGGCAATTGCCATTTCGGCCGAGGCATATAAAGTGCTTTTCTTTAAAAAAAATAAAAAGGGCCTTTTACATAATAAATTTAATTTTATTAACAAAATAATAACGAACTCCGCTTTACCGCCAATTTTTTATTTTTATTTTACAGTTTGTGCCAAAAGGTAAACGCATCTGTGGCTATACAGGCACGAGAACGCAATGTGTACGATAGATGAAAGAGTTCTAAATTCAAACAGCACACCGTTTCATACAACATTGCCGGCGCGCTCTTCGTTCCAAAATCAAAGAACGCGCCGGGAAGTGATTTTGGTTTTTCAGTCTACGTAAATATGATACTTCGCCTGTTCTTTATTCAAAAGTAATGACAATATTTCCGCGCATGTTTAAGAAAAAAATATACATTACTGCTCCCATGCGGAGTGTGCCAGCAAAGCGTCGTTGGCGACCAACAGATGTCGCAGCCGGCCGCGGGAAGGTCTTATCTGAGCCTGCATCGTTAGTTTTGACTTGCTTATCTAATCTAATTCGCGCCTGCCCAGTCAATATTATCGTACTGTATTACTGTCTGGGGTGCTTGTGTATCTGTACCTGCAAGAACTGCAGCCTTCCATGCGGAGTGTGCAGAGGGGCCAGCACAGCGTCGTTGGCGACCAACAGATGGCGCAGGCGGCCGCGGGCGGAGCCTTCTAGCGAGCGGTGCCAGGATATGTGGTCGCCAGCGCAGAGTTTGTTGCCTACAATATAGTAAATTGGTTAACTCTGTTTTTATTTGTTACTATAGAAAAATACTAACTATTACAATTCGTTTTTCGATTTCTACGTCACTTGACCTAGTAGCGCAATTCGGAGCTCATCTCGTACGGAGGGAAGGTTGCGAGTTGAAGTCCCGTTGAATTCGAAAATTTGTTGGGATATTATAAAAATTTATTACAATTGAAATGTTTTGTCAGAATAATTAAGTACCGGGGATTAATTTAAGAATTTTTTGTACATAAATTTGTCAATGTAAGGTTTGTGTATCTGTAAAGTATGAAAGGTTCCGACAATTCGTCATGGATCACATTTTAAAATGAATAGCAAACAGCTGCGACATAAATTTACAAAAAAATCCGGTAGTACAATCATAAATATATTTTTTTTACTAAAAGCGGACGAACTCGGTGGCGCGGCAGGCGATGGTCGACGCGAGAGGTTGCGGGTTCGACTCCCGCCTCAGGATTTTGGATGTTTTCTGTGTATACTAAAAGATATCTATGTATGCACTGTGATAAATATATCAGTTATCTAGTACCCATAACACAAGCTCTGCTTAACTTGGGGCTAGATAATGATGTGTGGGTTGTCCAGATTTTTTTATTTTTTGATCATACAGTTCTAATGTAAGAAAATGCATAAATGAACGTAGGACTTTTCCCTCGTCTACTGACCGGTAGTAAACACGTATCTAGCGAGCGCCTGGCACAGCTGCGCCGGCCACAACGGCGGCTGCGGGGCGGCGCTCTCCAGCCGAAACGTCAGCTCAAAGCCGTAGCCGGACTGGGGGCCCCCGGTCGCGTGGACCCGACCATCGCCATGTAGGTCTGATAGACCGAAACTGGGGACAGAACATCATCACAATAACAATCATAATAATAAACAATAATATGGTGATTCATCAGTGGTCTTCAACATTCGATCGACTCTACATCGTCAAATGCAGGCAGGAAACGAACTAGAGTTCTTTTTTCCGGTTTCTACGTCGAGAAAAGCTTTACTCGAGTCATGTGTTGTTGCTCAGAGAGCCTGTATGGTGATTGTTAACTGTAAACATTGTATTATTGAGATACCATTTTTACCTGTCATTATATAGCTTGACGTTTTTACGACCTCTGTGGCGCGGTGAGCGAAAGTCCGCCTGCGACGCAGGACGTTGCGGGTTCGATTACCGCCTTGGGACAAATATTTTAACGATCTACAGGTATTTTTACCAGTTGTACTGGTTGTTTTCTATGTATAATAAAAATATCTATCTATGTAATGTATCGTATTATGTATATAAGATATCTAGTACCCATAACACAAGCTCTGCTTAGCTTGGGGCTAGATAATTCTGTGTGAATTGTCTAGCAATATTTATTTTTGATGTTTTTGCATGGCGCAACAGTCTTGTAATGGGCATGAGGACCTGTATCAAAGAAAACCCATCAATCGTTAAAGGTGTTTGATCAGCAGACAAAAATACTGTTGAAGTGCTGAGCTGTAAATTGCTGTAATACAGGTTTTTAAACCTTTTTCAGGCACCAGTTGCAGACTAGACTGGTGCAAGAAAAACATAATACAGAATCCATCAAGATCTTTGAAACAGGTTTTGCATAAGGCTTTTGTGAGAGATAATAAAATATGATATATTTAGTATATTCTATTTTTTTTTTTTTTTTTTCTAAGGTTATTTTCGCGAGAACTCATAATAAAACACTGTTTTAACCGGATTGATCGCGTATATTTTATATTTTGTTTATAACCTGACGTTTCGGAGGCTTTTCAGCTTCCATGGTCACAGGCAGACTGTTATAAACAAAATATACGCGATCAATCCGGTTAAAACAGTGTTTTATTATGATGTATTTATTAGATTCGAATATGGAGCTGAAAAGTAGGACGAAATAAGATTTTCTGAAATAAAATATACTATGGGCCGAATATGGCATACAATGTGGGATGAAAGCAGATTTTTTCATGTGGGCCGAACTTCGTAGGGACGTATCTCACTAATATTATAAATGTGAAAGTTTAGATGGATGGATAGATAGATAGATGGATGGATGTTTGTTCCTTTATCACGCCAGACCGGCAAAACGGATCTGGATGAAATTTGGCACAGAGATAGATTATAGTCTGGAATAGGACATAGGCTACTTTGTATCCCGAAATTCCTACGGGAACGGGAACTACGCGGGTGAAACCGCGAGGCGCTGCTAGTATGGCATAAATCGATTTCTTTCAGTGGCTTCTTGTGTTCCAGAAGCTAGGTCATCATACCTGATATAGTGCCAGTGTGGAGGGATATTCTCATCTGGTCGTCCAGGGCTCCAGTACATGCTGATGTAGTCTAAAGGATCCTCTCCACCAAGCCTGGAATATTAAATAGTGTACAGAAGACATTTAAGTTCTACACTCGTTTGGACCCAAATCAGGGGTCGGTTTTACAACTATGTACCTGATCAGGGCTTATGCAAATCTACAGTAAGTGTAAAACCGAGCCCTGATCTGGCTCTAAATGACTGTAGAAGTAATGTAGGTACATAATCTATACACAAGAGAGTAAAAAACCGGCCAAGTGCGAGTCGGACTCGCGCACGAAGAGTTCCATACCATTATCTATCAAAACGGCAAGAAAATCATATTTGCTGTATGGGAGCCCCCTTAAATATTTATTTTATTCTGTTTTTTAGTATTTGTTGTTATAGCGGCAACAGAAATAAATCATCTGTGAAAATTTCAACTGTCTAACTATCACGGTTCATGAGATACAGCCTGATGACAGACGGACAGCGAAGTCTTAGTAATAGGGTCCCGTTTTTACCCTTTGGGTACGGAACCCTAAAAAGTACAAATAAAAAAAGGTTGCAATCAGCTCGACACAATCCACTGTAGGGTAGTCTCCCGGGGTCCTTGCTTGTGAAAGACACTTAAATATAAAATATTTTGGTAGAAGGTGGAAGCCTGTTTTATTTTAAATAGCATTATCTATTAAGTCGCGTCAATGAGTGACAACACCCACATGGATGCTGTCAGATTAATATTATTTTAATTGTGATAGAAATAACAGATTAATTCGAGTGTGGAAGCAATGGCGCTCTGCCGGAGTCGGCGGTTACTAGAGGTTTTTTTCTATGGCTCCCCAAGGAGCCAGCGGGTCTTGAAAGGTTAATCTACCTATTGCTTACCAGTATTTGAGTCTAGTTGTGACTTGCAAAGGGTTTGGCTGATCAGGATATGCCTTACAGCAAGCTTCACACAGAGCTTTCAGACCTGGAGGCACCAACCTATCTGGAAATGCAGAACAAACAGTCTGTCAATTGTCAATTCATTAGGGAAGCGGGTTAACAACAAACCTTATTTGTGTTGGAAGAACAGCTGTTTCATTCCTATATTTTATTTTATTTTCAAAATTTTAGGAAAACTTACAGCTAGGTCTTAAAAATAGTAATTTACATAATACATGCCGGTAAATACCGGCGCATGTCTGCCGAGGGCCAATTATAAAGTTTCCGCAGATATGTAGTTGAATAAATAACAAATAACGTACAGTGAAAATAGACGACTAATATGAAATAAGGCGATATTAAGTTATCTAAAAAGACCTCATCACTAAGCAAGCGTTTAAGCTTACTTACAGATGTGTTAAATAAATGAACATCACTGTTTTTTTGTTTTTCATATTTATATGAAGTACTTGTTCAGAGCACAGACTAATAAAGGGATACTACATTCAGGTTGAGTGTGATTCATCAAGCTACAACAGTTTTTATAGTAAAATTGTTGATGCTCAATTTGAAAAAATTAAGACCTTCGAAGAGTTCCAAAAACACAGATAAATAAGTATCATAATAATAAGTTGCTTGGTGCCTACTTGTAAGTTTGACATTTATTCTGAATTTTTAGTGAGATTGGTATCCTGTTTCATTTATAAAAATGAGTCAGTTTTCTTCTTGGGTGGTCTCAGTTCCATGACATGGCTCTGACATAGCAGGCCTGTTTATGACTATTATTTGGCCAGAATCTATGATCGGTTGCAGTTTTTTTTACTTACCAGCTTGGGAGGCTTCATCACTCGGTTGCTGGATCTCCTGCAAGTTTCCAGGCGGTAAAGCAGCAGCATTATCGACCTCTGTTTGCATGACCTGCGCAGTCGCAACAAACGATAGGGCGCTGTTTTGTACTACTCCGGTGGGCGGCGGAGCGCCAGAACCACTGGCGCCAGACATTGTTGTGTTTCTTTGCTGGGTTTAGAAGATAAAGTTGAGAAATAACAAAGATTTGCGATGTTTTTTTTCAAAATTATACGACTTGTGGCTGGTAGGTACTCTGGCACACTTACTTTACTTTTCGTTCGTCGAGTTTGTTACACAGATTTATAAGTATAGTACTAAAGGTTTGTTAAAGTTAAAGTTGCGTTCAAAAAACAAAAACATGTTTAGATGACAGTGACAACTGAGTGTTTGGTTTTGTTTGAAGCAGTCAGCTGGTTTTATCCAATGAAAAAAGAGATCCCCTTCGGTAGGTATAGTTTTATCTTGGAGGGTTGGATTGAAAATGTTACTATAATCCATTCAATCAATGAGGGGTTTTCGTTTTGCATAAAAAAAAAAAGCTAGTTCTAAATATCTCGATAGATGGCAGTGCGTCAACTGGTGACTAAGGTATGTCTATGTCATCCATAAAAATTCAAGGGTTTGCTCACTGTCTTGTCCCTCCTCATAGTGACATTTCTTTGTTTATTTGCAGCATTTGAAAAACAAGTTTGTTTGCCAGTTTTTTCATTGTGTATACCTCGGTTTATAGTTTTATAGTATATAGTTTTTCATTGTTTATACCTCGGTTTATAGGTTTATATATATATACATAAGCAATGAAAAAACTGGCACGATGGTCGAGACAGAGAAACATTCATTCTATCTGATTTCTTCTCAGGCTACAAGCATATTTTTATCTCTCTGGTGTGAATGAGATGGGTATATTCACTACCTCTAGTGCTTTGTTCCTTTAAGCGATCGACCGATTATCATTTTGACGTTTTCTTTCATGTGACATTAACATACCATAGTAACCAGTTGAAGCCCTGCCATCTATCGAGATACATGGAACTAATTTTTTTCTTTTTAAAAATGCAAAACGAAAACCTCTCATTTCAATCAATCAACTTCAACTTGTCCCAAAAGTAAAATGGCCGGCGGGGTTTGTTTGTTTATTTATTTTCCAAGATAGTGAAAAGAACGTTTTTAGCTGAACCTGCCTGTGAAGTAGAAAAAACTCTCCGCCACAAGCAGTAAAATGATAAAAACTATAGTCTTACTACAGATTTGTCGTAATTCCATAAGTTTTCAGTGACAAAAATATTCAAAAATGTTAGTGGCGTTGTTCGTTCATAGAATGTCTACAAAAAGACGATTATCTCCTAAACAAAGAGTCACAAGCAGTGAAAAACTACAGAAATCTGTGTTAGGAAGCGATAACTGTAGGACCTGCTTAGCAACAGAAGGTTTAACGTCGATTTTCTGTGATAAAGAGACTGAAGAGAAACGGTCTCACGACTTGCAACTTGTCACTGGTTTGGAGGTAAGATGTGCTTTTTGAATAAAAATAACAATGAAAAACCTATCCTCATCCTATTCACCACATGCCCGAACTCAGTTAATAGATTTGCTAATAAGCTGTTTAATAACAGTAGTTAGTTAGAACTTAAAACTAGCATGGTGAACACTAAAGTCTAAGTAAGTTACTCTAGTGGTCACAAAACATGGTAAATATCTCCTTATTTATTATACAGAGAACCAAAGTTATTTACATTACTCATAGAATTTAGCTAGCTGAAATGGCAGTGGGCTAGCCATATATATTGGGAAGAACCATCTGGGGTAAACATGTTTTTGAGTAGAAACCACGACTCTGCAAACATAGTGTAGGACACCCTCCGGCCAGGTGGGATGATGACTGTGACAGACTGCAGGCAGATGCTAGAAGCGGGAGTAAACAGGTTGCTATGGTGCTCATTAGGAGAAGCCTATGTCCAGCTGTAGACTCATATAAGTTGATGATAATGGTGGTGATCCCGTTATTAATGAATTTAGTGGTTTGTTAGGACTATATGTAAACTTTGTGCTTTCAGATAAAAAGTAATGATGGTCTATCTCAGAAGATCTGCTCACAATGCTCAGAGGCCATCAACTCCTGCCTGCGGTTCCGGAGAGTTAGCCGGAAGGCTGAGAAAGCCCTGCTGAAGATGGCTGAAGGTGCACCGAAAGTTAGGAAAAAATATAGGTAATATTGTAACCACACAAGTTATAATAAAACACTGTTTTTACCGGATTGATCGCGTATATTTTATATTTGTTTATAACCTGATGTTTCGGAGGCTTTTCAGCTTCCATGCTTTTCGCTTCGACAAAGCTCAAATACTAGCTAGAGAAAACCGTTTCATTCCTAGAATGCTCCGAGAAGCAATTGAAATTCAAAAACATCCGAATAATTTCAATAGAGAAGATGGTTGGAGAGTACCTGCCGCTTGGGATCCAGTCCTACATCGAGTCAGGTCCCACACCCAGCAATCCATAGCTACAACCCATCAAGACACTGTTAGTGATTACTGCGTACATACGGAACGTTATAATTAAATTTGTATAATTGACGGTAGATATGTAAAATTCAAATTACTTGTAAAGACAAATGTCACCTCAGTCTGCCTGTGACCATGGAAGCTGAAAAGCCTCCGAAACGTCAGGTTATAAACAAATATAAAATATACGCGATCAATCCGGTAAAAACAGTGTTTTATTATGAGTTCTCGCGAAAATAACCTTAGAACACACAAGTTATATATTTATTTTAATATTACATCAACCTCCACTGGAACCTCACGTGTGGAAACTCGATAAAAAAAGAGTTATCGAGTTTCCATGAAAAGGGAATATTGCTATATTCCCTTTTCTTAAACTGAACAAAGACCTCAGTAATACCAATTAAGAATTTCGCACTCTGAGTAATCTCTGAGAAATTAAATAAATTCGCAAAAAAAATCGATTTCGGCGGGACTCGAACCGCGCCCAACCCTACCGACCACCACACTACTACTACTACCACCTAGGGTAGGGCGCAGGTTCGAGTCCCGCCGAAATTGTAAATTTTTGAGAATTTGTTTCATCATCATCATCATCAGACTATATCAGTCCACTGCTGGATATAGGCCTCCCGTAATGAGCGCCATAGCGCCTTTGAGAAAAGAATTTTTTTTTTTAAAAGAAAAAAAAAGAGTGAATTTGTTTAATTTCTTACAATTAAATTATATTTATTTCCTAAAAGAACTTAATTCACAGAATACAAAAAGACATAAAACCTGTCAAATCGGAACTGGAAGTCCCTCTGGAGCCCGCTGAAGAAGAGTATGCTTATGATGACTTCACCCACTTTGATGATTATGATGCTTACAAGGATGTGAAGACTGAACCTATTAAACAAGTAAGTGAAAGCATATTATTTCTTTAAGGGATCTATGATAATATAATAATAAGTAACTATTGTTCGCAGGAAGTCCGCCCCCGCAAGAAACGCGCCCGTCTTCTCCCTGCGACGTCTTATGCGTGTGGTACATGCCATAAAGTGTTCAGGATGAAAGCGACCTACAAGGCGCATATGCGGTTTCACACCAACTTCTGTGTATGCGAGGTAAGACTTTATTATTATCACTTAAGGTTCACTTTTGCTTGTGGTATTAACAAGGAGTTCAAGATGACAGCGACCTACAAGGCGCATATGCGGTTTCACACCAACTTCTGTGTATGCGAGGTAAGACTTTATAATCATCAATTAAGGTTCACTTTTGCTTGTGGTACTAAACAAGGAGTTCAAGATGAAAGCAACCTACAAGGCGCATATGCGGTTTCACACCAACTTCTGTGCATGCGAGGTAAGACTTTATAATTATCACTTAAGGTTCACTTTTGCTTGTGGTACTAAACAACGAGTTCGGGATGAAAGCAACCTACAAGGCGCATAATGCGGTTTCACACCAACTTCTGTGTATGCGAGGTAAGACTTTATTATTATCACTTAAGGTTCACTTTTGCTTGTGGTACTAAACAAGGAGTTCAAGATGATAGCAACCTACAAGGCGCATATGCGGTTTCACACCAACTTCTGTGTATGCGAGGTAAGACTTTATTATTATCACTTAAGGTTCACTTTTGCTTGTGGTACTAAACAAGGAGTTCAAGATGACAGCGACCTACAAAGCGCATAATATGCGGTTTCACACCAACTTCTGTGTATGCGAGGTAAGACTTTATTATTATCACTTAAGGCCAGGATATTTGAATTTAACCAATTTTCGATTCAATTTTAAACGATCAAATAACCTTTGTTTTGATTGGACTAAAATTTATGTTGTAGTTGGATTAACATTATTGATTATTCTACGGTTCAAAACACGATATTTATCACTTCACCTGATGATAAAAATTACGAAGAAAGGATAGTTTTTTGTTGTTTTTGTTGTTGTACTTCTAGTGTATCAACGTTTTACTCTCAAAAAACATGTCTGAAAATAGGCAACGACGTTTAGAAGAATATTCTATGGTTAGTTTTTCTCAAAACCTTTTTAAATTTTGATAATAAGCAAAAATTTGATTTTTGGGCTTGCGTTGCTGTGCCCTGTCTCACTCTTGTGAACACAAAATTCTATGCCTGTTCTTTTCACAAAATGGATGGAATATCCTGCCCTTAAGGTTCACTTTTGCTTATGGTACTAACCAAGGAGTTCAAGATGAAAGCGACCTACAAGGCGCATATGCGGTTTCACACCAACTTCTGTGTATGCGAGGTAAGACTTTATTATCATCACTTAAGGTTCACTTTTATTATTAAGTTCATGTAATTCTCATGTACTTAGATTTATGTTTCTTAGTTTTGTAATTTTTCTAGCTGTAAGTTTTCCTAAAATTTGAAAAACGTATTTTTATTTCACAGAAAATTACAATAATACAATACAATAATAATTACAACTAATATTTACACTTAAATCTATTTTCTAAAAATCTAAGCCGTCACCAGAAGGCAAAGTGCCCAGAATGCTGGCAGCATTGCCACGTTGAATGGCAATGCTAATTCGTTGACCGAAATAAAAGCAGCATTCCGATCACCTGTGGACTCTATTAGGACTTTTGTTAGGTCTTTGTATATTCCATGTGCCCCAGGACCCCAAGGACCTAGTCAAGGTTATTAACATAGTAGAACGGGATATTTACCATGATTCAATTTTTGAGTTTTCCAATATTTCGGCAGACATACCGATCTACCCTCATTCTTTGTCTTTTGCTACGAACATTACCACTACAAAAAAAAAAAAAAATTAAATATTGGAAAACTCAAAAATGGAATCATGGTAAATATCCCGTTCTAAATGATTTCTATAATCTCGGTCAAGATTAGCGTGTTTCCGCCGTTTTAAATTTTAAAATAAATAAATAAATATTTTTTTGCAGTCATGTGGAAAACGTTGCCGGAACAACAACCAACTGCAAGAACACAAACGGGCTAGACACGGACTTGGCCGGATCCATAAATGCGCTTACTGCGAGTACAGCTCAGCTACTAAAGAAGCTCTTACTGTGAGTATACAAGGTGCCACGAAACATGTGTACTAATCTTGACTTTGGACCCCGAGTATACAAGGTGCCACGAAACATGTTTACTAATACGAAAGGGGTGATTTTCGTACCCGAAGGGATCAACTTGTGAATAACGGTTTTTTGAATTTCGAACATTTTTAGGGTTCCGTACCCAAAGAGTAAAACGGGACCCTATTATTAAGACTCCGCTGTCCGTCTGTCACCAGGATGTATCTTATGAACCGTGATAGTTAGACAGTTGGAATTTACACAGATGATGTATTTCTGTTGCCGCTATTAGAACAAATACTAAAAAACAGAGTAAAATAAATATTTAAGGGTGCTCCAATACAACAAACGTGATTTTTTTTCCGTTTTTATAGATTAACCGGCCAACCGCGAGTCCGACTCGCACTTGGCCGGTTTTATTTACCTTTTATCGCGATAATGAGTTATTTCGCTTGTGCTAATTTGTGCGTCTTTACGCGTATTCCTACATTACCTATATGTAGTTATTATTTTAAAATTTCAAGGGATTTTAAATGGAATAAACTATTTTATCGAATATTAACAGATTCACGAACGGCGGCATACGGGCGAACGACCGTACATCTGCGACCACTGTGGCGCCACATTCCATCGCCGGTCCAACCTGGTACAACACATCGCTATACATCTACCAGAGAAAAACTGGCAGGTATGGTTTTAGGTTTTATTCACTTAGTTATTCAACATTTTTAACGAAACGTCGTCGTCTAAAAAATACTGAACTAGATACTTTAGACGATTATGGTTTTATTTTTTGGCAAAACAGTATTATTTTAGAGCAATAACAAATTTAAAAATAAAAACCTGTGTAATTGTGCGTCGGCCGGATCTTCCCTTCCTTTCTCACCTTCACCGCGCGGCGTTCGCTCGTCCTTGTCTCGAAAATATGCGGAGCGGAGATGACATATTAAGGTGAAATAGGTTCGCTATTTCACCTTAATATGTCATCTCCGCTCGGCGGTCTCCACTGAAGCTGAGCGGAGACGAAATGTGTGAATAACGACGTTCTATTAGTTGTTTACAACATATCTCGTTTCCGCTCATCTCCGCTCGCTTTGGTGGAGTCTGGCCGTCACGCTCGGGCCGGTTACGCTGAATCGTGGTTACTCGATTTCAGTTGTCATCATCGCTAATCAAAAATCATCAACCCTTTACCAAAAAAAATATTACATAAATCAATTCTGTGTGTATGTACCTTATTTGTTAAATTAATTGTGTGTGTATGTACCCTTATTGTTAAATTAATTGTATGTGTTTGTACCCTTATTGTTAAATTAATTCTGTGTATGTTTTTGTCAAATTCTATGGATCCGTGTTATCTAAATTCATCATCATCAGCCTATAGTAGTCCACTGTTGGATATAGGCCTCCCCTAATGAGCGCCATAGCGCCCTGTCTTCAGCTATCATATATCTGAATTAATAAATGAATTTAGTTTAATTTAATTAGTCATATTAGGTAGTTATCTAAAGAGGTCGAACATCGTACACTTTTCCACTCATTTCTGACTTATTTAACAGTCACACTAATTAACAGCCTTTACAAGCCCACTGCTGGACATAGGCCTCCCCTGATAAGCGCCTTTTGGACTATTATCATTAGAGGGTGTAACAATCTCCACGCTGAGCATGCTAAAGGTTTCTTCGTCGCTGATATTATTAGTATGATAAACTAGCAGCGCCTCGCGGTTTCACCCGCGTAGTTCCCGTTCTTGTGGGAATTCCGGGATAAAAAGCCTATGTCCTATTCCAGACTATAATCTATCTCTGTGCCAAATTTCATTCCGATCCGTTCAGCCGTTCTGGCGTGATAAAGGAACAAACATCCATCCATCTATCTATCTATCCATCCATCCATCTAAACTTTCACGTTTATAAAAACTTTCACGTTTATAATATTAGTGAGATAAACCCCTGATTTTAGTCAAAATTTATAAAACAATTTTTTTTTTCAGTGCGACATGTGCCCGAAACGCTTAAAATCGAAGAAATTCCTCCAGATACACAAACACAATGCGCACACTGGCAAACGCTACGGCTACCTCTGCTCCATATGCGCGCATCGCTTCGAGAAACCGAACAAAGTCAGGGCGCACACCAGGCGAGTGCATGGCGTGCCCGATGATCAGCAAGGACCGATCACTAGAGTACAACTTTAATATTAGAAGATACGAACATTAGAGTGAAATATCCGAACGCAGGAGTAAAGAATCCGAACATTAGAGTAAAGTATCCGAACAAAAGGAAAAGGGTGTAGGAAAATAATACTCCCGAATATTCGGGAGCCGATACACAAACACAATGCGCACACTGGCAAACGCTACGGCTACCTCTGCTCCATATGCGCGCATCGCTTCGAGAAACCGAACAAAGTCAGGGCGCACACCAGGCGAGTGCACGGCGTGCCGGATGATCAGCAAGGACCGATCACGAGAGTACAACTGTAATATTAGGTACACCCCCTGCCTTTCTTAAATGCACAATTCTTTCCATCCCAAGGTTGCCTGGAAGAGATCGCTTCTAAGCGATAAGGCCGCCCATTGTACTTATCTTATGTGATGTCTCTTTTTTATGTTATTTTCTTACAATAAAGAATTTTTGTATTGTATTAGAAGATCCGAACATTAGAGTGAAATATCGTTTGTGTATGTTGTGACTGCCAATAAAAACGAACTCGCAGTGACTTCAGTTATTCCGTGACCATGCCGCATGGAACTGTGCCGAAATATTGGAAAAATCATAAATCAAATCATAATAAATATCCCGTTATGAATCATTTATATGTTAAGATAACCATAATAGTTTTAAAAGTTTTATTGTGCTTTTAATTAATAATTAATTTACTGTATCTGTTATTATTATAATATAATAAATTGGTTTGTAATTTAAATGCCTTTTGTCTTAATAAATCAAATACATTTTGTAATATAATAATATTATATAATGTTTTTTTACATTTATTTTAAGACTAGTATTGATATAGATCAGTTAAGCTACCAGTAGATTGTTTGCAACAGTCTGTAGTTAGCTCAATTGTTTCTACTGTAAATACTAATTCTAATTTTTATGATTTGCTTGTAATTTTCGGTTTAAAAAAAAAAACATTTTTTTTATAAATCATTTACAAAATTCTAAATATACTGTTTCTCGATCCATCCGATGCGTCCCCTGCCTACTACCACCATCAGTACATCCTCGTTCGCAGGATCGAATCCCGGCGTGGGCGCTACTCGCGAGCGCTTCTCCCTGGGTTTTGAAGTATCTGACGTTGCTGAAATTATACATATTTTTAATTATTTATAACATTTATTTATTTGTAAATAAGTAAGTTTATAGAGTTGGAAATTTTTACAATGTCATTGACACGAATAGGTATCTATATGAACTTATGTGCGAGAGAGAGCACCGCCGCAGGAGTGAGCAGGACGCCAATACCAGATGCAGTACTGCTACTGATAGGTAGTATCATCCATAGATGAATACTAATTGGTATCATCAAAGCACTATATCCTAAGTTACTTACCGCTGCCACCGCAGCGCTGCGATCGCTAGCTGTGCGAGAGAGAGCACCGCCGTAGGAGTGAGCAGGACGCCAGTACCAGATGCAGTACTGCTACTGATAGGTAGTATCATCAAAGCACTATATCCAAAGTTACTTACCGCTGCCACTGCAGCGCTGCGATCGCTAGCTGTGCGAGAGAGAGCACCGCCGTAGGAGTGAGCAGGACGCCAGTACCAGATGCAGTAGGTACTGCTACTGATAGGTAGTATCATCAAAGCACTATATCCTAAGTTACTTACCGCTGCCACCGCAGCGCTGCGATCGCTAGCTGTGCGAGAGAGCACCGCCGCAGGAGTGAGCAGGACGCCAGTACCAGATGCAGTACTGCTACTGATAGGTAGTATCATCTAAGCACTATATCCAAAGTTACTTACCGCTGCCACCGCAGCGCTGCGATCGCTAGCTGTGCGAGAGAGAGCACCGCCGTAGGAGTGCGCAGGACGCCAGTACTAGATGTAGTACTGCTATCGATGCGTATACGGCTGTGACGTAGCTATCTATCCAGCTGGTTATCGTGGCTTGACAGTCCTGAAAAATTTGATACAATTTAACGTTTTTAGTGACGCAAGGGTATTTTGAGCGACTGTTAGAAGCAGCGGTTGCACCCTCTGGTTGTATCGCTGACGTAGGGCAGTGAAGGGGTTAAAAATTAGACAGGCATTTTCATTGTTTTGACCGTGGACGGAGGAAATCAGCCCCCTTGTTAATCGTTGGTTTTGACATAATTAAAAACCCACTTCAAATTTCTGAACATGAAGTTTTTATACATTGTGTCAAGCAATTTTAAAAACTGTAAAGGTTCCTACTTCCCTAAACCATATCTCCGAATTAGCTGCCACAAAGGTAAACATAGGGGATACCAGTAAAAAATTTACCTCCTTTGTAGAAGGTAACTACGACAGTATTACGTTTTGTCGTAAAAAAATCTAGGAATTTTAATTTTAGCCGAAACTTGTCAACTGGTCAATAAATTAAGGTCCTGGCATATTTTTAATCTAGTACCTACTTTAGTTTCTTACAAAGATAATAAATGATAATCATGTTTTATGGGTAATTATTTTGTGCCACTGGGTCATATTCTGAGGAATGGGGAAAAATTCTGTCGATGTGCATTGGTACTGCACATTGGGTACAAAATGTAATGAAATGTTGCCATACTTATGACAACCTCTGTGACGCGGTGGGCGAAGGACCATCTGTGATGCAGGAGGTTGCAAGTTCGATTACCGGCCTGAGACAAATGTTTTTACGATCTGCAAATATTTGTTCCGGGTTTCCCGAGTATTTTCTATGTAGTAAAAAATGTACATATATCTATGTAATGTATTGTATTATGTATATCAGTTATCTTGTACCTACCCATAACACAAGCTCTGCTTAGCTTGGAGCTAGCATTATTTATTTACTTACTTTCTCGTAAACGCTTGCAACAGTGCAGTTCTCTGGGTAAAAATCAGCACCGCAACAGGACCAAGGTGGTTTTAGCGTGTTTTGTGTTGAGCTGAAATAAAAAACAAAGTAATTAGAGCCAAAGGGTAAAACGGTACCCTATTACTAAGACTCCGCTGTCCGTCTGTCCGTCTGTCACCAGGCTGTATCTCATGAACCGTGACAGCTAGACAGTTAAAATTTTCACAGATGATGTATTTCTGTTGCCGCTATATCAACAAATATAAAACAGAATAAAATAAATATTTAAGGGTACACAATAAACGAGATTTTATTGTCGTTTTTATTGATAATGGTACGGAACCCTTCGTGCGCGAGTCCGAATCGCACTTGGCCGGTTTTATTATAACACCCTGTACAGGTATAAAGCTGTTTACAAGATAAGGAATTTTACTTGTCTTAGTGCTTATTTTGTAAGCCTACCTAAAGAAATAAAGTTATTGATTTTGATTCTATCAATGGAAGTAAAATATTTACGAAGATACTACAAAAGGAAGCTATTTCAGTAAATATCAAGTCAGTCACGCAAAGATTATTTTATTAGGCACAGGGTCAGTTCTTGGTAAACAATACGTTTGTTGGATTAAGAAGTAGATAAATCGTTAGTTATTTGTCGGAATTAAGGCGGTGGTATGCGTCAAACTAGCGCCGTCACCTATTTTATCTAATTATTACGTTGAACAAAGAAAATTTCAAAAATCCATCGCACAGTTTGTGATACGAATTATAAGCTTTTTTTAATGCCTCTGTAATAGTTTTACTCTATTTAGTTTAGCCTGAAAATCGAAAATAGATATTGGTGGCCACCAAGGGCAACTTCGATATTCTGCCTAAACCTAATAGAATAAAACTATTACAGAGGCATTAAAAAAGCTTATAACAGGTATCACAAACTGTGCGATGGATTTTTGAAATTTCCTTTGTTCAACGTAATAATAAGATCAAATAGGTGGCGGCGCTAGTTTGATACATACCACAGCCTTAAGTGTAATTTTATTTATTTATTTATTGGTGTATTTAGAACGACCTTAAGCCAATTATACTAAGTACTGTAAGTTTTAATATAAAATATAGTTAGAGAAGGTAAATTAAAATTTAAAAAAAAACCTAGTACAGTCATATTACAGATTAGCGTTTGACTTCGCGCGCGATTTTTCTGGGATAATAAATAGCTGTTATTCCAGGTTTAGATTACCGGGATTACATCTATGCAGAACTGGGATATCATAGCGGGGTGTAGGACACCCTCCGGGCAGGAGGGATGACGATGACGCTTTGCGAGCAGATGTTGGATGCGGCAAGCTGAAGACAGGGCGCTATGGCGCTCATTAGGGGAGCCCTATGTCCAGCAGTGGACTGATATAGGCTTATGATGATAACATATGTGCTATTTCATGCTTAAATCTATATCAATACAAAATTTCTACCTGATCGGTTCAGTAGTTTTAGCGGGAAGAAGTAACAAATATACCTATTAAGGGGCCTATAACAAGGCCATCTTGTGAAAAAAAAATACTGGACTATTCACACAGCATTATCTAGCGCCAACAAACGTGATTTTTTTGCCGTTTTTATAGATAATGGTACGGAGCCCTTCGTGCGCGAGTCCGACTCGCACTTGGCTGGTTTTGTTATGTACCCATAACACAAGCTCTACTTAGCTTGGGGCTAGATAATGCTGTGTGGATTGTCCAGCATTATTGAAAACTTCCAAGGTACTTGAATACTCACGTTCTAACATCGCAACAACGGAATACTAATCGGAGTGCGTGCGTCCATTGCCCGTCGCGCTCTTGCAGGCCTTTCTGAAAATAATCAAATCAAATAAAAACTAAATTTAATCATAATAGTCAAATTTAAAACATCCAATACTGCACTTAACATTAACTACGCACTATAAAAATTAGTCATTCATTAAATAACCCGGCCCTGACCATTCCTGGTGCAAAGGTGCCCATAACACTTGCAGCATTGCCTCGCTGAATAGCGATGGCAATCCTTTGCACCAAGAATGACCCGGAGCGGGAGTCTCCTGTCACTTCATTAAGTCTAAAACTAAATTACATACCACATATATATTCATAAATTACTTATAGACATGCTGAATATTAAATCCTCAGTGATGTATCTCAGCAGTCCGATGCGAATTCAATCGTATTCACAAAAAGAGAGTCTTACCTCGATCAAGCTTGAAGAGAAGTAATACGTCATAGCGCACTCCAGAAGAAGGAGAAGAAGCACCATAGTGGAGTACTGAAAAAGTAATGAATGAATACGTTATTGCACTTAAAAAAATAACATAAATAATCCTTATATCTAAATTATGACAACCAGTGGAATAGGCGGCCTTATCGCTGAGAGCGATTTCTTTCAGGCAACCTAGTAATTTTACGTGTTTAAAAAAACTATAATAAACTGACTTCAATTTCCTGAATGCTGATAAAATACAGTCCGCTGACGGCCAGGCAGACAGACAGGAGGTTTAGTAGTAGGATTTAGACTTCAATTTCCTGAATGCTGATAAAATACAGCCCGCTGCCGGACAGGCAGACAGACAGGAGGTTTAGTAGTAGGATTTAGACTTCAATTTCCTGAATGCTGATAAAATACAGCCCGCTGCCGGACAGGCAGACAGACAGGAGGTTTAGTAGTAGGATTTAGACTTCAATTTCCTGAATGCTGATAAAATACAGCCCACTGACGGACAGGCAGACAGAGGTTTAGTAGTAGGATTTAGACTTCAATTTCCTGAATGCTGATAAAATACAGGCCGCTGGCGGACAGGCAGACAGACAGGAGGTTTAGTAGTAGGATTTAGACTTCAATTTCCTGAATGCTGATAAAATACAGCCCGCTGCCGGACAGGCAGACAGACAGGAGGTTTAGTAGTAGGATTTAGACTTCAATTTCCTGAATGCTGATAAAATACAGCCCGCTGACGGACAGGCAGACAGAGGTTTAGTAGTAGGATTTAGACTTCAATTTCCTGAATGCTGATAAAATACAGCCCGCTGCCGGACAGGCAGACAGACAGGAGGTTTAGTAGTAGGATTTAGACTTCAATTTCCTGAATGCTGATAAAATACAGCCCGCTGACGGACAGGCAGACAGAGGTTTAGTAGTAGGATTTAGACTTCAATTTCCTGAATGCTGATAAAATACAGGCCGCTGGCGGACAGGCAGACAGACAGAGGTTTAGTAGTAGGATTTAGACTTCAATTTCCTGAATGCTGATAAAATACAGCCCGCTGACGGACAGGCAGACAGAGAGGAGGTAGGTATAGTAGTAGGATTTAGACTTCAATTTCCTGAATGCTGATAAAATACAGCCCGCTGACGGACAGGCAGACAGACAGGAGTTTTAGTAGTAGGATTTAGACTTCAATTTCCTGAATGCTGATAAAATACAGGCCGCTGGCGGACAGGCAGACAGACAGGAGGTTTAGTAGTAGGATTTAGACTTCAATTTCCTGAATGCTGATAAAATACAGCCCGCTGACGGACAGGCAGACAGACAGGAGGTAGGTTTAGTAGTAGGATTTAGACTTCAATTTCCTGAATGCTGATAAAATACAGCCCGCTGACGGAAAGGCAGACAGACAGGAGTTTTAGTAGTAGGATTTAGACTTCAATTTCCTGAATGCTAATAAAATACAGCCTGCTGACGGGCAGACAGACAGGAGGTTAAGTAGTAGGATTTAGTCATCAATTTCCTGAATGCTGATAAAATACAGCCCGCTGACGGACAGGCAGCCAGACATGAGGCTTAGTAGTAGGATTTATGTTGAGATCCTTTGCGTGCAAAAGCCGAACAAAATAATCAGTCCAGGATAGGTCGTCCTTCGTTTTAAGCGATCCACCGTCCGTCAACTTTGTTATAGCTCTTGTTTACGCCCGCTGCCTTGGAAACCATTAGACCAGTGAGTGATAATTATCATAGTGATCATGTTTTAGATGCATGGCGCACATATTATAACGCACCCCTAGAACAAGACGAAATAGGCTATATGACTATCTACATTAAAAATAAGTTCCAAATTGTTTTCATCCTAGTCAGTGACAACGTAATAAAGCGTATAATCAGGTTATTTTTATTAAAAATATACCTTTTTTAGGTACCTAAAAAAACGATTAAAATTGAAAAAAAAATCATAATATGATCACGTGGGTTGAATCGCCGGTACCGTCACAACACCGCCGGTACCGTTCCAAGCTATGACGTCACCCCGCCACACCACACCTAACAAGAAGAACTCATTGACACTGTAATCTGAAGATGTGTGACGTCACTTGCGATCCAACCAAACACATAGCGCAACATCGGTCACGTGATCATGTATCAAAAAATGTGTAATTTTAATCCCATTTTGTTACATAAAAAGGCATATTTTAATAAAAATCACCTGATTACGCTTTGTTACGTTGTCACTGACTAGGATGAAAACAATTTGGAATTTATTTTTAATGTAGTCAAATAGCCCATTAGTGCAAGGTTACACCACGGCTAGTGATATATAACGGTATTCTTACCATACAGAGCACGTACTGGCTGCGACTGACGGCTCCGTATAATCCCATGAAGGCGATGATGAAGAGGAACGTCGCCAGTGCGGCTGTGGCGCCGCCATTTTGAACTGTCAGCACTTCTGGTGGTAGGAGAGCCTGGAAGAAATCATTTTGTTTAGGAAATGTTTTATTAACCGATGAAAAACAAAAGTGTAAGTTTCTATATTTGGCTGTTTGTATTTTTAGGGTTCCGTACTCAAAGGGTAAGAAACGGGACCCTATTACTAAAGGTGAACGCGCACCGCGACGCTACCGGCAGGCATGACCGGCAAGCATTGTATTTGCTCATGGTTTTTAGGGTTCTGTACCCAAAGGGTAAAACGGGACCCTATTACTAAGACTCCGCTGCCCGTCTGTCTGTCCGTCTGTCACCAGGCTGTATCTCATGAACCGTGATAGTTAAACAGTTGAAATTTTCACATGATGATGTATTTCTGTTGCCGCTATAACGACAAATACTAAAAAACAGAATAAAATAAATGTTAAAGGGGGCTCCCATACAACAAAAGTGATTGTTTTGCTTTATTTTATCATTTTGTAGTGGGCGTCGTTTTTCTTCTACAACGCGGACTACATTTTGTTAGAACTTATCGGAGAAGGTTTTTTCGCGGAATTTGTTACTAAATATTTTCATCCTTATATTTTGCAATGGATTTCCGCAAAGTAACGCCTGAATCTATTATTTATACAGTTTCTTGCAAAGCGAAGACACACGTGCGTAGTTTCTCCGTGCGCAGCGGTGGGGCAGCGGCTTAAGTCTAAACTGGGTCACCACAGATTGAACTATACCTTCAATCCGTCCCACGGTCTGTGCCACGAGGTGCTATGCACTGACTTACTCGATTGAAATATAGCATTTTAATGTATCCTGAACCTGAGGGTTGAGTCTATTTGATGATGGTAAAGAGGCGTGATAGTGACGTCTCTGATTTATAAATAAATAAATAATGCTGGACAACTCACGTAGCATTATGTAGCCCCAAGCTAAACAGAGCTTGTGTTATGGGTACTAGATAACTGATGTACATATTATAATACAATACATAGATAGATATTTTTTATTATACATAGAAAACGACCAGAACACCCTGAACAAATGTCTGCAGATCGTACATACATTTTTTCCGAGGCGGGAATTAAACCCGCAACCTCCTGCGTCGCAGGCAGACCTTCGCCCGCTTCTGGGATTTGTGTAGTTCCCTGTCCGCACGATAGGACGCTGTACCAAAATCTCTAGGAGAATGAGACGTGCGTGATGTCTCGTTCTATCACTGCTGGACATCAGAAGTGCCAAATCACTACCTATCTTTAAAAAAATTAAACCGGCCAAGTACGAGTTGCACTCGCGCACGAAGGGTTTCGTACCATTATCTATAAAAACGACAAAAATATCATGTCTGTTGTATGGGAGCCCCCCTTGTATATGAATTTTAATTTAATTATTTATTTTTACAGTGAATAATTTAATTCAATATTCTATGAATATTTCAAGCGTCTATCTGTTGCCGTTATCAAATCAATAACGAGCAAAAACATGCAAAAAAAAACATGTTTATTGTATGGAAGCCCCCTTAAATTTTTATCTTAGTATGTTTTTTAGTACTTATTTGTTCTAAGGTTTTTATTTATTATAGTACTCTGCGAGCAACCCTGCGCTGAAGGGGAAGGTGCGGGTTCGAATCCCGTCGAGATCGTAAATTTTTGGGATTTATTAATTTCTTACTTATTTGTTGTTATAGCGGCAACAGACATACATTATTTGTGAAAATTTCAACTGTCTAACTATCACGGTTCATGAGATACAGCCTGGTGGCAGACGGACCGGAGTCTTGTAATAGAGTCCCATTTTACCCTTTGGGTACGGAACCCTAAAAACTGATCTATCGTTGTTAAATTGGACAAGTTTATCTTTATGTTCATGTAAGTTTATTATATTTTTTTAAGTTATGTAGGTAGGTACCTATTTATTGTAAGTTTCGGTCGCACCGGCGAGACTGGCAGTGAATGAGATATACTAAACTAAACTAACACTTTCATGGCCCCAGATGCACATGTCAGTGAACCATGCACCATGTAGCGACGTCGGCGCACTCCTTCCAGTCGCACCGCCGCGGCGCCGCGACTGGGCAGTGAATGCGTTAATCGCTTATTATGCTGATTATATCAGATTATTTAGACGATAAAATAGCTTGGGACGGTTTTAGCTCCAAGTCGAAAAATAACAACTAACAGGCTTAAGTTGTTTTCGTCGCTTCTTTACTTTAACATACCGAAGCGACAGAAATAAAAAATATCACCTTTATTTCTGTGTCACTGTATTATCACTGTGTATGTCACTGTATTTATTCATTAGTTAAGTTTAGCGTAGTTAGCATAATTAAGTTATTTGCCAAATCTGCACCGTTGCTTTGTTTTATTATGACTACCTACTGATAGTTTGTGATTATCATTATTTCGTTTTAAGCACATTCCGCCTGAGACACAGGTTTATTTAACCTAGTTCAGGCAATTGTATTATTTTAGACCTTATGAATATAAGACAATTGACTCTTGTAATCCATTTAGTCCTTAATTGTTTTTGAACAAATTTATTTTATTTATTTATTTATTTTACTGTTTTATTATAAGAATTTGACCTAAGTGTACATTTTAGTCCGACCAGGTGGGATGATGATTTGCGAAAGACTGCTGGCGGATGCTGGATGCGTCAAGCTGAAGACAGGGCGTTATGGCGCTCATTAGGGGAGGCCTATGTCCAACAGTGGACTACTACGGGCTGATGATGATGTACATTTTTGTATTTATGGAAATAAAGAATTTTTTATTCGATTTGATATGCCTATGAAGTACTTAATGTAGGTTACATAGATAATTGCACTATGCATGCAAACACGAAACAGGGTATAATAGACCTACCTTACGTTTCTGGGTCACCCCTTTGTATTGAATATTGTAGAGTCATTAGTGACCTCAATACGCCGGATATTAGAGCTCAATATTGAATGAATAAAGATCGATTACTTAATATTTATTACTAGCTTTTGTCTACGACTCGATGTAGGGTACCTGACCTACTCAGATACGTATAGCACCCAGGGATAATGCACTAACTATGACTATTTTCAATTGAATTTGTAGTATCGTGCCATTCTTGACTTCTGACGACCTCTGTGGTGCGGTGGGCGAAGGTGAACCTGCGACGCAGGAGGTAGCGGGTTCGACTCCCGCTTGAGACAAGTGTTTGTACGATCTGCAGATATTTGTTTCGGGTGTTCTGGTCGTTTTCTATGTATAGTAAAAATATCTATCTATGTATTGTATTATGTATATTAGTTGTCTAGTACCCATAACACAAGCTCTGCTTAGCTTGGGGCTAGATAATTCTGTGTGAATTGTCCCGCATTTTTTGTTATTATTCTTTAGTACCATGGGCTACCTACCCATCCTATTTTTGAAAGTCGACATTATGCCACTCCATAGTGTTTTTCTCTTTCAAAGAGGTTTTGTAGGTACATATACTTTGTATACTTTGATTTGGTAAAGATTATAAATTGATTTATCAAGGTGATTTTAATCTACTAAATAGTGTACTTAAGGGGCCTGCGGATGATGATTTGCCCATACAAACGTACTACCAAAATGATTTGTGATTCGAGCATATTTCCACTATATCATGTTGTTTTTTGTATTCGAATAGTAGATATCTAGGTCCCTGGTTGTTTTTTTCTTAATAATACACACCTATAATGAAATGTAAGCAAAACTATTCAAAATCCAATTTTGCGTATTTTTACGTCGAAAATGACATGTTTTCGTCCTATTTGTTTTGTATTAAAAACAACAATATCTTACGTTTTGTTTGATAAGGAACATAGCTTATATTGCCTAGTTAAAGAATACCAACACAATGTCGAAAATAAAAAAGTTTTCAGTCATCATTTTTGGTATTACGGAACATAATAATTCACGAATTGAAGTTGCGAGCAGCTGTCGCGGAATTACTTAATGCACCCGGAAATGACCAGGGTGAATCAAGTCTACTAATAGTGTACTTAGTGCACCCGGGTGAATTAACCCAGGTGAATTAAGTATACCGCCCCATTTAAAACCACATAAAACAAACAAGCTTACAAAATTTTCAAAATGTATCTTTAGTCTAGGTGCCTCCTAGACTTGAAGATTTTTTGCAACAGTCTGCAGTTAGATCAATTGTAAATACTAGTTCTATTTTACTATAAAAACTATCGTAGTTTGATGAATTCATTACGGGTGTTCTTCCAACACAAATAAAGTTCGTAGTTAACCCGCTTACATCCGTAATGAATACTAGTTCTAATTAATTTATATTGTTTGATAGTAATTCTCTTTGCTTATCGTTTGCGTATCGTTTAATACATATTTTCATTATTAAAATCTGTGTGGAAAAGACATACGAAGCCGCAGGCACAAGCCAGTTTCATGAAGTTTCAGTTCACGAGTTCAAAGCGTGTCATAGATAGCGTGATTGCAAATGTAATAAGCTAATCTATAATTCACTGAGTTGCCTGAAACGCCGTGTCAGTATCATATTAAATTTTCATATGAACATGGTTGTTTCACATACGACTGTACTGAAAATAATATGTACAGTGCGCGTCAGAATTAAGTATCCCCCTTGTCTACAAAAAATTTCCTTCTTCTAATTAGCTTGTAACGAATTTTCAAATGCAAAAACTAATCAAGCCGCTTAGGATCGAACCACCCACCCATTATACGGAGACTCGCATTTCCGACAATAAATCCAATTTTGTCACAAAATTAGAAATTAAATTAGTTTTAAATTAGTTAAATAGTAAATTAGTAATAATTTCCGACAATAAATCCAATTTTGTCACAAAATTAGAAATTAAATTAGTTTTAAATTAGTTAAATAGTAAATTAGCTGTAAATTAGAAATTAAATTAGAAATTAGAAACAATGCATCCAATTTTGTCACAAAATTAGAAAAAAACATGTAGTTTTGATCTCCCAATCTCCTCTCTCTATTTATGAAAACTTATTGTACACTCATAAAAATATGAAAAGGATATACATAATATAAAATACTAGAAATAAACATGAACTCGCTGTGCCCACAACCAGACTTCACAAGATTAATGTATCTTTTAAAGGGCAATGTATCCGCTTCTACAACAAAACTCCTAGTGAGTTACAAAATCTATCAATAAATAAATTCAAACAAATTGTCTAAACCTTTCTGTGCAAAAAGGTTTACTACAAAATATCAGATTATTTAGAAGATAAAAAACCTTGGGACGGGTTTTGCTCCAACTCGAAAAATAACGACTTACAGGCTAAAGGTTTCTTAGTCGCTTCTTTGCTTTAGTCTACATACCGAAGCGACAGAAATCAAAAGTACCACTTTATTTCCGTGTCAGTGTTTTATTTTAAGAATTTGACCTTTTCTAAGTGTACATTTTTGTATTTATAAAGAAATTTATTTATTTATTTAATTTTATTTATTTAATATTTTATTTAATATTTATTTATTTTTGTATTAATAAAGAATTTTTTACTTCTAGCCCCAAGCTAAGCAGATCTTGTGTTGTGGGTACTAGATAACTGGTATACATAATACAATACATTACATAGATAGATATTTTTAATATACATAGAAAACGACCAGAACACCCGGAGCAAATACCTGCCGATCGTACAAATATTTGTCCCAAGGCGGGAATCGAACCCGCAACCTCCTGCATCTCAGGCGGACCTTCGCCCACCGCGCCACAGAGTTTGTCTATGTCCAGCAGTGGACTAACATAAGCTAAAAACAGAGGTACCTACTTACAGTCAGGGTAGGGTTTCCAGTTACTTGTATAGTTGTGGATATGGTGTTCGGAGATAATGCCGCCCAGAGGGAGATGGAGAACAGGAACAGACAGAGAACCTGGAACATTGATCATGACAGAATACCTACCTACCTACATTGAATAGGCTATTTGACTACATTAAAAATAAGTTTCAAATTGTTTTCATCCTAGTCAGTGACAACGTAACAAAGCGTAATCAGGTGATTTTTATAAAAATATGCTTTTTTAAGCGCTGGGATCAAAATTAAACATTTTTTTATATATGATCACGTGACCGAAAACGCTGCGTTTGGTTAGCTGGTGACGTCACACTATTACAGATTACAGTGTCAATGAGTTCTTCTTGTTAGGTGTGGTATGGCGTGTGACGTCATTGCTCAGAGCACGGCGGCCATGACAGAGATTATCGTTTTGGCGCGGCATTATTTTATTCAAACTTTAAAATTAGTTTTTATAACTAATACGACTGGTATTGAAGAAATATTAATTACACTTCGCAATATTTTTATCAGACAATATATTAGAATTATTTCCCAGTAGTAGTCAAGATAATCTCTATCATGGCTACCGTGTTCCAAGCTATGACGTCACCGCACCACACCACACCTAACAAGAAGAATTCATTGACACTGTAATCTGAGAATGTGTGACGTCACTTGCGATCCAACCAAACACATGGCGTTTTCGGTCACGTGATCATGTATCAAAAAATGTGTAATTTTAATCCCATTTTTGTCCATAAAAAGGCATATTTTAAATAAAAATCACCTGATTACGCTTTGTTACGTTGTCACTGACTAGGATGAAATAATTTGGAATATATTTTTAATGTAGTCAAATAGCCCATTATCCAAAGGCGTGCAAACCTACTTCGTATATACCTCCAACCATTCCCATAAGTGTGAAAACACATAGATTATAAGATTTTGTAGTGTAATATTTAGCCTTCATGTGATTTTCACGTAGGATGCCCTTTTGTAAATAAATAAATAAATAAAAACCAAACAATTGGGGGACACCTTACCATGACCATCAAGTTGAAAGTCCCAAGAACGAATGCCGCAAGTACTGATACGATGCTTGATACCATTATACCCTGAAATAAACGGTTTTTTATTACCCGACTACCGACAGGGGAGGGTTATGAGGTTAGCACCCTATGTTTGTATGTATGTGGCCGATTTCTTCGTTCTTTTTAATGTTGAAAAAATAAGAATGCTCTCTGAACAGTAGTCTGTCTGTCCAGGCTTCAGAAAAAAAACTGTTGGTTGATTTATATATGATTCATAACATAACCTAGGTTACTATTTAGATAAATGCCTACTCGATTAGGTTTTTATAGAAAAATCAAGTATTTGTCATATTATAATTAATAATATGTCCAAGGAGGTTACCAAACCGACCAGGCGGGATTGCTAACGATTTGCGAAAGACTGCTGGCAGATGCTGGATGCGGCAAGCTGAAGACAGGGCGCTATGGCGCTCATTAGGGGAGGCCTATGTCCAGCAGTGGACTACTAGAGGCTGATGATGATGAGATAAAAACGGAACAGGATAAAAACGGGGCCCTATTACAAAGACTTCGCTGTCGGTCTGTCACCAGGCTGTATCTCATGAACCGTGATAGTTAGACAGTTGAAATTTTCACAGATGATGTATTTCTGTTGCCGCTATAACAACAATACTAAAACACAGAATAAAATAAATATTTAAGAGCCATACCGTTTTTATAGATAATGGTACGGAACCCTTCGTGCGCGAGTCGGACTCGCACTTGGCCGGTTTTATTATCCAATTTCAAGTGATTTTATTACTTTCGTTCTCATCTAATGATGATTAAGTATTTTGAAAAACTAAAACGATACAAACATAGCTTTTTCTTATCCGATTATGTATGCAAAATTTCATTAAAATAAAAAATAAAAAAATTAGTTATACGCAGTTTCCAAATGAATCGAAAAGTACGTTTGTATGGGAACTTAGGGGTTGCCTTAATTCATGTTGATTTAATATCTATCCCATTTCATTTTAAAACTTATTTAAAATACAAAATAAATACCTCGGGCGTCCCTCTACGTCCCCCCCCCCCTCTACAGAGGTGAATAACCTGTAATTCGCCGCATTATAACCTGAATAACTAATGTACTTGACTTCCGGTTCCCGAGGGAATTGCAGGTAATTTATGTTCCGGGGGTTTTTTGTTGGTAGTTTCTTGATAACGTTGACACGCATGCAAAGTTTTGTAAAAAAGGAATTGGAATATTGTGCGTAGCTCTACTTTTGTGTGAGCTACCTACGTATACTATACACTAGCCGAGTTTGATGTGAAATGTTTGTAAACCACGACACATAAAACTAAAACTCACTAACTTGGCGTTTCAGATATAAGTGAAAATGTAACAGACGGACATACATACAGATTGACAGACATCACAGAATTTTACGTACAGTCAGCTGCGAGAAATATATATACACTCCCATGTTTTGAAATTTGACTGAATGGTAAGTGTATCGTCATTGTGATAATTTATATATCGTATTCTGACAAGAACGATGACTACTTAATATGAAAAATGTGTGCGTAGACTTTTTTATATGATAAGTTCCGAGTAATATAAAAGTGAAAACTTGGAAGTGTTTACATATCTGAGCAGCTGACTGTACATAACCCTCCTCCGTTGGTAGTCGGGTAAACATTAGTCATACAGGTAGGTTGAAAATGAAAATGATTATTTTGAAAAACACAAAAATATGACAAAGTTCTGGGCAGTTCTGCCTTCTGTTTTAGCTTTAAAAAAACAGTGATACAGAAGACAGCGTCTTCCCCATTGCTGGGTACATTGTTTGTAGTTTCAAAAATAAAAACGAGAAACATAAATCTATTGTTACAATTAAAACTTAGTCTAGACAAGTAAACCAGACCTAAAGCTACGTAAATTCATAGTAAAATCATACCTACCTCTTCTACAACTAGGTATACTTATACAAAACAAAAGTACCGAGAGATTAAAAAATTAAGTTGGTACATTTGGAGATCAAACATGTAATTTAACTTAACTTTTATATTTTTATATATAGGTTAGGTACTTACTTTTACAAATTTAAATAAAAAACCTTTGAATTTGTTCAACCTTTTGTAAACTCGTTTACTCAAATCGAACGAACGTAAAACTTTTGATTCGAACTTCGGAGGACACCGTAGCTGTCTACGGCGTAGCGCGGCTAACTGAAATAGATTGCGTAGAGGAACCGTAGCGCGTAGAGATAGGCGTAGTAAGCTACGGCGCGTAGCAAGCTACGGCGCCAACGCAACCAAGCAGGACAGTATTATCTCACTAATATTATAAACGTGAAAGTTTAGATGGATGGATGGATGTTTGTTCCTTTATCACGCCAGAACGGCTGAACGAATCTGGATGAAATTTGGCACAGAGATAGATTATAGTCTGGAATAGAACATAGGCTACTTTTTATCCCGGAATTCCCACGGGAACGGGAACTACGCGGGTTAAACCGCAAGGCGCTGCTAGTTAACTATAATGGACGGAATAAGAACAAACACGTGTTCTTGAGTGGAGACCGCGACTCGGCAAACGTAGTGTAGGACGCCCTCCGACCAGGTGGGATGACGATTTGCGAAAGACTGCTGGCAGATGCTGGATGCGGCAAGCTGAAGACAGGGCGCTATGGCGCTCATTAGGGGAGGCCTATGTCCAGCAGTGGACTGATATAGGCTGATGATGATGATGATGAAGAACAAACTAGTAGTCTCCAACAAAACTTAAACTTGTTAGTCAAAGCCCATATCATAGATGGGCAAAAATCTACAATAAAATACCTGAATACTTAAAAAATGAAGAAACGGACACGCTTTTTTGTAATAAACTAAAATTATTTTTATTAGAAAAATGTTACTATTGTGTTGACCAATTCGCTACTGACAAACTAGAATGACGTGACCCTAAGATGAAACAATAACTAGCTGATCATTCTGGCTTCTAAATTCAAAATTCAATTTAATTAATTATTGTTGCATGAAATTTATGTTATTGTATAAGTTTCGTATAAGTTTTATTTAAATGTGTCTCTATTTAAATTCAATTATTGTGTTATGATTTGTCTTAATTTTTTATTATTTAATCTTATTTCTAGATAATTTTAATTCTATTTTGTTTGGTTTTATTGTGTAATTTTAAGTGACATTTTATAAATTTATATTTAATTGTGTTATGGATTCTATTGTGATCTGAAATAAATGAGTTAATAATTAATAATAAGTACTTCCATTTGACATTGTAAAAATAAAGTTAACTGTTTTACAGTGCCCTTCCAGGTAAAGAGGATGTAATTTAATTAAGAGGTGGGAGTCCTTTATTAGCCAATAGCATTAGTTTACATAGTTTTAGATGTAAATTAAAGAATGTTTTGCTTAAGGGCAGGATATTCGACCCATTTTGTGAAAAGAACAGGCATAGAATTTTGTGTTCACAAGAGTGAGATAGGGCACAGCAACGCAAGCCCAAAAATCAAGTTTTTGCTTATTATCAAAATTAAAAAAGGTTTTGACAAAAACTAACCGTAGAATATTCTTTTAAACGTCGTTGCCTATTTTCTGACATGTTTTTGAGAGTAAAACGTTGACACACTAGAAGTAGGACCTACAAGAAAAACAACAAAAAACTATCCTTTCTTCGTAATTTTTATCATCAGGTGAAGTGATAAATATCGTGTTTTGAACCGTAGAATAATCAATAATGTTAATCCAACTACAACATAAATTTTAGTCCAATCAAAACAAAGGATATTTGATCGTTTAAAGGATTATTGATTATTGAATCGAAAATTGGCTAAATTCGAATATCCTGGCCTTAACCATCAGCAGGAACAGGAAGGTGGGCATATACCACGAAGCATTCAACTAGAATATTCATAGGAATAATGATAGTAAACAACACTGCTGAACAATAAATAGTTTCAGTGCAATACACAAAACAATAATAGAAAAAAAACTTACTTTTCGAGTCGAAAAAGCGATGCACCCACGTAAAAATTTCCAGCGCGCTCAGAACGGCCACGCGTACTGGGCGACACATTCCGACCCACAGCGCGCTTCTTTCCTCCCTCAAGACCACCCCCCTATTACTAACCGTCTTAGAGTTATGTAACTTGTTTCAATTGACCCGTGTTTCAATTGACCCCAGTCTCCCCTACCTACAAGAAAAACAACAAAAAACTATCCTTTCTTCGTAATTTTTATCATCAGGTGAAGTGATAAATATCGTGTTTTGAACCGTAGAATAATCAATAATGTTAATCCAACTACAACATAAATTTTAGTCCAATCAAAACAAAGGATATTTGATCGTTTAAAGGATTATTGATTATTGAATCGAAAATTGGCTAAATTCGAATATCCTGGCCTTAACCATCAGCAGGAACAGGAAAGTCTCAGACACGACACAACGTGTTCTCTAGAAATATTCATAAATTGCTTACGGCACTTTATTTTAATACGAGCATGTCCCACATTTGTTTTTTTATTTTTATATATAGTTTTTTATATTTGTCTGTTTTCTTGTATGTTTGAGTAGTTAGTCCGTAAAGACAACAAGTGGCTCTGACGGAAGACCAGCGTTGGTTGCTAGCTTGCTAGTCAACCAACTCATGCTGAGGCAGAGCCATTTTGTTACTGGACTTACATTTTTGTATGTTAATCTAAGTTTATTGTGTATTTTAGTGTAAGTATATGTAAGTCTTTTAACAAATAAATTGATATTCTACTCTATTCTAATTTACATGCTTCCAGGGTGCATGTATGTACCTAGTGATAACCATTCACCTTAGAAATAAGATGGAATGTACCTAGATGCAAACAAAAATACATGAAATATGAAATATTAGTGGAAAATAACGACATTGGTATCACCGAAGCAAAGCACAGAAGCTCGAAACAGTTTTCGTTTTGAATGCTTTCATTCATCAAATACAAATCATTTATTGATAACTTCAAGTTACAGGTCCAAAAGGGTAAGCAATATAAAAGTTATATCGACTTAATTAATACTAATTGTAATATAATAATAATAATATTTCATATAATTTATTTAAATAATTGGTAATTGGTAGAACTCTGCTACAGAATAGAAAGTATTGTCTAGAAGCCATTTCTTCAGTCGATTTTTAAAAACCATTGTGGAAGTTGCATCTTTAATCGTGTCCGGCAACCTGTTGTAGACTGAGGGACCCATTATATACATCATTTAATTGATCTCTCGTTCGTTTTCGCATTCAAATTTTAACATTTTTCGCTGCACATTGTGAGATTATCCGTTGTCGAAGTTTATGTTTTAACTTTTTAGTGATAAAAACAGTGTTACCTTGTTGTTTTCTGTTATTCAACATAGTATGAACATTAAATAGTATGAACAAGCAAATATTGTTCTTTAAGATCACTATGATTTAAGTACCTATTGTTTAGATTTATTTAACCTAAATGTTCTAACGCACTTTGGGGGGCGGAATGTTTATGGTAATTTATTAATTGTGTAAATCTGTCAAAAATAAAAAGACTTTTCGGGCAACACTGAGTTTAAATAATAATAATAAAATCATTTATTTCAGGTATTACAGGAACCCATAGGTTACTTATAAATAAATTAAAATTAAAATGCGTACCTACCTACTTACGGTTCCCACTCTGGTGCACAGAGAGCCAGAACCTGTACATAGGGCTGCAGATGTTGTTAGCCATAGAGCTGAGAATGCTATTTTTCGACCGTCTTATATTACCCCAGAATGACGCAATACGAGATCTTATTATAGCGAAAAAGTCCGGAACCCGTTCATCAGCGAACATAGGTTTAGCTACATCGCGCTCCCGTTTACTATTCCTGGAAATATCCCAAATAGTTATCATTTTTGTTAAGTTTTCATTCATAGATTGTCTTTGTTGACATAAAATATCTAGAATTGCGCGCACTTTTAGTCGCGACATCTAGTTGTGACACGGCCCGATTTAGTTTGCACCTTTGCCTCCTAGTGTAGGTTGATGCTATTATGTTTCATTGGCGTTACAGGATTCTAAATCGTAGTATTTTATAGCGGTATTAATAACTCTCAATAGTTATATACCTACTCTCTCCTATTCCACGTCACCTGTCACAAGTCAATTATGTTCGACAGACATGGTATTTAGGGGCGAACTGTCCCACATACGTTAATAACATAAATGCCTGGGTAATTTAGAACTATTATTGCTTTTATTATTTAAACGGAGAGGGTAGAGTCGGCAACGGAGGTAGGAATAGATAATTTTTAGGGTTCCGTACCCAAAGGGTAAAACGGGACCCTATTACTAAGGCTCCGCGGTCCGTCTGTCACCAGGCTGTATCTCATGAACCGTGATAGTTAGACAGTTGAAATTTTCACAGATGATGTATTTCTGTTGCCGCTATAACAACAAATACTAAAAACTAGAATAAAATAAATATTTAAGGGGGCTCCCATACAATAAACGTGATTTTTTTGCTCGTTTTTCTAGATAATGGTACGGAAGCTTCGTGCGTGAGTCCGACTCGCACTTGGCCGGTTTTATTTAAAGCTGGCGTGATCTCCTGTTGTTTTTCCTTTACTGGTGACAAGGGGCAGAATTCTGAGTTTCTTTGTTGTTGACTGTACAGTGTACGTACCGTCAAGTCGACGGGAAGTAGGTACCCTTCGAATTCGTGTGCATAAGATTCCCTTGGAAAATTCAAAACAAATTGGGTATAAAAGGCTGTAACTTTTGATTGCGTTGACTTAGAAGTTTGATTTATATCGCGGCTCCAAGAGGTCAACGAACCTGAGTAAATATATATATGATGTGTATTTCAACTCGATACTTCCGCGCGTTTCAGAGAAGTGGGTTGACAGACGGACAGACAGAAAACAAAGTGATTCTTTAAGGGTTCCTTTTTTCCTTTAGAAGTACGGAATCCTAAAAATCAATCATTTAAATGTTCTACCCTAGACAGCTCTAGGATATGGTAAATATCCTAGAGTTGTCTTCATTTGTATCGAAGATTACACAAATACAGGAATAAAATTCTGAAAAAGACTATAACTGCCGGTCTGAGAAGACTATATAACTGCCAGTTTTTCTAACTGTTGCCAAAAAAAACGGCTAAGTGCGAGTCAGACTCTAGCACGATGGGCTCCGTAATATTATCTATAATAACGGCAAAAAAAACACGTTTGTTGCATGGGAGCCCCCTTAAATATTTATTTTATTCTGTTTTTTAGTATTTGTTGTTATAGCGGCAACAGAAAGAAATCATCTGTGAAAATTTCAACTGTCTAACTATCACGGTTCATGAGATACAGCCTGGTGACAAATGGACAGCGAACTCTTAGTAATAGGGTCCCGTTTTTACCCTTTGGGTATGGAACCCTAAAAAACCAGCGTTCGAAAAAGCGGCTATTAGTTTGTTTATCTTACAATTGGGTTTTTGGACAACTTCTGCTGCGTCAGCTATCAGATGGTTACTAATAAAACGAAGTAATTCTGAACTTTGTTTATTTGTTATAAAGGTACACCGTATCCAATAAGTTACAAATACATTTAGCTATGTAATCAGATTTAACAAGAAAGAATACATTCAGTCTAAAGCACATAATTCTGTATTCTAACAGCAAAGTACCATTGTCTAAACATAATTCTAAGATTTTTCTCGATTTTGTATCTATTAATCCAGCCGAATTCAAGATAAGATATTTGTAAACAATCACAACCATAAAGGTGGAAGCGCACTACGCGTCAGCGGAACTGCGCGGCCGCGGCACGTCAAATTAGGACAAATGACGAAAAAAGCCGCGCGGCTTATTTGGCGATTTGTTCTAATTTGACATAAAGTGCCGCGGCCGCGCAGTTCCGCTGTCGCGTAGTTCGTTTCCACCTTAAAACTAAAATGTACATGTCATAGTCGTTAGATTAATAGAAAATATACGACGTTTTTTTTCTTTTCTACATCGAACAAAAAATTAATAAGATACATCGGTCGTTAGAAAATGTCGCTCGGAGTGACGTCACAAAAAAACGAAAATTCATTTCAGTTAATTTATTACCGTCGCTCTCATATATTAACGATTTTGTTTGATTTTGTGATTTTTTTAACTAAAACGAAAACAGCTATTTCTTAACCATTAATGAACTTTTTAGTTCACTAATCCCCATTACGAGTTCGCATCGGCGTCAACGGGGAATAATGAACAAAAAGTTCACTTATCCCTGTTGACGGGGATTGTCAACGGGGATTAATGGAATAAGCCCATTTATTTATGCAAAATTTCATTAAAATCGGGGACGTAGTGTCCAAATGAATAAGAAAGTACGTTTGTATCGGGGCTTAGAGGTTCGCACCTTAAACAAAATCTCCTAATTTCATACTGGATTCATTCGCTTCGACATAAAACCGAGAAAAATCCATAGAACTGTTGTTTTTAAGTTTTAAATACTATGCATTATCAAGTAATGATATAACAAAACGTCGTAACAGATATCGTAACTACATAATAATATTATATTTATATTATATTTACAATTTATTATATTTCTAATTTAATCTAGATTTTAAACCAAGAGAGTTTACACCAAGCCAGACAAATTATGCGAGAAATACAAGTGTGTAGTGCGAGGTTTTTTTTAAAATGACGATGATGATGATTCCAAACGTTTTCACGTCCGAATGCGAACTTAAAAAAGCTCGCACTACGCACCCTGGTGTAAAATATCCTTAGAATTTCCTCAACAAGTTTTGTTTCCATGTTTTTAAGGCAGTACGCACACTATCGCCGCCACTTATTTTATTTTATTATTACGTTGCGTATTCACTGGTATTTTCGGAGCATTTCGGAAAATACGAAATTTTGTTTAAAATATTAACATTTTCCCAAATGTTCCCAAAACACAAATGAATCAAAGATGCTTTTAACATAAGTTAATAGAAAATGGTTTACGATTTGCGGCAAATTACTTTTTCGCTAGCTTTATTGCTTGTGGAATGAAAAAAAAAAACAAAAAAATTATCTCGCGCCAACCGTACGTACCACCTTAACGATCGAAATAAAACGGCTGGCATATTTTTGGTGCCGTTTGGTTTTTGCTCCAAGAGAATCGACGTCAATAGTGTCAATGCTGGGTGAATTCTCCAGCATTATTTATTTATTATTATTTATTTAACTCACATGTCACCAACCGAATCGACATCAATATCTGTTAAAATCTAACTACTTGAGGAAATTCCTTATAAATTTGCTAGGTTATTAAATTGAGTCCTATTTATTTATAACATAAAAGCTTTACTATGCTATTAGAGAATTTTTTACCGATTTTTCAACTCAATTTAGATTATTATAACTATTTATAACTCAAGTTTTTCAAAAAGAGGAGATAGATTTGTTTTGCGCATGTCAAGGTTGCCTGGGAGAAATCATGTTTATTTTTTAGTACAATACTGTTAATTGATTGATTCATTCATAATGTTTATGTCATGCTATTCTGATATGCAATAGATTATTCTCTTTATTGGAAACTAGCGTTTCGCCCCGGCTTCGCACGGGTATATTCTAAGCCTATGTTCATTAGAATAATGTAGAATTGTAACGGTGAAAGAATTTTTCAAATCGGTCCAGTAGTTTCGGAGCTTATACATCAATTCAAACAAACAAATCTTTCCTCTTTATAATATACAGGGCGTCCCACAGCCATGTCACATGGAGGGAAAGTACCTACCTTAAATATTGTAGATAGAAAATTTTACTGAAAGAAGACTTTATTTTGATTTTAAAAACAATTTAAACTACATTCAAAGATTTTTGAATAATCGCTTCTCTGAACCGGGAATCGAACCCGCCAAATTGTAAAAAAACCCTTTTGATCGGTATCGTTAAATTGTGTGAGGTGTGTTTTTTTTACAATTGGGCGGGTTCGATTCCCGGTTCAGAGAGGCAATTATTCAAAAATCTTTGAATGCAGTTTTAATTGTTTTTAAATAAGTCTTCTTTCAGTAAAATTTTCTATCAACAATATTTAAGGTACATTCCCTCCATGTGACATGGCTGTGGGACACCCTGTATACTATAGATAATTACTAGTTAGTGATTGAAAAATCAGCCCCTACTTTCATATCCTTTGTACAATCATTTCATTAATATCCCATTTATTTTTGGTTTAACAAGCCAATCGCGCTATAATAATGTTCAAACCCGATTAAGGCGCATACCTTAGTCAAACTAGCGCCGCCACCTACTTCATCTTATTCCGTTTAACAAAGGAAATTTCAAAATTTTCAATGGGCAATATGTGATACCAGCCCCCCTAGCACGGGAATTGTTGTCTAGGGTAGAATAGAGAAAAATTACGTCACTTCGTCATCCAATGCGTAAATTATTTGAAATGCATTCCGTCAACTTCAATAATGTACGCAATGTATGGCGATGCTATGTCATTATTGCAATATGTGATACCTGTAGTGTATGCAGTTTCTATATGCCATGCATACATACACTATCTCATGTGTCCATATATCGCCAGGCAAACTGTCACTGTCATACGTCATTGACGGGTGACAGACAGTCGGATGACGTGGGTGTCAGACAAGCCCGGAGCGCGGAAATGCCAGATGATCTGGGGCCGTTGGCGGGCGATGTGCTGCTTGGCGATATGTGAACAGTGGCGAGCCAGTGTACATCTAATTGTGTTCAACATCGGTCATCAGACCTCTAAAATACCTATTATAAGCATTATTTTAATACCTCTGTAATAAATAATAGATTCAGGCGTTACCTTGCGGAAATCCATTGCAAAATATAAGGATGAAAATATTTAGTAACAATTCCGCGAAAAAAAAGCCCTCTCCGACAAGCTTCAACAAAATGTAGTCCGCGCCGTAGAAGAAAACGACGCCAACTACTTTTGTTGAAGCTTGTCGGAGAGGGCTTTTTTTCGCGGAATTGTTACTAAATATTTTCATCCTTATATTTTACCTCTGTAATAGTTTTATCTCGGTTTAGGCAGAGATGCGAAAAAAAGTAAAAAAATAAGGAAAATAAAAAAGAGAGTTTGGTGACCACAAAGTGCAACTTCGTATCTCTTCCTAACCTATACAAAATAAAAATATTACAAAGGCATTAAAAAAAGCTTAAAATAGATATCACAAACCGCCCATTGAAAATTTTGAAATTACCTTCGTTTAACGAAATAATATGATAAAATAGGTGGCGCTAGTTTCGCTCGGGGTACCACCTTAAGGAAATGTCATTCATCCTACACTTCTTAACTTTTAAGTACCTACTTAAGGTCCACCTTAACCAACGAGAGAACGTCAAATAACAATAAACACATCATTCAAGATATCCATTTGAGTTGATGTTTCATCTTATTTCAAATTACTAATATGGTTTGTCGTATCACTTTACCGGTATGTTTCAAATCGCTTACATGTGTTTTAAATTTACTATAAAAGTAATTTATACTGTGATATTTAAAATGATTTCATTTTTGAGTTTTCTAATATTGCGGCACAGTTTAAATCATGGTAAATATCCCGGTAAAAATGCATTTATAGATAGTTTCAAAAGTTTTATTAACTATAGTAGCGCTTTCCATCAGAAAGCGAGCACGAGCACAACACTTTTCACAGGTACACCATAGACGCGCGAGTGCTATTTCAACTTCTGTTTTCAAGTTACTTCGACGTGTTTCAAGGCGCTGCTTGCTTGTATGATTTTCTATAGCGTGTAGTGAGAGCTACGCTTCCCCCAGATATTTGGGCCTTACTCGTACGTGTTTTACTTGGAACAAGCTAAAACATGTTTCAGGACACGTACATGTGTTTCAAGTAGCATACACGTGAGTCAAATGGCATACACATATTTCAAGCTACTGATGCATAGCGTGTGGTGTGAACACGGTGCCGCCTGCGCCTGCAGGTAGCACGGAGGTGATGACGGGAGACGAGTGAGAGATAACTCCGCTGACTCCGCCTACGTTGTTTCAAGTGACATACACATGTTTCAAGCTACTGATGCATAGCGTGAGGTGTCAGCACGGCGCCGCCTGCGCCTGCAGGTAGCACGGAGGTGATGACGGGAGATGAGTGAGAGTTGACTCCGCTGACTCCGCCAACGTTGTTCCCGCAGAATATTACCTGGAACAAAGTCATGTGTTAGGACCGTCGCCGTGGATAGAATGAGAAGATATTTCGATAAGAGTAAACATTAGAACGGATTATTCTAAACAACGGATTGTGCTAAGCGAAGAATAAGTAAATGACCTCAAACTCCAACCGAAAAATACTTGAAGGTTGAAAACCGAAAATTGTTTACACCCAGTTTAAAAAAAAATTCTCTACAAGCTAAACAGTTGTTAAGTAGGACAACTTTTTTATTATATTATTATTTCTGAGGTTAGGTCTACGTTTTTCACTAATATTTATATTTAAAGGTATGATTAAAAGTAACTTGTGCGACTACTAATTTATGTGGGATAAAAACGAATCCCCCAAGAATAAATTTATGAAACCACCTCAGGATTATCCTTTATACAGCTAAATAATCATATATATAGGACAATAAATGACGGAGAAAGCAACGAACATACGTAATAAAGTAGAAAATATACATAAATAAAACGTCAAGTGCGAGTTGGACTCGCGCATCAATTGTTCTGTAAAAACGTACACTCGTAAGAGCGTTTTCCCACGACCCAGGACACTACACGACAAAATGCGGTGACGACTCCGGGCGTCATACTTTTCTATGAACCGTTTACACACGCAACTCCGCACAGCACGACAGGTTCATAGAAATGTATGACGCCCGGAGTCATCACCGCATTTTGTTGTGTGGTGTCGTACCTCGTGCGAAAACGCCGTAAGTAATAAAACATTTTTTTTTTGTGTTTCTATGAAGGTGCTTTTTGTTTTAAAGGAGGATGTAAACAGTTACGTAGGCCTTTTTAATTATTTTTAATGACAATAAGTATGTGCAACAGTCTAGTGGCAATTACATTTTTAGTTTTTCGAAAACTAAGTACTTAGTTTTCGAAAATCCTGACTTAGACTTCTAAGTCAGGATTTTAAAATATTTTCTCCGTGTTCTGTGACGAAGCTGAACCCTTCCTGAAAGTTAACTGCTTATTTGTTGTTACAATACTCAATAACGTTTATTTCTGTAGGCTTCCAAATAAGCACTTAGACATGTCAAATTTTATACTAAACACAGTTTTATAAATGATAATTCAAATAAGAAACAAGGTGTTATTGAATTTGTCCGCGTCAATTTTTTGTCCGCTAGTGGAAGAAGTGGAAAAAACGTACACCTTTATACTTAGCTTTTTGCTTTATAGTGCGTTACTCGCACTGGGTAAATATTCTACGAAAACTTTTTAATAATATCCCAAAAAATTTCGATTTCGGCAGGATTCGAACCCGCGCCTCACCTTCAGTACAGGTGCGCTCTAACCAACTAAGCAACGAGATCGACACGTGCCTCGTCGAAAATATCTGGGACTTCTTACGACTTAACCTTTATACTTACTTGTGATACAGGAGTGCCTTGTTGTCCCGGTCCTGCTAAAACGTACTGCTGTTGCCTCACACCACCTACCTGTAATAGAAAATATTTTATAGTAACTACAGTTATCGAACTCTGGTAGCTAGACTCAAATACTCATGTCCTAATGCTTTAGCTATACGAATGGTAAATAAAAATCATTTATTCAGAATATTTTACATATGGATCATTGATGCTTATTGAAACGATGACACTACCGAAGCTTAAAAAACTGTGTGGTAGTGCCGTCGATAAAACTAAAAAAAAACTAAAAAATCAGTGTTTTTTTTTCCTTTAGACCTTACAGGACTCTTGGACACGTCACAAAATTCAGATTACATAAGTAAGACTAGGAAATAAAGTGATCACTTTGATTTTTTGTGCACTTTCTTTTTAAGGTAAAGTAAAGAAGCGAACAAGAAACCTTTACCTTGTTAGAATGTTAGTTTTTGAGTTGGGGCAAAGCTCGTTCCAAGCTTTTTTATCCTCTAGATATCTGATATTTAGGTAGTAGTAGTAGGCCTTTTTACAAAGGTACTATGCCATCGTATACATTGTAGTTACCAAGGGCGGATCCAGCCTTCAAAAAAGGTTGTGGTCACAGCCACCTGAAAATCGGCCAAGTGTGAGTCAGAGTACGAACTCGCTCATCAGTGGCGGCGTAGCGTGGGCTGACACCCGGGCGTTTCTCTACACCCCCCCCTCCCCTTGGGGGTCGGTTGACTATCCGCACCCTCAATTTCTAACAACAGGAAATATAAGTAACGGCGAGCGAAGCGAGCCGCGATATTTTTTTGGATTTTCGGATGTTAGGTGAACAGTAACTAAGTTTGTCATAAACTCATAGGTGACTTAATTGTGACCTTATCAATATTAAATATATGAATTTAAAGGTGACCTATAATTTAAAAAATAAATTTATCAATAACTACGCCTAGCGGAGCGAGCCACAATAGGTAATTTCGGAGTTCAGTGAGGTTAGCAAAAATACAAGTATTGTAAGACCACGACGATTTTTTTTTTGGCGATCTACATCAAACCTAAGAACGAACCGGCGAGCGTGGCGAGCCGCCGAAATTTTTGTTACTTTTTCGGGATTTTTTTACGATTTACAAAAAAAAAAAGCACATTACAAAGCAATTACTCGTTATTGCACATCAAATAAAATAGTTACACAGGGCAGGGAAAGACTAATACAGATAAAGTTGTATGTACAATGCCTTATCGGTTTGAGCGATCTCTGCTAGGCAACCTTTCTACACCCGATTTTAAAGTATTCAAGTATTTATTTTGCAATTATAATAAAAAACAACGGCGAGCGAAGCGAGCCGCAATTTTTTATATGTCTGTGTGTCAGTTTTTAAGATTTTAGGTGTGGAGAGGTGGTTTTAGGATTTTAAGTGCCACCTGCGCGCCCCGAGGGGTGCCGAGATGGCACCCCTTGGAGCTCGGTACCCGGGGCGGACCGTCCCTCCTTCAATTAGGGTTGTGGGCATGCCCATCGTGCCCATAACGGTGGATCCGCGCCTGGTAGTTACCTGGTGGATTTGCTGCGGCGTTTGTTGTATCTGTCTGTGCTGAGAGTCCGATTCTACCACCACTTGCTCCATGTAGTTACCGCCACCTGCAAACAAATAATGAGCTTATTTTGTAAGGTTTTTATTTATTATAGTACTCTGGGTAACGGCAAAACCTCTCGTCAAACGAACTAAATGTAAATTTAGTCTTTGAGCAGAATTGGATAACTTCATTGTTTCCTCTGTAGGTGGCGCTGACGGCGTAAGTGCCGAAAGAACTCCCAAAGATTTTCATCTCGGCGAGATAAGATCACGTAGCTGAGTTGGAAAAAGAGCAACCCTGCGCTGAAGGGGAAGGTGCGGGTTCGAATCCCGTCGAGATCGTAAATTTTTGGGATTTATTAATTTCTTATTTTGTAAGCTTATGGAAAAAAATGTTATAATGTTTAATAGGGTAGTTTCCTGGGTAAAAATAAATAAATAAATAAATAATGGTGGACAATTCACACAGCATTATCTAGCCCCAAGTTAAGCAGAGCTTGTGTTATGGGTACTAGATAATTGATATACATAATATAATACAATACATAGATAGATATTTTTTATTATACATAGAAAACGACCAGAACACCCTGAACAAATGTCTGCAGATCGTACACACATTTGTCCCGAGGCGGGAATCGAACCCGCTACCTCCTGCGTCGCAGGCAGGCCTTCGCCCACCGCGCCACAGTGGTCGTCATAGTATTGGACACGTATTTTTTCCATTAGCAATCTCATTTTCAATGTTAAGGCTGTGGTATGGGTCAAACTAGCGCCGCCACCTATTTAATCTTATTATTACGTTGAACAAAGAAAATTTCAAAAATCCATCGCTCAGTTTGTGATACCTTTCAGTCATGCATGTGCCAAATAACAAATGAGTGTAAAAGGTATAGAGCCTTATAAAGCCCACCACAGACGGGAGCTATAATATATATTTTTGCACTCATTAGCTCTGCGGCCGTCATGTCTTACTATACCAAAATATATCGTGATATATCTGTCGACATATTTAGGTGATGTAACAAAAATATACGCTATAGCTGCGTCTGTGGTCACTCGCCGATTACTAAAGAAAATATACCGTAATACACCTTGCTATGATTTATGTTATATAATAAGTAATTATATAATATAATAAGTAATATAATAAGTTTTATTTTCAGAAAAGGTTATAAAGTAGGTACATGCTTAGTATCGTAATTTCCTTAAATTAATTATTTTATTCTAACAAACAGTTTTATCCTATGATACGAATCTTAATCTTCGAATATCCGAAGCACGTACACATTGTAATACTGCAAAGTATTACAATGTGTACGTGCTTCGGATTAACCTTTGTTAATATATAATAATAACAGAATAATATTTTATTTCAGGCAACAAAGAATATATTATAAGTCCGTCTGTTGTGGGCTTAAAACGTACCTGAGTTTGCAGTTGTGCTGGGCGTGTTGTCACAACCGAATAAACAATGCTGGACCGTCCACCGCGGCTCGAATGGAATGTGCGTTTTAACCTGCCACAAACAAACACGTTCTATTAATCCTAACTAATATTATAAATGCGACAGTGCGTTTGTTAATCCTTCCTTCACGCCCTAACTAAGCAACCAATCGATTTGATTTCTGGCATAGAGTCAGTTGAAAGGATGGACAGTAACATAGGCTTCTGTTTGTCCTGGTAAACATCAAATCCCAATGGGAGATTTATTAGAATTTTCGTAAGACCTGTTTTCATCATCATCAACCCATACTAGTCCACAGCTGGACATAGGCCTCCCCTAATGAGCGCTATAGCGCCCTGTCTTCAGCTTGCCGCATCCAGCCTGTCTTTCGAAAATCGTCATCCCGGTCGGAGCTAAAACGACTTTTATCCCCCCTGGCTATATACTGTGCGAAATGACAGTTTTTTACTATTTCGATTTTCGCCCCAACATTTCTCTGGTAAGGGGGCGGTCGTTTCGATTCTAAGCCGGCACCACACGGCTATATGTAATTATAATGCTTAATTTATTGTTACCTTTAATTCTGTCGTCAGCATGAGTATATGCCGACACGGTAGCTTGAACACTTTGCTGAAGAGACACGAGCATTCTTGAGTTGACGTGCCGTATTTACTGATAGCGGCGCTGCTGTGTCGTCTGTGGAAATCACATCACACTAATATTAGTAATGCGAGAGTTTGGATGACTGTTTGTTAACTCCTCAAACCGTACCATAGCTAATATAAGAGTACCAGAGACATGTAAACCCCACTTCATTCAATAAGGTATGCTTACCTTATTTTATATATACAAACATCCTAGAAATATGCTAGTAAAGAAATAACCCTATTTTTTTCCAAAAAATAAAAGACCTTGTCATGCCCGCAACAAAATTAAAAAATTCACCAAATTACAAATTTATAATAAATTACCAGAAAACATAAAATGTATACAAAAGAATAACATGTTCGAATCCATACTAAAAGCGATACTCATAAAAAAATGTTTTTATAAACTTGACGATTTCTTCAATGCTAATTTTAGCGACGTAATATTTAGTAATAGGTATCTAAGACATTAATATTAAGTAAGTCATAGTATATTCTAAGGTTATTTTCGCGAGAGTCTGCCTGTGACCATGGAAGCTGAAAAGCCTCCGAAACGTCAGGTTATAAACAAAATATAAAATATACGCGATCAATCCGGTTAAAACAGTGTTTTATTATTAAGTAAGTCATCATAAGTAGCAAGGCATGATACCCGGCCAGTCTTCCATTGCAACACCCTCCATAGGTACAGGTCGACCACGAAAATAAGTTACACCGATGTACCTGCGCAGAAGTCCTTATTTTGGCAGGCGCGAAAAAATCCTAGCCAATCAATAACGATCTGCCTATGCGCGGGAAACATGTGTGGTTGCTATTGGGTGATGGCTACGCGCATAACGTCCGCGCGATCTCGTCATTCGCGAGTCGTATTTTGAGTGGGATACATATGAAAATACGTTGATCCTTTTTTGTCTTCCCGTGTAGTGTACATATCATACAGACAGTAACAGACAGACAGAATTACTTTCTTATCTATAATATTATATAATATTGACGACCACTGTGGCGCGGTGGGCGAAGGCCTGCCTGCAACGCAGGAGGTTGCGGGTTCGATTCCCGCCTCGGGACAAATGTGTGTACGATCTGCAGACATTTGTTCAGGGTGTTCTGGTCGTTTTCTATATATAATAAAAAATATCTATCCATGTATTGTATAATATTATGTATATCAGTTATCTAGTGCCCATAACACAAGCTCTGCTTAGCTTGGGGCTAGATAATGCTGTGTGAATAGTCCAGCATTATTTATTTATTTATTATAGTATGGACTATGGATTTACCTGCCACTTCTGTCATCCAAACACTTCTGCGCTAGTTTCGTCTGATGACTCATGAGGTTGTAGGCGTACTGGGTTATTGTATCCGTGGGCGACTGCTTTAGAGCTTCTGTGTCCTGCAAGAAAATTAATATTTTAGAGGGTATTCTTACAGCCGGTTTTTCAAACGGTTGTTATTTTTAACAATAGTTGAAACTTTTTATTTCAACTATTGTTAGTACTAGTTTTAATTGCAAATACTAGTTCTAATTTAATTCTATTATTTGGTGGTTATTTTCTTTGTTAATAAAGATTTTTAAAAAAGTATTTAATTATGTATGTCGCTATTTTTAGGGAACCAATTGATATTTCTTTAAGTCTACAACAAGTCTTCATATTTTTTTTAAAATGTTTTTTTTTAATAATAGACCTCGCGATGGAAAGATGAGCGACTAGTGTAACCTTAATGTTTTAAGATCAAATACCTTTTTACACCTTCACTCAATACATACCCTAAGCCTGGTAATAGCGAAGTTTCTCCTCTCATCTTCGAGCTGGTTGACGACATTGAAGAGAAGAGATACGAACTCGTCTGGCTGCATCTCGCTGCGCAGGGCGCCTTGGAACTTGGCGAGAAGCCGTTCTAGACCCTGTAACGTGAAACTTGTTAAGAAAAGCTTACTTTTATATTGTTTACCAAATTCATCATTATCATCAGCCTATATTAGTCCACAGCTTACACAGCTAGGACATAGGCCTCCCCTAATGAGCAAAAAACCTTATTCGTGTTGGAAGAAAACAAATATTTCATCTCTATATATATATATTTCTTTTATTGTTATTATCCTGTTATAACACGCCACCGTCTACACTTGTTACACCACTCCCTGTCCATCCAAAGGTTGCCTGGCAGAGATCGCTCAAAACGATAAGGCCGCCCATTGTACAACGAAATCTGTATTTTAAGTTCTTTCCTGTCTTATGTATCTTTTTAATTTGGTGTGCAATAAAGTGTTATTGTATTGTATTGTAATATTTCATCTCTGAAGAACTCCCCCGCTAAGGGATGAAACGTTGGTTCTTCCAATACAAATAATAATAATAATGCTGGACAATTCACACAGCATTATCTAGCTCCAAGCTAAGCAGAGCTTGTGTTATGGGTACTAGATAACTGATATACATAATATAATATATAATACATAGATAGTTTTTTTATTATACATAGAAAAACGACCAGAACACCTTGAACAAATGTCTGCAGATCGTACACACATTTGTCCCGAGGCGGGAATCGAACCCGCAACCTCCTGCGTCGCAGGCGGACCTTCGCCCACCGCGCCACATCGGTCGTCATAAAACCTTATTCGTGTTGGAAGCAAACCAAAATTTCATCCTTGAAGAAGTCCCTTGTTAAGGGATGAAATGTTGGTGTTCTTCTTACAGAAATAAGGTTCATAGTTAATATAATATAATAATAATAATCATTTATTTCAGACTATAGAACAGTTACAGATCTTATTTTAACTTATTCTACGGTCCATAGTAATATATACCTTAAAACTAACATACATACAATATTAAAAACTAAAATTAAAGACGCGTTATTTGACGGCGAGACGTGAGGCAATCAGGTTGTCAGCTGACGACGGTGCACGGCGGGCGGTGTCTCCTTGCAGGCGGCCAGTGAACCGTCGGAACTTAACACCTTTCGGCCAAAACTCTGCGTTATGTAGGTCGACAGATGTTCAGTTGGAACTCTGACCATAAATGAATTAAAGCTCACATTATGGCGAGAGTCCAGCTTTTGGACGCGCATCGAGAGTCCAGTCTTCATTTTCAGTTAACCCGCTTACATCCGTAATGGTGGAAATTTTTATGTACCTTATGTAGTATATTAGTATAGTTGTCTTCTTCTAGCCAGGAGTCCAGCTTGATGACAGCACCGCCCGGCCGCGTCAATAAGTCCCAAAGTCGAAGGGTGCCCGCGCCACAGCCTATTATAGCTCGCTTCAGCACCTGTAAGGATTTGCCACGCAAAATTAGATTTTACTAGCAGCGCCTCGCGGTTTCACCCGCGTAGTTCCCGTTCCCGTAGGAATTTCGGGATAAAAAGTAGCCTATGTCCTATTCCAGACTATAATCTATCTCTGTGCCAAATTTCATCCAGATCCGTTCAGCCATTCTGGCGTGATAAAGGAACAAACATCCATCCATCCATCTATCTATCCATCCATCCATCCATCCATCTAAACTTTCACGTTTATAATATTAGTGAGATTGAAAAAAGTTATCTCAAGAAAAAAGATAAACTATACAGCCTTAGGCTGCAGCCAAACGAGCGTAATTTTTTGAGTTGTTAGTCGCGTATTTTCGGTCGCATAAATTCTGCAGTAGAAAATCTGTAGGGCTGCCAGACGGCCGAAATTTATTCAGTTGCTTTCCAACGTTTTGACAAATTCCTCGCTCCCCTCACCTCCGCGAACACAATTCGGTTGGAACTATGCGTGTGAGTCAGCATATAACTCATTTTGCGTCGCCGTGTGAATCAAACAGGACTTTTCTATAAAAGCAAATGCAGCAGAAATTACGCGGCTGACAACTCAAAAATTGACGCTTTGGCTTCACACTTAAAGGTGCCCTCGCACTACGCGTCAGTGCAACTGCGCGGTCACGGCTCTGCTCGTCAAATTAGGACAAATCACCAAAAAAACCGCGCAGTTCCGTTGACGCGTAGTGCGATCGGTCTCATAGGATTTCTTACAAAGAATAACTGGCCGCGCCGTGTCGGGTAGTTCCGCTCAGTGCGAGTGGACCTTTAGTCACAGTTTTACCTTGTTTGAAAGTGTAGCTTCATTTCACATCACACTAATTACATTATATAATACTAGCAGCGCCTCGCGGTTTCACCCGCGTAGTTCCCGTTCCCGTAGGAATTTCGGGATAAAAAGTAGCCTATGTCCTATTCCAGACTATAATCTATCTCTGTGCCAAATTTCATCCAGATTCGTTTTGCCGTTCTGGCGTGATAAAGGAACAAACATCCATCCATCTATCTATCCATCCATCTAAACTTTCACGTTTATAATATTAGTGAGATTATAAATGCAAAAGTTTGGATGTTTGTTACATCAAAACTACAGAACGGATCGTGCCGAAATTTTGCATACAAGTAGTTCTAGGTCTGGCTTAAAACAAAGGTTACTTTTTTCCATAAATCAGTTCTCATGTGATAGAAATAACCTTAAAGAACGCCTGCGAAGTAGATACTAGTATTACTATACTTAAGTTTGATGACAGAAGCCTGTTCGATAATGTCCCCGGTGGTCATCGCGTCGCGCAGTTTGTACCGACCTGTAACTGACTCGGCGTATGGTCGGCCCGCAGTGCGGCGAGGGCATACGTCTTGCATCGCGCCGCTACGTCGTGCAGCGTCAGTGAGGCGCCGTCGTCACGTCGTGCGGTCTCACAGCAGCAGCGCGCTGCTGCGCGGGCCGCTTGCCACACCGAACTGGTAACGTGGGCTAGGGGGAATGCTGCTCTGACCCACTGTGGACACAAATGGGCATGTTGGGTTGGGTTGTAAAGAACTTAAACCTATATACAATGTGTCGTACAATATTTCGTCGAGTTTAATTTAAATGTCAGCACTAAGCATTGTTGGAAAGACCTTATATCGACAAGAAGTCCAAATTCTTTTCGATGATACAAACATTGCATCTTAAGTTTGGCCGGAGTTTGAGTATAGGTAGCTAACCAAGGTGGATTTTCCGCTTTTGTATTTTTGTTTCTGCGTATGTATTATTCAGTAGGTGGAGGTTTTGCCTCGCTGTTGCACATTTTTTGTTTTAATTACACACTTACTCTACGCACAAAATTAACTAATTTTGTTACACAAGTAGTATTAATTAACAGGTTATTGTGTATAGTAGTTTTGGTAAATAAATATAAATATATTCATTCTTTTTTACTTCATTCAAAATCAAAAATTCTTTATTTCCATAAATACAAAAATGTACACTTAGAAAAGGTCAAATTCTTAAAATGAAACACTGACACGGAAATAAATTGGTACTTTTGATTTCTATCGCTTCGGTATGTAGACTAAAGTAAAGAAGCGATTAAGAAACATTTAGCCTGTTAGTTGTTATTTTTCGAGTTGGAGCAAAACCCGTCCCAAGCTTTTTTATCTTCTAAATAATCTGATACTTTGTAGTAAGCCTTTTTTGTCATTCATTTCCTTTTTCACTCTTGTCTTTAAGAGACCCAGGTTGGCTGGAAAAACAGTAGCAGGTAGAGAGTTTAAAACCTAGGTACATAGCACATTCTATTGAGTGTTTCTATTTTTACCCGACTACCAACAGGGGAGGGTTATGAGGTTAGCACCCTATGTTTGTATGTTTGTATATTTGTATGTTTGTATGTATGTGGCCGATTTCTTTGTTCCCACGTAGCGCTGAAACTACTGGTTCGATTTCAACAAATTATGTATCGATTGATTCGTCTCAATACCCCGATGGTTATAGGCTACAGGATTTAGGGCTCCGACCCCGAATAAGCCTTCAAAACGCGTATTAAAGTTTAGGTAGCCGCAGGCTGCAGGCCCCATAGAGAAAAATTACAATACCTACGACCTATTTTCATTTTCAACTCTATGCCTATCAAATATGACCGATACGTCATTCTATTTTGTCAATGTAAATGTTTCAAACTTTTATAACTTTCACGTAGTCGGGTTGTAGTTTTTAACTTTATCTTGTTAGTTACCTGTTGAGATTTAGTAGGATCGCAGACCACGCATCGGACCTGCCTCCAGGCGGGATTGCAAGACTTGAAGGTGTCTAACAACCACGTGAGATCATCCCCGATCATTGTCGATATGCCTGAAACGAGGAGATAGAATTAAGAGTGCAAAAAGTATTGTTGTTGTTGGGGCTTGAACCCGGTACCTTCTAGTTACAAAAATAATCATTGTCACGTGGTTCGTTAGACGACAAGAAAATTGACGGTTACGTTCCACGCGTTCCTGAGAACAGATGGTTGACAGACGTACAACAAATCAGCAAGGAAGGATATAATGGATCCTGTTTTCCTCTTGAGGTACGGAACCCTAAATAACATCAAATATTAACACCTCTACTGCGACCAACTCGCTGCAAAGCGTGGTGATTCAGACAAAACCTCTATTATTTCGGGAAGCAAGTTGCAGTTGAGCTCTATGCCTCTAGATATAAGATTGCAATTCACTTACCAGCACTAACAATTACAGATTTGCCATTCCCGTCCTCAGCTAAGAAGAGGGTTACGTTGAACTTGATACACGGTGAAGTACCACTGCCCACTGTTGGGATTGTGCTGTTGAACTCTATGCCTGTGGAGATAAAGGTGATAATTATGAGACGTAGAGGAAAGAAGCCGGTCAAATAATTGGTAAATAAATATGCCACAACAAGATACATGCGAAACAAACGCGGTTTTGCAGCGAAAAAGAAAAAAAAGTTTTTGAAGCGGACGGAGCTAATCGGCGACATCGCGCGGAGAAAGAGAGAGAATCATAGTCAAATATATGCGGTAGAACAGGCAGTTTCGCCTCTGCTCCGCTTGTCGTAATACGGACAAATCATGGCGAAACTACCGCGGTTTCACAGATATGTATTGATCTGTATCTAAATCACATTATATTTAGACTTAGCAAATAATATTGTATAATCTTTAATAACAAAGAAAATTACAATCAAATAATAGAATTAAATCTAACTTCAGACTGTTGCAAACAATCTGCAAGTAGCTCAACTGATCCATCCATATTGTATTACATTTTCAGTATTATATAAACTTCATCATCATAGTATTATATAAACTTCATCATCATCAGCCTATATCAGTCCACAGCTGGACATAGGACATTATATAAACTTACTAGTGGTTTATTTTTCGCTTCTTCCACTAGTGGACAAAAAATTGAAGCGAACAAAATCGATAACATTTTGTTTCTTATTTGATAATAATTACTATTTATTAAGCTAAATGTAAAAAATATGTATCAAATTTGATTAAATAAAAAATGTTGATTTTTGCGAATGATTTTTGCCCACGCGCTCTGCTCTTGTCCCGCTCCTATGAACGCGAAATCCTATACCTATCCTTTTCACAAAATGGCGTCGTAGTATAGGCTCTTAAAGCTTATATTTAAATGTACATTCTTGTGCTGCGTGATAGCAATGCGACAAACATTAGGTACCTATACTACTGAGACGACCTCTGTGGCGCGGTGGGCGAAGGTCCGCCTGCGACGCAGGAGGTTGCGGGTTCGATTCCCGCCTTGGGACAAATATTTGTACAATCTGCAGGTATTTGTTTCGGGTGTTCTGGTCGTTTTCTATGTATAATAAAAAATATTTATCTATTTAATGTATTTTATTATGTATCAGTTATCTAGTACCCATAACACAAGCTCTGCTTAGCTTGGGGCTAGATAATGCTGTGTGAATTGTCCAGCAATATTTATTATTCTATTATTTATTACTATGATGAGGAATACATACCAGTCTCGACGCACAGGAACTGCGGTACAGCATTGAATGCTTGCTGCATGGTGGGCGTCGTTAGGTAGACACACTGTACGCAGCCTGATGCAGCGTGCAACAATTTAACACCCGCGTCTGAAAGCAAAAGTCATATGTTGAAATAGAGAACCTACTAGAAAGTTTGGTCCTTCATTTTTGTTACACCCTGTATAGGTTTAAACAATACTTACCAAAGCTTAGCTGCAGTTTTCTGACAACGTGGTCATATTTCGTGTTTAACCAACGTACGGCGGACGCCCCGAGAGCTGACAACTGTTCCTCTGTTGTTATCACTTGACATTCCGTGCTGAAATAGAAACATTCACACCAATAAGTAGTTTGTCTCTTTATTTCATTAGCGTGGATGATAAATTAAATATTTAATAAACAAAATACGCATTTGCTCCCCTTGGAGTCGAGATTCTAGGTCCGTGGGGTACCGAGGCTCTCCGGGTTTTCAAAAAATTATCTGAGCGTCTGGTCGAAGCGACGCGTGACCCGAGAGCTGGTGAGTATCTGGCGCAGCGCATCAGCATTGCTATACAGCGGGGCAATGCAGCTAGCGTCTTGGGGACGCTTCAGACTGATATTGATATGGATCAGTTGAGCTACGTGTAGATTGTTTGCAACAGTCTGCAGTTAGCTCAATTGTTTCAGTTGTAAATACTAGTTTTAATTTGGTTCTATTATTAGATTGTAAACAAAACTTTTATTTTAATTTCTATTTTTTTTTAGGCACGCTTCCGATTGGTATTGATATGGATCAGTTGAGCTACCTGTAGATTGTTTGCAACAGTCTGCAGTTAGCTCAATTGTTTCGTTGCCAATACTAGTTTTAGTTTAATTCTATTATTTGATTGTAATTTTCTTTGTAAATAAAGATATTTCTAAATAATTATTATTATGTAAGTAGTTAGGTAGGTATATAATTGTTTATTTTTGCTCACATGTACATTGTACATGTATACAGCTTAGATATTAATGTTAGCCTAGGTCAATAGTACATGCACCCTGTAGGGCACTGCAAAAGCATTTATACAGGGTTATTGGTAAATTAGTAACACTACGTGAACTGCAGGTTCAGCCCATCATCACAAACACGTTTGTGAAGACGCCAGGTCTTAATTCTTAAACTTGGTATTGGTAATGGGTACCCCCTGGAATTCAATAACAGTTCGTTAGAGAGGTTTTATTTGAAACTCAACTTAAAAACAGCTCTGCCCTGAATTAACAGAAGGTATGAGAGTGAAAGATCGGTCTTATAAGTAACTCGTTGGGTTCCAGACAAAGATTTTTTTTTCATTGTGTATCGGTGTCTTATATTTTTTTTTTAAATTGAGACCTAGCGTCTTTACGAACGTGTTTGTGATGATGGGCAGGACCTGCAGTTCACGTAGTGTTACTAATTTACCAATAACCCTGTATAAAATGGCAAATACTGTGTTTAAGTTAATATAAAGGTACTTATTTAAATGTCAGGTAAATCATGCATTAATAATAACAGACCACCACCAGCCCCCCTAGCACGGGGATTGTTGTCTAGGGTAGAATAGACAATAATGACATTGCATCGCCATACATTGCGTACATTATTGATGTTGAAGGAATGCATTTCAAATAATTTACGCATTGGATGACGAAGTGACGTAATTTTTCTCTATTCTACCCTAGACCACCATCCCCGTGCTAGGGGGGCAGATTAGATCCAGATTAAGAATTTCGCCATGTGAGTTACTGTACTTTTACCGAGAACTGTAGCGTACCGTCGGCGGCCAGGCTGGGCAGTGAATTAGTTAATAATAATAAAACATTTATTTCAGGCAACGTTAGTCTAGTACAGGATGTAAAATACTTAAAAACTACGGCCCATATAAAATATATACCTTAATGAAGGGGCATTGTACAAAGGCATTCATTTCCAAAGAAATGTTGAAGATGGGCCCTCCTTACCAGCCAGCTCTCCCCCGGGAAGGTTACTTACACAGGTCGCTCGCTCTCAGCCGGGGGGTTCTCTATAATGGCAACTTCGTACTCCTGTTGGCCTTCGACTTGAGGGGTGCTTGATATCTCGTACTGCTGATATGAATTTGATGTCTCGTCTTGTACTTGTTGCTGAAAGGAAACCATCATCATCATCAGCTTATAGTTGTCCACTGCTGGACATAGGCCTCCCCTAATGAGCGCCATAGCGCCCTGTCTTCAGCTTGACGCATCCAGCATCTGCCAGTAGTCTTTCGCAAATCGTCATCCCACCTGGTCGGAGGGTGTCCTACACTACGTTTGCCGAGTCTTGGTCTCCACTCAAGTACACCATAATGAAACCATATAACTATTTATTGTTGACGACCACGAGTGGTCGAAGGTCTGCCTGCGTTGGAGGAGGTTGCGGTTCGATTCCCGCCTCGGGACCAATGTGTGTACGATCTGAAGACATTTATTCAGGGTGTTCTGATCGTTTTCTATGTATAATAAAAAATATCTATCGATGTATTGTATTAATTACGTATGTCAGTTATCTAGTACCCATAACACAAGGTCTGCTTAGCTTGGGGCTAGATAATGCTTTATTTAAGATTAAATTATAGGTTCCTTGTTTCTTCATAAGCCGTGTAGTTTTTTGTAAATGCAAAAACTTAATTTTTGCACTTATGCTCTTCCAAAACAGCGATAATGCCTAACCTTTTCAGGAATTGGCGCGCATTGTGCCCTCTGAGGCTTGTATTGGTTTAAAGGATGAAATAGATTAATTTAAAAATAAAACTGGCCAAGTGCGAGTCAGACTTGCGCACGAACGGTTCCGTACCGTTATCCAAAAGAACGGCAAAAAAATAACACGTTTGTTGTATGGGAGCCCCCTTAAATATTTATTTTATTCTGTTTTTTAGTATTTGTTGTTATAGCGGCAACAGAAATACATTATCTGTGAAAATTTCAACTGTCTAACTATCACGGTTCATGAGACAGACAGGTGGTGACAGACGGACAGACGGACATCGGAGTCTCAGTAATAGGGTCCCGTTTTTACCCTTTGGGTACGGAACCCTGAAAACAACAATTCTTGCGCAGTTTGGTAAAAAGCACCATCATATCAATTTAGTCTGATGTTCATAAAACTGTTCGTCTTTTATATAAAACTAGCAGCGCCTTGTGGTTTCACCCGCGTAGTTCCCGTTCCCGTGGGAATTCCGGGATAAAAAGTAGCCTATGTTCTATTCCAGACTATAATCTATCTCTGTGCCAAATTTCATCCAGATTCGTTCAGCCGTTCTGGCGTGATAAAGGAACAAACATCCATCCATCTATCCATTCATCTAAACTTTCACGTTTATAATATTAGTGAGATAGTGAGATTAGTGAGATAGTTTCATAACAAAAAGCACTTACAGTAGTAACTTCCGTATTATTCTGAACAAAATTCCCCCCCTCTTCTTCAGGCTCCCCCTTCACATCATAGATCGTCTCCGCCATGACGATACGGCCTGAGTTGTCCATAGTCCACATGCCTCCGAATGCAAACTGTGAAGGGTTTCCGTTCTGCTCGTAGAGAATTACTGTGTTTGGACCAAGCTGGACAGGCTCACCTTTCATGTTTACGAATACCTGGGAAGGTTATGATTATTTGAAATAAAAATTATACTAGGTGCCAAATATGGTGGCAATACAGGTTGTTCACCTTCTTTCACGTAATACAGGAAAAAATATAGCTATTCTGTTGCTTTCCATTCAAACCTGAAGCGATACCGGTGTCGCTCGAGTATCATGGTACGGGGGTACTAGAAGTGAAATTGCGCAACCCAGAAAAAAAAACAAAATCAGAAATTATAATTTACTTTTGACATTTTCAATGAATTCACGTATTTTAATGTTCTAAAGTACCAAAACTAGTAATATTTTCATAAATTTATGTATAATATTATAATTAAGATAAGAAACTACATTTACTTATCTGAAAAATATATTTATTGTGTAAAATATAATTAATTAAGTATAGAAAACGTTTATAAATTCAACATAACACAGGTCTTTAATTGAATGCAAAGAAATAAAAGGTTTCCAAAAAATTTAAAACTCCTTAAAAATTTGTGGAAATTAAAAATTAATCTATAATTTATTTACAGGATTTTGGAAAAACTTGCAGCTAGGTTTACACAAATTAGAATAAAATATAAAACATGCCTGGATTGGGCAGCCCATGTTTGTTGATGGCCAATAACAAGTTTCCGCAGATAGGTAAATTTAAAATAGCATAAAACAAAGTAAGTTGACGACTTAATGGAAATGACACAAACAAAATAAACTAAAATAATAAGATAACAACAAGAATTGATTAAATAAATATGCAAGACTTAACGAGCACAACTTTTAAGTTGTTTATGTATTCGTGATGTAGATAGGGCAACGACCTGTATTGCCTGATGCTATCTGGTACCTAGTATAGATGGATTAATTAAAAGTTTAATTGTTGAAATAATATTATTTAGGTTTGACGTTTCCAGATGTATAATAAATTTATTGTTTTTGTTACGTTTTTTAGAAGGCTTTGTGATTGGAGGTTGTTTTAATGAGATAGAGAGTTATCTGCTGGCTGATGCTGGATGCGACAAGCTGAAGACAGGGCACTATGGCCCTCATTATAGGCCTATGTCCAGTAGTGGACTAATATAGGCTGATGATAATTATACTGAGATATGTTGACTATGTTGAGGAACTTGTTGTATGAGCTCCTTTTGTGTCAGTCTGGATGTGGTTAGTGAGAATGGAAAGTTTGAGTCTCTATGTAAGCAGGTGGAATAGTTTTAGTCAAAGAATAGATAAGTTTTGCTTAGTAACTTAATTTTGGAAACAAGCTATTGTGTTTGCCTAGCCAGCTTACCAAGGGTAATGACGATAGTACGGGATATTTAACAAGGAAAATAATAAATACTAACTTACCGGCTGTTCAAAATTTCCCTCCACAATTTGTCCGGCATGTACTATCTGCTGTCCCTGTTCTACAGGCACCTCGACCACTTGATTCACCACTTCCACTTTTTCCTTCTCACTCTCATTTTTACGAACCATTATCTTCTTTTTACTATCACCGTCAGCGGTCTCGTCACTTTTACGCTTTCCCACACCCTTTTTCTTGCCTTTCTTGTCCATTTTTAAACTTTCAAACGAATATAGCGTTTAGAGAACGCCTCGCCCCAGACACATAGTACTTACTAGAGAAACCCGTTTGGCAAATTAAAATAGCATGTTATGGAGCTTAATAACATTTTACACTATCTGTAAGTAATTATTTCACAATTTAAGCACTAGAAATTGGTATAAATTCCAAAATATGGACGTGCGAAAAGGACAACTCAGAGAGACGCCATTTTCCCGAAGCAATTTGTTTCGTCTCCTTCGTAATTCGTTCGACAATTCGACATAGTTTGTCTTTGTCGCACGGTATTGCCAGCTGTGAAAATTGTATATAATCGAATCTTTGTTCGAATTGAATCGATTAACAACTACTACGAACAACTCTAAAACGAGCAACATTTTTTCACATAACTAGAACTGTCAAAAGTGAAACGTTTCAGTATTTTAGTATGTTGAGCATAGTTATCTTGTCTCTTATAATTCTTAAAGGTTAAAAGAGGTCGATGAAACCTTATCCTTAAAATCAAACTGAAACTTGGAACAAAATAAACAGCTGACCGTAATAAAATTTACATATACCTACTACCTACCTACCTACAGTCTCTTTGTTGACCTACATGCATTTTCCTGTACAATTATCTACGTAACTATCGTTGTTTCTTGATTTATACTTGACCTCAGCGATAATAACATCCTGTTATTATTGTACAAAAAATCCGTAACTTAGTTCCATGCTCGTACTCAATACACTATCCATTATCTTACAAGTGGCGTTCATAGTGTTTATGTCCTTATTTTATATGAATATAGTTCGTTATTTCACTGGAAGTGTCCGTAAAATGGCTGTGCTAGCTCCAGCACTGTTTGTAAACCATGGGGGAGGACCCATGCCGCTTCTTGGCGACAAGGATCACGCAGGACTCACAGTGTTCCTCCGAGACGAGGTAAAGAAACATGTTAACCTAAAGGAAGTGAAGGCTATAATTCTAGTAACAGCGCATTGGGAGGAGGATGTAGTGACAATTTCGTCTGGAAAACACCATGATCTGTACTTCGATTACTACGGTTTCCCACCAGAATCATACAACTACAAATACGAAGCTCCTGGCGACCCGGAAACAGCCGAACGCATTCACGACGAGCTGAAAAAGGCGGGAATACCCTCAAAGCTGGATCCTAAAAGAGGTTGGGACCACGGAGTTTTCGTTCCAATGATGCTAATAAACCCAGCTGCGGATATACCAATAATACAAATATCTGTCCTAAACAGTCAAGACCCAGATGAACATTACAAACTAGGAAAAGTTTTATACAACTTCCGGAAAGAAGGCATTGCAGTGTTTGGTTCTGGAATGTCTTATCATAATATGAGAGAGTTTTTCAATAATAGGGCTCACCGTAAAAATGAGGTTATAAATGAAGAGTTTGATGACTATTTGTTCAAAGTCTGCACAGCTGATGACGAAAATGTAAGACGAGAAGGATTGAAGGTTTGGAGGGAGCAGACAGGGGCTACCGAGGCCCATCCGAAAAGAGCTGCAGAGCATTTGATGCCATTGTTAGTGATTGCAGGTGCTGGTGGCCCGCGGCCAGGGGAACGTGTTTTTAACTGGGACATGAGTGGTACATTCAGATTGAGTGGGTTTGTTTGGAAGGAATAAAATATACTAATCGTATATGAATGAAATGTAACAAAAAGTACGTACATATTTAAGCAAATATATATCAGTCTCTAAGAAATTAAATCAGTTCCCAAAAATATTCAAACTTGAACTGGAAGTTTTTTGAGAACCTATTTAAGGTGCGTACCCCAGTCAAACTAGCGCCGCCACCTCCTTTATCTTATTATTCCGTTAAACAAAGGAAATTTCAAAAATCCATCGCTCAGTTTGTGATACCTATTATAAACTTTTTTTTAATGTGTCTGTTATAGTTTTATTCCATTTAGGCAGTGAATCGAAAATAGATTTTGGTGGCCACATAGGGCAACTTCGATTCACTGCCTAAACTAAATGGAATAAAACTATAACAGATGCATAAAAAAAGTTTTTAATAGGTATCACAAACTGTGCGATGGATTTTGGCAATTTCCTTTGTTTAACGGAATACTAAGATGAAGTAGGTGGCGGCGGCGCTAGTTTGGCTGGGGTATGCGCCTTAATTTCTTAGAGATTAACCATGGTACAAGGGCTTACGCAATATAATACAAATACCTTAGTATCTATCAGTTGTTGAGTACCCAGCACAAGCTCTGTTTAGTTTGGGGTTAGATGATGCTGTGTAAATTTTCCAGCATTATTTATTTATTGAGCTTTGATTTGTAACTAATAATAGGTTAATAAAGGTTTGGGCTTCAATAATTAGTATTATGTATACAGGGTTATTGGTAAATTAGTGACAATACATAAACTGCAGGTTCAGCCCATCATCACAAACACGTTTGTGAAGACGCGAGCTCTTAATTCTTAATTTTGGTATTTGTAATGGGTACCCCCCGCAATTCAATAATCGCTCGTTAGAGAGGTTTTATTTGGAACTCAACTTAAAAACAGCTCTGCCCTGAATTAACAGAAGATATGAGAGTGAAAAATCGGTCTTAAGTAACTCGTTGGGTTCCAGACAAAGATGTTTTTTCATTTAGTATTTTAGGTGACTTATATATATTTTTTAGAATTTAGACTTGGCGCCTTCACGAACGTGTTTGTGATGATAGGCAGGACCTGCAGTTCACGTATTGTCATTAATTTACCAATAACCCTTTATAAGGAATAGAGGACCATTTTACTTATCTACAAGCTAAGCATAAAACTAGTACTTAAGTGGACCTATTTTACTATAAAAACTTTGATGTATTCAATACAAATGTAAGTGAGCTAACTATGGACCATAGATAACTCTTTATTGTACCTGATGGAGGTACAATATGTGGAACTAGTGTAGGAGTTTTTCTCCTAAAAGCTTAGATGCCAACTTCTATTAATTAATTTTATTTGTATGTCTTCTTTGAATCATGTATGAATTCACGCTCTTCTTTAAAAAACGATTGTTACTGCTTAAAATATTTACACAAAATTGTGGAATTAAATTACGCCGTGCGTGCGGCAAGGCGTTAGCCTTAATTGTACTCGCAGATTTGTCATGTCATTCCATGGTACTAAGCTGTTTAGTGCTTCATTTCGGGAGTGGCGCGAATTTAAAAGTTTTTCGTGTTTTAAAAGTAAAGTAAAAAAGTATTTGATACAGCAAAAGACATACCTAGGTAATTACACATTTAAATTACTAACTGCACATTCATAATTCAGTATGTATAAAACAAAATATTTATCTATCACATGTATCATCATCATCATCATCAGCCTATATCAGTCCACTGCTGGACATAGGCCTCCCCCAATAAATCAAGGCATCTTAGGATGGTTCGACGTGGCTTGGCGCGAGATTCATATTTTTTGTGGTTTTAATTTTTTTTATTATTATTTTTAACCTCGGTTACACTTTTGATCTTAATGTGACAGTTTGAAGCTACATTTGTAAAATAAATAATAGATTCAGGCATTACTTTCCGGAAATCCATTGTAAAATATAAGGATGAAAATATTTAGTAACAATTCCGCGAGAAAAGATTTTTTTTGCGGAATTGTTACTAAATATTTTCATCCTTATATTTTACATTTATAAAGACTAATTTTTATAAAGTTGGTTTTCGCTGTGTGAATTTAGAGAGTGTCGAGGGAGTGACCAATCTATATACTCTACAGCTGGATGTGAGTATCAAAAGTAGGGGAGGACAGGAATGATTTATCTACCGATAAAGCACGTACGTTATTTATGTGTGTACATTTTGTCGCTATAGGATAAGTCGTTTTTGAGTACGGTCGTGTGTACGTTAGCTTGATCGTTATGCTAGCGTACCCATAAACAATGGTCATTATTTCTTAAACCAAAGAGGCACTATTTATTTTGTTTTTGCCCTAATTATGCGTTATTTATACAGTATTTATTAGGCATAACAACATACGTGAATTCGATTATGTGTACGCTACCATCACGGACACCAGTTTTGAGTATGTTGAGTCAGAGGAAAGTTTTAGCAATTGACGCCACTACCGAAATAAACCAACTTGGCTTGCGTGCTCCCATCCTTTCCACTTGCTATATTGGCATCACAAATTATTTATATAAATTAGTTACTTATATAAGTACATAATATTGCATTTTTGCTACGAAAGTTTATAGTTTTTTAAATAATAAAATCGTTGTTATATACATCTTTTGTTTATCTTTAGGCCTCGGATAACCAGGTTATTCCTATACTTAAAGTTTCGTATCAGCGTTCAGCCACAAGGGGGGGGTTGGAAACTAAGGCCCGTACTTAATATAAAAGCTTGCTCAGTCATACATAGATCTAGCTTGAGCAGGGGCCGCGGAAGTGGGGGGGGGGGGGGGGGGCTAGCTGCATTGCCCCGCTGTATAGCAAAGCTCAAGTTGAATGAAAATAAATACTAGTTTTAATTTAATTCTATTATTTGATTGTAATTTTTTTAAATTTGTAAAATAACATATTATTTATTGACCTATCTATCTAGGCTACTTAAACTCGTACTTATTCTAGCAAGTTAAAAACGGCAAGCTCCCCCCGCACATCGCCCCCGTCCCGTTGCTAAGCCCCCGTCTCCGCTCGCATATAAACGGATAGGCCACGTCGCACCAGATGTCGTCCAGTTGGTCCTTGAGCAGGCCTCCGCAGGCTTGCCTAGAGTTCTTGGTGGGGTGACGTTTGTAGTCCGGGCAGGTTGGGCAGAAGGTATCGTAGCCAGCTTCGGAAATGGTTTGACCTGGAATTTGTAATAGGAAGATCTAGAGCCGTTTTGAATGCGGTCCACACTTCTAAGCACCACTAGGAACGTGGAGCTACTGTCAGTTCCATGATCACCCCACCCAACAATACAATACGAGAACCTACCTACTACATATCTAACTCTAGCGGCCTAATAATATCATTTAACTGTCGCGCCCGCTGCTTCCGTTCTCGCCATTTTCCGAAGTAGGTCCCTTAAAATGGCGGGAACGGAAACGGCAGTGTTAGGATAGATCGCAAGATGGGTCTCGCGTGCGATCTATCCTAACACTGTCGCCTCCGACTTGCCGCAAGAGGGCGACCTATTTTGATATCAAGAAAGATGGCTTCTCTCCACCGCAAACCTATGTGCTAGCTGTTTGTTAGGTGACATATCTTGATTGATTCTAGGAACTTGTTTAGGTACCTGCCTATTTAGTTGGTACCTAGGTCTAGTTTAACTTGCACAGTCTATCAAGAATCGCCGCGCCGAACCAAGCTTCCTATCAGGCGGGCCGCATGCTTGTTTGCCAACTTCGTGGTATAAAAAAAACTGCTGGGGACTCAGACTAAGTAAGAAATCTACTTAGTCTGAGGCTTAGTCTTAGTCGCTAGATTCCTAGTAGAGCGGCGAATCAGCCAAAAGTCGTCTATTTCTTAAGTTTCGTGGTCACGGAGCGCTGCATACCTACCTAAAACAGGTATCGTTGGATTCCTTATGATTTCCAGATGACGAATCTGCCTGTTTTAGTTTCGAAAGCCGGGAACAAGTGGTATTTATGACGTCATAAAGATGGCGGCCTCTACTTTAGTTATTTGCAGATTTCTCGAGTTCTACTCAACCAATTTATATATCAACTTTTAAAATGTAAAAAAGTGGTTATAGTGACTTTTTGAGTTTTTTCGCTAGAGGAAAATATCAATAACATTTATTTATTTATTTACGCTCACAAAATAAGCACTGATACTAGTCTAATTTATACTACAAACAGGTTATTAGATATGTACATATAAAACATTGTATTTTCAAGCAATACCTAAACGAACTTTGACTTTGACGATATTCTCGTCCTTCTCGCACTTGTCTGCCTCTCACGATCTCTTCTAACACTACTGTCTCCATCTTGTCATTGCTGGCGATACCAAGATGGCCGAACTATTTCGATGGCAAAATGACCACCGCGCAATTCTGGTAGGAAATTGTAGTTTTGATAGATTTACCTTGAACAGTCCACCAAGAATCAATCTGCCCCCACTGTCGATACCCAATCGCCACATTCCCTCCATTCCCCATCTCCTCTTTCGCAATCTCTCCTAACACTGCCGCCTCGGCCGCGCTGTTGGGGACGGCAAGATGGCCGCCTTCGGCTGAACAGATCTGCAGCGCTGTGTCCCAGGTGGTAGGGTCTGTGTGGAGCTTGTAGCAGCCGGTACTGGTGGTTTTGTAAGCTGGAACAAATAGTTTAGTTTTCATCAAGGACTCTTGTCTCACTAAGGCCCGTATTATGAAAGCTTGCTCAGTCATCGATCTAAGCTTGAGTCACGTTTATGCTATAGAAAATCATTACTCAAGCATAGATTGATGGATGACTGACTAAACTTTCATAATACGGGCCTTAATCTCGATCGCGAGTAGGCTCTGCGCAGTTTTGGTCTGTCAGACCGTGGTCTGTGAAGACGAGGGATTGTTCGCCTTTGTCTTATGCCGGGTACAGACCAAGCGAACAAAAGCGAGCGCAGGCTAACGAGTGGGATTCGACGATCGATGACGAACGTTCACTCGCTTTCGCTGTTGTATCCATATCCACACCACACGAACACATGAGAAACAGTCGGCGGAGGACAGCCGAAGGCGAACGAAGGCCCTCATTTGGGCTCGCTTGCTTTCGCCATTACGTCCACAGTAGTTCAATCGCGTTCGGTGGTTAGCCTTCGCTCGCCTTTGTTCGCTCGGTCTGTACCCGGCATTATATAACCCTTAGCCTATGTCAGTAGGGTCACACCACTTCAAAAAGCTGATTATGTTTATTCTCTATTGCTGAAGAAAAATGTATCAATGTACCCTATTGTTTCAGAGAGCCGGTCTCCTGCACACTGCTTCCTGTAACACAAGTACGGTACAGCAGACTCTGCTCAGCTCACAGCTGTGGTCTACCAGACCGCTATCTGAGAAGACGAGGCATTGCTACTCTATGTCTTGTATAATCCACAACCATCAAACCATAGAGTTATAAGGATATGTTTACTCTTAGCTCGAAACGTTTCACTAACCTTTATCAACCGTCCCGCACGGCCCGACCCGGTCTCCTGCACACTGCTTCCTGTAACACACGTACGGCAGACTCTCTGCACAGCTGTGGTCTGCTAGACCGCGGTCTGTGAAGACGAGGCATTGCTCGCCTTTACGCGAGCTAGTAGCGGATATATCCCAGTTTGTGATATGTAGTTTTTCTATGGAGATTCCTGTAAAAGAATATCACATTTAGTTTCTTAGAAACTACTATACATACCTACCTATCACCTACTTTTGTAGTATTTTTTTGTATTAAAACCATAGAGTTGTATAGTAGGTAGGTACCTACTTTGCTTTCTCTAAGTACTTAAACAAATGTGATGATTTATACGATTTATCATCATCATCAGCTTATGTTAGTCCACAGCTGGACATAGGCCTCCCCTAATGAGCGCCATAACGTCCTGTCTTCAGCTTGATGCATCCAGCATCGGCCTGCAGTCTTCAGCAGGTCGTCATCCCCCCTGGCCGGAGCGTGTCCCACACTACGTTTACCGAGTCGTGGTCTCCAAGAACACGTTTACCCGTTTTATTGCCGGTTCTTCGCGAGATATGGCCGACCCACTGCCACTTCAGCTTGCTAATTCTTAGAGCTATGTCGATTTTGGTTCTCTGTCGGATGTACTCGTTACAAACTACGTGGGAACAAAGAAATCGGCCACATACATACAAACATACAAATATACAAACATACAAACATAGGGTGCTAACCTCATAACATAACCCTCCCCTGTCGGTAGTCGGGTAAAAATACCTACCTACGTACAATGGTTTTGAACCGCTTGTGAATAAGCTATTGTTAAAATTTATAACAAGTCAGTACCGTCCAAGAACAGGGTACGGAAGCATCGGACGTCCAACGGTAACATGGGCGAACGATGTAACAAACGTCGCGGGGCGAACCTTGATGAGAACCGTGTGGTCTAACCCAAGAGTTTGGAGGCCTATAGGTACCCAGCAGTGGGTGAAGTTAGGTTGTGGATAATAATAATAATAATTATAAAATCTTAATTCAGACTAAACACAATTATTGATTAAACTAAATAGTCCATATTGAGAAAAATTTACATTAATAAGCGTTCACTAAACTAACATCTAGAACTAAGAAATTAATAAATCCCAAAAATTTACGATCTCGACGGGATTCGAACCCGCACCTTCCCCTTCAGCGCAGGGTTGCTCTTTTTCCAACTAAGCTACGTGATCTTATCTAGTCGATCCGAAAATCTTTGGGAGTTCTTTCGGCACTTACGCCGTCAGCGCCACCTACAGAGGAAACAATGAAGTTATCCAATTCTGCTCAAAGACCAAATTTACATTTAGTTCTTTGACGAGAGGTTTATTAATTTCTTAGAAATTACCCAGAATACTATAATAAATAAAAACCTTAGAATCTAGAACTAACTTAAAACACGTTAAAAAGATCAAGAGAACCCTACAAATGATGAAGAATAATGATGAAGATCAGTACCTTCTACAGTCGTGTAAACGCCGTTCCCGAAAGTCTGGTGAACACCTGAGTAGTAGAACGTTGACTTTGCCTGAGCAGTCGCTGTTGCTTCCTTAATGGCGGCCAACACTGCTGCGTTCCTCGGTGATGCCAGCTCTCCTCCTGAAGAGAAAGTTCACTTCAGTTATTTATTTATAAGAAAATAAAACCGGCCAAGTGCGAGTCGGACTCGCGCACAAAGGGTTCCGTACTATACCTACTATAAAAAATCACGTTTGCTGCATGGAAACCCCTTTAAATATTTCTTTTATTCTGTTTTTAGTATTTGTTGTTATAGCGGCAACAGAAATGCATCATCTGTGACAAGTTCAACTGTCTAACTACCACGGTTTATGAGATAGATAGATAGATGGAAATTATTTTATTGCACACATAACTTAAAAATAACAGAAAGATAAAATGGAGTACATAAGAAAGATGTGACAATTGGCGGTCTTATCGCTCAGGAGCGATCTCTACCAGACAACCGTGGATGGATAGGATCGTTGGATTGAACGGGGATCTGTGTGCATTAGTATGTAGCTAATATAATTACAAAATTCTAATACAATTACAATATCAAATCTTAATACATACATATACATATAACCTACCAACTATAATTTTAAAAATACCTTAATAAATATATACCTATACATGATATTTATATATACCTAATTATAATACATAAACATACTTTTATAAATACATAAATATATATCTACATTTTATAAGAGGAAACAGGGGTGTGGTCAGTGACAGTAGCAGGACAAATAGTGTTCCTTTACCATACTCTTGAATATTGGTAGTGACTTGACTTCGCATGCCTTATTGAGACTGGCAATGTGTTCCAAAGCTGTACAGCACGGACAGTAAATGAGTTGTCGTAGAAGGAAGTAGAGTGCACAGGGACTTGAAGCATAAGAGTTTCAGAAGAGCGCAGAGAAAGAGCGTGCGAATGATGAAGAAAAGTGAAACGTTCCTTGAGATAAGGGGGTGCAGAAGAGAGAAATAAGATATTGTAGAGAAGAGATAGGATGTGACTGTTACGGCGAAGCCGTATAGGCAGCCACTTGAGCTTCCTGCGAAATTCGGAGACGTGATCATATTTGCGCAAGCCAAATATAAACCGTATCCCGACATTCTGCAGGCGCTCAAGTTTATCAAGATACAGCCTGGTGACAGACGGACAGACGGACAGCGGAGTCTTATCCAGTCCATCCATAGTGGATGTTAAAGTATTTCAAGTATTTTATTTTGCTAACCTAATACCTACAATGTGAGAGATCTTACAAAATTCCCATATGCTAGGTATTAAGAGCCCTGTTAATGCAACTTGAGAGGTAGCTTAGCATAACATTTACTTAATTATCACAATTATAGTAGGTACCTAATTAATTATCCTTAATTGCATAGAAATTATAATTTTAAATCTAGGTTGACTACTACTAAGTTTATTTTAGGGTTCCGTACCAAAAGGGTAAAAACGGGACCCTATTACTAAGACTTCGCTATCCGTCTGTCCGTCGTCATTAATAAATAAACTTGTAGCGTGCTATTATACGTGACAAAGCAACGAAAAATAATACTACCTTCGTAATGGCAGATCAGTCTTGCAGTGTGCCAGTTTGCAGGCACTGAGTGTACTTTGAACCAGTATCCAACCCGGGAGTTTAGTTTGTAATCGCTTCTGAAACCTGGTGTACCTGTAATAAAATAGTTATTTGTTATACAAGAGTGCAAAGTTGCTTTTTAACCGCGTGCTCAATTTTCATGACATCAAAAATTAGAATCCTGAGCGTTAGCGAGGGAATTAAAAGAGCACGAGGCAAAAAATCTTTGCACTCGAGTGCAACACGTAACTTTTCATCCCACCTCAGCGAGGAAAGAGTATTTTCCTCTCCGAGTAAGCCCCCAGGTTCCGCGTCAATCGCGCGCTGCAGGAGGCCTAGTGAGTAGTGACACAGACTTCTCCAGGCATCTGGGTTCTCCGCTGTCTCTCGCCAGTAGGGTTAGATCAAGCTCAAAACAAACCTTACCAAGGACGGCTGACTGATCCAGGCCGAAATAGTCTTCTCTGATCCGCCATCTTGACAACCTAATCTTCTTCAATTCCTTCATTCTGTTCGACCAGCGTAGACAAGATCTCTTGTAACCGCCTTTGATAATCTACCTAAGGTTTTATGAAAGCTTCCCCAAGCATTACTTAAGCAGTCATTACGTGATCTCTACTCAAGCGTTAATTACTCAAGTAATGCTTGGTAACCGTTCAATAATATGTCTAAGCAGTTACTCGAAGGCGTGGACGGAGGAAATCCGCTCTTGACGGCTACTTGAGTGAGTGTAGATTTTGACATGAGCTCCCAAGCATTGTTTGAAAATTAGTATTCACTCAAAACTAGACATAAGCATCACTCAAGCAGAGCTCGATGACTGAGCATGCTTTCATAATACGGGCCTAAGTGTAAACCAATAAGTAATTAATTTAATCTTACCAGTATCCTGTACATCATTCCCCGGGCTTGCTACTACTCCGCCCAAAGCGTCAACGATCCTCTTCTCCTGCGTGGCCAGTGACGCAGCGCCGTTAACGATCCGTAGCAGGTTGTAGTTAGCGTCAGAGCTCCGCTGTGGTAGTCGAAGAGTTAGCTGGCCGTTTGATGCTGTGTAGTAATCCGTGGGTTTTGCGGATTGAGCTGCAAATCATCACTACAATCAAGTTTTACTTAAAAACTATAATTTGGCTGGTTTAAAATAAGAACGGCCAAGTGCGAGTCAGACTTGCGCACGAAGGGTTCCGTACCATTATTTCTAAAAACTGCAAAAAAATAGCGTTGTTTGTATGAAAGCCCCCCTTAAATATTTGTTTTATTTTAATGTAGGTAGTCATTCATTTCAAAAGTGAATATTATAATAACCAATGAATTAATATTCGGTGAATATTTCAACCAATATTTACACTACTACGAACTAATATTTACACTTAAATCTATTTTCTAAAAATCTAAGCCGTCACCAGAAGGCAAAGTGCCCAGAATGCTGGCAGCATTGCCACGTTGAATGGCAATGCTAATTCGTTGACCGAAATAAAGCCAGCATTCCGATCACCTGTGGACTCAATTAGGAGTTTTGTTATTATTATATTATGATGATATTTTTCTAACTTTGTGTTGTTTTCAGTGTGACGGGGCAGTGGCTAAATAATTTTTGAAATCGGTAATATTTAGTATATTCTAAGGTTATTTTAGCGAGAACTCAATAAAACACTGTTTTAACCGGATTGATCGCGTATCTCACTAATATTATAAACGCGAAAGTTTAGATGGATGGATGGATAGATAGATGGATGGATGTTTGTTCCTTTATCACGCCAGAACGGCAAAACGGATCTGGATGAAATTTGGCACAGAGATAGATTATAGTCTGGAATAGGACATAGGCTACTTTTTATCCCGAAATTCCTACGGGAACGTGAACTACGCGGGTGAAACCGCGAGGCGCTGCTAGTATTTTATATTTTGTTTATAACCTGACGTTTCGGAGGCTTTTCAGCTTCCATGGTCACAGGCAGACTGAGGTGACATTTGTCTTTACAAGTAATTTGAATTTTGCATAATATATCTACCGTCAATCGGTCGTCGGTAATATTTGTCGGAAAAATCGACAGCCAACCGAATGGGCTGCGCGAGGCATGGAAAATATATGGTCATTAACTTGGAGATTAACTTTGCCCAGCAAGGCGTTTAATGGCTTGATAGTAAAAACTCTGATTTTATTGAGAAACTTATAAAAGAAATAGGTAAAAATCGGACTTTATTAAAAAGGTTACTGAATCGTAGCCTAGGCAATTTAATATGATTATAAAAATAATCAAATCAATAATCCTTACCTTATAAATAAATAAAAACATGATTCTTATAAGTATTTTATATTTGACGCAATGGGATGAACTTTTTAGTTCACTAATCCCCATTACGAGTTCGCATCGACGTCAATCTCACTAATATTATAAACGTGAAAATTTAGATGGATGGATGGATAGATAGATGGATGGATGTTTGTTCCTTTATCACGCCAGAACGGCAAAACGGATCTGGATGAAATTTGGCACAGAGATAGATTATAGGTAGTCTGGAATAGGACATAGGCTACTTTTTATCCCGAAATTCCTACGGGAACGGGAACTACGCGGATGAAACCGCGAGGCGCTGCTAGTATGATTATAAAAATAATCAATAAGCGAGTCCTTACCTTATAAATAAATAAAAACATGATTCTTATAGGTATTCGTATTTTATTTTTGACGCAATGGGGATTAATGAACTTTTTAGTTAACTAATCCCCATTACGAGTTCGCATCGGCGTCAATGGGGAATAATGAACAAAAAGTTCACTTATCCCCGTTGACGGGGATTGTCAACGGGGGTTAGTGGAATAAGCCAAACTTACCATCAGGCAGATTTAAAGACCGTATCACCCTCGCCGCGCCCGGATTCGCCGCTAGCTGCTGATACCGCTCGCTAAAGTCCCTGTAGGGCTCCACTTCAGGCTCACAGAGTCCCTTGAAGTCGTCTGAGTCGAGACTCCACACCATAAGACCGCCCAGACCCCTGTCTACTGCCATTCTGTAAATTAAATACAGGTTGTTAACATATAGTCAATAACTTTATTTCTTTAGGCTTGTAAAATAAGCACTTAGACAAGTCAAATTTTACACATCTTAATAAATAGTAATTATTATCAATTATGAAACAAAATATTATTGATTTTGTTCGCTTCAATGTTTTGACCACTAGTGGAAGAAGCGAAAAATAAACCACTACCTAGGTAGTAAGTTTGTATAATTTTTAAAATGAAATACAATATTATTTGCCTGTCTAAGTCTAAATTAATGTGATTTAGATACAGGTCAATCTCACTATCTCACTTCTCACTAATGTTATAAACGTGAAAGTTTAGATGGATGAATAGATGGATGGATGTTTGTTCCTTTATCACGCAACAGAACGGCTGAACGGATCTGGGTGAAATTTGGCACAGGGATAGATTATAGTCTAGAATAGAACATAGGCTACTTTTTATCCCGGAATTCCCTCGGGAACGGGAACTACGCGGGTGAAACCGCAAGGCGCTGCTAGTATTTATATAAAACTAAGCTTAGGACTGTTCTCCTTTAATACTATTGTCGGTGCGGAACTGGGTGACATCTGGCGTTAGGGCTGGTGCGGCGACGGCAGATTTGGCCGAAGATATCAAGAGGCGCAAATATGCAGGTCTCGACAGAGCCTACGCATTTGCGAGTTGTTGAGTCTAGTATATTAATATCTGTGCCCTAGTCCGTGGGGTACCGAGGATCTCCGGGTTTTAAAATATATATCTGAACGTCTGGTCGAAGCGACGCGTGACCCGAGAGCTGGTGAGTATCTGGCGCAGCGCATCAGCATTGCTATACAGCGGGGCAATGCAGCCAGCGTCTTGGGCACGCTTCCGACTGGTATTGACATGGTTCTTACTTGACTTTGATTGAGATAGATCGGCCGCTGTCATAACAGATAACTCTCTCCTTGTCCCGTATATACGCCGTGGCTGACTTCTCTTCCCAGTGGTGGCTCCATTGGGAAGACTTGTTGCTGATCTCCATGCAAATCTAAGAAACGTAAGGAAGAGTTACAATACAATACAAAACTCTTTATTGTACACCACAAAATAAATAGAATCCAAATTGTATTAAGTATAATACAATGGATTTGGATTCTATTTATTTTGTGTTGCATAGCGCTGGCCGTGACCGTAACACCGACGGAGTTTTTACGTTCATTTTTATACTGTACCCGTAAGAATATAAATTGATTTCTTTCATCGAATAGGTAAGTGGTTAGCTTAAGTGGATGAGGGAGGACGTTGAGAGTTTATTAGCGAGTTATAGGCAGTCAGACATTGTGGACGTTCAAAATCCATTGTATTAAGTATAATACAATGGATTTGGATTCTATTTCTTTTGTGTTGTATTAAGTAAAATACAATGGATTTGGATTCTATTTATTTTGTGGTGTAGGTAGATAATGCTGTGTGAATTTGTCCATAATTATTTATTACTAGCAGCGCCTCGCGGTTTCACCCGCGTAGTTCCCGTTCCCGTAGGAATTTCGGGATACAAAGTAGCCTATGTCCTATTCCAGACTATAATCTATCTCTGTGCCAAATTTCATCCAGATCCGTTTTGCCGTTCTGGCGTGCTAAAGGAACAAACATCCATCCATCTATCTATCCATCCATCCATCTAAACTTTCACGTTTATAATATTAGTGAGATTTTATGTAACTTTGAACTGGAAGTATCGTGACAAAAGACCAACCATCCTTGCTTACGAATTTAGGAGGAAGATTAATAAAGTCATCATTATCATCATCATCAGCCTGTGCTAGGCCACTGCTGGACATAGACCTCCCCTGACAAGCGCAGCGCCATAGTCTTCAGCTGACACATCCAGCATCTGCCTGCAGTATTTCGCAGGTCGTTATCCCACCTGGCCGGAGGGCGTCCTACACTACGTTTGCCGAGTCGTGGTATAAAGTAGGTACATACCTCAAAATATCCCATCTGGCCATTCTCAACAGTATACGGTCCCTGGAACCCGACGGGCTTGGTCGGCGTCCGACCGAACTGAATGGTGGGGACTCCAGGGTCCTTCAGCTCGAAGGTGCGTCCGAAGAACGGGAGACCGAGCACTATCTTGTGGGCGGAGACTCCGTTCTTGAGCATGTAGTTTATTGAGAATTCCTGAAAGAATAAAAAATAATATTTGAAACATGAGATTTTAAAATTTATAATAAAACACTGTTTTTACCGGATTGATCGCGTATATTTTATATTTTGTTTATAACCTGACGTTTCGGAGGCTTTTCAGCTTCCATGGTCACAGGCAGGTGGGAAGCTGAAAAGCCTCCGAAACGTCAGGGTATAAACAAAATATAAAATATACGCGATCAATCCGGTTAAAACAGTGTTTTGATTATGAGTTCTCGCGAAAATAACCTTAGAATATACTATTTTAAAATTTATCAATAACTAGCCGCAACCTGCAGCTTCGCACGTGATTTTCAAGTAAAAAGTAATAATAAAATCGGCCAAGTGCGAGTCGGACTCGCGCACGAAGGGTTCCGTACCATTATCTATAAAAACGGCAAAAAATCATCTCTGTGGTATGGGAGCCCCCCTTAAATATTAATTTTATTTTAATTTAATTATTTATTTTCATAGTGAATATAATAATTTACTATTCTGTGAATATTTCAAGTGTCGTTCTGCTGCCGTTATCAATATCGAGCAAAAAAATCACGTTTGTTGTATGGGAGCCCCCTTAAATTATTTTATACATATTTGTAGTATTTTTTGTTATAGCGGCAGCAAAAATACATCATCTGTGAAAATTTCAACTGTCAAACTATCACGATTCATGAGATACAGCCTGGTGACAGACGAACAGCGGAGTCTTAGTAATAGGGTCCCGTTTTACCTTTTTGGTACGGAACGCTAAAAACCAATCAGGGGGAGGCCTGTGTCCAGCAGTGGACCAATATAGGCTGTTGAGGTGAGGAGGTAAGTTAGGTTGTACATCGTGATGAAGACGTAGGTAATATAAGAAGCTAAAACATACTAGATTGTTAAAATCATTCGGCCCTCCTGTCAAAGGCGCGTTCGACCCCACAGATCCATCCCACGCGCCATGGTAATCGAACGACAGCAGATGCATGAAGTCCAGGTGCCGGTTCAACTTGGCCAGGTCGTATGCGGCCTCCATGGTGGCCTTGCCGGCTCCGAACGCCGTTGTTAGTTGGTAGTTGTATGGGGTGAATGCTTCTTTTAGTTCCTGAAATTAATAAAGATTTTAAGAATTAATAGATAGAGATACATTTATTGACACAACAGCGATACAGCACAGAACAGAAAGGAGGAAAAATATAACAAAAGTTACTAGGCCTTACCTACCTACTCACCCACAGACTAGATACAAGATAGAAATAAGCTAGATAAGTGAGTAGGCAGGCAAGCTTGGTTGTGGGTAAGTCAGCCCCGGGTGGGGTGTGTGCACTGCGCTGTAACGGTGCAGGCCAAAGGGTTCCACCTCAGCTTAATGCAACCTCACATTAATGCGAGGTAGCGCACTCGGCTCGACGGAAAGCAGGTACCCTATAGGTTTTGGTCCATGGCGAGAATCAAATAAATGATTTTTTTGTGATTAGACTACAATATCAAAATTTTCGGGTTGTTTCCATTATTTGTGCTCAAAGACCTTACTTCTTGTCAATTTTCATGATTCTGGGTCAACGGGAAGTACCTACCTTAAAGGTTTTGTGTGCATGTGATTCCCTTGGAAAATTCAAAAAAATTGAATTGGGCTGTACTTTTGATTGCGTTGACTTAGAAGTTTGATTTATATCGCCGCTCCAAGAGGTTACGAACCTGAGTATTGTTATAAATTGGAGGTATTTTCTATTGAACATGACAACACTGATGTTAATATTTTGCATGCTTACAACCCCGTATGGGTCTGTCAATTGTCTTGTCTTGTCTTTCCGCTACACCATTGTAAATCTTCTCTGTGTTTACCTATCTTTTTGAATCCCTGCAATCTGCGTATTGCCTGTGTATATTCTTGGAATAAATACAGTTTCCAAAACACCAAAGGCGAGTTTATTATTATTTCCCGTGCTGCCGGCTGAACAATCAGCTTCCACTGCAAAGAGCTCAGACAGCTCAGACACACTTTCTATCAAGTATATGACGAGAATTTGATACCTCCACGCGTTTCTGAGATATATATTTATAGAAATATAATTATAGTATTTATTATTAGCAACATAGGTTATAGTATTTTACGTATTTTAATGTATGTAGTAGTTTATTTAATAAGTAGGTTAAAATTTAATATTTTGTCGTCTCTATTTATGTACATGTACCCACTTATATAACTTTGTCTCTCTCTCCCAATAAGGTTTGCTGGAAAAGAACTCTTTTTAGGATTAAGCTCGCCTTTGCCATATTTTTTCTAGTTTAATGTTTTATTTATGTATTTCTTTATTCGTGCAATAAAGAATAACTAAAAAAAATTATTTAAAAAAGATGGTTGACTGATGGACAGAAGGACAACAAAGTGATCCTATAAGGATTCCTTTTTTCCTTTTGAGTTACGGAACCCTAAAAATGGAACGAACGTACCGATCGTCGAATCTCACTCGTTTGGAATCGTTCGTCATCGCTCGCTTAGTCTGTACACACACCAAAGAGGGTACAATCCATGTAGGTACCTTGAGCAGTAGCACGTAGTTCGCTTTGTCAACTGGCTTCCCATCCCGCAGCGTGGGGAATTTCCAGTGCATATCCAGACCATCGAAGTTGAATTCCCTGGAGAAAACAAGCATGAAAATACCAAAATTCGCATATCCCTACCGATTTGCATCGAAATCGGATTTGATACAAAATCTTTTTGAACCTACATTGTATGCTTTTAAATAAAACCGGCCAAATGCGAGTCAGACTCGCGCACGAAGGGTTCCGTACCATTATCTATAAAAACGGCAAAAAATCATGTTTGTTGTATGGGAGCCCCCTTAAATATTTATTTTATTCTAAATATTTTTAAACTTACGCGATCTGAACACATATTCATAAATACTATTTAACGGGTATTTATCGCGTTTAATTACCTTATTTTCCCGACGTTTCGACAGGTTTACACACTGCCGTGGTCACGGGATGACTATATTATTTATTTTATTCTGTTTTTTAGTATTTGTTGTTATAGCGGCAACAGAAATACATCAGCTGTGAAAATTTCATTTGTCTAACTATAACGGTTCATGAAATACAGCCTGGTGACAGACGGACAGCAAAGTATTAGTAACAGGGTCCCGTTTTTAACCTTTGGGTACGGAACCCTAAAAAGGTTTTGTTTGCATATAACCAAGATCTCGTAAGTATATTTTTGCTAACTCTACCTCACTCTGGATTAACAAATTGATAAAGATACCTACCTTACATGACCAAACACGTAGAGTGCTCATAGCTTGTCGCAACACAGTTATGTCGTTTGCCGATTCGCTGAGCAACGGCGCGCAGCATCGGCGGCGCACCGGTGAGGCTGGACAGTGAAAGCGTTAACTAATCCTTACTTGAGGAAGTCCAGCACACTCGCAATAAAGACCGCCCGCGTCGCCTGCGAGGCGGCCATGTTGGAATACTTCACGGAGCCCTCGGCCCAACCGCCGAGCGAGATGCTGACCTTCAGCCGAGGATTCTGTTCTTTCAGCGCCACCACGCGGCGGTAGCCGGCCTTGCCGTAGTCTGTCTCTAGGTCTTGCCATAGGTCTGTTGGAAAAGATAATTAATGTACCAAGAATGTGATATATGAAACAATTTGTATATTTTATAATCTGTCTAAGTATATTGTGAATATTGTGATTCTTTCGTTGGTTGTTTTAATTGGACCGTGTTATGCAGAAAGCAGCCATATGCCACTTTTTCCAAAAATGAGTTATAAATACAGCCATATTAATTTCGGCATCGCGGATTTTTTGCAAAGACAGCCTTGTCGATATCTCTATTAGTTACGGAGATAAAAGCTGTCTAATGCAGCCATCTCAACAAATGTTTTTTGTGTAAAACAGTCATCATGGTGCAGAATAAAGCCAATTTTAACTTTAACTAAAATACCTATATTGCAGAAGTCAGCCAACCTTATGGCTGATTTTTACAAATTTGAAAATGTTTGGATGTATCTGTTTTCGAGTTACGTTAAAGGCAGCCAATCTACGATGGCTGTTCAACATAAAAGTTAAAAATATTAAATAAAGATACGTTTAATATCTGCGATAAATGCCGCATTGAACTAATAAATACAGGAAGCAGCGGTGGTGATGTTAACTCCATAAAAGAAACACACAAAAATCGTCTTAACGAGGCCGAAAGAGCAAGATTTCAGTTAAAACTTGATATGGCTTTAGCTTAAAACCAACCAGACATTGAACGTCTTACATTCGATATGCAAAAAACACAACCTCTGATTCAGGCAATTTTTTTTTTTAAAGATAAATCTAGCTTTACAATTTGGCTTTGCCCAGTGCAAAACATTATCAAAGCTACTGCTATACATGGGTCGAGGGCCAAGTTGGACGTGGCACGGCGCACAGGAAGTGGGGTCCTCCCTTCTAATTCTAAAACATATAGATGAGAATGTCTCTGAGAACATAAACCATTTAATTATTTGGTCAGATTCGTGTAAAAGTCAAAATAGCAAAATTAAAATTACTCCTATGCTCTTATGAAGCGGTGTTCGAAATGAAACTGAACCTAGAGCCTGTTACTCACCTACCCAATGATAACGACTTCGTCCATATTGAGAGAGCTTTGAAGTACAATCAAAGGATTTATACACCATACGCCTGGAGATGATTACATTCAAATTATTGCTATATGTAAAAAGAAAAATCCTCTGAAGGTCAGCTGGAAATTGATGATTTTTACTCGACAGAGACTCTAGAAAAGGTTATAGTGAATCGGACGAAAACGACAAGAAATGTCAAAGTTAATTGGATGAAAACAAGAGAATTAAAATTAACAAGGGAAGACCCCTTACATATTCATATGAAGTCTGATTCGATAGAAAAGATTTCGGTTACTTAGATATTTCTCGTAAAATATCTAACAGACGTAACGGTACGGTAGCTTTGAAAATCCAGAAGGGTTTTTAAGACACGTTTATGTTAATTATGGCCAAATGGAAAACCAATCGCAGAGCTCAAGCAAAGTAGTAATATTATATCAATAAAGCATCTTATTCCAGAGGATGCTCGTCATTTCTATGAAAACTTGACAGGTAGTATACCGGATAATACTGAAGAAGATGTTGATGGTTTCAGCACTGATTTTAATATGGAAGATATGAAATGAGAGCAATCCTCCATATTAAAGTCTAATTCAGCGAAACTGTGAAACATGCAACACCCTGATTATATCATATTACGGGTGTTACATGTTTCATGGCACTCTGTACAAATCTTCGCTCGTTATTAAAAGTTTTTCGTACCCATTCTGGTGATTTTAATAATAACTTTTTTTATAAATACCATTATATTTCTTACATTTTTTTAAATTAATATCCAAATCCAATTACTGAGTTTTTATTATACTAATCTTGATTTATTAAAACACCCGAAAATTGTAATTAAAAAAAAAGTAATAGCATGAAAACATTGTATAAATCATTTTAATTATTTTAAAACGATAAAAAACATGGATATGAATATATTTTGTGTTAAACGTAGTTTTGTCATTACCAGAAATACTTTCGTGGCTATTTTTGACTTATTCTTTTCGTTTAACAATAAAAACCCAAATACAGCCAACATACGTGGCTGGTTTATGCTTTATTGATATTTGTTTGAAATATGCTATTATGTAAAAAACAGCCTTGTCTAAAAACGTAATAACTAATATTAAAAGCAACGGTTCGAAATAGTAAATAGAATAAAGAAATAATAGATTTTTAAACCAATATTTCTCAATTATCACATAATCAGAAAGTCAATAAATAACCGAAGTGTAACCATCGACAGAAAAACTCTTATATCTCCGTTTCAACTTTTTCCCACATGGCTGCTTTCTGCATAACACGATCCAATTATAATCTCATCTCACTAATCTCACTAATATTATAAACGTGAAAGTTTAGATGGATGGATGGATAGATAGATGGATGGATGTTTGTTCCTTTATCACGCCAGAACGGCAAAACGGATCTGGATGAAATTTGGCTCAGAGATAGATTATAGTCTGGAATAGGATATAGGCTACTTTGTATCCCGGAATTCCCACGGTAACGGGAACTACGCGGGTGAAACTGCGAGGCGCTGCTAGTAAATAAATAAAACCGTGTAATTATGCCTCAGAGTTAAAGTGTTTAACTCACCACCACTCCTAATAGTATTCTTCGCCTCGTCCAGCGCCGCGAAGGAGTAGATCACGTCTGTGCACAGCTGCGGGTCAATGTCCGCTATGCTGAACTGGCCCAGATCCTTGCGGTAGTTGGACCAGTTGCGCATGTAGCAGACTTCTTATACTACGTAGGTAGTTACTTTCTGACTTACTGGCTTCATGTTGTTTTTGTTGTAATTATGAGGGGCCTTGACCTTGTGTTCTTGGGTTTTCTTGGTTAGGAAGGTATATCTATCGAATTATCTATTCCCTCGACCACGATATTTATCTGAATGGTGATTGAGCTCCTATCTAGGCCAGAATATTTGGCGACACTGCTTTTCTCTCCTTCACTATAGATATAGATACCTCGCGACTTGGCTGCCTACTGCCTCAGCCAATAGTTTCAGCATGAGATTTTCCAGAGCTTACCTTCCTACAAAACCCTTTGAGAGAACCCTTTTTTTTGAGGGGCCTTGACCTTGTGTTCTTGGCTTTTCTTGATTAGGTAGGTATATCTATCGAATTATATATTCCTTCGACCACGATATTTATCTGAATGGTGATTGAGCTCCTATCTAGGATTTGTTACCGATACCAGAATATCTGGCGACACTGCTTTTCTCTCCATTACTATAGATATAGATACCTCGCGACTTGGCTGCCTACTGCCTCAGCTAATAGTTTCAGCATGAGATTTCCAGACCTTACCTTCCTACAAAACCCTTTGAGGGAACCCTTTTTTTTGAGGGGCCTTGACCTTGTGTTCTTTGGTTTTCTTGGTTAGGTAGGTATATCTATCGAATTATCTATTCCCTCGACCACGATAGATATCTGAACGGTGATTGAGCTCCTATCTAGGCCAGAATATCAGGCGACACGGCTTTTCTCTCCGCCACTATAGATACCTGGCGACTTGGATACCTACCTATAGATACTGTCTCAGCTAATAGTTTCAGCATGAGATTTTCGCGAGCTTATCTACCTACAAAATCGTGTAATTATGCCTCAGAGTTTTAAGCTGAACTCACCGCCACTCCTAATAGTATTCTTCGCCTCGTCCAGCGCCGCGAAGGAGTAGATCACGTCTGTGCACAGCTGCGGGTCAATGTCCTCTATGCTGAACTGGCCCAGATCCTTGCGGTAGTTGGACCAGTTGTGCATGTAGCAGACTACTTTTTTGCCATGGCTGGTGGGACCTTGATATTAGGAACAAATGATGAGAAGCCTTTCTTTATGCATCATTCGAAATAAAGATCGTTTGAAATAAATATTTTTAAGCTTACGCGATCTGAACACATAATTATTAATACTATTTTCAGTCATCCCGTGACCACGGCAGTGTGTAAACCTGTCGAAACGTTGGGAAAAATAGGTAAATAAACGCGATAAATACCCGTTAAATAGTATTAATAATTATATCGTTTGAAATGTCTATGTTATACGAGTCATTCGCCAACTCACACCATCCAACTCGTCCCAACTTGTACGAGTTGACGAATCGTAAAAAAGGTATACCTACTCTTCGTTCTGTAACTCACACCACTTTTACTATGGGTGAAATTTAGTACAGTCAACCAAAAATTGTTAGTAAAAGTTAAGACGAAAGACATAAATCTCACTAATCTCATCTCACTAATATTATAAACGTGAAAGTTTAGATGGATGGATGGATAGATAGATGGATGGATGTTTGTTCCTTTATCACGCCAGAACGGCAAAACGGATCTGGATGAAATTTGGCACAGAGATAGATTATAGTCTGGAATAGGACATAGGCTACTCTTTATCCCGAAATTCCTACGGGAACGGGAACTACGCGGGTGAAACCGCGAGGCGCTGCTAGTATTATATAATACACATTTATACGCTACGCAAAATCAACATATTATTTTGTTTTTAATCAACATCTAGCATCATTATGTTAAGGTCAACAAAAAAAACACCAGCCTCGCCGCCGATACCAAACTAGATACAAACACAACATTGTCATGCCCGCATCGAAATTAAAAATTCACCAATCCTCCCCCAACGCGATGGCGGTAAAAATTTACAACACTACAAGAAAACATAAAATGTATAAAAAAAAATTACATGTTTGAATCCAAACTAAAAGCGATACTCAAAAAGAAAATGCTTTTACGAACTTGACGATTTCTTCAATGATAATTTTAGCGACTCGGGAACGGAATCAAAAGTGATTCCGTTGACTTAGACGTTTGATTTATATCGCCGCTCCAAGAGGTAACGCACCTGAGTACCTATATGATGTGAATTTGATACCTCCACGCGTTTCTGAGAAAAGAGGGTTGACAGATGGACAGACGGACAACAAAATGATCCTATAAGGGTTCCTTTATTCCTGTTGAGGTACGGAACCCTAAAAATGAAACGACCGTACCGATCATCGAATCTCACTCGTTGTTTTTTTTGTAGGTAAATATGTATATTCCCTTTGATACAAACAAAGAAGTTTTTATGTAGTGCTTTGCTTGACCTCATCGATGCGAGACTCGTGAGAAAAAAAACGTGATCTAACAGTGTGAAGATCTCTAATAAATTAATTTTTTTTAAATATTGATCTTAGTTGATTGAAAAGATAGAACAGTAAGCATAAAAATGACAAGCACTGCTTATTCTTTGAGCTGAGTGCTTAGTATATTATCTTCACGAATACAATATATCTCAGTGCTTTGAGGTAGTACCACAGCTCCATTTTTTCTTTTTATCGAAGGCTTTGAGCCTAAAACTGTCTTGGTACATACCTACCTACATCATGTCAACACCCTTAAGGTATTTATTTGTCCACAGCTGAACAAAGGCTCATAATAATTTAAAGTAAATTTATGTATGGTATATTATTTGTTTACACTATGTGTCATATCATTATTCTTCAGAAGTTGTTGGGTTTTACCTCTTGCAAGTTAACTTTTCGACACGATTTTTACCTTCTTTAATGAATTTATGATTTAATATATGACTAATATATAACCTTCTTCTATTTAAGGTACCTATAATTTTTTTTTTCCAATAGCAACTCGTATAAGTACCTACCATGTGTGTTGTTATGAGTTGTTCATTAACTGAAATGCATTTCTAGTCAAATTATAATGTTTAAACGTTAAATTTAGCAAAATTTTAATTATAATTTCATTAAATATTTGTTTAACAATATTTATTATTTTCTAATACTATTTTAGAATGATTTAGGTATCTTTTACTTTTATCTTCATAACATTATGTTATGTTTGACTTGCCTATGTTATTTGGTGTAACATTATGGTTAATGAATGAAATACCTACTGTATACTGTTTTATATACGTAAAACAACACTTACCAGTCAAATCTTGAGAAAAGACATGCACTACAACAAACAACAACAAAAACACTTCCATATTAATTACAAAATCACTGATTTTCTGAACACTAGGGACGGCAAATGGTATAGCCTTGAATTCTTAAAACTCCTTGGTGTATTGCAACACTGTTTTCCCAATAAATCACTCAAATTCCCAAATTCCATAAAGCTACATTTTTTGATTTTATTGAACAATCATAAAATGTAGTGTGTCCTTACTAAAAACATGACGACTGCGTCAAAACTTGATTCTCAGTCCATGAACTTAAAGATGTCAGTAATCGAAAAGTGGTTGGACGGCATTGTTCGTGTCGTTTTCCTCAAAGGTAAGCAGCGAGCCGTAGTGTGTCAAACAAAACGGACGTAGGTAGATAGATAATACTTTATTGCACACATAAAACTAAAAAGAATTTACAAATTAAACAATAATAATATAAGCTACAATTGGCGGTCTTATCGCTCCAGAGCGATCTCTGCAGGAAGGTAGGTATTTATTTACAAAATTCATGGTAAGGTAGTGTGTTTATGAATTTTCTTGATTCATCATCATAACCCACCAATAGGTACAGTTACAATGTTTTTTCACGGGTTATCGCGACATATTTTTTTTGTGATTTTAATTTTAATTAATTTTTTTCTGCGTTCCACAAGCAACAAAACTAGCTAATAAGTGAGTTTCCACTAATCGTAAACCTTTTTTATGAATTGAAGATAAAATTAACTTTGATTCGTTGTATTTTGGATGTATTTGGAAAAATTTAGATTTTTAGCATAAAATTTCACGTATTTTCCCAAATACTTACAATTAAATACCACAAAAAAAATACCTCGCGCCAACCCGTGACGAACCACCTTATCAGGGCGTTTTCTTTTGATCTGTTTTATACTACTGTACCTAAATTTTTTTTCTGCTCGCTATTAGGTACCTACAATATAAATAAACCCACTTCAAAGATTTTGATGATTCTTTCGTTGCTGTCTAAGATGGTTTTGAGCGGTCTCAAAAAATTTAGATCCTCGAGAAATTTATACAGGGTTATTGGTAAATTAGTGACAATACGTGAACTGCAGGTTGAAGACCTGGCGTCTTCACAAACGTGTTTGTGATGATGTGTTGAACTTGCAGTTCACGTATTGTCACTAATTTACCAATAACCCTGTAATATGCGCCGTAAAACGTATCTAAAACAACATCACATGATAGTTTTCACAATCACTGGTTAAAAAACGTTTCCATGGCCACGGACGTATACAAACTAGACTAGACACGAATTATAAATAGATTTCTACGCTTAATTTTTTTTATCCAGGTTTAAAACTACTTACAAAGCAATTTTCAATATTAATATTGATTTTTTAATTCTGTTCTTTTTATAACTCTGTTTTTTATTTTTTTGTTTATTGTATATGGTGCCATGGTGCTGAAATAAATGATTTGTATATTTTATTTTTTTATTAAATTTTCAGGAATTTTGTAATAGGTTCATAATTTTTTAAATCTCGCCAAATTATATTTTCCTTTTTCATTAAAGCTAAATAAATAAATAAATAAATAAATAAAACGTTTATTTTCTCTCACAAAGGTATATACGTGTTAGGTATGTAGAGGCTTAGTTAACATTAGGTACTAATAACAATAATAATTATTAGGTACTAAAGGTAGGTATTTCCTGTGTTGTGAGAGACTGGTGCCTGTTATAGGTTTATGAAAAACCTGTAGCACAGGTCACCAGTGTACTCATTCCGCGGGAGGCAATATGCGTTTACAGTACCAGCATACGTAGGCAATAGAGTTACAGGGTATGTTACCACAGAGGGTACCAACTTAAGATTAATATAAGGTAAATTAAAGCTAATAATAATACTAGTATATTACAATAGATATCTATCTGATAACGTCCAGCATTGGTGCTGCTCTCCCGAGGCACCAGTCTCATGAGAGTCTGGGCAACGGGAGATCAGTGGTGTGTGTGTGAGGGTGTGTATTTGTGTGTGATAGTGTAGGTACATAAATACATATTATTATGTGTGTGAGCACGGGTGAATGTAGAAATGGATAATCACAATCAAGGTGGAATAATGCTGATACATTACTTAAACGTCCATTACTTTTCTAAATTCTTAAAAACCTTACGAAATTAGTGTGATTCAAGGAAATCAATTTGAATACGGGGAAATCCCCTTTTTAAGTTTAACTAAGAATTCTTAATTTCAACCTAACGGCAATAATAAGGAAGGAAAACTCGTCTTGGTGTAAAAATAAACATACAATTAAATCATTAAAATATTTTATTGAGAAAGAAATATGTGTCTAACTAAGATAAAAAAAAACAAATAGGAATCTTCTAGACCTCCGTGATACACCGTCGCTCGGCCACTTCTTTACTTTCCATCAGGTGAGATTGTGGTCAAGCGAAGGTCTATAGACTATAAAAAAACATACATAGGCATGTAATGTTACAATTATATTTATTGCTAATTATAAATAGAAAGGATATGCATACAAATATAATTCGGAGTTGAAACCTTATTAATTCTTTGCAATGCGCCTATTCTACTCTATGCGAATCTCAAGCGTCTATGTTTTGACGTTGGATCAATTCTACAAGATGACAGAGAAGAAATGAAAGGATTCAGATAAGTGCCTAGTAGAGTTTGAGTATAACGTAGTGGTTTTAATCTCTTTGAGTTTGAGTAGCAGATTGGTACAAGAAGGTCACAGAATCCATGTAAAAGTGGTCTCGCGGTTCGTGTAGATAGAAGCCCTAGGCCTGGGTCTGTGTTTCAGAGCTGTATTTCCATCTGGCATTACCTAGATACCTACGCCCGCAGTTAACAAATAATGAACCAACTCCGTCATATATAATATACATATACATATCCTATCTAATATATTTGTATGCATATCCTATAATAGAAATGATTTTCCTACTTAAAATGAAACATAAATAATCCACACTAATATTCTAATTCGAAAGTATCTCTGTCTATCTGCCTGTAACCTTTCACGCCTAAACGGATGAACGGATCAATAGTAGATAATCAAATTTGGCAGGAAGGTAAACAATATCTAGGCGGCTCAGTTTAGTGTACTTTATTGTACTTAATTTCAATGAGAGGTTTTCGTTTTGTATTTTTTAAAAGAAAAAAATTAGTTCCATGTATCTCGATAGATGGCAGGGCTTCAACTGGTTACTATGGTATGTTAATGTCACATGAAAGAAAACGTCAAAATGATAATCGGTCGATCGCTTAAAGGAACAAAGCGCTAGAGGTAGTGAATTTACCCATCTCATTCACACCAGAGAGATAAAAATATGCTTGTAGCCTGAGAAGAAATCAGATAGAATGAATGTTTCTCTGTCTCGACCATCGTGCCAGTTTTTTCATTGTTTATGTATAAACCGAGGTATAAACAATGAAAAAACTGGCAAACAAACTTGTTTTTTCAAATGCTGCAAATAAACAAAGAAATGTCACTATGAGGAGTGACAAGACAGTGGAGCAAACCCTTGAATTTTTATGGATGACATAGACATACCTTAGTCACCAGTTGACGCACTGCCATCTATCGAGATATTTAGAACTAGCTTTTTTTTTTAATGCAAAACGAAAACCCCTCATTTCAACTTCATTTATTTGCTAACATGTAGGTACGTACAATTCATTCTTCGTGTATGTGAATGGCTAGGTGTAGGTGGTCAGTAGGTACATGCACCCTGTAAGGGCACTGCAAAAATTAAGGCACTTTATACAATAATAGTCGATTGAATATAAAAGAAATGTCCAACTAATATTAATAAAAATTTAAAATTGGAAGTAAAATTAATTTTGAAAGCATAATAGAACATAATTTAAAATAAATAGCAGGATACTAATTTACATTCATACACAAATTTGATAATTACTTAGGCGAACAAAATGCTAGATAGCATTCTCTATCCGTATAATTTTGGATAGTGTGGTTAAAAATTTTGTAGGTAGTGCTAGCTAACAAAGATTACAGGAACAAAGAATACAATTAATAAATCATGACAACTTAAATATTTGATCACAAGCTAAATAAATAGAATACAAATGATAAACAAAGAAAATTACAATCAAAAAATAGAATTAAACTAAAACTAGTATTTGCAGTTAAAACAATTGAGCTAACTGCAGACCGTTGCAAACAATCTACAGGTAGCTCAACTGATCCATATCAATACCGGTCGCGCGCGTGCCCAAGACGCTAGCTGCATTGCCCCGCTGTATGGCAATACTGATGCGCTTTATCATGATTGGCTAGTTAAATACATCAAGCTTAGAACTACAGTAATCCAAAATTCTGCTCGGTCGTTTCGCTTTAGGCTTAAATAAGCAACAACCATACAAACAATGGAATTATTAATTTTGGATGATTGTGTTAATACTAATAAACTACGCAGATTTACAATTCGAACAAGCTAGGCCGCCATGACAGCTGTCATCCACCATATTGGATAAAGAGTATATCCTCTTCTCGCACACAAAAGGATATGGCACACCGCACCAAACACTATCCAACATGTCGCAGAGACCAAGACCTTTTAAGAGTCCTGGTTGTTTTATTTTTCTCAAGCACTAAGATTTTCTAGTGACAATAAAATACCAATCTAGTAATATTTAATACATGATTCTGCTCGCGGCACGCATGTTTTTCCCTTTACTTATCTAGGTATTCAAATTTCAGGTTTTGACCTGAAGAAGCAACAACATTATAAAGATTTGAATTTACGATTTAGGGTGATTATGTTATACACTTATAAAACTACGCAGATTTACAATTCGAACAAGCTAGCCCGCCATGACAGCTGTCATCCGCCATATTGGACAAAGAATCTATCCTCTTCTCGCAACAAGAAAGGCTATGGCCCATCGCACCAACCAAACACTATCCAACATGTCGCATAAGAGATCGCCACAGTGGTCTTTTAAGAGTCCTGGTTGTTTTATCTTTTTCAAGCACTAAGATTTTCTAATGACAATAAAATATTAATCAATAAGTATATCTCATCTGCGTAAGTAGTTTACTTAATTAATACATGCTTCCGCTCGCGACAGCGTATGTTTTTCCCTTTATTTATCTAGGTAGGCATTCAAATAAGGTAACAAATCATGGAGGAAAAACACGTTGTTGTACAGCAGAGGGATAGTGTTATTCAACAATTTTCTTGATTTCGTAGCCAAAAACGAATCTATGTGTGAGAACGCACTGAAGTTATATGCTTGTCAAAAGCATATAACTTCAGTGCGTTCACGCACACAAGCGCACGTGTATACGAATAGGAAATTAAGACAAATTTGTCGCGAAAAATTGCGACAAATTTACGACGGCGACACCTCGTTTGTGTCTTCCATCATTCTAAGCCTTTTTCTTCTATGTAAGAAACATTATAAACATTTGAATTTACGATTAAGGGTGATTATCTCACATACTTTATACTTATTAAACTACTTATAAACTACGCAGATTTACAAATCGAACAAGCTAACCCGCCATGACAGCTGTCATCCGCCATATTGGATAAAGAGTCTACCCTCTTCTCGCAGACAAATGGATATGGCACATCGCACCAAACGCTATCCAACATGTCGCCTATGAGACCGCCACAGTCGTTCTTCAAAAGTCCTGGTTGCTTCTCTTTTTGCGTGTCTGGGCAACCATTGCACCATTTTTTGTAACCTGCTTCGGATAGTGTTTGACCTGAAAAATATACGGGGTTACTTTTCTGACCAAAATGGCGACTTTAATGGAGGACACACTGCGCCTCGCTGAACATAAAAGCAGCAGGGGGAAGTTATATTTAATCTTAACTAATGTTTTGTTTAAACAATGCAATTTTATACAAAAATGGTTAAGGCGCATACCCCAGTCAAACTAGCGCCGCCACCTACATTTTTTTATTATTCCGTTAAACAAAGGAAATTTCAAAAATCCATCGCTCAGTTTGTGATACCTATTATAAACTTCTTTTTAATGCTTCGGATATAGTTTTATTCCATTTAGTTTGGGCAGTGAATCGACGTTTATTCCATTTAGTTGCCCTTGTGGTGGCCATCAAAATCTATTTCGATTCTCTGCCTAAACTAAATGGAAAAAAACTATAACCGAAGCATTAAAAAAAAGTTTATAATAACTTATAACAAACTAAGCGATGGATTATTGAAATTTCCTTTGTTTAACGGAATAATAAGAAAAAGTAGGTGGCGGCGCTAGTTTGACTGGGGTATGCGCCTTAAGTTATTAAATGCAAATGCTCCTAAAGCTTGCATATTTTGTAGGAATCTATAACCTTATTTGTTTATTTTAAAATTACATCTACATAAGATTAAGTAAATAAATATGTTTTGTGACACGAATTGTAAAAATACCTAAGTAAGTTTTGATAGGCGCACGTCTCGGCTTCTAATAGGGTTTTTATTTAAATATGTTTTTGTATTCTAAGACAATGGGCGGCCTTATCACTTAGAAGCGATCTCTTCCAGGCAACCTTTGGATGGAAATAATTATGTGAATATAAGAAAGGCAGGGATAAACGAAGAAAGAAGAGAGAAGAAAGGGCAGAAAGATAAACTGACATATACATAAAATATTTATAATATACTACTTAGTTAAAGTCGATACAGTCGCGCGCGTGCCCAAGACGCTAGCTGCATTGCCCCGCTGTATAGCAATGCTGATGCGCTGCGCCAGATACTCACCAGCTCTCGGGTCACGCGTCGCTACGACCAGACTAGATAATGATAACCTGGAGGGTCTTGGTACCCCAGGGAAGTAGCTAATTAATTTTCTGTACCTTGCACAGTCCACCAAGAATCACCAGGTCCCCACCTCCGGAAGCCGATGGCCACGTCATCACTGTTCACTCCCCTCGCCACTTCACCAACCACCTTGGGCAAGATAGATAGATAGAGACACGACAGATAGAGGATATACTCGTAATTTTTGTAATAGGTATTGAATGCATTAATAATAAGTAAACTCTCACTAATCTCACTAATATTATAAACGTGAAAGTTTAGATGGATGGATAGATAGATGGATGGATGTTTGTTCCTTTATCACGCCAGAACGGCAAAACGGATTTGGATGAAATTTGGCACAGAGATAGATTATAGTCTGGAATAGGACATAGGCTACTTTTTATCCCGAAATTCCTACGGGAACGGGAACTACGCGGGTGAAACCGCGAGGCGTTGCTAGTACATCATAAGTAGAAAGGCATGAAACCTGGCCTGTCTTCCATTGCAACACCCTAAATGGGTACATACTGTGAACATTTTATGAACACTCACCTAACTACTAAGACCTGATTTATTAGTTTATTAGTGTGTATGAATGCAATAAATAAATACTGAATACTGATTTGGATCTTAAAACCGGCTTGATGATATGATGAATGGGTAAAAGAGGGTATATTCCCAAAAAAAAAATACTAGTATAGTAGGTACTGTATTTTTATTTAATAATGACTTTTAGTATATGTATTTGGCTTTTTTTAGGGTTCCGTACCCAAAGGGTAAATGGGACCCTATTACTAAGGCTTCGCTGTCCGTCTGTCACCAGGCTGTATCTCATGAACCGTGATAGTTAGACAAGTGAAATTTTCACAGATGATGTATTTCTGTTGCCGCTATAACAACAAATTCCTACTAAAAAAGAATAAGATAAATATTTAAGGGGTCTCCCAAAAACAAACGTGATTTTTTTGCACGTTTTTGCTCGATATTCATAATGGCAACAGGTAGACGCTTAAAATATTCACAGAATATGTTGTTATAGTATATTCACTTTAAAAATAAATAGTTAACAAGATAAAGTTAAAAACTAAAACCCGACTACGTGAAAGTTATAAAGGTTTGAAACATTTACATTGACAAAATAGAATGACGTATCGGTCATATTTGATAGGCATAGAGTTGAAAATGAAAATAGGTCGTAGGTATTGTAATTTTTCTCTATGGGCCTGCAGCCTGCGGCTACCTAAACTTTAATACGCGTTTTGAAGGCTTATTCGGAATCGGAGCCCTAAATCCTATAGCCTATAACCATCGGGGTATTGAGACGAATCAATCGATACATAATTTGTTGAAATCGAACCAGTAGTTTCAGCGCTACGTGGGAACAAAGAAATCGGCCACATACATACAAACATACAAACATACAAATATACAAACATACAAACATAGGGTGCTAACCTCATAACCCTCCCCTGTTGGTAGTCGGGTAAAAATGAAACATTTTTTAAAAAAAATTTTTAGATTATGGCACGGAACCCGTTCGTGCGCGAGTCTGACTCGCACTTTGCCGGTTTTTTCTTTCTCTTCACTTCACTCATGAGTTATGACAGGTTTATACATATCCGAGTGATCGCTCACGAGGAATGACTCTCGTGACACTCTCGGTGCAATTATAATAACATTTTAAATTCGAATAAAACCGGCCAAGTGCGAGTCGGACTCGCGCACGAAGGGTTCCGTACCGTTTCCATAAAAACGGCTTAAAATCACGTTTGTTGTATGGGAGCCCCCTTAAATATTTATTTTATTCTGTTTTTTAGTTTGTTGTTAAAGCGGCAACAGAAATACATCATCTGTGAAAATTTCAACTGTCTAACTATCACGGTTCATGAGATACAACCTGGTGACAGACGGACAGCGAAGTCTTAGTAATAGGGTCCCGTTTTCACCCTTTGGGTACGGAACCCTAAAAAATAACTCTGCCCGTCTGTTCATTTCTCACGCCAAAACGGCTGAACAGATCACAATAAAATTTGCCAGGGAGGTAAATGGTAGGGACGGACATAGGCTACTTCAAAAGCGTGTGCGAAGCCACGAGTAGAAACTAGTCTCACTAATATTATAAACGTAAAAGTTTAGATGGATGGATGGATGTTTGTTCCTTTATCACGCCAGAACGGCAAAACGGATCTGGATGAAATTTGGCACAGAGATAGATTATAGTCTGGAATGGGACATCGGCTACTTTTTATCCCGAAATTCCTACGGGAACGGGAACTATAGATTATAGTCTGGAATAGGACATAGGCTACTTTTATCCCGAAATTCCTACGGGAACGGGAACTACGCGGGTGAAACCGCGAGGCGCTGCTAGTATACAATAAATACCTTAGCTTCTACAGCGCTGTTGATGATGGCTAGGTGGCCGCCCTCGGCGACGCAGATCTTAGCAGCGACGTCCCAGGCATAGCGGTCGCTGTGAAGCTTGTAGCAGCTGCGGGTTTGAGGGTTCAGCTTGTATTCTGAAAATACAATACAAAAATACTTTATTATACTTTACTATAATTGTAAACGACGGCCTTTTTGGAGGGCTGCTCTCGATTTGAATTTAGGTTTTTTTATTAACTGTCAAAATATTTTAAGTGTCAACTGAAGCCCAGAAAAATAAAAATCTACACATCTTTTGCAATACTACGAGTTTTTTAATTTTTACGGTGTACAGCGATTACAAAGTTAAATAATTTTGCATACAATTAATGAAATATAGTTTACGAAAAAAAAATGCTATGCTATTGCAGCGAGCGAAGCAAGCCGTGCTTTCTGTTGCTACGTAGCACGCATAGCACGTTCACGTAGGTACATACCTACTACATTACCGCTGCGTCTTTTATACAGCCTACCCGATATTCCGTAAGAGGGCGCAATGCGCGCTATTTTGTAAAAGGATAGGTATAGTATTTCGCGTTCATAGGAGCGGGATAGAGCATACGTTTTTGGAACGCCGCCCACGCCGCGCCGTAAGCACAACACAAATCATGTTTTTGCTTATTTACAAGAAAACTACGCTTGCTTATTAAGAAACTGCTTCAAGGAACCAAATAATTAGTAATAACCTACGAATCAAAACATAAGTTATTCTGATACACCGCAGGGTTCTTGAGATCTCTATAAAATTATGTGCAAAACAGTGTGCTTTCACGTTTTTTTGTAGTATTTTTTTTCTCAAACATGTTTTCACGTTCATTGAACCGAAGAAAAATTTTTGAATTTAATGTAATTCGAGTTTCAACCAGTACGACTACTTAAATAAGTCGCATCGGCAAAATTCGTCTGCACAGAAGAGAATATTTCAACCCGATTGAATACGAATGCCAACGCCTTTGAAATAATAGACTTTATTGCGTTGTTGCGTTAAACTTTTAAGTCAACAAAACACGAGGCTCATGCTATCTCGCTCATATGATATGTACCTTCACGGGAAGACGAAAAAGGACCAACATATTTTCATATCTATCCCACTCAAAATACGACTCGCGAATGTCGAGATCGCGTCGCTGAACGCTGACGTCATGCGCGTAGCCATCACCCAATAGCAACCACACATATTTCCCGCGCATAGGCAGAGCGTTATGATTGGCTAGGATTTTTTCGCGCTTACCAAAATTAAGACTTCTGCGCAGGTACATCGGTGTAACTTATATACGTGGAGATCTAGATCTAGTTTGACAACCAAACCCGTTACGTTCGTCTCGCAGAATGAATGACCGAATGATTAATGAATGAATGAATGATTAATGAATGAATGAATGAAACTTATTCAGAAACTTACTTAGAGTACTTAATCACGTACCTAGATAGCTGCTGCTTTGGAATAAGCACTAACCTGGATCCACTGTCCCGCACTCCGTCAATTTCTCCTCTCCATACATCCTATAACACACGAAGGGCAGAGCCTCTTCACAATGACTGTCCCATACGGTTCCATTTGAGGAGTAGCCCAAGCATTGCTTGGGTTTTGAGACATCGACATCCCAGTTGTTCAACAGGCTTTCTAGATGGACACCTGTGAAAGTTACAAAGCATTCAACAAATAATTAACAATCAATTAATAGATTCAAAATTCAAAAATTCAATAAATTCTTTAGGCTTTCAAAATAAGCACTTAGATTAGACAAGTCAAATTTTATAGATAAACAGCTTAATAATAGTAATTATTATCAAATAAGAAACAAGATGTTATTGATTTTGTTCGCTTCAATTTTTTGTCCACTAGCGGAAGAAGCGAAAAATAAACCACTAGTAAGTTTGTATAATCCTTAAAATGTAATACAATGTTATTCGCCTATCTAAGTCTAAATATAATGTGATTTAGATACAGGTCAATATTTATATAAAACTAAGCTTAAGATTGTTCTCCTAGTCGGTGCGGATCTGGGCGACATCTGGCCAAGTATTAATAAAGTAAATTATAGAAAGCATTTCAAGCCAATCACCAAATATCAATATTCATGGCCAAAGTATTGAACGTGCACGTGAGGCTAGAAATCTTGGTATTTTGTTTGATGATACTCTTCGCTTTGAGAACCACATAAAGACCATTGCAAGAAGTTGCCTTTATAGACTAAAGCTGCTATATAAAATAAAGAACTTTCTTAGAAAAGAAATCCGCGTAAAAGTTTGTGAGTCGATAGTTCTATCAAAACTTAACTATGGAGACCTGGTTTATGGCCCGCGTTTACTATCGAGAACGGCTCGCCTTGTCCAGAGGGTGCAAAATGCGTGCTGTAGGTTTTGTTATGATATCCCACCGCGAACGCACGTCACTCCATACATTAATAACTCATCCACGCTCAACATGGCTTCGCGAAGGCATTTGCACCTAGCAGTTTTGGTACATGGCGTCGTAAAGTTCGAGTCTCCAGAATACTTATTCTCGAAACTGAGTAGCTATAAAAGTAAGTACAGTTTAAGGCCTACCAGAAATCTGTTGCACTATAGCAACTATAAAACCGTATCGTTTAGGGGAAGCTTTCGCTATCAGGCAACCAAATGTTGGAACGATATCCCACCACCCTTAAGACTGTTAAAATCAAAGTCCACTTTTAAAAACCGTTTCAAGTCTTATCTAATAGAACACCAAAAAACAGGGTTGCCTGGAGCCATGACCGTTCATGGTGCACCATTTTCATGCTAGGTTTCGCGGCATAGTTGCCAGTTTCTGTCCTAAAACTTTTTGTTTATTTTTGTTTGTTTATTTAATTTTGTTTTTGTTTATTTAGTTTTTTTTTAATTATATCGGCAGGTTTATATTTATATCCATTTCACACAGGCAGACACGCATCAGTTACATAATAATTATTATAATATGTATTCAAGTATATATATATATATATTTAACTACCTATTATTAAACACATAACACTACTTACTCTAATCTTAAGCCTCACAGGGTCTTGTGATCATGCTGGTTTCGGCAGAATATCAGCGCCTATCTACTCTTGAGTGGTAAGGCATTTATGCTGAGTCGAGACCTTTTTGCTGCTGTAACACAGCACAGTCAGTCTTTTTGAAAAATGTTTTGTGAAATTGTTTATGTTCTCCATGTTAAACTGTTACTTTTTTTTCTTAAACTATATTTTTATGTACCTACTTATGTTTTGTACTGCAGCAGCAAATAAATAAATGTCTATGTCTATGTATTAACATCATTGATATAATTAAATTAAAACTAGTCTTTATAATAGATACAATTGAGATAACTGCAAACTATTGCAAACAATCTACAGGTAGGTACTATCGTAGTTTGACGAATTCATTACGGATGCAAGTGGGTTAACTGCAACCTTTTGTCTGTGCTCGGAGGGACGCGGAACGCGCGCGCCTGGAACCGTACACACCCTAAAGAAGCAAAAACCTTAGAACTGAGCAACGGCTATACCTCTCGTCAAACGAACTAAATTTAACTTTAGTCTTTGAACAGGTTTGGATAACTGTACTTAAAATTCGAAATTCAATAACTTTATTTCTTTAGGCTTACAAAATAAGCACTTAGACAAGTAAAATTTTATACATAAACAGTTTTTTAAATAGTAATTATTATCAAATAAGAAACAAAATGTTATTGATTTTGTTCGCTCAATTTTTTTGTCCACCAGGACTTACCTAATTACACCTAAAATTATTCATATAATCCTAACTATACCTAATTATTAATAACTATCATGCTCAAGACTGTTAGCTTAGATTAGCAGTTTGTATAAGAGTTAGGATTATTTTTGGATAATATCATCAACTTTAAGAACGTTAATGCTAGTTTAATGTCTTTATTAATATATGTAAACCACAGTAATCAAGGTGCATTAAATGTTAAGGAGAACTCAGTGACTAAGACAAACCTAACATAGGCTTTAAGACACTACTAGCCAAGCTATGTAACCAATGTTTTATGAATAAATTATAAATCTATCATTTTAAAAAGAATTGATTTAAGAATACTAGCTGGAAACACCTGTGGATTGGACACACTGTGGAGATTGGAATAAAGAAGAAGAAAAAAAGGAGTCAATTCGGTCATGGAGGGAAAACAAAAGACAAGTGATAAAAATAATAAAAATGGATTTGGAATGTTTATTGTGTATATGTGGATAACATTAGTTAGACGATTCCCAGATGTGTGGGGAAAATTGTATATCTATCTATTACCAGAGAAAGTTATTACTTTCTCTTTAGTGCACATTTTCCGTGGCACCCTGTAGGTATAGCTCAACAGAATTCTAATTTTCCGTTAGTTTGTTACCTTTAATCGGTACATTAGCGTGAATACCGAAAGTATTCTTAACTCCAGCGAGGTACACGCTATGTTTGGGCACCGATGTCTTCACCAGCTGCTTGATGATTCCCATCATTCGAGGGGTCGATGGCGTGGCTACTTCCGCTCCTGAAATACAAAGATATCCATGCATCATCATCATCTATATGTGTGTTGCTATACATATAATTATAGACTTAGATACCTTGTAGTTCCGTTGCCTAAATCCGTCTAGTGAATACCTATAAATAAAAAAATATAAGTTTTTAAATCTCGCGTCAAGGAATTTTTCCTGTCAGAATAGTGAATATTGGTACTTACATAATATTTATTTATTTATCTAGTATATTATAAATATTTTATGTGTATATCTGGTTTATGTGTTTATTAGTTTATCTTTAGTACACCCCCTGCCTTTCTTAAATTCACAAAATTCTTTCCATCCAAAGGTTGCCTGGAAGACCGCCCATTGTACTTGTGATATGTAATGTCTTTTTGTAATGTTCTTTTTCTGGTGTACAATAAAGTGTTTTGTATTGTATTGTATTATACCTGGTGACCTGTAATACAGGTTCTTCGAACCTACTCCAGGCACCAGTCTTCACAAGACAGGTTTTGCCAACACCTACCTTTTATAGTACCTAATTAATCTTGTAACCATACTAGTGGTCAAACCTTTTGTGAAGAAAATAAACAAACATTTTATTATTATTATTATCATCATCGGCCTATATTAGTCTGGACATAGGCCTCCCCTAATGAGCGCCATTAGCGCCCTGTCTTCAGCTTGGCGCATCCAGCATCTGCCAGCAGTCTTTCGCAAATCGTCATCCCACCTGGCCGGAGGGCGGGATGACGATTTGCTTGATGCTGATAGAAGATATCCATACATTTACTAAATACTCACACACACGCAGCAATCAACGAATCATCATCATCATCAACCTTTTGTAGTCCACTGCTGGACATAGGCCTCCCGTAATGAGCGCCATAGCGCCCTGTCTTCATCGCATCGCATTCGCATCCAGCATCTGCCGGCAGTCTTTCGCAATCAACGAATATAGGTACATTAAAACATATTTTTAACCGAAAATCTTCTTTTTTCTGAGTCGGTTAAAAAAACAAGCTCTCAAATTCTCAATCAATTTTATTTATATGTCATTTTTTTAACCTAAAGTCATAAGTCAAGTATACCGAAAATCTTCTTTTTTCTGAGTCGGTTAAAAAACAAGCTCTCAAATTCACAATCAATTTTATTTATATGACATTTTTTTAACCTAAAGTCATAAGTCAAGTATACCGAAAATCTTCTTTTTTCTGAGTCGGTTAAAAAAACAAGCTCTCAAATTCACAATCAATTTTATTTATATGACTTTTTTTAACCTAAAGTCATAAGTCAAGTATACCGAAAATCTTCTTTTTTCTGAGTCGGTTAAAAAAACAAGCTCTCAAATTCTCAATCAATTTTATTTATATGTCATTTTTTTTTAACCTAAAGTCTAAGTCAAGTATACCGAAAATCTTCTTTTTTTCTGAGTCGGTTAAAAAAACAAGCTCTCAAATTATCAATCAATTTTATGTATATATGTCATTTTTTTTAACCTAAAGTCATTTCATTTCTTAAAGTCATAAGTCAAGTATACCGAAAATCTTCTTTTTTCTGAGTCGGTTAAAAAAACAAGGTCTCAAATTCTCAATCAATTTTATTTATATGTCATTTTTTTAACCTAAAGTCATAAGTCAAGTATACCTTGCTATTATTATTACATTCAGCTCCCCAGGTATGCCGCAGGCCGCACTTCACCAGCGCCACGTCTCTCCGCACCGACGGCCTGCAGTGCCCTACTCTACCTACCTCATCATTATAATAAAATATAAAGAATATTTCGACCTTCACTAAGGAAGAATTCTGGCCGAAGAATGTGCTGTTCCGGCGTTTTCGCGGACGATTACCGGTCGCAGCACATATCGCGTGTCACACGTCGCCGACTCTACGTGGTAGTAAATAGTTATATATTTTATGTATGTTAGAATAAGGTATATATTTTATATGGGCCGTAGTTTTTAAGTATTTTACATCCTGTACTAGACTAACGTTGCCTGAAATAAATGTTTTATTATTATTATTATTATTCCTTCAAGTATCTAATTTACCAAATCAGACCGCAAATATTGGGGGTTCCGAGCGGAACCAACTACCAGCTATACGTCTCTCGCGTTCATTTCTGTGTGGAGACCAAAGCTGTGGAGGAGTACCTGAAAATGAAGACTGGACTCTCGACTCTCTGCGCGTCGAAAAGCTGGACTCGCAATAATGTGAGCTTTAATTCATTTATGGTTAGAGTTCCAACTGAACATCTCTCGACCTACTTAAGCGCAGAGTTTTGGCCAAAAGGTGTGAAGTTCCGACGGTTCACTGGCCGCCTGCAAGGAGACACCGCCGCCGTGCACCGTCGTCAGCTGACACCCTGATTGCGTCACGTCTCGCCGTAAAATAACGTGTCTTTAATTATAGTTTTTAATGTTGTATGTATGTTAGTTTTAAGGTATATATTACTATGGACCGTAAAATAAGTTTAAATAAGATCTGTGACTGTTCTATAGTCAGAAATAAATGATTATTATTATTATTAAATATTTAAAAAAATACCTTCGTATTTACAGATGAGTCTGGCAGTCTCCCAGTCGGCTGGTGCGGGATGCACCTTGAAATAACCTCCAGCTTGTGGGTAGTACTTGTAATCGCTTCTGAACTTCGCACCTGATGAAGAATTTTAAATTAATTTTTTCACTGTAAATTTACATGCTTAGTACTTGTAGAAAATTTCATGGAGAATCCAGATATATATACATATGAGTAGGTTATCCTACATTATGATCGAGAAATCAGCGAAAGAATTCACATGTCCCATTCGCGCGTGAACGCGACGGACGCCGCGCCACTCGAAGGTGATTGCGAGCTAATACGAGCGCCGCCGCCACTCAAGAGGATAATGTGAGTGACTCTATTGCAGAACGCATCTAATATTAAAAAAACATTAAAATATTTGAATTTTCCGCCAATCTGTATCAGATTCCGAGTCTGCGACTCGTAAATCTCGAGTCGAATACTCGGAGTATGTGAGTGACTCTATTGCAGAACGCATCTAATATTAAAAAACACTAAAATATTTGAATTTTCCGCCAATCTGTATCAGATTCCGAGTCTGCGACTCGTAAATCTCGAGTCGAATACTCGGAGTATGTGAGTGACTCTATTGCAGAACGCATCTAATATTAAAAATCACTAAAATATTTGAATTTTCCGCCAATCTGTATCAGATTCCGAGTCTGCGACTCGTAAATCTCGAGTCGAATACTCGGAGTATGTGAGTGACTCTATTGCAGAACGCATCTAATATTAAAAAACACTAAAATATTTAAATTTTCCGCCAATCTGTATCAGATTCCGAGTCTGCGACTCATAAATTTCGAGTCGAATACTCGGAGTATGTGAGTGACTCTATTGCAGAACGCATCTAATATTAAAAAACACTAAAATATTTGAATTTTCCGCCAATCTGTATCAGATTCCGAGTCTGCGACTCATAAATCTCGAGTCGAATACTCGGAGTATGTGAGTGACTCTATTGCAGAACGCATCTAATATTAAAAAACACTAAAATATTTGAATTTTCCGCCAATCTGTATCAGATTCCGAGTCTGCGACTCGTAAATCTCGAGTCGAATACTCGGAGTATGTGAGTGACTCTATTGCAGAACGCATCTAATATTAAAAAACACTAAAATATTTGAATTTTCCGCCAATCTGTATCAGATTCCGAGTCTGCGACTCGTAAATCTCGACTCGAATACTCGGAATACTGACTTTATTTGCAACTTCATACAAAATACAACAATTATACAGTACCTACACTTCTAAAAATAAGCAATAATAAAATATTTATTTATTAATAGACGAGCAGCCTGTGGCTGATGTGTCTATATCAGACAGTGTCGAATTTAGTTGTTGCGTAGTTTATTTTAGTTTATTATTTTTGTCTCGTAACCAGTTGTCGAGTTTATTCTTGAAGGCGTTTATTGATGTGGCTGATATGTCTTCTCACTAATATTATAAACGTGAAAGTTTAGATGGATGGATGGATGTTTGTTCCTTTATCACGCCAGAACGGCTGAACGGATCTGAATGAAATTTGGCACAGAGATAGATTATAGTCTGGAATAGGACATAGGCTACTTTTTATCCCGGAATTCCCACGGGAACGGGAACTACGCGGGTGAAACCGCGAGGCGCTGCTAGTTTGGTAATATGACGTATAAAAACAAACAATAATTAATATCTAGGTAAGGAGTCTATGTGTGCGTCAGTATGTCAAAAACGCCTTGGCTCAGTGTAATATTTTGCTAAAGAAGCAAAAGCACAGAATATTTAAAAACAATTTAAAACATAGGTTACCTGATTCCGCGGTAAGGGTAGTTGCAACATCATTGCTTCCAGGGAACACGATAACATCTGTACCTTCACCGTGCTTCGTATCCAAGGGAATGACGACCGCTGGGTTGATTCCCCCCTGCTTCTGGCACATCTCTGGGTCTTCGTCAGAACCGTCTGCGCAATCACGGTTCTGCAATGGAGAGAAATCACACAAATTCTTAATATAAAAGAGAAAACTGGGTAACTCATCAAGAGTTTTCAGAAACTGCAAGAGCTACGAAGCTGAAATTATGCATGAAGTTTCCTTTTAGGAAGTAGATAGATAGATTATAACTTTATTGCACCATCAACATATTATACAAAAAACAATTAAACATAAACTTAATACTAACTATATCACTAGTAGGCACTCGGTAAGAATGGATTTTTGGAAATTCACATCCAGGGATTTATAGGTTTTCTCATAACAACTTTAAAATCGTAAATAATAAATATAAATAAAAAATAAAAAGTTTCTTCATTCAGACATACGAGAGTCCATCAGTTACACAAAAATACATCAAGAACAAACAATAAAAAAGAAAAAATTGACAAATTACATCACCAAATCATTAGGGTTAAGCAGTCATTCAACAGAATCCCAACTTGAGGATTCTAAAGAGTTAGGACCCTGTAAAGAATTGGTAATAAAACTTTGGCATTGATAGTAGATAAATCCACGCCCATGAAATCACGAGCGGGTCGGCTCGTCATACTGACATTATTAATGCGAAAGTTTGGGTGGATGGATACATGGATGTACCTCATACATACTTAGTTTGATTAGGTATACCAACTGAGGATGAAAATATTTAGTAACAATTCCGAGAAAAAACCTTCTCCGATAAGTTCTAACAAAATATAGTCCACGTTGTAGAAGAAAACGACGCCAACTACAAAATGAAAAAATACCTATCAAAGCAAGACGTCAACTAGTTTCGTCTCTCCACGAGACATCATCAGGACACCACAATACTCGACCTTAACATTGAGAGCGCCAAGCAACAACGGCAGAGTCCCACCAGAGATGTTGCCACTCCGAGCTCCGCGCGTCAAGCCAACTGATACTAACTGATATTGTTGAAGACACTTTGATTTTAACATCGTGTCAAAACTTTACTTGATGGCTCGGGGGGCTGAGCCCCTCTACATGCTAATGACACTTTGTGTTATTTATTTATTTATTTTAGGGGATCTTTCAGCACTTAAATACATATTAGAAATGAGTAAAGGTAACATGTGGCTATTAATAAGTTCCCACTTATAGAAACAAATTACAATTGCAAGTAACACAAGTAATAATAACAAGCTAAATATTCGCATTTACCAAACATAAATTCACTATACATTACTGTATCTTATTTTTTAGAGTAGGTGGTAGTATATACATATGTAAATATAGGTAAGTATTCATTCACTTATTGTTGGTCCAACTGATATGTATCAAAGAAAGACTTATTAAGCTTGGTTTTTAAGCTAGAAATGCTACTATTGAATATGTCAAGGTCAAGCTCAGTATTCAAAAGGTTAATTTTTTTTCTCGCTCTGTATAAAAAGGAATTTTGACGGTAATTTGTCGATACTAGAGGTAACAAGGATGTTGTTCTCCAATTATTGTTCGTCTCTTACCCCGTTACAAGTGGCTCCTCTATCCACGCAAGCTCCATACTTGCACTGGAACAGGTAGGAGGAGCACACCTTGGCAGCGCAGGCCCAAACTGTCTCATCTGACCCGTCGGGACACTCCGGGCTTCCGTCGCAGTAGGACGCTGCGGTTATGAAACTGCCATCTTGGCATTTGAATTGGCCACTAGAAGAAAAATATCTCAGGATGAGTTATTAAACATAATCAGGTAAACTCTAGGCGACACCTAAATCATTTAATTTGTTACATAATGAACTCGTCATATCATGTTTTAAACCTTTGTTGACTTGACCACACAATCTATCCTTTGCGTGGCGATTTTTACCATAAGTAGGTAATTTGTCAGCTTGGGGGGCTCTGTCCCCGTTAGCCAGTAATAACGCTGGCATTTGATTGTAACCACTGTGGTGCGGTGCGGCAGGCAAAAGTGCGCCTGCGACGAAGGTTGCGGGTTCCATTCCCGCCTCGGGAATTTTTTTTGTACGATCTGCAAATATTTTCCGGGTGTTCTGGGTGTTTGCTGTTTAATAAAAAAAACTCTTTTTTACAGTCATTTGTTTTTGATCGCCAACTTAATGGTACAACTTTCTGAGTTATTACACTCCAAACACATCTTTCTGAGTTGTTACACTCCAAAGGTGCCTTTAGAATCGCTCGGAGGATGTTGATCGTCATTTTTTAACAGACAACCCAAAGGAACGAACTTCTTGCAATACGTCATTTGTCTTCTAAGAGCCAACTTAATTGGATGATTTGGAAGTTTGTGGAACGTTCTAGAATCTAGAGACTCACGACTCGCTCCAGAACTGCTTGATGAAATGCTCGTGCTTCATGAGTGACGTAAAGCTGGTGTAAGTATCGACATTACAAGCGTCATCGCTGGTGGGGGCGGTGGACACTATTCCTCGCAGGTAGTAGCGTTCGATGCCTCGAATTGACTCGGGGAAGGCTAGGCCGCCGCCACTGTCGCCTCGGCATAGGGCTGTTTTTGCTGTAACAAAATATGGAAGGTAAATAAATAATGCTGGACAATTCACACAGCATTATCTTGGGATCAGCTTGGGACAACCAAGATATATATATACATAGCTTGTGTTATCGGTACTCATATTGGAATATACTTAATACAATACATGACATCGATACTTTTGAGAAAACCTAGAGCTGCTAAACAGATCTGCAGATCGTACATACAGAGGCGGAAATCGAACCTGCAACCTCCCGCGTCGCAGACGGATCCGGGAAGTCAGACGTACCATAATTATGGTACACGTACCATAATCCAGGTCTTCGTACCATGTACCATAGTACTTCTATTATGGTACGCAAATGTACCATAATTTTCAATCATCAAAATTATTTTGTCATGTAATGGAACGAACGACAGAAACGTTTCGTTTCCTCTGCTAAGCACTACTCTGTACGTATATGATCTGTGCTATGAAGCCTTACTCTAAATCTATAAGAATAATTTACAATCGATGTATTTGCACTGCACTGGTGCGAGAGAGATGGAGGATAGCCAATACAAGCTGTGTATGTTGCATCTCTCTCGCGAACCGAAGATTTCTTTCTTCATTTCATTCATCCGTTCATACGGTTCGTTCATTCGGTTTATGATATCTTGTATTGACTGGCTTGAGTAGTAATAGTAACTCTTGGTTTATCTATAATTATGAAACTCGGTGACTCTGTTTTCTGTTTCAAAATTTGTGAATTGTGTTGTATTGTATTTGATACAGTTAAGTATCTGTTTTAGGTTCGATCTGTGACTTGCGTCGCTCGTTATCCCGAGTTTATATACCTTTCTACTTAGCTAGCCATGTTTCTAGAAAAAACTGTAATATTAACTCAAACCAATTAATAACCGTGTGAGACTTTTAGAAACCGTACCTTAATTTTCTGAAAAGTACCATATTTTTGACAGACCGATGTCATAATTTCTGAGTCGGCATCTAACATCCCTGGACGGAACTTCGCCAGCTGCGTCAGAAGCAGTAAACTAGTACTTGATAGTTTGGGGGGCTGAGCCCCCTACATGCTACTAATGACACCCTACTAGGTCATAGGAGGGTGTCGAAAGGGTGTACGACAAATTGTTGTTTAAAGGTTGAGCGAAAATGCAACCTCCTTGATTAGGGGAGGCACGTTCATCAGTTCAATGAGTGCTGATGTAGGAACACTTACAATCAAGAGTCCCGGCACAGATCTTGTCACTGGTGATATACTCTCGGAAGTCAGGTGGCGACTTGTTGATGCAGGTCCCCACTTCCACGTAAGGCAAGTCTACCACTTGCAGCACTGGTGAGGCTTTGCCGTTGGCTGCTACGAGGCCCCAGCCGGCCACCTGTGGGAAATTAGTTTTTGTAGAACTACGACGGAAAAGTTGAGAGGGATCTCTCAAACGACTAGCACTTTCTCACTATCTAAATTAACAATCTCTGCTTGGCTTGTGACTAGCTAGATGATGCTGTGTGAATTGTGTCCAGTCCAGTATTATATATTTATTTTTATGTCTTCTACCTTTTACTTCAATGGATGGCACAGAAATGTGGTTGGTTGACATTGGTTGAAAAAAACTTCACGAGGCAACGTCACTTGTTTTCTGACTACCGCACCGTGGCGTGTTATGACGGAACAATTCTCACGCAGCAGACTGTTAAGAGTTGCACAGAAAGCCGTATAACGCGCCAAACGTGGCATCTACCATTGTAGCACACACCTTATAGTTTCGTTTCCCGATATCAAAGTTTGGCGTTCAGGGGGGCTGAGCGCGCCAATATCCGCCATATTTGGGGGACAGTCGTTGACTGGTCTTTATTGACTTGTAGTAAATGCGGGTAAATTTTAGAAACTCACTCTATTTTATTACAATTACTATTACATACCTAATTTATCATACACAAACGCACTTTTATGTTTTTCCTCCCGACTTTAAAGTTTGGCAGACAGAGGGGCTCAGCCCCCCAATTAATATAATTTGGGAAAATAATTTTTATTGATTTCGTGTTTTCTCTTACCTTCCCATTATTTCCAGAATACAGCTGTTGTTTCTCGAAGTGATAATCGAAGCTAAGACAGACGGGCCGGATGTATGTCTTAAATTGGAACTGGCGCGCGACTATGACGACTGCTATATCATCCTGGTAGTTCGCGCTTGCGCCTTGGTAGCGTTCTGGGAGGTGGATTACTTTCACCTGAGGAAGAGAAAGGAGGTTGAACAATGTTTTTAGCTATTTAAGTTGGTACCTACTTACGAGAAATAACGTCATGCTGCACGGGCTCAGGCAAATTTTGATGGTGGACTGAAATACGAAGTCGTAGTACCTACGCACGCATTGAGGTGAGAACCTACACAAAGGTAGTAAGTGTGTAGGATATACCGGTGTGCAGGATATATCGGGTGTGTATCACCAATCAAATATGAACTATGTGCCCTGTTATTGTCTTAAGTTTACAAAACTAACTTCGAGTGTGTTAGCGAGTCATGCAATGCTTTTCTCAGTAAGACGGGCGCGAAGCTCATGAGAAGAAATCATAACATCGTTGTACCCGCCGCCAAGGACATCATCATCATCAATCTCTCGTTCGAAAAAGGTCTAAAATGAATTCGACATAACCTCACGGAGTGTGGAAAGACCTCCCATCTGATGGGCAGATTCAAAGAAATAAACATAATGACAGTCCCCTGTCAATATATTTATGAAAACTTGTTTTACACTCATAGAAATATCAATCGGTTCCCTAAAAATAGCGACATATGTGCCATATGTACATATTATGTACAGTGCCCATAACTAGGCTACACAAGATTAATGTATCTTTCAAAGGGCAGTGTATAGGTACGCTTCTACAACAAAACTCCAAGTGAGTTGCAAAAACTATCAATGAATAAATTTAAACAAATTGTCAAACATGTCCTTTGTAAAAAGGCTTACTACAAAATATCAGATTATCTAGACGATAAAAAATCTTTGGACGACTTTTGCTCCAACTCGAAAACTAACATTCTAACAAGGTAAAGGTTTCTTGTTCGCTTCTTTACTTTACCTTAAAAAGATTGAAGTGAACAAAAAATTACAGTGATCACTTTATTTCCTAGTACATATGTAATTTGTATTTTGTGACGTGTCCAAGAGGCCTGTAAGGTCTAAAGGAAATAAACCACTGATATTTGATATTTGGCAGAAGATATTGTAGCGGTCGCAGGGAGTCAATGGTCAGTCAATGATGGAGGCGGCTCAAGACCGCTGACCCTGGCTTCGTTTGGGGGAAGCCTATGTCCAGCAGTGGACGTATACGGGCTGATGATAATCTCACCAGTGACTTCTGAGCCTGGTCGTTTAAATCATTCCAGGGGCGGTACAACTTGCCGACCGCGACGGCGAACATGGACGCTGGCAGCTGCTTGTCCAGGTCTGTCCAGAAACAGTGGGCAGCTGGAAAAAGATTTAGACTTAGGCTGGCTGGTGTGCACCAAAGATATTCGGACAATTTGCAGTTTCGTCCGTTAATATGACGTAGAACGTAAGTTAAACGTCAATTAAAACCGTCAATGCCCGATTAACTTTGTAAAAATCACATGCCATAAAAAGACAGGGATACCTACTTGATAAGAAAAAATTCTTCTGGCAAACTGGGAATTATACCAGTGAGGTCGATTCCCTCGACTTTCTCGATTCGGACAGTTGTGGCATTAGCGTCCAGTCCTTCTACCTTACCTGATAGCACCACGTTGTTGCTGACGAGCGAGCCGCCACATATCTGCATGTAAGGAGTGCTCTGCGTGCTGTAGATACCGGCATGCCACGGCAGCTCGCCGCGCTTCACGCGAGTCCCTCCCACCACTAGGCCTTTACCGTCGGGGGTTACACGACCGCATTCTGTGGAGAAAAATCATGGCGCTTGAGTTCGTAGAAAATCCCAAAGATTTAGACTAGTCGGGTACTCCTTGTGGCGCTATTCGTAGCACGTTCCCGTAGGTATGGAGAGGGTTGCGGGTTCAAATTCCGTCGGGGAAGTAGTTTTATGGTATAGTTAGAAACCTGACAATGTACTAATTGGCTATCTTGTAAAGTTAGGAACTCATAGGTGCCAAGCTCAACGTTAAAAATTCCTAACCTCTCAACTTTTTCAAGACTTCTGTTAAACAGAAATAAAAGTTTCTGATGCTGAATTCGAAATTTAAACAAGTAGGTACCTACGTATAGGCTAAGCCCGCATTGCAAAATCATCAAAATCAATCACATCACAATGATAAAACCGCGCGGTGAGATTTCGCGTGTGGAGGTAAGCCTTAGATAGATGAAGATAGTTATTTTGACTTACTTGTGAACTGCAACCTTCGGAAGCCCAAATTAGTGGCGTAGAAGCGTAGCAGTTGGGTCGCCGACATCACGGACTGACCTAACCTACTGAGGCGGGTTCGTTACCTGGCGTGCATCGCGCGATATAGTCCCAATACCCGTCGAAGCACTGCATGAACGTCAGTGGCGTAGAAGCGTAGTAGTTGGGTCGCCGACATCGCGGACTGACGATGGTGCCTGCGGGTTCCGAAGCGCCGCACGCTCGCTCACCCTTAAAAAGAAATAAAAGATGGTTTGCATGTGATCTTATGAGTTTTTAATAACTACCTATTAATATTGAGGTTGAGTTTTGACATGTCAATGGAACGCAGCATGCTAAATATAAAAAGGAAGGACAAAATAAAAATCTCACATTATGAGAGAGAGTACAAAACTAAATGACATATCTGACAAAGTAAAACAGCTCAAATGGAGTTGGGCAGGCCACATAATGAGAGGACCAGATAAATGGAGCAAAGACCTAACAACATGTGATGGGCAGATGAGCTTGTCAAAGGAGCAGGCAGGACGTGGACAAGGAAAACTCAGGACAGGGAGGAATGGAGGAGGCTGGGGAGGTCTGTGCCAAGCGGCAAACAAACTAGGAGTGCAAAATTGTAAATAATATAAATTGTATGTAATAGTTTGAATAAGGGCTATATTATTATTATTATTATAATATCTAGGTAATTAGGTTTAGAAGAAGGCGTCAAGCTGAAGACAGGGCGCTATGACGCTTATTAGAGGAGGCCCCTGTCTAGTGGACTAACATAAGCTGATGATGTATGCCGTCGCACTCAGGGCGCGTTCCCCTGTGCCGTGACGTGACCGTAATCATCGTTAGACGACTATCGTCTCTAGCTGTTCCCTATAACGACAGTTTGTCGTGATTGTGTCGTCGCGTTTTTTATCGTGTAACGACTGTCGTATCTAGTTTTTCCCAATTGGTTCGTGCCGATATTTCATGGTTCACGGCAGCCGTAGATTAAATATGACTTTTTTTTATCATTTTACGACTGTTGTACAGCAGAAGCAAATCGTGGACGGCGGGGCGTGCATTTAATCGAGTTGTCCTATACTTATGTGAACACCTCAATTGAAATTACGTACAAGCCACGATGCTTTATACCCGTGCGAAGCCGGGACTTTCGCTTGTAAATGGTATTAATACCATTTGGATAACATCTACATTATTTATTATATTTGGATAACATCTAGGTACATTATATTACCTCAATAAATAAATAAATAAATTATTCGCACCGCTAAGGGATTGGAACTCACTGCTTGTTGCTGTTCTACCAGCCAATTACAAACTGGCTCTCTTCAAAACAAGAGTGAAATAGGAGTCTTAAGAGGCCTGCGGATAATGATTTGCCCATACAAACGTACTACCAAAATGATTTGTAATTCGAGCATATTTCCACATATCATGTTGTTTTTTGTATTCGAATAGTATAATTATCTAGGTCCCTGGTTGTTTTTTCTCAATAATACACACCTATAATAAAATGTAAGCAAAAATATGCAAAATCGAATTTAACATATTTTTACGTCTAAAATGACATGTTTTCGTCCTATTTGTTTTGTATTAAAAACAACAATATCGTACGTTTTGTTTGTTAAGGAACATAGCTTATATTGTCTAGTTACAGAATAACAACACAATGTCGAAGATTCAACAACTTTTCATTCATCATTTTTGGTATTACAGAACATAATAATTCACGAATTAAAGTTGCGAGCAGCTGTCGCCGGATTCTTAAGGAATCTAGACCTTCTAGGCCTTCTTTCATATCGTCTCGGCCCGTATTATGAAAGCATGCTCAGTCATCGAGCTCTGCTTGAGTGATGCTTATGTCTAGTTTTGAGTGAATACTAATTTTCAAACAATGCTTGGGAGCTCATGTCAAAATCTACACTCACTCAAGTAGCCGTCAAGAGCGGATTTCCTCCGTCCACGCCTTCGAGTAACTGCTTAGACATATTATTGAACGGTTACCAAGCATTACTTGAGTAATTAACGCTTGAGTAGAGATCACGTAATGACTGCTTAAGTAATGCTAGGGGAAGCTTTCATAATACGGGCCTTAGAATGGTTAAATTATTGTCTAACGAAGGTCTATTGATTCAATTTAAATTACCTCGATGGCCCCGCTCACTATACATCGGTATTCTACTGATGGGTGCTGATCTAGGCGGCATTGTCCTGGAATGATGGGAAGGTTGCTTTATTGAAATTAAAAGTAATGTGCGGTTCAGTTAAATAAGCCGTATAAAAATTTGCGACCGATTCTAATTATATTGACCCGCGACCCGTACACCCACTGGCTTCACCCACCGGTGGGTGTAGGGGTAATTCCTGTTTACCCGTGTACCCACTGCGATATGGCTGGAATTTTGTCACATTCAATTAAACAAAAGATGAAAGTGACCACATCATGTCTTATGATATCAGCTGCCCACGTAATCCTGGAATGCGAGGGAATAACAGCACAACGAACAGAAATCCTCAACTTGCCGAGGTCACTCCGCGAAGCCTGTGAAGACCCCAGGAAGATTCTGCGCTTCTGGACGGAGTTAGGCTGGCTATGCTAGCAGAATGGACAACGCATAATGGACCAAACGGAGTCCACATGCGGATACAGGTGTACTTCCACCTTAACCTTATGTCTTATGATATGACTAATGCTAACGAATAATGCTCTATACAATGCTGTTGGCGTTCCTTATTTAATTAATAAATGTCCTAGTTTTATTCCACTTATTATGAAATTCCTGACGTGTTATGGCCTTGCCATTTTTTGTTTTATTTTGGTACCTTATCTACTTAATTTTTTTTTTAAGCGGTAATATAACTCAAAACTCATAGGTTTAAGTATGTTCTCCTAAGATCTCACACGACTCAGGCCCGTATCTTGAAAGCCTGCTCAGTCATAGATATATGCTTGAGTGACGTATATGCCATAGAAAAGCGTTACTCAAATGTTGATCGATGAATCAGCCAGCTTTCAAGATACGGGCTTAAGAGTCCTATTGGGTCTTAGGGGAATGTACCTACTTAAAACTAAACATTGACTCATTTTAATGATTTACAAAAAAAATGATATATTCCCAACCACCCCATTAACCTCCCCATCAATGGGGCGGTTGGGAAAAAAATTCCATCCGCCCCATTACACAAGTCAATGGGGTGGATGGCATTTTCTGCCCCATTGACTTTTTAGATAGAAAGAATAGAAATATTAAATCTCGCTATTCATACCGAAACAAAATCAAAAAGTAAAAACTTGTATGTAATAAACTTCTACGTAGCTACTTGTAGGTATTTAAAATGGCATTTAGGTACCTATTATTGTATTGTTGGAAAAAAATATTATAAAAAAAACTTACTTTGTCTGAAAATTTTTTTTTTATAAAATATTTTTTTAATAAAATGTCGTTTGACAAATCAAAAATGTAGGTATAAAAAACAGTTTAAGAAAAGACTGCGGACGAAGTAGGTACCTACGTATATATAAAAGTCGTTCCTTAGTTTAGTACCTAGGTACATTTTCTTAATCTTACACTTTAAATCATAATTGATGTAAACAAAAACTCACCCTTAAAATTCACTAAATCCCCCGCAACACACACCACACACAAAAACAACACAAAAAACACCATTTTCTAACTGAAATAACACACTATAAAAGCCATTATGAATACTATGGTTGGACCCAATATGAGTTTATTTCCTACATAATTTTTAGGGGTTTTACCTCAACCACACACGACATATCTTCTCTCAGTCTTGGGCAAAGCCGTCCGACAAGGAGGGAGTGCGTAAAACCCAGTGAAGGATGTCGGACGCGACTTTTTGTCGCATATTTACAACGCACTGAACGCGACTCTCGATGGGTGACTTGAGGACGAATTGATGTAAAGGAAATCCATTCATTCGATACTCCAATCGATTAATTCCGATCTAAGGAGTTTCTTCGTTTTGAGTTTTTTTAAGAGTAGCCTCCTGTGCCAACTGTTTTTTTCAAGTGGAACCTAGATAAAATAAAAGTAGTAAGTAAGACGTAAAGTATAAGACGAAGGCGAATGTGAAAATCCATTATACCTATAGTAAAATTATTTTTAAACCGGGCCAGAAGTTCCAAAGATTACAGGACTTAGCACATATCTAACTATGTGCAGCACCGCTACCGCACGGCGCGCGCAACAATAAGAATTCTTATAAGGGCACGTAATCTTCAACCTTTACTCTTGCCTCCAAACTCCAACAACCTCTGAGTACCTATTCATATAACAATACAATTGTATTGTTATAATATGGTAACAATAAATATCGTGTAGGTATACAAATACCTATATAAATATATAAAATATACCTATGTTAATATAAGAATTTGATTTCGAGGTAAGGAAGTGTTCATAGACCATATTATTTGAATATAGGAAGAACGTTTGAACAAATCTTCGTGCAATGCAAGACCGTTTTAGTCAGAGTTAACCCGATTCTACGTCGATAAAATGATGAGACCCGAAGTCGCGTCCGATACCACATTTCTTGTTAAAAGATGACCTCGGCTGACCGTGTACATCGGTACAAATACAAACTCGTTGCGATAACTTGTCTGGCAAGATTCGTTTTCCTTGTAGTAGGTACACAGGTATGTTATTATGTTATGATGAATTACCTATTCAGCTGATTTTTGCTCTACGTCATAGGTAGGTGCTTATAATATAAGCAACTTCCTGATCGTCATTATTAACAAACTAGCTGTGCCCGCGATTTCGCCGTGGAATAGTGACTTTGGACAGCATTTATCCCACTAATCCCATCCCACTAATATTATAAACGTGAAAGTTTAGATGGATGGATGGATAGATAGATGGATGGATGTTAGTTCCTTTATCACGCCAGAACGGCTGAACGGATCTGAATGAAATTTGGCACAGAGATAGATTATAGTCTGGAATAGGACATGGGCTACTTTTTATCCCGATATTCCTACGGGAACGGGAACTACGCGGGTGAAACCGCAAGGCGCTGCTAGTTATTAATAAACTAACTGTGCCCGCGACTTCGTCCGCGTGGAATAGTGACTTTGGACAGAATTAATTGGATATGTTTTACATTATTACTATCTACATTATGTTTCGCAGTTTAATTCTTATCGATTTATTTGGATTACAATATGTAGCTAGCGCTAGCGCGAACAATAATAATTAAACTGCTCACATAATTGTCATCGAACTTCACAGTTCGTTTGGTTTTCAATTATATTCTACATGGGGGTTGTAGTGAACGTGATGAAGAGATCAGGATGCCCATATTTTCTCAATGTGAATGCATCCTGCGTGCGCTCACGCATACATAATTTGTAACATAACTATAATAGTTAGACATATGGTGTTGCGGACTTTTTTGTAGATATGAATATCTTCTATAAAACTGTAGTACATCTTACATCACTTCGCTCTTTTGTCAATCGTTTCCGCAGAATCGTTTTTTTATCTATCATTAGTTTTCATACGGATCCCTAAGTTTTTGAAAATATTATTTAGCCTATGTCTATCAGGGATAATTTTTCAAATCGGTCCAGTAGCGGGTTCGATTCCCGCCTCTGGACAAATGTGTGTACGATCTGCAGATATTTGTTCAGGGTGTTCTGGTCGTTTTCTATGTATACTAAAAAATATATATCTATGTATTGTATTATATTATGTACATCAGTTATCTAGTACCCATAACACATGAAATGTAAGCGAAAATATGCAAAACCGAATTTAACATATTTTTACGTCTAAAATGACATGTTTTCGTCCTATTTGTTTTGTATTAAAAACAAAAATATCGTACGGTTTGTTTGTTTAGGAACATAGCTTATATTGTCTAGTTACAGAATAACAACACAATGTCGAAGATTCAACAACTTTTCAGTCATCATTTTTGGTATTACGGAACATAATAATTCACGAATTGAAGTTACGAGCAGCTGTCGCCGGATTTTAAGGGATCGTCAAAATACAAAGCATTTAGTCAATAAATTATTCTTTATTATGGTCTAAGATTAAACATAGTAAGTACTAGCATTTTCGTAATATACATAAACTCTTAATGAGAATCTCGTGAAATAATACAACCATACAATTAAATTTATTTCTAAAGTCAAATAAAACCTCTAATACTTTAATTTAAAATTTCATACTTATTTATTTTACTTGAAAATAACCGTATGAAAATGTCTAATTTGATTTTAATTTAGAATTTCGTGCTATATTGTTAAATGTACACAACTTTTCATATAATGTATTTTCCATGAAAATAACACGCATAAAAGCAAATTTCTACTTAATCTAAAGGTGGAAGCGCACTACACGCCACCGTCTATACTTTTTCTATCACTTCTTGTCCATCCTAAGGTTGCCTGGCAGAGATCGCTCTTAGCGATAAGGCCGCCCTGATTGTACATTATTTGTTATTGTTTTTGTTTTCTGTGATATATGTAATTTTTTAATTAATTGGTGTGCAATAAAGTGTATTGTATTGTATTGTACGCGTCAGCGGAACTGCGCGGCCGCGGCACTGCCTGTCTAATTTGAACAAATGACGAAATAGGCCGCGCGGCTTATTTGGTGATTTTGTTCTAATTTGACATAAAGTGCCGCGGCCGCGCAGTTCCATTGTAGCGTAGTGCGTTTCCACCTTAACTGTCAAATTCTCGTTTAATTTAAAGCTAAATACGTTTAAATAATTTTAGTGTTCACTAGCAAAATATGTATAAACAAAAAAAACAAGTCGGTTGTTATTTTTTTAAACCTACCAAACTGTACCCAAACCAGCAATCTAGATAGATAGGAATACTTTATTGCACACTTAAAACTAAAAAGAATTAACAAATTAAACAATAATAATATGAGTGACAATTGGCGGTCTTATCGCTCCAGAGCGATCTCTGCCAGACAACCCGGTATGGATATCCTATCCATACCGGGTTGTCTGTATTGGATATATATGGGGTAAGATCGGTGTGCATCTAATGGTATTAATTATAAATGTATACATATTAACTCAATATTTTATATATAAGATACATATAAATACATAAAAATGCATACATACCTACCAATACCAAATCTATCGTAAAGTCTTACCGTCGTGTGAATGTGGGACGAAAAAGTGGAGCGAATGTGGAATAAATCACGACTCATTTTACGGGACAAACAACTAAAAAAATTACGCTTGTTTGGCCTGTCTTACTATAAGAGAGCCTTTAAAAAGCTTTTAATTATACATAATAACTAAATTTATACTAGTGAAATAATTTAGAACGGGATATTTACCATTGATTCAATTTTTGAGTTTTCCAATATTTCGGCACAGTTTCATGCGCCATGATCACGGAAGAACTAATGTCACTGCGAGTTGGTTTTTATTGGCAGACATACCGATCTACCCTCATTCTTTGTCTTTTGCTACGAATATTACCACGAAATATTGGAAAACTCAAAAATTGAATCATGGTAAATATCCCGTTCTAAATGATTTCTCTAGTAATAACCATGATAGTTTCAAAAGTTTTAAATTTATACTGCAGCAAAAAGCTAACAATTATTCGAATAATGTCTGCGATTAATAAAGTTATGTTTTCAGCTAAATAACAAGTAATAATTTTAGTCTTTACTAATAATGTAAGCGGGTTAACTTCGAACCAGTGAATGGTGTACAGATTGTACAGTATTCAGGTAATTATAAGGAACAAAAGGTTAAGTATTTATAAGAAGTTGTAAGTTATGCTGCACAAACATAATAATTAACTGCAATTAGTTATGTAAAGTACCTATTCAGGTAATTATAATAAATAAAATTAAAATCTTCTTATTATTTATAAGAAGTTCTAAGTTATTCTGCACAAATTTGACATCTGTCATGAATAATGTAATGTATTTTGGAATAATTTTAAATATTTTAAAGAAATTATAAGTTATTCTGCACAAATTTGACATCTGTCATGAATAATGTAATGTATTTTGGAATAATTTTAAATATTTTTAAGCAATTATAAGTTATTCTGCACAAATTTGACATCTATCATGAATAATGTAATGTATTTTGGAATAATTTTAAATATTTTTAAGAAATTATAAGTTATTCTGCACAAACTTAATAGGGTATCTATCATGAATAACGTAAAGTATTTAGGAATAATTTAAGAAGTTATAAGTTATTCTGCACAAAGTTAATATCTGTCATGAATAATGTTAAGTATTTAGGAATCATTTTAAATATATATAAGTAGTTCCATGTTACGCTGCACAAACTGTGTTCTCCAGAGGCCTCAGTTCCAGTTTCACATCGTCGCTTTTCAACTCAGCAACCATATCACGAATGCTGTAAAAAGACAGAAAGAGATATAATTTTGAGTATTTTTTAAATAATTTATGTAGTTCTTACATTACTAATATTATAAATGCGAAAGTGTGTTTGTTTGTCACACGACAGAGCCTACGCATTTGCTCCCCTTGGAGTCGAGACTCTAGGTCCGTGGGGTACCGAGGCTCTCCGGGTTTTCAAAACATTATCTGAGCGTCTGGTCGAAGCGACCCGTGACCAAGTAAAGAGGAAAGATTTGTTTGTTTTTTTGTTTGAATTGAATAGGCTCCGAAACTACTGGACCGATTTGAAAAATTCTTTCACCATTAGAATCCTACATTATCCCTGATGAACATAGGCTTCTACAACAAAACTCCAAGTGAGTTGCAAAAATCAAAAAATAAATTTAAACAAATTGTCAAACATGTCCTTTGTAAAAAAAAAGGCTTACTACAAAATATCAGATTATCTAGACGATAAAAAATCTTGGGACGACTTTTGCTCCAACTCGAAAAATAACATTCTAACAAGGTAAAGGTTTCTTATTCGCTTCTTTACCTTAAAAAGATTGAAGTGAACAAAAAATCAAAGTGATCACTTTATTTCCTAGTTTTACTTATGTACTCTGAGTTTTCTGACGTGTCCAAGAGTCCTGAAGTTTTAAAAGAAATAAAGCACATTGATTTGATGTTTGATAGAATATACCCGTGCGAAACCGGGGAGGACCGCTAGTATTAAATACTTACGTAGCCAACTGCGAAGGAGTCACGTAAATTGTATCATCGTTGATTGCATCCGTCGCTGGATACTGTATGGTGCCGAGCGTTACTGGTCCCTCGTTCAAGGCCTGTTGAGAAAAATATCTAATCAGAAACATAATATGTGAACAATGTGACCTCTATGACCTCTGTGGCCCGACGCAGGAGGTTGCGGGTTCGATTCTCACCTTGGGACAAATATTTGTACGATCTGCAGGTATTTGTTCCGGGTGTTCTGGTCGTTTTCTATGTATAATAAAAAATATCTATGTATGTAATGTATTGTATTATGTATATCAGTTATCTAGTACACATAACACAAGCTCTGCTTAGCTTGGGGTTAGATAATGCTGTGTGAATTGTCCAGCATTTTTTTTTAATATATCGTCCACGGATTTCTTTTTTGTTTGGCATATGCACGACTATGAAGTTCCCATATTGTTGACAGGTGTAAAGGTTTCTTGTTCGCTTCTTTAGTTTACATTAAAAAGATTGAAGTGAACAAAAAATCAAAGTGATCACTTTATTTCCCAGTTTTACTTATGTAATCTGAGTTTTGTGACGTGTCAAAGAGTCCTGTAAGGTCTAAAGGAAATAAAGCATTTTGAATTTCGAATTTTGGTGAGTTGACAGGTGAGTATAGCTGTCTCGCCTGCTCCTATAGAGTTGTCTCGCTTCCGCCTACAGAGTTGTCTGGCCACTTGAATTACAGCTGTATTTATCTGCATGCAACACTTACCGCAGATAGTTCAGGCTTAGGGAACTGCGCAAAGTCTGCGTCTACGCATCTCCAAGGGCGATGGATCAGGAGTTGTTGTCGGGCTTCCGCTTGCAGTTCTGTTAGACGCTCCTGTAAAAAAGAACATTTTATTCAGTTTAGAAATTAAACTTAGGGAGTGTCATGGCGGCGCAAATACCTACTTTAAATAGAAAAGGGCGGCCGGTATTTCTGAATTTTCTATTCATCATCATCATCATCATCAGCCTATATCAGTCCACAGCTGGACATAGGCCTCCCCTAATGAGCGCCATAGCGCCCTGTCTTCAGCTTGCCGCATTCAGCATCTGCCAGCAGTCTTTCGCAAATCGTCATCCCACCTGGTCGGAGGGCGTCCTACACTACGTTTGCCGAGTCGCGGTCTCCACTCAAGAACACGTTTACCACAGCGGTAAATTTGAATTTTCTATTATCTAAATGTAATTGAAGTCATTACATGTAAGGTGGCCTTACATGTAAATACTTCATTGGATGAGTGGAATGGGTCCCTAAGGATACTTTCACACAGAGGATCCGTATTTACAGGACCGCTTTTTAAACAATTGTGTTTAATGTAAAAGTTTAAGATCTAAATACGAGGCTACCTACCTCGTATTTAGATCCTACCTACCTACTCTACTTTAGTGTGTTAAGTTATAACTAGATGGCGCGATTAAAAGTGCACGAAGGCTGAATCGCGCTGACGAGAACGCACGGGTGAGGACGACCTCAGTTTGAGAATTTCTAATAAATAACTTCTACTGAAACGGTCGTTTTATTACGCACCTATCCTATAATTCGGACAATCGGAGTTGGTACTGTGTTGTTCAATTGTTTACTGCTCGCCGAACTCGCTCTTTTAGGTTTTGCTATAATATCACTTTAATTTCCTGTTATTTTCTGTTCATGTGTTTTAATGTAAAATTGTGTGTACTTACTAATTAGTTTAGATACCTACCTAAAATACTTACTGATTTTTATTACTTTTATTAAATTACTTTTCCTGTGCTGCTTGTGTGTGAACCTAATAAAAAGTCTATAATCGATCTATCTACGAGTATGTTTACAATACAATACAAAAATTCTTTATTGTACACGAGAAAATAACATAACAAAGAGGCATCATATAAGATAAGTACAATGGGCGGTCTTATCGCTTAGAAGCGATCTCTTCCAGGCAACCTTGGGATACAAATACAATCTTTACAAAATCTTTATTATTATTCAGGAACATTTTACAGGGTACAGATGTGGGCTGACTACCGCAAAAGTTATCAACTGTGTAGCGCAGTCAGAGTTTCCAGGGATGGAAAGAATTGTGAATTTAAGAAAGGCTAGGCACCTAAGAATATCTAAAATACATATGTATGTTTAATTCCAGGCCTAAATCTATGCATAATCAGCCTGGTGGTACCTCTAGTTTAATTCTGATCTCTCTCTGCTTCTCCTTGTGCTGTTTCAGAGCGCGAGCGTATTGGGAAGGCTCTTTCGGGAACTGCACCAGGCCAGAGCGAGCTACGAACATCGTCCATTCCTGAAAATAATTTTTATGTTTTAAAATAACTAAACAGAATTTAAATTCCTTAGTATACCTTAGTACGACCGTCTCGTCTCACATTATCGCGCGGAATCAAATTTGCGGAGCCGCAACTTTGATTCCGCAGACAGTTTCGCATCTTTTATTAATATCCCAAAAAAAAAACTATTTCGGCGATTTCGATTATCGAGTTAGTATATTTTAATAACAAAGAAAATTACAATCAAATAAAAAAATTAAATTAAAACTAGTATTTACAATTGAACTGCAGACTGTTGCAAACAATCTACAAGTAGCTCTACTGATCCATATCGAGTTAGTTGGTTAGAGCGCCTGAACTGAAGATGAGGCGCGGGTTCGAATCCTGCCGAAATCGAATTTTTTTGGGATATTATTAAAAGTTTTCGTAGAAGATTACCCCAGTGCGAGTAACGCACTATAAAGCAAAAAGCTAAGTTTCGCATCTGTTCCGCATCTTGTACAACGGACAACGTCATTGCGAAACTCTTGCGACACCGCACCTACGGTACCGCGCGGTAGTGTGAGAGCGCTCTTACACTGTTTATGAAGTTCTTGGGGACAAATAATTGTTCCTAAGGATTTTTTTATGGGAACACCTTCAGATTATTCTCTTAGATACTTACAGTCTGTAGCTCTAGCGTCCGTTTCTCCAACAAGGCATGCGCCTGCCTGCGCGCGACGGCCGCGGCGCACGTGGGAGTCTCCAATGGACGCAGGCTCCTGATAGCAGCCAGTTCTTAGTACTTAGATACTTACAGTCTGTAGTTCTAGCGTCCGTTTCTCCAACAAGGCATGCGCCTGCCTGCGCGCGACGGCCGCGGCGCACGTGGGAGTCTCCAATGGACGCAGGCTCCTGATAGCAGCCAGTTCTGCCTTACGGCACGCGGCTACGCGGGCGCCGCGCTCCCTTTCCAGTGTCCTGGTAGTGAGAAGTATTTAATAACCATAGCGCTAAAGGTTGTCGAGAGATGTCAACTTGTAGACTGCTTTATACTTGAATTCGGTCTATTTTAAACTCAGGGAGAAAAACGGAGAAAAAAAAAAGAAAAACGGTATGAAATATGCATCTTAAGTTGATGACCGCTTACTAGAACCGGACTAAAGCCAGTGCTGGGTTGAATTATTTATTTATTTATTCATAAAAAGTAAATTATTTATTCACAAAAGGGAATTATTAAGATCAGTTTGCATATTTATCCCGAATCAATTAGGAATCGAATATGCTAGAAAGTTTTCCGATTTTCAACGAAAACTGTCGTAAAAACCAAATTACGACAAAAGGGTTTCTGTCTGACACACACTTGCCAGTTTTATTAAGGCGTATACTAAGGCAAAAACACGAAAAATTGGTGTTTTTGAACCCGTTTTCTGACGAAAATATTGATTGTGAAGCTTTGAAATTTATATATCCTGTAACACATATCTTGAAGGGTTTTTAGAGGTTCCAAATGCTTGCCGTTAATTATAGTGTAGTTGTTATAGTGTTAGTTATAGTGTGTTGCTTCGAACCCACTTTTTATCGGTGTCTCAAATTCGATTAGTACCGAATTCAGTATAGTGATTCACATAGTTCATACCTATATCTTGGAGGTTCATTAGCTTCGAAAAGCAGTCAAAATAACGATAGTAAACGTAAAAACGTATTTGCGCTTACAAAATCTGTGATACAAACCTGACCAGTTACACGTCACCTTTATTTAAATAAAATGTAATGTTCAACTAAAGCTTGCATGAAGTCATAATAAGATGATATGTTTTAGATGGTTCAATAACCTATGTATGATACTATTAGTTAATTACCTTTATTTAAAACCGTTTGAAAAAGCGCATAGCGCTTATAAACGTGTTTACATTTATGTTTAATATTGTCTAGGATGAATGTACACTGGATTTGTATTACTCGTGTTACTTAATTTCATAAATAAAGATATTTTAAAAATTGAATTGAGTTACTCGTCACCTAACCGCATATTATTTGGTTGATTAGGGCACTACATGGTATGCTGAATCGAAAACAAGCACTCTTTGCTGCATATAGGCGCGCCGAAATGCCCAATGTCATCTGCCTTGCTATCCCGACGCACACTAGCGCGCACTAGTGTGAGTTGGGGTACTTCCTTAACTGCCAGTGTTACCAACTCACCAGCTAAGCACTTTGAGCTGCTGCTGTAAAGCCTCGTTGACTTCTCCTGCTGCGATACCCGGAGTGATCTTCACCGGAGTTTCTTCTGTAAAGTGAACCTTATTGTAGTAGTTATAGAGTTTATATTGGTGAGTGTTAGAGCGAGACGGCATGCGATGAGTTTGAGTGATCTGTGTAGCAGAGGCGAAAAACTTTTTGGACTTTTTTTGCCAAATTTTATTCTTTTGTTTTTTTTGTCAGTATTTTTTATTTTAGTCTCCTGATTTCAAGCGTTTCTCTCTCAGTTTTGTTTTTGTCTTTTATTCGTATGGTGTAAATTATAGAATTATTTAACAAGGAAAATGTGTTTCCTATCTCTTCATTTTTTTTAGAAGTAGGTAGTTATTTGTTCAACAAATAACCAAAACGTTTTTTTTTGTGAAAGTCCCGATATTAAATCCCGAGCTAGCGAGGTATTTTAGCAATTTTATTCAGAATCAGATATATGTTTATTGTTAACTGTTGTACAAAAAAGATCTTAAGTATAAAGCGTTCAGTTTCAACCGCCTTATCTATTGAAGACATACAATACAGTTTATTGAATTTTGAATTATTTACTTAGATTTAGACTAATATTATTTAATTTTAATTCTTTGATTTATTGACATTTAGTACAATTTTTTCTTTTTATTATATTTTATTATTAATAAGACGATAAGTATTTGATTTGTATTAAAAAAATTGCATGCCTAAGCAGAGGCAGAAAACAATGATCCAAATGTGTACTTTAAGATCTTTAAAACATTGTATTTTCAAGCAATAAACGAACTTTGACTTTGACTTTGAATTTTGACTGCTTCGCTAGCTCGGCTATATCTCGACTTTCAACAAAAAAATCGTTCAGCCTACTTGTTAAAAAAACTATTATTCCACGTGTGACGTTTACGAGTGAAGTGATCGCCATAGAATTTTTCCCTCTGGACTACAACAAGGGGTTTTTTAAAAAGGGCCTTCTAAGGCAATTAAAGGGTCGGCAACGCGCGTGTGATGTCCCTGATGTTACAGGCGTCCATAGGCTGCGGTAACCGCTTCCCATCAGGTGGGCCGCATGCCTGTTTGCCACCTCGGTGGTAAAAAAAAAAAAAAAAAAGAATTCGTAAAATAGTAAAACAAGGCTGTGATTGGTTCACAGGTTTGTTTGTTTATCATCTTACGGATAAGCTAAGGAAAATTATAAATTTACGTATTTCAATGCATTAAATTGTAAGTGCTACAGTCCTGTTGATTATTTTCCGGAAAATTATAAAGTGACTAGGATTTTTATAATTTTACGGGTACGGGCTATTAAACGGTGACATATACAACGGGGTTACATCACCAAGGAAGATTGGTGGCTTTTTTGTATTATTGTCATCAGTTTTTCTTAAGTTATAATTAAAAAATGCATATGTTGATAAAACATAATTATCTTGGATTCGAGATAGAATATAGTCATGTAAATGCGTCAAGCATAGCGTGATAAATTAAAAAGTTAAACACAGAATTCACTTGACAAGCATGCTTTATGAGCCGTTTACATTGTACAAGTCACTTAAATAACGTTTTATCTTGTAAAATACACATCTTTGAAATCCTCTGCTAAAAAATGTACTTGTGTCATGTAAACAGAGCACCAAATTATTATATAAATATTAAATTAAAATAAATTAGTATATTCTAAGGTTATTTTCGCGAGAACTCATAATAAAATACTGTTTTAACCGGATTGATCGCGTATATTTTACATTTTGTTTATAACCTGACGTTTCGGAAGCTTTTCAGCTTCCATGGTCACAGGCAGACTACAAAACAAATAACAACCAAAATATAAAATATACGCGATCAATCCGGTTAAAACAGTGTTTTATTAAAATAAATTAGTTACAGTCCATAACCTTAAAATGAATGTGGTTAAACATAAACTCAACACCAATTTTGATAATTAAAAATAATTAAATTAAATTGTAACAAAAGTCATGGTCAAATATTGGCAACACTTGAAATTAGTAAAATAATGTAAACAAAAGTTTTGACAAACTATCATTATAAAAAATTAGATTAAAATTTAACAAAATTCTTTTTTTTTACTTAATTAACAAACAAAATTACAATCAAATAATAGAATTAAATTAAAACTAGTATTTACAATTGAAACAATTAAGCTAACTGCAGACAGTCAACAGGTAGCTCAACTGATCCATATCAATACCAGTCGGAAGCGTGCCCAAGACGCTGCGCACAAAATTCTTAAAAATAATATTTCAATATAGAAACACATAAATAAAAATAAAGTTTATGTAATGGACGCAAATAAAAAACACCCATGCGACACCGGGACGAAACAAAAGTATCAATTCATAAGTCTTACGATGTGCCGCTTCTTTGGGCGCAGGAGACTGTGTTGCCGCTGCTAAAATATCGATATATAATTATTTTAACCAATCAAATAATAATATGGCATCACTGCTACATATCTATCTTTGTAATTAAACCCAAACTCAACTTTATTTCTTTAGGTTTACAAAATAAGCACTCAGACAAGTCGAGTTTTAGACTATAAACAGCTTTATAAATGATTTATTAATGAATTACATTAGGGGGCATCCATTAATTACGTGAGGTGATTATGGCAACTTTTCGAACCCCCCCCGTGTCCCCTTGGTGAGATGTCGTGAGATTTGGATCGACCCCCCCCCTCGTTAATCTCACATGAGATTTTCAAAACGCATATTTTAATTTATATAAGTTAATCTGTGCTTGATTGCATTGGATTTAACACTTCTACGAACGTAGTCTATAATCACAGTGACAAATCTAACAATAAAATACTTAATGAAGATCAAGAGAAGAGAATCTCGCGCCAACACGAAACGAACAACTGCTAAAAATCGCGAAAAAATAATTACTTGATACATGCCGAGACCCCCCTCTCCTCCACGTGAGATTTGGCTGGACCCCCCCCCCCCCCCCCTAAACACCTCACGTAATTCATGGACGCCCCCTTATGTATATCAGTCATGTAGTACCCATAACACAAGCTCTGCTTAGCTTGTGGCTAGGTGATGCTGTGCAGATTGTTCAGCATTATTTATTAATTATTTAAAATTTAACTGAAGGAGTAAATATAATAATCCTCTTTTACCCAGGCAACTACCCTATTTATATGAACATAATACAATCAATAAGTAATGTATTGTATTATTAAGTTTAACAGTTATCTAGTACCCATAACACAAGCTCTGCTTAGCTTGGGGCTACATAATGCTGTGTGAATTGTCCAGCATTATATATTTATTTATTAAGTTATTGCATGCTTGGGCTAAGTACACATATAAATATTAAAATAGCCTTACGTGACATAATCAAGTCTCTGACAGTTGTAGATGGCGCCACCGCTGCGTTGTTAAATTTAAACTTATTAAAGTTAAAAACAACAAACGACAATGCTTTACACTAAACACTCAACAACATAGCCTTTTTAAAACTTATTTAAACTTTAATAATTAAATTTGTTAAAATTTCAAATATTATTTAATTTATGTAGCTTCGAATATAGAAGATATATTTGTTAAAGTATATTTTTTCTGATCAAAGTTTTAAAAAGGTTTGTTTTAGGAAGTGACACAAAAGATAATAACATAGATAAACATTAAAAGTAGATTGGATACTCTGAAAAACTTTTCTTCTGGAAAATAAATCTTTTATTATGTTACAGTCATCATCATCATATCAGCAAATACACGTCCACTGTTGGACATAGGCCTCCCCCATACGACGCCACAAAGAGCGGTCCTGAGCCGTCTCCATCAATCGACTCCCTGTGACCGCTACGATGTCGTCGGTCCGCGTTGATGGTTTCCCAACACTGTTTCGCGTTGCATCGCGGCCGCCACTCGAGAACCTTTACTCCCCAACGGTTCTGCGAGCTAAATGACCTGACCACTGTCACTTCAGATTTCTTATTTATAGAGCTATTTCGGTGACTTTAGTATAGTTAATTATAGTAATATTTAATGGCATAGGTTCCATATACTTACTTATCTACAAGATATCTTTTTAATATATATTTTTCTTCTTTTGACTGTGTAATAATAATTAATAATTTAGCTACAATGTATAAAATTGATTAGCATAGGTACCTATGTGACCAGAAATGTAACATCTTTGTTATCAATAAAGAACCATTGAACCATTATATTTAATATTTGATGGCATAGGTTCCATATACTTAATATTTGATGGCATAGGTTCCATGTAATTAATATTTGATGGCATAGGTTCCATATAAATATTTTTAAACTAATACTTTAATATAACTTTAATATAGGTTCCATATGTTTAATATTTGATGGCATAGGCTCCATATATTTTGCCATTATCCTTTTCTTGTATAACCTACAACCTGCATACCTATTTAAAGAACGGGATTGAGAATCACGACATCTCAAGTTGTCTCACTTAGATCGCATCCAAACTGAACAGATAATTATAATATCTTTATTAACAAAGAAAATTACAATCAAATAATACAATTAAATTATTTAAAATTGAAACAATTGAGCTAACTGCAGACTGTTGCAAACAATCTACAAGTACCTCAACTGATCCATATAAACACCAGTCGCGCGCGTGCCCAAGACGCTAGCTGCATTGCCCCGCTGTAGTATAGCAATGCTGATGCGCTGCGCCAGATACTCACCAGCTCTCGGGTCACGCGTCGCTTCGACCAGACGCTCAGATAATTTTAATAATAATATTGTAAAAATTGTGCACATAACAATAACACACTAATATTATAAATGCGAAAGTTTGGATGTTCAGATGTATGGATGTTTGTTACTTCCTCACGCCAACTACACCAGAGTAGGACAGTATGAATAGTAATTTTCAATCCTTTTCTATAAATACGCAGGTTATAGGTACATATTTTATGGACATTTTTTTATCAAGAGATCTTAATGTAAAACACATACCGTGATGTGACCCGCCTCGCTTGAGAAGTTTGAGTTTATCTCTCAGTGTCCCTCGCTCGGATTCAAGCGATTCTATGTCTTGTTGTAAGTGGTCTAAGGTCTCCTCGAATTCTTTCTCTTTTCTGAAAAACAAATATGAATAAATAAATAATAAACTTGTATTAACAAATAAAATTACAAACTATGTAACTAGCGTCTGGTCGTAGCGACGCGTGACCCGAGAGCTGGTGAGTATCTGGTACAGCGCATCAGTATTGCTATACAGCGGGGCAATGCAGCCAGCGTCTTGGGCACGCGCGCGACCGGTATTGCTATGGATCAGTTAAGCTACCTGTAGATGTTGTTTTATTATTTAGGATTCTAATGATATGGGTGATGTTATCGCTAAGCGAAAAAGCCCTTAAATAAATAAAAAAAAAAAAACAATTCTAATGATGAAAGATTTTTCAAATCGGTCCAGTAGTTTTGAAGCCTATTCAAACAAACAAACGAATTTCCAAGAAATTAATAAATCCCAAAAATTTCATCAAAAATACGATCTCGACGGGATTCGAACCCGCACCTTCCCCTTCAGCGCAGGGTTGCTCTTTTTCCAACTAAGCTACGTGATCTTATCTCAGAGTACTATAATAAATAAAAACCTTAGAATCAAACAAATTTCCTCATTATAAGTAGTTATTGTGCCATAACTGTAATAGTTAGACATTTTTTTTTATAGATGTTCTCTATAAAACTGTAGTACATCACTTTGCTCTATTGTCAATAATTTCCTCAGCTTACGCGCTTATAATGATTTTTCAGCGTTACTATTGTATATTTTAACATGGAAAAGTAGTAAATATCTTTAAGGTGACGCGATCTGAACGCATAATTATTAATGTTGTTTTTACAAGAACTCAGTGAATAAGCGACGCGACTGTCCAGAAGGTAGACCCAATTTGGCCTAAGAATTGCATTCTGCGCATCTGTCTTTTCACGTGGTTCACCAGAGGACAAGAATAGGCTACTTGACTACTACTGGGAAATAATTCTAACGTGTTGTCTGATAAAAAATAATGCAGTGTAATTAATATTTCTCCAAGGCCAGTCGTATTAGTTATAAAAACTAATTTTAAAGTTTGAATAAAATAATGCCGCGCTAAAACGATAATCTCTGTCACGGCTCCCGTTTTCTAAGCTATGACGTCACCCCGCCATAGCACACCTAGCAAGAACTCATTGTCACTGTAATCTGTAATAGTGTGACGTCACTTGCGATCCAACCAAACACATAGCGTTTTCGATCACGTGATCATATATAAAAAATGTGTACTTTAAATCCCGTTTTTTTACCAAAAAAAGGTATATTTTTAATAGAAATCACCTGATTATGATTACGCTTTGTTACGTTGTCACTGACTTGGATGAAAACAATTTGGAATTTATTTTTAATGTAGTCAAATAGCCTATTCTGACGAGTATTATAAATTAAAGGGCACGGAATCCGTGCTGACTGTACATGCATGTTAAAACGGACTTACCGTTTGAGCTGATTCTGTGTGTCTTCCAGTTTCCTTTGCAGTTGTTCTGCCTTCAGTTTGGAATCATGCGCTGCTGTTGACAGCTTTCTCTCGCCGAGTTCGCGGCGAATCTGCATTTCCGATAGCTCCTCTTGTTTTGCCTGAAATTATTACGTATATAAGATATTCTTACTAATTTTAATGACTATTGTTACTATTTTTAAAATATATTACTGTTATTTTGCTGCAGGAGGTTGCGGGTTCGATTCCCGCCTCAGGACAAATGTTTGTACGATCTGCAAATATTTGATCAGGGTGTTCTTATCGTTTTCTATTTTTAATAAAAAATATCTATACATTACATTATATTATGTATATTAGTTATCAAGTACCCATAACACAAGCTCTGCTTATCTTGGGGCTAGATAATGCTGTGTGAATTGTCCAGCATTATTTATTATTATTTTACTATAGAACAAACCTTGAGCGCCTTCTTCAGTTCCTTGATGTCAGCTTCCTTATTCTCCAGACGGATGGTCAGACTCTTTGTTTCTTCAAGTTGTTTCTTCACAAGCTGCGCCCTTAGTACCACTGGTGGGATTGGCTGTAAACAAGATAGATAGAAAATGCTTTATTGCACACATAACTTAAAAATAACAGACAAAGATAAAATGGAGTAAATAAGAAAAATGTGACAATTGGCGGTTTTATCGTTCAGGAGCGATCTCTACCAGACAACCGTAAACAACACGTTTTTATAAGTAAATTTTACTTGTTTATTGCGTTACTAGCTACTGTTCGTGGCTTCGCACGTTCTTTTCAAGTAGCCTATGTCCGTCTCCGGGATACAGTTTACCTCCTGCCAAATTTCATTAAGATCCGAGCAGCCGTTTAGTTGTGAAAAGCTAACAGACAGACAGATAGACATCAGAGTTGCTTTCGATTTTGTACGCTTTTCATACAACAGAAATTAAAAATAAAATGATTTCGGCTGACACCGTGATCAGTTGCGACCTACTTTTTCCCTCTGAAGCTTGTACGTGTATTTCTTAATTTTTGGGGACACGGAAACGTTCCTCAGTGAAACCTCCTTTTTGAGACGTCTTGTACTAAGGGTCAGCTCACGACCAGACACGACGCGACACGACGCGATACTGCGCATGCACTTTGATTCAAAATATCAACTTTAATAACTACACCAAAAAGGTACAAATTTTATTGACAAAATACGATAACTCCCTGTGGCGCCACGCTGCGCCGCGCTTACGTCAATTTGTACCTTCTTACGTAGTAAATAAAGTTACATTTTGAATCAAAGTGCGCGCAGCGTCGCGTCTCGTCGCGTCTCGGTGTGATATGATCCATATAACATCAAATGTGATAATTTCACACAACCCGTTGTCTATTCTTTCCTAGACAACTCCTTCCTAACTTCCTGATTTTTGACCTACAGGGATAAGTGGTTTATACCCAGCAGGGCCGTGGTCGTCCTGTCTATCTGTCTGTATAGTCTACATTAGCTAGTGTACCTTAATAAAACACTGTTTTTACCGGATTGATCGCGTATATTTTGTTTATAACCTGACGATTGACCAGCAATCCATAGCTACAACCCATCAAGACACTGTTAGTGATTACTGCGTACATACGGAACGTTATAATTAAAGTTGTATAATTGACGGTAGATATGCAAAATTCAAATTACTTGTAAAGACAAATGTCACCTCAGTCTGCCTGTGACCATGGAAGCTGAAAAGCCTCCGAAACGTCAGGTTATAAACCAAATATAAAATATACGCGATCAATCCCTTTAAAACAGTGTTTTATTAGACAACTCCTTCCTAACTTCCTGATTTTTGACCAACAGGGGTAAGTGGTTTATACCCAGCAGGGCCGTGGTCGTCCTGTCTATCTGTCTGTATAGTCTACATTAGCTAGTGTACCTTCTCTAGCGGCTGGTTGTCGCGCGACATCATGTCGTACTCGTTGTCGCCGGCGAACGTCGCTAGTTGCGTCACGTCGCCGCTCACAGTTGATAGCGCGTGCTTTATAGTACGGATAGGACCGTGGTCATCCTGAGAAAAAGAAAATTATTTAGTCATAGGAAAATAGATTCTAAGAAATGAAAAATTGTAGAAAAAATATTTTTATTTTTCGCTGGATTCGGAATCACCAATTTCCGAATTTGAACACCCATTTTATTCTACAGTCTCATGTTTTCGCATGGCAAATGCAATGTTATGCTAACTCAATAAGGTTCGTATTTGCTCGTCCCCTTTCCTAACTGTAATCTTTTAGAAATGACATTATATCCGAGAGACGAAAAAAATCAGAAGCAAAACGGAATTAATATGCTAATAAAACGTATCAAATAAACTCAGAAAAACCACTTCAAAGTTATTTTCGGATATTTAACTAGACATACCGACATCTTTTTTGCTATACAAAATCTACTTCAATGCCGTCGTAATAGAATCTATATTTCCTTGGCTCACCTGATGGTAAACTTTGTCGACCGCGGCACACCAAACAGTTTTGAGTTGGTCGTGTGGGAGAGGCATGGCGTCTCCACGCTCCGCCTGAAACAGAATTAGAATTAAAAGTTACATAATATAAATAAATAATACTAAATGGTAAATAATAGATTCAGGCGTCCAGTCCATTCCATTGCAAAATATAAGGATGAAAATATTTAGTAACAATTCCGCGAAAAAACCTTCTCCGAGAAGTTCTAACAAAATGAAGTCCGCGTTGTAGAAGAAAACGACGCCAACTAGAAAATGAAAAAATACCTATCAAAGCAAGACGTGAACTAGTTTCGTCTCTCCACGAGACATCATCAGGACACCACAATACTCGACCTTAACATTGAGAGCGCCAAGCAACAACGGCAGAGTCCCACCAAAAAAAAAACTAAATGGATCAGTTGAGTTGAGATACCTCTAGATTTGTTCAGACTTACCGTTTTCTTACCTATTTCTTGGGTTTAATAACCACATCGTCTTATTATTATTTATTTGTTTATTTACAAATGAACTTACAGTTAAAACCAAAACGTCCAGGAGTCAGGTAGGTACATAGAAATAACAAAAGTAGGCCTAAAGGAAGTCAATTCTTAAATAATACATAATGAGACAATGAATACAAATACCTAGTTATCAAGCTTCAATGTCAATTTAAGTCAATTATTCATAATTAAATATAAAGTGATTACATATCTATACAAAAATATTCAGGTTTTGCTATATTGGGGCACGCACATGTACCACCACTTAGGTGCGAACCTCGGCTTGGGCTGTTGCCAGATGCTACAAGAGGGAAAAGAGGTATCGCCTAGGTGCTCGAATGCACCAATGGACGGAAGCGGGGAATTCTTCGACCCCGCAGCCGGCGGGGACGATTTTTGGTTGGCTGTGTAGTGTGCTGAAGCGAATCGGTAGTTGTTGCCGTCACCTCCGGGTTAGGGTCGGTGTAACTCCCTTCGTCATTGTTTTATAGTAAGTTAAGATCATTCTTATCGAAAACCGCCTATTACACCATTAATGAATTTATGACTGATAAAAATGTTAATACAAATATGATTTGACGCAGCTTATTATTTATTTAGATTTGGACGAATATTATTTAATTTTAATTCTTTGATTTATTGACATTTAGTACAATTTTTTCTTTTTATTGTTTTATTTTTAATTAGACGATAAGTATTTGATTTGTATTAAAAAAATTGCATGCCTAAGCAGAGGCAGAAAACAATGATCCAAATGTGTACTTTAAGATCTTTAAAACATTGTATTTTCAAGCAATAAACGAACTTTGACTTTGTGATTAGGTCAACCGGGTCACCGAGAACGTGTCTCGGTCTACGAAGTAAATCGGAGTATAGTGCTAACAAGGTAATTACCTGTGCGCTGGCGCAGGCGGCGGCACCGCGCGCGGCGAGCGACACTGCGCGCGCGCATTGGCTTAGAATGGACGCGCTGTCACCTCGAAGACGTTCTATCAGCTGTGGGAGAAATAAAATATTAAGTTTTTATATGACCATCACGACATTGACGACCTCTGTGGCGCGGTGGGCGAAGGTCTGCCTGCGACGCAGGAGGTTGCGGGTTCGATTCCCGCCTTCGCCGCCATACATGTTTGCAGTAAATGCAAAAAGGACGGGGAGTGACGCGTGACGGACCTGTCAAGTATAACTTGACCCGCGCTCATCGATCAAAAATGTCCGGCTTTGCCGGCCCCCCTTAGATTCACAATGCGCACGCCACAACCTTCAGTAGCAAAAGAGAGACCATTTGACATGTTAGGGAAGCTTTTCAACTAGTGTCATTTTAGCGTTCAGACAAAAAGCATGGGTACAAAAAATGCAAGAATCACTCGTCCAAAGTGCTGAAAAAGGATGGAATTTCTTATTTTCAGTAAGTTTATATATACTTTTTACCCGTATATTGAGATGTGAGTCATATACTTGTGAAATCAGCATAAAATATTGTTGTTTGGTTTGCCTATGTTAAAATATTAATTTTGTTCTAAATTGATAAATGGAGAGGCTATTTCTTCTAAATTTTTTTTTTCATTTATAGTATGTATTAATATATTTTTCATAAAAATAAGTTTAATATTACTAGTTGATGATTTTTAAAATAATTAGTTGGCCCGCCCTAAATTTTCATTTGCGTAGACTCTCTAATAAAAGAAAGACTAGGTTCTTACCTACCTACCAGAAGTATGAATTTATAAAACGTTTATTTTTTTCCCGTAAAAAAAACTCGTGCAAAGCCGCAGACAGGAACCAGTTCTTTTTAATCTAGAGTGCCTGCCTGAAATTGTATTGTAAGTTTAAATTATTGTATGTCTGAAATGACCCTTTTGTATAAATACCTACTGTTGAGACACCAATTTATAGTTTCATCAATAAATGATTCGTTATCTTTACCTGAATTCTGTTAATTAATCATTATAGAAAATAAACTGAGTAGGTAGGTATATAATTCTCAGGTAGGTACCTACCTACTTACAAAATAAAATAAAATGAATTCGACTCCACCAATCTCTTGTTCCGTATGGAAAAAACTTGTCAGGCTCTGCGCAAACTGTCTGCGTCAAAACAAAACGAACCCAATTTTGAGTGACATTTTTGTAAGGCTCTAGGTATCTACGGGGGAGGCCGCGAACTCCTTATTTTTGATCGAAGCCCGCGCTGCATAATAAATATTTTGAGATTTTTTAGGTAAATAAAGAAATGGATGGGCTTACCGATGACAACTAATATTGTTTCTTGTTACACTACGTTTTACTGTTGTTTCGGCACCATTTAACGGAACAACAGGACATGATGCCTTAAATTGAAGTTGATTTATATTTTAAATCTAAGTCGCCTCTTTGGTTCTAGTTTTTGGTCGAAACTGGCATAGCACAAAGGTGTCGCCGAAAAAGTCTGTGACAACTCACTGAGGAGTTGACAGAGTCGGGTCGCCATAGATTACGTCTCTAAAGGGATAAGTGCTCGTAGCTCTGCGTAAAGCTCGATTCTGAATGAATAATGCACTCCGACCCACTTACTTGAGGATCCAACGGCACAGCAGACAGTATGGCTCCAGGGGGTAACCTTCTGCGTATACCCTTCAGCTGTTGTTGCAGTGCAGAGCTTGATGTGCAAATAGACTCGTGGAGTTGACCCAACTCTTGGGTACGTTCGGATACCTGAAAGGAATAGCAAGAATTATTTATAGGTAACTAGCTCCTGCCTGCCGCTTTGCACGCACTTTACCAACGCATTAAGAGGCCTGCGGATGATGATTTGCCCATACAAGCGTACTACCAAAATGATTTGTAATTCGAGCATATTTCCACCATATCATGTTGTTTTTTTGTATTCGAATAGTATATATCTAGGTTCCTGGTTGTTTTTTTCTTAATAATACACACCTATAATGTAATGGAAACAAAAATATGCAAAATCGAATTTTGAAAACTTTTTTGAACGTTGAAAATGACCTGTTTTCGTCCTATTTGTTTTGTATAAAAAACAACAATATCGTACGTTTTGTTTGTTAAGGAACATAGCTTATATTGTCTTGTTACAGAATAACAACACAATGTCGAAAATACTAAAAGTTTTCAGTCATCATTTTTGGTATTACGGAACGTAATAATTCACGAATTGAAGTTGCGAGCAGCTGTCGCCGGATTCTTAAGACTATTTCTTAACCTGCAACAAACACACAACTACACACTAAGTTCAGAGAATGGAACAGTGTGTAGTCGTGCCCTACACACAAAGCTCATGAAATACCTGTAGTAGATGCGTCAAGGCCTGCGCGTCCGCGTGCATCGCGCGTGCGAGCGCGTCAAGCGCGCAGCAAGCGTGGAGCACCGCCTCGCGGGACAGCGCGCATGACGTCATCGCGTTCAGGTTCAGCGCTGACCACATCGCTGACAGGTACGTCCAGCAGCGTTCTAGACCTGGAGAAGAAGAAAACTTAATTTCAAACGATGCTTACCGGCATTATTTTATTACAATAGGAGAGAAACGAAATAAGTCCCAAAAATTATCGGTTTCGGCGGGATTCGAACCCACGCCACACCCTGGCGCGCGCGGGTAGGGCGCGGGTTCGAATCCCGCTGAAACCGATAATTTTTGGGACTTATTTCATTTCTTAGAGATACCCAGAGTGCGGGTTAGCACTATAACAATGATGAAAATGTATTTTTTCCGTTTTCGCACGTGTTTTGACGAAAACGCTGGACGTAGTGGACGCCATATTGATCGGTGGTCATGAGTCAGTTGACTGTGTACGTACCTACCTAAGCAATTGCACTGGTGTTCATGATGACAGTTGATACTTTTTAGTCTACGTACTCAGCCGCATGACGTAATAACATTGCACTTAACCTAATGCAATAATAATAATAAGAGCAATGCAGCTAGCGTCTTGGGCACGCTTCCGACTGGTATTGATATGAAACTTTTGAAACTATCATGGTTATTACTATAGAAATCATTTAGAACGGGATATTTACCATGATTCAATTTTTGAGTTTTCCAATATTTCGTGGTAATATTCGTAGCAAAAGACAAAGAATGAGGGTAGATCGGTATGTCTGCCAATAAAAACCAACTCGCAGTGACTTTAGTTCTTCCGTGATCATGGCGCATGAAACTGTGCCGAAATATTGGAAAACTCAAAAATTGAATCATGGTAAATATCCCGTTCTAAATGATTTCTATGGTATTGATATGGATCAGTTGAGCTACTTATAGATTGTTTGCAACAGTCCGCAGTTAGCTCAATTGTTTCAATTGTAGGTAAATACTAGTTTTAATTTAATTCTTTTATTTGATTGTAATTTTCTTTGTTAATAAAGATGATCTTAATATTTCAAGGTGTTAAAACAAGATAAAAAAATATATTGTTTTATGAACTATAACTAACATTTTCCGACTGCTTTTTGGCTAAGCTATTTCAATAAAAAAAATAGATTTTTTGTCATATAAGTAAAATACCCTATTATCCCTTACCATCAGGAGAACAGTTCTCATCCGACTCATTGCTCTTCAGCAATGTAGCGGCCGCGTCCAGCGCTTTCTCTTGCTGCAGCGCGTCGGGTAAAGCGCTTGCACAGCGGACTAACAGCTCCGGGGTGCAAGTGTCTAGGACTTTAGACTCTATAGACACTACCTTAGAGTACACTATCCCTTACCATCAGGAGAACAGTTCTCATCCAGCTCATTGCTCTTCAGCAATGTAGCGGCCGCGTCCAGCGCTTTCTCTTGCTGCAGCGCGTCGGGTAAAGCGCTTGCACAGCGGACTAGCAGCTCCGGGGTGCAAGTGTCTAGGACTTTAGACTCTATAGACGCTACCTTAGAGTACACTATCCCTTACCATCAGGAGAACAGTTCTCATCCAGCTCATTGCTCTTCAGCAATGTAGCGGCCGCGTCCAGCGCTTTCTCTTGCTGCAGCGCGTCGGGTAAAGCGCTTGCACAGCGGACTAGCAGCTCCGGGGTGCAAGTGTCTAGGGCTATAGACTCTATAGACGCTACCTTAGAGTACACTATCCCTTACCATCAGGAGAACAGTTCTCATCCAGCTCATTGCTCTTCAGCAATGTAGCGGCCGCGTCCAGCGCTTTCTCTTGCTGCAGCGCATCGGGTAAAGCGCTTGCACAGCGGACTAGCAGCTCCGGGGTGCAAGTGTCCAGGGCTTTAGACTCTATAGACGCTACCTTAGAGTACACTATCCCTTACCATCAGGAGAACAGTTCTCATCCAGCTCATTGCTCTTCAGTAATGTAGCGGCCGCGTCCAGCGCTTTCTCTTGCTGCAGCGCGTCGGGTAAAGCGCTTGCACAGCGGACTAACAGCTCCGGGGTGCAAGTGTCTAGGGCTATAGACCACATGGAGACGTAGCACTGGAATTGAAGGAAACCAAAATAAGCTACAACCTGGGTCTCTTCAAGACAAGAGTGAATTATCTTTTAGACCTTTTTTTTTAGGGTTCCGTACCCAAAAGGTAAAACGGGACCCTATTACTAAGACTTCGCTGTCCGTCTGTCACCAGGCTGTATCTCATGAACCGTGATAAGTTAGACAGTAGAAATTTTCACAGATGATGTATTTCTGTTGCCGCTATAACAACAAATACTAAAAAACAGAATAAAATTAATATTTAAGGAGACTCCCATACAACAAACGTGATTTTTTTGCTGTTTTTCTAGATAATGGTACAGAACCCTTCGTGCGCGAGTCCGACTCGCACTTGGCCGGTTTTTTTAATTGTTGGCCACAGTTTCCACCAGGTGAGATTGTGGTTAAACGAAGGTTCTATCCTACTAATATCAAAAACCCGAAAGTTTGTGAAATAAGAATTTAATTTTGTTACCTAAAATCTCCAGAAGTACTGAACAGATCAAGATGAAATTTGAAGTACAGTTAGAACATAGCCTAACTTATATAATAGGCTATTTATTATACGGACTAACATGAGTTTGTTCCACAGTAAATTGTTAAATAAGTTAGTGGGAAATAAAGGCTAATTTTATTTATTATTTTATTTATTATACGGATAATACGCGAGCGAAGCCACGGGCAGAAGCTAGTTTACTATAAAAATAAACTATGAAAGAAACAATTCATCATACAGTATTTTTTTAACTCTCATTTTTGTTTTCTCTAAATATCAGTTTTCGATTGCCAATTTCGCCATTCACTCCCATTTCAAAAAGCCACCCTGTATAATCTTACTTGTATCATATGCAGCTGGTATTCTAATTGACATCTGAAGCTGTACTGGGCCGCGGTGTGGGATTTTGTCACCACTTCTGTGTCCCACACGTTCACCGCTGGGAATCTGTCCAATACAAAAAACATCATTTGTTATCTTAGAGAAAGAAGTTTATAGAGCTAGTACACATGCCATCTCGTTCACACAAGAGACAGACAACTTTGCAGATCGTTCAAACACTTGCACGATCTGCAAAAATTTACTGCGGGTGTTCTGGGTATTTATTGTGTATAATAAAATATATCTATTTAATTTATCTTTGTATTGATGTCCCCAGTTCTTTCAATGCACCACGTAAACCGATATTATGAATGCTTTCTCAGTCATCGCTTGAGTAACGATTTTTTTTTATTTGATGATTATTCATAAAATAAATAATGCTGGACAATTCACACAGCATTATCTAGCCCCAAGTTAAGCAGAGCTTGTGTTATGGGTACTAGATAACTGATACAATACAATACAATACAATACTTGCTTTATTGTACACCATAAAATAACATTACAAAGAGACATCACATAAGATAAGTACAATGGGCGGCCTTATCGCTAAGAAGCGATCTCTTCCAGGCAACCTTTGGATGGAAAGAATTGTGAATTTAAGAAAGGCAGGGGGTGTACCAAAGATAATCTAAAATACATAAACTACAAAGACCAATGGATACCTACATTAAAGACATCCAATAAAATCAAAATAAATAAATAACTAAAAGTATACATAAATAAATAGACAAAGTAAAGTACCATTATTCACTTTTCTGAAAGGAAAAACTCCTTGACACGAGCTTTAAATACTGGCAAGGATCGGACTTTTCTAATAGACTCTGGTAGTGCATTCCACAACCTTATGGCCTGGATGGAAAAGGATTTGTCATAGAAGCTAGTTCGGTGAGGTGGTATGTTTAACACTAGATTTTCTGACGACCGAAGGACACGGGAAGGATGAGAATCGTGGACACTGATCTACATAAGACAACGTTACATAGATAGATATTTTTTATTCTATTTAAGTAATGTATTGTATAAAAAGTATTTTAACTTTCGATTTATAAACATATTAAAATATACAAAGATCTTACGAAACTCTAAACAGAGTCAGCATTGCTATGTTGTATAGCAATGCTAACTAACTGCCAGCATTCTGGGCACTCTGCCTTCCTAGTGACGGCTGAGATTTTTAGAAAATTTATAAATGTTAATACTAGTTGTAATTGTTTTTAGAATACATGAACATCTTAATTGATCGGGTATTTATTTCGAATACCTTTTGTTTTATTTTCCCCAACGTTTTTATCGTATTACAGCGATCGTGGTGTCGTTGCGACTGGATGTACTCGGAGTTACAGCTGAAAATTGACGGCAGTATCCACGACTACCCTCAATTCGACTTCAGAATCAGGAATGTCCAAGTTAACATTACGTGCGACATAAATACCTGATAAATAATCTTTATATATTCTATTGTATATCGATCATCTAGTACCCATAAAACCCTCTGTTTAGCTTGGGGCTAGATGATGCTGTGTGGATTGTCCAGCATTTTTAGGGTTCCGTACCCAAAGAGTATAACGGGACCCTATTACTAAGACTCCGCTGTCGGTCTGTCACCAGGCTGTATCTCATGAACCGTGATAGTTAGACAGTTGGCATTTTCACAGATGGTGTATTTCTGTTGCCGCTATAACAACAAATACTAAAAAACAGAATAAAATAAATATTTATCTCCCATACAGCAAGTGATTTTTTTGCCGTTTTTGTACGGAACCCTTCGTGTGCGAGTCCGACTCACACTTGGCCGGTTTTATTATTATTATAATTTGTGCTGGCGCGAGAATCGCAACCTCCTGCGTCGAACTTTACACCGCTACGCTATAGAGGTTGGCAAATGAAATGATGTCAAAAAAGAATAGGTTACCTTTCTCTTATCTGTCCCAGGATGATGTCAGATTTGGTGTTAAGCCTCTGCATCAGAAGAATCAATAGGATAGCATCATGGTCTCCTGCAACAAAATAAATTACAGTCTTATATCAACGGCATAAAGCTCAAAATGAACGAAGTTGAATTGAAACTCCATAGATGATTATATCAATGATGTTAAATAATAGAATCAGGCGTTACTTTGCGGAAATCCATTGCAAAATGTAAGGATGAAAATATTTAGTAACAATTCCGGTACGGTAGATATGCAAAATTCAAATTACTTGTAAAGACAAATGTCACCTCAGTCTGCCTGTGACCATGGAAGCTGAAAAGCCTCCGAAACGTCAGGTTATAAACAAAATATAAAATATACGCGATCAATCCGGTAAAAACAGTGTTTTATTATGAGTTCTCGCGAAAATAACCTTAGAATATACTACACTAGATGTTAACAAAAAGTTTAAACTAGTGTCAAATTGCAACAAGTGGATGAAAAACCGGCTGTAAGTTTTATAGCGACTGACATTAGGTTCAAAATGCAACATACCAGCGCTCATCATAAAGTGGTCAGGCAGACAGGCCGCTAGCATGTCAGCTCGCGCCTTCGCCTGCGATAGCTCCAAAGCCCGTAGTTGTAGGTCCACAGAACGCGTGCAAGCCCTAGATGCGGCGACTAGTGAACCTAGCTCGAAGGTCTTAGGTTCCGAGGTTGAGTTTTCGTGTTCCGAGATTGATGTTGAATCTGGGAAAAAAAGTTAAGTTAATTTGGGAAAAATATTTGCAAGCGACGATTTTCTTCAATATAAGCAACATTTGATCAATTCAACGCTCAAATAAAAAAAAAACAAATCAAATCTGTTGATTAGTTTTTGGATCCTAGATATCCGAAATAAAGAGATTTTATTTTATTTATTAGTTTGTCCTTTTAGAGCTGCGCTGCCAGACAGACTCTCGCACACTTTATTAATGGGATTAAATCCAATATTTTCAAAAAAGTTAGGGATCCGTATGAAAACTTCGATAATGTAACCCAAGGTGTGAAAAAAATACCATACAAAATTCTTATAATACGTACGCTGCGGAAACTATTGACAATAGAGCAAAGTAATGTACTACTGTTTTATAAAAGACATTCATATCTACAAAAAAACGTCAAGTGCGAGTCGGACTCGCGCAACGAGGGTTCCGTAACTAATCATTATATTAATTATATAAATAAGAGACTTCTTCTGGCCAAATATCAACGGGAAGTAGGTACACTAAAGGTTTTTTGGTCCATGGAGAGAATAAAAATATTGCTTTTGTGTGATAAGACTACAATAATACAGTTTTTGGATTTTTCCTATACTTGTGCTATAAGACCTTGCTTCTTGCCAAATTTCATGATTCATATTTAAAAAAAATATTAATCATGAAATTTGTTTTTTCAAATTTTATTATTAATTATTAGGTCAACGGGAAGTACCCTATAGGTTTTTGGTCCATGGCGAGATTCAAAAATTATTTTTTAGAGTTCCGTACCCAAAGGGTAAAAACGGGACTCTATTACTAAGACTTCGCTGTCCGTCTGTCCGTCTGTCACCAGACCGTTCGGCCGTTCGGGGTTCTCATGAACCGTGATAGTTAAGACAGTTGAAATTTTAACACAACAAATACTAAAAAACAAAATAAAATAAATATTTAAGGGGGCTCCCATACAACAAACGTGATTTTTTTGCCGTTTTTGTAGATAATGGTAAGGAACCCTTCGTGCGCGAGTCCGACTCGCACTTGGCCGGTTTTATTCTCTTACGACTTAAGCGACGTTTAGAGAAATTTTCGTAGAAGATTACCCCAGTGCGAGTTACGCACTATAAAGCAAAAAGTTAAGTTCCTTCATGTTTATGTTTCCCTAGTAGTAAGTTGTTAAACGGTGCCTACTAAGATAGCACTATTTTAGTGGTACCAGAGGTAGGCTTGGGGGTAGACCGGGTCCATAGCACGTAGAAAGCCCATACCTTTAGAATCGACCTGTGCTTTCAACTCGTTGTACTGCTCTGTCATCTTGTGAACCAGTTCTCTGAACTTGTTTATGGTCGAGTCTCGGTCCATTATGGTTTCCAATGCCGCTTCGCGTTCACGTACCGACTGGAAACAACAAATTTAAGGAGATTAAAAAAGAGTTTAGTAAAATATCACCTTTGATGATACCTATCGCAAAACATCTATTAAAATCGAATGAATACGCACAAAAATAGAGGTAACTTTTTATGAAAAAATGTGATGTTCACGACAGATACAAGAAACAATAACAAACTACACATTCCATCATATAGATTACGAAAGGTAGGCAAATCATTTATGGGAAATTGCGTACGCTTCTATAACAAGCTTCCATCTGAAACAACTGAGCTACCTATTCGTGAAATTTAAACAAAATAAAATAAAATTTAAACACATAAAACGAAATCCTATCAAGAAAGCCTTTACTCCATAGATGATTATATCAATGATGTTAATGCTTGGCCAGATGTCGCCCAGTTCCGCACCGACAATAGTATTATAGGAGAACAATCATAAGCTTAGTTTTATATAAATATTGACCTGTATCTAAATCACATTATATTTAGACTTAGATAGGCAAATAATATTGTATTACATTTTAAGTATTAAACAAACTTTCTAGTGGTTTATTTTTCGTTTCTTTCACTAGTGGACAAAAAATTTAAGCGAACAATATCAATAACATTTTGTTGCTTATTTGATAATAATTACTATTTATAAAACTGTTTATGTATAAAATTTGACATGTCTAAGAAATTTGACATGTCTAAGTGCTTATTTTGTATGTCTAAAGAAATAAAGTTATTGGACTTTTGACTTTTTTTACTTTTAGACTTTTGATGAAAGAAGAAGAAGTTTAAACAATTCTATCAAGATTTACGTGCAAATAGCACCGCAAGCTCTATCTACAGTTTCTTTCATCTATGGACGATTCTGCGACTGCGGTTAGCAGAATTCGACCCCTGATCTTTTGCACTAGCCAGACTATACGTAGACTTACCTCCCTTGTAGCTGCATGAGCCATCTCCAGCTCTTCACGGAGATCCATCTCCAATTCCCTGTTCGACTCCACCAGCTGTTCGTGGACTTCTTGGAGAGCTTCCAGTTCTGACACGTCTTGCTTTAGCTGTTCTACCTGGAACCGAAACAAAGAATAATAATAATAATGCTGGACAATTCGCACAGCATTATCTAGCCCCAAGCTAAGCAGAGCTTGTGTTATGGGTACTAGATAACTGATATACATAATACAATACCTTAAATAGATAGATATTTTTTATTATACATAGAAAATGACGAGAACACCCTGAACAAATGTCTGCAGATCGTACACACATTTGTCCTGCGGCGGGAATCGAACCCACAACCTCCTGCGTCGCAAGCATACTTTCGCCCACCGCCCCAGAGAGGTCGTCTTATCGTCTTACATTATACTAGTAATAAAAACTGAAAATAAAGACTTGGTATTTGAAGTGTCAAGTTTGTTATGTGAAACGTCTTTGAAAACCGTTAGTACGGGCTCGCTTGTAGGAATCAGAATGGAATGGCAAGATCGCGTAAGAGCCGTGCGAGACAAACTTAACGGGTTTGGTTGTCAAACTAGCCCTATATCTCAGAAAAGATATTACATGAGACAAGTACAATGGGCGGCCTTATCGCTTAGAAGCGATCTCTTCCAGGCAACATTTGAACCTTTGAAAACACACCTTCGCACGGTTGGACGAGAGAGGTGAAACTTAAAGCAATCGAAATGTTCTAGATATTTAGCTGGTCTTTAACATTTTCACTACCCGCGACGCACATCTCCATGTTCAAGCTATTAAAGCTACGGCACGCCTGCGGGGCGCATCGCAGCGGCTGGGCAGTCAATGGGCTAACGCCATTTTCTTCTCAAACGGCTGTTCTTTTTAACTAGGTACACAAGTCTTAGAACTCTTCAACCCTAGAGCAGCCCTAAAGCAATCTACGAAAATTTACTCAAAAAATTTCAATTCTGGCAGGATTCGAACCCGCGCCTCACCTTCAGTATAGGTCTAACCAACTAACCAATGAGATCGACACGTGCTTCGTCAAAAATATCTGGGACCTCTTACGACTTAAGCGTCGTTTAGCTCCACCTACAGGGGAAACCTTGAAAGATTATCCAAACCTGCTCAATGACTAAAGAAACGTTTAGTACGATTGACGAGAGGTGTCGCTTTTGCTTTATTCTTAGCTTTTTGCTTTATAGTACAATACTCGCACTGGGGTTATTTTCTACGAATTTTTTTAATAATATCCCAAAATTTTGGATTTCGGCAGGATTCGAACCCGCGCCTCACCTTCAGTACAGGTGGGCTCTAACCAACTAAGCAACGAGATCGACACGTGCCTTGTCGAAAATATCCGGGACCTCTTTACACACTTCTAGTTCTCATAGATCCTTACCTGGTCTTCCAACCCCATCTTCTTCTCAGCTAGCTGTTCCACCATTTCCTCAGCTCCTAACGCCGCATCCACCTGTTCTCTTAGATCAGCCACCTGTGCTTCCAACTCCTCAACCCTGGAGGAGAGCTTCTCCTTTGTGCGAGAGAGTTCAGCTATCTCTGATTTGTATTGATCCAAGTCCTGTTATAGATTATTATGTCAACAAAATTTGTATCTTTTTGTGCAGTGAATAAAGTTCTATTTTGAATCTCAATCATAAAAAGTGTGCGCTGCGACACGTAGCGCCTCGCTGCGCAGCGTGGTTCTGCCGGGAATGTTCGTACTATGTCAATTAAATTTGTATCTTTTTGTGTAGTGAATAAAGTTATATTTTGAATCTCTATGATAAAAACTGCGCGCTACGACACGTGGCGCCTCGCTGCGCTGCGTGGCTCCGCCGGGAGTTTTCGTATTATGTCAATAAAATTTGTATCTTTTTGCGTAGTAAATAGAGTTATAAATAGAATCACTAACTGAAAAACTGTGCGCAGCGTCGCCTATCGGTGTTAGCTGACCCTTAAGCGTACGTACAGAAGGCTTACTTTACCTTATTCATCTTCTGCATTTCATGTTTATCATGCGCCGTCAGATCCCTCAGTCGCACCAGAGTGTCCCTCATCCGTTGATTCTGCTGTTGGAGCTGGCGCGTCTCGTAGCCGGTGGCGCCCTCGCTCGCTGCGTACGGGTGCTCTACTCAACGCGCAACCACACACATAATGCTACTAGGTGTATGCATGCATCTCTGTCTGGTCTATAGGTGTCTCCCCGAGTGTCTTAAGAGTCAAGAAAGCTCTGTCTAAATGATCCTCACCGTCTAAAAGCTTTTGAGTATCTTATAGTCTCGTAGTGGTTTAAAGTCTTGAACTGTTTTAAAGTGCTAACGCGTTTTAAAAGTCTTCAAATGTATGTTTCGATGCGTCTAAAATCCAAAGTGTTTACACGTCTCAGGCTGTCGAAAATGCCCCATTTCGCATTCCTAATTTTTATGTTTAACCATTAGCGTGTTAAAGTCTTGAACTGTTTTAAACTCCCTGAATGTCTCAAGTAAAATTATCTGTATGCCTTTGTCAACTGACTATAGTAACATTATTTTTCTGTGCTATAGTCGACCATAGACGATACTCGGTCCCAAAATTTCAACAAAAACCTGAGTGTCATTCAACTTCAACTTCTTATTTCATGGCTCGCAGTGCTTTGCTGCCCCAACTCTGCCAGTGTCCAAATACTCCTGAATCCATGTTTCAAAAAGTCAGAATCTGTTAAATACTCAACAATCAATCCTGGCACCGCTGAAAACCAGCGCTTCTGTGGCATAAGTGCCACAGCAGCATTAAGCTGAGCCGGTGACCTTTTTGTGTAACATTTAATTAAATACCAGTTATAAGAGCAAATACCTATGTCATAATTTAACTCTGTTACACAAATAAAGATTTTCTATTCTATTCTATTCTATTCAATCTGTAAATCCTTGGGTCTCAAAGTCATGAAGTCTGCTTTAACATCAAACATGATACTTATCAAAAAAGGTAAGTTCTAATAATTCCCACGAGAAAAGTCATAACTACAAAACACAGAGCAATAGATTATTAGTAACATTTGATACAGGGACCTAACTAGTTAGTCAAATTGATCGGGGGAGATCAGAACGCAAAATTAAACATGCAACACAAAAAAATATACAAAGACTTAACGCATTCACTGAGTTATATATTTTTATATTTATATCGGATTTTTAATAGCTTCCTGCTTTGTGTGTCGAAATAAAATAGCTAATGAAAAGCTGTTACAACCACCAAAGCGGTGCGAGCCAATACCATAGTTATCTCTTCTATACTGTTAGCTCACTTCGGAAAATTCTAAAATTTTAAAATAAGTCGTAAATTTTTGGGATCCTCGACCAGTCGAGGAATAGCTGGATTTTTTTTACAAATTTTCTTGTCTACCTTGTGGTATCCTACCCATTTAATATGTGTATTCGAGGGTAGGGAATAAAACAGTTGGTTCGTTGACTTGGTGTTTCTGTTATTGAGCTCCCACTATTTATATTAATAAATACCACTAATATAAATAGTGGGAGCTCAATAACAGAAACACCAAGTCAACGAACCAACTGTTTTATTCCCTACCCTCGAATACACATATTAAATGTGTACTATTTATATTAATAAATACCACTAATATAAATAGTGGGAGCTCAATAACAGAAACACCAAGTCAACGAACCAACTGTTTTATTCCCTACCCTCGAAAACACATTAAATGGTACTATTTATATTAATAAATACCACTAATATAAATAGTGGGAGCTCAATAACAGAAACACCAAGTCAACGAACCAACTGTTTTATTCCCTACCCTCGAATACACATATTAAATGTGTACTATTTATATTAATAAATACCACTAATATAAATAGTGGGAGCTCAATAACAGAAACACCAAGTCAACGAACCAACTGTTTTATTCCCTACCCTCGAAAACACATATTAAATGGTACTATTTATATTAATAAATACCACTAATATAAATAGTGGGAGCTCAATAACAGAAACACCAAGTCAACGAACCAACTGTTTTATTCCCTACCCTCGAAAACACATATTAAATGGTACTATTTATATTAATAAATACCACTAATATAAATAGTGGGAGCTCAATAACAGAAACACCAAGTCAACGAACCAACTGTTTTATTCCCTACCCTCGAAAACACATATTAAATGGTACTATTTATATTAATAAATACCACTAATATAAATAGTGGGAGCTCAATAACAGAAACACCAAGTCAACGAACCAACTGTTTTATTCCCTACCCTCGAAAACACATTAAATGGTACTATTTATATTAATAAATACCACTAATATAAATAGTGGGAGCTCAATAACAGAAACACCAAGTCAACGAACCAACTGTTTTATTCCCTACCCTCGAATACACATATTAAATGTGTACTATTTATATTAATAAATACCACTAATATAAATAGTGGGAGCTCAATAACAGAAACACCAAGTCAACGAACCAACTGTTTTATTCCCTACCCTCGAATACACATAAAATGGGTAGGATACCACATACCTAAATTCTTTTTCTTTCTTTCTTCTTCGCTTTGGTGGGAAACAGGTGTTATAAAAAAAGAAGGAAGGGCAGGCTAGAACTAAAGTCATTTAAAATAAACTTCAAAACATTGCGTCAACTCAGTTAAAAGGTTTACTTTGGCCTTTAGGCTTAGGTATAATTCCAATGCTATAAGGCCTAAATAGGTACTTTTACATCATTAAATTTTTCATATTGCAACCAGCAGTAAAGAAACATTCGAAAGAAAAATGCCGCAGTTTTCCAAATTGCCAATGTGCCGTGGCGCAAACGAATTTTGTCTTTTTTTAAATAAATTTTCGTAAGCAGTGAATGTGCCAAGTGCATGCTTTAGTCAAAAATAAATGAACAAATAATAAATAACCTTGAGCAACTTAATAATGAATAATATATGAAGTTACAACCGAAACGGAAATACGTACACTTTTAGGGTGAGTTTTTATCTCTAAAAATATTATAAAATAATAAATAACATAAAATAAATATTTTTTGCGATTAAAACAACTAATAGCATTAAATTTGCATGTGGTTGCGAGTCTTTGTATGTTTTTAATTAATTTAGAGATAAAATAAAAGTTCTCTTTATATTCATTTGAATATAAAATGAACGTATTAATAAATATTTTATTTAAGCACTTTATTTTTTTTTTATTTGAGAACTTTGATTTTATCTCTACAAATAAGCAATTCATAAATTTTAACAGTAGATAAAAATCATTGAATACGAAGTCAATCAACATCAATCTTCGATGAGATCCAACATCATCTCGATCATCAACCAAAAGTCTAAGACCCGTATTATAAAACCTTACTCAGTGATCGACCTCTGCTTGAGAAACGCTTTTCTATGGAGAAAACGTCACTCAAGCATAGATCTGTGACTAAGCAAGCTTTCATAATACGGACCTTACTCTCTGAGTAATACTTTCATTCAATCATTTTATGTCATTTAAAGTTAATATAAATTTTCCCTTACAATGTACCTACTTACGTCCATGAAAACTATTGTTTACTCCGTAACCTAGTGCTCTCTTGACACCCAAGATACAAGCCTAGTGCTTAGTTTGGGTCTCACCAGAAATCCTTATGTAAGTATGTATATTTGGTAAATAAATTTATTTGTTATTTGTAATCATTCAATCAATATCAATCCCCGTACAAAGAAAAGTACTAAAAAAAAGATCACACAATTGATATGTATTTTTCAGTCATGTTCATGTAATTTGTTACCCGTGTTATTAATGTTACCCGTTATTTCATTAATTATATTCTGGTATTTTAGAACATTATAACAAATGAAAGAGGTAGGTAATTAAATATTCCCGATTTCGAAATTTTTGTGGTTATGTTGTTTGTTTTTTGCTTCCTAGTACGCATGATACTCTAGCGACCATAGACTTAGAATTTTCACTACCGAAAATTCTGATACAAACGGATATGTAAAAGAGTATACCACTTTAGCGACAACTTGTGCTCACGTTGGCCGTGAACGAGCGATCGCGTTGCCCCTGTAAGGCAAACACGTTTCCACGTCGCATTGTCGACCACCAATTGTATGGAGTTCGGTTCGGTGTTCATATACTAGCGACACTGGTATCGTTTTAGGTTTGTATAGAAAGCGACAAAATAGCGACAAGTTTCAATGCATTTCGCAATTTCGTGGAGGAGGTGAACGACCTGTATTGCCACCTCATTTGGGACTTAGGCCCGTATTATGAAAGCTTCCCCAAGCATTACTTAAGCAGTCATTACGTGATCTCTACTCAAGCGTTAATTACTCAAGTAATACTTGGTAACCGTTCAATAATATGTCTAAGCAGTTACTCGAAGGCGTGGACGGAGGAAATCCGCTCTTGACGGCTACTTGAGTGAGTGTAGATTTTGACATGAGCTCCCAAGCATTGTTTGAAAATTAGTATTCACTCAAAACTAGACATAAGCATCACTCAAGCAGAGCTCGATGACTGAGCATGCTTTCATAATACGGGCCTTAGCATATCAATCTACAACCTAAGTTCAGAATTCACTATCAATCGTTTATCAATCAATCTACAACCTAAGTTCAGAATTCACTATCAATCGTTTATCAATCAATCTTCAATCCACAGATATAAATAATACTCACGGACATTCCCACCCGCTTCCATTTCAGCTCTCATCAGTTGAAGGTCTAAGGTGGACTCTTCCAACTTCTCTCGAACGTTCTCGAGCTCCATTTGTAACGCCTCGGCGCGTTCTTCTGCCATTTCCTGAAAAAAGTGATCGCAATAAAACACTGTTTTTATGATAGATAGATAAGATAGATAGATAGATAAATCGTTTATTTTTCGTCTGCAGACACACATATAACAAAATAAACAAAGTAGCAAAAGTGATTTTAAACTACATATTTAAGTGTTAAATTATCCTAAACATAAAACAGAGATAAACACACATATAACAATCATAACAAAATTAAACAAAATAGCAACTACATTTTGAAATACATAACTTAGGTATTAAAACAGGGGTTGTGACAGATATATGTGTGTGCTGCAGCACGTCAAAAAGGTCATGGCTCAGCGTGAAATTTGCTCGAGGAGCAAACGCTGATTTTCAGCCATAACCAACAGAGCGCAAACAAACGAGAAACAGATCAGGGTGTGTTTTGTATTTTTACCGGATTGATCGCGTATATTTTATATTTTGTTATGTTTGTGTTTTATTATGAGTTCTCGCGAAAATAACCTTAGAATATACTAAAAGTGATCGCTATAAAATGGCTGTAAATCATAAGATCATGAATCTGTTTGCCACCTCGGTAGTATAACAAGATAAAGTTAAAAACTACAACCCGACTACGTGAAAGTTATAAAAGTTTGAAACATTTACATTGACAAAATAGAATGACGTATCGGTCATATTTGATAGGCATAGAGTTGAAAATGAAAATAGGTCGTAGGTATTGTAATTTTTCTCTATGGGACCTGCAGCCTGCGGATACCTAAACTTTAATACGCGTTTTGAAGGCTTATTCGGGGTCGGAGCCCTAAATCCTATAGCCTATAACCATCGGGGTATTGAGACGAATCAATCGATACATAATTTGTTGAAATCGAACCGTAGTTTCAGCGCTACGTGGGAACAAAGAAATCGGCCACATACATACAAACATAGGGTGCTAACCTCATAACCCTCCCCTGTTGGTAGTCGGGTAAAAAATAAGAGCTTGGGTGTGGGGAGCCAGACGTTTAAAATACTACTTAAGCCGTAAATGTATGTGCATTGACGTGAATTAGGTTACGTTAAACCTTTTTACTTCGTAATCTTTTTTAATGTTCCGTAGACAAAGAGTAAAACGGGTCCCTTTTACTAAGACTCTGCTGTCCGTCTGTCCGTCTGTCACCAGGCTGTATCTCATGAACCGTAATAGTTAGACAGTTGAAATTTTCACAGATAATGTATTTCTGTTGCCGCTATAACAACAATAAAACCGGCCAAGTGCGAGTCGTACTCGCGCACGAAAGGTTCCATTATCTATGAAAACGGCAAAAAAATCATGTTTGCTGTATGGGAGCCCCCTTAAATATTTATTTTATTCTATTTTTTAGTATTTGTTGTTATAGCGGCCACAGAAATACATAATCTGTGAAAATTTCAATTGTCTAACTATTACGGTTCATGAGATACAGCCTGGTGACAGACGGACAGACGGACAGCATAGTCTTAGTAATAGGGTCCCGTTTTACCCTTTGGGTATGGAACCCTAAAAATTTACACAACACAAGCTCTGCTTAGCTTGGGGCTAGATAATGCTGTGTGAATTGTCCAGCAACTTTCACTTATTTGTTTTTTATTTAATAATTTCAGACCCTAGGTTTCATTTGTATCAAAGATATCGATAATTGAGAAGTGCCTTGAGATGTTTCGAGAAAAGGGTTCCCGCGGGCGGCCGTCTCACACAAAGTTTCGTTCCGGCCCTAGTTGGGGGCACGGAGGGAGGCCTCGAGGCTTGGCCTCTTTACCCCGTCTGCAACTCGAGGGGTGACGACCCCTCGGTTTTGGGTTGAGACGTAATGCTCTTTTGTCTCTTTTTTTTTTTTGAGGCTGCATGTGTTTTGGTTTTTTTTTTTTTTTTTTTTGTTTGGGCGGCCGTCTACTCAACTTGGCAGGGCCATTACCGTGGCCCCTGATAGGTACCTTGTCCAGGGCAGCCATTTCTGTAGCCTCCGCCAACTCAGCTGTTTCCTCCATATGCGCTTCCAACGCCTCTTGCGCCTCGCGAACCTGCGGACGAATAAAGATTAACGAAATAATATATATATAAAGAACTTACATACTTACTTACTTAAATTCAAACAAATTGTCAAACATGTCCTTTGTAAAAAGGCTTACTACAAAATATCAGATTACCTAGACGATAAAAAATCTTGGGACGACTTTTGCTCCAACTCGAAAACTAACATTCTAACAAGGTAGAGGTTTCTTGTTCGCTTCTTTACTTTACCTTAAAAAGATTGAAGTGAACAAAAAATCAAAGTGATCACTTTATTTCCTAGTTTTACGTATGTAATTTGTATTTTGTGACGTGTCCAAGAGTCCTGTAAGGTCTAAAGGAAATAAAGCACTTTGATATTTGATATTTGAACTGTATGTCTATAAAATGAAATTTTTAGGACTGTAGCGCCGTTAGCTCCACCTACAGGGGAAACATTGAAGTTTATCAACGGGTTCACGTCCCGCCGAAATATTTTTTTTTGGAAACTTATTTAATTTACGGGCACTTACACTCCTCAACAAGTTTCTTCTGGAGTTCCAACATGTGGACATATTTGATGACAGCTTAAGTTCAATTTATAATCAGTTAAGATCCTATTTAAGTTTTCACTAGGTTCTATCCAGAAGTTTTGTATCATAGATAGTTAACGTTTTGGACCAAGTAGTCTGTAAGTTAATTATTAAGCTTGAATAAATAAATCAATTAATTAATTTCTTAGAGATACCCAGAGTGCGGGGTAAGACGGTACCCAGAGTGCGAAACCATATACGTGGATACGCCATGACTATAAAATTTGCGTAAACATTTTTGGTACATGGAAGAGCCCTAACGTAGAGTTAGTATGAAAACTTCTTATTCTACGGCGAGATCAGTCTGATGTGAATGCTCTATGGTTTAATGCTATTTTGTTCTGATAAAGCCATTTTGTGTGCCGCACCAAACAAAATGGCGGCTTCATTGAATTAAAAAAAAACAGATTAAAATCAATAAATATTTTTCATAATTACTAACTTCTTGCTTAGCCCTCTGTAGATCTCTCTGCAACTGCGCCTGCGACTCCATAATCTTGCTCTTGAACTCATTGGCTTGCTCCAACTGTAGTCTGACTCGCTCTAACTCGCGTAGTTTCTCTCTGTCGTCTGCTCGACGGACCTTTATCGTCTCGAGCTTCTCTTTTAGATCTTCTACTTCCGTTTTTAGGGTTGCTATCTGTAATTTTAAGAAGAATTTAAATTATTAGGGCGAAGGTCTAGTAGAGTTATTCGTTTTGCGAATTAAAGTATCAATATGCATACATTAAATGACTTGACGACCTCTGTGGCGCGGTGGGCGAAGGCCTGCCTGCGACGCAGGAGGTTGCGGGTTCGATTCCCGCCTCGGGACAAATGTTTGTACGATCTGCAGACATTTGTTCAGGGTGTTCTGGTTGTTTTCTTTGTAGAATAAAAAATATCTGTCTATGTATTGTATTATATTATGTATATCAGTTATCTAGTACTCACAACACAAGCTCTGCTTAGCTTGGGGCTAGATAATGCTGTGTGAATTGTCAAGCATTATTTATCCCACTAATATTATAAACGTGAAAGTTTGGATGGATGGATGGATGGATAGATGGATGGATGTTTGTTACTCAATCACGCCAGAACGGCTCAACGGATCTGGATGAAATTTGGCACAAAGATAGATTATAGTCTGGAATAGAACATAGGCTTACTTTTTATCCCGGAATTCCCACGGGAACGAGAACTACGCGGGTGAAACCGCGAGGCACTGCTAGTTTATTATTATTACTATGTTACCTCCTGCTGTGCTTGTAAGTTGTGAAGTTTATCCTCTACAGAGGACACTGGCTGAGGAGATGTTATGCTCTGTCCCGGCGTGTACTGTGGAGTCAGGGTCTCCACGAAGTTAGTCTGAAAAAAAGAATTTTCAAAGGTAACTCACCGCTTCACCGGTCATTCAGTAAACAAGCTTGGCTGTTGGTTTACTCTTGCCAATAGGTTCAATTCAGACACTAATAAAACTGTTTATGTATAAAATTTGACTTTACTCTTGCCAATAGGTTCAATTCAGACACTAATAAAACTGTTTATGTATAAAATTTGACTTTACTCTTGCCAATAGGTTCAATTCAGACACAAATAAAACTGTTTATGTATAAAATTTGACTTTACTCTTGCCAATAGGTTCAATTCAGACACTAATAAAACTGTTTATGTATAAAATTTGACTTTACTCTTGCCAATAGGTTCAATTCAGACACTAATAAAACTGTTTATGTATAAAATTTGACTTTACTCTTGCCAATAGGTTCAATTCAGACACTAATAAAACTGTTTATGTATAAAATTTGACTTTACTCTTGCCAATAGGTTCAATTCAGACACAAATAAAACTGTTTATGTATAAAATTTGACTTTACTCTTGCCAATAGGTTCAATTCAGACACAAATAAAACTGTTTATGGATAAAATTTGACTTTACTCTTGCCAATAGGTTCAATTCAGACACAAATAAAACTTTTTATGTATAAAATTTTACTTGTCTTAGTGCTTATTTTATAAGCCTAAAGAAATAAAGTTATTGAAGTTTTGAAATTTGATTTAATTACATTTTTATTTATTTTAAAAACAAACATCGGTGAAATGAGTCCCAAAATCACGTTTTGACTGTACGGAAAATCAATTTTAAGGCAATAAAACACAATTTTTTAAAATATTTTTTGATGAGCATCAAAAGCTAAGGATTTTTGTTAGTAAGTTATGGGAGTCGAAACACGATTGACTAAATTTGACTCGATAGAAAAAATCGCAAAGTTTTCTCAAAATTTTAATTTTTACAATGGAAAACCAGTTTTATTCGCTAGTTATTCAACATTTTTAAACGAAATGTCGTCTAAAAAATACTTAACTAGATACTTTAGACGATTATGGTTTTGTTTTTTTGCGAAAGAGTATTATTTTAGAGCAATAACAAATTTAAAAATAAAAACCAGTGAAATTGCGCGTCGGTCGGATCTTCCCTTCCTTTCTCGCCTTCACTAGAGATCCCAGCCTCGATTACGCAGACAGTCGTCAAATACTTGTTTGTCCATATCCTTAACAAGTCATAAGCTTAATTTGTCAATTTCGCAATTCGTCAAATCCTTTACTTATCAAACTAGAGACTGATCCAAACCGAAATTTGTCAAATACATGATTCGTTAAGTTCTTAAATATACTAATTCTTGGTTCGTCAAATGAGCTATTAGTCAAGCACGCCTAGGACAGTCAAGATGAAAATAAAATCATAGAAAATAACATTATCATATTATATTGAAAAAATCATTTCATTTCATTCAAAAATACTTTTTAACACAAAAAGTAACATGTCGCTTTTGAAGAACTCAAAACTTTATAAAATGTTATTGCAAAGAGATATGGGTCATCTTTATCCAAGATAATTTTTACAGGGCAAAATGTCAACAATACAATATTGTTGACATTTTGCCCTGTAAAAGGTTGTTAATTATTATTTCAACTTTAGTGTCCTTGATCATGTCTTTAGTCTTTCGTTTTTTTTACATTGCGTGTAAAGTATTTTTTAAATTGAGTGTTCACTTTAGTGTTCGATCTCACAATGACTAGATAAATTACGTATTTGACGTGTATAAGTTTTGACGAATAATTGAATTGACGAATCGCGAAAATGATAAATTAAGCTTTTGACTTGACTAGGATATGATAATTATAGGATTTGACGAATTGCGAAATTGACAAATTAAGCTTATGACTTATAAAGGATATGGACAAACAAGTATTTGACGACTGGCTGCGTAATCCCAGCCTCTAGTGCTACTCACCTCTATAAATGACGCTCGTTTAGTCAGCTGCGGCGACGCGGCGCGGTCGGCGCTGGGCGACACGTGCGACGCTAGCGACTGACGGCTGCTGGCTAGCGACGTGCGTGAGCTGCAACGGCGCAAGTATTTTAACGGGATGCGGTACGTCGCAGAGTTGTGACTGTGAATATGGTATTCGTTTTATTATGTGACAAAAAAATAATAATGATAGGTTAGACTTCGAAAGACACTTTGTTAAGTTACTTTTTTGTTAAACCGATTAAGGACTTCTTCTTTAACTATTTATTTTCTAAAATAATAGATCAATTCGCTGAAGATTTTGTCCTGAATGAAATAGGTTTTTTTTTTATTACTTTCAAAAGAAATTTTAACAGTTTTATCAAAAACGTCGGAATTATTGAACCACAATGACAGTCACAACCCTCAAATCTTTTATATTTACAAAATCTAACTGCACACTACAAACAAGCGAGACAAGAGTGAGAGAGACAGAACATTTACACAGAACAGGGGAAGAAAGATACGGGTATATGCTTCGCTATTCAACTTCAAGCGGGAATCGTGAGCGTGCGAGACGTATTCAAATCTTGAGCTTTGCATTTCGATGCTTTGTGCTTTAGATACATATTTTGATACAGAATGAAACAATAAAAATAATCTATTTAAAGAGGTCTTACGCCTCTACGGGCGATGGTCTCGCGGCGAGTCCGGAAAAGTATAATCACATAGAGTTAAGTAGCACGACTACCGCCAGCGTTCGACTTGCCGGGTTGCGCACGCTCGTAGAGGCTCTTTAGCATGAAATGAACGCGTGAATACTTTCGTGAATAATTACAATATCGTTTTGTCAAAGAATTTTTTTCGATGGATAAACAGTAATGTATCGAATTGATCTACAAATTATTATTGTGTTGTTTATTTTTGCATATAATTATTAATACTATTTAACGGGTATTTATCGCGTTTATTTACCTATTTTTCGAAACCTGTCGAAACGTCGAGAAAAATAGGTAAATAAACGCGATAAATACCCGTTAAATAGTATTAATAATTATGTGTTCAGATCGCGTAAGCTTAAAAATATTTATTTTTGCATAACCTAAAGCTATATAGCTATAGCCAGCGCATTCTCACTCATTCGATTTGTACTTAGGCCAAATATAATAAAAAATAAATACAAAGTGCTGGGTCATACGGCCCTATCTACATATTTAGGACACCATGTCGCGCCACCGTGGTGTATCGAGCTACCAAGCGAGAAACACCAAAACAAACGACGACCTCTATGGAGCGGTGGGCGGAAGTCCGCCTGCGACGCAGGAGGTTGCGGGTTCGATTCCCACCTTGGGACATATATTTGTACGATCTGCAGGTATTTGTTCCGGGTGTTCTGGTCGTTTTCTATTGATAATAAAAAAATGTCTATGTTTGTAATGTATTGTATTAAGTATATCAGTTATCTAGTACCCATAACACAAGCTCTGCTTAGCTTGGGGCTAGATAATGCTGTGTGAATTGTCCAGCAATATTTATTTATTTTTTTAAACACCACACCATCTGGCGGAGGAGTGAGTGAGACACCAAATAGCTCTCATAGTTATTAATGGTTGCACCACCAGCGGGTGATTTGGTTGTGCAACCAAGCTGATACCAGCCCCCCTAGCACGGGGATTGTTGTCTAGGGTAGAATAAACAATTATGACATAACATCGCCATACATTGCGTACATTATTGAAGTTGAAGAAATGCATTTCAAATAATTTACGCATTGGATGACGAAGTGACGTAATTTTTCTCTATTCTACCCTAGACGACAATCCCCGTGCTAGGGGGGCTGGCATACAGATTTCTATACAAAATGAAGAGATGTGTATAAACAAACATCACATAGAATGTCTCCAGTAAAATATATCTATCTTTGTATTGTATCGTATTATTTATATCAGTTATCTATTACCCATATCACAAGCTCTGCTTAGCTTGGGGCTAGATGATACGGGGCCATTCAATTATTTTATTACCTACGTTAGCAGAAATTTAGAAGACCCCCCTGAGTATGGCGCTCATTATGGGAGGCCTTGTCCAGCAGTGGACATAGGCTGATGATTGCTTCGATAAAAGTAAAAAAGGAAGATACGGTACGTTCTACCAGCGCTCACTCAAAAGCTTTACTGTGTTACAGATGAAATAATGATAAGGTATCGGATTATTACAAAATTTACAGTTTGGTGTATCTACTTACGCGGGAAAATATATGATGCCTTGGGCTTTGTTTTTTGTTTTGGAGCTATTTGTACACCTGGTGAACGAACACGAGGGCATTGTCGTGGTGTTTTAGTCGAAATCACACAAAATTATACGTCGTAGCAAGCACGCGCAACACAAACGCCACCGCCCGCGCCGCCGCGCCGGTCCGACTATGACTGAGGTAATGGAACATAGTTGAACCTAACTTGAGCCATACACTTTCGAGGTGGTAATGCCTCATCTCCTTTTTTACTTTTATCGAAGGATGACATAGAGGTTCTTGTTACCGTAGATAAAGTGCAAGTACCTAGGTACTTTAATACAATGTTACCTGGACATGGATAGAGTTCCCGGTTTTGGCTGCGCAGGCGATGCCTTGCGACGCACCCTTTGTCAGCCATACACATAAAGTTAGTTCACAATACGTACAGACGGGACTACTTTTTGTATGTAAGTAAAATATGTTGGACGATGACGGCGCCATTTTGGTTTTCTTTTTGTAGATGTGCAGTCGGCATCAAAAGGCGTTATTAAAATTAATGAAAATAATAAATTTAGATTTTTCTAAATGAAAATTGATTTTTGTGATAATTTACAAATTTTTTATATGGATCAGATGAGCTGCCTGTAGATTATTTTTAACAAAAAGTGCACTTTTTTGTTGCTGACTGCTCTAAATACATATCTAAATTTTGGATGACAAATACTTAGTAGTAAATACAAAAACAGTATGAAATAAAAGTAAGATAGTATTAAAATTTATACTTGGCGCCGCCATGCAGTCGGTATAAAAATTAGTTATTTACAAAATTTTATTTAAAACTTTAGGTAAGTACAAGAATTTATATTTTTTATAGAAAACAAATATAGGTAGGTAGAAAGAAAGATTACATTTTCAATTATTGGATTTTTTATAATTTTTTGCATCCTCAAGCAATTTTGCATGTTTTTATAACCTCATAAATACACAAGTATTTTTTTTTATGAAACTGCAAGCTCAGATTGAATTTTTTGATGGGTATAATTTGTTTATTTTATTTGCCCATCATTGGATATTAGCTATAAAACAATTAACTTATGTATATATATAAAAATTCAGTGTTACCAGATCAATTGCTTGAGATTGCCGCTTAAAAAAACATATTTAAAGTGCGAAGCTTAGCACAGTGAGAACTACTATGATTACTTACGTCGTCGGTCTAGATCTCTGGGCCACAGTAATACTAGCGAGGAAAGAATACAACTGTGAGACACACTTTATCTAGAAAAGAGTTAGATAGAACTGGACTATTTATAACATGTCTACACTTACACGGGCCACTGCAATGCGAGTTTTTTTTTAGCTAAATCTTACTGAGTTTATGACACGAAAATCATATTAATTTGCAAATGACAAAGGACCAATCATAAAATAAAAATAAGTAGATAGGTTATGTGAAAACTAATTGTTAAGGCCCATCATGACTGCAGTTACACAAAGCCACCTCAAGCTAATTAAAAACTTTAGTGAAGACCTATAGCACGTTAAGAAGTTTATCCAGTTCTTTCTAACATAATGTTTATCTAAATCTAGTGAATAGACAAAATAAGTGAAACTTTCTACTCTATACACAACTGGTAAATCCATCCCTCCAAAGAAATTGTTATATGGTAAATAATATGGGGTAGAAGTTCTTGGTGGAAAAGGTAGATTCATAGAGTAGGAATCTCCCACTACCCTTGTAAGGTTTTTAGCAGATACAGTTCATTCCTTTCTAAATAATATTAAATACTTGCAAAGTATCTGGCAAAGTATGATAAATATGTAACTCAAAAACACCATAGATCTGGCAAAAAATACAAGAAAAGTTTAGCTGGAAATATGACTAGGAAGAAATAATAAATCAGTACAGTTCTAGCAGTCAAACTCGACATTAATAAGTAAACACCATTCTTGAAAGAATTATGTTCCGTTTAGCACATAGAACATAACATTCAAGACAAGATTTTAAATAGCTGGCAACATTAAACTAACAATGGTAAAAGTTTGAAATTAGAATTACTTGCATTTATAGCGTATGTAAATGGTATATTTATACCCTGTTATCCTAGTGCGCAAACACTCTGGGCTTGGGCATGGTGTTGCCTGCAGAGAGCTTTAAAAAATGCTAATTGTTATATTATATGTCTGAATATGGTAGGGAGACTGTGCCTGACAGTTCTGCAATAGCTTGAATATAAACTATATTTGATTCTATTAATAATGCTGTGTTCCTTAGCTGTCTTTGTTGTTGACTGTACCCTTTAATACAATAGGTATATTCTTTGTAAAAGATTAACAAAGGTAAGTTACATATAAAATTGAATTTATCAAAGTATTGCTATTTGATATGACTTAAATATCTAGTCTAAATTCTAAGACCCTAATAAAATGTAGATTAAACAAAAACATAAGGTATTCATTTCTAGTGGTGATGAATTAATATGAAAAACACTAGGGAGCCTAATAGAAAGTTAGTTATCAAAACCAGATTAAAATTTCACACCAAAATCTAATAGTTACACACTATTTCTAAAATAAATCACACCAGAAATAAAAATGTTAGGCCTATGTTTGTTCAGCTAGAGTATATATTAAAGAGTTTCATGCATACCTGCTAAGCCGCCGGTTGCTAGGCTTCGGTTCCTCTGACAGTGAGGTGGCAGAGGTCTCCATTGGGTTACCGGAGGCATCCAAGAGCTGGATTTGAGTTTGGCGAACAAAGACTCCATAATTCTCTTCACACTGGAATTGGAATACACACTTCAGGTTGACGACTTATAGGAGTAAGTATGTACCTACCTCTCATTTGCAGGTTCTAATAAATAATAGTAACTAGCAATCCCAGCGAAAACTGTATGAACAACAGTTTGGTACCAAGTTATCGAGTTTATCGAGTTAAGACAGACAAGGAAGGGGCCTTTGTTTTAATATCACCATATCAATTTGCGCTGAAGAATAGGATGAATAGGTTTCTACTATACGAGACAAATAGCGGTCCTTAACTGCCTCCATCTATTGATCTCCTGTGACCGCTTAGTTATTTTATAATAATGTAGTGATTATAAGATGCAGAAAAATGACCAAAGATAAATACTAACGTTAAAATAAGCATGTCCCCGGATAGTGCCGTTATTCTTCCCTTTGGGCTCATCCAGGACAACGCCAATCCACTTTCCAGTTGCAAACGTAGGATAGCCGAGGTAGGCTATCACTCCTTTTGCATCTTTCCCAACCACCAGCACGCGTTGACCGAGAGTCAACGACTTATCCGACATCTTTCTACTTTTATCTAACTTATTCACTCACGAAACACTTCAAAAACCAGAAGGAATAGGTAATAAAAACAAAGTCGCAACTTTGTGCGACTTCGATCAAGCAAAATGGACCTTGCCTTATTTGTTAATATAAACTGTTCAGAGTGGCTGTAGAGATTATTCTTTAAAGCTAATTGTAATTACTTAACAATGTCTTAAGAACTGCAGTGAGTTTGAGACTAAGTAAAAAGCATTGTAAATTTGTAATCAAATTGAATTCTTGATTTCGCAAAACTCAAACGCGATTTCCTTTCATTTGGAGAAACGTCAAATTGAAAACAACTGTCAACAACAAACGAAAGAAATGTCAAAGTCATCCATCATTGCGTTTCGTGGCGATTCCCCGAGCCAAACTAGCTTTTATTATTTCGTTGAACAGTTTGCTTAGAGTATAGGTATATAGAGACGGCGTATTGTTCTATAGGAACTTTCGGTTATACAAATATGATCTAAATCGATATTGTACTCATAAACTTATAGCTATCTCGTTTTATCTTACCTACAATAACCAATGTAAAAAGAGACATCAATATAATGTGCGAGACCTATTTTTGGCAACATTGAAACGTGACGTCATAGCAAAGCATGATTGAGGCCGGTTCGCCATTTTACTTTCAGGTATGTAAACTGTCAACGAGAGTTGCATTTACCGTAAAAATGCTAAAATTATTTGAGTTCGGGACTTTTTCATGTGAATACTTATATAGTAAGCGAAAGAAAGCTAATAGGAAGATGCCAAACAGCAGTTTGGTAGGTTGCGGCTTAAAAACAAGTGAAAATCGTCCAAACATAACATTACACCGGTACGTATTCTTATTTTGCTAAATTACCAAATAATACAATAAATACCTTATGTGTTGGCTTTCATAGGAATAGTTTACATAAAATTCATACCGAATGTAGCTTATTTTTGTAAGTTTTAAGTGTAATTAAAGAAAACATGAAACTGTTTGTTTGGCGATAGTGTTGTCCTTCAAGGCATTTTTTATAGGTATCGATGTTTTCAAGTGTAAATTGTAGTGTATTAATTTTCAACTGGTTTTTTACGTTCTAGGTTACCCGAAAATTACGGTAAAAGAAAAAGTGGCTGGACTCAATTGGAGTAGAAAATTTGAAGTTTGGTACGAAAGATATTTTCGTTCGTTCTCTTCATTTTGAAGAAACTTGCTTCAATCGAACTTTAAATAACAAGACTGCGAGAGGATGCCGTACCGTCACGAATCTTTTTAGTAAGTATTTTACTTGACCTTACTCCCACAAACTTCTATTGCAAAGTAATGCATATAATTATGCATTAACAAACTTGACTAGGTACCTTTATTTTTCCAAAGGGCTTAAATTTTGATATTAATGAATATTAAGTTTTAAGTAAATAAATCTGACCCAAAGTAATATTAAAGCCTACCATACTTCAAATCCCCTCTAAAATGTACATTTCCATAAATCCTCCCTTAGCAAATTATTTCCATGCAAAATAAAGTTATTTCGCAAACGATGTTGCACGGTGGGCGAAGGTCTGCCTGCAACGCAGGCAGACCTTCGCCCACCTTTTTTTTTAGAATTTCTTTAAGATTTTAGATTTTTTTTTTAAAGTTGAACTACTCAGTACCTTTCTAGAGTCTATAATTGTAGGCTGACAAATAATGTTGCATTATAAATTTATTCTTCATGTTTGTTTCAGCCACTAGTGCCAGCGCGATCCAGTACTTTAATAGAAATAATGTAAATTTGAGATTTATACTGTAAATGAATGAGACTGATTACATTAGGTACTTGTAAAATTGAAAATTTAGGTGTAGTATTAGTTGAATTTTTGAATTAGGTAGGTATATTGCAAATGTGTAAATGAATGAGACTGTTGCATTGCTTCTACAATCGAAAATACAGGTGGCGTCTGTGTTAAATTTTTGATTTATACTGTAAATGAATAAGACGGATTATGTACATTGCTTGTTTAATTAAAAATGTAGGAGTCTGTGTTAAATTTGTGATATAATATAATAAATGAATGAGACTTGTTGAATTGCTTATAAAATGTGGTGTCTATCTTTTTGTGATTTATATTATAATAATAAATAATACTAGCTGTTCCCCGCGGTTTCATCCTCGTTAAATTCGAATTTCATATAATATCTAGGGGGATATTCCTGTAACTCTACCATGGGAGTTTGTTATTTTACTAAGACAAAAAGTAGCCTATGTTACTCTCCATCCTTTCTTAGTTAGGTTCCGGTTTCTTAGTTAAGCCGTGACTGAATGACAAACAAATACACTTTCGCATTTATAATATAAGCATAGATAGCGTCTACGCTAAAGATACAGATTACACATTGTTATACCCATATTGTTATACAAATATAAATATACTATCTCACAAATCACTGTTGCATACAAACAATATATTTTGCAATTAAGTAGCTTGTTTCATTTCAGTAGGTACCTTTTTTTCTTAAATGAACACAACGTTTATTAACAAAGAAAATTTGAATCAAATAGTATAAACAAATTAGAACTAGTATTTACCTACAATTGAAACAAATGAGCTAACTGCAGACTGTTCAATAAACTGGTTTGGTGAACTTTGATCTTTAATTCTAAGGAGGTCTGGCACGTGTCTAAACGCATGAGTCTTGACTCGGAAAATACATGAAAAAATTACCATTGTTATAATAGCTCATTTTCTTAACTTCTCAGTGGTTGCGTCTCATGAGCGCGGTCGAGCCATAGTTGGGTACGTGCATTCACATACTTTGTATCTCTAATTAAAGCATTCTATGACTATATGATTATAGAATTCTGTTTCATAATCGTGGTGAAAACAATAAAATCACTACGAAACTGCTAAAATATCGTCACAAAAATACTTGTTTCGATAAAAATATCGAGGTACAAAAGGGCAGCACTACGGAAAGGAGCCATTTTAGTTTCTAGGTAAGTTTAGGTATACACGTTTTTTTCGTAGGTATGCCGTCTCTAGGTATACTCTAAGACAGTTTGTGATACCTTAGGCTTTTTTTAATGCCTTTTTTATCATTTTATCATCGATCAAAAATTTCCGGCTTTGCCGGCCCCCCTTAGATTCACAATAAGCACCCCAAAACCTTCAGTAGCAAAAGAGAAACATTTGGCATGTTAGGGAAGCTTTTCAACTAGTGTCATTTTAGCGTTCAGACAAAAAGCATGGGTAAGTGCTCGTACCAAAAATGCAAGAATCACTCGTCCAAAGTGCTGAAAAAGAATGGAATTTCTTATTTTCAGTAAGTTTATATATATTTCTTACCCGTATATTGAGATGTGAGTCATATACTTGTGAAATCAGCATAAAATATTGTTGTTTGGTTTGCCTATGTTAAAATATTAATTTTGTTCTAAATTGATAAATGGAGAGGCTATTTCTTCTAAATTTTTTTTTTCATTTATTGTATGTATTAATATATTTTTCATAAAAATAAGTTTAATATTACTAGTTGATGATTTTTAAAATAACTAGTTGGCCCGCCCTAAAATTTCATTTGCGTAGACTCTCTAATAAAAGAAAGACTAGGTTCTTACCTAGCTACCAGAGGTATGAATTTATAAAACGTTTATTTTTTGTCCCGTAAAAAAAACTCGTGCAAAGCCGCAGACAGGAACCAGATCTTTTTAATCTAGAGTGCCTGCCTGAAATTGTATTTTAAGTTTAAATTGTTGTATGTCTGAAATGACCCTTTTGTATAAATACCTACTGTTGAGACACCAATTTATAGTTTCATTCATCAATAAATGATTCGTTATCTTTACCTGAATTCTGTTAAATAATCCTTATAGAAAATAAACTGAGTAGGTAGGTATATAATTCTCAGGTAGGTCGTAGGTACCTACCTACTTACAAAATAAAATAAAATGAATTCGACTCCACCAATCTCTTGTTCCGTATGGAAAAAACTTGTCAGGCTCTGCGCAAACTGTCTGCGTCAAAACAAAACGTAGACAATTTTGAGTGACATTTTTGTAAGGCTCTAGGTATCTACGGGGGAGGCCGCGAACTACTTTATTTTTGATCGAAGCATTTTATTTACTAAAGTTTACGCAGGGATAGAGTTTGAAATGTTTTTTTATTTATTATGTGTCAAGCGACATGGGAGTAGGGATGTTTCGACACATCAAGTACTTGGTATCGAGTACCTACCTACTCGTATAAACTATAGTATCGGAATGTCCCTACATGGGGATGATGTGGTGATGTTAGGGTACCTACTAAGGGTTGGTCCCAACTCCCAACCCAACCACGTCCATAGATCAATCACCCACAGAACTAGTGGGAATAAAGGCCTAAACGGTGGGTAGTGCCTATTCTAACCAACCCATGTTTCCAATTAAATCTTAGCCAAACTCGATGTATAATGTTTGTAAACAAACCGCCCACACATAACCTAAAAAACACTCTGTTTTCGCATCTTTGATAAGCAATTTACATTACTTGTAGATTTGAGTTGAGATCGTTCAATGAATATTGCTTACAACTATAACTCGACGCCAACCGTTTGTTATTTGTGTTGTGGTTTGTTTACAAACATTCTACAAGGAGTTTGGCTAAGGTATAAGTAGTACCACAGTATACGTAAATTAAAAATCCCGAGCTCGCAGTCATGTCGTCGTTTTAAATTAAACGTTCTTGGATGACGATAAATCTTACCTACCTCAAATTCATTCAAGTTTAATTTAGTTTCTTACTGGTAGCGATGACCTCAACTTTGAAGACGTGAGTCATCGCATCTACATAGCACAATATTTTGAACCTTAAAATACTTGTGCTAAGATCTACGTTGCCTCGAAAATATTGTGTCACATAACATAATTCATGTTATGTGAAATTTATTAATTTCACATAACATAGTCATTATTTCCCTCGAATTGTGTTTAGCTACAAGTTACAGTACAATGCGTTTTTTAAGGATTTGAAAATGGAATGATCAACTAGGGCAGCAATGACTTGCCTCAGCTCAGCATTTTTATTGCATCAGTTATATATTTTGAGGTTATTTTCCTAGTCAGCTGGTTTAGCAAATGCCTGATAAAATTTAAAATATCGTTGTTGCCGTGTAAGCATGGCATTCTTATATACCTAACTTTGAATTCGCAAGCAACCATCTACCTAACTACTTTTACTAACCAGCGAGGTGGCACGGCACTTGGCAGGTCCCGTTATGCCGCGCGAAAAAAAAACAGCACATACAAAAACATGTTTTATTATAATTGAATCATTACAGCAATTTATAAATACAAGGTCGTATAAAACAAAAAATGATTATTTACTATTTCGTTCGGTGTTTATTGCAACTAAAGACTTGAGACGGCGTCGATATATACATTTGTAAACTTTACACATGGAGCAAGGCACAGAGCGCGGGCCAACAAGGCCGCGGAACTCTTCTCTGTAGACGTCGGTGCTTTCTAAATACATATTTTCGTTAGGATTATTGTTATAACGCGCACGATCTCATAATTTGCTATGAATGATGAACATGTTCCGGGCGCTCGACGTTTAGAAGCCGTGCACCTTGAGTTGCTCGGGTTTGACGAGACCAGACTTAGTGAGCCACTGGCAAATGTTCTCGCGCTGGTCGCCTTGAAGTTGCAACACCTCGCCGTACTCCGGATGTTCTACGACCGTTCCGTTGCAGGCAAACTCCTTCTTGCATGCCCGGACAATCTTCTTCAGGTCATATTCCGATGAGAGACCCTGCACCGTTGTCAGCGTCTTACGCCCGTTCCGCTGCTGGATCCGGACGTGGACTAGACCATCTTGAACGTCGTCTTCCGAGCTTTTGATAGCATCGGCGAATGGGTCGAATGTGTTGAGATTCTGGATGGACATACGATTGAACGTTCCTTCTCTTTGTTCTATGAAACTCTGCGATACTACGCACGAACACAAAATGTCACTGATAACGCACAACGGCGTGCACTAGCTGCTGACAAACGACCAATTTACGTAAACTCCAAAGTGTAATGGCGGCGGACGCGGAGAAAAAAAGGAAATGTCATGTCACGCGGAGGCGGAAACTATCGATTCGTGCCATAGACAATAGATGTTTCCATATAAAGCTATCTATTCACTAATCAATTTCTGAGAGGATTGGTTTCGGTTTTCTTTCCAACTTAATTTAGAGAATTATCCCTTGAGTTTTGAATATAATTTTGGTACGTAATCATCATATTTTGCAACATAAAAATTACCAGCAATGGGTGCTCCCAATTTGAACTGCTGTGCAAATTTAGCAATAGAAAACTTTCCTCTTCCTGCTCCAGAGTTATTTGGTAGTTTGTGAATTTTCGAGTAGTCACACTTATCTTGTTGCTTGTAGATAATGAAAACATAGCGATGAAGACCAGTGCCTTTTGGAGGAGCGGATCCAATATAATCTGATAAAACCTCGCCTTTGTTCATATCACCTCCATATATATTTCCAACCAGCCAGTGATGCCACTCGCGGAACTTTGGATGGTCTCTACTTGGTGCGTCAGGGTCTACCATTGCTAGCAAATAATGTTCATTTTCCTTTGGACTCCACTTCACAACAGGCTTATCTTTGACTTGACTTGGAGTGAGTTCTTTCCCGATTTCTACTTTTAGTGAACCTGGGTACTGAATCTCTAGCAACTCTGTTGGAGCTGTAGTCAAAACATCTGGCACAATGCACTGTTCCTTGAACAGTTGAATTACATCTTTGGACATTTTATACGATGGAAATTACAAATTTTGACATTCATACGAGATTCCAAAATTCATAAACGTATTTTTAGTACTCTAAATTTATTTTTTCGCAACAAAGTGAAGTCTGACTGAAGACGTCAAACAAAGAAAAGAATAATTTTATTGTGCTCAGCAACAAGTTATTTCAATGGAGATTCATTTACTTAAAAACCGGAATTTTGCGAAAGATTATTTTCCTGTGAATAGATAGATTGTGATTGTGTGAATGTGTCTATGGTATTGAGCTACGGTATTATTTTTTATATTGCGTCACAGCAACGAGATCTAGTACATTGAAATGTAAAGTTGAAGCTACTCGACACTAGATGACCCTGTTGCCAAAGTTGAAAATTGGGATTATTCTTTTCACTTTTCTGGGATAAAAGTAGCCTAGCTTAAATCCATTCCCGGGGATACTTTCTTATTCCCTCTCAAATTTTATTAGGATAATAATTACTTTCGAATTTATGATTCTTTGTATTAAATAGCAGAGAATAATATAATGTTGGACAATTCACACATCATCTAGCAGCAACAAGCTAAGAGCTTGCTTCATTGGTACTAGACGACTCATATACTTAAAACATAGATAATACCCAGATTACCGGGGACAAATATTTCCAGATTATAAATTTGTCCTAAGGCGGGAATCGAACCCGCAACCTCCTGCGCCGCAGGCGGGCCACCACACCACATTATTTTTTACCTATAACATAGTATTAGGCTAGATTACAGAATATTCTGTAAACTATGGAGTTAGGTATTTAGTACCACAGGCATTATTTCCAGACTATGCACCTTAATCTAGTTCTAAATCCATCTACCACCTATCACTTTAAAGCCTCCAATACATGTTGGCCAAGCTAAGGCCAATGTGAGCGAAGGCAAATCAGTGCAAGACTAGTGCTAGAATTGATGAACGTCTAGACGTTCATCAAGTCTACACAAACTATTGCAGGGGGCCAATGCAGACGATCTTTATGTGAAGCTGCCCACATGTTGGGAGCTGTCAGTTCGATTGGCTGACCGTAGACAAGTTCCTTTGATTTGTGCAGAAAAACCGACCGACGCCGAAGTGAGGCGAATGGCAGTGAGCGGCGACAAGTCACTGCAAATGATCGTTAAACACGTTGGGCAAGCGATGACAAGGCAAACATCCTGCCTACATTTTGGTATTGGCCCTTACTCGGCAACGTTGGGCCTACATTGTATTGGAAGCTTCTTTCATCAACAATTTCATTCATCTGGAGCTCCTTGTAGCTTTGAGCTGGGCAGTGAATGCGAGACTCAAATAACATACCTATGTAAGAGGAAAATGCAGCTTAGTTTACTCAACACTTTATTTTCTACTCTGTATAATATAAAATGTAATTTAGGTGTGATTTAATAATAGTTTCACAAGAAATTGCCAGTGGTTTGTCAAAAGACTGCTGGCATATGCTGGATGCGGCAAGCTGAAGACAGGGCGCTATGGCGCTCATTAGGGGAGGCCCTTGTCCAGCAGTGGACTATTATAGGCAGATGATGATGTTGTCAAAAGGCCTTCTTATCCACACCAAGTTCACATTAACTCCATGTTAATCCCCAGGTTTCTATTTCTGAGCTCAGCAAAACCTCTGTATAATTATTTGTTATCAATGTAACAAATAATAGTTTATACAGCTTTGGTGCTCGCTGATCAAAATTATGAAACTTCATTATTTTTGACCCTGGCTAGTATAATATCTGCGCTCAGGGGCTCCCTAAGACGGTTGCCTAAACCATCCCCTTTTAGTTGCATCACAACATCCTGAGTATCCTTTACTTTCTTTTGAACATTTTCAAACCTCTTTGCCATCTCAATCATTTCAAGAGAAAACTCTTCAATATCCTTATTGTCTTCGTTGTTGGGTGTTGGTACGGGGTTCTTGGGTTTAAATTTATAATTGGAAAAGGTGTCAATCTGTAAGTTTAGGATTTTATTCTCCATGAGTGAAGTTTTCCGTTCGTAGTCAACACACATTTTGCCGAAGCGTTTTCTCGATTCCACCACTAAGTTCATTAGATTCTCGCATTTGTTTTCGAGGGAAGAGTCCTCTGAATCTGTAATTGTAAAGGAATATGTTATTTTAATAAGATCTCAATTTCTATTGATAGATACTATTTCAACGGAATTTACTTACTTACCCATTATGAAGAGTTTTGGATAGAACGAATAGATCGATAAACCAATTACTATAAAATAAGTCCAGTATAGGTTTTGAAATCAGGACAAATTTTATTTAATTTCTCGCAAAGCAAAAACATAGCAAAGCAACCACAACCACCCGTTAAAATTCAAATCCAAGTTCAATCATCATTCTTCCGTCAAGTCATCAACTGTCAATGTCAAAAGGATGGACTCCGGTTGCGCTGCGTTTGTATTCGCATCCGGCTAGTTCTATTTTTTTCATAAAATAAGAAAACTTGATACATTTCATAAAAGAAATTAAAAGGAATTCCATTGTATTCATGCGATCATGCAAGAAAAATATACTAACTATAAGAACATCAAGAAAATAAATAAGGGTCGCCAGCTCATACAAACTTCTACTAAAATAGTAATAATTATGATGAAGTATTTAGCGCAGTAAAATGCTAGGCGACTATGGAGTTACGATTTTAACACTGCTCTTGATCATCTTCATAAACTCTTGAACAGAAACCTGAAAATAAAAATGAACCATTTAAAAAGTATTATGTAGGTACATTACATTTGCGTAAACGAGAATCATTCATCAAATTTCTATATCGACTCGACGACAACTGTGAAGTGTCGATGTCTTGTATAGTTAGTGAGTGCCGCGCCGCCGCCGGCCTAGCTGCACCGTTACTTACAAGGCCTTCATAGTCCTTGCCTGCATCATCAATCATTTCTTCAATCTCCTCGTCAGTCAAATAATGATTCAAGACTTCGGTGACAGCCTTTACGTTATCAAAGCTGATGAAACCTGTAAAATAGGTTTTTACGATTTATAATTTGATTGTTTTGAAAAAACTAAAAATTGACTTTAATTCCACAGTATTCACACTGTTTTTTAGAATTTTCCAAATCGATTCGTATTAACGGAGAAATCGACGAACATACTTAGAGCCGAACATAGAACCTTTTCTTCTTTTGTTTTATTTTCGTCGGTTAAATATTACCTTGATGATACAGGATTTAACTACAAATAGATTAATTGCGCTACGGGGCATATGAAAAAACTATTAATAAAATGAATACTACATTATAAACTATAATATAATATTGATATAGTAAGATATATATCTTATCTTTACAGAAAGCTGCCACAGACGGTGGCTATGCTATAAAATGTATTTTTGCACACATTAGCTCTGCGGGTCTTACTATACTAAAATATACCAAGCTATATCTGTCGAAATATTTTGTTGACGTAATAAAAGTACCTATACCTTAAAGCTGCATCTGTGCTCGCTCGCCGAGTATTATAGAAAATATACCGTAATATACCTTGCTATGATATATTAATATCTATTATAGCTCCATCTGTTGTGGTTGTGGGCTTAATATAATTTTTAAACTTTTGTGATTTGCATAATATATGTATGATTATTTATTGTAGGGGAAATATAACAAAAGATACCCGAAAAATAATCATTAATTTTTATTAATAGAGTTTGCGGATTCTTTATCGACAGATATAGTCGAGATTTCTGGTATATGAGACCAGACATATTCTCTGCCTGCAATGGCCTGCATCAATAGTAAGTAAGTAACAAAATTTCTATACAAACCCGAGTCACTCATATCGAAAAGCCTGAAGCTCTTCATGATGTCAGCATCAGTATCTAGTGCCATAATCTTCCTCATGATTGCCGTCTGAAAGTTTTCAAAGCTAAGCTTTCCAGAGTAGCCCTTGTCCACGCCATTGACCATATTCTGGAGTTCCTCCTTTGTTGGTTCATAGCCTGTTGGTATAACAAAAAATAGTTGGTATTTTAATTATTAAGATCTGTAATTTATACTACTATTGGTTCAAGAAACCAGAAAAAATAATCTCGCACAGAAGGGTAAGCAGGTAGCATTCATACAGTTTTTTTCAGCCCCAGTAAGTAAAAATTATATGCTAGCTTTTTTCATGTGATTTCAATTCAACTTTAATACCTCTACATCTGGCTACAAAACACTTTGACAGTAGACACTTAATCCTCGTTTTTATTGATAACGGCCAAGCATTAGAATCATGAAAAAGTAAAAAACACAACAACAATTTAATCTCGCGCCAACACGAAACGATCCACCTTAATTTAAATGGGTATTTTTATTTTTAATGAACTTGTGTGCGTGTGCGTCAGGATCCACCATCACACAAAAGCGAAGATGTAGTCTAAGATGGAGATCACCACGTGTTCGCCCGTTAATAGCGTATTTATTTAGAACCTGCATAAATAAGTATCTATAAGAATGATTTATGAACATACGAAGTTGGGGTTCTTTTCCTCCTTTTAAAAAATAAATAAATAAATATCTATCTTCGAATTTCCACTAGATAGATAGGTACCTATATTGCGTCTCTGTTTATAATAATCTTACCTAGAGCTTTTATTGCAACACGAAAGTCTTCCGCTAATATCTTGCCTTGCGTCTCTGTCTATAATGATCTTACCTAGAGCTTTTATTGCAACACGAAAGTCTTCCGCTAATATCTTGCCTTCACCAGAGTAGTCCAACAAATTGAAAGCCATTAGCAGGTCATCTTCCTGAGAAACAAAAAGAAACCTTACGTTAAATAACAATTTAAAGTAAACCCTTTATTTGTGTGGTGTTTAAATATGTTTCTAACCATAATAATTATGAATTTTGTATGAACCCGATATGCTTCTGTTGCGTCACGTCACGACAGAGTGTGGTGTGGTGTGACCTTAAGAGCTGATGACTCGCGTGATGTAAAGTGGCCACGTATATATAATGTAATATACACACATGCTAGTCGTAAAATTTATAGTAACTATTTAAAACCAAGGGAAAAATAAACAAACTGAACAAAACCTGCTCACATTCAAACTTAAAACTGACCTGTTCCTTAGTAAAATGGAATTTGGCATGAACCGGTTTATTTTCTAGAACTTCACCAATTGTATCACTATCAGCCGGCTGTCCGTCATCATTCTCTTCTTGCGATTCAACGTAAGTTGTGAAAGTTAAAACATCATCCATTTTATCTGATTCTTTATACCTACTCTACACTCTATATGGCTACGCCGCGCCATCAGCCTAGTCACGCGTATTGATCAAACGTCACCAGGGTCGGTGGATAATATAAGCCACAATGCTTTGAACTACACGACTTTCTGTCGTCAACGTGGGAACATGCGCTAATGCTTTAGTTAATATTCCTCTGTTAAGAGCTTTATTTGTCAGTTAACAAATATCTGACCATTGAAAACCCGAGAATATCTGTTCATCGAATAAATAGAAGCCATCTGTTGTTTATTTGAGGATTGAAAAATAGTCCCTTATACACTCAAGACAAGAGCAATAACTAAAGCATTAGGACCTGTACCCACTATGTCATGATGACTGAAAGTCGTACAAATTACAAATTTTCTCGATAGAAAAAAATCGCAGTTACCTCTAAATTTTAACTAAAACCTTAATTTCTCAATAAATATAGAAGTTAAGATCTTGAGAATAAGCATGGTAATTAAAATAAGTTTAAAGAACATTTTGTATGTTGCGTTTTTTTTTCTTCAAATAATGTTCGTGTGGTACCCCCTTAAGGTAACTAATGCTAGTAGCATAAGTGACCTAGGTAAGTAGACCTTAAGAGGGTACCATACGACGCCATTTTGTGAAAAGGATAGACATAGGATTTCGCGTTCTTAAGAGCGGGACAGTGCATAGCAACGCAAGCCCAAAAATTATGTAATCTAACAATAACTACTCAACATTATCACCATCAATCATTCAATGTCATGTGAGAGGTATCTAATAGTAGGGTAGATATTACAGATCACTATCTATATAAAAATTTTTTTATACCTAGTCTAGACTAGACCGAAGTATACTAACTAGTCTATGAGACTAGACCATCGGTAACAAAAATGCCTTAATCAATGAAAGTAAGCAGATAAAGTGGAATGCAGGCAAGTTATGGGATACCTGTTCTTGAGATAGCTGGAGTCTACAACTTATGGTTAGTTCCTTTTCTTCTCTAGTAGATTCTTCTTCATCGATGATTGTTTCAATATCCTCTGCTGGGTTATCAATATTCGGTTGTTTGGCCATGATATTAATTTATGTACTCGATTTCTCTACAGCCGATTCAGAGAAAGAAGACCGATTTTGATAGTAGATTGACAGACGTAGATAATAATATATTCACTCAGAAGAGATTAGATTAGATTATTATTTAGATTGTTCTTCTGAGTATATTCATAACAAATTCTATATTCTCTTTGAATGACAGACCGCAAAGAGTATTCTTCTGTGCCTGCAGGGCCGCAAGGAGCGCATCCTTGCGGCCCTTGGGGTTCAACCCCCCCCCAAAGATTCTAGAGACAAAAACTTTCTAGCTCTATGGACTGAGCATTGCATGTAGCTTAGAGTAAACTTGTACCCAACTATAATAACTCTATGCTTTTACCATACCTACTTACTCTGAGGAAGGCAGAGTTGAAATAAAAAAAAAACTGGCCAAGTGCGAGTTAGACTTGCGCACGGAGGGTTTCGTACCATTATCTATAAAAACGGCAAAAAAAAACATTGTATATACAATGTGATTTTTTAAATAAATATTTGTTTTTTATTTTAATGTAATTATTCATTTATAGGGTGAATTGGTATATAACTAAACTATTCTGTGAATGTTTCAAGCGTCTACCTGTTGCCGTTATAAATATCAAGCAAAAACGAACACTATTTATTTTATTCTTTCTTTTGTAGTATTTTTTGTTATAGTGGCAACAGAAATACATCATCTGTGAAAATTTTAACTGTCTAAGTATCACGGTTCATGACATACAGCCATGGTAACAGACGGACAGACGAACAGCGGAGTCTTAATAATAGGGTCCCGTTTTACCCTATGGGTACGGAACCCTAAAAACAAATTAAGTGCAAGTTCGTAGCACACAGAGGGTTCCATACCATCAAACAAAACTATTAGGCAGATTATACAAAAAAAACGGTTTTTTTATGGATTGAACAAGAGAAAGGTCAACATGACGCATTCAAGAACTATCCGTACCCAACATTGCTTAACGCCGGTGATTGGTCCTCAATGTGGCATGAACGTTGGCCCTCTTATTTATTATTATTATTTTTAATATTGTTTTATAGCCGCAATAGCTATAGGTACACATGCTGTCGAAAATTCAGCGGTATAACTATTACGGCTCAAGAGATAGGCTTGACAAACGCAGAGCAAAAAGAGACAAAAAAATCACGCCTGACGGCCTGAGTCCTTTAATTCTAATATTTTATTTTTTTCATGAAGTGGCAAATTTAAACTGTTATTTCTGGCGGCTGTTGAGATACAGCCCTAATAGGCTCCCGCCATTTTCACCCTTTGGGTACGGAACCCTAAAAAACTTTGAAAAAGAACTGTCGATATTTTGGTAGGAAATGGAAGTTTTGTTATGTCTTGTTTTTTCTTTGGCAACACTGTAATTCAGCCATTTTCAATAAAATCGATTTTGTTTGACGAAAAAAAATTGAGGTTAGGAAGACGCCGCCGTCTTTGTTTTTTATCTGAAAAAGTTATTCTATTCCTTAGCTCACAATGAAGCTAGTCAGATTCTTAATGAAACTCAGCCACGAGACTGTTTCCATCGAGCTGAAAAACGGCAGCATCGTCCACGGAACCATCACCGGCGTCGACGTTGCTATGAACACCCACTTGAAAGCGGTGAAAATGACTCTAAAAAGCAGGGAAGAGATGAATTTGGAGACTCTGAGCATCCGCGGAAACAACATCCGGTATTACCTGCTGCCGGACAGTTTGCCGCTGGAGACGTTGCTGATCGATGATACGCCGAAAGGCCGCGGGAAACGAGACGGATTCCCGAGGGGTGGCGGCAGCCGTGGAGGACGAGGCCGCGGTCGCGGCGGCCGAGGAGGCCCCCGTGGAGGCCGCGGAGGCCGAGGACGTGGCCGCCGATAAGAAAATACCCCTAGTTCTATAAAATTGTGAGTTAAGGTTATTCAGTGTTTTTTTATCAAAAGTGGTCTTCAAAGTGATTGAACAGCAGTTGTCTGGGTTCCTCGGGTAAACGCTGCTGCGTCTCATTTCATTCAGTGATCTTATAATAGTAAGATTCACCCCGGAATGCTCAAATCTGATTTTCCTTTTTGAGTATTTAGGGACTATTAACTTATTAGTAAACACATTGTTTTATTATGCATTTTATCTAATTTCTGGCCTCAGACTATTGTAGACTAGTACTCATTACATCAAAACATTACATCAACTAAGTCTTAAAGCTATGCATTAGTGGTTAAAGTGGTTAACCGTGGCAGTTCAACAGCTGCGGTTTGCCGCTGGAGCATTCCTACACTTACAGCTTTGTTGGTAACCCTAACTATTTTGTTTTGAAATCTACTTGTGTACGAGCTTAAACATTGATTTCTGCTTAAAAACCTACTCGAAACTAAATAAAAATTTGGTATAGTTGTTGAAAGACATGATGAATTGTGTTTTGTCAGGTACACACTTCATCGTAATACATGCTCCGATTTAAATACCAGTTTTTTAGTAGATTTTGTATTAAAGTCTAATTATTACTGAATTTATATTAGGTATTGGAAAAGATGTTCTAAGTAAGTCCCACTATGATAGTAAAAATGTTTAAGTGTAGGTAAGTGTACAATACCTAATAAAACTTATTATAGTTCCAAAAATAATTTTAAGTTTCTAATAAATTATGAAAACTTAAGTGTTTTATTAAATTAGTGCCATCGAACGTCCCTACTAATATTATAAACTAGGTGCTGCCCGCGTCTTCACTCGCTCTTTTCAATGTAGCCTCTGTCCTCAGGATAATATTTATTACATCCCTGTCAAATTTCAATAAGATCTGTCTAGCTGTTTTTAGGGTTCCGTACCCAAAGGGTAAAAACGGGACCCTATTACTAAAACTTCGCTGTCCATCTGTCACCAGGCTGTCTCATGAACCATGATAGTTAGACATTGAAATTTTCACAGATGATGTATTTCTGTTGCCGCTATAACAACAAATACTAAAAAACAATAAAATAAATATTTAAGGGGGCTACCATACAACAAACGTGTTTTTTTGCCGTGTTTATAGATAATGGTACGGAACCCTTCGTGCGCGAGTCCGACTCGCACTTGGCCGGTTTTATTCTGGAATAGAAATGTCTTAATACTCTTAATACTTTATAAAATAGATTAATATACACGGAATAAATAAATACCAAAAACAAAGAAAAACCATAATTTAGTAGGTAGGTACCAATATTCACTTTTGTGACAGGTAAAAGTCTTTAACGCGAGCTTTGAAAACAAGTAGAGATCCAGCTTTCCTAATGGACTCAGGCAGTGCGTTCCAGTTCCACAGCTTTACGGCCTGGATGGAAAAGGATTTGCCATAAAAACTGGTTCGGTGAAGAGGCACGTTTAATACCAGATTTTCTGATGAGGTTTTAGGTAGTATGGATATAAACTGTTCGATCAAAGAAGTAATAAAAAAGTTCTAGTCATTTGATCCATGGAATTACTAATATAGATCATTATGTTTATTAACAAAGAAAATTACAATCAAATAATAGAATTAAATTAAAACTAGTATTTACAATAAATATTTTTAAGCTTACGCGATCTGAACACAATAATTATTAATACTATTTAACGAGAGCTTGAAACCGTCTTCACGATTGAAATTAGGATATTTCTTAATTTCAATCGTGAAGACGGTTTCAAGCTCTCTGCCTCGTGGAATCCAGTTATAGCAAAATGTACTCATCGTCGACCGGTTTCTCAGTGCGTCGCGGACACTGTTAGTGTTGTGTGTCGTCCGAGTGTGCAGATGGACATCCCTAGTTTAGAAAACTTAGTGAGGGTAGCTGCAAATAATGTTGCCTCTGCTTCGGAGAGGCGGTAGCTCCAGTACTCCAGTCATCCCGTGACCACGGCAGTGTGTAAACCTGTCGAAACGTTGGGAAAAATAGGTAAATAAACGCGATAAATACCCGTTAAATAGTATTAATAATTATAGTATTTACAATTGAGCTAACTGCAGACTGTTGCAAACAATCTACAGGTAGCTCAACTAGTATAGATTATCTGTGACGGAATACAAGAAGTAGACTAAAATTGATTAGAACTATTTATACTAAGTTGTATTTATACTAACTATTTATACTAAAACTGATTAGAACATTTGTAGGTAGGTAGGTACTTACCTCTTTTCCAAGCTTGAAACCAAACTTTTTTCTTTTTTAATTGGCACTGACATGGCTTTCAAAACAGTACTGTTGTCTTTCCTTCTAGGGATGCAAAATTAAAAGTGATATTTTTTTATAAAAAAAGTAAAATTAAAAATAGTAAACTGGGTTTGTGAAATTGAATAATCTCTGTGAACAGAAGCTCTTAGGTCAGATACATAAGTAGGTATCTTAAACACCGATATTTGGTAGGTAAGTACTGTAGCATTCTGACTTATATAAAATGTACACGGCCATCTGATGTGCTCGTCTAACAAGGCTGTATATCCCGCGGGGCATGCGAGGCACGCGGGAGATGCATTGGCACAAGGTGCGGCATATCGAGTGGACGTGTGTCACCGAACAAATCTGTGTTTTATTGGCATAAAGTAGGTAATTACCTTTACCCAAACCATTACCTGGTATAGTACAAGTGGCGACCCTGCCAGTGAAATAAAAATAAAAGGTAAGTGCCAATAATTCAAACAAAATACACAAAGGTAAATCAACTGACATCCTAAACTGAGTTGCAAACAGATTTTTCAAGTGAGCCTTAGAACAACCGTTCTTAGGCCATAAACCGAACTATAACACACACGTGTATAATAATATTATACACTAGTGCTCAATAGAATTATCCTCAGCCATTACCAGACATTCGCCCTCTTGCATAAATAATCGATTTTTTGGTGTTCCATTTACAAAGAGCATACATTTCGTTCGAATTTATTTTTGAAAATGGAACTGAGCAAGCGTCTCTTGGTCATTGTTGGATGTTTTGTTTGATTCTTCCTCCATGGTAGGTATCTTAAACACCGATATTTGGTAGGTAAGTACCTACCTCTTGGAACTCCACAGAGATCACCAAACTGCCTGCTGAGCGAGGTGATTTTGACAAAGCCCTACTTGTTCAGAGGAGGCTTGTTCAGCTGTGAATTTATAAATTTGTGTTAATGAAACTGCGCATCCAGTACAATAACGGGTTCAGAGTTCAAAATAGGTAATTTATTTAGGAAAAATTACATAGCTGTTAGGTAATAACTATTGGAATTTGATGATTCCTGGAGTAGGTAAATAATAGAATCAGGCGTTACTTTGCGGAAATCCATTGCAAAATATAAGGATGAAAATATATAGTAACAATTCCGCGAAAAAAACTTCTAGATCTAACAAAATGTAGTCCGCGTTGTAGAAGAAAAACGACGCCAACTACAAAATGAAAAAATAAGTAGGTACCTATCAAAGCAACACGTCAACTAGTTTCGTCTCTCCACGAGACGTCATCAGGGCACCACAATGAGAGCGCCAAGCAACAACGGCAGAGTCCCACCAGAGCAGAGATGTTGCCACTCCGAGCTCCGTCCGCGCGCCAAGTGATGAGTGAGTGCGTCATTTTGTAGTTGGCATCGTTTTTCTTCTACAACGCGGACTACATTTTGTTAGAACTTATCGGAGAAGGTTTTTTCGCGGAATTGTTACTAAATATTTCCAGCCTTATATTCCTGGAGTAGTTTTAAATAAAACTGTACGTGACCAGCGAACTCCATTTAAATTTCGTTAATGAAGCTGCAACCTACATCAAGAAACGATACAGGACACCGAACACCTACGAGCTGTCAGCGTCAGCTTCAGTCAGCTAAATTCGATGTGAATTGTGTGTCAACAAAGTACAGACGACACACAGACTTTGGAGGGGCGAAGGTCTGCCTGCGTCGCAGGAGGTAGCGGGTTCAATTCCCGCCTCGGGACAAATGTGTGTACGATCTGCAGACATTTGTTCAGGGTGTTCTGGTCGTTTTCTATTTATGTAGGTAGAAACTTTTGACTTATCCGTAGAGCACTGCAAAGATAATCGTGTGTGTGTTGGTGTTCCAGACACCCGATGCAGCCCCAGGGAAAACTGTCGAAGAAATCTCCACAGCCGTCAGTAGTGTTGCGGCTGGCCGACGTCGACACCGACGACGGACCTCAGCCTTTGAGAGGCTGTAAACCAGGCGCGGTAAGAGAATAGTAAATTGTAGAGGCTTCCGTCAACTGGGACCGCTAGGTATTGGGACCGCGGTCCTATTCGCCGGATAGATTTAATTTTATTATTTTTCTTCCGCTCAAAAAAATATATTGTTCAAAGCAAATAAATTACGGTCAAAGGAAAAAGTAGGTATAGAAAGTAATAATATAGAACAAAACTCTTTGATTGAAGACATTATTTATTTTAAAAAAATCAAATTATTCACAATCACCTAGGTGAGAACGTGCCTGATTCCTATCGAGTGTGCGTCATCGGAGCCCGAAGTGTAGCCGAGGGCCTTAAAACACACGAGGTAGGAATCGCACTTTGTCCCGAGTGATACATAGAGTTTTAGGTATACTACACCTAAGACGAAAAATCAGGATATATAAATTCAGAAATAGGGTTCAAAACATTAGGTACATCAGAGACGAGAGGTTGTCAATTTAGGTAGCTGACGATTTAAGATGTTGTCGTTTTTGAAAGTTGACATTCTAAAAAAGTTGTCGTTTTCGGAAGTTGTCGTTTTTGAAAGTTGACATTCTAAAAAGTTGTCGTCTTCGGAAGTTGTCGTTTTCGAAAGTTGTCATTTTTAGGAAGTTGTCGTTCTCACCCCGAGGGTTCAAAAACACCAAATTTTTGTGTTTTTGCCTTTGTATACGCCATATATGATCCCATCTACAACATGTTTTCAATAAAAATATTGAGTATTGATTAAAGATCCATATTAAAACCAGTCGGAAGCGTCCTTAAGACGCTGGCTGCATTTTTTTTTAAATTTTTATTTATTTATTCCACCGTAGGTTGATACACTTGATGTCGTTGTAGTCTACTGCATTAAAATTATGTAGGTATACAAGTCAAATTTTGTGTGAAGGAAAGAAACACCATAAGGATTGTATTCAGAAACAGTACCTAATTTCCATAAATATAGATATAATAATAATAATAATAATAATTTCTTTATTTCCTCTTCACAATAGGTTAGGTACTTAAAATTGAGTTATTATATGGACAGTGGTAGAGCTATAATAAACCAAACCAAACAATAGATAAATATTTAACACATTAAATATACAAATAATTAGCTGTAAACGGGCCTAAACAATAATAGTATGTATAGTCAAACTCAAAATATAATTATGTACAACTAGCAGCGCCTCGCGGTTTCACCCGCTTAGTTCCCGTTCCCGTGGGAATTCCGGGATAAAAAGTCGCCTATGTCCTATTCCAGACTATAATCTATCTCTGTGCCAAATTTCATTCAGATCCGTTCAGCCGTTCTGGCGTGATAAAGGAACAAACATCCATCCATCTATCTATCCATCCATCCATCCATCTAAACTTTCACGTTTATAATATTAGTGATTTCACGTTTATAATATTAGTGAATAAAGGAACAAACATCCATCCATCTATCCATCCATCCATCTAAACTTTCACGTTTATAATATTAGTGAATAAAGGAACAAACATCCATCCATCTATCTATCCATCCATCTAAACTTTCACGTTTGTAATATTAGTGAATAAAGTAACAAACATCCATCCATCTATCTATCCATCCATCCATCCATCCATCTAAACTTTCACGTTTATAATATTAGTGAGATTACATGTCAAAGAATGTCATAATGATGTAGCTGTATACGGGCGTTGTCAAGATAAACTAAAAAAGAGATAGTTAAATAGCCTACTATCAAACACAAATTGTTGAAAAAGTTTACCATTACCCCGCTATTCGCATCAGCATCAGCTCCTGACAACTCAGCTGGCTTTAGAACTCCTCAGACTTGCGTTACTCATATTTCAATCAATTTTAAAATATCTTTGTTTATGAAATTAAGTAACACGAGTAATACAAATCATAGACATAGACATATAATTTATCAAATCATCAAATCCAGTGTACATTCATCCTAGACAATATTAAACATAAATGTAAACACGTTTCTAAGCGCTATGCGCTTTTTCAAACTTATTTAAATAAAGGTAATTAACTAATAGTAACATACATAGGTTATTGAACCATTTAAAACATATCATCTTATTATGTATCGATAATTCACAGAAGAAAGCCAACGCAGCCGACCAGTTCTGGTCTGATTACCAGAAGGAACACGAGAAGCGAGCTGAAATCCCGGCACGTGTTGATGTGCAAGAGTTCAACAAAGTGCCGAGGTTGGCGGAACCCTTAAATAAAAGGGGGGCTGTCACTAAGGTCAGGTTTTATTGGAAATTAATAAATCCCAAAAATTTACGATCTCGACGGGATTCGAACCCGCACCTTCCCCTTCAGCGCAGGGTTGCTCTTTTTCCAACTAAGCTACGTGATCTTATCTAGTCGACCCGAAAATCTTTGGGAGTTCTTTCGGCACTTACGCCGTCAGCGCCACCTACAGAGGAAACAATGAAGTTATCCAATTCTGCTCAAAGACCACATTTAGTTCTTTGACGAGAGGTTTTGCCGTTGCTTGATTCTAAGGTTTTTATTTATTATAGTACTCCTTTATTATTATAATAATAAATACGACCATAAATGACGACCTCTGTGTCGCGGTGGGCGAAGGTCAGCCTGCGACGCAGGAGGTTTCGGGTTCGATTCCCGCCTCGGGACAAATGTGTGTACGATCTGCAGACATTTGTTCAGGGTGTTCTGGTCGTTTTTCTATGTTTAATCAAAAAAATATCTATCTATGTATTGTATTGTATTATGAATATCAGTTATCTAGTACCCATAACACAAGCTCTGGTTAGCTTGGGGCTAGATAAAGCTGTGTGAATTGTTCAGCATTATTATTATTAACCAGCATTATTATAAATAGTACTATGATGATAATAATAATAAACATAGCTTCAGCTCCACGCATGCTTACCAAAGGACCGAGCCGTATGCCGCGAGATCATAAACTCAAACAATTTGGGTTTTATTGATGTAAATAAAAAAAAAACAAAAAAAAAAACTCTATTTCAGGCAACGTTAGTCTAGTACAGGATGTAAAATAGGTACTTAAAAACTACGGCCCATATAAAATATATGTATACCTTATTCTAACATACCTACATAAAATAAATACCTACCTATTAAAAAAAAAAAAACAAACAAAATGAGAAACACGTAGGTAGTTACAGGTACTACCCACCTAAATACAACCGACTTCGAATCCTTTAATTTTACACTGTAAGTTTTGCGGGACAACACCATTTTTTTTTATCATTCTGAGGGTAATGTGCACGCATATCGCACTGCCACAGGGAGACAGTACGATAATGTGGGACTGCAACCCACTACAACCCTCAGGGTGTTTCCACCTCTGCCGCTTGTGGTGGGAGTTCGTGTAAGAAAATCATCCCCATGCATGGGGATGATTTTCTTCTCGAACTCACCGCGGATGCCCAGTATCGGGCCCTCGGCTGGGGGGTGTGGAGCCACCCCCCTTCGACGACGACGGGTGACTTCATCTTAAGATGCCTTGCTATTGAAATATAGTGTATGTTAACAAAAACGTGTGACACCTTCGCCGTCTTCAAGAGAATGAGACCATAATGTATATTATAGTATCTTATGAATCCGGCGACAGCTGCTCGCAACTTCAATTCGTGAATTATTACGTTCCGTAATACCAAAAATGATAACTGAAAACTTGAAAAATGCAAAATCGAATTTTGAATATTTTTACGTCGAAAATGACCTGTTTTCATCCTATTTGTTTTGTATTAAAAACAACACTATCTTACGTTTTGTTTGTTAGGGAACATAGCTTATATTGTCTAGTTACAGAATAACAACACAATGTCGAAGATACTAAAAGTTTTGTTTGTCATCATTGTTGTCATTGTTCAGTTATCATTTTTGGTATTACGGAACGTAATAATTCACCCCCTTAACAATGTGTGATACCTTAAAATGCTATAACATCGTTATAGTATCTTCACCGTGTTCGTCACACACGGTGAAGATACTATAACATTTATCTGATACTCATCTGTATCAGTAGGGTGGGTCTAAGTTACCGATGATAAATTTTCCACGTACCACTGTTGGATATTTGTGAATGCGATCTCGGTGGGAATTTCCCAAAGTACTTACGCAAAGATACTTCTCTATCTGACTTCTACAAGTAGGAAAATTACTATGAAATAACAGAAACAAATTAGAACAAGTATTTACAATTGAAACAACTGAGCTAACTGCAGACTGTTGCAAATAATCTACAGGTAACATCTTCCATCATTCACCTTTACGCACTATAATAATAAACTACAATAACAAATTCTTAACATATTTTCCTTCAGATAAAAGCTTCCGCCACATTGGTTGCAAAGCAGAGCAGTGACCATCACGAACCCAAAACCAAATCCAGCGAGAATATATGTCAAAAATGTCGAAAATTAAGAATGCTGGAGAAAAAAAGACGTCATAAAACCCACACGAGCCACAGTCGATTGAAGAAACAAGAACTGAAGTCTCGTATTACGAAATCTAATAGTCGACAAAAGAACATGCATAAGACACTGTTCTCGAGATCTGCACTCAGCCTGGTTGAAAGAAGCAAGAAGTGTCGCTGTCGGTATTGCATGCGAGTGACGAATAGAGGTAAACCTCTAGCCTATTCATAATAGTCTTTAATGTCTTTAGGTTTTGCAGTGCGTCAGGTATGTTCGCCGTAGCGCGTACCGACTCTTTCGACGCAATATGGCGCAAAAAGACAGCCTCACTGCTCAGCAGAATCCGCGGGAGCAGCAACAGCATCCAAAATGTTATATCCAACAAATTTTATTGTCCTCTGATGTTATACCCTACATCAGAGAACAAAATCCGTGTTTAGCATTAAGTATTAACCCCCTAGCCCTAAGTTTACTAACAAAATAGACTAAGTTGTCTCAATAAAGAAATTATATTATTATTATATTTAATCCTATCGTAGTTTGACGAATTCATTACGGATGTAAGCGGGTTAACTACGAACCTTATTTGTGTTGGAAGAACACCAACGTTTCATCCCTTAACGAGGGACTTCTTCAGGGTGAGTGTGGTTCTTCCAACACAAATAAGGTTCGTAGTTATACATCCGTAATGAAGTCTTTAATCCCACTAATATTATAAATGTGATTGTTTGGATAGATGGATGTTTGCTACTCAATCACGCCAGAACAGCTAACCGCATCTGGATGAAATTTGGCACAGCGATAGATTATAGTCTGGAATAGCACATAGGCTACTTTTTATCCCAGAATTACCACGGGAACGGGAACTACGCGGGTGAAACCGCGAGGCACTGCTAGTAATTTAGAATGATAATAACTTTTTCATCCCCCCTTCTCGGGATGAGTATTTTTGCTCTTCGATATCTGAGTGCAAAAGCCGTTTTTATCCGCTAGAGGATAAAGTAAATTTAATTTAGAACATCGTGCACATGATGTTCTTGAAATTTTGCACTTTATTAAATATTTATTTCTCTATTTATTCATATTTATTTAGTTTATTGACTATTGCCCCTCTACAGCAAAATTTGTATTTACCGTTTTTTGACGGGTCATAGCCTCAGCATTTAATTTAAGTTACAATATTTTGTAATTTTTTTTATTTTGTATGTGTTTTTTTTTCCAATTTTATCTGCGATCAGTTCTTTGAACTATGAGCAGGTGTGTTGTCAGCGCTGGGATTTTTCAGGATGAGCGGTCCATTGACCTCTTCTTCCTTCATTCATTCATCAAGGTCGATTATATGGTGTCTTTTCAGCCTCTTGGGATAGTTGATGGTTGTCAGTTCGGCTGCAAGGCGGTTCGGGTGCCGGCCAAGCCTGTCTTTGTAGGCGGTTGAGAATCGTTTGATTTCTTCAGCTATAGTGTTGATTTCGAAGTGGTCATGGAGTTCAGAATTCCTTAGAAACCATGGAGCGTTTGTTATGATTCTTAGTATGCCATTTTGAGCTCTTTGTATGATAGCAATGTTGGAATTACATGCTGACCCCCATAATTGGATGCCATACGTCCAAATAGGTTTAAGAACAACCGTATGTATATAAGGAGTTTGTTGTCTGTGCTTAGCACCGAATTCCTTCCGACGAGCCAATGTAAATTGTATGATGTGTGACAATAAACTATCTGAATTTGAATCCATTTTTTTCAGGAACGTGCCCCAATATTTTCCTATAAGAAGCGTTAACTTTGACCGGCTTGACGTTTGGTACTTAATGAAATATTTATTTATCTCTACTAGCAGCGCCTCGCGGTGTCACCCGCGTAGTTCCCGTTCCCGTAGGAATTTCGGGATAAAAAGTAGCCTATGTTCTATTCCAGACTATAATCTATCTCTGTGCCAAATTTCATCCAGATCCGTTCTGCCGTTCTGGCGTGATAAAGGAACAAACATCCATCCATCTATCCATCCATCCATCCATCTAAACTTTCACGTTTATAATATTAGTGATCTATCCATCCATCCATCTAAACTACTACTTACTTTACTACTACTACTTACTACTACTTACTGGTACTTTACTTTGACTATTTATTTATTTATTTAAGTAGTTAGTATATTATGTTATTTATCTAAGTTAGGTCTTTTTAGTATTAAATACATATGTATTTTAGATAATCTTAGGTACACCCCCTGCCTTTCTTAAATGCACAATTCTTTCCATCCCAAGGTTGCCTGGAAGAGATCGCTTCTAAGCGATAAGGCCGCCCATTGTACTTATCTTATGTGATGTCTCTTTGTTATGTTATTTCCTTGTGTACAATAAAGAATTTTTGTATTGTATTGTATTGTAAACTTTCACGTTTATAATATTAGTGAGATTTATCCATTTTTTTTCAGGCACGTGCACCAACATGGTTCTTAAAGAAGCGTCCACTATAACAGCCTTGATTTTCGATCATAAAAATTTGAAACGCGGCCGTACGGGCGACACCGGCGGCTCTAACACACCAAACGGGTCTATAAAGTCAGATATTACGAACTCACAGAATTCAGGTGCTGCTACGTCTCTGCACTCTGGCTCGTTTAACAGTAACTTATCTCACTTGTCACTCGATCATGAACCTATGGTTACGAATGAGGAGTGACGAAATTTATTTATTTAACTAATAACATTTGCAATATACCCATAAGAAGCTTTAATGTTTTTCTTAATAAATTGTGTACTAATAAATAAGTTCCCAAAAATTTTCGATTTCGGCGGGACTCGAACCCGCGCCCCACCCTCAGTACTAGTGTGCAACCAACTAAGCCACGAAATTTTAGTCGGTTCAACCGAAAATCTTTGGGACCTCATACGGACTATAGCGCCGGTGGTTCCACCTAGGGGTAACATTGTAGTTTAACCAAACCTGTTCAAAGACTAAAGTTACGTTTAGTTTCTTTGACGAGAGGTGTTGCCTTTGTTTGTATGGGAGCTTAGAGGTTCGCACCCATCTTAAACCTATATCAGTCCACAGCTGGACATAGGCCTCCCTAATGAGCGCTTTAACGCTCCGTCTTCAGCTTGCCGCATCCTGTATCCGCCTGCAGTATCCTGTATCCGCCTGCAGTTTTTCGCAGGTCGTCTTCCCACATGGTCAGAGGTGCGTCTTACACTACGTATGCCGAGTCTCGGTCTGCACTCAAGAATACGTTTACCCAGCGGCGGTTCCTGGTTCTTCACGAGATAGATATGGCCGGCTCGCTGCCACTTCAGCTTGCTAATTCTTAGAGCTATATCGATAACTTTGGTTGTCTGTAGAGGAACTCAAAAGTCTAAGGCCCGTATTATGAAAGCATGCTCAGCTTAGAGTATCGGTATATAGAGACGGCGTATTGTTCTATAGGAACTTTCGGTTATACAAATATGATCTAAATCGATATTGAACTCATAAACTTATAGCTATCTCGTTTTATCTTACCTACAATAACCAATGTAAAAAGAGACATCAATATAATGTGCGAAACCTATTTTTGGCAACATTGAAACGTGACGTCATAGCAAAGCATGATTGAGGCCGGTTCGCCATTTTACTTTCAGGTATGTAAACTGTCAACGAGAGTTGCATTTACAGTAAAAATGCTAAAATTATTTGAGTTCGGGACTT